>JARBWK010000003.1:151937144-153262196 GCA_030556195.1 Anolis apletophallus | reverse complement strand
AAGCTCCCCCAAATGGGCTGAAAGAAAATGGATATTTGGGCACTGAAAAGCTAAAAGAGATAGCTGCCCTCCCACTTTGAATTGGGGCCCACCAAAAGCGGGCACAAAACAGATCAAGGTTTACCCCGAATGCACAAGGCGAATGGTCATATCTGATTTCTGAGTATTCAGACAGGGAACTCTGTCTGGAGTTACTTCTATCTGGAGGAGGAAAAAAGAAATAGAGTGTATCGTGTATGATGATGTCTATATATTGATAGCATCATGGTCCAAATTTCTAGGATGACCGTGCCCATTTCATGAAGCTGTCTGAAGCAATGAGAGAAAAGATGGAAGCTGCCAAAACCATGAACAAAAGTCCCCACATATAAAGGTGTAGTATCTCAGAACTTTCTGGCAATTCCTGAAAGTAAAAGTGGAACCCCATTGCTCATGATATGAATTCTGCCTTCCATTCTAGTTGTCCAGAAAGTTACAGACAGACATCAAAAATGTACCAAAAGAACTAAAACAAGCAACACTATATATCTCTATAGGTACAGAACTTAAGTTGTTCCAAAGTAATTCCATTGGGATCGTAACCAGGCAACAGCTAACAATTACTGTGAGGTCATAGGATTCATTTTGTCACATAGGAATCATAATAGTGGAGTCACCTGCATCTTACAGAAACGTATTCCAATGAAGAGCAAAGTGTGATCCCAGGATACCAAAATTGGAATCGAAAAATGTTAGTATTGACTTTTCTATATTGAGCTCGATTTCTTTAAAAGAAAACAATTCAAATTTGGGTTTAAATTTCATCATAATGTTTCTGTTTAGGAACTTCTTGGGGACTTGACAGAGATAATTTTAGATACTAGAAGCAAACCGGCTCCCAAATACTAACAGAAAATTTAAATTTTAAATTCTTTCTTAACAACTATATATTAACTGCACATATTGAAGGGATTTACTGGAGTCCAGAGAATTTTTGTAATTGTTCTATTATCAGGCAGAGGCCAAAGGGTCCTAGACAAAAGAAGGATAGTCTATTTTAAGGGGGACAATGGGGGAAAATGGAAAATGGTTCCTCCTCACCCCCCCCTTTAAATGGACTATCCTTCTGTCTAGCCTTTGGAGTCCACCCGGATAATGGAACAGTACTGAATTTCTTTTGTCAAGTTAAAGCAATAGATAGATAGATAGAGATAGTGCTTGCATATCATCCATCAGATTTTATTAAGAAAAATGAATATGGTGTCTTTTATGCATAAATTATAATCCTCCCGATTATCCTGCAATATTGAGAAATATATTACCAAGAAAGCATTTTGCAGCATGTATGTGTGTGATTTACATCACTTTCATTTTCTCTTTCCAAAACCCCTGCCTCTAATGCAGTGTTTTCAACCTTTTTTAGCAGCGGCACATTTTTACATTTTCAAAATCCTGGGGCCCCCACCCAACCAAAATGACACAAAATGACACTCTAACACAGTAATACATATAGTTAATATATTTTAAATGTATTTATACACTCAGTGTAAAATCTGGGCCTGTTTCGATGAACACAACATAGATATCCTGGCAGGAATCCAGAAAGACCACAAGTGGGGGTCATCTTACCGCAATCAAAGAGCATTCTGTACTCCATGCCAGCGGAATGGAATCACTTCCCACACAGAACTACCATAACCAAGAGAAAATACTATAAGAGTTTGGTGGGCATTGACCTTGAAGGGTTTTTGGGGTTGTAGTTCCTATATCCAGAGGCACTGTGGAGGGGGGGGATGTGGGCAGTCTGCACAGTAGCGCCCGCAGGTCACGTCTTCCTCCCCCCCCTCCTCCCTTCTAGTATTTTCTGTTGGTCATGAGAGTTATGTGTGCCCGGTTTAGTTCAATTCCGCTTTGGTGGAGTTCAAAATCTCTTTGATTTAGGTTTTCTAAAATCCCAGCAACACACTCCCAAATGACACAATCAATCCTCCTCCCAATCGCACCAGTATTCAAATTTGGATGTATCAGGTATACGTGCAAAATTTGATCCAGAAATAGGAATATGTGGTTTGCAGAAATGCAGCAAGAAAAATATAATAAGACTTCAAATATGTATCAGTTAAAATTTGTGATGAAAAGGAGAAAAAAGACATATGATCTACCCCAAAGCGGTGAAAGGTGTTGGTTTAGTCTGTAGTATCTCTTTGTGAGGAGTTTATGTATGTAGACTTCCCTTAGGCTGTTTTATATAAAATAAACTTCTGTATGATAGTAAGAATATTAGTTTTAAAGTGAAACAAGTGTTCTGAGTAAAAATCAAAGAATAATACATTTAAAGAACTGTAGAGTTGGGAAATATCACAAGCGTTGCCTAGTCTAATCCTTTGAGGATGAAGGGGTCCAAACAAGAATCATTAGCTGGAGGTTTTCAGATTGTGGTTTAGAAATGCCTTCCATTTCAGGCCACTTCAATATTAAATCGTGCTAACTACAGGAAAAGTGATTCTACCTTAACATTAGGAAGAGCATGGGTAAAAGGTAAAGGTTTTCCCCTGACATTAAGTCTAGTTGCGTCCAAATCTGAGGTGGGGGTGGGGTGCTCATCTCCATGTCTAAGCCGAAGAGCCAGCGTTGTCCATAGACACCTCCAAGGTCATGTGGCCAGCATGACTGCATGAATCGCCATTACCTTCCCACCGAGCAGCACCTATTGATCTACTCACATTTATTATCACTTTCGCAGTCTAGCACAGGCATGGGCAAACTCAGCTCTCCAGGTGTCTTGGACTTCAACTGCCACAATAACTAACAGCTGACCAACTGTTCAGAAGTGTGAGAGTTGAAGTCCAAAACACTTGGAAGGCCAAAGTTTGCCCATGCCTGGTCTAGCAGATGTTACCAGTTGAAGTTTCGGACAATCAATGATTCCGATTCAATGCAAGAATTCAGTTAATGTGGCACTGTGCAAGCAGTGCCGCTTTTTGTAATTGTGTTCTGCTGTTGCATTTATATCTCTCTTGTTTCCAAAGTCTGAACTCAAGATGATGTAAGTTAAAACATATATAACTAATATAAGGTACCAAAATTAAAAACAGACTCTTTCCAAACTTTTTTGAATATTACACCACAAAACACATGCTCAACCCCTCTTAGAACAACATGTTAACATCACAATAACGACAAGTATGTTTGATTTGGCAGGTTGCGAAGATTATGGAACATATGGACAGCATCATAGTGACAGTAACTCCTGCTGGGAAAGAAAACCAGGCAAACCTGTAGATGTTCCACGTACTTTACAAACAAGGATACTATTCACATCCTCTCCGATCTGCATCTTCGGGCTGTTAGCGAATTTACTCATTATATGGCTTTTCTGCTGGTCAATCAAAAGACTCAATTGACTATATATTTTCTTAATATGGCCATGAATTTTATCATAATCGCCTTAAATGTTACTGTTATTTTTACATATTTTGCACCCCTAAATCCCAGCTTAAAGATTCGACGGCTATTGCAAGTTCTGCATATATTTGCATTTGATACCAGCTTTTTTTTTATTTCCGTTATCGCTGTGGAAAGGTACATTTTTCTTAAGTTCCCATTTTGGTATTATAACTACCGGCCCAAAAATCTTTCTGTCATTTTAAGTATTATTTTATGGGGTGTGTCCTGCATAGTATCACTTGTGACTCATTACGGCTGTTTTCAAGATTCGCGTCACCATCAACACACTTCTTAACAACTGCAGATCTGCCAATATAATTGAAATCATCATTGAGTTGATCATTTTCCTTCCCAGCATGGTCATATGCACTTTTGGCCTTTTTGATCAGAATGCAAACTCCTGTAGCAAGACTTGATGTTACCATTGTGGGCTTGGTTCTTCTTTCTTATCCTTAATGCCCCGATTAGAATTAGTCAAATCTATTCCTCTTGGGATTTTACTATAGATAGGTTTGTGCTAGGCAAGATTTCTCTCTTACTAGACTCCATCAACAGTGCTGGCAACCCTCTCGTGTACATTATTGTTGGATGGCGAAAGAACCAGAAGGCTATCCAGTTTCTTGAGACCGCTCTGGATAAAGGGACGAAACAGAGAAAACACAATCCATCGAATCATGCACCTGAAAATATCCTGTTCCAGAGCTAGACACAAATCCTTACACACAGAGAAATGCAGTTTGATATTCTGATTTTCAGAATAAAAAATGTAAACACTTTCATGTGTTGTGGATTACTTTGAATATTACCTACACAGTTCAGAATACACGCCAGGACCCGTTTTAAATAGTTGTGTGTGCAAAGCCTGTTGGTAGATGGGAGAGGTTGAAATGAGAGCAGTACTACTCAATTGGTAATCTATCGACTGGTGTTGGTCCATGAATTATTGGAATGCAGCAGATTTTCAAGAAGAAAAGAAATGTTTTACTCTATATACACAGAGATACTACTGGTCCCTGGAACATTCGAAAGAAAACTCTGCTGCTCCCTATACAAGATATCTTAAGCAGCACTGGATGGTACAGTAACCAGAATTTAGAGCAGAGGTAACTGAACCATAAATGTCCATATATCTTGTTTTACAGAAGACTGTCCTCTATTTTAAGGTTTCCTCCTTTGAAATGCTGTCCAATGTCTGTTTTAAAGAATGAGAACAGGTACCAACATCATATGGTCCCACACTTCATTGTACTACTTTTTCTATACATTTCTATTTATCTATATAAACAAAATATAAAATTACCTCGAGGCTATGTGTATAAGATGTATACGGCACATAGTCTGTCCCAAAAGAAATGAGAATGATTTAATTGCACAGCACAGATGAGCCTGAAAAGCAAAGTGGAGCAGATGGAGGGGGAACTCTGGCGTACAGTTTGGTTTTCTTCAGTTGAGTCTGTGCCTTTGTACTGGTAATTTAGCAAAGGGTGTAGTAGTTTTTGTGTCTTTCCAAGGGCAAAAAAAGCAGAGGAGTCTGGAGCAGCAACACTAACTGTGAACAATGTGTCTCCTGTGAAAGCTGTTTTGAACACTTTCCCACCCGCTGTAGAGCCCTGTCTTTGCTCTGTGTGTTTTCTTTCCAAGCTCAAACCCACCTCAAAGTTACAAATGTTTTATCAGTGTTATGTGACACCTGTAAAAATAGCCAATAATGTAGCTGTAATTGAAAAATACCTGTTGGAATCGTAAACAAGCAAAGGGATATTTTTTGCATATGGGGTAGTCCTGCAACAAGGCAAAAATTTAAGATTTATAAAACTATAGAAGAAGTATTAAAATGAAAAATATCCAAAGACATTTGTCAGAACTGGAGGTTCTTAGCCTTGGAGAGGCTAAAGGAACTCGCAGTCTGACTTAGCATGCGAGACTGATGTGACCCTGGGGATTCCCCTGGGATGATGTAATCTCCCAGGAGGCAACGGGGGATTCCTGCTGAGTCAGGAAGGACGTGACGTGGCTCCCTCTGGACACTGGACACTGACATGCAGAATGCTGACTCAGATGGGATGATGTAATATCCACTGGACACTAGGACTGCTGAGTCAGAGGGTATGATGCAACCTCTCCCGGACGTTGCAGGTGAAGGGAGGTGGGGGGTTTGAGTATAAAAGGTGTGTTTGGGTGTCGGGACACTGCTTTGGCTTTACAAGTGTTGTACCTTCAATAAATTTGTTGGATCGACTGACAGTCTGCGCGTGATCCTTACGGGAGATTTGGAACGGCCTCACAACATTCTTGCTAGGCAGAATAGATAGATCACTTTTGAAGACATATGCCAGACCTTCCATTCTGATGACAACTTCAACAGACATGGTAACTAAAAGAAACACCAAAAAACCCCTGTAAAAGTAGCTGAAATAGCGGAAATTAACATTTTGACAAGATATCTTAGGATGAAAGACCCTTCAATATTTAAAAAAGATTGGGAACCATTCAAAAATTTCCTGGAAGAAGAGAGATTTCCAACATGGGGAGTTAATGTTTAAGACATTAATCTATTATATTATATTGTATACAGTCAACTAGATAACATGGAAACGACAAAATTATTATGTATATGAAAGGAGGATATGGAAAAAATTGACTATATATATATAATTAACTTTTTTTTTTAAAAAAAAGAATCTATTTGGAGGCCTGAACTGGCTTCGCATTCATCACATAAAATAGTAATAATACTTTGGTGTGATGGAGGTGAACTTGGCCCTGTCTTTTAGATGGACATAGTGATGATGATGATAGTTGTTGTTGTTATTATTATCATTATAAAAGCAGACAGGTAAATTCTTTGGTGAAATATAAAGGTTGAAGCAGGTATCCATCAGCATGAAAACTTACATTTTGAACATGCAAACCTTTTACTCTCTTTCTCAAGGTTGATTTTGCCCTTATTAAATGAAAATTAAGCAGGATTCTAACCCGGATCCATCGCAGCATAGCTATGCCTCGGGTTTTGAAATGTAACCATCTCTTCTTTTTAATAAGTGTAATGATTACCATAGTTAATACCTTCTAGTGTTTCTGTTTGTTTTGTTTTTTGGTGGTTTTTTTGTTAGTAGTGAAGACAATATATATTTTGCCAGGTTTTCAGTGGGTTTAATTTATTTGTTAATTGTGCTATGTTTTGTTTGTTTCTAAAGTCTCATTTTTCTTTCTTGTATTTTGTATTATTGTTATAAACCATTTTGGGGACACTTAGTGGAGGAGACACTCAAAGGCAGAATGTAAATAAACACTTAGATTTTTTTATTTAAAAAACCCACTTCAAAGGACCTCA
Source organism: Anolis apletophallus (assembly GCA_030556195.1). Taxonomy (NCBI): domain Eukaryota; kingdom Metazoa; phylum Chordata; class Lepidosauria; order Squamata; family Anolidae; genus Anolis; species Anolis apletophallus. The sequence goes on along the minus strand of JARBWK010000003.1, from coordinate 153,255,436 downwards.
TTTGGAAACAGTTGAAAACTTCCAGGCAGCTGCAATGAAGGCTTTGAAGACTTCCTCCATGGCTATGAAGAGTGGCATCATCTCGGAACCGCTGTATTCGATCCCAAGGAGCCTATTTTGAAGGGTATAAAACAAGCATGGGCAAACTTTGGCCCTCCAGATGTTTTGGATTTTGACTCCCACAATTCCTAACAGCCTACCTACTGACTGTTCAATATTTTGCTTTTAAACAAACCCTTCTCACCACTTTTGAGACAGGCCACAAATGAAACAAATTATTTTTGTGTCCAGAAACAAATTTAGAATACAGTTATACACTGTAATGTAGTTCAAAAAACTACAAGCAGTGTTAAAATTGGCATTATGCTAAATTTACTTTGACCAGAAGCTGGCCACTTGGAGTGCCTCAGGTGCCACTGTATTTATTTATATATTTGCTGTATTTGTATACCGCCTTTCTCAGCCAGTCGATGATTCAAGGCGATTTCCAACAAATCAGTACACATATCATAATACAGATTAAAACATATATATATATATATAACACGACAAAACCAATAAAAACAACATATTAAAGCAGAATTGGTGCCTTTAGCAGAAGTACAGTCAGAAGAGAGTGATGCACAAGCATAGTACTTAGTATAGCGGAGTAGCTTGCCAAAAATCATGCTAAATGACATTACGAGAATAATGCATTGTGATTGGTAGGTCAGGCACAAGCTGTGATTTGTGAAAGTACACCATGTGCCTTTCCTGATAATACTGGCCTTCATTGGTCTAGCTAGCTCAACGTGCGTTTGTTTACATTGTAGTCGATTGGTAGGAACAGCGCATGGCAAATGAAACCGCTTCTCCCTCTTGGCACTGAGGGACGTTTTAGAAATGTTGCAGATTCAGGACAGGACGCTCATACAGCAGATAACACACTGTGTGAATAAAGAATTAATAACTGCGTAGTGCTGTTTAACAAATGGGAACGCAAGTAGAATGTACTGCCAAATAATGTGATGTATAATTGGACAATAGAAATGTGGTGATGATGTGTTAATGATGTGGTAGTAATGTGAACCAATGAGAAATGATGAAGACGGGACCTGCCGCCATAGCATGTATATAAGGGAAAGTAAGACAATGTTGAGGGCTCTTGCCCTGAGGCAGCTAGTTCTGTGGGCAGGTCCCGTCAGCTGGCGTGCAATAAATCTTTGGCTTCATTTTAATGCGATACGGTTGTTGCGTCTTCTCTCTCGTTCCTGTGCCCGCACGTCCCCGCAACCTGGGAGTAAAAAGGTAAAACCTAGGGAGTTTTGAGACTCCAGATTTGCTGCTTCAATATCATAATACATTAGCATATCCTTATTATCAAGCATTGTCCAGTTCCATCATCAAGTCATTTTATTTCCTATATTAGTTACTCTGCATTTGTAAACGCTTGCTCAAACAACCATGTTTTAACTTGCCTCCGAAACGTTAAGAGGGAGGGAGCCAATCTGATCTCCCTAGGGATGATGTTCCAATGCCAAGGGGCCACCGCTCCGAAGGCCCTGTCTCTTGTCCCCGCCAGACGTACTTCTGACAAAGGCAGAACCGAGAGCAGGGCCTCTCCAGATGATCTTAAAATCCTAGATGGTTCGCAAGAAGGTCCTCCATCATGCATGTGGCCAGTCTCAGACTGCATTGTAGTAAGTGGTCTGTGGTTTGCTTCTCTCCAAACTCAATGGGTGGACTCCACTTTGTGGACTCATTTCTAAAGGTTAGCTCTACATCTCATGGTGCCAGAGCGCAGTCTGTTCAGCGCTTTCCAAGTCTCTTAGTCTTCTGCGTGCCCAGTGGGGAGTCTCTCATCCAATATCAGCCACTGATTGAGGTTCCGGGTTTTAGCCTGCCAGTTTTGGACTCTTGCTTGCTGGGGTGTTCCTGTGAGTATCTTTGTAGGTCTTAGGAAGCTGTTTCTTGATTTGAGTCATTGTGTAGCAGATTACCATACCCCCACAAGGCAGGCTGCTCGTGCAGACGCAGTAGAAGGAGGAGACAGACAACAGGATTTCTCAGAAAGCTCAGTTTACTTTGTTTCCACAGCTGCAGGTCCGTCCCGGCACAACATGGTGCTTCAAGGGGGCGGCCCCTCCTCCTTGTGAAGCACATATTTATACAAGCATCAGGGTCGGTTTAAGCACCGCCTCGTTCATTCATTTCACTGGCTAACACTTATGATGTGCTTCTGATTCTAACCAATTAACAATGCATTAGGTAATCTAATAATCCATTGGCTAACAGACATTGCGCAGTTTATTTTCCTGACCAGTTATTAAAGCTTTGTCTATGTGCGTAGATTGTCCCTATATTGTTACTTTTCTGATAAGCTTTCCCACGGACCGGCCGAGTGGGTGTTTCATTAGGCTAACACATGTGATGTCTCCTAGACCAATCACTGTCTAGTAAACAAAGAGCACATGGTGTTTCTCTAAACCAATTGTAATGCACCAGGACAACCAATGGGGTGGCGTCCCTTCTAAACCAATCACTGCTGTTCTCTAGCGTGCTTGCTAACTCTGCCTTCTTCTCTATGCCTAGCCTATGCTTGGGTAGCATTCTCTCCTGACGTTTCTTCTGCAACTCAATGAGTCTCCTTCAATTGACATGCTGGCGGATATCTGAACAGAGGATGGAATGGAGACGTCACTAATACCTTGGTCCTTCCACTATTGGCTGCTACTTCCCAGCGGATATCAGGTGGAATTGTATTTAAACATAACAGAAACTGGAGAAACAAAGGCAGATATTTTTCCTCACATAATGGTTGCAGCCCCCCTTTTTTTTGATAGAGCGTGACTATTAAGCCCGTCGTCTTTGGTAAAAAGCCTGGGGGTCCAATTGGACCCACTACTTTCGATGGAGACCCAGGTCTCCACGGTTAGCAGGTCTGCATTTTTCCATCTTCGACAAGCTAGGCGACTGGCTCCTTACCTATCCAGGAGTGATTTAGCTACGGTGATCCAGGCGATGGTCATCTCGAGGCTAGACTACTGTAACACCCTCTACATTGGCCTTCCCTTGTCGACCAACCGGAAACTTAAGCTGGTGCAAAATGCTGCTGCTCGATTGCTGGTGGGAGCATCGGCAAGAGAGCATATTACACCAATTTTACAGCAATTGCACTACCAGTAGAGCAGTGTTTCTCAACCAGTGTGCTGGGGCACACTAGTGTACCGTGAGCGATCATCAGGTGTGCCGTGGGAAATTGGAACCTCCAGGAAGGGGGGAGTCTAGTGTGTTGAAGTATAAAAACCCTAAGAAACCTACCTCTATAAAGGCACAAAATTACAAACACCCCCCCCTCCCCACCTTAGTCTCTCCCTCTCCATGCATTGGAAAGGCCCGCCTCCCTTTCCCCAAGTAGAGACCTCCTCTTGCCTCCTGGGGGTTCTGTGTGGGAAGTTTGGCCCAGTTCTATCATTGGTAGGGTTTGGAATGCTCTTTGATTGTAGGGGAACTATAAATCCCAGCAACTACAACTCCCAAATGTCAAGGTCTATTTCCCCTGAACTCCATCTGCGTTCATATTTGGGCATATTGAGAATTCATGCCAAGTTTGGTCCTGATCCAACACTGAAGCAGCAAATTAAGGAGTTATGGAACTCCGAGTAGCAAATTTACTTTTACCAAAGCTACCTGAACGTGCGGGTACAAGGATGAGGGAAAACTCACGACAACTGTGAAGTAGGTGAAATCAAACGGGTTTATTGATGGCACCAGCTGGTGGGCTTCTGCCAGCAGAACACGCTGCAATCAGGGGCAAAAGACCCCGTCACTCTCAATACAAAAACATTTATACCCCAATGGAGGCATTTCAGTTAAGCCCACCCCTTCTTCATGGATCTTGTACAATCATAATTGGCTGGTGTTTACTGGTGTTTACATGACATCTCATTAATCCAATAAAACATTGCATTTCCATTTGCATCACATCTCAAAGTCCCACCTATGAATGAGAACAATAGTCATTTCTTATGTTAGTCTTTCTCACAGTACAGCTATCAGTGCTAAGACTCTTGTGTTCTTAGTTTGAAACATTTAGCTTCCAGGCTCCGTGCCAGCAACGGAGGGGGCCAAACTCTCCACTCATGCGCAGTTCTTTCCCATTTAGCACTAAGGTTTTTCATAGCACATCCTGTACTGTTTCATCAATCTAAGCCTATGTTATCTCACATTAGGCACAGAGTGCATCAAGAAGCATAAATCACAGTGTTATTTTCACAGTGCAAGTGCCTGCCTGATTCTTGGCACAGGAACCCACTTTTCAAAGACACGTGTGCAGCATCACTCTCTGACTGTACTCCTGCACGGAAAGTACCAAAACCTGCTTTATTCCAGAATTTCTTTTTCTTGTGGGTAACTCATCACAAGGAGTTACCTACACACACGTCTGGAACACCTTAAGAGGACCAATTCACTCTCCAGTCCCTCGTGATCACAGGTTCTCCAGTCCGGACAGCATGCACACCTTTACTGTATCTATGGATTTCTGCACTGCACAAGTACAACATTTGAGCAAAATGGGCAGACAGCACATTATGATTAGCACAGAGCATATCACCACTATGATTATCATCACAAGCGAACGTAACCAATGCAAATTTGGTAGCCAGCTTAGCAAGGAACTCCAAAAATCACTTGGAGCTGAGTAAGTCTTCTGTACTTCTCTAGCAACACCCTGAATCTTGTCCAGGTCCAGCTCAATGTCACCACTCTTATTTATAAAATGACAGCAGGTTACATTTAACCACACGCATAGACCACCTTCCTTGGAGAGGAGGTAGTCTAGAGCCAGCTTCTGCTGCATAGCCATTCTTGCCAAAGAATCCACCTCCACCTGCATGGATGACATTCCTTCAAAGGTGTCATTGGCTAAAGATTCCAAGTCATATGATAACACACGCAACTGTTTTATGCTCCAAGCCACACCCAACCTGGGTGCCACAATTGCTATGAACCTCTGGCCTTCATTTAGAAAAGTTTTGTCCGGGTCATACCCATAGCGTTGCACATCAGCAAATGAGCGCTTATGGATATGTAAATACAGATTAGTAACATGAGTCTCCTTGGGGAGCACTCTCAAACCCCCAGGCTGCAGGGTGCCAAGGGTGCAAACTCCAGACCAAACTACAGGAAGCACAGACATTGCCACTTTTCCACAAATCCAAACAATTCCCGTAGGAAGTCCAGTCGCACGATACCCTAGGCGTCTGGCAGGCAAATTCTGTACCATGTTCACTATAGCATTCTCATGATGATTCCTGAACAATATGTGAGTGCAATTTGATCTCTCCCAACTCCAAGTCCAAACTCCTGTTGTTCTCAGACCACACCGTCCTCTGTACCTACTATGCACTGTAATCGTGTGATTACAAGCAGGATAGGAACCTAGCTCAATCTGATCAAAAAGCTCATACATGCCAAGTCTCTGGCTCCCTACATAGTAAGGTCTCTCTTCCTTCTCCCATTTGAAACACAGCGGCTTTCAACACAGGAGAACGGTGAGTAATCATGAACCGAGCCCTTTCTGCTTCCCTTCCCGAAAGTTCCTGCTTTCCCTTAATGTCATTCCATCCTCTCAATGTCAGAACAGCACTAGGAACTATCGGCCATCCTGACTTATGGCTAGAAGGGCCTTGGCTGCAAATCCAGCATGAATTCAAACTCAGTTCATGTGACATGTTAGTTATCAGTCTATGAAACATATTTTGCTCCCACCCTCCGTGTGTCCCAGTAATGTACAATGTCAATATCAGAGCCATATACCCAAAAATAGTCCTCACTCCCACCGGGCGCTTACTCCTGTAACGCTGTCCCATTAGGATGCTAAGCCACCACCGCAATGAGAGTGCTTTTGGCTCTGTCCATCTTTCTTGCGTTGGGCCACCATTTCCAGGATTGGGAGCGATGGTATCCGACGACTCTTCTGTGGCCTTCTTCTTCTGTGTGCCCCTTAAATAGGGCGTTGCAAAGTATTTGTAATCCTCAACCGCAAGGGGTTGTCTGGATCCACGGAAGACTCCAAAGCAATCGGTGCCCGCTTCACCCGACTGTAGTGGACCCATGGACGAATGCCTTCCACCTTGACCGCCGTTGGCGTGCTCAGCAGCACGGTAAATGGACCTCTCCATCTGGGCAGCAAAGGGCGTACGTGCCATTCCTTGACCAGGACGGATTCGCCAACTGAAAAAGAGTGCAGAGAAGTAGTAGGGAGAGGGGGTCGCAAATCCGCTGTGTACTGGCTAAGTCTCTCTAGCTGTTTCCCTAACATCTGGACATCTTGCAAAGTCTGCTGGTGTCCTAACACATGACTATCAGAAGTCAGTCCACACATAGTTTTTAAGTTCAATGGAGGCCTGCCATACAATCGCTCAAAAGGTGACAGGCCTGTCTTCTTATGAGGGGTACATCTGACCCTTAGGAGGGCTAGAGGTAACGCCATCCTCCAGTTCAACTTAGTCTCTTGGCAAATCTTTGCTAAACAGTTCTTTAAAGTCCGATTGGCTCTTTCTGCCCTGGCAGAAGACTGCGGGTGATACGCACAATGAAGACGCCACGTGATCCCTAGCAATTTACACAGTCCCTGGACCACGTGGTGGACATAAGCAGGAATTCCTTCTACAGCATCTCTACTAATAGGGTACTGGGCCTTTCTCACGGGCAAATGTCCAGTTCTTATCTCTATCACCACAGGGGCAACAAATCTTGCCAGTCCAGGTTCATTCTGTTCTGCCCATACCCTAGGAGTTCTTTTCCCAGCACCACGTTATCGCTTTCTTGGCAACTTGTGTCACATTGAACAATCTATACTCCTCTTGTGCTGGGACTGATAGTTCCAACTGGCCTGTGTTCAAAAATTCTAATCTGGCCCTTATCTTCGCCAGAATGTCCCTCCCGAGCAGGGGAATGGGGCAATCAGGCACATACAGTAACTTATGTATCACTTCTCTTCCAGCAATGTTACACCTTCTTTGCTGTAACAAAGGACATTTCTGTGGCTTTCCTGACACTCCAACAACCTTGATGTGTTGACCACTAGGGGGTGCTAATTTCTTGTTCACTACAGATTTATCCGCTCCTGTGTCTACTAGGAACTTTATACGTTGACCTTCTACATCCACGGCAATCAAAGGCTCCTCTGGGTCAAGTAACAGAAAAGCCTTGCCAACACTTCAACATTCATCTTCCCACTCAGCTTCCTCCTCTTCTTCTTGCATGGCAGCAGCCACAACAGCCTTCTCATAAGGCCTATAACTTCCTCTGCCTCTTCCCCTAGGCTTTCCTGATCCTCTGGCTGGAGTTTTGACTCTTTTGTACCTCACTTTCCTCTGACATTTCCTCCAATCTTTGCCAGTGGCCCTCTTTTGTACTTGCATCACTTTAAACTGTCTCCACTGACATTTCTTCCACACATTCTCTTCCTCTGTCTCTCTGATCCTCATTATTCCCTCTCTCTTCTTCCTATCCCATCTCTCTGGATCTTGTTCCAATGGGAATCTGGCATTCCCAAATGCAACAGCTTCCATCTGCCCATGTCCCTCTTGAGCTATCAATCTGGCCTGATTGATAATGCACCTTCTCTCTGCCGCAGTGAACAGGGCGTTTAACAGCTGTCTGCAGTCCCACCAGGTGGGATCGTGGGTAGCAATAATTCCTTCCAAAAGATCCCCCATAGCACGAGGTTGCTCAGAATATGGGGGGGGGGGGTATTATGTTTCCAATTAAAAATGTCCGAACTTGAGAACGGGACTATTTGAAAGGCTTGTCGGACCCTGTTGTGTACGTCCAGTAGTGGGACCTGTCTTATTGGACACTCTAATGCCCCTCTCTCCACCTCCTCTTCTCCCCTTGCTTCCTGCCCCCTGGTCTTGCTTCTGGTTCTCATTGGAGAAGCGGCTTGTCTCACACTGTGCCTTCTGTTTAAATCCGGCGAGCGCTCTATCACTCTTGTGGATTCAAAGGAGCTGCTCCGTTGCACTCGGGGGGGTTGCGCAATCAGCCTCCCTGAAGCTTCGGGGCACTCATCCTCTTCCTCTCTGCCTTGGGGACGCACTATCATCCTGTCAGCATTAGAGGTTGACCATCTCGCTTCTTTCTCTATCTGTCTTGCTTCTTCCAGGGGGTAATTAATCTTCATGGAGAGAGGGGCCTGATAAGCAGGCGGTTCCTCACAAAACGGGTCCCTTTCTGACCGGGGAACAGGGAATGTCACTGCAGCTTGTGGCTGAATTAAAGGGGCAGCAGCGGGAAGGGGCACCGCCATGGCTGTTGGAGCGACCCACTTGAACCCGCAGCCCTGGCTCCTTAATTCGAATGGAAAGTCATTGGGGAACTCATTGGAGTTGAAATTGGCGTGATGGGAGCCGGAAAAAGTGCTTGACTTGCCAGGAACGGCGAAGCGGGGACAACTGAGATTGGCGTTGCTGGGACAACAGGGACCGCCTCAGATTGCATCACAGCCTGCGTCATCTGGGCTGCTGAGCTTGTTCCAAAGGTGGGGGCTAAAGCTGGAGCTTGCTCTGAGATATTCAAACTTGCATAGAGCTTCCCCCGTTCCAGTTGGGGCAATCTGTCCCTCTCTTGGTCTCCTCCCTAAGGGGGGAAGATCTTCTTGCTCCGCCGGTAACACCGGAGGCTTTCTCCCTGCCTTTCTGTTCACAAAGCACCATGTTTGGCCAGCCAATCTCCCGGACGGTCGGCCAAACTTCTGTGCACAGATTTCTAAGTTCAAAAGATTTCATATTTTGGGGCTGTCCTTCTACTGCCAACAGACAAAACCTGTCCCAGTTATCTAACACACATTGCAAAGGGGTCTCTTTCTTCTGCTTTGATCCTGCACTCCCCATCTCTCTGGCCTAAGATCAAAACCCTCTTCAGTGCTCTCCCCCACCCCAATGTGTGTTCCCTCAGTGTTAAGTGCTTGAAAGAAACTAATACTTGCCGATTCCTGAAGACCCCGGGACTCGCGTCTCGCCTCCCGCGTCACCACTCGATTTGCGTCGGCTCTTGGCGAACGGACCTGACGTCGCCTCCGACTCTCTGCGCGCTTGTGCTGGTTTGCTAGCCCAACGGCCGGGCACCTAGTAAGGTGTCCCCAGACTTTACAATTGCCGGCACTCAAGGGGCTTCTTCCAAGCTGCCCCCCCCGGACTTCCTTCTGGCCTATGAGTTCACCGGCAACTTTAGTTGCAGTCTCTCCCGTGTCCACAGGCGTTGGTGTGGGACGAGTCAGGCAGCCGGTCAATGAAAAAAATTGGAAAAAAGGTGGGGCCCCTGGCGCAGCCCTCCTGAGTCGTCTCACCTTACTTGCCTGGGAGCGGGCGCTGTCCTCAATGGGGACCGTGTTTGTTTTTCCTCACCACAGACCCGTCTAATTACCTTTTAGATCACGTCGGGGTCGCCAAATGAAGCAGCAAATTAAGGAGTTATGGAACTCCGAGTAGCAAATTTACTTTTACCAAAGCTACCTGAACGTGCGGGTACAAGGATGAGGGAAAACTCACGACAACTGTGAAGTAGGTGAAATCAAACGGGTTTATTGATGGCACCAGCTGGTGGGCTTCTGCCAGCAGAACACGCTGCAATCAGGGGCAAAAGACCCCGTCACTCTCAATACAAAAACATTTATACCCCAATGGAGGCATTTCAGTTAAGCCCACCCCTTCTTCATGGATCTTGTACAATCATAATTGGCTGGTGTTTACTGGTGTTTACATGACATCTCATTAATCCAATAAAACATTGCATTTCCATTTGCATCACATCTCAAAAGTCCCACCTATGAATGAGAACAATAGTCATTTCTATGTTAGTTTTTCTCACAGTACAGCTATCAGTGCTAAGACTCTTGTGTTCTTAGTTTGAAACATTTAGCTTCCAGGCTCCGTGCCAGCAACGGAGGGGGCCAAACTCTCCACTCATGCGCAGTTCTTTCCCATTTAGCACTAAGGTTTTTCATAGCACATCCTGTACTGTTTCATCAATCTAAGCCTATGTTATCTCACATTAGGCACAGAGTGCATCAAGAAGCATAAATCACAGTGTTATTTTCACAGTGCAAGTGCCTGCCTGATTCTTGGCACAGGAACCCTCTTTTCAAAGACACGTGTGCAGCATCACTCTCTGACTGTACTCCTGCACGGAAAGTACCAAAACCTGCTTTACTGCCAGGATATCTATGTTGAGTTCATCGAAACAGGCCCAGGTTTCACACTGAGTGTATAAATACATTTTAAAAACATATTAAAGCAGGTTTGGTACTTTTCCGAGCATAAAAAGTACAGTCAGAGAGTGATGCTACATACGTGTTAGCTCTGAAAAGTGGGTTTTGGTGCCAAGAATCAGACAGGCACTTGCAATGAAAGACTAACACTGTGATTCAATGCTCTCTAATACACCCTGTGCCCGAGTTGTAGATAACATTAGGCTAGATGGGTGAATGCAGTACAGTTTGAGCTATGGAAAAGTTAATGCGAATGGAAACACCACTGCGCATGGCAAAGAGTCTGTCCTTCTCCGCTGCTGGCACGGAGCCTGGAAGTAATGTTTCAATCAGGGAACAGAGAGACTCAGCATTGATAACTGCACTGTGTGAAAGAAATAACTTATAGATGGCTATTGTTCTCATTCTTAGGTATGACAAAGATGTGATGCTAATGAAAAATGCACTGTTTATTGGATTAATGAAATGTCATGTAAGCAACAGTAATCACCAGCCAATTATGATTGTTTTTATCCATGAAGAAGAGGTGGGCTTAACTGAAATGACTCCATTGGGGTATAAATGTCTTTGTATGAGATGTGACGGGGTTCCTTTGCCCCTGATTTGCAGCTGTGTTCTGCAGCAAAGGCCCACCAGCTGGTGCCAGAAATAAATCTTTTTTGATTTTCACCTACTTCACAGTTGTCGTGTGTTCTCCCTCATCCTAGAACCCGCGCGTACAAGCAGCTTTGGTAAAGTTAATTTGGTACTTGGAGTTCCATAACTCCTTGTCTGCTTCAATATTAACTGTATGTATTACTGTGTTAGAGTGTCATTTTGGTTGGTGGTGTGCCCCAGGATTTTGCAGATGTAAAAAGTGTGTCGCGGCTCAAAAAAGGTTGGGAAACACTGCAGTAGAGTACCGGATGTCTTCAAGGTGCTGGTTTTGACCTTCAAGGCCTTGTATGGTCTAGGGCCAGTGTACCTGAGGGACCGCCTGACCCCATAAGTTCCCCCGAGATCACTGCGATCAGAACAAAACCTTCTGGTGATTCTATCAGCATGTTCCTGCCACCTTTCAACAACAAGACAAGCTTTTTCCGTGGTGGCGCCAACTCTATGGAACGAGTTACCAGATGGAGCTCGCGCTATTACAGAGTTGGCCCCTTTCCGGAAGGCCTGCAAGACTCTCCTCTTTAAGCAAGCCTTCAATCTAAGCGCCTCCTGATAATTTCTATCCATGTCCTTGTGTTTTATGCAATTAAATGGTTTTATGTATGCTTTATAGTTTTATGTAAACCGCCCCGAGCCTGCAGGGAGGAGCGGTATATAAAAGTGAATAATAAAAATATAAATATATTATGCTGCGACTATTATGGAAGTTTGCACAGGCCTAGGAAGTGGCATCTCTTCAGACCTCCTGGGCATCTTCAAGTCCTTCGTCAGCCTCCACAACCAATGGTTTCTCGTTTCCCCAAATGAGGACCAATAGGGCCTGCCCCACGCGTCTATTGGCCGTTTTGCTCCATCTGGGCCTGTTTGTGAGTGTTCCTCGGCTTTTGCACAAGCACAACCGGGAGGCCTCCTAAGATCTAATGAGACGTTCTAGGCACGAGAACTCAGAGGGCCAGCCCTTTAAGGCTGTCTCCTGAGAGAGGATCATCGAGAGGGAGAGATTTGGGAGGCTGGCCCCAAGCTGGAGAGTAGGCCCACCCAGGCCTATCATAAAAGGTGAAAAGAGGTCAAGGAAGGCCTCAGGCAGAGCGGAATGGCTCCTGACACCCCTTCAGAGACTGAGGGGTTGTTTGGGGAGGAAGAAAGTATTTTGGGTCCTGCCATATTGGTAGGGAGTGAGTTGGTGACTGGGAGTGATGGGGAGATTGGAAGTAGGCCGGCTAGGCCTTGCTAGTTAATTCTAGGCCTAGCTGAACCAAAACAGGCGGCTAGGCCTTGCTAGTTAATTCTAGGCCTAGCTGAACCAAAACAGGCGGCTAGGCCTTGCTAGTTAATTCTAGGCCTAGCTAAACCAAAGCAGGCGGCTAGGCCTTGCTAGTTAATTCTAGGCCTAGCTGAACCAAAACAGGCGGCTAGGCCTTGCTAGTTAATTCTAGGCCTAGCTGAACCAAAGCAGGCGGCTAGGCCTTGCTAGTTAATTCTAGGCCTAGCTGAACCAAAACAGGCGGCTAGGCCTTGCTAGTTAATTCTAGACCTAGCTGAACCAAAGCAGGCGGCTAGGCCTTGCTAGTTAATTCTAGGCCTAGCTGAACCAAAACAGGCGGCTAGGCCTTGCTAGTTAATTCTAGGCCTAGCTGAACCAAAGCAGGCGGCTAGGCCTTGCTAGTTAATTCTAGGCCTAGCTGAACCAAAACAGGTGGCTAGGCCTTGCTAGTTAATTCTAGACCTAGCTGAACCAAAACAGGCTGCTAGGCCTTGCTAGTTAATTCTAGGCCTAGCTGAACCAAAACAGGCGGCTAGGCCTTGCTAGTTAATTCTAGGCCTAGTTGAACCAAAACAGGCGGCTAGGCCTTGCTAGTTAATTCTAGACCTAGCTGAACTAAAGCAGGCGGCTAGGCCTTGCTAGTTAATTCTAGGCCTAGCTGAACCAAAACAGGCGGCTAGGCCTTGCTAGTTAATTCTAGGCCTAGCTGAACCAAAGCAGGCGGCTAGGCCTTGCTAGTTAATTCTAGGCCTAGCTGAACCAAAACAGGTGGCTAGGCCTTGCTAGTTAATTCTAGGCCTAGCTGAACCAAAACAGGCGGCTAGGCCTTGCTAGTTAATTCTAGGCCTAGCTGAACCAAAACAGGCGGCTAGGCCTTGCTAGTTAATTCTAGGCCTAGCTGAACCAAAACAGGCGGCTAGGCCTTGCTAGTTAATTCTAGGCCTAGCTGAACCAAAACAGGCGGCTAGGCCTTGCTAGTTAATTCTAGGCCTAGCTGAACCAAAACAGGTGGCTAGGCCTTGCTAGTTAATTCTAGGCCTAGCTGAACCAAAACAGGTGGCTAGGCCTTGCTAGTTAATTCTAGACCTAGCTGAAGCAAAACAGGTGGCTAGGCCTTGCTAGTTAATTCTAGGCCTAGATGAACCAAAGCAGGCGGCTAGGCCTTGCTAGTTAATTCTAGGCCTAGCTGAACCAAAGCAGGCGGCTAGGCCTTGCTAGTTAATTCTAGGCCTAGCTGAACCAAAACAGGCAGCTAGGCCTTGCTAGTTAATTCTAGGCCTAGCTGAACCAAAACAGGTGGCTAGGCCTTGCTAGTTAATTCTAGGCCTAGCTGAACCAAAACACTGGCCTACAGCATCAAGGTTCTGCCCTTTGAAGTGGTTGTTCATTGAGAAATAGAAACTTTTAATGGAAGGTTGTTTACTTTTTTCTGCTAGTGGCTAGCCCATAAGACAGTGGTTCTCAACCTGTGGGTCCCCAGATGTTTTGGACTTCAACTCCCAGAAATCCCAACAGTTGGTAAACTGGCTGGGATTTTTGGGAGTTGTAGGCCCAAACACCTGGGGAACTACAAGTTGAGAACCACTGCCATAAGAAATCATGATAACCATAGCTTAAGAAATTAGAGCTGATGTAGTCTCTATCCTATGAATCCGCGCCCCAAATAGGCACAGGAACAAGCCTAAAAGCCAAGACACCACCAATAATTTGTTATTAGGCTGTTTCATTTGACATTTATAATTCCCAGTTTTGTTTATTGCCGTTCTTATCTCTGATTTTCTAATCTCCTGAATTGCTTTTAGGTTGAGTTCTGAGAAGAGGCCAGGCATCCTCAAACTGTCCAGCTGTTTGAGCCTCCAACTCCCAGAAGCCCTTGCCAGCTTGTTCAATTGTCAGAATTCTGGGAGTTGGAGGCCTAAACAGCTGGAGGGAGGCAGTTTGAGGATGACTCTCAGTTAAAGTAATTGTTAGATACTGCGTATACTCGAGTATAACCATAGTTTTTCAGCCCTTTTAAAAGTTGAAACAGTCTTCCTCGCCTTATACTCAAGTCAAGGTTATTTATTATTTTACTCTGTTACAAATACATAATAAATGTATTATTATTACATTTATTATTGTACTTTATTATTGTTGTTATTACATTTATTATTTTACTCTATTTATTTTTATTGGAAGGATACGCAAGCACGTTTACACTGAAGGTCAGAATAATGGTTTAATCCGATTTGGGCAGTCTTATCTTAAAGTTACAGTTTTATGTAAATATTCAAAAACATTTAACTTACTGATGTCTCAATTAAGTTAATTGTATTGGTATCTATTTTTATTTTGGAATTTACCAGTAGCTGCCGCATTTCCCACCCTCGGTTTATACTTGAGTCAATACGTTTTCCCAGTTTTTTTGTGGTAAAATTAAGTGCCTCGGCTTATATTCGGATCAGCATATACTTGAGTATATATTGGTACTATTAAAAAAGGTCTAATACTCTATTCCATACTATACCATTTCTGCCACCCTAGCAGTTCGAAAACATGCAAATGTGAGTAGATCAATAGGTACCACTTCTGTGGGAAGGTAACAGCACTCCATGCAGTCCACATGATGTTGGAGGCGTCTACAGACAACACCGGCTCTTTGGCTTAGAAATGGAGAGGAGCACCACCACCAGTCGGACATGACTCAATGGCAGGGGAAACCTTTACCTTTATCTGCTGTACCATACTATAAACTCCGTATTAACATGATAACCATATTGACATACATTAAAAGCAAATTAAGATCAGTAAAGACAAACTTTGCTTGCTTCGAGCAAGCATTCAGAACCTCAACATAACCAGACAAACTTGAATAAGGGACGGCTAAGACGATGGAACGGATGAGGATTTGAACAAGACATAGTTTTGTTTTGTTTTAAAAAAATATTGTTCACTGTTTTTATGGTTTTAAATGTACTGTAATGTTTATTTTATTTTATTTGCTTTTTATCAATGTACTAGCTTGGGGACCCGGCGGTGCCCGGGTTTTTTGAGAAATGTAGTAGTTGGTCTTTAGCAGTTATTTATGTGACTCACAGTGGTGTCAGGAAGTTAGTGAAGGCACAGCGAGTCCCATCGTCCATGGTCCACCGTCGTCCAAACAGCACCAGGATGCAGAGTGGGCCACGGTGGCTCTGAGTGCTAAGTTTGGTCTGTATTGGTGAATGGATGAGGTTTGCATTGTTTTTAGGAAGTGAGTGAAGGTACTTCAAGTCCCATCATCTGTGGTCCGTCTCACACAAAACTGCACCAGGATGTATTGTGGGTCATGAGGGCTCTGTGTGGTAGGTTTGGTGTTGATTAGTCATTGGATTAGGTTTGCAGCACTGTTGGCAAGTGAGGGAAGGTACTGGAAGTCCCATCATCCATGGTCTGCCCTCCTCCCAACTGCAGCAGGATGTAGAGTGGGTCATGGGGGCTCTGTGTGCCAAGTGTGGTCTTGATCCATCATTATTGGGAGTTGCAGTGGTATCATGAAAGTACTGAATGTAGTGGAAGTCCCATCATCTGTGGTCCAGCCTTCCCCAAATTGCAGTAGGATGTCGATTGGGTCAAGGGGACTCTGTGTGCCAAGTGTGGTCTGTATTGGTGAATGGATGAGGGTTGTATTGTTTTTAGGAAGTGAGTGAAGGTACTTCAAGTCCCATCATCCGTGGTGCGTCTCAGACAAAACTGCACCAGGACGCAGAGTGGGTCATGGGGGCTCTGTCTGCCCAGTTTGGCCTTGATCCATCATTATTGGGAGTTGTTGTGGTATCATGAAATTACTAAAGGTACTGCAAGTCCCATCATCCGTGGTCCGTTTCACACAAAACTGCACCAGGATGTAGAGTGGGTCATGAGGGCTCTGTTTGGTCTTGATCAGTCATTGGATTAGGTTTGCAGCAGTCTTGGAAAGTGAGGGAAGGTACTGCAAGTCCCATCATCCATGGTCCGCCCTTCCTCCGAACTGCACCAGGACGTAGAGTGGGTCATAAGGGCTCTGTGCGCCAGATTTGGTGTTGATCAGTCATTGGATTAGGTTTGTAGCAGTCTTGGAAAGTGAGGGAAGGTACTGCAAGTCCCATCATCCATGTTCTGCTCCCCTCCAAACTTCAGTAGGATGTAGAGTGGGTCACTGGGGCTCTGTGTGCCAAGTGTGGTCTTTATCGGTGTTTGTTTGGGGCCGAAGTGGTCTGTGGGAACAGAGGGGTGTGAAAGTACTACAAATCCCATCATCCATTGTCAGTCCTCCCCCAAAGCTCACCAGGACGTGAAGGCAGTCATGGGGGTTATGTGTGCCAAGTGTGGTCTCGATCAGTAATTGGATGAAGGTCGCAGCGGACTTGGGAAGTGAGTAGAGGTACTTCAAGTCCCATCACCCGTGGTCCATCCTTCTCCGAACTGCACCAGGACGTAGAGTGGGTAATGGGGGCTGTGTGTGCCAAGTGTGGTCTGTAATGGTCCTTTTTGGTGGCCTCAGTGGCCTGTGGGAACCAAAGTGTTTGAAAGTGCTATAAATCCCATAATCCGTGGGTCATGTCCCCCAAAACCGCACCAGGACATAAATGGGGTCGGGGGGTTATGTGTACCAAGTTTGGTGCAGGTCCATTACCCGCGCTGGTCGCAGCCATTCAGAACGCTGCCATATACATACATACAAACATACATACACGCACACATACATACAAACATTCCACTTTATTACGTTATAGAGAGATAGATATAGAGATGTATTTATATATGGCATCGAATTGTGCCGACTTTGTACGCCGCCCTGAGTCGCCTTCGGGCTGATATGGGTGGGATAGAAATAACATAAATAACTTCTTTTACGTGAATCAATCAAGTTTGCAATCTTGTAATGTCCAAGATTATTATTATTTTTGCAAAATATGCTTGATCTCAAGATGTCTTGAAACATTAAGTAGTAGAAACTGTATTGTAATAGAAACATACAGAGACACTCAGTTATCCCATACAGTACTGCATCTCCAGCTTTCTAATATGGAGGACCAGCTATTTTTATTTATTTATTTTTAGCCATGTGCCAAAGACTGGTACAATATTTATGACCACTGTCTACATTTTTCTTTCCTTCCTAGAAACCCACCCGGAACCTGCAGTCAATGCACTTGTATATGGAACATAATTTTGAGTAGCAATGCCATACATACCTGGGTCTCCACACAACTAAAAGGTATGCTAAACTTTTATTTTTAAATTGTTAGTAGGAAACTGATTTTCTGTATCTAATGCAATATATCTTCATATTTCTTCTTCGTGTGGTCTGTGAAATGCACACAAATGGGTTTACTCCCACGCATGCGTCAGAATCTCGGACATACTAGCTTTAAATAAAGATTTACATAAGCCCCTCCCACTCCCCCCCATCCCCCGATTGAGCTACCTATTCAGTTCATTTTCCGCCTTGCCAGCGAAACATCTCTGACTGCTAGCTCTTCATTTCTAAGACCACGGATTGCCTCGACTATCAGATAAGATGTCTTCCCTCTCTTTTAAAAAGTGCTCTGATTGTGGGGCAACTTTGCCCCAAAAGGACAAACATGCAAAATATCTCCTCTGTTTAGGAGAATCTCACATCCCTCAGACCTGCAAATTTTGCAGGTCCTTTTCTGCTAGAGCTCTAAAGAGCAGGGATTCCAGGCTTAAAGCTGCTCTTTTCGAGCAGTCTATAACCTCTACAGGATCTGGGCTCTCTCAAGCCTTGAGCCAGCCCTCCCTTCCATTTATCCCTCAAAATCCCACTCCTCTAAGTGCCTCGACGGATAGTGCCATTCGCGAGTTGGCCTCTGACTCTGCCATTGAGACACCGCGAAAGAAAAAACAAAAAACCTCTAAACACTCTCTTCGGTCCAAAGACAAACCGAAGGAGGTTATGGCACAAAATCAACCAAGGCTCCTGGCTGGCCCCACGCCTCCCAGTCCTTGCATGCCTTTGTTAGCAGCAGAAACGCTGCAACTTTTTGAGCCTGACGATGATCTCTCAGGAGTGGAAGATCCCCCCCAACTCCTTCCCATTCACCTCCTCTCCTCCGCGACCGAAGGAGATCCTCCCTGCACCTCTCCCCCTTCTCCGCCGCTCGCTCAGGTTCCCCCCCCTCCCCTCCACCAGAGACCGAGGCTCTATTTGCAGAGGAAGCCCACACCATCCGGCCTTCCTCTCCTCTCGCAGCGGCGGGCGGCGCTGCTCTCGCCGCCGCGCGCAAAGCGCAAGGCTCTCCCCACAGCGCCCCGCGACTGCGCGGCCTTTCCCTCCTCGCTTGGCTCGCTCCCGGTCTTTGAGCCCTCTTAAAGAGGCGCCCGGCTACCGAGACCGCTCCTGGGAACATCCCTATGGGTACCCTCATGGCTACCCTCCTCCCTATCCCCCCGCCATTCCCTATTATCACCCCTACTATCCTCCTGAGCCTTATCACTCCCCAGATCCCTATTGGTGTCAATGGGCCCCTCTACCTACCCTTCGGCATCCGTGGCAGCTCCTCCACCTCCAGCCCCCCAGCCCCCTCCCGCTCAAGCCCCTGCCTCTACGGTTGCTCCTCCTGCCCAGTCCCCCCACACCTTCCAGATGATGATGCAGATTTGGAGTCCTCTTCTGATGCTACTCCTTTACCCCTGCCTGAGCCTGAGACTGATCCTCAACAGGCAGAAGAATATAAAAAAAATTCTGCACTATTAATCAGGCTGGCCAGATCCCTTGGCGTACAGCCCCCACAATCTGATGATGTGGTTCAAGACCCTTACTTTACTTCTGCTGAACAGCAACCACAGCAGTCCACCATATTACCTACTATACCTTACTTGGTCAAACTCCTAAATTTCTGGAGTTGCCCTGCTACTGTCCCAAGCACATCTAAGCGGGCAGAAAACCTTTATCGAATTGACCTATCTACCACCCCTGGTTATCTAAACTTCCAAAAGTGAATTCGACAGACTGATGCCCAGCCTAAGCCAGTCCAAAATAACCAAGCTGCTCCTTCTGATAAAGAAGGTAGAAAACTTGATGCCATGGCCAAAAAATTTTATGCTTCGGCATGCCTTTCAGGCAGGATGGCTCATTATGGCGTTTATATGAGCTTCTATCAGTCATACCTGTGGAACAAGATAGGCCCATATCTGGACCTGCTTCCCGCAACTGACCAGCCCATGGCTAAGGCTTTCCATCAAGAAGCCCTCACCCTGGCCCCTACAAAAGGACTTTGCTAAACATGGGGCAGATACCTCAGGCAAACTGATCGCGGGATCAGTTGCCTTTAGGAGGCATGCTTGGTTAAGATCTGCAGCATTGTCCTCCAATCAACGTTCCATGATAGAAAATCTGCCAATGGATGAAGCTGGTCTGTTCAACCCCGAAACAGACTCACAATTGGAACACTCTCATAAAATGAAACAAACCCTGAATAAATATGGCCAACAATCCAATCAACCTTACTAACCCTACAGGCAGCGTTGGCGCCCATACTACTATCCTCAGTCCTTTCAAGGATACACAATTCCGCTCCATATCGCGGAGGACAACGACCACAGTTCCCTTCACAGGGATACAAGCGTCCAGGTGTTCCATTCAGGGGTCAGTATCGAGGTGCTAAATCCTCAGACAATAGAAGGCGTCGCTTCTAGGCTGTTCCTTGACAGGCTTCAGCCCTTTCTCCCAATCTGGCAGTCCATCACCACAGATAAGTGGGTTTTGGACATTATTTATCGAGGATATGCCATAGAGTTTGATTCCCTCCCACCTCCAGGAAAACCTCTCTCTACCCAGACTTCTCCTGCCTTACTGAAAGCAATTGACTCCCTCCTTCTTAAAGGAGCCATTTCCCCTACCCCATCCCACCAAATTCAATTTTGCTTTTCCCCCCAGATATTTCCTTGTAGATAAAAGGGATGGTGGCCTCCGGCCCATTTTGGACCTCCGGGAAATTAACCAATTCATCAAACCACGCAGATTTAGGATGGTCACGCTCCCCTCCATCCTCCCTTTCATCCTGAAGGGAGCTTGGATGGCTACTGTTGACCTTAAAGACGTCTACTTCCATATCTCTATTAGACAGTCCCACAGGAAGTACCTCACCTTCATGCTTGACGATACTCCATATTCCTTTAATGTCCTTCCCTTCGGCCTCTCCACGGCCCCAAGGACTTTCACTAAGTGTATGGCGGTCGTCGCCTCCCACCTTCGCCAGCAGGGCATCACTGTGTTCCCTTACCTGGACGACTGGCTTTTCTGTTCTGGGTCATGTGACCAGTTGTCATCCAATATCAATTATACTTTATCTCTTTTACAGAACCTGGGACTCGTTGTCAACCTGGAAAAGTCACATCTCTCACCTTCCCGGACCGTAAAGTTCATAGGTGCAGTAATAGACTCCATATCCCAGAGAGCCTACCTCCCAGAGGACCGCTTCCTCAATTTGTGCCATTCTATCCATGCTATCCAAACTCGCCACCGATGTTCTGCTTGGACCATCCAATCTATCCTTGGCCATATGGCTTCCACCACGAACGTCACCGCGTTTGCCCGCCTCCGCCCCCTCCAAGCCTGGTTCCTCTCAGTGTTCCAGCTGGGGCTAGACAGCCAAACCATGATCCTCCACCACCCCCCCGCCCATGTTCTCCAGTCCCTCTCATGGTGGACAAACAGGTCCAATGTGTGCGCGGGCCTTCCCTTCTCTCCTCCTCAGCCGTCCCTGTCACTAACGACAGACACATCATCTTCAAGACCTCACCATCAGCGGTCGTTGGTCCCCCTCCGAAAAGAGGCTCCATATCAATGCACTAGAACTCATAGCGGTAGAAAAAGCCCTACGGTCATTTGTGGCCCTAGTTTCCAACCGCATCATCCAAGTCCTCACGGACAACACCTCAGTAAAATACTATCTCAACAAGCAGGGGGGCACCCGCTCCCCCACTCTCCTCTCAATATCCCTTCGGATATGGGAGTGGTGCATTCACCACAACACATTCCTCCTAGCTATTCACCTTCTAGGCCTACAGAACACTCTGGCCGACTCACTGAGCAGGACTCCATCCACCACTCACGAGTGGCAGCTCAACCCCCGCCACTTTCTCTCACTGATCAGGCGCTGGGGCACTCCTCAAATAGACTTATTTGCCTCACACCTCAACACTCACTGCCTCATATATTGTGCGAGACTCCACCCTCTCGCATCCCCAGACTGTCTAGGAGACACATTCCTCTACCAGTGGTCTCCGGGACTCCTCTACGCCTTTCCTCCCCTTCCACTCCTATCCAGAGTGGTTGCAAAACTGATATCCGACAACTCGGATTGCATCCTGCTAGCCCCATGGTGGCCCCGCCAGCCGTGGTTCACGCCCCTTCTCCAGGCCTCTCAGGGAGACTTTCTTCGCCTTCCCCTGGACCCCGACCTCCTCACCCTTCGACAAGGTCTCATCCTACACCCAGACCTCCCATCTCTCCACCTTACAGCGTGGAGGATCAGGCCCTTTCCCACCTCTCCGATCCTGTCCGCCTCATAATTCAGGCAGCTCAAAGGGTTTCCACCAGAAAGGCCTACACCTATAAGTGGGACAGGTTTCGTAAATTTGTTCAGCCGTTGGGCCATTTGCCACAGTCGGCTCCTATCTCTATTGTTCTAGATTTCCTTATTGACCTCTCCACTAAAGGTTTTTCCCTATCTTCCATCAAATGCTATCTAGCAGCTCTCTCCTGGTACAGGAAAAAAAATGGTGTCCCGTCCCTTTTTCAAGATCCCCTAGTGGGTATGTTTTTACAGGGATATAAAAAGTCTTTCCCCCCGGTTTCTCCTCCTCCTCCGTCTTGGAGTTTAGAACTGGTCCTCTCTCAGCTTTCTAAACCCCCCTTTGAACCCATGTCAACGTCTCATATTTCCAACTTGTCCTGAAAGACGGCCTTCCTCGTGGCTATTACCTCAGCCAGAAGAGCCAGTGAAATCACAGCACTCCGTTCTGATCCCCCCATTCATCCGGTTCCATGAAGATAAAGTGGTCCTCTGGACGGATGTCACTTTTCTTCCCAAAGTTGTCTCCCATTTTCATATGGCCCAGGACATTGTCCTCCCAGCCTTTTTTTCCTAAACCCTCATTTCCTCTGGAGATTGCCCTTCACTCCCTCGATGTTAAGAGGGCCTTATCCTTTTACTTACATAGGACAGCCCCTTATAGAAAATCCCCTAAGTTGTTTCTTAGGTATAGGGAAGATTCCCTGGGACTTCCCCTTACCTCTCAATGTTTGGCCTCATGGATAGTCCTGGCAATCCGATTGGCCTATCAGTTAGCCCACAAGGAATTACCTGTTGGTGTTAAAGCCCATTCCACAAGGGCAGTTTCAACATCCCAAGCGTTTTTGCGGGGTGTTCCTGTTGATCAAATTTGCAAGGCTGCTACCTGGGTGAACCCCTTGACGCTTGCAGCCCACTACATGCTCGACGTTCTCGCTAAGAAGGATGCATCCTTCGGCAGAGCTGTCCTGTTCTCCTGTGTGGCATGACCCACCTCCAGGTACGTAAGCTTGTTAAGTCACCCATTTGTGTGCATTTCACAGACCACACGAAGGTTAGGTTGCTTACCTGTAACCGTGTTTCTTCGAGTGTAGGTCTGTGAAATTCACACGGAACCCACCCGTCCTCCCCTCTTTGTCATGCCTATGTTCTGCTGCTGTCTGGCGGCAAGGAACTGAATAGGTAGCTCAATCGGGGGATGAGGGGGGCATGGAGTGGGAGGGGCTTATGTAAATCTTTATTTAAAGCTAGTATGTCCGAGATTCTGACGCATGCGCGTTTTCAGGTACAATAAAAAGTTGGGGGACATAATCATAGTAAAGGAAAGTAGGAAATTTGATAGTAAGGAATGGAGAAGGTAAATGGGAGAGGATAGAGTGGGTGTTGGTTTGGGGTAGTAGGTAAGCGGGGAGTGGGAAAGGGGGTTTGATGGGATGGGATTATAGTTTGACTTCCAATATTCTTCACTTCAGCTGTGTCTGTTTTGCTCAGTTCCTTAAGACTCTCACAAAAAGTTGGTCAGATACTTCTTGTTATCTTCTTAAGAGCAATGGTTGTTTGTTTTTATCTTATATCTATTATCCATTTCAGGTTTTCTTGCATCAAAAAAACCTTTACTGGTAACCAGTCCGTTTTTGATATCTTCAGATTCTGCTGTATACTCATTAATTGGGTTAATTTGTCCATATTCATAATGTCTATAATTTTAATTAGCCATTGTTCTTATGTTGGGATCTTTTTTTTCTGTAGTGTCTTTGCATAATTTGTTCTGGCCACAATCACCAGATAGTTGAAAGGTTTGTCCTTCTTAAGTTCCATTTCAATGTCTGTTAATCCTAATAGGAAATATTCTGGTTTGAATTCTATTTTCATGTCCAGTAACTTCTCTATTTTTTCGTGTATATTCTTCCAATAGGACTTGGCAATTTCACAAGTCCACCACATATGAAAAAATGAACCGGGTTGCTCTTCGCACTTCCAGCATTTGTCATTCACTTTTGAATAACATGTATCTAATTTCTGAGGTGTGTTGTACCACCTGTACATCATTTTAAGTCAATTTTCTTTTAAATCAAAGCATATGTATATTTTATTTTCTTGTTCCACATTTTCTTCCAATCTTCTAATTTAATTGAGTGTCCAATATTTGCAGCCCACTTGACCATACAATCTTTTAATTAGTTCTCTTTCTGTGGACCATTCCAGTAATTTCTTATAGATCTTTGTTAATTTTTTGCTTTTTGTGTTCAATATCTTGTCCCAAAAAGTGTCTTTGTTCATAAAGCCATTTTTACCCTTTGTATAATATTCTCTCATTTGCCTACATTGAAACCATGAGACTCCTTCATCCAATATGTTTAGTTCTTCCTGTGATTTTAATATATACTCCCTTTCTTGCTTTTTCAAAATGTCTTTATATGTTAACCAATGTCAAGCCTCCTGCTTCATGGTATAATTTTAGATCTGGCAAGCCAAAACCTCCTCTTTTTGTCTTCAGTTAAGTTCAACAACCTTATTCTTTTGTCCCCCCCCCCATCCATAGAAACTTTGTCAAGTATTTATTCCAATTTTTGAAAATTTGATAGTTTCTAATTATCGGCACATTTTGGAAGAAATATAATATTTTAGGAAGGATATTCGCTTTAATTGCCGTGTTTCTTCCTAATAATGATAAATTCAAATATCTCCAATTTTCTAAAACTTTTAAAATATCTTTTTCCATTTAATTTCATCGTTGTTTTTTTTATATAATTGGGAATTTTTAGCTGTCAAAATGATTCCAAGATATTTAACTTTTTTGTTGTTTGGATTCCAGTTCTTTCTTGCAGTTCGGTTTGATGTTTTTGTGACATTTTTTGTTAATATCTTTGAGTTTATTTATTTTCAGGCCCGAACATTTTCCAAATTCTTCAATTACTTCTATCCAATTCTCTATATTTTCTCTTGGATTTTCCACTGTGCAGACCAGATCATCAGCAAAAGCTTTTATCTGATAATTGTTTTTTCTTATTTTTGCTCCTATTAGATTTTTGTCCTCTTATTCTATTCAGTAATATTTCCATCGTCATGATGAATAAAAGAGGTGATAAGGGACAGCCTTGTCTTGTCCCTTTCTGAATTTTAATTTTATTATCTTCTTGACCATTTATTACTATTGTAGCTTCTTGCGTCATATAGATCAGTGTTTCCCAACCAGTGTGCTGTGGCACACTAGTGTGCCGTGAGTGATCATCAGGTGTGCTGTGGGTAATTGTCACCTTCAATACCCTTTCTTCTCCCTCCTGCCGAACACTTTTTCTTCTCCACTCGGGCTCCCTTCTTCCCAGCCTCGCTCTGCTCGCTTTGCCTCACTTTGATCACGCTGCCGCTTCTGCCGCCATTTTGATCCGAGGGGGCAGCGTGTGTTCAGAAGGGGAGGGGAGAGAGAGGAAGATGTGGGGCGAGTCTGCACAGTAGCGCCCGCACGGGTCATGTCAAAGTGAGGCAAAGTGAGCAGAGCGAGGCTGGGAAGAAGGGAGCCCGAGTAGAGAAGAAAAAGTACGTGTTTGGCAGGAGGGGGAAGAAAGGGCGTGAAGGGGAAAGGGGGAGGAAAAGGTCTCTGTCGAAAGCTGGCATGGGCAAAATTGGACCTTCCAGGTGTTTTGGACTCCCATTCCTAGCAGCCTCAGGCCCTTTTCCTCCCCCCCCCCTTAGCCACTTAAGCAGGAAAGAGCCTCAGGCTGTTAGGAATGGTGGGAGTTGAAGTCCAAAGCACCCAGAGGGCCGAAGTTTTCCCATGTCTGTTTTGGGGACCTTAAAGTGGTGAGCCTCCTTCCAACATAGTGATTCTGGATAGAAAACAAACAACAACATAACATAACATTGTTTGCGTCCACAGTGCTCTCTGGGTGTAGGTGAACTACAACTTCCAAACTCTAGGTCAATTCCCAAACAAACCCTTTCAGTACTTTCTGTTGGTAATGAGAGTTCAATATGCCAAATTTGGTTCAATTCCATTGTTGCTAGAGTTCAGGATGCTCTTTGATTGTAGGTGAACTATAAATCCCAGCAACTACAACTCCCAAATGTCAAGGTCTATTTTCCCCAAACTGTGTTTACATTTGGGCATATTGAGTATTCATGCCAAGTTTGGTCCTGAGCCAACATTGTTTGAGTCCACAGTGCTCTCTGGATATAGGTGAACTACAACTCCAAAATTCAAGGTCAGCTATATGTATTACTGTGTTAAGAGTGTCATTTTGTGTCATTTTGGTTGGTGGTGTGCCCCAGGATTTTGTAAATGTAAAAAATGTGCAGCGGCTCAAAAAAGTTTGAAAAACATTGGTATAGATAACTTGGATAGCATTGATAAAACAGTATCCAGGATCGATTACTTTGAGTAAAAATATTATAAACTTCCAATTAACGCTGTTGAATGCTTTCTCTGCATCCATGCACATCAGTGCCGCTTTTTTTTATTGTTAGTTTCATAGTATTCCAATATATCCAATATTGTTCTGACATTATCTTTCATGTTTCTTTGGGGAAGAAAGCCTGTTTGATCGCCTTTAATCCAATCTTTAAGAGATCTAAAGTCTTGAACTGTTAAGAAACTGTGCAAGCATTTTCAGTTCCTCTGTAATAATTTTAATTTCAGCAGTTGTGTTCAAGCAAACAAGCAATTTGAGACAGTGTGGAACTTTTCAACAAAAGTATGAAGCATTTGGTGGTCCTGCGCTAATGCTGATCCTTATCATCCTATTCATCATTAAAATTACTCAGAGAAATACTTGTTCTCATAATAGGAGTTTTGAAGACAGGTAAGATATTCCCAGTACAACAAATGCTTAGTTGCAACTAACATAATACAGATAATATTTCAAGAGAAAACCAATAAAAATCTTAACATAAACAAGGATAAAAGATATTGTGCATTCTAAGAAATAAAAGGATATATTACACATTAAAAATAACAGCTGAAATTTATGTATCTTTAGCTTCTGTTACAGTCAAATAGATTTAGCAGTTTCACATTTACTTTATTTACAAGTTTTAACAGGATATGTGTAAACAAATTAAAGTATAAAAATGGAGGGAAATTTCTGGGAAAATCTTTTATCAGAATATATATATATATTTGTTTTTGTTAGGTGATCAGATGTAACAAGAAGTCACTTTAACAATGACCCTGCTCCTAAAAGGGCCAATGTTTCATTATTTTAAGTTGGATAATCAACTTAAAATAAGCCCACCACGACCACTGCGATCCGAGTCCCAAAACCTCCTGGTGGTGCCTAGTCGGCGATCCGTTCATCTGTCCTCAACGCTGAGGAGGGCATTCAGTGCCGCCGCGCCGGTGCTGTGGAATGCTCTACCCCCCACAGTCCGAGCGCAGGCCGATCTGCTAACATTTCGCAGGGCCTGCAAGACCCTCCTCTTTACCCAGGCGTTTGGTGTTTAGGTTTATGTATACAACTGCCCCCACACCAGGCTTGCGTGTTGGTTATGGTAATTTTAGTGTGTTTGTTTTATTCTGTTTTTATTGCCTTATGACTTACAGTGTGAGTCGCCCTGAGCCTTCGGGAAAGGGCGACTAATAAGTCGAAGAAATAAATAAATAAATACATAAACGGTATGTATGCCAAGTTTGGTCCAAATCCATCAAGCCATGTAGGACCTTTGTGGTGCAAACCAACCAATATACATACATATACATACACATTTTGACTTTTATTTATGTAGAACTTAATAATGGCTTGTTGTGCTTAATTTTGGCAGGTTCAGAAGAGTTACTGGATACACGAACAATCTCATGCTGGCAGATAAGAGACATATTTTCCATCATTTGTTGATGCTGTGAACAAAAATGACGCAGATGTGGGACATCCTGCATGCTACATTTCTAAAGCAATGATAATTGTAGCTATTCCAATCTGCATTTTGGGATTAGTTGGGAATGTATTAGTTTTCTACTTTCTTTCCTTTAAGGTCAAGAGGACAAGGTTCACTCTATATATAGTGAATAATACTATTGCTGATACTATTGTTCTGGTTTATCAATATATATATTTCATGCTATTTTTGCAACCAGTTCAACTTACTGGACCCATCTCACATTTTCTAGAGATAATGTATGTCCTTGGAGACAATACTGGCTTCTTTATGGTAACAGCTGTTTCTATTGAAAGGTGTTTCTCAGTCTATCCCCCTATCCTCCGTAAATGTAAGCGCCCAAAGCATCTCACAGTTTATATTTGTATTGCATTGTGGGCATTCTCTGGCATGCTATCCATCATTGAATATTACGCATGCAGACCAAGATTCTATGCATTTCTGGATGAAGATAGTCACCACTGCTATGCTCAAACTATATTCAAAATTGTCATGGGGTACTTCATTTTAATTCCCCTCATGGTCTTTTCCACTCTGGCCATTTATATCAGAATGCTTCAAAAAAGAAACGAAAGTACTCCTGCAGTGTTTGATTTTACCATCATAGGTGTAGTTATTCTTTTTCTTTTATTTCAAAGTTCGATTAGACTTCTCTTTATTCTAGAGTACTGGTATGATTCAATAGGTCTACCTCTCTTTACATTATCTGTCTTATTTGATACCATCACAAGCAGCATCAACCCCTTTTTCTTTTTTTTAATTGGATATTTCACTCTCAGAAAACGTTATCCACTTGATGTTTTTCTTCGGACTGCTATGCAGATTGAAAGCACAACAATAATTAGCACGGTAAATGACACATTAAATAGAACGGAAATTAGCACAGAAATTAGCACGGAAATTAGCTGGGAAAATGCGGTAATTAGCACGGAAAATAACACGGTAATTGGCACGTAATGAAACCAAAGCAGACCAAAACAAAAACTGTTGGACTTCAGAAATCAAATGAAAATAGACACGATTATTGAATTCCAAGCTGAAGAAATAAATGTAT
Source organism: Anolis apletophallus (assembly GCA_030556195.1). Taxonomy (NCBI): domain Eukaryota; kingdom Metazoa; phylum Chordata; class Lepidosauria; order Squamata; family Anolidae; genus Anolis; species Anolis apletophallus. Next base: position 153,226,799 of record JARBWK010000003.1, on the reverse strand, counting down.
TAACAGATCATTTATTTTACTGTTCATTACTCAAATATATATATATATGAATCCTTATCAGACTCCGCTGCACATTTTATTTGAGCCAGAGAAACCTTGTCAGGGAACCCACCAAGGTCAAGAAGATACTGGAAGAAAGGATGGGAAAGCATTTGGTTGGCAAAAGAACATTAAGCTTGCAACTGTATTGAAACCAGGAATGATAGAACCACTTACAAACGAAGGACTTTGCAGCAGGATTGCCATTTTAGGCGAGCACAAGATACCATGTACATCCCGCTACCAGTTTGCCCCCCCCCCCCCAGCATATGATTCTTTTATCAATAGTTCCCAATCCAACAACATTCCCATTCCACAGCTGTGCCAAGATGGATCCCTTCCATTGCTGTGCTGCATCTCAGGAATAATGTGATACTGCATGTGTGAAAGGGTATTCTCCTCTCTCCACTCTCCCTTGCTGTTCCCAATTTGGTGGATTCTCTTATTTTGTATTTATAGTTCCCCTTTTTGGTTTTTAATGCTGGAATTGCGTTAATTGCACCAATACTAATATTACCAGTAATTTAAGGAACCATGGTAGCACAAGAAGGCAGGGTTAAAGGGATGTATGGAAGTATGATTGCAAGACCATGGAATGGCAAACTGGTGCAATTGTGCAATATTTAAGATATTCACAGCAGTATTATTCACTACTTAAACTAGGGATATCAAACTCATTTTCACGGAGGCCCACATCAGACTTATGGTCACCTTCAAAGGGCCAATGAATCCATGGTCAGAATCCATGGATACAGAGGGCCAATGAATCTAGAGAGAGGGGAGGAGGGAGGGAGGGAGGGGGGAGGGAGAGAGAGAGAGAGAGAGAGAGAGAGAGATGGTCAGAATCCATGGATACAGAGGTTATTGAATTACAGCTACCACTTTTGATTATATATCTAGATAGAGAGAGAGATATTGAGGAAAGGGAGGGAGGGAGGGAGAGCCCAGGGAGAGAGGGAAAGCTTACTGTATCAGAACTCTCACCAGCTCTATTCATGATGTCTATTGATGAGGAATAAAGTTGTAGTCCAACATCTGGAGGGCCACTTAAATGACATGGAGGGTGGATTTGGCCCCTGAGTCTTGAATTTGACAGCAAACATGTCTGTAGCAGCACAGCAGGTTGGTATGGTAAAATCTCAAGACTTCACAAAGCACAGTATTAATAAAAGCTAGCAAGATAAAATTCATAAGCAAAAAATAAAAAGTTCACAGACATGTATAAAATTTGCCTATTATTATTTGATGCATTTATATTCTGTTTTCCTTTCATATGGGACCCAAATCAATTGCAAGGCACATTGAAACAAAATTAATGATCTGAACATAGCTTTAAAAAAATCAAAACAATACACACAAAACATTATTTTATAAGTTAAAATTAATACGTTAAAATCTATTACGTATTGGAACCAGTACACCCATTTCACTTTCCCAACCAGTTAAATCTGAAGACCAGTTTAAATGATTATCTGCTGATAAAAAGAGCAGAAAGAGGTCCAGCTGAACCTCTCTAGGAAGGGAGTCCCATTGTCTGTCTGTCTGTAACCACTGAGAAGGCTCTTTCCCGAGTCCTTACCAGATGTGTCCGTAATGGTGGTAGAACTGAGAATCCTGCAAGATTTTAAAACTCAGGTAGTTCCTTATACTCAAGGTGTAAAATCAGACCAGAAGCAGACTGGTAGCCAGAGAAGCTTTCTAACAAGGGAGTTAACAGTAAGACCCTCTGATCCACTGCCTTGATATTGGTTTCACTTATAGTCCCAGAAGCATTTATTGTCTTTCTTAGATCTATGTTTTTGGCCCAAGTAAAATCAAATATAGGGTTTGTTATCATCCAATTTTGGGTATCTATATGTATTTGTGCCTTGGAACATATTCCCCAAACTTAGAAAGAATTCCTAAATTTTAAGCAACAATAATGACACCTGTACCTGTTGTAGTTGAGCTTGAGGCTCTTGATACTCCTAGTAGTAGAGAGTTGGGTGGGGTTGATTCTTCAGCGTCTAACACCAGCAGGGAGCTGGGTGGGGCTGTTGGTAGCTCTTCTATTAACAAGAAAAGGGGCAAAAGGCTTACTTGTGAACGGAGCGAGGAAGATATCTCCCAGTGTAAAAGGATTAGACAAATACTTACAGAGCCCACTGATGATGAATCTTTTGAGGGCTTTCCTGGGGAGGATGGGAGTCAGAGTGAGGGAGATACTTCGGATGAGGATCCAGAAATGGATTGGGCTAAGGTGCAGGAGGTTCAGGCTGTTTGTGAAGAACCCTCAAGCAGTGACACCTTTTTGGGGTTCTCTGACGACACTGAATGGCCCTCGGGCTATCCTGATTACTGTTGGGGGGAACTAAGTCTTGACAGGAGATGGAGGACGTGGAGGGGTGGTCAAGAGTCTGCAGCTGCTGAGGTAACAGCAGCTGAGACTGCTAATGACGGGGTGCCGTTGGGCTTGGGCGGGTCTGAGATGGGAGACTGTTAAAATGCGGGCTTTAGGGAGCTTCACTTTGGGGCTGGCAAAGTGTTGCGTTTGGGACCTGTGACTTTGAGTTTCTGTATCCTGCATCCTGTGAATCGTGATTCCTGTACAGAGTAACGTGAGTTGGGGAACTGCTCTGCTTCGCAAGGCTGGGACACTGCTGCTCCATATGGGGCTTGTGGGAGGCGTTTGTGGGTTTCAATGTTATGCTTTTGTATTTAGTTGCTGCTGCTGCCCGTTCCACATTTGGCGTGGTTTGAATTCTTTTGGACTACTGTGAGTGCCAGATGCTGCCTGTCTGCAAGAGTGGGGTACAGTATGGGAGGGGGTGGAAGGTTGGACGTTTTCGGGGACTGTTGTGTATTGTTCCCATGTATTAGCTCCTGCCTGGACCCTGGTCTGTCTTCTCATAGTGCTGTTCGCCTTGTCCCTCTACTTGATCCGGTTTGCTGACTTCGCTTGCTGCTCAACCCCAAGGACGGCCCACCAGTGACGAACTAGGACTCCTCTTGACGCCTTTTGTTCCTGCCTCCGTTTGTGCTTTTCCCTGTTCGTTTTTGCCATCACATCTTGCTAACGTGAATTTTATCTCGTTAAAGTGCGCTTTATCTGCAAACATTGTTATTTTGTGCCGGTTAGGCTGCTTTTGAGTTGGGTTTTACTGACGATTAAGTGTCTTTTGTTCTTTTGAGTGCTATTTAGCACAGAGACTCTGTGGACAATAAACTATTTTGTTAATTCTCTACTGGGTCTAGCTTCTTAAGAGGCTTCTGCTGCGACAGTACCAGAGAAAACTGATCTGATAATCTGTGTGCCAGCTCAGTGTGCTATTGAAATGTTAACTGCTGATAGATGCTCTCCCTTATGACTCTTTAGCTCAAAACTAGAAATGGGCCACACTACTTTTTGGCCACATTGTCTGGGAAATTCAGGGACTTAATCCAAACTGTTATCATTTGAGTGACAATCTGGAGCAAACAGACTGTCAAACTGACAAAGGAGCATCCTTGTACAGGCCTTCAAACAGAAACTTGTCCTTTAGGATGAACAGCCACTGCAGCAGATGGATATTTTGAAAACAAAAAGATCAGGAGGAACCACAGAACAAATATACTCATGGGGACAGACAGATCTGGAAAGGTACTTGCTGTTAAGAGGTAATGTGTGAATGCAAATAGAAGTATATTTTTACTAAAAGCAGCTGCCAGTACATTTTTAGGTTAGCAATTTATTTATATTTTTGCACAGCAGCGTCCTGACTGTGGATCACATAGTGATAATAAGCTGCCTGATGTGGGAACCTGGCAGGGTTTTTTCACCTAATGTGCCATTAATCACCATATTTGGCCATTTTGTTTCTTTTCTGGACATTCTACTTTGTCCACAATTTTGAGTAGCACTTTATTAAATTACATGTAGGCACATAGGAAGCTTCTGGATGATGGACCACCAGTGCCTTCACACTGAGTCAGTGTGACAGCAGTGACTCAGACGTCTTCAGATCAAAATGTTAGAGCATGAGGAAGTACAAATGGCAATCAGCATGTGTCTTGTTGGGGAGATATTGCCATATCTATACTCAACAGTGTTGATGATCTCTGGTGTACTTTGAACAAGGACACTGCTATTGCAGTTCTTTGCAACCAAATACTACTGTGGTGCTTCTGTTACTTTTCTGGCAAATAAAGGAACAGGTCTTCACATGCTTGTTGACACTTGTATTGTATTCTTTGAGAAGGGTCTTTAGTTACCCAGTTTCATAAAAAGCCCAATACATTTTAGCCCTTATATTACTGATTTGCCTTCTTCAGGGGCTATATAGTACAGAAAAAAGAATTTTTCTGAAAGGATTTCTCCATATGCACATATGGAGAAATATATCCCCATATATACATACATACATACATACATACATACATATATCTGTTGCAGCTCCCCATATATCTGTTGCAGCTCAACCTCATGCATGTTTACTCATATTCATCTCTGTTTGTTCAGATACAAGGTTTAGAGGAAAACCGAAAGGATGCCTGTTTCAATACCAATTTTATTTGCTGTATTAATTGTATAAAAATATAATGCTACTGGAAACACATTTGGCCCCGCTGGATGGATACCTTACCTTGGCTGTCCCCATCTCTGTTGCAAGATGGCCACGAAACCTCTGGGAGAGCTCTTAGCCACTGTTTGGTACTTTTACTGATGACAGCAAAAGCACCCAGAAATGATAAGTAGCTCTCTGAAGATCTGTAGCCATTTTCCGAAGATTGGGATGACAAAGTGGGACTGATCCATCTCCCTTTCCCTGTACTGCCAAGTGCAAAAAACGAAGGTGGCAGCAATAGGCCATGTAGGCAGTAGACCGGTTCAGATTAGAGCTGGCCCAGCTGTCCAACCGGACTTCTTAGATTCTTGTTGTCCACTGATGTCTGCCCTTTTCACCTTCCCACCCAATGCCAATACTAGATGCAGCTTTCTTCATGAAGTAGGTGGGAAAATGAAAGATGTAACTGGATGGGAGAGTTGGATGCTAATTCTGTCTCCCAGCAAAATCATGAGCAAACAAAGGGTTAAGAGAACAAAAATACCAATTATTTTAATCCACATATGACTTGTGGGTGGGTGAGGGGGAGATGAAGCTGCATAAATAAAACATGTTTCCAACTGATGATCTGTCACTCAGCACAACTGGAGGAGCCTCCAAGGAAGAAGGTTAGCAGAGACCAAGAGGCCACAATGCCACAAATTCTGGGAAGAGAGAGAAAAGTTTAGAACATCATCAGGCTCCAGAATGACCATTTTGATCTCTAAAGTTCCCTATCCATGTTCATAGGTACAAGCAATATTGCACTTCCTTCTACTGCCTGTTCAGAATATGTGACCTTGCTATAACACCTATTTCAACTTCTAAATTGCTGAAAATAAATATAAAAAAGATAATACAGATATAAGATTAGAAATATAATAGATATATAAAATTATCTTGTGCACTCCATTATGGCTAATGAATTATTGATAATGAACTATTAAAACAACTACGCTAGACCATGTTTTATCTGTCTCTCTTCTCTCATTTGATTTCATGTTCTTGAGCTTTGGGTAGGATAGCTTTAAATACTAGGTTTCACCCAGTTTAGGAAACAGGCAGCAATTCAGAAAGGCAGCTTTTTTCCCCAGGATTGCGATCTGGAAGAATATTTCATAAAACAAAGCATGTAAAAATTAAAACCGATGCTTTTTTTCATGGCTTGAGTAACTTAAGAAACTGCAAGTCACTTCTGGTGTGAGAGAATTGGCCGTCTGCAAGGATGTTGCCCAGGGGACGCCTGGATGTTTTGATGCTTTACCATCCTTGTGAGAGGCTTCTCTCCTGTCCCCGCATGGGGAGCTGACAAAGGGAGCTCATCCACGCTCTCCTCTGACCTCTCGGTCTTCAGTTCTGCCGGCACAAGGGTTTAACCCATTACATCACCAGGGCTCCTTAATCTGATGCTAACATGAAGGCACAAGCTACATACCAAATAATTCTGCAATTTATTTATTTATTTAATGTGTTTCTCCTTAATTGAATCTTTTACCCACAGGACACATCTGATACTCTGCAAAGTTCCAAAAATTGGAAATAAAACAAAAAAAATATAGAATTGGAAATACCAAAAAATCACTGTAGTTTGACCGAAACTTTTTATGGCAAAAATGTCAGAGAAATGAGGCTGAATCCCTGAAGCTGCATAAAGAAAACATGAAGGATAAACCGTCACTCCATCAGGTTTCCGGGAGAATCAATTTTTTTCCGATACCACTCAAATAATTTTGTGCATAAAACAGTGCACTGAACAATCAGAAAGGAAAAGTGCCATTATCCCAGCCACCCATATAGATGATTCTGAAACATTTCAGATTTCAGAATAAGGGATACTCAACCTTTCATTTTTTTTTTATTGTGCAAATCAAAAAATTGCAGAGCAACTTTTGCCCACTTATCTATGATGGGAGGGAAGTGCCCACTTTCCTGCAGCAAGGATAGCCAACTTGTGGCTTTTCAGATGTTGATTCAGTGCAATTCTCAATCAAACTTCACAATTGGTTAATAGTAGCTGTGGGAAGTGCAGTGTAACACCTGGAAGATCACGAATTCTCCACTCCTGATTTACAAGATTAAACAGTCCTGTTTTTTGGTTTGTTTTCCCTGCCAATACAGCAGAGGAAGAAAATCACACTTGATACGTCTGGGAAGAATGGGAGGAGGGGAAGGGGGGGAGGCACAAGGCAAACACTAGAGCTGTAGTGATAAGGATGCACTTCTAAAGCCAGTTACAAAAAAAGGGTATAGGCCCACGACCCACTGTGGATACTAAAATCTGTGGAAGCTTATGTCCCATTATATACAACAACCTAACAAAATGATGCATGTTTTATAAAATGTCATAATAAAGGGTTGCTTTGGGGATTTTTTGTGGAGGAATATTTTCAAGGTGGTGGCTGGTGGAATCCATTGATACAGAAACAGCGGATAGGGAGGGCAACTATAAATCTTGTGAGAAACATGCCTAGGCTATATTTTGACAATGCTTCAAACTTTTTTGGGGGGGGGATGGCAATCATCACCTCATTGAAAAGGAAAAATGATGTCATATCTGTTTGGCAAATATGAATCTCCGTGAATATCTGGAGACCACCTTTTGAAAACCACAAGTCAAGAAAAGGCATGACCTTGTTAAAAGTCCACCCTCTGAACAAGTGATATTTGCAAGCATTCATATAATGGCACACAGGTAACTTAGCTGTTAAACTGATAAAACGTGTCTTTGAACTGCCAGGGACAAAGACATGCCACTGCATAAAAAGAAATATTTGGCTAGCAGAGTTTTAAAGATGTTTCTTTGAAATTGAAATTGAAATTGCAGTGGTAGTTGCCCAAAATTATATACTCGCCACTGAAACCTTTTAGTTTAAAATATGCACACAGAGATTTTTTAAAAAACCAAAGTCTTCTTTGAAAAATTACATATCTTGTTTACTCTCAAACATCTTGTATTAATTCACCATACGGACCCATTTATAGATAGGATGTAATTTCTCTGTGTTGAGAGCACAGGATATCATTCTTAATCAATAGTCCAGAGCCCAAAATATAATTGTACTCCCTGCTTCTCAAGGCAAGTGTATAGTAAACTGTTCCTGCATAAGTCCAAATGACATCCGTTTCCATTGAAGTCCAAAAACATACTGATTCTACTGAAGTCTTTAAAGCATACTTCTCTACTGAAGTCCCAACACATACTGTTAACAAAATCGAATCTTGAGTCTGAACATGCTCAGTAGACAATCACATGTCTATAGCCCCTCCCACACCAAAGAGGTCAGTTAAACTGACAAATCAACATATACATATAACACAGGTTATCAAATATATACATTAACAAATAAATAGTGAAGGCTTGGAAGGTTGCGATTTCCAACATAAGCAACACTCATTGAAATCCCACAATTTGGATTTCATTGGAAGTGCTTTACATGAACTCAGATCTTATATTGTGGACATCTATATCAAACCTAAATCAGTGAAGTGTTGCTTTTTTCTAGCATTATAAAACTCTATTAATTAAGTATGATTTCAAATAAAGTCAGCCTTACTTACTGGAGGAAACAGTTCACTTCCGGGGCATGCCTCCAGTAGTAATATAGGGAAATCTGTAAGTTTGGATGGGTTTTATATTCTTCCAGCACCACCCTGATGCTGCAACAATTGGAAGAAAAAGGGAAAAAACCGAAAGCTATTTAATAATTTCTTTTCTTTTTTTTTGGAAATACTTTTTATTAAGAATTTCCATTTTATAAAACATACAAGATCACAATAGGAAAAAGGGAAAGGGAAAGGGAAAAAGGAGTATTTTGACTTCCATTCTAGTTCCACACTATTAGATATATTCTTCAGTTTCATTTTAAACACAGAACATCCCCAGTGCTCTTATTCTTACTAATAAATATCTGACAGTGGTATATTACTAATTTAGTATTCTCTAGATATTCATTAATCACAATCCAGTCTGTCTTTATAATACCTTTACCATATTTCTATCACAACCCATATTTTAATTCATACATTTCTTTTTTAACTCCGTAATTCTCTCTATTATTTCTAATCTTCCTTTTTTTTGGATAGGAGGTTCTAATGCCGCAACTTCACAAATACAATCCTAGCCTCTGATATGAGGGGCACAAAGGTTACTCTATATTATCATTCTATATAACAGTGCTGTCCAACTTCTGGCGGGTCCAGGGCCGGATAGGAGGTCACTGATGACCTGCGGGGCCGCTCGGCCCCGCCCCCAGGCCAGGCCCCGCCCCCTCCTAAAGCCGCCGAAAAAGGGCAGAAGGCGGCGCCAAGAGCAGCGCGTCACGCCAGGCCTGGCGTGACACGCTGCCCTTGGCACCACCTACTCCTCCTTTTCGGTGCCCCCCTCCCTTCCTAGGCCGGGGGCCGCGAAAAAGGGCAGAAAGGCGGCGCCAACGGCAGCGCGTCACAGGCCTGGCGTGACGCGCTGCCCCTTGCCGCCTACTCCTCCTTTTCGGTGCCCCCCTCCTTCCTAGGCCGGGGAGCCGCGAAAAGGGCAGAAGGCGGCGCCAACGGCAGCGCGTCAGCCTGGCGTGACGTGCTGCCTGGCACGCCTACCTCCTCCTTTTCGCGCCCTCCCTTCCTAGGCCGGGGAGCCAAAAAGGAGGGTAGGCGGTGCCAAGAGCAGCGCGTCACGCCAGGCCTGTGACGCTGCTCTTGGCGCCGCCTTCTGCCCTTTTCGGCTCCCCGCCCTAGGTAGGGGGCGCCGAAAAGGAGGAGCTAGCTCTCTTCCTCCTCCTGCCCCGCCTCCCCCCCCGGCCGCCATTTTTTTTTTAATTTAAAAATGGCGGCTGAGGGCATAGGTGGGGCCGTGTCCAACAGGCTACGGGGCCGGATCCGGCCCCGGGGCCGCCAGTTGACAGCCCTGCTATATAATTTAGTTACCAATCATCACAAGGTTACAGCTCTCATTCATTGTTTAGTCTTTTATCTCAGATTCAGATATTCTCCTCATCCTCTCCTTCTTTTTCTTTCTCCTCTGGTGGACTCTCGGGGCAGTTTCTGAGGCAGTCGCCTCTCAGGACTCGGGAAGTATTGAAGCCTCTCTTTCCCCGATGAGCTGGGCAAGTTTCATACCTTTTTCCTTCTCTAATCTCCTTCCTTCTTTAGACTAGGTTTCCTCATCCTTATAGATCACCATATCTCTGCCATTTCTACCCCCTCTGGGCCTAGTGTTCAGTTACTTGAGTTCATTAGTGAGAGAGAGAGATACTTTCTTCTTCTCTTTTACATACTAGTAGGGAATTTTCGAAGGGTCAGTTCTCTCACTTCTCTAGGTTTTATAGGGTAGGTGTTAGTTTTTCTCCAGACCACCTCACATATTCTTTTTCATATAAAATTCATTTTGGTGTCCCTAGGGACCTTATTCTTTTGAGTGGTTAGTCTGGGTTCTGAAATTTTTTTCCACTTCCCTGTAAACTTCTGCCTGTAACTTTCCCCTTGCTTTTAAGATCGGTAGCTTTACCTTTTCTTTAATGTTTCTTTAATATTTACTCCTTCTTATTCCCCAGCATTTCATAATATAAGTTAGTACTCCATCTCACTGAAATCAAGACTTTCCTACCTTCTTACCATGGCTATGTTCCTCGTTTCTATGGTTTCTATCTTTTCCCAAGTTTGCTTCTGAATTTTTATACTTAGAGTCTAATTTAACAGACTTTTACCTATCTCACCTGTTCCAGGAGGGTATCAATCAATCAATATTCACTTGGGTTAACGATTCTCAATTGACAATTCTTACACTTTAAATCTATTAATCAATTAATTAATTAGTTGCAACCACGATTCATTCCTAAGTAAATTTAAATACAATCCATCCCAATATAAGCCCCCCCTGTATTAACATTTAATTATTATCAATCTTCTTATTTTGTAACTACTCTTTAATTTGTAACTCTCCCCTCTCATTTAGGATCTGGATCCCCATAGGTTTATTCACACTTTTAAGCCTTTCCCTTTCTCCCCAGAGCCAGTATTGCCTTTATTTCATTCTTTCCCCCTGTATCTCAGAGCCCCAAATTTCAAAGTTCTCCATTCTAGTCCTCAATAGGCTTCTTTAATTTTTCCTTCCTCCGCTCCCCGCTGTCATCTGCTTCCTTGTGCCCGTCTGCTTCTCTTCCCAGTCCTGTAGGTTCCTGTCTCCTTCCCTGCCGCCGTCTGCTTCCTCCAGGGGTTTCTACTTCTCTTGGATTGTTTATCTTTTGTCTTTTATCATCCTTGGTTTCTTCCTGCTGTTTCTCTATGATGTTTCTCTTATTCTCCGTCTCCGAGTTGCTGCTTCCGGTCCCTTCCTTATTATCTTCCTTCCTCCTTCCTTTTCTAAGCCACCGTTTAGTCCTCCCAAACTCCTCTCTAAGGTGTGTGTTTCTTTCTTGTCTCTCCTTCTTCTTCCTTCCGCTTTCGCATTCACTCACCAAGAGAGGGGGTGGAGTTCTGTCAGTCCAGTTTGTTTATGAAGAAGGAAGGACCGTGGCCATAACAAAGCCATGACAGAGCAGCAGCTTCAAGGTTAACGCCATCTGTTATTTGCCTTCTTACTGCCGTTTCCCTCTAATTATAGGCTGTTTAACAAATTCTCTAGCATTTTATTCTCCAAGGCACTCTCTCAAAAAGAGGCTGTTCAATTCGGCTCCTCATTCTCGGCTTTGGACTCGCCCATAGGCATTTCTCTTCAATCCCTCCATCCCCTCCGGAGACATCTTAGTTCTTTTAAAGTTCTTTCTTTATTCTTTAAGTGGTAAAATTGTAGGGTTGTAGTAATATGGCAAAGTTCTATACTTTCTTTATCTCTCTTTTCTTTTATTATTGGGTTTCAGGTGTCATTCAACCCTTTCTCGTAGGGATCTCCTCTCTAGTGTGGAATCTAGAATTTCTTCACACACAAAAAAGCGGAGAGACTTACATATCTTCGCACTCCATTCTTGTAGGATTTCTTGTAATTGAGAAAGAGCGTGGGGCAGTTAGTGCAGGACTTAGTCCCACTTCCCGTCTCCCGGTCCGCTTGCTATGGTACAGCCTTCCCCCCCCCTCTAGCCCCCATCCTTGAGGGTTGGGGGCTTTTGGGCACAGAAGGTACCTGCCAGCTTCGCGTCTCTTTCCCGCTCAATCCGGGGTCCGAGAGGGGACCATCGGGTCCTCCAAACCGTGGAGATCGGGTGGCATGCTTGGGAGCCCAAGCCGTGCCTGCCACCTTGAGAGCGCTCACCGGAAGTCCGATCAGCAATTTAATAATTTCTAAAAAGGCAAATGTTAACCAGGGCTAACATTTCCACAAAGCACCCCCCTCCCAATGCTAATAGCTCCTTCTATGGGTCCCTTTTCCTTAATAATGGGTAGATTTTTCATCAGATCAATGAGAAAAAAACTTTTATAAGTATCGACTATGAGTCCATCTCCTTGCCTACGCTAAGAGCAAACATATTATGTATAAATGTATGCTATGTAGCAGGCAGCTGGTCTTAATTACTAAATGGGGTAATATTCATCATCAATAACATTCATTCAGCTAGGTAACTATGTAACAATCACTACAGTTTTACCATATAAATAACACAACAAAGCTAATTTTAACAAGTGAAAATAAATCTATTTAAAACTTTTATATTCTGATCTTCTCACCTCCATAGAGGGACTCAGACCGGCTAGAAAATCATTTTAAAAAATCATAGGTTCAATAAACACAATATCAAATATGGTTACAAATCTAACATGTATTTAATGTGTTGTCGAAGGCTTTCACAGCTGGAATCACTGGGTTGTTTTGACTTTTCTGGGCTGTTCCAGAAGCATTGTCTCCTGACATTTCACCCACATTTATGGCAGGCATCCTCAGATGTTGTGAGGTCTGTTGGAAACTAAGCAAGTGAGGTTTATATATCTGGAATGTCCGGGTGGGAGAAAGAACTCTTATCTGTTGGAGGCAAGTGTCAATGTTTCAATTGACCATCTTGATTAGCATTCAAAGCCTCAAAGCTTGGCTGGTTGCTGCCTGGGGATTCTTTGTTGGGAGGTGCTAGCTGGCCCTGATTGAGTTTTGCCTGGAATTCCCCTGGGTTTTTTTTTAGTGTTTTTCTTTATTTACTGTCCTGGTTTTAGAGTTCTTCAATACTGGTATCCAGATTTTTTTCATTTTCATAGTTTCCCCATTTTGTTGAAATTGTCAACATGCTCGTGGATTTCAGTGGCTTCTCTGTGTGGTTGTTGTGACATGGTGGTTGTTAGAGTGGTCCGGCATTTCTGTGTTCTCAAATAAAATGCTGTGTCCAGGTTGATTCATCAGGTGTTCTGCTATGGAAGACTTCTCAGGTTGAATTATGTAGTCTGCAGTGCCTTTCATGTTCCTTTATTCGCCTTTGGGCACTGCTTTTGGAGTTCCCTATGTAGACTTGTGCACAGCTGCATGGTATACAGAAGACTCCTGCAGAAGTGAGAGGATCCCTCTTGTCCTTTGCTGAACGTAGCATTTGTTGCATTTTCTTTGTGGGCCAATTGCAAAATTCAACTTGGCTCAAGCAGAAAAGAGGTCTTTCTCCCACCCTGGACATTCCACAGATATATAAACCTCACTTACCTAGTTTCCAAGAGACCTCACAACCTCTGTGGATGCCTGCCATAGATGTGGGTGAAATGTCAGGAAAGAATGCTTCTGGAACATACCCATACAGCCCAGAAAACTCACAGTAACCCATTAACATGTATTTATTCCAATAAAAAAGCTTTATATTTCATGTCACTTTATCAGCAATTCTGTCAATCAGATCAGGGAAAAACAGAAGGGATCAACAATATGTACAACACTAAGTTGGAAAAAAAAGTTTTTGAACTACTCTTGGATTTGCAAAAATCTCTAATAACTCCAAAAGATGTATGCAGTTTACAGAACACAGCAAAAGCAGCCATATCTAGCATATGAGCTGAATCCACCTTGATTTACAATGTTTCAGAAATGAGACTTTCTTTGATACATTAAGCAGCAGAAAAGATCAGCTGTATAAAATGACAATTGTGAAGGCAAAGCGCATTAGGATTTTGAAGACTTACTTTCTAAGTCTATTGGACAGCAAGAGAAACTGGTTCGTTCTTAGCTGCCGCACATCAAACCTGCAGAAGATTCTTAACTCCTGATGGATTTGCTCTTCATTCACTCCAGGCCATCTTTGTACATTAGCTATCAGAAGCGGGAAGTGTTTCATATGGCCATCCAGGCCAGAAAAATTCTGAGAAAGTAAATTAAAAAAAATTAAACTTTCATTTGCTGATGACCTTATGTTTTTGTTTAGTTTTTTGGTATGTCAGGAATATTTTGTTTAGTTTTTTGGTATGTCAGGAATATAGTCTCTCTCCCTCTCTCTCTCTCACTTCACCAAACTGGATTCTGTTACTAAAAGAGACAACCCCAATCACACAAATTCAAGAGGCCAATTGTATTAAATTAAGCTGGGTTTTTTTTGCTTCATTTCAGACCCACACAATCCACAAACTGTTACCACCTTTAAAGGGTCATTGTCCCCCATCCTGGATCTTTTCTTTCTTAGGACTTTTCCACAGAGCAGCTTTTACAGAATTTATGGGCATTTAAGTAGCTTCCCTGCAGGTTGGTAGTCAGATTCCTTTTTGTATTTCATACTTACAATTTTCTGAATCCTAGATCGGATAAGGTTCACCTGATTCACATATGAAGACAAAACGTCAAGGTACTGGGAAAAATAGGAGGCAGCCCTTGTGTGATCACTAGTTTAAAGAAAAGAATTGGATTTTAAAAACAATGTTATGACAGGGAGATATAGTAAAAACCTGGAATGCCAAGATTGTGGTTTTACTAGAAAAAAGAAGGAGAAGGGGGAATGGGAGGATCTTATTTTTTTTAAAAAATTGATTATTGTAAGCTGCCTTAGAAAAAATGGTAGATTTAATCATCACAATAAATTTATTTATTTATTCTATTTGTATTCCGCCTTTCTCTACCCTAAAGGGGAATCAAGGTGGCTTTACATATGGCAATTATTCGATGCCTTTCAACAACAGTCAAATACATAAAGTTAAAGATTTAAAATTAAAATTAAATGCATATTAAAACATATAAAATATTATAATCACTATTAAAAATCACGTCATCCACAATCGTAATCCAGGGCCATTCCAAAAGTCATTGTACATGATTCCGTAGCTATTATTGAACTGTAGTTAATCTCTAAAAGCTTGATCCCAGAGCCAGGGTTTCACTTTCCTTCTGAAGACCAGGAGGAAGGGAGCTGCTCTGATATCACTGGGAAGGAGTTCCACAGCCGAAGAGCCACCACTGAGAAGGTCCTGTCTCTCGTTCCCACCAGATACACCTGCAAAGGAGGCAGGACCGAGAGCAGGGCCTCCCCAGATCATCTTAATCTCCAAGGTGGTTCATAGAAGGAGATAGGTAATCATCATCATCAACTTTATTTATACCCCGCCACCATCTCCCCAAAGGGGACTCAGGGTGGCTTACATGAGGCCAAGCCCAGTAGTATATTACAACAAAATAAAACCAGAACAACAGAACAAACATAACAATAAAATAGATAAAGAATAGGAATATAATAAAACAATGCAAGATAATACAAAGAAAAATAATCGATCACAATGAGTGGCAAGCTGGGCCGGAACTGTTTGGGGCTTTATAGAATTTGAATTGTGCTCGGAATTTGAATTGTGCTCAGTAGCAGACTGGCAGCCAGTGGAGCTGATGTAAAATAATAATAATAATAATAATAATAATAATAATTTATACCCACCCCTTCTCCCTGAAGGGACTCGAGGCAACTTACAACAGGCAGTAATACAAAATCTCCTGGAGATACCTTCAGCTAAACTCGCAAGGCTGACTGCTACCCACCGGAGGGCGTTCTCTGTCATAGCACCTACGCTGTGGAACGCCCTCCCGGCCGGAACTCGGGCTATGAAGGACTTGCTCCCGTTTAGACGGGCCTGTAAAACATACCTGTTTAAGCAGGCCTTTGGTGAGTAAGTCCTGCCCATGCCCCGCCATCTATTCGTTCTTCTGAGGATGATGTGCTGTTCATTGTTTTAACTGTGTTATTAATTACTGTACTGCTGTTGTTTTTAATTGTTTTTAACTGCTTATTGCCTGTATTTTACTGTGCCCTTTGGCTCCTGTAAGCCGCCGCGAGCCTCAGGGAGTCGGCGGCATAGAAGCCCGAATAATAAATAAATAAATAAATAAATAAAAATATAATCAATACATGATAAACAATAATAACAAAAACTGTCATTTAATAATAATAATAATAATATAATTTATCTGTACCCAGCCCCCATCTCCCCAATGGGGACTCGGGGCGGCTCACCTGAGGCCAAGCCCAGACAACAATTACAATAAAATCAAATCAAAATATCAGCAATAAGCACAATAAGAAATGCATACATATAAATAAAAAACAATATACAACTAGATAGGCACACATATAAAGTGTTAAAAACTCAGAGTGAGATAAGTGGTATAACATCCTTATGGGGAACGAATCATTTTATAAGGGAGGGGGGATGGACTCCAAGAACGGCGGCATTGAGGGGAGCAATGGTAGGAATTAAATAATTACTCTCCAAAGGCACAGCCAGGTTTACAGGGTAAAGGTCTCCAAAGTGGGGGCTTTCCTAATCTCTCCGGGAAAGTCCAATTTAGTACAATTTAAAATACCATAAGTATTAATAAATAACAATTTAAAAGCTATTTGCCCTGTAAAAAACAATCCAAGTATATACCACAATTTAATCAGAATTAAAATATATTACATGACAAGTACAGAAATAAATAAACAAGGAAAATTATAGATCATTATCTACATGAGTTCTCACTTATCCTTCCTGCCTTTTCTAGTTATAATACTGTAAGAAAAGGTTTGCATTTCTATTTATTATTTATTTATTTATTTAAAACTTTTGTACCCCGATCTTCTCAACCTCAATAGAGGGACTAAGACCGGCAGACAGCAAAAATTCAATGCTAACATTAAAATCTAAACATCATAAAACAACAATAAAATACCAAATACATATTAAAATTACATTAAAAAGCCGATCGCCAAGGTAAAGTCGTGTCCAACTCAGTCCATGTATACGGTCCATATATTGTGGTCTGTGACTTAGTCGATTAATGATCTCCGCCCTCATTCTATGAAGGCCTCATTACACAGCCATGTTTTTACTAGCTTCCTAAAAGTCAGGACGGAGCGGGCAGATCTAATTTCATTTGGGAGGGAGTTCCACAGCCAGGGGGCCACCACAGAAAAGGGCTTGTCTCTCGTCCCCACCAGATGCGCCTGTGAAGGTGGCGGGACCGAAAGCAGGGCCTCTCCCGACAATCTTAACATTCTTGATGGTTCATAGGGGAGAATACGTTCAGACTGGTAAACTGGGCCGGAACCGTATAGGGTTTTGTAGGTTAAAACCAGCACTTTGAATTGTGCTTGGGAGCTAATTTTTTCAGTCCGTCTGATTTCAGAAAGAAGGGTATCCTTCTAGTTCTAATTTTAAAAGTACTAAATATCACTAAGTGTTTATGCTTAGATTTTGTAAAGTTATTAAAAATATTCCAATAAGTCATTCATAGGTCACTGCTATGTCTGGATCAGTTACACTATAGCAGGGCTGCTCACACTTTTTCAGCATGGGAGCTACTGATTAAAAAACCAAGTCCCAAAGATCACCTACCCAGAAATGTAAAACGTATAACTATTTTCTTATTTATTTATTTATATTTATTCTTCATTTTTATGTACCACTCCTTCCAGCAGGCTCGGGGCGGTTTACATAAAATGAAGTTATAAAACATCAACATTTCAATTTAATAACAACAATATAAAACAGAGCATAAAAATACATCCAACCACCCCATTTCTCCCACACTGCCATATTACCACACATATTATCAGCCAGAAAGTAAGAAGAGAGGCTTTTGAACTGCAAGGCCATTTAATACTCAGCAAGGTAAACAAAGGGGCATGCAAAAATACATACAACCACCCCATTTCTTCCACATTTCCATATTCCCCAACATATATTTCTCAAGGAACAAAGCAAGCAGAGAGGCTTTGGACCTAAAAGGCCATTTTTAAAAATAAAAAGGAAACAAAGAGACATGCCAAAGTACAACCAAGTACCCACCCCATTTCTCCCACATTTCCATATTCCCCAACATATATTTCTCAAGGAACAAAGCAAGCAGAAAGGCTTTGGAGCTAAAAGGCCATTTTTAAACATTAAAAATAAACAAAGAGACATGCCACAGAACAATCAAGCACCCACCCCAAAGTAAAAAGACCGACCTTTGAGATGCAGTAAGGAAATGACCCCAAAGTGTCCTTCTTCTCCTCCTCCATCGTTGCTCCTATTTCCATGCTGCCAGCATGCGTGCCGCCTCCAAGAGCTCATGAGAAGTCCAAGAGGTAGAATGGGTGCTTCTTTGGTCTCCTACGACTCTGAGTGGCTGGAGAAGGATGGAGGGAGGAGGAGGAATCCAAAAGAGGGGGCCCATTCTGCCTCTTGGACTCTGGAGCTTTTGGAGACGGCGCACGAGCAGGGAGCGGGGAGGAGCAACGACGGAGGACTTCTTTGCAGCATGCAGGGGCGCGTGAAGAGGACCAACAGCAAAAAACCTGGTCAGGGGCCTGAAGATCACCAGGATGAGGCCCGAAGATCACCCTGGTGATCGCGATCACCGTTCTGAGCACCCCTGCACTATAGTGTATGAAAACCATAGCTCAATTTCCTCGTGCACATTGATGAAAAAAGGTTTAAAAAATAAAAATGGGGTTTATGGAGAAAGCAATTATGGTTATTCTCAAACTAAGAACTTGAGAAATTATTTCAAGAAAAATCTCATTGGAACCATCACTTACCAAGAAATGTTGCAAAGGAGCAGATGGGCAATTTTAAGAAGAACTAGAAGGAAATACAGATCAGTGGTTATGTCTATAGTTGAGTACAAACAGACAAGCCAATAAAAAGTGAAATTTGATTACTGCAGTAATTGAGTATGTACATGAAATAGAACAATAGTTTCCCTTTCTTTTAGTGCAATGGGTCCCAATCTTTTGTCCTCCGGGTGTTTTGGACTACAGCTCCCACAATTCCTAACAGCTGGAAAGCTGGCTGGGATTTCTGGGAGTTGAAGTCCAAAATAACTGGAGGACCAAACGGGAACCACTGTTTTTGTGAATATACAAAAGGTGGAAATATGATTTCATATCACTAGGGCTTGATTCAACCTCATGAAGTTGACTATTTATCTGAGATGGATTATATGAAAACAGGCACATTTCTTGGTACCCTTGCTTCCATTGCAATGAGACAAAATTCTATACTTATTAAGAGATATCCATATGCTGCTGACTGCACTCAGAGATATGCTTAGCTGTGTTTGAGGGAGATCGCAAACAGCAATCCTTACTATATTAGGTCAGGTAGAACCAGCAGTCTCTCACTCAGGAATATCCTCCTCATGCTATTCTAGCAAAGATTAATCCTATAACTTTATCAACAAAGCAGATATCTCTTATTAGGGATGATTTTGTTTTTCTAAGCTTTAAACAGTGCTTTAGGATCCTCCTCCTCCCCACAACAAGTTTCACACCTGCCATGAGAATGTGAATGTATATTATTGTTTTTTAAATTGTTATTTTATGGTGTTTTATACTTATTATTTACGTATTTGGATTGTTGTTTACATTATCTTAATATGTGATAAGTCACTTAGGGTCCCATGAGGGAGAAAAGTGAGAAGTAAATAATTTTTTTATTATTATTACCTGAAACATGTATTTTTGCAAGCTGGATATTGTCAATAAGTGGCATAGAATATCCAATACATTAAAATAGGAAACATGGTTTCTGTGGCTTGGGTGATACTGATAATTTTGCTTACAGTTTGAAAGAAATTAAAGTTGAGAGTAACATCTCTTCGAATCCTTAACATTTATTTCATACTCATTTGAAATAAAATAGACCCAAAACAGTCAATTTTCTGAGAAAAGGCAAATGGCTAGTCAGTTCCAAATTTCTATGAAATGTCTAAATGTGAAACCCTGTCGAACTGGTTAATAAATGTGCATTCAAGGTCCAAATGCAAAGACCCGAGGTGTTTGTTCACAGAGTACATAAAACTGATTAATCAGTTCCAATGGGCTTCGATTTAGTCCCATGAGATAACACACTAAGTTGTGAACTCTGAGATCAAGGAGGTGGAGGATTTATATAGAATAAATAGACAGATAAACACTTCAAATTGTTTTACAGATGAGTACAAATTCCTATGAACAGGAGTGGTATAAGTTAGATATTTCACCAATACCTGATCCGCAGAGGAATGCATCATACGCTGCTTCATGGGGACACGTCTTTGTGGCTGAAAGGTTTGATCAAAACAAAAATTGCAAAATTTTGCAAGATTCAACAGAAGGACTTTGAGACCAAATCATATTGCTACTAAAAGATCAAAAGAAACATTTTCCCTTTTTTAAAAAAACCTTTATATTGTCATTTCTCTCCTCTAAAACATAAATGCATTGAGATCATTAGGGTTAACACATAATTCCAGGACATTACCATCAAATCCTATTTTGAGGCTCCAACATCTCTAGGGGTTTCCAGAAACAAATGTATTTTGAAAAAGCATAAGTTTGTTTCTATTTCTTTAATTCTTGTGACATAAGAAAAATATTATCACATGGTAACCATGTCAATTTAATCTACTCCGCTTTCAGGCTATAAAGTAACACAATATGGAAAACCCAAAGAGGGGTTTGTGTTTTAGAACTCTATATGGATTTGAACTATATACCGTAATATGTACATGTGAAGATTTTTTTGACCAGAAAACAAGAGTTTGAGTTTTATAAGCAGACTTACCATATCTGAAGCAATCCCCCGAGTGAAAGATTTCTGGACAAGACTGGTTTGTTGTATTTATGGCACTGTTGAGAGATAGTGACTGTTTTCAGTTCTCTTTATTTATGTGACATTCTCATCAATCCTATCGGTCTGCTTCTCAGTTAAAATTTTTAAAAAAATCAAGGAGAATGGTTTATATTTTTCTATACTAGATGAGATGAGGTAAGGAACTATGGAAACAAGATAATTATCTATGTTTTAACTATTCTGCCACACAAAACATATTTAAGTTAGGTGTTAAGGTGGGTTTAAAATGTTATTTTCTGTCATTTGCTTTTAACAAAAAAATATTTATCTAAACCTCTTATTTTTCACAGTCCGATGATGATGATGATATTATTATTCATTTATATCCCACCTAAAACATAGCATAAAACATATGTAAATGATATTTCTTTTCTTCAAAGCATTACATAGCTCTAAGGATCACAGAATTATATAAATTGCTTGTCTATTTGCGGCTGTCTAGATTCATTCTGAATGAGGAGCTGTCTCACTCAAAACACAGGTCTGAACTATTAGGCAAAAGTCACATAGTCTGGCCATCCATCAGATGTTAACCTAAGATGGAAATGCTTCTTTTTGAAACGACCAGCTGTTTTGAGATAGGGACTAAAAGCAAACCAGCTTTTGAATTCTGGAAGGCTAGACTGTAACTAATGTGGAATGAAATGTTACTACAGGCAGTCCCCAAGTTACCAACAAGATAGTTAATGTAACTGGGTTGCTGTGAGTTTTCTGGGCTGTATGGTCATGTTTCAGAAGCATTCTCTCCTGACGTTTCGCTCACATCTATGGCAGGCATCCGCAGAGGTTGAAAGGTCAGTTGGAAACAAGGCAAGTGAGGTTGAGATATCTGTGGAAGGTCCCGGGTGGGGAAAAGAGTTCTTGTCTGTTTGAGGCAAGAGTGAATGTTACAATTCACCTTGATTAGCATTGAATAGCCTTACAACTCCAATGCTTGGCTGCTTCCTCCCACCATGGACATGCCACAGATATATAAAACCCAACATGAAAGCCTTCGACAACACATAGGTTTGTTATTAAGTTAAATTTGTATGTAAGTCGGAACAGGTACATTTTAAAGTATATCTTCAGCCATATATCTATCTATCTATCTATCTTAGCTTTGGATAACATAGGGAAGGGTGAACACCCCTTTGGTATTTGTTTTGCTGTCTGTGCCCCTGTTCACAGGATTTCACCTCACTTTCTGTCCCTATGACAATTAGATTTTGAAAAATGTGGCTTGTGGTGAAAAAATATTGGTAATAAAGCTTCAATGGAGACCCTTTTTCCCCATGGTAACCTACCGCTAAGAATTTCCCTTCTTAGAGGTAGGTTTCTCTCATTTCCTGTTGTCTCATCCCCATTCATAATTATGAGTTGTTTGTAAGTTGGATGTTTGTAACTTGGGGACTGCCTGTATCAGTAAGAAACAATTAAAAAGATGACATTCTTTTTAGGTAAATAAGCACAATGGCAAAACCCCCCCAAAATTTCAAAAAATATGGCTGACCTGCAAAGCTCTTCATAAACTTCCGAAAGGCTAGAAGCTTGAGGAAATGGAAATTCCTATTTAAAGGGAAAAAAAGGATTAGAATCCATGGATTTAAAAGAGGCAAAGAACAGTACAAGACAAGTAAAGAATGGAAAGTCAGGTATATAGGAAGTGACCGTGTTGTTTAAAAAGGCCTCTGGAGGGGGCTCATTTTGGCACAGTGGGAGAAGCAAAAGTGGTGAGCTTGAGCATCATTAGCCAAAGCAGAAAATGAAAGTTACCTTCCAAATGGACTTTGCAATGTTTTTTGTGTCCAAGATTATGGGAAACAGAGTGTGTATATTCTTTTTAAACTCTTCATAGTTCTCTGGAAATGTAAGCAGAAGGAGTTGGAGGCAGGGAAATAGAAGACAATGAACCTAAACTGTTAAAATACAACTCATGAAGCCACTGTTACTAATATGACCAGAAACTGGAAATGATTCCTCACTTCAGGATTGACAAAATGTGGCCATGCGGACTTGGCTTTTTTCCTGACCTCTTCACGAAGTGAGGAATCACCCAGCAAATACAATCTAGATTCTAAATTTATTGCGAATCCTCTCGGTACTGTTCACATGTAAAAAAAATAACCCTTAAAAAGCAGACACATGCCACCAACCATTTCTTTTAGTGTCCTGGTTTTTTTGGAAGTCCATGTGGCTTCTGGAGTGTCCCAGAAGCCAAAAATTGGCTTCCTGGCTAACTGCAGTTGTCCACCCCTGCCTTAAATGAAAATAAGAAAGGAAATGGATTATCTAAGGATTAAGAGAAGGTATCCATCAGCAAAGAAATGATACAAAAGTCTCTATGTGGTTGATGCGTGAAATGTCATTACCAGGAAGCGGATTGTAAAATTTCTCATGCAGATGCAAAAGATCCATCATCATATTGTGTCCCACCAGTGGCTATAAACAGAAAAAAAGATGCAAAATATTACTAAACCATCATCCAAAGTACTGCATCTCCATACTGGGCCGATAAAAAATGTAAATGCTTGGTACTGCATGATTTACACCATTTCTCTAAAAACCAGGAGGAGGATATGGTCATATGGCCCAGCAACTTATTTTAATAAAGAGCCCTTTTCCCTAAAAGCAAAACACAGACTACAAACTGAGCAGTTCTAATTTGCAGACAGAACAAGTATAGCTTTGCATGACTCTGGGATCCTTGTGGGAGTTTCTTTGGTAAGCTTAAGGTATGTGGCATTTCCCTTGGGTGCAAAATGTTTATAAATACAGCAGAGAACAATTTTAGCTTTAATTTTCTACATATAAAAAAGGGAAATGGCACAGACACTTCCAATCAAGTCTATGTAATCCAATAAAAACCAATTTCATGTAACATGTTTAAAAACATATACATGCCATCCGACAGCTGAAGAATAACCACAGCAAGGTCGACACATTAAAGTCCTAAACTGTTATTAGTATATTATTTATTTATTGACTCTATTTGTATCCTGCCTTTCTCTACCCCAAAGAGAACTCAAGGTGGGTTTACATATGGCAACTATTCAATGTCTTTGGACAACAAAGTTAGAATACACTTATGGTAAATTAAAAAGTAAAAGTAAAAGTAAATGCACATTAAAACTTATAAAACATTTCATTCACTATTAAAATCACGCCATCCTCAATCATAATCCAGGGCCGTTCCAAAGATCAATTTACAAATTATCTACCATCAGTCTACTTGGATGAAGAAACATCTATTGTTGTGAGTTGCTAAATCTCGTCTAATTACTAATTTATACTAAAAGCAGTGTGTGTGCATTTTGTAAGGGAACTAGGACTTTCCTTTTTGGCTTTAACAAGTGCCTGGAAAAGATTGGTAAACCCCTTTGCACAGAGAATAATTTGCTCTTTTTGACAAGAGTCATAGGAAGTGTTCTCCAGCAGCCAACGCTGGCGTGGATTCATCTTTTTCACCAGCACCTGGAAGAAAACCGGATAGAAATATATATCTGTGAAGTTGGAATATTATATCTGGATTTAAATCCTGTTGTCAATCTTGAACACAGTAGTATTCATCCAACAATCTATTGAACGATCTATCAACATTCAACAATCTATTGAATGGATCTACTGAATAGACTAAGAGCCCACCAGCTAGAAAGAGTCAGCATGTAAACACAGCCTTAACAACAGTAGCACCTCACTGCTTGCTATTATGAACTTACTTTAAACTCAAACTTTTGAGTATATTTATTTACTATGAATAATACACATTTATTCAAATGAATAAATAAATAAACTTCAGAGTACTGGTTTAAAAGGCAGATCTCTACCATGGTGGTGAGACTGTGTTATCAATATTTAGACTCAAAGGTCTCAACAAGGAAAACTGGCAATGGCAAAGACCAGAGAGTTCATAATCTCACAGTTAGATGCTGTAAAATTACACTTACTTTATGATCTCCTAAAGGGATAGTCCAAATATCTTTAATAGCTTGTCTTAAAATAAGCTGCACTTCAAACATCTGGAAACCTTCAAAAAGAAGTAATAAAGATAATATGGCAGGGAGCTGCGTATGGTAACCCTGGGGTATTTTAATAATATCAAGATTTTTTGTGTGTGTGTCAGGAGCGACTTGAGAAACTGCAAGTTGCTAATGGTGTGAGAGAATTGGCCGCCTGCAAGGACGTTGCCCAGGAGACGCCCAGATGTTTTGATGTTTTCACCATCCTTGCAGGAGGCTTCTCTCATGTCCCCACATGAGAAGCTGGAACTGACAGAGGGAGCTCAACCCACTCTCCCCGGATTTGAACCGCTGACCTGTCAGTTAGCAGTCCTGCCAGAACAAAGGTTTAACGAACTGCGCCACCAGGGGCTCATAATATCAAAATGGTAAAAATGAAGAAGAAAAAAGCAAAAGTATTTTAGGAAGAAATTTGTTGCAATTTTATCATCACTGATTAGGTTTTCCAGGGGAAGCAACTGAAGCGTTTTCAAATTATGTAGGGAGCAAGTTTCAAGAAAAACAATCAGGAATCAAATAAATTGAAGGCAGGGCTTTTCTGATCAATCCTATTTAACACTGTGAGCCAGTTCAACCATCAAGAGACATGGAACAATCCTACTGAGGTAGTAACCTTCAGACTATGATAGTCCTAGGCCTTTTCATATAAAAAAAATCTCCCCACATGTTGAATTACAGCTTTCCAGAGAACGGTTATAACCTAACTTCCCTTTAAAAATGTTAGTTTTATACTGAAAATAAGGATTTTAACTCAATTTATGTTTGCAATTCCCATGTATGAATTTAGAGATGGTATAATCCTGAAAGGGTTATGTCATGATATATTTTCTGAACAGGTGTATATAGAAAGACTTTTTTTGATATGATTATTTGTAACTAGGAATTAACAAAAAGAAGAGAACACCATCCTTGCAAGGATCAGGTCAAGTATATTACAACCAAAACTGCCTTTTTAGTAGATAAACACCAAAGGAAATAAGCAAAGAACTAAAACAAAGAAAAAATAATAGCTCAGGGAAAAAGTGAGAAAGCCAGACACTCCATCAAGGGATTATGGGAAGTGAGTTTTAAAAGCAAGTAAAGCCCAATATCACATGTCTTACCATACAGATCGTGCAGAACCATGGAATCCTTCTCTTCTGCTGAAGATACCCAGCAAGTAACTTCTTCAATTACTTTCTTCAGCTTATCTTTGCCAAAACCACTTGAGGAAGAACAAGGCATACATATGAAACTGTGCTCTAGTTTCAACTCAGCGTTAACTTCCTTTTTGAACCCCAAAGTTTGCAAAGGATATCCTACTATGGTTGACAATTGCGGCAGCCTGATAAAACTATCTTACCATTAGGCAAAGTGACAGTTCTGATTTAAGGCAGAATTTTGAATGGTTTAATTTACGATTCACAGGCTTAACATTTCTGGATTTATTAGAATTTGATTAATATGTTTTCTTTACTTTCCTTCAGATCAACTCTACGGTCAACACTCATGAAGTTGCCCTGGAGGATCTAGAGCAGTGGTTCTTGACCTGTGGGTCCCCAGATGTTTTGGACTTCAACTCCGAGAAATCCTACCAGCTGGTAAACTGGGATTTCTGGGAGCTGTAGGCCAAAACACCTGGGGACCCACAGGTTGAGAACCACTGATCTAGAGATTCCTTGTGAGATTTTAACTCAGTTTAGGTCCAGGTTATCTGAACGACCATCTCTTTATGAACCTGTTCGTCATCTACGATTGACTGGGGAGGGTCTTCTCTCTTTCTCACCATCTGCTCAAGTGCTTTTGGTGGGAACACAGGATAGGGTATTTTTGGTGGATGCTCTCAGACTGTGAAACTCCCTCCCAAGAGAAACCAGGATGGCCTCATCATAGAATAATAGGGTTGGAAGAGACCACATGGGCCATCCAAGGAAGAAGCTTCCACCACACTCCACAGGTCAACAGCCAAGGGTCCAAACAGGAGTCCCCCAGCACCACCTTATTAATAGCACAATGCCTTAATGGTGTTTTGTACTCCACGGCCTCACCAAGGGAAAGCTGCAAATTGTTATGGCACTGGGACAATAAGAACATACATAAGAACATAAGAAGAGCCATGCTGAATCGGGCCTCAGCCCATCTAGTCCAGCATTCTGTGTCACACAGTGGCCCACTAGTTGTACACAGGGATCTCTAGCAGAAAGGAGGGCAGAACCCTCACCTGCTCCCGACCCCCCACAACCAGTACCCGGGGAAATCCTGCCTGCCTCCATCAACACAGAGGTGGCACTTGGATGTCCATTTCAGTAGCTACTGATTCCCTTGGTGTCCATGAATCTGTCTAATCCTGACCTGGACGCTGTCACAACCTCCTCTGGAAGTGAGTTCCATAACCCAATGACCCTCTGGGTGAAGAAATATTTCCCTTTATTAGTCCTAACTTTCCTACCTTGGAGCTTCAGGAGTGCCCCCTAGTCCTAGTGTTGTGTGACAGAGAAAATATTTTTCTCTATTCGCCTTTTCTATCCCATGCATGATTTTATACACTTCGATCAAGTCACCTCTTAAACGCCGTCTTTCAAGGCTGAAAAGACCAAGGCGTTGCAACCTGATTTCGTAAGGGAGCTGCTCCATCCCTTGGATCATTCTTGTTGCCCTTTTCTGTACCTTTTCCAGTTCCGTTATATCCTTCTTGAGGTGCGGTGACCAGAATTGTACACAGTACTCCAGATGTGGCCTCACCATAGATTTGTAGAGAGGCAATACAACATTTGACGACCTATTTTCGATTCCCTTCCTGATCATGCCAAGCATAGAATTTGCTTTTTTTACTGCTGCTGCGCACTGGGTTGACATCTTCATTGAGCTGTCCACCAAGACCCCAAGATCCCTTTCCTGGTTTGTTTCGGAAAGCTTTGACCCCATCAATTGGTAGGTGTAGTTGGGGTTCTTTGCCCCGATGTGCATGACTTTACACTTGTTTAGGTTAAAATGCATTTGCCACTTTGTTGCCCATTCACTCAATTTCGAGAGATCTTTCGAGCCAATCTTTGGCTTCTTCTCCAATTTGACAAATAGAAGGCATCAGGAAAAATGTAAGCAAACACATAGGAGGAGATATGGGTAAAGAAAGAAACCAAGGAGTCTGAATATGTGAAGTGTGAATAGTCTGAAGCTGAGTCATTGAGAGAATGAATCTTGTAAGCTGTTAGGAAGGGAAAGTTACCAGTGATAAATGACTGAGCAAAGGTTAAGGAAATACTTGGGAAAAATGGGAGACAACGTTCAAGATCCTGAAGAATGGAAGCATAAAATAAGGGAGCGTGGAAAGAACACCATAGTCCATGGAAGATGGGGGAAGCTAAGATACAGGAAACACAGAAAAGTAGACTGCATGGTATTGGACCATTCTTAGGGTGGCTAAATAAGCTACACTATGTAATATGTGTGGGAGAAGCTGAGTAGTAGAATGGTTCAGATTGTGGCAAACATACATATCAATTCACATTGAGGAGAAATCCAACTTCAAAAGCCATTGGCACAGAGGCTGCTATACCTATGGACCATCCAGCTACCAGGTACAAGATGCTCCATTTTTTTCTCCTGTGTTTGATTCATGTATGGAATTCCATCTTTAAGAAACTGAAGAAAGAAAAAGGTGCAAGTTACACAGCATGCTGTTTTAGTGGAATCTAGGGACATCCCTGCCCATCTTTTACTTGGTGGAATTTGTCCTCTATTTAAATTAGGTACTATTCATTGAATTTCAACAACTTAAAAAAAACAAACCAAGAGTTGTCTCTGTTCAACTGAGCAACAAGGTCACAAGAAAGCAAGAAAATGAGTTCTGAATTGATACCTGTTGATGCAAGCGTTATCCTAAACACAGTTCCATCTTTCAATGAAATTGGGGAGAAAGGTCTTTCTACCCACTTTTGAAAATACAGATAGGCAAAATGTAGCATTCCACATATTTGCGATCTGAGGCTCTCACGGTCCCTCAATATTAGCTATGTTGGCTGACGGGAGTCCAAAATAGACGATCACAAGTTACTCACTCCTGTTCTAAAATTTTCCATAACTACTCTCATCACTAGTAGTGAAACATCATAATGATTAAAAAGGAGGTATAATGGTAAAGGTTTCCCCTTGACATTAAGTCTGGTCGCGTCCTACTCTGGAGGGTGGTGCTCATCACCATTTCTAAGCCAGAGAGCTGTAGATGCCTTCTAGGTCATGTGGCCAGAATGACTGCATGGAGTATTGTTACCTTCCTGCCGAAGCGGTACCTACTCACATTTGCATGTTTTCAGAAACTGAGGCTAACAGTGGGAGCTCCCTGAATTCGAACTGCCAACCTTTTGGTCAGCAAGCTCAGCAGCTCAGTGGTTTAATCTGCTGCGCCACTGGGGGTATCATCTTTTTAAACAGAATAAAATTATGTTTTGGTCACTCAAATGGTAGATGAACTGAAAATGTATTTAATAGCCCACCTGAAACTAAAGAAGGAAGGAATACAACCTCCCAAAGTGATAGTTCTTTTATCAGTTTCTGTAATCTATCTAATCTGGTCTCTTTAAAATAGTTGGACATTTAAAAGCAAGTCAAATGGCAGGCTAAGGTATCTGTTTTAGCATCTATATCGTAGAACTAATGAAGTTTGACACCACTTTAACTGCCAGGGCTCAATGCTATAGACTCACGGGAGTTGTCGTTAGGTGAGACAAGACTCTGACAGAGAAAGCTAAAGACCTTGTAAAACTGCAACTCCCCTGATTCCATAGTATTGAGCCATGGCAGTGTCAAAATGCTTTAATTTTAAAGTGTTGCAACATCCAAAGTCACATTTCCATAAGAATCATTTCAGAGTTACACTTTAATAACCTTTGCGTATACTGCATCCCAACAGAATTTAAAACCAAAAGTAATTTTTAAAATCCTTCTGAAAAAGTTATTGTGTGTAACTTCTCCCCAGCTTAAGTCTTATTTGTCTAGTCTATTTGTAAAGGAAAACATACCTTATTGAAGTCAAAACCATAGTGAGACAGAAACTGGATGCTTGATGCTTGGAAAGACAACTCAGAATCCATTTGGCCAAATGTTGTCGGGAAGAGAAAAAAGTTATATGAATGGGCCACATACCTGTAAAAGTTAATTCAAATGACTAAGTGTGTGGGCTTATAACAGATGATGCCCCCATAGGGAAATCTAGAACATTTATTTTCTCATGACTGAAAAAATACTTTACTTACTTAGTTGATGTTTCACGGCAAAATATTGACAAACCTAAAAAAAAACCATACAAGACAATCTCAGACACAGAGTGATGTTTACAGCCAATTGGCCTTTTACATCTCTTTGATTTATCTATGCTAGAATCTTTCCAACTCTCTTAATAAGTAACTCACATCAGAGTAAAACCTAAAGGCAATTTAATTTTAATTTTAGTTAACTGTTTGACGTCAGCAGGGACACTGTTACCGATATACACTGGTTCCACAAGTTCATTTTGGGACCAACTTCCTAAAATATACATTATTTCTGAGGCTGGTAAAGTTATGCAGGTAAAGCAGCTTTAAACTCCTGTACCACAAAACAAATATGCCACGAAAGCCCTAAATATCCCACAAAAAGGTGGTTCAAATTCCCATTTCCTTCCTCACTTTAATTCTCCATAACGGGTTGGCTTATACTCGACTATATACAGATACCCTTACACTGAGTACCTGTATATACTCAAGAATAAGCGGACACAAATATAAGCTGAGCCACCTAATTTTACTACAAAAAAACTTGGAAAACATATTGACTTGAGTATAAGCCGAGGGTGGGAAATGCAGCAGCTACTGGTAAATTTCAAAATAAAAATAGATACCAATAAATTACATTAATTGAGGCATCAGTAGGTTATTTTTTAAAAATATTTACATAAAACTGTAATGTGACTGTCCAACTCTGATTAAAGCATTATTCTAACCTTCTTCAATGTAAATGTGCTTATCCTTCTAATAATAATAATAGAGTAAAATAATAACTGTAATAATAATAGAGTAAAATAATAAATGTAATAAAAATAATAAGAGTAGAATAATGTAAACGTAATAATAGTAATAATAATAATAATAATAAATAGAGTAAAATAATAAATGTAATAAAATAATAACCCAGTAAAATAATTTTAAAAGGGCTGAAAAATCCAGCTTATACTCAAGTATATAAGGTAAGTATAATGTTCTTTTCAATACCACAAATACAAAAGGTTAAATGCTTTTAACTCTGCTTTCTGCTCAAGTTCATAATATGCTGGAAGTGGGAATGGGCAGCTGTATTTTCAGTTTCATGACTGCATTTGTATCCCCTCCCTAGTTAAAGGACACAAGGAATCCCCTTAACATGATTACTATTCTGCGTGATGGGGTTGGTGGGTTAGAACAGGACTTCTTAAAACTTTTTCCACTCGCAATTCTTCTCCACCCAATAAATTTTTATATTACCTCAGTAACATCAAATAGGTATTAAAATCAGACATTTACTGATATTAAATCAGCATTCGCAAGGCTTATTACATAGGTTGATTTTCCTTTTTGTGGAGTACAACTGAACCTTCTTCTGTAGAGTCCACTGTAAACACTTCATGTTATTGCTAACCAGTTTATGTAAATGGGACGCATGTGGAAACCTTTTCTTGTTGCCAAATTTTTCACAAACTCAACATTGAGCAAAGGGGCCTCCATTTGGAGTCTGGACTCACAGTTTAAGAAGCAGTGGCTTAGAAAATAGCAAGTACATCATATTTCGGAATTAAAACATAACAAATAAATGTTTGGGGCTGCGGTTAGCACAGTGGGTTAAACGGCCAGTTTAAGCTACGGATTAAGGTGAGCTCCCTCCATCAGCCCTAGCTTCTGTTTATCTAGCAGTTCAAAAACAGCAATGTGAGTAGATAAATAGATACCTCTTCGGTGTAGAGGTATAAAAAAAGGTGCCCCTGAAAACATGTATCGTACACAATGCTATACCTTACACATTCAAAGGGCAGAACTGAGGGAGAAGTCAATCAAACAGCATCATGTAGTAAAAATCTCTTTAGTATAGTAAATTTCCATTGTGCTCAATAGCTTTAACAATATCACTGTGGTGCAATGTCATGCAATTTACACACAATATAACAAGTAACATAAACAGATGCAGCCCTTACAATCTACTGGGCCGGAGCAGTGCTCACACTCAGTCAGAGTCACCCTGTAATCAGTTGGAGTTTGTCAACTCACATACTGCAGTCCGAGTCACTGGGGGAGCCTTGAAGCATAGGAGAGCTGGCCTACTGCCAGGCAGGCCACGGCGGGAGGTAAGCTGACGCCAAGGTGGCCGTTTCGCATGAACCGCTTCCTCAGGGCGCTTGGGACTTCTAGCCGCTCCTCCCCGGTATGGTAGTAAATCAATGTTTGACTCAGGGGTGAAACAGGAGATTTCGCATTTTCTGCGATGTAATACCTATCGGTCTCAAGAGTGATCTCCTGGGCTGGAATCAAACATGCCAGCAATTTGAACAGGCCTCTTGGTGTGGAAAAATGGAACAACAGCACCTCTCCATGGCCGTACATGTTGCAGAATTTTCACTGAGTTTCAGAAACTAGAAATCACTCACCAAGCTGACTCACTGTAAACTGCTGAATACTGTGTCGGACTTTTCCATACCACTCAGCAGGTGAATCAAAGAGACTAGGAAAGAGGAAGAAATAATAAAGGACTTTCATTTTTGTACATGTTCACATTATTTCTGAAGGCACATAACTGGAAAACTCATTCAATCAGACAGGTTTACCTGGGCTGTCTCTCTGGTAGGACTGAACGTAAACCTGTGAATTCCATGTCAAGGCCTGCAAAACACAGCACACAAACTGAAACTCAAGCATGGACACTGCACTTGACCAAAAACAAAGGGAAGGGGATTTAACTGCATCTTTATGACATATTTACTTTAGCAAAGTGTTCAACCTGCTCCATCAGATCCCTGCTTTAAATTCTCTCTCTCTTCAATAGAAATCTTGTCTAGCCTTCCAAATGCTCCCGCCTCTCCGGAAGTAAGTCAAATAATGTTTAAAAGATATATATTTTAGAAGAGTGCCCCCCGCATAGTCTGAATGTAGCCCCCGGCCTTGCAATAGTTATATCACTATTTAAAAAATGGATTATAGTTCCTACAATTACAACCACAATGTTAAGTTTTTAAAAACATGTATGGCACAGTGAGCTCACTGTATCCTCAGGGGTTCTGTTTTGGGACCCCACATGGATATGAAAAAATGCAGGAGAATATGGAACGTATTATTAAATGATGGCTACAAACAGCTTGCCTATCCCTGATGAATTGCTCAAAAATTCAAAATTGTCTACATGGGTGGCTGAGACAGTGCTTCCTGATGGATCAAGGTAACAAACCAAAATTATTTAAAACATTGCACATAAAATTGTCAGCCTATATGTAGGTGTTTGCTGTTGTTCATTATATCCAAGTAGGCTTTGATTGATGATGATGCTATAAAGGAGGGAGCTCCATGCCATATGATCATCACCCACCCTGTTCAGGTCTTGCAGACACAGAGTCGGGGCTTCCCTGATTGAGTCTATCTATCTGGAACACTTTTATCATGTCAGAAACGACTTGAGAAACTTTACTGCAAGTGTGTGAGATTCTGTTGTGTGAGAATTAGCCATCTACAGAGACATTGCCCAGGGGATGACCAGATGTGTTGCTATTCTGCTGGGAGACTTCTCTCATGTCCCTGCAAGCTAGAGCTGACAGACAGGACCTCACCCCAGCTTGCGGATTTGAACCAGCAGCCTTCAGGTCAGCAACCCAATCTTAGAGCACTTTAGTGGGAAGCGACTCATCTATTACATATAATAGTCAGTGTTTGCGGGTGGTGGGCGGGTGGGCCGAGCGACGGGAGGAATATGTGCCAGCGTTTCAATTGGCTGCCACTCCAGGATTATTTGCATAAATGGCTCTGACTGGCCAGCCTCAGAACTCCAACCCTCTAAGGCACCAGACAGAGGAGATTGGTTGCCACTGAGGGAAAATTTGCGTGATGGACTCTGCATGGCCAACATTCCAACATCCAAAATCTCAAAGGTGCCAGAGAGTGCACTTTTAAAAAAGGCTTCCTTCAGCTGATTTAACAAACTAGGCCTCAGCCTGATTTGACAGTAAGGCTTCCTCTACTACTTGATTTTCCAGACTAGGCCACAACCTGATTTGCCTTAAGGCTTCCTCTACTTAATTTCCCAGACTAGGCCACAACCAGATTTGACAGTAAGGCTTCCTCAACTTCATTTTCCTGACTAGGTCCACAACAATGACAGAACAAGACCAAACTTGGCCCACAGACCCCCCCCCCCCCCAAGATGCACTCTAAATCTTGATGCAGTTTGAGGTAGGATGCACCATGGATGACGGAGTACTTTAACTCACTTGCTTAGAGCACAGTGGCCCACACCAATGACGGATCAGGACCACAGTTGCCACACAGAGGCCCAATGCAATACCAAGCTTGACACACAGTGCCCCTATGACCCACTCTACATTCTACTGCCGTATGGAGAAGAGTGGGACTTGAGGTACCTCCATGGATTATGGGATTTGTAGTACTTTCAAAGCCTTCATTTCCCACAGACCACTGCAGACCTGAACAAAGACCTAAAAAGACTACACTTGGCACCCTGTGCCCCCATGACCCAGTCTCCATCCTTCTACAGTTTACAAAAGGGTGGACCATGGATGATGGGACTTGAAGTACCAAAGACCAACCTTGGCACACAATGCCTTTCTCAAATAACCCGGGCACCGCCGGGTCCCCAAGCTAGTGAAATAATACAATTTGATTGATTGATTGAAGATAGGTGGATGGTATCCTTGCAGTGACTGGGTTGACTTTGAAGGAACTGGGGGTGGCCTCGGCTGACAGGGAGCTCTGGCGTGGGATGATCCATGAGCTTACGGAGTTGGAAGCGGCTGAACGAATAAACAACAAGAACGGCAACCCAACAGCACTTGTGGGTCTGAAGTTAGGGAAAGGTTATAATAGGCCAGGGGCAACTTGGGCCCTGCAGGTGTTTAGGACTTCAACTCCCACCATTCCTCACAGCCTCGGGCCCCTTCCTTTTCCCCTTCAGCCGCTTAAGCCTCTTGGACTTCAGCTCCCACCATTCCTCACAGCCTCAGGCCCTTTCCTGAGGGGAGCTGAAGTCCAAGAGGCTTAAGTGGCTGCGGGGGAAAGGGAAGGGCCTGAGGCTGTGAGGAATGGTGGGAGCTGAAGTCCAAGAGGTTTAAGTGGCTGAGGGGGGGAAAGGAAAGGGCCTGAGGCGGGGAGGAATGATGGGAGCCGAAGTCCAAGAGGTTTCAGTGGCTGAGGGGGGGAGGAAAGGGCCTGAGGCTGTGAGGAATGATGGGAGCTGAAGTCCAAGAGGTTTAAGTGGCTGAGGGGGGAAAGGAAAGGGCCTGAGGCTGTGAGGAATGGTGGGAGCTGAAGTCCAAGAGGCTTAAGCGGCTGAGGGGGAAAAAGAAAGGGCCTGTGGCTGTGAGGAATGATGGGAGCTGAAGTCCAAGAGGCTTAAGTGGCTGAGGGGGGAAAGGAAAGGGCCTGTGGCTGTGAGGAATGATGGGAGCTGAAGTCCAAGAGGCTTAAGTGGCTGAGGGGGAAAAAGAAAGGGCCTGTGGCTGTGAGGAATGGTGGGAGCTGAAGTCCAAGAGGCTTAAGTGGCTGAGGGGGGAAAGGAAAGGGCCTGAGGCTGTGAGGAATGATGGGAGCTGAAGTCCAAGAGGTTTAAGTGGCTGAGGGGGGAAAGGAAAGGGCCTGAGGCTGTGAGGAATGATGGGAGCTGAAGTCCAAGAGGTTTAAGTGGCTGAGGGGGGAAAGGAAAGGGCCTGAGGCTGTGAGGAATGGTGGGAGCTGAAGTCCAAGAGGCTTAAGTGGCTGAGGGGGGAAAGGAAAGGGCCTGTGGCTGTGAGGAATGATGGGAGCTGAAGTCCAAGAGGTTTAAGTGGCTGAGGGGGGGAGGAAAGGGCCTGAGGCTGTGAGGAATGATGGGAGCTGAAGTCCAAGAGGTTTAAGTGGCTGAGGGGGGAAAGGAAAGGGCCTGAGGCTGTGAGGAATGGTGGGAGTTGAAGTCCTAAACACCTGCAGGGCCCAAATTTACCCATGCCTAACAGATAAAAGGGGCAAAACAGCTGGATGTGCCTTGCTTCAGGAAACAGCGCCCCCTGGGGTTGGCGCGCAGAACTCCACCCCAGTTCTAAGGGGAGAGCCTCCTCCAGGAATAGATTGGCCTCCTTAGGCGAAGCCCAGCCTTTCTCCTCCTCCTCCTCCTTCCACCCTTCTTTGGCTTTCCTCACCGACAAAATCACAGCCCAAGAGGAGCTCCTGCAACTCGGGCAGCCTGCCCTCGAACTGCGAGGCGCAGACATCCATCCTGCCGCCTCTTTGGAAGGAGACACGCCTCTCACCCCTGGGAGCTGGAAGCAGCCTCCTCCCTCTCCCTCCTGCCCTTGGTAGCCCCACTTGAACTTTGCTATGGCATCCTGGGAGTTGTGGTTTGGTGAGGAACCCGCCCTCTTTCTTGGGCAGAGGCCCTGAAAAAGTACAGCTAGAGCATCCAGGAGGCACTACTACAGTGTTTCCCAACCTTTTTTGAGCCGTGGCACATTTTTTACATTTACAAAATCCTGGGGCACACCACCAACCAAAATGACACAAAATGACACTCTAACACAGTCATACATATGGTCAATATGTTTTTGAATGTATTTATACACTCAGTGTGAAACCTGGGCCTGTTTCGATGAACACAACATAGATATCCTGGCAGGAATGGCAGAAAGACACACACGAAGGTCTTGCTCAACAGCTGGGAGTTATAGTTCACCCGCAATCAAAGAGCACTCTGAACTCCACCAATGATGGAATGGAATCAAACTTCCCACACAGAACTCCCATAACCAAGAGAAAATACTGAAAGAGTTTGGTGGGTATTGACCTTGAGTTTTGAAGTTATAGTTCACCTATATCCAGAGACAGGCATGTAGCCAGGGGGGCTAAGGGGCCCAGCCCCCCCAAAATTCTCAGGGTGGTCCGCGAAAAGGCCTTACTGGTACATTATTTAAACTGTTATGTTTATTCATGGATCACCATGCTCATTATATCCCACATTAATGGGGTTTTGGGATAACAATACAAAAGGTTTGCTAGGAAGACCCTCTTCCACCCAGTCTCAGCCCCCCAACCAAACTCAGCCCCGAATCAAAATCCTGGCAGGCCCTGTCCAGAGATCACTGTGGACTCAAACAATGTTGGATCACGACTAAACTTGGCATGAACACTCAATATGCCCAAATGTGAAGACAGATGGAGTTTGGGGAAAATAGACCTTGATATTTGGAAGTTACAGTTTCCAAGGTTTATAGTTAGCACACAATCAAAGAGCATCCTGAACTCTTGCAACAATGGAATTGAACCAAACTTGGCATATTGAACTGGCATGGGCAAACTTGAACCTTCCAGGTGTTTTGGACTCCCAACTCCCACCATTCCTAACAGCCTGAGGCCCTTTCCTGCTTAAGTGGCTGAGAGGGAAAAAGGAAAAGGGCCTGGGGCTGCTAGGAATGGTGGGAGTTGGAGTCCAAAACACCTGGAAGGTCCAAGTTTGCCCATGCCAGCTTTCGACAGAAACCTCTTCCTCCCCCATCCCCTTTGCGCCCTTTCTTCCCCCTCCTGCCAAACACTTACTTTTTCTTCTCCACTCGGGCTCCCTTCTTCAGGAGGGGAGGGGAGAGGGAGGAAGCTACTGCACAGACTCGCCCCATGTCTTCCTCCTTCCTCCCTCCCCTCCTGAACACGCTCATGCTGCCCCCTTGGATCAAAATGGTGGCAGCGTGAGCAAAGCGAGGCAAAGTGAGCAGAGCAAGGCTGGGAAGAAGGGAGCCCGAGTGGAGAAGAAAAAGTGTTCGGCAGGAGGGGGAAGAAAGGGTATTGGAGGTTCCAATTTCCCACGGCACACCTGATGATCGCTCACGGCACACTAGTGTGCCACGGCACACTGGTTGGGAAACACTGCACTACTATATCAAGGCAGAAAATCCCACATTATCTGAATGTGGACTCAAGATAACCCAGGCCCCTTCCACACACCCTTCATTTTCTGCTTTGAACTGGAATATATGGCAGTGTGGACTCAGATAACCCAGTTCAAAGCAGATATTGTGAGGGGTTTTTTTTGCCTTGATATTCTGGGATATAGGGCTGTGTGGAAGGGCCCCCAGAATATCAAGACACAAAATTTCACAATATCTACTTTGAACTGGGTTATCTGAGTCAACATTCAGATTTTCTGCCTTGATATTCTGGGTTCCCTTCTACACAGCTGAATAAAATCCCACATTTTCTGCTTTGAACTGGGAGATATATATATCAGTGTGGACTCAGATAACCCACTTCGCAGGCGCGATTGGCGGGGAGGAGAGACAGGGCCTTTTCAGTGGTGGCTCCTCGGCTTCGGAACGCCCTCCCTAGTGACATCAGATTGGCCCCCTCCCTCCTGACATTTCGCAAGAAAGTCAAGACCTGGCTGTTTGAGCAGGCATTTGCTGATGAAATATAACGGTTTAATTAGGTCTATGGAATGACGACGATGTGACGGAAAGTGATTTAAACGTAACGCTGAGACTGCATTTGTATATTTTAATTGCTAATTGTTATGTTATATGGTTATTGTTTGGTTCTGTTTTGCTTGTGTTTTTGATTGAAGGGCAGACTGCCTTGTGTAAACCGCCCCGAGCCACCTTCGGGCTGAGGGGGGCGGTATAGAAAAATGGTAAATAAATAATAAATAAAGCAGATATTCTGGGTTACATGAGTTATGTGGCGGTGTGGAAGGTCCCCCGTGATAATTCTGAAAAATGTGGCTTGCTGTGGAAACAAGGACTGCGGGTCAAGCTTCATCTGAGGCCCCTTTCATACAATCCTACATTTTCTGTATTGTCGAAGGCTTTCATGGCCGGAATCACTGCGCTGTTGTAGGTTTTTTCGGGCTATATGGCAGTGTTCTAGAGGCATTCTCTCCTGACGTTTCGCCTGCATCTATGGTAAGCATCAACCTCACCTCTGGGTATGCTTGCCATAGATGCAGGCAAAACGTCAGGAGAGAATGCCTCTAGAACATGGCCATATAGCCCGAAAAAACCTATAACGCATCTACATTTTCTGCTTTGAACTGGAATATATGGCAGTTTGGACTCAGATAACCCAGTGCCCTTCCACACAGCCATATAAACCAGAATATCAAGGCAGAACATCCCACAGTATCTTATTTGAACTGAGTTATCTGAGTCCGCACTGCCATAGATTCCAGTTCAAAGCAGATGTGGGATCTTATTCCACTGTGTGGAAGGGACTCAGATAACCCAGTTCAAAGCAGATATTGTGGGATTTTCTGCCTTTATATTCTGCATTATAGGGATGTATGGAAGGGCTCCAAGACATATTTTTCCCATGATAACTCTTCCAGGAGTGAGACAATAAGAAGCATAGATTCCTCTCACTTCTTATTGTCTCACCTCCGTTTTTAAGTGTGAGTCGCTTGTAAATCAGATGTTTGTAACTCAGGGACTGCCTGTATAGCAGGCATGGACAAACTTCGGCCCTCCAGGTGGGTTT
Organism: Anolis apletophallus; assembly: GCA_030556195.1. NCBI lineage: Eukaryota > Metazoa > Chordata > Lepidosauria > Squamata > Anolidae > Anolis > Anolis apletophallus. Next base: position 153,187,508 of record JARBWK010000003.1, on the reverse strand, counting down.
GTCTAGTATTCATAGGACTTTTAATACATCCATCTTAAAGATCTATTTAATAAGCAAAGTGCACAATATATTTTATAATTTCAGCTTTTCCCATATACTTTTCTGTATCGATGAGGAAAAACATACAGCTACTTAATGCTACAATAATTTTGAAATTTAGCCGCTACTGATATTCTCAGAATTTTCTTTTCTTATCAGAGATTAGGAGTTATTTAATGTTATCTTAATATCTATCAATCAATTTATTGAATTGAATTAATCTAATAACCATTCCAAACAGCTACTGATAAAACAATTATAAATGCCACAATACAGTTACAATAAAAGCATTGGCTTGTCACCTTGTTAAGGTGTCACTGAGCCAAATTAAAAATACACCATCCAATTATCTTCCCAGATGCTTAAGCAGCTGAGGGGGGAAAGGGCCTGAGGCTATTAGGAATTGTGGGAATTGCAGTCCAAAACACTTGGAGGGCTGAAGTTTGCCCATGCCTGCTGTATAGAGATACGATCCCACTTTTAACTGCTGTGGTGCATACCCTCAAATCCTGGGGTTTGTCGTTTGAAGACACGCTACAGCTCCTTGGCTGAGAGTTTAATGTAATGAAAGTACCAGTCCCAGGTTTGCATAGGATGCAGCCCTGGCTCTTAAGAATTTATGCTATGATACGTAGTCTGAATGGTTCCCTGGACTATTTGTCATGTTTGAGACCCCTCCTAGGTAGGGGCCTTAGGAGGACCTGCTTGGACTCTTAACTAATGGGCAACTTAACTATTTTTTAACCTGGATGGAACCTGTATGTTTTTACTTAAGATGGTCAGGATATCCTAATGCTTGTGCTATAAACAAATGTATATTCTACACACAATTCCAAGTAAACATCTTTAGAACATGACGACAGTTTATATTATGCCTAACTCACAATCCTATTCTATACATTTTATTTGCCTGTTTTTGTTTTTCTGAATGAAGGATAAATTTAAAGTTTAAAGTTTTATGAAATCCAAAAGGGAGCAAGGAACTATCAATGTGAGAAGGAGTACACCTATCTTGAAATCCAGTTTCTTTGAGTTCCAGGTGAAGTTCAGTTTTAGGTAACAGCTATCAAGAAAAAATGCCACTGAAATCAGTCCATCTTTATATTTTTATTCATCAATACATGATTCAGTATTATTAAACAACAGTTATTTCTCCTGAAAGAATAGAGCAGAGCAGACTTTGGAACAGTATTTCTCAGTGTCTTCTTGTGAATCTTCAGTTTAGTCATATATTCTTGGTACCTCTGTCAAAGTAACACCACCTTCTGTCATAGCATTTTCAAAGTGTTTGACCTGTTTAGGTTTAAAAGAGAAACACATTAAGTCATGATCTTTGTTCAACCACACAATATATTTTTGGAATATACTTTTTCACATTTGTTCTATTTTTTTCCTAGAGAACTTTCCAACTTTTTGCAGCATATTCTAACGTTAAGGCTACGAAACAGTGCTGACTTTCAGAACCCACACAAAAGCAAATTGCATTTCCATCACCTGAAGCAAGATGGGCTACAGACCCAATAATTAAGAGCAAATGAGATTATTAACACTAGAGCCAGATGACATCTTGAAGAAAATAAAGCTGCTCTCCAGACATGACAAGAGGTTGAATTGTAGAATCAATTGCGTGTTGACTTTTATAATTAGTAAAAACCTAACTCCCAAAACTCAATCTACTTGCCGTTTCACTACGCCTTTCCCATGGAATTATAGCGCGAAAGTCCACTAAGCCGATTCCTGCTTCAAGACAGCGTTGTGCTAGCACTCGCCCCACATTCTCACATGCTGCCATGTTGGATGTACTGTGAAGGTGTTTCTTGATGGCCCATTCTCGGGTGGAAGCAGAGACGACAATGTGACCACTGCAATGCTCAACGTAGGCCTCCACGTGCTTCTGTGATCGCACAAGTCGCAACCTGAAAAGTAGAGCATTCTTAAAATCATTGATTTTAAAAATTAAAAACATATTCTTATTACTGCTGACAAGATTTTATAAAGAAAAGTATGGCAGTACTTCTCAGAACACTTTCATGACATAGGGACAGGAAATATTGTGAAGGGGTAACAAGTCATAAAACAGGTGTAATTTTTTAAAAACACATAATTGTAAAGATTCTCTAGACAAAACACTTCTTTTTTGTGTACCTTTTAAGTCGTTTTATCAGTATCCTAATTCTTAGTTGGTGTAGTGGTTTCAGCTTTGAATTATGACTCCAGGTCTGAATACCTGCCCAGCCATGGCTACTCACTGAGTGAACTTGGACATGTCCCAGTCTCCCAGCCTCAGAGGAAGGCAAACACAAACTTCCTTTGAACGTATCTTGCCAAGAAAGCCTTGTGATAGCTTTCATTTTAGTCAGAAATGGCATGAAACTACACAACAGGGTGAACATAACATAGTTTTCTTGGTAAGAGTTTTTTTTCAGAGGCACTTTTTTTGTCTTTCCTCTAGGTTTCTGTGTTAAGCAGGGACTTGAACCCTAGTTTCCCAGTGTCCTAGTGTAACACACAAACCACAACATTTCTCTTGCTCTCACTTCTTTACTAGTGATAATTTTAAAAATATACATAAGAATTCCACTGTTCTACATATTTTCCTAACCAACCTATGCCAATAGTCTCGTTTGGGCCATGTGTTTCTCCAGCCCCGTTCCTTCCTTGCCAGAGCCAAGCGTTCCAGGTTACGTGGGTTCCGGTTAGTGAAGTCAGGGTTTACAATCTCATTTTCTCTTGTATCCACTTCATCCTCAGCAGAAGGTGTGGAACTGGGAACAGCAGAAATACATCTAAACCCTGCAAAGGAATGAAGTGTTTAAAAACACTGAAGTCCAAATATAGAGACACAAAATCCAATAAACAACAAATTCCTCCTTCAAGTTAGAAAAATTGTCAATATTTATAAATGTATTGCAATGATGTTGTTGATGGTCTCTGAATAAGAGGTTAAACATTCTGGCTAACCATCAGAACCTCCAACTTAAATTAATTTTAAAAAATGCTTTTGAACAATTTCCTTATGCACTCTGCTCCAGAATTTAGAAGACAGCATATTTAATTGTTATATAAAAGGTAATTGATGGCACTATTTTTATAGTATAAAGTACCAGACTTTTATAGGGCTGAGCTGGGGAAAATATGGAGAAATCTGCAGTTAAAATTAGAGGAAATATCTCAAGAATTGTTTAAAAGGCAAGAATAGCCTGAGTTAATGGAAACAATAACTTCTATGAAGCTCCAGATTTATAGACAAACTAGCCATCCCCTGCCACGCGTTGCTGTAGCCCAGTCTGTGTATATGTGCTGTGTATATGTATATATTTGTGTATATGTGGTTTTGCTCATGCGTTGTAATGTAATTTTTGTTTTTCGGCGTTTAAAGTCACTTCTGCTGTGTTTTTCAGTGTTTTAATGAATGATGGTCACTTGTTGGCCTGATAGGTGTATTGTGTCCAAACTTGGTGTCAAAACGTCCAGTGGTTTTTTGAGTTAAGTTAATCCCACAAACAAACATTACATTTTTATTTATATACTAGCCATCCCCTGCCATGTGTTGCTGTGGCTCAGTTTGTGTATATGTGTTTTGTGTGTATATATGTGTGTATATGTGAGTTTATGTATATATGTGTGGTTTTGCGCATGTGTTGTAATGTAATTTTTGTTTTGTGGTTTTTTAAGTCCCTTCCGCTGTGTTTTCCAGTGTTTTTATGAATGATGGTCACTTGTGACCTCATGAAGTCTGACTTGACCACGGTGGTCCACGCCTTAGTTACCTCTAGACTGGACTATTGTACTGCACTCTACGTGGGGCTTCCCTTGAAAAGGGCCCAGAAACTCCAATTGGTCCAACGCGCGGCAGCCAGATTAATAACTGGGGCAAATTACAGGGAGCGGTCAACCCCCCTGTTTGAGCTCCATTGGCTGCAGTTTATCTTCCGGTCCTAATTCAAGGTGCAGATTATCACTTATAAAGCCCTAAACGGTTTGGGACCCACCTACCTCCGTGACCGCCTCTCCCCCCACAAACCCGCCCGGTTCCTTCGTTCCTCGGGAGAGACTCTCCTTTTGCCCCTCCATTAATACAGACTTGTCTTGAGGGAACGAGGGAGAGAGCCTGCTCCTCCGTGGCCCCCCGACTTTGGAAAGCATTGCCCAGTGAGATTAGGTTAACCCCCACCCTGGACACTTTCAAGAAGAACCTCAATACGTGGCTTTTCCGTTGCACTTTTGGAAAATGATCTCACATTTCCCTTGTCATTCTCCCCTATTTATTTATTTGTCATATTTCTATACCGCCCCTCTCAGCCCGAAAGCGACTCGGGGCGGTTTACACAAGGCAGTCTCTGCTCTCCAATAAAACATGAGCAAAACAAAACAAAAGATAACCATATAACTACAATTAGCAATTAAAACATACAATTACAATCTCAGCGTCATGTTGAGATCACTTTCCGTCACATCGTCATTCCATAGATCTAATTAAACCGTTACATTTCATCAGCAAATGCCTGCTCAAACAGCCAGGTCTTGACTTTCTTGCGAAATGTCAGGAGGGAAAGGGAGGGGCCGATCTGATGTCTTTAGGGATATGTAGCTCATCCTTAGTTTTTATCACTGTATTTTGCAAAGCCGATTCTATTTGGAGCCACCACTGTCTGTTTTATGTAAAATATGTATTTCCGCCCCAAGATGGTGGCAGAGTACAAATAAAGATTATTATTGTTGTTGTTATTGTGTCCAAATTTGGTGTCAATTCGTCCAGTGGTTTTTGAGTTATGTTAATCCAAACTAACATTACATTTTTATTTATATAGAAATTTTTGGGGGGGGGACGGGGACGGACGGACGGACTCTGTATGGCTCCCTGAGTTTCGACCTAATACTGTATTCATATTCCTTAGAACAGTGTGTTTCCCAACCAGTGTGCCGTGGCACACAAGTGTGCCGTGAGCGATCATCAGGTGTGCCGTGGGAAATTGGCACTCTTCCCCCTCCTAGCAGCTCTTTCTCCCTCTTTCAGCACTGGGCGGAGGGAGGAGGGAGGCAGAGGCCACACAGATATATGAAACGTTGATTCTATACGTTTCATATATCTGTGTGGCCTCTTTCGCTGCCTCCCTCCGCCCTCCGCAAAAGCAGAGCACTAGGCAAAAGTGATTGAGTCGGCGTTTTCGCATTGGCTTGGATTTCCCGCGAGAACAGCCAAAGCCGGAAGCTCCACGTCGGTGAATTAGGCAGTGAGCGAACCTGGGAGCATTGGGAGGCTGAAGCATTCACAGGTTTCCGAGCAACAAATTGAGTCTCTCCGCTTGGAAATATTTTTTTATTACTATTTTACTGGATTTTTCGAGAGTTGCCTCCCCCCCCAAGGAACGGTTTATAACAGTTTCATGACATCCATAATTAACTGGAAGCAAGTTTCACTCAGGGTGACATTTCACAAGGGTCTGGAGAACAAGCCCTATGAGGAGCGGCTTGAAGAGCTGGGCATGTTTAGCCTGGAGAAGAGAAGGCTGAGAGAAGACATGATAGCTATGTCTGACTTAGAACAAGAAGGGTGAAGTCTGCAGCACAATATGGTTTTCCCTACCAAACTGCCAATCCGTTTCCAATCCAAACCCCGTGGGCTGTGTACCTGGCGCCACTTCCCGGAGTCCCCTGGCCGTGATCCTCGCCAGCAACGTCGCTTCCCGCAGAGCCATCTCACGCCTGGCAGGATAAGCTAGGAAACCGGGGAGAGCTCCATCTTTACTCAGGGAAAAAGGCCTGCTTGCCTCTCGCAGCTCGAGGTTTCCGCTGGATGCAGCCAGTGGTATACAAAGTAATGTCCCAGGTAATGGACTTCAACTCCCAGAAATCCCAGCCACCGTGGGCAGCGATGAGGAATTCTGGGAGATGGAGTCCACACACCAGGAAACCTACTGAAGTCATAAGCAGTGGCTCCGCCCTTTAAAGGAATGGCGCCTACAAGTGATGGACGTTCGTAACCTTGATTCCGATTGGTCCGCTTGAACTAATCCCGCCTCCTTTCCTTTAGGACGGTCCTATGAACGAAGGGCATTTCGAAGGATCGGAATGGAACCTTTTAGACCAGTCCTGGGTAAACCTAGGCCTTGCAGGAGTTTTGGACTTCAACTCCCACAATTCCCTGCAGCCTCAGGCCCTTTCCTTTCCCCCTCAGCCACTGAGGCCTGGGCCAACGTGGGCCCTCCAGGTGTTTGGACTTCAACTCCCACAATTCCCAGCAGCCTCAGGCCCTTTCTCCCTCAGCCACTGAGGCCTGGGCCAACTTGGGCCCTCCAGGTGTTTTGGACTTCAACTCCCACAATTCCCAGCAGCCTCAGGCCCTTTCGCCCTCAGCCACTGAGGCCTGGGCCAACTTGGGCCCTCCAGGTGTTTTGGACTTCAACTCCCACAATTCCCAGCAGCCTCAGGCCCTTTCGCCCTCAGCCACTGAGGCCTGGGCCAACTTGGGCCCTCCAGGTGTTTTGGACTTCAACTCCCACAATTCCCAGCAGCCTCAGGCCCTTTCCCCCTCAGCCACTGAGGCCTGGGCCAACTTGGGCCCTCCAGGTGTTTGGACTTCAACTCCCACAATTCCCAGCAGCCTCAGGCCCTTTCTCCCTCAGCCACTGAGGCCTGGGCCAACTTCCAGGGCCCTCCAGGTGTTTGGACTTCAACTCCCACAATTCCCAGCAGCCTCAGGCCCTTTCCCCCTCAGCCACTGAGGCCTGGGCCAACTTGGGCCCTCCAGGTGTTTGGACTTCAACTCCCACAATTCCCAGCAGCCTCAGGCCCTTTCCCCCTCAGCCACTGAGGCCTGGGCCAACTTGGGCCCTCCAGGTGTTTGGACTTCAACTCCCACAATTCCCAGCAGCCTCAGGCCCTTTCCCCCTCAGCCACTGAGGCCTGGGCCAACTTGGGCCCTCCAGGTGTTTGGACTTCAACTCCCACAATTCCCAGCAGCCTCAGGCCCTTTTCCCTCAGCCACTGAGGCCTGGGCCAACTTGGGCCCTCCAGGTGTTTTGGACTTCAACTCCCACAATTCCCAGCAGCCTCAGGCCCTTTCCCCCTCAGCCACTGAGGCCTGGGCCAACTTGGGCCCTCCAGGTGTTTTGGACTTCAACTCCCACAATTCCCAGCAGCCTCAGGCCCTTTTCCCTCAGCCACTGAGGCCTGGGCCAACTCCACAATTCCCAGGGCGCTCCAGGTGTTGGGACTTCAACTCCCACAATTCCCAGCAGCCTCAGGCCCTTTCCCCTCAGCCACTGAGGCCTGGGCCAACTTGGGCCCTCCAGGTGTTTTGGACTTCAACTCCCACAATTCCCAGCAGCCTCAGGCCCTTTTCCCTCAGCCACTGAGGCCTGGGCCAACTTGGGCCCTCCAGGTGTTTGGACTTCAACTCCCACAATTCCCAGCAGCCTCAGGCCCTTTTCCCTCAGCCACTGAGGCCTGGGCCAACTTGGGCCCTCCAGGTGTTTGGACTTCAACTCCCACAATTCCCAGCAGCCTCAGGCCCTTTCCCCCTCAGCCACTGAGGCCTGGGCCAACTTGGGCCCTCCAGGTGTTTGGACTTCAACTCCCACAATTCCCAGCAGCCTCAGGCCCTTTCCCCTCAGCCACTGAGGCCTGGGCCAACTTGGGCCCTCCAGGTGTTTTGGACTTCAACTCCCACAATTCCCAGCAGCCTCAGGCCCTTTCCCCCACAGCCCCAGAGGCCAGGGCCCACCTGGGCCCCCCTGGTGTTTGGACTTCAACTCCCACAATTCCCAGCAGCCTCAGGCCCTTTACCCTCAGCCACTGAGGCCTGGGCCAACTTGGGCCCTCCAGGTGTTTGGACTTCAACTCCCACAATTCCCAGCAGCCTCAGGCCCTTTTCCCTCAGCCACTGAGGCCTGGGCCAACTTGGGCCCTCCAGGTGTTTTGGACTTCAACTCCCACAATTCCCAGCCTCAGGCCCTTTCAGGCCACTTTCCCCTCAGCCACTGAGGCCTCAGGCCCAGCCACTGAGGCCTGGGCCCCCTCCAGGTGTTTGGACTTCAACTCCCACAATTCCCAGCAGCCTCAGGCCCTTTCCCCCTCAGCCACTGAGGCCTGGGCCAACTTGGGCCCTCCAGGTGTTTTGGACTTCAACTCCCACAATTCCCAGCAGCCTCAGGCCCTTTCGCCCTCAGCCACTGAGGCCTGGGCCAACTTGGGCCCTCCAGGTGTTTGGACTTCAACTCCCACAATTCCCAGCAGCCTCAGGCCCTTTACCCTCAGCCACTGAGGCCTGGGCCAACTTGGGCCCTCAGGTGTTTTGGACTTCAACTCCCACAATTCCCAGCAGCCTCAGGCCCTTTCCCCCTCAGCCACTGAGGCCTGGGCCAACTTGGGCCCTCCAGGTGTTTGGACTTCAACTCCCACAATTCCCAGCAGCCTCAGGCCCTTTTCCCTCAGCCACTGAGGCCTGGGCCAACTTGGGCCCTCCAGGTGTTTGGACTTCAACTCCCACAATTCCCAGCAGCCTCAGGCCCTTTTCCCTCAGCCACTGAGGCCTGGGCCAACTTGGGCCCTCCAGGTGTTTGGACTTCAACTCCCACAATTCCCAGCAGCCTCAGGCCCTTTCCCCCTCAGCCACTGAGGCCTGGGCCAACTTGGGCCCTCCAGGTGTTTGGACTTCAACTCCCACAATTCCCAGCAGCCTCAGGCCCTTTCCCCTCAGCCACTGAGGCCTGGGCCAACTTGGGCCCTCCAGGTGTTTTGGACTTCAACTCCCACAATTCCCAGCAGCCTCAGGCCCTTTTCCCTCAGCCACTGAGGCCTGGGTCAACTTGGGCCCTCCAGGTGTTTGGACTTCAACTCCACAATTCCCAGCAGCCTCAGGCGCAAGGCCTAGCTTTGCCTAGGCCTGTTTGAGACAAACAGTGCAGTTCGCTATCCCTGTAACTGCCATTGCCCCATGTTATGGCATTATGGGAGTTGTAGTCTGGTGAGAATAGGCTGGTGAAAACAGCATTTTCTAGAACGTTCCAGGACAAACGCAACAGCCGCGCCCATATATGGCTCGGTTGCTATGCAACGGTAGGCGGAAAGAGCTCTTCCTTCGCCCAAGAACCAATCACAATCAGCAGCTCAGAAGCAGTCGGCCTATTACGTTTGCAACAGGCGTTTGGATTGGTTAATATTCCTTTGCGGCGGCCTCGCTCTCCGCATCTCGGAGTCGCCATCTTGAGAGGCGTGGTACCCAGAAGCCCTTGCGCTCCTGGCTGCGGGCCGCTTCCTTCCTCTCTCTCTCTCTCTCCCCGCACGTTGCTGTCGGCTGGGCCTCTTTTTGTTCGGGAAGATGGACGGCCCGTTGGCAGTCTTGGGCGAGCGGAGCACCGGCGAGAACGTCCGCACGCAGAACGGTAAGCGGGAAGGCAGGCAGGCAGGCCGCTCCCTCCCTCCCTCCCTCCTCTCTCCCTCCATTTCGTTGTACAATGGCAGCACAGCTCTTCTGTTCTTACACCTCGACTGAGGGCCTCTCTCTCTCTCTTCGCAGGCCTCGCCTCCTGCCCATCCGAATTGTAAAACCGCCTTCTAGGCGTGTTGTGTGTTGTGTTTTCACTTTTGCCTCTAATATTGTGTGTATTTGTTTTCATATGGATGTGTTTTAACTGCGAGGACCCGCCTCGAGCCGTGAGAAGAGACGGGCAATAAATAAACCATATTATTATTATTATTATTATTCAAATCTATTTGGGGGAGAAACTTCTGTTTCCATAACTCTAAAATATTTTTTAAAACTTTTTTTATTTTAAGAAACATGTATTTTACTATTCCATTTATATATAACGGGACTCCAACATCTTCGGATTTTAGTACTACCCACATCATACAAGGAATATAACGTTATAATTTGAATCCAACCCCATCCTGCCCTGCGGGAAAAGCACAATTAAGCACACCCGACAGATGACCACCCGGCCTCTGCTTCAAAACTTCGGGAAAATAATAGTAATTATTATTATTAATACCTCACCACCATCTCCCCACAATCAAAGCACACCCGACAGATGACCACCCAGCCTCTGCTTCAAAACTTCGGGAAAATAATAGTAATTATTATTATTAATACCTCACCACCATCTCCCCACAATCAAAGCACCCCCCTCCGACAGATGACCATCCAGCCTCTGCTTCAAATCTCCCCACAATCAAAGCACACCCGACAGATGACCACCCAGCCTCTGCTTCAAAACTTCGGGAAAAAAATAGTATTTATTATTATTAATACCTCACCACCATCTCCCCACAATCAAAGCACACCCGACAGATGACCACCCAGCTTCTGCTTCAAAACTTCTGGAAAAAATAGTTATTATTTATCTCCCCACCATCTCCCCACAATCAAAGCACACCCGACAGATGACCACCCAGCCTCTGCTTCAAATCTCCCCACAATCAAAGCACACCCAACAGATGACCACCCAGCCTCTGCTTCAAGACTTCTGGAAAATAATAGTAATTATTATTTATACCTCAGCACCATCTCCCCACAATCAAAGCACACCCGACAGATGACCACCCAGCCTCTGCTTCAAAACTTCTGGAAAATAATAGTAATTATTATTATTAATACCTCACCACCATCTCCCCACAATCAAAGCACACCCGACAGATGACCACCCAGCCTCTGCTTCAAATCTCCCCACAATCAAAGCACACCCGACAGATGACCACCCAGCCTCTGCTTCAAATCTCCCCACAATCAAAGCACCCCCGACAGATGACCACCCAGCCTCTGCTTCAAATCTCACCACAATCAAAGCACCCCCGACAGATGACCACCCAGCCTGTGCTTCAAATCTCCCCACAATCAAAGCACACCCAACAGATGACCACCCAGCCTCTGCTTCAAAGCTTCCGGAAAATAATAGTAATTATTATTATTTATACCTCACCACCATCTCCCCACAATCCAAGCACCCCCACTCCTCGACAGATGACCACCCAGCCTCTGCTTCAAATCTCCCCACAATCAAAGCACACCCAACAGATGACCACCCAGCCTCTGCTTCAAAGCTTCCGGAAAATAATAGTAATTATTATTATTAATACCTCACCACCATCTCCCCACAATCAAAGCACCCCCCGACAGGTGACCACCCAGCCTCTGCTTCAAACTTCTAATAATTATTATTATTAATACCTCACCAAAATCTCCCCACAATCAAAGCACCCCCGACAGGTGACCACCCAGCCTCTGCTTCAAAACTTCCGGAAAATTATTTTTATACCTCACCACCATCTCTCCACAATGTTGGGAAGTGGTTCCTGGTCAAAAAAAGGTTGGGAACCACTGGTTTAGGTGGAATTTCCCCCCCTGCAATTTGAGCCCTTTGCTTTGTATCCTAGTCTCTTTTCTCTAGCTAAATATACCCTGCTCCTTCTCAGCCATGCCTCATAGGACTTGGCTTCCAAACCCTGGTGAATGGCAAATCCTTACTGTATTTGTTGATTGATTTGGTAGGTCTGCTTTAGTTAGAGTTAGTAATGAGAGTCAATCCGCTAATAACATAAAACATATAACATTCCAGTGCTAAAGCTTATTGACAGATCTATAAGTCCTGTCCAAATGGAAAGTTGCCCCCTTTCTACTATAATTCAGAAACAATAGTAGACATAATTCACAATTGGGGTATGTGGAACATTCCCAGTTCCAATCCTACAACAATAAAAAAAACAATGCAGTGAAGAGCTGAGAGTCCAAAAGGTCTGCTGTATGGGAGCCAGCTGATCAAATCTGTCCACATCTGCACTGGACACAGTTTTTGAAGTGTGTCTGTCTGTCTTTTACAGTCAGCGTTAGAATATAGCCATGCTACCAAAGTTATAGCTGTTGCAAGTCCTAGTATAAATATATAACTTACCTTGTCCAGCAGTTTGTTCTTGGCAGCCCAACCAGTTCCTCCCTGTAAGTCCAAAAACATGGCATTAGTGCAGCAGCACCCTTCTTCTGCAGTTAATGACTAAGGGGCATAATGCTTTTAGTCGTTTCAGGCTTAAAGTGACCCTATTGTGCGGTTTTCTTGGCAAGATTTGTTCAGAAGAGACTTATAGACTTATAGAATCATAGAGTTGGAAGAGACCTCATGGGCCATCCAGTCCAATGCCCTGCCAAGAAGCAGGGAAATCACATTCAAAGCACCCCCAACGGCCATCCAGCTTCCAAAGAAGGAGCCTCCACCACACTCCGGGGCATAGAGTTCCACGGCTGAACGGCTGTCATAGTCAGGAAGTTCTTCTTAATGTTCAGATGGAATCTCCTTGCCTTTGCATTTTGAGGCAGATAGTGTGACTTACCCAAGGTCACCCACTGGGTTTCCAGGACAGAGTGGTCATTCAAACCCTGGTTTCTAAACACTCAAACCAAAACTGCCCCACTCTGACTTTTGGTGCTGAAGGCAATTCATAATCAGCTGCCAGACTGCTGAAAAATCATTCTGTTGAAATTATCATTTTTCTTTGTGAAGAAGTACATTTTATTTTCAGTCCATTACTCATAAGTTGGTAGCTGAATGTCTAGCACAGTGGAGCCCTAATTGCTTCCTTTTATGGTACTTGCAGATTGGAAGCTTACTCCTTCAATGAATAGCATTGGTGAATGAGAATCCCTTACATTATCAATGAGTTACAAAGCATGTATTTCTGTAGGCTTTATTCTTTCAAGGTATAAAATTTAAATTTGTTTAAAATGTAAATACTGAACTCCTATTCTAAATATATAATTTTCAGATATTACATTTGGACCCATTTTTCTTGATGATTTATTTGTATATACCAGTATTATTTCAAAGTTTATCAAAATAATACATCTTATCAAAATGTGATTTCATTTGTGGATGGATCAACTGGTAGCAAATATTAACCACATACATTTGATTGTTATTTTACACTGAACAATACTGTCTGAGGTCTGTAAGGCATTGATCGCAATCACGAATGATTAAATAGGTTCTTGTAACAAATACCATAAGCTGTCTTTAGTGGAAATATTTTTGTTTTTACTCAACAAGTTAAGTTAAAGTGGCAGTAACCCTTTGTCAAGAAAACTCCAGAATCAGTTGTTTTTGTGAATGTTACACTTTTTATAAAGTTCATTGCATTGGTATTGGCATATGTAAAGGTTTGAGAGAAAAAAACATAGATGAATGCCACATAAATTTGTTGAATTGTTAAATGCAGTTATCACTCCCAAATCAAAAATTAGGACCATGAAGCCTTCTGTTTGTTGTTGGGCTATCATTGCATCTACCATCTTTTGCTTTGTTGCCTGAGAATTGAAAAGTCAAAAACCCCGTTTCCCATTTCTGCCCTAAATTCAATTGTAAGGCTATTTAGAGTGTGCTTAGTGATTCAGATTGATATTTCCCATTGTACTGCCTCTTATTTCTATAATAAAATAAGAGTATTTGCTTATGGGATAAAGAAATGCTAGCCGTCGTCTGAAGGAAAAGATTGTTTTTGTCTTTCTCCTATATGAAATGGCTAAACATGGCATCACAAAGTAAATGCTAGATTTTATTATCCAAACAAAATGGTGTTGTGCCCTGTTGTATTATTTGTAGAAATCATATCAAAGATCCACCATATAGGCAACATTGTAACATATATGTGTTTATACAAATAAATGGCAATAAATTTAAGATCTACTTTTAAGGTCCATTCAGTGATGGAGGGGAAATAGATTGTGTGAATTAAAGCATACCTGATTGTAGTTTCATGCCTTCACGTAATGTTTGACATGGTCACATTGTCATGGGAGCCGTGCAGAATTTATTCAGAGGAATATATGCCTTCAACAAAGTGTGTGTCTTAATGTCAGCCTGTCAGATTTCATGGCCAAGCAGGGATTTGAACTCTGCTCCACCAGTGACACTCAAACTAATACATCATTCTGGCTCTCTTATGTGCAATAGCTCTGGTTAATACTGGGAATTCATGCCTAGTATTATATGCAAAACACGGCAGAGTGCTGTGTGAACTAAATTATATTTTAGCCTAAACAAAATCCGAAATGTTCTTGTTTCCTTAACCAAAAACATTTGCTTTAATATCTGTACTACTAAGTCAAAGCTAAAGGAAGAGCATGATTCTGTTTGTGAGAACTTCTTTTCTTTTCTTGAAACAGTGACAGCTGCTGCTTCTATTGCCAATATTGTGAAAAGTTCTCTTGGTCCAGTTGGTTTGGATAAAATGCTGGTGGATGACATTGGTGTAAGTAGGCATTGGTCTTTGCAAGATAAAATTGTTCCCTGTGTCCAAACAGATTAAAACAGAGTTGAGGTACATATTTTTATTTTTAAAAGATTTATATAGTAAATAGGAGGGAAAAGTTGGTGAAATCAAAGAAATCTTTATAAAGTACAGTACAACTATCTACATGTTTATTCTGAACTAACTTCTGGGATTTATTCACACATACATGTGCATAGAAGTGTATTCTCAATTTTCCTAGGGCAAATGTATCATAAACATTTATCCTTCTATTTGTGTTTACAATGAAAAAAATCCCTTGTTACATATCAATTATGAGCAGCAAGGTCTTTTTAAAAATACGGCTAGCTTGAGGAACAATTATCAGAAGCCTAGAAATTTTTACTATCCCACATTTTTTAACAAAACCTATATTGGACATGGGAACTTTAAACATTGCTGTAAGGTTCCCACTGGTAGAAGCAATGGATCCAAATGTCAACTTGCCAGCATGAGTGTGACACCCTGCAATTGTTGCATTATACACAGGAATCCCTCTAAAATATACAGTTGTTGATAAAAGTAGTTAATGATGATATTACAGTATAAAAATACCAAAAATATTTCCTGACACAATTAGCCAAAAGAACCAAAATTAATTTGGACGTTCAGCAGAAGTTTGGATGATGCATGCTTACAATACAGATATTTGTAGGTGTCCTGTTAAAAATATTTAACCCAATTCTTTCCCACTGGTAGGGCTGCCATTTGTATTAATGGGTCTTTGGCATTTTTATTTAATGCCTCATAAAATCTATTTTAACATGAACTTTTTTTTGTTTGGAATACTAGGATGTGACCATTACTAATGATGGTGCCACTATTCTAAAGCTGCTAGAAGTAGAGCATCCTGCTGCAAAGGTTCTCTGTGAGCTAGCAGAACTGCAAGACAAAGAAGTTGGAGATGGGACCACCTCTGTGGTAGGTGTCAATATGTTTAAACCCAGATGTATAGTGATTATTATTTTTGTTCTGTCTTCTCCATGATTGCAAAGGCTTGAAAGCTCAGCATTCTTAAAAGTTTTTGAAAGCCTGCATTTCATACAAGAAATTCAAGCCAAATTGACTTGTCATCCTTTCAGAAATGATTGACAAAATCTGTTGAGGCAGATTACTGTGACTATTGTATTTCCATGTGTCCTTATAGTGTAAAGCATTTTGGCAAATTATTTTGTCAAGCAACATACACACAATTAGTGTAGACTTAGGTCTGTAATTTAAATTACAGTTTCACACAAAATTTACTGTACATTAATTTTTTCAATAGTGTTAGTGGGCTGGATTGGATAGAAATTGGTTGATCTTTGATTCAAAACTGAGTTGGTTTACCACCAATACTGAAGGAGAATACTTCCCATTTGACTGCTACTTATTTGCTTTTCAAAATAAGCAGCTATGCTTGTGGGATATAGAAATATCTGCCATAATTTTAAGGAGAAGACTGATAGTATCTTCTTCCTATATTTAATGGCAAAACATACTATTAAATTAAAAATTCTGATATTATTTAGACTTCAACGCAAACAATATCATTATTTTACTGTTTCAGACATAGAAGTGTTGTGATGGCACAGCTAAAGTCTTGAAGAGTTTGTTGGTACAACAAAAGCTTTTTGGGGACAATGTAGGCTATATTTAATTGACAAATCTGCCTATGTGCATCACAGAGATCAAAAATTCATGTTCCTATTCCTGTGAGAAAACACATCTGATGCCACATTAAAAATATGGATATGGACTCATATGTATATTCTTCTCATATGTTCCTTTAGCAGGGTTGATGTATGGCTTTTTAGACATTACTGGGCTGCAACTTCCTTCTATTTAATGAATGTATTAAGCCAATTTGAATGGCTTTTCTACCAGAGCATGCAGGGAAAAGTCAGCTGGATGTGAATTGTTTCTGTGTACTAAAGAGAAAGAACTTACAGTCCAAGATTAAAACTTATAAGGCCATTATTATTTCCTTGTGTCTGTCTTAAACATGTTATGGGATTTCAATGTGTATATTACTCATTGGCGTGTCTTTTTCTTTCTGACAGGTAATCATTGCTGCAGAACTTTTAAAGAATGCAGATGAGTTGGTTAAACAGAAAATTCATCCCACTTCTGTTATTAGTGGATATCGCCTTGCTTGCAAGTAAGTGAGATGTTGAGTAGTCCTTGCAGGAAGCAGGGTTAGTTTTCCCTCTTCAGTTTTTTGAAAGAGAGAAGGGCAACACATTATTTTCCCTTTCTGGTAAAAATGTTTGTGAGATATTGGTGATCTTTTAATGGTCTCTACTATCAAAAGGAGGTGTTGTGGGAGTTGCAGTGTAATTTGGGAGACTGGACCCCACTCAATTCATCAACTATCGGCCAGTTTCCAATCTCCCCTATTTGGGCAAAGTCCTGGAATGTGTGGTGGCCTCGCAACTCCAGGAATTCTTGGTAGACACTGATAATCTAGATCTGGCGCAGTCTGGCTTTAGGCAGGGACACGGTACTGAGACAGCCTTGGTCGCCTTAGTTGATGATACCGTCGACCACAGTATCCTGAGACGCCTCACAGGAATGGGACTTGGGGGTACTGCCTTGTTGTGGCTCCAGTCCTTCCTTGGTGGTTGTTAGGAGACTCCTGCTCGGTCCCACAGTTATTGTATTGTGGGGTCCTGCAGGGTTCAGTACTGTCCCCTATGTTATTCAACATATACATGAAGCCATTGGGGGAGATCATCTGGAGTTTCAGGGGTAAGGTGCCATCTGTACGCAGATGATGTCCAACTCTGTCACTCCTTCCCATCTGCTACTAAGTCCTGAACCGATGCTTGGCTGGATGAGGGCAAACAAATTGAAACTAAATCCAGACAAGATAGAGGTACTCCTGGTCAGTCGTAAGGCCGAACAGAGCATAGGGTTACAGCCTGTGCCTGACGGGGTTACACTCCCCCTGAAGGCGCAGGTTCGCAGCTTGGGAGTGATCCTAGACTCATCGCTGAGCCTGGAACCCCAAGCTCAGTTGCGCCAGTACCTTAGGAAGTCTGGCTTGGTCTACCTGTCCGAACGTATTTTCCCCTATGAACCATCAAGGGCATTAAGATCTTCCGGAGAGGCCCTGTTCTTGGTCCCACCACCTTCGCAAGTGCTTCTCGTGGGGACAACACACAAGGCCTTCTCTGTGGTGGCCCCTCGGCTGTGGAACTCCCTCCCGAGTGAGATCAGGTCTGCCCCCTCCCTCCTGTCCTTCAGGGGGCTAGTGAAATCCTGGCTATGGAACGAAGCATTCCCAGAATAATGGCTGAGACCAGTTACAGACCAAAGTGAGCAACCACATTTGCGGACTGAGTTGGACTTAATTTTATCTTTGCGATTTGGCCTATATGTATTTTATCCCATAGGTATTTTAATCTTGTATTGTTATATGATGTTTTAGTCTGTAACATTAGAATTGAATCCTTGCTGTGAGCCGGTCTGAGTCCCTCTACGGAGGTGAGAAGTTCGGGATATAAAAGTTTTAAATAAATAATAAATAAATACTAAATTCATGTTACCAGTCTATAGCTTAGCAAGGTAGAGAAAAATTGGGACAGGCTAGCAACAACAATTGTTGAAGAGAAGTGTCTTCCCTTTGCCAACAGGATACATACCTTCATGTGGGAATGGGTGCCTCTGAGTTTTAGAGACATTAAACCCACTTGATAGCATGGCAGTCCTGGGTTGTAAAATCCGTGTTTGGAAGTCCCAGAGGATAGTAAAGATCAGGGCACTCTCATTGTTTTTATTTTGTAGAGGTTTGTAAGATACCATATGAAAGCTGATTGCTCATTAAAAGCCATTATAAATGTTGGACATGCTTCAGCTCTTAACTCCAGCTAAAATAATATGAAATGCTATTTCCTTGGGATATAATGTAAAATAATTGCAGAGACAAAATAAAGTATTAACATTTTATTTTTAAAAATATTGTTTCTATTCAACAGGGAGGCAGTTCGTTACATCAATGAGAACCTGGTCATTAACTCAGATGAACTGGGCAGGGACTGCCTTATTAATGCAGCTAAAACAGCAATATCCTCTAAAATCATAGGAATGTATCCTTTCAGGTGATCATTACAAGTGAGGACTTTGTTTCCACACAATGTCAAGTATCTCAACACCATATTTTAGAGAAAATGACTTTTTCTACACTTAAGAGGAAATATATGTAAGGGATGGTTAGGTGTTAGTGTCATAGATATTAACTTTGAATATCTCTCTACAGAACTGACTCCTGTAAAATGCTATCACTCTTTGCTACCGTTAAGATTTTTTAAAAAGATTTATAACATATTCATAATGCACATGCAGCATATTTTGTCCTGTAACCTATGCCATATTTACCTTAACAATATTCTTTTAGTGATAGTGATTTCTTTGCCAACATGGTAGTGGATGCTGCACTTGCAGTTAAATACACAGATCAAAAGGGACAAGCACGTTATCCCATCAACTCCATAAATGTTTTAAAGGCACATGGTCGCAGTCAGAAAGAGAGCATTCTTGTAAATGGCTATGCATTAAACTGTGTTGTGGGCTCCCAAGGTAAGGTGAAAATCACATTTGCATTGCAGCATCATGTATTCAGATTTCGGTTAGCAGTTAGACAGAATATTTAGAATCACAAGTGTTTTATCTAATAGTTTTCCTTTTATAAAATAGCCGAAAACAGCCTTAAGAGTTCTGTTCTTTTTTAAAAGGTACTTATTTAGTTAACAAATTGAAATTTGTTATCAGTGATCTTATATTTTAGGTAGGTAACTCCAATCTAAAAAACCCTCACAGGTTGATTAGTATGATTTAGCTTAGCAGTGTTACAGATACATAAGCTTTGGAAAAATAGGCTTGGTGAATGGTTTGATAGAAAGCTAATTATCTTAATTTGAAATATTTCACATTTTTTCAGGTGTAACCAAGGTGCAATTTAATAAAGAACCTTCCCTGTTGTGCGTACCATTCTCTTTTTCTTTTAGGTATGCCTAAGAGAATAGTTAATGCAAAGATTGCCTGTCTTGACTTCAGCCTTCAAAAGGCAAAAATGAAACTTGGTGTTCAGGTGGTGGTCACAGACCCTGAAAAACTGGACCAGATTAGGCAAAGGTATACCAAGTGTACTTTCGTTATAAAAAGGTATAGAGTACGTGGGCTGGAGGCATTTGGTACAAACAGTGGTCACTGTTGCACTTTACGAGGTCAAATATTGCTCATAGCCGTTATTTTATAGCTTTTCAGGTCTTTTAGTATTTTTAATTGATAGGGGTTTTATTGTTTCATGTGTAATTGGGTTATTAGTGTTAATAATTTAACCTTTTATGTTTTGTTGTATGTGTATTGTGTGGCAGTACTGAGCATCCTGTGAACCACCCCGAGTCCCTCTAGGGAAATGGTGGCGGGATAAAAATAAATTTGTTGTTGTAGTATTATATACACAGTTAATAAGTTACGTTTTTCTTCTAGTCAGGTATCAAAGCCTTTTTTTAAAAAATACTGAATCTGAAGCATAGAATATGCTCATACTATGCGTACATTTACCTGTTCTTGAGAAGTACAGTTGGTGTTGGATATAAATGACAGCAGACTTATTTGAATGTTAAATGTTTCCACAGAGGTGCAGGCCCACCCATAATCTGAGAAAGATGCAAGGCAGCTTATCTAGTGCTCTTTTATAATGTAATGACAAAACTCCAAAAATCCTAATGGGACGTATTAGCCATTTTTTTGGGAAATAACTGCTAAGTTGCACAAAGAGCTCTAGCACTGATAGTTCAAAATTCAGACCACATATGTAGCCCTTCTCATTTGTGTTACTTGCAAATTTGGCGCAAGCCTGTGTTTCACTTAAAGATGCTCTAGAAACTGGAAGGAAGGAGAAAACCAAGCTTGATGGCAGGTGCTGATCTGTGAAGCATTGGCTGCCAGTCCTTGCAGAGTTTTCAGGAAAGATTAATACAATCCTAGCTAATGGGCACAAATATGGTATTGGTCCCTGGTGTCTTGGGGAGGGCATTTCCAGTCCTGCACCTCTATACAGCTTCATTTAATTACAGTGATTTAAAACCGAATTACTCTTATTTCTTCAATTTTATACACACGTCTTCCCCCTTATAAACATGTCTAAAATCTTTTTTTTGGGGAGGGGGTCTTAAAATCACAATTTATTTTCTATAGATCTTTTTTCTGTTGATGGTACTGAAATTAATGTGTGAGTTGCAATCAATGTCATCTTAGAATCAAAGAAATGTGGTATTTTATTTCACTATACAGCTTTGCCACTCATTTGTAGTTTAGGATTTTAAAAGCACACCTCTTATCTCATGCAGAGAAGCTGATATCACTAAAGAGAGAATTCAGAAGATCCTGAGTACAGGAGCAAATGTTATTCTGACCACTGGCGGCATTGATGACATGTGTCTGAAGTATTTTGTAGATACTGGTGCCATGGCAGTACGCAGAGTCCTAAAAAGAGACCTTAAACGCATTGCTAAGGCTTCTGGAGGTAATTACAGAACTCATGACAAATTTAATTCCTCTGTTACTTATCCTTTTGATTCAGATGTTAAATATATGATGGTGTGCTTGATTAGAGAATCTAATAAGACTTTGGATTTTCTTTGTGGAGCGTATTAAAAGGCCCATTTTCTGTTTTATAAGCTACTGTTTGTCCTACACTGGCAAATCTGGAAGGCGAAGAAACATTTGAAGTTTCAATGTTGGGACAAGCAGAAGAGGTGATTCAAGAGAGGATCTGTGATGATGAATTGATTTTAATCAAAAAGTAAGGAAACTTCTGTTGTAAAGTATGTTTCTTGGAAGTAATTTCCCATTTTGGTGGTTGCCAGGCTATTGCTAAGTGGCATCAGTTATTATGCGCATGGGATATCCTCAAGCTGTATAAGAATGTTGAGATAGTTATTGCTGTGGGACTTAGGCCTCATCTACACTGCCATATAATGCAGTTTCAGAACGCAGTTGGACCGCATTGAACTGCATTATATGGCAATGTAGATGGGTCTTAGACACAATTTCTTGTCAGAGTCACACATAATTAAAGGGCTTTAAATGAAGCCTCAGTATTAAATTGTAGATAATTTTGGGGGTATTCTCCCTTGTTTGTCTTTCTTGAAACAGTACCAAGGCGAGGACCTCAGCCGCCATTATACTACGAGGAGCAAATGATTTCATGTGTGATGAAATGGAACGATCCTTACACGATGCTCTTTGTGTTGTCAAGAGAGTATTAGAGTCCAAGTCTGTGGTACCAGGGGGTGGTGCAGTTGAAGCAGCACTTTCCATTTACTTAGAAAATTATGCAACTAGCATGGTAAGTGTCTTGTTCAGGGGGGCCTCAAACCTTTTAAGCAGAAGGTCGGTTCACTGTCTATCACAGTGTTTCCCAACCTTTTTTGAGCCGCGGCACATTTTTTACATTTACAAAATCCTGGGGCACACCACCAACCAAAATGACACTCTAACACAGTAATACATATAGTTAATATGTTTTTAAATGTATTTATACACTTAGTGTGAAACCTGGGCCTGTTTCGATGAACACAACATAGATATCCTGGCAGGAATGGCAGAAAGACACACACAAAGGTCTTGCTCAACAGCTGGGAGTTCACCCGCAATCAAAGAGTATTCTGAACTCCACCAATGATGGGATGGAATCAAACTTCCCACACAGAACTACCATAACCAAGAAAAAATACTATAAGAGTTTGGTGGGCATTGACCTTGAGTTTTGGAGTTGTAGTTCACCTATATCCAGAGAGCACTGGAGGGAGGAAGACGTGGGGCGAGTCTGCACAGTAGCGCCTGCACGGGTCACGTCTTCCTCCGTCTTCCCGCAGAAGCGGCAGCATGAGCAAAGCGAGGCAAAACAAGCAGAGCGAGGCTGGGAAGAAGGGAGCCTGAGTGGAGAAGAAAAAGTGTTCGGCAGGAGAGGGAAGAAAGGGTATTGGAGGTTCCAATTTCCCACAGCACACCTGATGATCACTCACGACACACTAGTGTGCCACGGCACACTGGTTGGGAAACACTGGTCTATCAGACTGTTTGGGGGTCAGAGTATAGTTTGAAAAAACATGAACAAATGCATATGCACATCTTATTTGTAGTGCAAAAATGAAAGATTAATACCATATTTAAAATGTAGAACAAGTCAAACTAATGAACTTACCAGTATTTCAATGGGAAATGTGGAGCTGCTTCTGGCTGATGAAACAGTCAAGTTATATTAGAATTTGTGTATGTGTGTGCGCCTTCAAGTAGTTTCCGACTTAGGGCGACCCTAGATCTAAAGTTTAGGGCGTGAACGGAGTAAATTACCTTGGAAGGCTGCATCCAGCCCCCCAGCCTTAGTTTGGGGACCCCTAGTTTAGTTAGTCTGTGTTAGGCATGCACTGTTTCTGCCTTAATCTTCGTATCACTTTGATTATGCCAGTTCTGAACAACTATATTTATTATAAGGTGTCTTAAATTTTTGATTTCTAAGACAGAATTGTTAAAATACTCAAAATAAACTACTATTTTATAAGGAATATGGCCTACATTAACATTGTACTTTGGATGGATTTGGAACAAACCATTTATTGCCAATAATATGTACAATAAACGTGTGTAATTTGGTTAAATGTTAATGCCGTTTTCTCTGTTTAATTAGGGATCACGTGAACAGCTTGCTATTGCAGAATTTGCAAGATCTCTTCTAGTTATTCCAAACACATTAGCAGTCAATGCTGCTCAAGATGCCATTGATCTTGTTGCAAAACTCAGGGCCTTTCACAATGAAGCTCAAGTGAATCCAGAACGTAAAAATTTGAAATGGTAGGTGATTATGTAAAATAGTGGTGGCAACCAACCCTAAGACCACGTTAATTTTTTTTTTTTTACAACTTACTGGTCGTGGGCTTTTTCAGGGTGTAATAAAATGATCAAAAGCTTGCTGAGTAGATAAGCGAGATTAATTTTGTAATGCTTCCGAAATTTCAGACGTGTATTTCATATCAATTTGAAAATGGCTTTGTATGTGGACATGTTGAAGGCATAATATTGTTGCTTTCTCTTTAAAGGATTGGTCTTGACTTAATCAATGGGAAGCCACGTGACAACAAGCAAGCTGGTGTTTATGAACCCACTGTGGTCAAAACAAAGAGTTTGAAGTTTGCAACAGAAGCGGCAATTACTATTCTTCGAATTGATGACCTTATTAAATTGCACCCTGAAAGTAAAAGTGATAAAGGAGGGTGCTATGAAGATGCTGTTCACTCTGGGGCAATTGAAGACTAAATGGATGTTTATTTAACCATTCCTGTAAAATTCTTTGTAGCCTTGTATTTAGTAATGTATGTTGGAGGGGGAAAAACCTGTTGGACTCTTGCCTAACTAGAAAATAAATGGAAGATGGTCACATATTGTATTGTTTGTGTTTCAAAGATGTGGGCAGGAAGGGCAGGAGGTGGGCAAAAGCGATAGGAAGGGGCTGCAATCGTTCTTATAGAGACAGATTCACACACTATTTCAGGGAAAGAAGCCACTTGGCCATTTATATTTCCTCCCAGTAATGAAAGATTTGACCACTGACTAAGGCTGACTTAATACTTGTACCTAGCTTTTACTGTGTTCAAAAGGTACAATTAAAACCATGTAACATAGTAGTGGCTATAATAATCTGCACCTGTAGGTAAATTACTCATTCAGAAACAGTATATAGAATGGTCCTGATGTGTTCATATATACAGACAAGCAAAAGGTGGATGTTACAACTGATTTTCTTCAAAACCTGTCATGTTAATTGGCAGGTCTGGCCCAACCTCTTTTAAGCTCTATGTCAGTATTTCCCAACCTTTTTTGAGCCGCGGCACACTTTTTACATTTGCAAAATCCTGGGGCACACCACCAACCAAAATTACACTCTAACACAGTAATACATATAGGTAATATGTTTTTAAAATGTATTTATACACTCAGTGTGAAACCTGGGCCTGTTTCAATGAACTCAACATACAGTAGATATCCTGGCAGGAATGGCAGAAAGACACAAACTTCCCACACAGAACTCCCATAACCAAGAAAAAATGTGATAAGAGTTTGGTGGTCATTGACCTTGAGTTTTGGAGTTGTAGTTCACCTATATCCAGAGAGCACTGTGGACTCAAACAATGTTGGATCAGGACCAAACTTGGCATGAATACTCAATATGCCCAAATATGAACGCAGATAGAGTTCAGGGGAAATAGACCTTGACATTTGGGAGTTGTAGTTGCTGGGATTTATAGTTTCCCCACCATCAAAGAGCATTATGAACCCCACCAATGACAGAACTGGGCCAAACTTCCCACACTGAACCCTCAAGAGGCAAGAGGAGGTATCTACTTGGGGAAAGGGAGGCGGACCTTCCCAATGCATGGAGAGGGAGAGACGAAGTAGACTGGTTGGGAAGGGGGGTGTGTGTTTGTACTTTTGTGCCTTTATCGAGGTAGGATTCTTAGGGTTTTTATACTTCAACACACTCGCCTCTCCCCCCCCCCCCCCGGGAGGTTCCAATTTCCCACGGCACACCTGATGATCGCTCACGGCACACTGGTTGAGAAAGACTGCTCTGTGATAACAAGTGCATGTGTGGAGGTGTGACTTATGCAGTGGTAAATATGTCCTGCCTGAGTTAGAGAAATCGAGAAGAAACCAAAACATTTTATTGGGACACATTGCTCTAAATAAAGGTTGCAATTCAGACAAATTCCAGTACTACCGTAATTCTTATACTTCCAAATTTTTAAAATGTCTTCAGTTTTTATTACTAAAAGCAATAAATGCTACAAATTCATACAGAAATAGTCTCCCTATCTTTCAACACACATAGCAATACCCATTCCCCCTCCTATACATAATGCAGCAACACCCCGTTTTCCACCTGTTCGTTCAAGCGCATGTAAAAGTGTAACAAGGATTCGACAACCTGATGCTCCAAGAGGATGGCCAAGGGCAACAGCTCCACCTTGGATATTAACCTGTCACAAAAATAAAATGCTTTTATTAAATCCATCAACAAAGTAAGTAGTTGCACAGCTCCCCCCACCCCCCAATTCATTCTAGTGCTAATTTCCAGAACAGGAATGGGAAATCTTGGCTTCTGTCTAGCCCTAGCAGAAGATTAGCTATGAAAACAGCCTCCTGTTTTCATAGCGAATGCAAAAAAGGTTTGTGACTGATGTGTGCACAGATATGTGGAAGGTAATGCGAGGAGAGGTGAATGTGACCAATTTCCACAACCTGTATATGTACATGCAGCCCCACAGAACATTTACAATAAGAGACTGCCACTCTTGAAAGATTTCCTGGAGTATGCATAACCTTTAGTTGTGGATAATAGTTAATGCTGAACTACTGACTGAATTGGCAGCCCACTCTCCCTACTGCAGTCACCATCAACTGCGATGTAGAAAACAACCCTCCAGAGAAGTTTGATACCCATGAAGTTTGTGGCAGGAGAGGAAGACAATTCTTGTTCTGCTGTGATCATATATTGAAGTACTATGTTGGCGCTTGCCATTTGCATGGAGGAGATCCTCATTGTTGCAAATCAGCTATTGGCTGCCTCCCTTAACAGCCAGATAGAGGTTGGGAGAACTTTTGTCTTTGTAGCTGCATTAGTTTATGACTTCTCAGATCATCTAGCCAGGCCAATGGTGTGGGGATTTTGGAATTTTAGGAGAAAAGAGTTGTGCCCTGTCCATTACAATATGAAGTGACCAACTTTAGGTCTAAGAATATATGAATTATTATGAACATTGTCTTTCCCATCTAAAAAAAATGCTGGCTACAATCTTGCTGGACACCACTTTAACGAAAACAGTTGTTGAGGCCAATGTTGTTTCTTACAGATTGCCAAAAAGTGATTCCCAGCACAGCCAATCCTTTTGCAGGCACATGCATATGCAATTCCAAAGCATTTTGACTTTGTGAGTGAAGAGCTACTAGATCATTGTACAATGGTTGAATCCAGGCAGTGCACAGTAATTCCACCACTGGAATCCACTGGAATTTAATTCTTAGATGGTTCAATTATTCAATATTACAAAACTAGGTAGGACGTACCTTCTCTGGGTTCAATTTCAGGTCCTTTATTATTCCAAGACTGACGGAAGAAAAGGCTTCATTAATTTCATACAAATCTACGTCATCCACTGTCCAACCTGCTTTTTCAATCTAAAGAATAGAAAGAAGTAATTAAAATGATAAGTTGAACTTAAAATGTTTTTCCATCATCTCTTAGTTCCTGTCCCTGCCATTTTTTCTGATTCTTACTGATGCACAATTGAACGCCTATGAAAGTATTTATAATTGCAAAGAATTTTCCGGCTCATGTGTATGATTGTTTGATTTTTAAACCAAAATCCAAATTTGAGGCAGCTCACTACGTGAATTAAAATGTTCAGGTAGAAAAAACAAATGTATTTGAAATCATAAATAAATAATATTAGAACACGAGAGTATTATAAGCCCATCAGAAAGAAAGTTCATAGCCCCTTTTTTCAAACTAGTCAAAGTGACAAAATTGTGCTTGAATAAGATCTTTGTTGATAAAATATGGCAAGTAGGGTGAGAAGGGCAGAATATAAATACTACAAATAAATCAATAAATCCAAGAACAAATGCCATAAAATTGTTCCCTGTGTCCAAACAGATTAAAAAAGAGGAGGTACCGGGCTGTGGCACAGCCAGTTAGTAGCCAGCTGCATTCAATCACGATTGACCAAGAGGTCACAAGTTCGAAACCAGCCCAGTCGGAGCGAGCTCCTGACCATTAATAGTAGCTTGCTGTTGACCTAAGCAACCTGAAAGGTAGTTGCATCTGTCAAGTAGGAAATTTAGGTACTGCTTTATGCGGGGAGTCTAATTTAACTAATTTACAACACCATAAGACCTTCCAGTGGTGTGCTTAAGAATGAGAAAGTACTCCGATCAAGGACGCGATGTCACAAGTGGATGCTGAAGCGGCAGCTCCCCTGTGGCCGGAATCGAGTGTATCCTCATGAAGACAGAAAGCTCTTTATATGTGTATGTCTAATGGCATTGAATGCTTAAGAACATAAGAAGAGCCATGCTGAATCGGGCCTCAGCCCATCTAGTCCAGCATTCTGTGTCACACAGTGGCCCACTAGTTGTACACAGGGATCTCTAGCAGAAAGGAGGGCAAAACCCTCACCTGCTCCCGACCCCCACAACCAGTACCCGGGAAATCCTGCCTGCCTCCGTCAACACAGAGGTGGCACTTGGATGTCCATTTCAGTAGCTACTGATTCCCTTGGTATCCATGAATCTGTCTAATCCTGCCTTGAAGCTGTCCAGGCTGACAGCTGTCACAACCTCCTCTGGAAGTGAGTTGAAGTGGGTGAAGAAATATTTCCCTTTATTAGTCCTAACTTTCCTACCTTGGAGCTTTAGGGAGTGCCCTCTAGTCCTAGTGTTGTGTGACAGAGAAAATATTTTTTCTTTATTCACCTTTTCTATCCCATGCATGATTTTATACACTTCGATCAAGTCACCTCTTAAACGCCTCGTCTTTCAAGGCTGAAAAGACCAAGGCGTTGCAACCTGATTTCGTAAGGGAGCTGCTCCATCCCTTGGATCATTCTTGTTGCCCTTTTCTGTACCTTTTCCAGTTCCGTTATATCCTTCTTAAGGTGCGGAGACCAGAATTGTACACAGTACTCCAAATGTGGCCTTACCATCGATTTGTAGAGAGGTAATACAACATTTGCTGACCTATTTTTGATTCCCTTCCTGATCATGCCAAGCATAGAATTTGCTTTTTTCACTGCTGCTGCGCACTGGGTTGACATCTTCATTGAGCTGTCCACCAAACCCCAAGATCCCTTTCCTGGTTTGTCTCGGAAAGCTTTGACCCCATCAATTGGTAGGTGTAGTTGGGGTTCTTTGCCCCGATGTGCATGACTTTACACTTGTTTAGGTTAAAATGCATTTGCCACTTTGTTGCCCATTCACTCAATTTCGAGAGATCTTTCTGGAGCTCTTTACAATCAGTTTCATTTTTAACTACCCTGAACAATTTAGTGTCGTCTGCAAACTTTGCTACCTCACAATTTACTCCTACATCCAGGTCATTAATGAATAAATTAAAAAGTAACGGACCCAAAACTGAACCTTGGGGTACGCCACTTCACCTCTTTCCACCCAGAGAAATGTCCGTTTATTACCACCCTTTGTTTCCTACAGTTTAGCCAGGTTCCAATCTAGGAATTGTAACCTGCCCTGAGTCCCCCGTGGGGTAAGAAGGGCAGAATATAAATACTACAAATAAATAAATAAATAAATGCCTTCAAGTTGCTTGTCTGTTTATAACAATGCCGCCAATCTATTTGTGACTTGTACCACAGTGATGAAGCACATGTTTTGCATTCAAAAGATTCCAGTTGTCTGCAGTCAAGTGCTGAAAAAAAATCCTGTCTGAACGCTGCAGCCTATTCAAAGAGCCCTACATTGGATGGACCAGTGCTCAAACTTGGTAGACGGCAACTTCTTGCTAGTTTTCTTGCTATGGAACACATCGTTCACCATACATACAGGGCCCTACATTTTCAGTTTTTACATATAAGCAGCAGCATCTGGTGGCGCAGCAGGTTAAACCACTTAACCTGAACCAAAAGGTCGGTGGTTTGAACGCAGTCATGCTGACCCCATGGCATTGGAGGTGTCTATGGACAATGCCAGCTCTTCAGTTTAGAAATGGAGAGGAGCACCACCCCCCAGACACGACTAGACTTAAATGTCAGGGGAAACCTTTACCTTTTTTATGCTTTCCATTTAATAATGATAATGATAATAACCGGTGTTTGCTGGACACCCAACAATACAGTATGATGTTATAAAGCAGGCATGGGCAAATTCTGGCCCTTCAGCTGTTTGGACTTCAACTTCCACAAATCCTAACAGCCGGTAGGCTAAGTCCAAAACACCCGGAGGGACAAAGTTTGCCCATGCCTGTTATAAAGGACCAACTTCTGTTGTTGGACAGAATGAGTGCCATGCAGTGCCCAGGACATTTGTTTCAGACAAGTTTATTGATTCCCGTAAGATTACTTACAGCTTTTTTAATGGCTGGGACTGGACCAATCCCCATTACAGAAGGATCTACCCCAGCTTGCGCCCAGGAGACAATCTGTGCCAAGGGAGACAAGCCTCGTTTAACAGCTTCTGCTTTCTTCATAAGGATTACAGTTGCAGCACCATCATTTATACCTGGAAAAAGAACAACCATTCCAGCATTAAAGCATGGAATACATTGAAGATACAGTTTGGGGGAGTACAAGTTCTCCCACTTAAAAAGATGAGAGGCCTGTAACTTGTACAATTGGTATCTGTCTAAATACTTCCCCCCTGTATCCTTCGGGCAGAAGAGAAAGAACACTGGGTACTTATAATTATTTGATTTTATTCAGTGAACACAGAGTATTCTTTGATGGCTTGTTCCCCTCACTCCAGTAAACATAAATACATTCAAGAGTACTACTGCATTGGGAGGAAAAACCAAAGATGTTCTTCCATTTAGAAAAGATGTGAAGGTGTACATCAGTAGTTCTTTGGCCTTTAACTCCCAGAAATCCTAACAGCTGGTAAACTGGATGGGATTTCTGGGAGTTGTGGGCCAAAACAGCTGGGGAACCCACAGGTTGAGAACCACTGGTCTACAGAAATACCACAGTATAAATCTTGTGTAAATCCCATAAATCCCATGTATTTATGTATGTATGTATTTATATTTCACATATTTATATCCTGTCCTTCTCACCCCCAGAGGGGGACTCAGGACAGCTTCACAAAAGGCACTCATTCAATGCCAACAACAGTAATAAATGATAAAAGCAATTAAAACAATTTGTTAATGCTTTAAAATTACTAAAACATTGTTTAAATCACACAGGTTTGAAATAATAGTTCCAGGTCAGTCCACTGTCATTCACACAAATTGGGTCTCATTCTAAATTGCTGCCTCTACTGTTTGAATGCTTGGTCCCATAGCCACGTTTTGAGTTTCATTCTAAAACAGGGGTCCTCAAACTAAGGCCCGGGGGCCGGATACGGCCCCCCAAGGTCATTTACTTGGCCCTTGCTCAGAGTCAACCTAAGTCTAAAACGACTTGAAATCACACATCAACAACAATCCTTTCTCATCAGCCAAAAGCAGGCCCACACTTCCCATTGAAATGCTAATAAGTTTATATTGTTCTTCATTTTAGTAATTGTAATGTTTGTAAGTGTTTTTGCACTACAAATAAGATATGTACATTGTGCATAGGAATTCATTCATGTTTTTTTTCTTCAAATGAAGACATACAAGAACTCCAATGTTTCTCAAAAGCTATGCAAGCAACAACAAAAAAAGGTTCATTAGACAATAGCTAATAAACTTGGAAAGGATGCTTAACCGGAACCACCTACATATTTTCATCAAAGTTTAGAGAAGTTTAGAGAAGCTCAAATGCTCAGAATCTTCCACTCAGGGCTGTGGGCTGGGTGATTCCAGGAACTGGAGTTGAAATGTAACTTTTCATTGTTCTGATATCATAGTGTTTCAATTATTAGAGGGCACAAAAGCACTCTAATTTACAAGGATAACAAGGCTTAAAACTGCCCCTTTGATTTCATAAATGCTTTAGATCTCTCTATGATAATTTGTGGTCTACAGATATTTCTCCAGGATACTGTACATTAAACTGTTCTTTATTTGTCAACTGAAGAAGAGACACTTTGCATATCTTATCTGTCTCTTTCCCCCTATCCAGCTAGAAAAATGTTTTTGGTCCCGTCCCCCCGTCCCCCCCCAAGTTATTGCTTGTACCTCAAGCGATGCACATTTAGTTTGTACGCATTGACCTAATTCTAAATGTTAACTACAACTAAAGTTTGGTGAATATATTGAATTACTGAGAGTTAATTAAGCACTGATTTGCCAAGTTTGCATGAGTCAGTAATCCTACTCTAATTAGGACTAAGAATTTAATTTAAACCATGATTTTACAGCCTTACATACAATAAACCTACCTGACGCATTGCCTGCAGTTACAGTTCCTGTCCCATCAGTCACAAATGTTGGCCTCAACTTTCTAACTGCTTCCAAGTTGCTACCATGGCGAGGATGCTCATCTGCTTTAACTTCTACAGGACCTGCAAAGCAGAAAATATTTCATCAGTAACCATTTTTATTTGACAAGGACCCCTTCTACACTGCCATATAATCCAGATTACACAAGCAAGTAATCCTTATTGTCCACTTTGAATTGGGGTATGTGCGTCTATACTGACATATAATCCAGTTCAAAATGGAGAATGTGGATTTTATATGGCAGTGTAGAAGGGGCCAAAGATGTTTTTGTGAGAGGATCGATTCAATGTCATTTTTCAAATCGCTATTCTGTACAGTTTTCACAGAGATTCTTCCATAAAAGTTGCAAAACTGCAAATACACACACACACACACTTGAGAGAACACATCTCTAAATCCTCCAGGGTGACTCTATGATCAAATTATAATGGAATCATTGGAGAGGAGCTAGAAATTCCTAGAGAAGGATGACTGCATAGTCAGATTCTTGCACAACCTGACCACAGAATCACTGTATAAGATCTAGATCAGTGGTTCCCAACCTTTTGACCAGGTACCACTCTCCAACATTAGTACCAAAGGGTTACGAATCCATTTTTGGTCAACTTTAGATTCAGTTTAGTTATTTGGGGTGCCGGTTCAGAAAATTGCATTGGATAGACCACATCAGCTCTAGTTTCTGATACAAAACATATGCCATCCAATAGTTGCTATCCACTTGCCCATAGAAAACCATATTTAATAAGCCTTGGCACTTTATAAGAGAGTTTTGTGAGACCAGTCGCTCTCGTTGCAACGATGTAGTAATGGTGAGGCCGCGGACCCTATTTTAGTTCTTATGGACCACCAGTGGTCCATAGATCACAGGTTAGGAACAACTGACTAGAGAGAAGATTTTAATCAAATCTCTAAATAATCAAATATGCAAAAGTTAAACCCACAAATGAGGTGGGCTGACTATATCATCTCCCTACGCTCTCTAGATATTCTCAGTAGAAGCTAAAGCTATCAAACATAGGAGGCAGATGGGCTTTAGGATCCTTAGTAGTATAATAGCTAAATTGAACAAGTGTCCAATGGCACTGAAAGGGTTTATCGGTATCTAATATGTTTGCTAGATACTGCCATTTTGGCCTGGCAGTTCAAAGTTGGGGATTGCTGGGGAAGAAGTAATTCTCAGAGTAATTGGAACAGATACTGGGTTTCACCTGAGCATTTTGATTTTTAGCCACTCATAGGAAACGGGAGTGTTCATAATGGCTGGGACAATTCAACTCCTTCATGGTCAACTTAAAGCTTAGAATGCATTCTCTGTTATAGACAAAGATGCAGGGTGGAAAAACCTTTCATGTTACAGTTTCCAACTTAAATATATCCACAGGATATATTTATGGTATCTTACTCAGAGCCTGTACTGCAATCAATCTTTGAATGCCCAAATAACTGGGATAAGATCACATTTTTCTCAGCTCAAAAGAGGCCTGATAAGTATTGCAGAGTGTGTGTGAGGTGGAGCTTAAGGTGCTATAGCTAAGCAAATTAAGTTGAGGAAAAGCTCTCTTTAGATCTATGTCCTAAAAAAAAAACCTTTTAAAGGTGTACCGTATATACTTGAGTATAAGCAGAGTTTTTCTGCCCTTTTTTAGGCTGAAAAAGCCCCCTTTGGCTTATACTTGAGTCAAGGTTATTTATTATTTTACTCTGTTATTATTATTTTACATTTATTATTTTTCTCATTATTGAATTTATTATTTTACTCTTTTATTATTATTACACTAATTATTTTTCTTTATTATTATTATTATTACTCTATTTTTATTGGAAGGATATGTAAGCACATTTACACTGAAGGTTAGAATAATAGTTTAATAAGAGTTTGACAGTCTTATCTAAAATTGTAGTTTTATGCAAATTTTCGAAAACATTTAACCTGCTGGTGCCTCAATTGATGTAATTTTATTGGTATCTATTTTTATTTTAAAATTTACCAATAGCAGCTGCATTTCCCACCCTTGGCTTATACTTGAGTCAACACGTTTTCTCAGTTTTTTTGTGGTAAAATTAGGTGCCTTGGCTTATATTTGGGTCAGCTTATACCCAAGTATATACGGTACTTTTTTTGCTAAAAATATAGGAAAATGTCAGCTATATAGGGTACATGATTACAAACGTTTGAAGTAAACATTCCAATGTGTTTTGAATATAACACTTAAACTAAACATGCCAAGTCAAGGCATTATTATTCAAATCATTTTCTCAACAACAACAAAATCCAATTTTACTTTTTCCAGGAAACGAACATCACTGATTATAGAACATTGAGAGGCTTGGATCACAGCTACATCTGGCTAAGAACATCTGCTTGTGTGTAAATGGCTGATCTGTGCATGCAAAAAATACACAGGTGAAACTGTCCATCTAAGAACCGCAGAATGTGCCATACCCATTAGGGCCACATGCCATCTCTTTAATTGTTCTGGGACTCATAACCTCTACTTTTGCCTTCATCCCTCATTTTGCCTCTCCAGAAGTGGTATGTCATTTCCAGATTTGTTTTGTTTGGAATAATCCATGTACCCTTGAAGGTTTCCCAAGACTGTCTCTCAGATCTGCCACAGTTGCTCATGACTTAAACCCTGCTTAAGAGTTCTGATCTACAGCCACTACTGGTGACCACCCCCCCCAATCTGTGATGCTTAAAAAAATCAACTCATGGAGCATTCTGGTGTCCTTTTTAATGTAGGGCTGATCAATTTTTGAAAAAATGAAAAAGTTTTACAGCATGGCAAAACATAAATACTCATTGTCTCAGACCAGGAACTGCTTCAGAAGAGAAGATGGTATAGAATGGGTAGTTGGATTGTGAAAGTATGGCTTTGGAATACACTAACTATTTCAGGACCTCCTGTCTCCATGTAAGGTTAGATAGTACTAGTTTCAGCATCTTTCTTCATCCAGCAGAGTAATGACTAAGTCCTTAAATTTAGAAAGGAGGTCAGAACAGGGCTGAGATTCCATCCTTTCTACTTACTGTGATTAGAGAGGAGAAACGGTTGCAAACACACATGGAAATGGATAAAATGGATAAGAGGAAGTGCATTTTTCTCCTGTAAAATTCATTGCTACATTCAAGCATACCTTTCCTGGAAGGCACAGAAATAGGTACCATTTCTTTATCGAAATAGCCAGCCTTCTGGGCATGTTCAGCTCTGTTCTGTGACTTTACAGCCAGTTGGTCTTGTTCCTCTCGACTGACATTCCACTGTTTGGCCACATTTTCAGCTGAAACAAGAAATACTTATATAACCACACACACACACACACACACACACAATGAAAAGCAGACTCTTCACACAATGCTTCTGCTGAGGGGGAAACTGTGTTGAAGCAGAAATTATGTGTGTTGAACAACTTATTCATGCAAATTATATTTGTAATACTACTTAAACATTTTTAAATGGCCACTGTTGAAGTAAGGATCACTGTTTGTGATCATTGTTCAATGAAACCAATGGCCTAAAAAGTTGGTGGGGTTTCCTTCCTCTGGACTGCTTCAAATAGAGGCTGGACAGCTACCTGCTGGGGATGTTTTAAGACAGTGGTTTCTCAGCCCGTGGGTCTCCAGATGTTTTGGCCTTCAGCTCGCAGAAATCTTAACAGCTGGTAAACTGGCTGGGATTTCTGGGAGTTGGAGGCCAAAACACCTGGGGACCCACAAGTTGAGAACCACTGTTAAGGTAAAAATCCTGCTCTGAGCAGTGGACTGAATATGATGGTTCATAAAGCGCTTCCCAACCCTATGATTCTATTTGAATTGTCTTGTATTTCGGTTCCCTCTCCAATAACTGCATCGCCCATTCACTCTGACATTTGCAATCTGCTGATTGCTGGAACGCACCATTGCTGTTTTCTTTTAAAGGTGAACCCATCACAGTTTTTCTGGTAAGATTTGTTCAGAGAGGGGTTGTCTTTGCCTTCCTCTGAAGCTGAGATAGTGTGACTAGCCCAAGAACAACAAAGTTGTAGGTTTTTCGGGCTGTATGGCTATTGGTTTTATGTTGTAAGTTGCCCAGAGCACCACTGGTGGAAGGCGACTAAGCAAGTAATAAAAATTGATTGATGTTCTAGAAGCATTCTCTCCTGACATTTCACTTGCATTTGTGGCATCCTCAGAGGTTGTGAGGTTTGTTGGAAACTAGGAAAATTGGGTTTATATATCTGTGGAAACTCCAGGGTGGGAGAAAGAACTCTTGTCTGTTGAAGCTAGGTGTGTGAATGTTTCAATTGGCCACCTTGATTAGCATTTGATGGCCTGAATGTTTTTAGATATGGTTTGTTACTGCCTGGGAAAATCCTTTGATGAGAGGTGATTAGGTGTTCCTGATTGTTTCTTGTCTGGAGTTCCCCTGTGTTTCAGTTTTGTTTTTTATTTACTGTTATAATTTTAGTACTAAAAAACTGTTTACCAGAACTAAAAAAACCCTCTAAAATTATAACAGATATATAAACCCAATTTTCCTAGCTTCCAACAAACCTCACAACCTCTGAGGATGCTTGCCACAGATGCAGGCGAAACGTTAGGAGAGAATGCTTCTAGAACATGGCCATACAGCCTGAAAAACCTACAACAACCCAGTGATTTTGGCCATGAAAGCTTTTGACAATACATTAACCAAGTGAGGGTTTGAACCCTGGACTCCAGTTCTAGTCCAATGCTCAATCATGTTGGCTTTCCAACAACACCCCATTCACCTGTTAAAATAAGTGGTGATCCATGAAATCTATTGGTGTCTAAGGTCCCTCAAGACTAATCATATTTTTCATGTATTTGCCTGCATAGGTCTGCGCTCAAAATGCAGATTTTAGGGAATACGTCATCCACAATCTCCAATGTTTATTTACTCATGTCCCTTTCAGACATATTATTGTTAGATGAACATGCTTGCTCATCTACATATTAAACAACCATTCTTAAAATGACAGTGTCCCAGATTTCTTGAACATGTTACTTTCAAAAATCATGCGTCTTACCAGTTATGCCCATATGGTAACGATAAAAAGCATCCGTCAAACCATCATGGATTATGCTGTCTTGCAAAGAGGTTTCCCCCAACTTTACACCGGCACGCATGTGAATGAGATGTGGTGCCTGCAAGAAAAGCATTTTGACATATATAGAATTCTGAGATTATATTTCTTGGCAGCTTTTGGGTAACAGATGCAAGCCTGAGTCCATCCTTTGTTTGCATGTGTAGTCTTGTTGTTTATTGCCTTCAATAGGCAAGGTAAACAACTGTTGCCCCCATAATCCCTTCTTGAGCATGTTTCAGAATCCCTTCTTGAGCATGCCAAGAGGAAGGCACAGAAATCCGTGTCCTCAATGTGAAAGACCATGTGAATCCAGAATAGGTCTCCACAGTCACTATGAAACCACCACCAAGACCATCATACTGTTGGAGTTCAACCTCACACTGCCCTAGACTCAAATCCTCAATGAGGAACAGTTCAGTTAGTTTAGTATACATCAGCATTTCTCAACCTAGGGACAGGGCCCCTGGGTGGGTCGCAAGGGGGTGTCAGGGGGGTTGCCAAAGACCACCGAAAAACACAGTATATTCTGTTGGCCATGTGGGTTCTGTGTAGGAAGTTTGGCCCAATTCTATCGTTGGTGGGGTTCAGAATGCTCTTTGATTGTAGGTGGACTATACATCCCAGCAACTACAACTCCCAAATGTCAACAAAGTCTATTTTCCTCAAGCTTCACCAGTGTTCACATTTGGGCATATTGAGTTTTTGTGCCAAGTTTGGTCCAGATCCATCATTGTTTGAGTCCACAGAGCTCTCTGGATGTAGGTGAACTACAATTCCAAAACTCAAGGTCAATGACCACAAAACCCTTCCAGTATTTTGTTTTGGTCATGGGAGTTATGTGTGTCAAGTTTGGTTCAATGTCATTGTTGGTGGAGTTCAGAATGCTCCTTGATTGTAGGTAAAACTCTAAATCCCAGCAACTACAACTCCCAAATGACAAAATCAACCACCCACACCATATCCTCCCCCACCAGTATTCAAATTTGGGCGTTTCGAGTATTTGTGCCAAATTTGGTCCAGTGAATGAAATACATCCTGCATATGAGATATTTCCGTCACAATTCATCGCAGTAGCAAAATTACAGTTATGAAGTAGCAACAAAAATGATGTTATGGTTGGGGGGCACCACAACAGGAGGAACTGCATTAAGGGGTCGCGGCATTAGGAAGGTTGAGAAAGGGTTTCCCTTCCCCCATGTCTCCTCTATGGCAGTTGGGAATGTATCTATTTCTTTCCTCCTCTCTGTTTCTACTATCATTCTGATTAGTTGCGTTGAACGGATACTTTTCAACTGCAAGCCTTTACTTTGATTTCTGTTTCTTATATCTTAGTATGTGCTGTGTTGCTTGTGTGTCAGAGAGATGTAGTGATTGCTGTTTTTCCCCTCTTTAAAACCTTAGAAGAGATGGGTGTTAGAGTAGCTCAGACCCAATTCTTTACCATGAAGATATAGTTATTGTTGTAAATAAACATTTTGTGATTTTAAAGATTGGACTCTATATTTTTGCCTGTCTAAGCTCTAAATTCTTTTCAACCACAACCACTGGTACTTCATGCTTTGCTTGCTAATGAGTTGATACTCAACTTTTAGTATCCTGTTTGATTTTTGGACATTTTAGGGTAGTGATGATGTAGTAACCAAATAAACTGAAAAGCAACCCAGATAATAAGAAATCATGACTGGTAAGGTAAATTTTGCTGGTAGAACCTTTCAGGCTCAGGCTTGTTGCATTGTGATTCTATCACAAGTTACATTATGCTACAGATGCAGTCTAAACCTTTCTGTTTTCACCATGCTTGTTTCTTGAAAAAAAGAATAAGAGATCAAGAGACGTTCACCTTGCTCATGCTTTCCATGCCTCCAGCCACAACAATGCTGGAATCTCCTATCATAATGGATTGGGCCCCAAGGCACACTGCCTTTAGGCCTGAACCACAGATCATTTGGCATGTCCAGGCTGGAACCTCATATGGAATCCCTGCAGCAACACTGGCCTGCCGAACCGGATTCTGACCAGCACCTGCGGAAGAGAAATGGACTCAGGGTTTGTCGAGAAAAAACAAGACCAAACTGGCTGTCCTCCATCCCTCTTATTAAAGTTTTGCCTTTATGGAAATGCAAAGTGAGATGAAGACATGATCTATGACGGCTAACGCTGTTAACATCCAGTTCTGTTCTTGTTTGTTGATGTTAGTAACTAGCTGTTTCTTCCAGAGCCAAATGTTGCTTTGATAGAAATGTTTGCATCACTCTGGATTTCAACACCTGCACTTTGGTTACTCAAGTGACCTTTAATCTAAAGTTTCTGGGTTGGCCCTTCTTTACCTTTGGGATGTACTGCAAAATTGATGCAGGTTGGGCTTTGATTTAACCTTTAGTCACACTGACTAAACCATTTAACTTCTTTTAGCAGTTTGAGACCAAGCTAATAATTAGAAGTACAGTACTCTCTTCAGTTTTAAGGTTAGCTGGAAAAATCCCAACATCTCAGGCCCTGTTCTATGGTCATTCTAGTAAGAGCTATAAAAATGGCAAATGACAGGCAAAGAAACTTACCTGTTGCAGCCCCTCATTTCTGAAATGCCCACCTCAGCAAATACATGTGGTCCTCACTATGCTAGCATACAAATAAATTTTCAATATTATTTAACTCTCTCCCTAAGGATATTTTATTGGCCCTCCTCCCTGCTGACCTTCTAAAAAAGAGTAAAAACTTGGCTCTTTGAAATCCTGGAACTTGTAATTTAGGGAAGAGCATTTAACATTCAGCCAGAGAGCTCTAATGCTTCAACAAACCACAAACACCAGTTCCATAGCGGAATAGGTAACTATGAAATAGGAAGAATGAACATGGAATGGCTGGACGATGCTGCTGGGAAATTATTTTAACAAGACAACTTTGGTGATTATGTTTTTAAATAGTTTATATATTTATTATTTATTTATTATTTCAATTTATATACCACCCTTCCCAAGAAGGCTCAGACTGGTTTACAACAACAACCAACACAATCACAGTAAAAGATTAAAACATAAAAACAGCTTTAGACCAGAGTGGACTATGCAGCATTAAAGATTAAACGCCTGTTGAAAAAGGTAGGTCTTACAGGCCCTCCTGAAGGCCTGCAGATCAGTTATTAATCGGGTCTCCTCAGGAAGGGTGTTCCAGAGAACAGGCACTACTGCAGAAAAAGCGCGCTGCCGCGTCGATGATAAGTGGCAGACCTTGAGAGATGGAACCTCCAATAGATTTCAATCCATGGACCGTAGTGGTCTCTGGGGAATATGCAGGGAAAGGCGGTCCTTCAGGTACACTGGCCCCAGACCATGCAAGGCCTTAGAGGTTAGCACCATCACTTCAAAGGCAATCCAGCACTCAATCGGGAGCCAGTGCAAATGCTGCAAGACTGGCGTGATGTGGCATGATAGTGTCACTCCAGATAGAAGTCGAGCCGCAGCGTTTTGCACCAGCTTAAGTTTCCGGATTACCGACAAATGCTTTTAAAATGTTGATTTGAATGTTTTTAATTGTATATTTATGAATGTATGGCACTAAAATTACTATTTCTGTGAGCCGCCTTGAGTCACTGCAAGGCTGGGAAAGGCGGGCTACAAATGCTGCAAATAAATAAATACAGCCCAGAAAACTCACAGCAACCCAATGATTCCAGCCATGAAAGTCTTTGACAACACATATAAATGCACCCTTCATCGATGCATTCCAACAATTCCAAAGTGATTATGACTGAAAACCTGAAACAATTGATTCTTCAGAGACATACCTGCAGCCAAGACTTGTCCAAATATAACCTCGGACACTTCGTTGGGTTTGATGTTTGCCCTCTGCAAGGATTCCTTAATAACTACAGAAGCCAACTCATGGGCATGCAAAGTGGACAAGGCACCATTGAAGGATCCTAGAGAAAACATAAGTGACATGTTCAGACAAGACACAGGCATACTTTCATTCTAATTATTTCTTTTTAACGCATATTAGAAAAATAATCCTGACTCCTAACCCTAGCAAAACATACATGGGCAAGTAATATTTGTGCAGTACTGTACATTGCATTCCCCAATAAATTTGTGTAAGCAGTTGCTTATGATGTTCATTCACTAGAATCTATTACATGATGACTTGCAATCAAGTTCCAATTCAATTATTTATTCCTAAATAAGGATTAGGAGACAGAAATTTTCAACACCAAGTGCCTTTGGGAGTGGTGGTCTAGAAATTGGAGTAATAAATAAATAAAATAAATAAATAAACAACAAAAGACATTATTGCTTAAAGAATACACACAAATAATGAGGTCACACAGGTTAAGAAAGAGTTTTGAAAGCGACCCTGGTCTTTGTTCTATAACCTTATGCAATGCCTTAGTACATTCCGTACTATTGATACAAAGATATCACAAACCACCATGAAGTGAATACACCTCGATTAATTTACACAGAGCAGATTTCCACATCTGGTGAATTTACATACTTATTAGTTTCACTTGCCTTTTCTGTGAAAAAAGTAAAAGGAGAGAGATGCTTTAAAAGGCAACGTCTCTGCAGTAACCAAGGAAAGGCTATATGATTATTATCAAAGGCGGGAGGGCTCTAAGCTGCCTTTACAGTATCTCTAGATGTGAACCGAGTGCTGCCTTCTGCTGCCTTCTGCTTCCTTCTTAAAGAATCATAAATTTAGAAGAGGTCCAATGGGACATATAGTTCCACTCCTCTGCTCAACGCAGGATCTCCAGCTAAAGCATCCCCAGCAGGTAGTTGTCTGGCCTCTTTTGGAAGCCATTCAGAAAAGGAAACCCCACCATCCCCCTAATCAATTAGTTCCATTGCTGAACTGCTCTCGCTGGTTGGCTTTATAACCAGGCATGGGCAAACTTTCTAACTCGGGGGCCGCATGGAGGGCCGGCCAGGAGTGATGGGTGGGCCGGGAGGGAGAGGGTTCTCCCCAAGTCCTGCCCTTTCCTCTCCTTCTTCTTCTCCCAAAAGGGTTGGTCTTGGTCAGGATGAGATGGTGGAAAGGATAGAAAAGGTGTATCCATGAGACCCCATATTGCCTAATCCTGATATAGACTCCTAGAGCTGGAAGACCCCCAAGGGACACCCAGTCCAACCCACTCCAGGCAGGAAGGCACAATCAAAACACTCCCAATAGGCAGCCTTTATGGGAAAGCCTCTAGAGAAGGAGACTCCACCACACTTCGAGGCAGCCTATGCCACTCTCCAGGAAGTCCTTCCTAATCTTTTCAGTTGAATCTCTTTCCCTGCCATTCGAAACCATTGCTCCCTTGTGCCCTGGTCTTTAGAGCAGTAGAAAGTCCATTTCCCTCTCCTCCTTAATGGGGTCCCCCATTGAAATCTTGAAACATGGTTCTCCTGTTACCTTTCTACCACCTCTTCTCCAAGCTAAACATCTCCCAGGAGGAAAGGAGGAAGGAAAAAGAGAAGGAAGAGAGGGAGGGAAGGACAGAAGGAAGGAAGGGTGGAAGGCAATGGAGGAAAGGGAGGGAGGGAAGAGAGAAGGAAACACAAAAGGAAGGAAGGAAGGAAAGAGAGAGGGGGAAGGAAGGAGGGAAGAAGGAGGGAAGGAGGAAATGGTGGAAGGAAGGAGGGAGGGGGAAAGAGGTAGGTATGGGAGGAAGGGAGGGGAGGAAGAAGAAAAGAGAGAAGGATGGAAGGATAGGATGGTGAGAGAGAGGAGTGCCTGAGAAAAGAGTCCAAGGGCCCGCATTTGGCCCCTAGGCCTGGGTTTGCCCAAAACTGCTTTACACTGTAGAATTGATGCCGTTTGACACCACTTTGAACATGCATGGCCCAATGCTAGGGAATTCTGTGATTTGTAGCTTTCTGAAGCAGCAGCACTATTTTTGGCAGAGAATGCTAAAGATCTTGTAAAACTACAATCCCACAATCCCATAGCACTTTCACTGGGCGTGAAAGTGGTATCAAACTGCATTCATTCTACAGTGGAGATGCACCCACTGTCTAGGCCCAGTGTGCACAACCTGCAGGCTTCTACGTGTTTTGGACTTCAGCTCCCAGTTTGCCTGCCCATCAGACAAACTAGAGAGGGCTTTGGGAGTTGGAATCTCAAACACCTGAAGGGTCACAGATTGCACACCACTGGTCTAGAAGTTTCAAAATCTACTCCTGTAACATCAAACCATTAACGCAGGCTAAAATACTGTTTGCCTTCTTATCTTCAGCATCACACTCTGGCTCAGGTTCAACTTATCAAGTTCAGCTTGATTCCTCTGCTCATTTCTCTGTTCCTCCCTTGCAACATACAAGGTCATTCCCAAACATTAATTTGGCCAAAGAAAAGGTGGTTATCTCTGGTTGTGACAGCCTTCGTGCAAAGCAAACTTAGGTCTGTGTGTGTGTTCATGGATGCCAACGAAATGGCAAAGGGGTTGCTCTCAGCTTGAGTAAAGTGTGTCCCATCCCAGGCCCGTAGCCAGGATTTTGATTTGGGGGGGGCTGAGTTTGATTGAGGGGGGCTGACAGAGGATCTACCCTAGCAAACCTTTTGTATCGTTATCCCAATAC
This sequence comes from Anolis apletophallus, assembly GCA_030556195.1. NCBI lineage: Eukaryota > Metazoa > Chordata > Lepidosauria > Squamata > Anolidae > Anolis > Anolis apletophallus. The sequence continues at coordinate 153,144,398 of JARBWK010000003.1, read as the reverse complement.
CCCCATGCATATGGGATATATTAAGCATATGAATAAACATAACCGTTTAAATAATGTACCAGTAAGGCCTCGCGGGCCACCCTGAGAATTGGGGGGGGGGGGAGAGAGCTGAAGCCCCTCAAGCCCCCCCTGGCTACGGGCCTGTCCCATCCTATACCTATCCTTTTGTTTTTGTGTGAGCTTAAAATGTCGACTTTTGCATGCGTCTCTATTGAATTTCATTGTACTGCATTAATTTCAGCCCAGTTTTCTGGAGGATCCTTTGAAAGTCTATCCCTTAATTCAGGAATGAGTTCCCTGACACACACACATATACATTACACACACACACACACACACACACACACACAGAGTGGAAGAAGAGCAGCCTTGAGGCTTTCTTAGCTGAAGGAAAGAGTGGGCTTTCATGGTCCTACGAGTTGTGGTCCAATCAGAGCAAGAAGCAAGGCCAGGGAAGCAATCACAGCCTCTCCTTACAGTGGCTCCAGAGGCGCTGACCAATGGTTGCAGGCAAAGCACAGGCGAGGGAGGAGCCACATCCATCACCCCTTGCCAGGTACAAGGGAGAATCAACAAAGCCATTAGGATAAATAAGGCATCGATTCCAGGCATGATTATGGGCTGCATGAGCCTGCTTATTCTGGAGTCAAGTTTGGGAAACCAAGAAGCTGCAGGGTGCAGGTTCCCTCTAAGGCACGCAAGGGCCAACTTGGGCCCTCCCCTCCAGGTGTTTTGGACTCCTCCCACAATCCCTATCAGCTTCAGGCCCCTTCCTTTCCCCCCTCTACACTATAGAATGAATGCAATCTGAACCCACTTTCATTGCCAGAGCTCAATGCTGTGGAATTATGGCAGTTGTAGTTTGGTGAAGCACCAGCTTACTTGGACAGAGAAACCTAAAAAGCCTGATAAAACTACAACTCCCAGGATTTATTTATTTATTTCACACATTTGTACCCCGCTCTTCTCAACCCCCAGAAAGGGGGACGACGACGACGACTCAGGGCAGCTTACAGCCGGCACAATTCGATGCCACTACATAACAAATAATACATACAGCAATTACCTATGAATAATACATTACATTAGTTTAAAATTTGTTTAAAAATAAAAAGTACAATGATAAAAGTACAATAATACTGGCTGTCTAGCCTTCTCTAGAAACGAACTCAGTGAACACACAATCGGAAGCCTAGCCAGAGTCCATTTTCCATAGCCTTATCGTCATTGTCACTGTCAATTATCTGCAAGTTACCCAAAGGCCTGGTCCCATAACCATGTTTTCAATTTCCTCCTGAAGGCGAGGCGGGGTGTTGTTTACCTGATTTCTCTGAGGGATGACTTCCACAGGCGGGGGGGGGCACCGAGAAGGCCCTGTCCCTCGTTCCCGCCAAAGGTGGGGTCGAGAGCACGGCCTCCCCAGAAGATCTTAAACTTCGAGGTGAGACACAGAGGGAGATACGTTCGGACAGGTAAGCTGGGCCAGAGCTGTATAGAGCTTTATAGGTCAAAACCAGAATTGTGCTCAGAATTGGACCGGCAGCCAGTGGACCTGACATAACAGAAAGAGGGTTGGTATGCTCCCTGTGGTATGCTCCGGGAAGTAATCTAGCTGCCACCCATTGGACTAGTTGGAGTTTCCGAGCAGTCTTCAAAGGCAGCCCCACGTAGAGCACGTTGCAGTAATCTATTTGGGATGTGACCGAATAGCATTGAGTAAAAGCAGAATCAAACCGAGTGACTGTTGTGTAGACAAATGGAGAGGAATGCTGTGCAACTGCTTTGAGCACTTTGACCATGGAGAGAGAAAAATAACAGGGGATAAACAAACATAAACATAATCATAATATGTATTGTCAAAGGCTTTCATGGCCGGAATCACTGGGTTGTTGTGAGTTATCCGGGCTGTGTGGCCATGTTTCAGAAGCATTCTGAAACAAGTAAGAATTGCACATGTTGTATTGTAATTGTATGTCTTCCGGCAGGGATTGTCTGCCGTATGTGTAATGTAATCCGCTCTGAGTCCCCTTCGGGGTGAGAAGAGCAGAATATAAATAAAGTGTATTATTATTATTCTGGTAGTGTGAGCTGCTCTGAGTCCCCCCTCCCCCCGGGGGGGTTGAGAAGGGTGGGGTAGAAATGTTGTAAATAAATAAATAATAAAATTCTCTCCTCCCAGTAAAGGATTCCCCCAGGCAGTAAGAAGCCAAGCCTTGAAACTGCTAGGTCATTCAATGCTAATCAAGGCAGCTAGTTGCAACATTCACATCGACCCTAAGCAGACAAGAGTTCTTTCTCCCACCCTGGACATGCCACAGATACATAAACCCAGTTTGCCTAATTTCTAGCAGACCTCACCACCTCTGGGAATGCCTGCCATAGATGCAGGTGAAATGTCAGGAGAGAATGCACGACGTGGCATTGGATTGTGGCGTCCCAGGGAGATCAGTCTGATTGATTGACTGCCTTCAGATTATTGTCAAATCACTGCAAAGACTTCATCACACTAGAGAATGAGTCCACTGAGTGAGGCTCTTAAAGGCACCTCCCAAAACTACAGATCCCAGAATGCTGCAGGAGGCAGCCACCGGATTTAAAGTGGATTCATTCCCTAGTGTGCTGAGGTCCAGAAGGAAGGGGTTTGCTGTTTTGGTTGTGTTGCATTCGTGCGTGCTTTCTACAGACGTCCAACAGAAGATGCCCTTCTTTCTTGACCACCTGCAGCATCGCCCTCCCTCCCAGCCACCCACTCAACGTGCTCACCCACGGGAGTCCTGACTGCAGCCACGAACACGACGGCTTCCCCGGCGGCGGCGCTCATCTTGCAAGCTGTTCCTGCAGAGCGAGCTCAGTTCTATATGTAAGCCAGGGCCGCGCGCCTCCCGCCCGCCCCCCAGCGCTGACGTCATGGAGGGCTTGCCTTGAGGAAGGAAGCAGGCGGGGAGGGGGAAGAAGGAGGAGGAGAGGACGTCACGTGGCAGAGAGGGAGGAGGAGAGCAGCACCCATTGCTCTCATTAGCTCATACCAAAGCCCAGTTTACCTGTCGGAACGTTTCTCCCTTTCTAGAGAATCATAGGGCAGGCTGTGGCGCAGCTAGTTAGTAGCCATCTGCATTGAGCAGTCATGAGCTGGAAGCTGAGCTCCTGCCCATTAATAGTCTAGCTTGCTGTTGACCTAAGCAGCCTGAAAGACAGTTGCATCTGTCAAGTAGGAAATTTGGCCTACAACTCCCAGAAATCCCAGCCAACTTACCAGCTGTTTGAATTTCTGGGAGTTGAAGGCCAAGAGATCTGGGGACCCACAGGTTGAGAACTGTGGCGCAGCTAGTTAGTAGCCATCTGCATTAAATCATTACTGACAGAGAAGTCATGAGCTGGAAGACAGCCCCGGTCGAAGTGAGCTCCTCCCCGTTAATAGTCTAGCTTGCTGTTGACCTAAGCAGCCCGAAAGACAGTTGCACCTGTCAAGTAGGAAATTTAGGTACCGCTTTATGTGGGGAGGCTAATTTAACTAATTAACAACACCATAAAACCTTCCAGCAGCCTGCATAGGAATGAGGAAGTACTCCATCAAGGACTCGGTGTCACAAGTGGACTGTGAAGGGCAGCTCCTCCCTGTGGCTGCAATCAAGTATACCCTCACAGAGCCGGAAAGCTGGAAAGTTAAATTGCCTCTCTGTCTATATATGTTGTATGTCTAATTGGCATTGAATGTTTGCCATTCAAAGTAAACTTTGTGTACTTGTTGCCAGAAGCTGGGATGTTAAATAGCCTCTGAGTGTCTGTTTATATATGTTGTGTGTCTATGACATTGAATGTTTGCCATGTATATGTACATTGTAATCCGCCCTGAGTCCCCTGCAGAGTGAGATGGGCGGAATATAAATACTGTAAATAAATACTGTTTATATGTGTTTTATTGATTGTTTTGTTTTATTTGCTGCTGTGTTGTTGTTTTTTTATTGCTGTATTGTTGGGCTTGGCCTCATGTAAGCCGCCCCGAGTCCTTTCTGGGAGATGGTGGCAGGGTATAAATAAAGTTTAATAATAATAACAATAATGTAAGTGTGCATTGTAATCCGCCCCGAGTCCCCTGCAGGGTGAGAAGGGCAGAATAGGAATACTGTAAATAAATAAAGAAATCATTGAATCATTGAGTTGGAAAAGACTTAGTTGGCCATCCAGTCAGGGGCGGTCCCAGCGATTCCGCGACCTACGCTATAGCGCCTGTAGACGTTTCTGCGCACGCGCGAACGTTCGAGCACGTGCACTCCATTCCAAGCGCGCCTGCCGCTTTGGAGCCAGCGCGCATGCGCAAAACCTGCACTGCACGCATGCGCGCTGGCTCCAAAGCGGCAGGCACACTTGGGAGCGAGTGTGCGTGCTCGTACGTTCGCGCGTGCGCAGAAACATCTACAGGCGCTTCTGCGCACCTGTGGACAGCAGAAAGGTGCGCCGCGGAGGTGTGCCGCGGCCGATGGGGCCGCCGCCGGCGTGGCGGCGGCGGTGAGTGACGCGGCGGGGGGGGGCGACAAAATTTCTTCGCATACCCCCCCAAATTAGGTCGGGCCGCCCCTGCATCCAGTCCAACCCCTTGCCAAGAAGCAGGAAAATCCCATTCAAAGCACCCCCAGCAGATGGCCATCCAACTTCAGCCTGAAAGCCTTCAAAGAAGGAGCCTCCACCACACTCCGGGGCAGAGAGTTCCACTGTTGAACAGCTCTCACAGTTAGGAAGGTCTTCCTCATGTTCAGGTGGAATCTCCTTTCCTGTCGTTTGAAACCATTATTTCGCATCCTAGTCTCCAGGGCAGCAGAAAACAAGCTTGCTCCCTCCTCCCTATGACCTCCCCTCAGATATTTATACATGGCCCTCATGTCTTCTCTCAGCCTTCTCTTCTTCAGGCTAAACATGCCCAGCTCTTTAAGCCGCTCCTCATAGGGCTTGTTCTTCAGATCCTTGATCATTTTAGTCGCCCTCCTCTGACCACATTCCAGCTTGTCAATATCTCTCTTCAATTGTGGTGCCCAGAATTAAACACAATATTCCAGGTGTGGTCTAACCAAGGCAGAATAGAGGGGTAGGATGACTTCCCTGGACCTAGACAGTATACTATTGATGCAGGCCAAAATCCCATTGGCTTTTTCTGCCGCCGCATCACATTGTTGGCTCATGTTTAACTGGTTGTCCATGAGGACTCCAAGATCTTTTCCACACACACTGATCTCGAGTGATGCCGCTGCGTCCCCCATTCTATATCTTTGCATTTCATATTTTCTGTCTAAGTGGAGTATTTTACATTTGTCCCTGTTGAACTTCATTTTGTTAGTTTTGGGCCATCTCTCTAATCTGTTGAGATTGTTCTGAATTCAGATCCTGTCCTCTGAGGTATTGGCTATCCCTCCCAATTTGGTGTCATCTGCAAACTTGATGATCATGCCTTCTAACCCTTCATCTAAGTCATTAGTAAAGATGTTGAACAGGACCGGGCCCAGCATGGAACGCTGCGACACTCTGCTCGTCACTTCTTTCCAGGATGAAGAGGAAGCATTAGTGAGCACGTAACCAATTACAGATCCACCTAATCATAGTTTTACCTAGCCCACATTCGACTAGTTTGTTTGCCAGAAGGTCACGGGGGATCTTGTCGAAGGCCTTACTGAAATCCAGATATACTTTATCCATGACATTCCCTGCATCCACCCGGCTTGTAACTCTGTCGAAAAAAGAGATCAGATTAGTTGGGCATGACCAGAGGTTAAGATCTTCTGAGGAGGCCCTGATCTCAGTCCCACCTGCTTCACAAGTGCTGTTGGCAGGGACAAGACAGGGCCTTCTAAGTGGTGGTTCCTCAGCTCTGGAACTCTCTCCCCATTAAGATATGATCAGCACCCTCCCACCTGGCTTTTAGAAAAAGAACAAAGATATGGTTATGGAACCAGTATTGTGACTAGTGAAGTAACACAGTACAAGAAGCAAATATGGAATATGCGCAGTCGACATTTAGAATGGCCCAATCTACATACTTGGATCACTTGATTTTAATGTTTTTATTAAGTGTTTTATTCTTATATTTCATGTTTTAAATGTCTTCTTATTGTATCTTATAATGAATTGTCCCATTGATTTTATACTTTGTTATGGTGTTGATTGTAATTTGGTGGACATTTGTAAGGCATTGAATATTGCCACTATTTCTGTGTAAACTGCTTTAAGTCCCCCCAGGGGTGAGAAAAGTGGTATATAAATACTGCAAATAAATAAATAAAGCAAATAAAATTTACATGGATGCATCTATACCCGGCATGAGCAAACTTTGCACCCCCCCCCCAGGTGTTTTGGATTTCAACTCAGCTGTTGGGAATTGTGGGAGTCGAAGTCCAAAACTCCTGAAGGGCCCAAGTTTGTTGATGGCTTATTTATACTGCAAGATCAATGCAATTTGACATTGCTTTAATTGTCGTAAGCGTCCCCAGTTAAACCGTCAAGCTGCTGAACTTGCTGACTGAAAGGTTGGTGGTTCGAATCTGGGTAGCAAAGTTAGCCCCAGCTTCTGCCAACCTAGCAGTTCGAAAACATGAAAAATGTGAAAAGATCTATAGGTACAGCTTCGGCAGGAAGATAACAGCACTTAGTCCACATGACCTTGGAGACATCTAGGGACAACGCTGGCTCTTCTATTTGAAATGGAGGTGAGCACCAGCCTCCATAGTTGGACATGATTAGACGTAATGTCAAGAGGAAACCTTTACCTTTTAACCTTAATTGCCCTGCATTAGTGATATGGAGTCCTGGGATTTGCAGTTAATGTGGCACCAGCCCTCTTCGGCAGAGAAGACCGAAGACCTTGTGAAACTACAATTCCCATGATTCCATAGCAATGATAGCCCCAGCCATTAAAGTGGTTCCAAACAGCATTGGGTTTTTTTTCCAAATAATTTTTATTAACAAGTTTTTATGTTTATAAAACTTACATCATCACAACAGGGGGGGAGGAAAGGGGTAAAGGGAGGGTAAGAATACAAAAGGATATTTTGACTTCCATTCTCATTCAGCACTAAATATACATTTTCATCAAAAAAACATTTTCAATCACGAGACATCCCCTTTGCTCTTCTTAACTTTTAGTTAACGACAGTGTTCCTTTCTTTGTTTATATCTTCTGTCAGCATTGGTTTTATAATGTAGATCAGGCAAGGGCGAACTCCCACAATTCCTAACAGCCTCAGGCCCCTTCCTTTTCCCCGTCAGCTGCTTAAACGGGAAAGGGAAAAGGAAAGAGCCCGTGGTTGTTAAGAATTGTGGGAGCTGAAGTCCAAAACACCTGGAGGGCCCAAGTTTGCTGTAGAATCTGAAACCAATGAAGTGCTTGGCTCAGAATGGAGACTGCAGTGAAGTCTAGGGCTTTAAAGAATAGCTGTTCTGTTTTCCCGAGGGAGATGTAGTTTTAAAAGGGAATTTTCAGGGATGTTCCCAATGTCCATATGTCCTGATTTACTGCCATATTGGCCTGCTTCAGCAGAGGGCCTTTGTTTACAGAAAACACTGATGGTTTGAGAAAACTGCTACAGAGAGAAAGTTACTTTCCAAGGATAAAAGTACATCAAGACAAATCTGGCTAGCTAGTGGCTACAGTTAGCACTCCCTGAGGTTCCCAGTTGTCTTGGAGTTATGCTTGCAACAGAATAACAGGCAAGACTGATTCATTAAGACAGTCATGGTCAGAGAACAATAGACTATAGTTGTGCCATTGCTGGGGTCCCACGTGTGCATTCACGCCTGTCAAAATCATAAAGAACCAATGAGCATCTGGCATTGGCAAGAGTATTCCGAGTGCCACAGTTCAAAATGGAAACTTCCTCAAGTTAAGGAGATTCCACTTGAACATTAGGAAGAATTTCCTGACTGTGAGAGATGTTCAACTGTGAAACATCTGCCTTGGAGTACATATATTCTATTAAGTCTAACATATAGCCTGTTCCTAATAAGTATTAGATTAGAATAGTTTTGATTAGGAAATTTATGTGGGTAATCATGCTGTCGCTTTCTTTCTTTCAATGTTGATTAAATGCAACAGCAACATGTTAGGACAGGCTTTTCTCAACAGTACTTTCGGTTGTGAAATTTAGTTTGCTGAGCAAACAGGCTTTAGACAAGCTACTGTTTCTCTCCCTGAGCTTTATTTTTTCAATCTGAGATACTTCCCACATTACTGTCACAATCGCGGTCGTAGCGGGCCCCTTAATCACACACACAGAGACGTACTGGAGGCTAACTACTTTATTGAGTATAAAAACAGTTCCAAAGAGTAAATAGTCCAATAATGAGTAAGTGTCCAAAAGGTAATAAACAAAGTAGTCCAAAGTAACGTAGCAAATAAGCTGGAAGCGTGGCAAGGCTCTGCAATCCAATGCGGATCAGGAAACAGGGCAAGGCTCCGCAAACCAATGCGGATCAGGAAACAGGACAAGGCTCCGCAAACCACTGCGGCTCAAGAAACAAGGCAAATGCAAGGCAAGGCTTGATGACCACTGCTGACTTGTGGTCCCACTCCGCTTCACGCCTATTCAGGAAAGACGTGGCCGGAGAACTGAGGATGCGTTCCCACGGACCCCATACTTAATCCGTCGGCCGAGGTCCGCGACGCTCTAGGCTCCTTCGTCTCCAATCTCTGCTCACGGACCTCGGTCGATCTAGGACTCTCGACCAAGCCCTCCTGCTAGACTCGATGTCTCGTCTCCTATCGAAGGAGCGACCTTGCCTCTCGGCAGCTGTGTCGCTATCTTCCTGAGAACTTTCCTCCCTGGCACTTTCCCACTCGGGTTCGTCCATGTTTACATTCTCGGGCTCCTGGGAATTCCTCCCTCCGGGGTGTTCATAACTCCCTTCGCTGCTTCCCATCTCCACCTGGTGATCGGAATCTAAGCTGGGCCCAAAACACATTTCATCCCATGCCAAGCTCTCTGTGGGAGACTGCGGCCCATCCGAAGGGCCCTGTGCTTCACCCCAGTCATCTAGCTCATCCTCCGAATCCACCTCTGCTGCTGCAGGCCCTAATGCTAAAGGAACCCCAGGACTTATTCCTTGCCCTCCAGGCACGAACGAGAACTGCTGTGCTACAATTACTGACCACAGATCATTAAAAAAATACTCATAAATATTCTTAGGGGCTGTACAAATGTATAATAACAACAACAAAACCAACTTTATTTTTATACTCTACCTCCATCTCCCTGAAGGGACTCGGGGCAGCTTACATGGGGCCAAGCCCAACACATACAATTAAAAACATAGCATATAAAATATAAAAACAATATAAAAATAGCATTATAACAATAGGAAGACAAACATCATAAGCAACAACCAGAAATATACTTCAACTACTTCATCACACTAGAGAGAGAAAAATCACTTAAAATCTGGTTTCTGCCTCTTGCAGAATTCTGGGGTTTGGTTTAATGAGGCTATTAAAGGCCCCTCCGTAAACTACAAACCCCAGAATTTTGCAGGATGCAAAAACTGGATTTTAAGTGGATTTTTTTCTTAAGTGTGATGAGGCCCTAAGTCTCATTATGGGAAGCAGGGGGCTGGTGTGCAAACAAGCTAGAAAATAGGCTGGTCAATAAGGTGCATAGGTCATATAGCAGCGTAGGGATAGAGCAATTTTAACAGGGTCATTATAGTTTGATTAGTACAGTAGTCCAATATAGGGACTTGGTTTTAGGCAATGATTAGGGCCATCTGTCAAGGGAATTGTCAATCACATGCGCAGTGGAACATCCACGTCTTTAGTGCCTTACGAAACTTACATTGCTTCTGTAGATTATGATTAACTGCCAGGTGATGTGCTTGTGTCATCAAGTGCAACAATTAGATAAGTTGGTAAATCTACAACCAGAACCACTTCTGAACTTTTTTGCTTATTCGTTCAGTTGCTTCCGACTCTTGTGACCTCATGGGTCGGCTGTGGCCACCTCCAGCTTTATAATTGTTTATCATTGTTCATGTTGTGATACTTTTTGAGCTCCTAGCCATTTAGAAGCAAATATCCCAAAGATCATGTTCATTATGAATTGAGAAACGCCCCACACACCACACTCCACTGGACAGCTGGGTTTTCAGGAAACCAATCCTCCACGACACCCCCCCCCCCATTCCAGCTAGCTTTTCGAGTGTGCAGTACACAACATAGTACATTGATTTTAAAGTTAACATGACTAATTTTAGTGTGTATGTATATTTATAGTTTATCTTTTGGCATTGAATGTTTGCTGTATATATGTTGTGCTCTGTCCTGAGTCCCCTGAGAAGGGCGGAATATAAATGCTTTAAATAAATATTTCCCAATTCCGCAGAGAAGCCATTACAAATGTGAGGCCAAAATGACCTAAATATTAGGAATATTAGGAAGCATTTCCTGAGTGTGAGAGCTGTTCAGCAATAGAACTCTCTGCCCCAGAGTGTGGTAGAGGCATCTTCTTTGGAGGCTTTTAAACAGAGGCTGGATGACCATCTGTTGCAGGTGCTTTGGATGTGATTTTCCTACTTCTTGGCAGGGGGTTGGAATGGATGGTCTCATCTGCCGGGGCCTAGCAAGCAAGGAAAACTCTAATTTGAAACCCGGGCAGATGGTGCTCGTCTAACCCTGTAAGGTCAACCATCTAAGAGAAAGGAACTCGAAGCAAACCTACGACCTGAGGACCTTGCTGCCACCGTCCAAGCTTGCTAGGCCCCGGCAGATGAAACTTTGGTTTAAAGGGTGAGGCCAGTTCTGTGCACGCTGCTCTCCACCAGAAAAATCCATTGCACAGGCTCAAAGGACACATCCAACTTCCTATTAGTCATCAACGCGCTTGTAAAAAGCGTGGGACGAGTCCTTCCTGAATCTTTGTTCACGAAGTAATGCCGAGAGAGAGATATACTACTTTACTGGATTTTTCAAGAGTTGCCTCCCCCACCCCCAAGGAACTGTTTATAACAGCTTCATGACATCCATAGTTAACTGGAAGCAAGTTTCACTCAGGGTGAAATTTCACAAAGGTCTGGAGAACAAGCTCTATGAGGAGCAGCTTGAGGAGCTGGGCATGTTTAGCCTGAAGAAGAGAAGGCTGAGAGAAGAAATGATAGCCATGTATAAATATGTGAGAGGAAGTCATATCTATGTTGTGTTCATCGAAACAGGCCCAGGTTTCACACTGAATGTATAAATACATTTAAAAACATATTAACTATATGTATTACTGTGTTAGAGTGTAATTTTGTGTCATTTTGGTTGGTGGTGTGCCCCAGGATTTTGTAAATGTAAAAAATGTGCCGCGGCTCAAAAAAGGTTGAGAAACACTGCTCTAGGCTTTCCTGTCTTATCATGATGGTTCCTCAGCTCCTCTTCGCTTTCGATCATCAAAGTGGTATCATCTGCATATCTAATAATGAGATGCTGATACTGTGTTTTTAACGTTAACTGCTAATTTGTATATGTTGGAATTGTGTTGGTAATCGTTGATATGTTTGTCTTGGGCAGTTCTTGCCATTTGTACACCGCCTCAAGTCGCCTTTGGGCTGAGAGGCGGTCTAGAAGCAAAGTAAATAAATAAATAAGGTTGTTAATGTTTCTTCCAGCAATTTTAACCCCAGCCTTGCATTCGTCAAGCCCCGCACATCGCATAAAAGTTGGGATGTGTGAGAGTATACAACCCTGCCGTACGCCTTTCCCAATCTGTTGTAAACATACGATACGCTGGATGTGTTTTCATTCACTGGACTAAATTTGGCACAAATACCCAATATGCCCAAATTTGAATGCTGGTAGAGTTGGGGGTGGGGGGGTTGATTTTGTCATTTGGGAGTCGTAGTTGCTGGGACTTATAGTTCACCTACAATTAAAGAGCATTATGAACTCCACCAATGGTGGAATTGAACCAAACTTGGCACATAGAACTCCCATGACTAACAGAAAATACTGGAAGGGTTTGGTGAGCACTGGCCTTGAGTTTGGGAGTTGTAGTTCATTCATTCAATTTAATATTTGTTAATCGCCCTCCATCCCAGATGCTCTGGGTGATTTACATAAAGATACAGCATTAAAAAAGACAAGTACTAAAATCAGAATTATAAAACAAAAGCTCTACACCTACATCCAAAGAGCACTGTGGACTCAATGATGGATCTCTAGACCAAACTTGGCATGACTACTCAATATGCCCAAATGTGAATACTAGTGGAGTTTGGGGGGAAATAGACCTTGACATTTGGAAGTTGTAGTTGCTGAGATTTATAGTTCTCCTACAATCAAAAGAGCCCCTTGAACCCCACCAATGATAGAATGGCCAAACTTCCCACACAGAACCCCCGGGCCCATGATTAACAGAAAATACTGTTTTCTCATGGTCTTTGGCGACCCCTCTGACACCCCCCTCAGGGGTCCCGACCCCCAGGTTGAGAAACACTGGCCTAGGTTGGCCTTATGGGTAATCCAGGCCTGTAAGGAATAAACAACTCCATACACAAGGAAGCCAGGCGATAGGCCTTCTCACTCTGGCAGGCCAAAGATTTTTTCCCAGGATAGACAAGGCTGATATCCCTCCGCGCTTCTCGCTTTCACTCCTGCAGGTGGTCTGTGCGGGATCCTTCCGCCGCTTCCCTCCCCTCCCCTCCCAAAGTCCCAGCATGCTTTGCGAGTGCGCACTCTGGCGCGCGCGCGAGGGAGGGAAGGCATTCCCCCTCCCTCCCCTTATTATGCAAATATTATTTACTTCCCTTTCTTAGTGCCGAGCGCAAGAGATAGTAGTCAAAGAAAGGCTAGGACTCAAAGGGGGAAGGGGGAGGGGCGGCAGCAGCCTGGGAGAGCGCGAGGCGAAGGAGTCCCGTCAGGAGCCGTTGGTAAGCGCGAGAGGAGGAGGAGGAGGAGGAGGCGGCGCGAGGCGGGGCACGAGAGGGAGGGGAGGGGAGGGGGGGAGACGACGCGCGCGCGCAGGCGAAGAGGGGGCGGGGCCAGGCCCGCTTTTGAGTGGCAGCGGTTGGCCGTGCTCTGCTTGCCGGCGCTTCCTGCTCTCTGATAGGACGAGGCCGAGGAAGGGGGCGAGGCGGTTCCTTCTCGTCGCGCTCTCGCCGGCGCCATTTTGTAGCGCAGCGACAGGAGAAGACCCCCCCCTCAAATAAAAGGACGGGCGGGAAGCGCGTGCCGTGCTGCAGCCCCCCCCCACCCTCCCCTCTCACGACTAGGAGGGTGAGAAGAAGGAAGGAAAGAAGGAAGGAAGGGGGAAGCAGGCCTTGTCTCCCGGGGAGCTTGATGCGACAGGGGGAAAAAAAACCCGCCGGTTGAGGGTGTCGAGACGACGATTTGAGGACGAGGCGCCGCCTCGACTGAGGTGAGGAAGGGGATTGGGGGGAGGGGGGGAACTAGGCCCCGACGCTTCGTGGAGGAAAACAACGACCGTTTCGCAAGATGGAGGCTGGGAAAGAGTGGGAGTGGGGGGGAGAGGAGGTCTCTGCTCTGGCGCTCCTGCGGCGTCGCCCACTCTCTCGTTGGCAAGGGCCCGAGGCCGCCACGCCCGGAAGCGTTTCTTCCGCTTCCCGTAAACACACAGGCTTGTTTACTAACGCGATATGGAGGGGAAAAGGGCCTTGGCATCGACATCAAAAGAACGCCAGCCCCCCCTCTTTAAAAAGCCTATACTAGGCCTGGGGCAAAGTTGGGCCTAGCAGGTGTTTTGGACTCCAACTCCCAGCATTCCTAGCAGCCTCAGGCCCCTTCCTTTCCCCCCTCAGCCGCTAGCGGCTGAGGGGGGAAGGGAAGGGGCCTGAGGCTGCTAGGAATGCTGGGAGTTGGAGTCCAAAACACCTGCTAGGCCCAACTTTGCCCAGGCCTAGCCTACACGAACAAGCCTTTTGCGAGAACCTCTTGGTGCCACGATTTGGGCCCACACAGCACCTGAGTTGTATGTTTCTGCGAATCAAGGCCGCGTAGACAGCTCATAGAGTTACCATCCTTGGCCAGTTTTCTTCAAAATAGCGACCTTCCTGCCTTCTTACTCAGGGAAATGCTCGAATGACCGTATTTTATTCGCCAGGAAGGAAATGACGGCTTGGCTTGTGTTCAAAGATGGGACCCATTTAATTAACCCATTTAATCAATTAATTAATCTTTCCCCGACTGTCATCTTTTGCCAGACCAAGCAGGAGTCTGTTATTGGGATACCAAATCCAGTGATTAATTAAATAACAATACCCAAATGGTTTAAAATATTTGCCAGCTGAACTGTCCAATGGTGAAGAAGATCAAATTAAGCCAAACAGTTCTTCTGGACCAGGCCTGGGGAAACTTGGGCCCTCCAGATGTCTTGGACTTCAACTCCCACAATTCGTAAAAGCCTAAGGCTGTTAGGAATTGTGGGAGTTGAAGCCTGGACAGCTTCAAAGCAGGATTAGACAGATTCATGGATACCAAGGGAATCAGTAGTTACTGAAATGGACATCCAAGTGCCACCTCTGTGTTGATGGAGGCAGGCAGGATTTTCCCAGGGTACTGGTGATGGGGGTCGGGAGCAGGTGAGGGTTTTGCCCTCCTTTCTGCTAGAGATCCCTGTGTACAACTAGTGGGCCACTGTGTGACACAGAATGCTGGACTAGATGGGCTGAGGCCCGATTCAGCATGGCTCTTCTTATGTTCTTATGTTTTAAGTCCAGAACACCTGGTGGGCCCAAGTTTGCCCAGGCCTGGTCTAATATCTAAATAGCAATAGTTGCATAAAAATAGTATTTAAAGAAACTCATGCTTGTCTTTAGGCTTTTTTTTCAGACTAAGTCTAATATCTAAATAGCAATAGCTGCATAAAAATAGTATTTAAAGAAACTCATGCTGGTCTTTAGGCTTTTTTTCCAGACTAAGTCTAATATCTAAATAGCAATTGCTGCATAAAAATAGTATTGAAAGAAATTCATGCTGGTCTTTAGGTTTTCTTTCAGACTACGCAATGTTCACTGTGATTTATTTACTTACTTGACTTGACTTGTATACTACTTTTCTCACCCCAGGGAAGGACTCAGAAGTGGTTTCCAACATATTTATGGCAAAATGGAATGCCTGAAACAAACACAAATATAGCTGAGGAAAGATAAACAACTCCACAAAGTGGGACTACAGCGTTGAATTCAATATCAAAAAGTCATTATTCATTTATCAGTGGTTTGGCATACATTCCCAAGTGCAGACCATACAATCTAATAACATTACATAATAGATATACACATATAAATACACAGGTTCAATCGCGCGATGATGTTATTAGATTGTATGGTCTGCACTTGGGAATGTATGCCCAACCACTAAGAAATGAATAATGACTTTTTTATATTGAATTCAACGCTGTAGTGCCACTTTGTGAAAATGGAATGCCTCACATGCATATGAAACCTAACATAAAACAACAATAATATATAACTATTGATTGGGTTGTAAAAACGTAACCACATTTAAGCATTAAAATGTGGAGTTAAAAACATTAATATAAATGCTAAAATCACATAATCCAAAAATCATGGTCCAAGGCCGTTTGCACATAATCCCTGATCATTCCTTGTATTGCTTACCATACATGTACAGATAAATTATGTTTCAGATTCTAGGTTAGTATATGCTATGTTTATCTGACAAGACTTGCAGATTGCAGTTTAGAGTCACTGCTTGCCATAACTGAAAATATGTCTTCAGTGGGCAGCCCTAAATGTAATGCTTGTGACAGCTTGCGCTCATATTAAAGAACTAGTGCGTACATATTAATACAAATCTATATAAATAAAAATGTAATGTTCATTTGTGGGATTAACATGACTCAAAAACCACTGGACGAATTGACACCAAATTTGGACACAATACACCTATCAGGCCAACAAGTGACCATCACTCATAAAAACACTGAAAAACACAGCAGAAGAGACTTTAAAAGCCAAAAAACAAAGCTTACAACACATGCGCAAAACCACATATATATACGCAAACACATATACACAAATCTATACACACACATATACACACACAAAACACATTCACAGACTGGGCCACAGCAAAGCGAGGCAGGGGACGGCTAGTATATGATACAAGTCCAGTCATTCACATATAGAACTACCTGTACCTTGATGCTGCACCTATACAGACCAGTAGTATTCGTTTACTATACACTTGAATGAACAAATATGCATTTATGTGATGGGTACTGTAGCACTTTAACACTGCCAAGACACTATGCTTAGTTTACCCTAGGATTGTTGTGTTGCTTGGAGAGGGATGCTAAACATAGATCAGATGTTTGGGAAATGGATTTTTAAAAATAATAGTATATTGAAAAGTTATGTAGTCTCAGTGCAGTATTTTTGCACTCAACAAGTTGCAGTGTTCATTGAACCTGTTAGATTGACATGTGTGGTTTAATAGCATCAGATAAGTAGAGACCACATACACTTCAGTTAGCTCACTTATGAGCAATTTAACACTAACAACCAAGTTTTGTTAGTTAATGTAATAAAAAGGGTTAATAAAATGTTATTTCTGCACTCAGTGACTACTTTTGCTTTTGGAGATGGTAGGCTTTCAAAGTTATATCCAGTTGTGCCTGTCCACAACCAGAAGAGACACTGCTTAAAAGAGAAGATTTCCCTTATCTTATGTACCATGCATATCTACTTCAGAAAGTCTTCTATGTGTTGTTGCCTTGCCCCACATGCCAAACAGAAGTAGAGTAATATAAGGTGGTTTTAATTTACTATAACCAAAGGTAGGCTTTCATAAAGCTATCGTACAAGCAACATTCTGCAATTTAGAGATCTGTTTTAGGAATAACCAGTCCTTACTTGTATACAAGATTTTTGAAAGTATAGTCTTTAGATTAAAAATCATAATGGTTTTTTTGTGGACAAGTCATGGTCAGAGTCCATCAGATTCTATTAGCAAAATTGGAAGTGGATCTAATTTTCCATTCCACTGTAGCATTCCTGCCTCCCTCATCTTGAACATCCTAAAAACATTTTCTAAAGGACTGGGAATCCTTTGGATGTGATTTCCCTGAATCACAGTAGGATGTGTGGTAGTTGTTTCTGCATATGCTGGTGGATAATAGATAGTTAATATATACAAAGGAAGACTTTGGGCAGCAGAAACAAAATAACTATTGGATATGGAAATGTATTCTCAATCTCATATTGGGCCAAAAGTCACAAAGGGGCTTCAGTATTGAATAACTCGTTTATTTTTGTTTTACTATACATATATCATATACAGTATGCATATAGACAAATGTTTAAAGGGTACAGAATTTTAAAATAATCCTTTAGGTTCATATAGATCAGTGTTTCTCAACTTGTGGGTCCTCAGGTGTTTTGGCCTACAAATCCCAGCTAGTTTACCAGCTGTTAGGATTTCTGGTAGCTGAAGGCCAAAACATCTGGCGATCCACAGGTTGAGAACCAGTGATGTAGACCTTCAAATTATTAATTTATTTAAATTAAACCTAAACATTTGAATAGCAAATTCCATTTTTATTTCAATATGCTGGGAAACAAGCTCTCCCCCTCAACCCTCTTATATGTACATTGGTTATTTACAATAAGTTATAGAGTATCTAGTGGGAATGCAGTTTTAATTTTTAATGTAGTGTGCAGATGTTGGCTACCTTTGTAAAAAGACAAAGTAATACTAGTGTCTGCTTCCTTTTTCACAGAATCCACAATGACTAACGAAGAACCACTTCCAAAGAAGGTAATTTTTAAAAAAACAGACATGTGTTTCTGTTCATCTCTTTATAAAATATCACGGGAAAGTATTGAATGTCATTGTTTTTGTTCTTTAGGTTCGCCTCAGTGAAACAGACTTCAAGGTTCTACCTAGAGAGGAGTTGATCTTAAGGTAAAGTAATGGATCAAACAGTACTTTTCTTACTATCTTGTTCCTATTTTAAATCAAGTAGAACTAAGTTCAAAATAACACCCAGTCTTGAAGTTATTTAGGCAGCATTGATTTATAGAATTATGTCCACTTCTTATGTCCAATAAGGAACTTCAAATCCATTATGTTCACAATAACATATTTTTTAAACTTAGTACCTATCAACAGACAAAACCCCCCCACTGTTTTAAAAAATGCTCAGTGATTTTCCTGCTGTCAAAGCCTGCTTTGGGTGATAGCGAGCCAGGTCTTACTCCCTCAGTAGGAAATTCCAAAGTCTAGGAATTTTCACTTTGAAATCTGAGCATATGGGTCCTGTGTTGAAATTGTGATTGTCATCAGGTAGACAAAACGAAAACATTCAGAAAACACTATATTAGCCAAACCATGTAAAAACACTTCTCACTCAATACTGTATCTTCTGTATTCTGTTATTGGTGGTAATGCTTCTGATCAGATTTTTGGCAAACAAAGATACAGTAATATTTTTCAGATTCTTAGGTATTCTTAATTCTGAGATCACATATCTTTCATAATACTTAGTTGTAAACAGTTTTTGTAATGAAGATTATGGTGTGTATTTGAAAGCATTCTTATATGTGTGCATCATACGTCAACATCAAACATTAGAAACACTTTTTCAATTCTTCTTTAGGTGGAAGCAATATGAAGCATATGTACAAGCTCTGGAGGGAAAATACACAGATCTTAATTGTAAGTTGAAACTCAGCTAAATGTGTCATCAGATTTGAGTTACTTTTGAGAAACTGAAATGACAGTAAAAGAAAAAAAGAGCTTTTTGGAATTATACGGAGACCACATAAGTACTGCCAAAAAATTTCTTCTAAAGTCTTCACAGAAACATGGGGAGATGATCACAGTTAATATCAATAATAAATGATAGCTCTCTTTTTGGGAAGGGATATATTTTCTGGAATCGTTAGGATAGTCACCCATGCTATAGCAACCTATCTAACCTGTCATATCTTCTACATTTGATAATTATCCAAACAGCTGAAGACTGAACTTCAAAATAACATTCCATTTAATGATCTTGTTTTCCATTCTTGGAAGTAAGTGGTAACCTCTGTTGCACCCTCTTAAGAGCAAGTGTGGTACCATAGCTGGTTAATTAGTCTCTTGGGCATCACAAGATAATATATATTCAGTCTGTTTACTATAAACAACTCCCAGATCCTTTTATTCACTCACATACAATCAATATTGGGATCTTAAAAAGTTGTTTTTTGCCCTCTTTCTCATTTTGTTTATAAAATTACTATAGATTTTTTTTAAACTTTTCATGTTCCTCTCTGACAGTAAACTTTATTTGATTTGTTCACATAAATACATTTAGTCAAGAATCTTTGTCACAGTGATGTTAAACTTCTTCATATTCTTTAAAATTAAGTTTTAGTTATTTTAATTTACTAAAATCCCAAATTTATTTCCATCTATGGCTTGCCTCAACCTTTCTACCATGGGATTAATGTTGAAAACAGAATTTACTGCATAGGTAATCATGTTATGTCTCTAGAGTGAGACAAGTAAGTTATTTTCCTAAAGTTGGAGTATTTGGGTTCTAAGGTCTTTAAGTCAAAAACAGTGCTTAGAATTAAGTCCCTAAACAAGTTGGCAAGCCCCAATTATAGTTACATATTCAAACAGTCTTAATTCTGAATGAAAGTAACTCATATACTTTCAAAAACAATGCAAAGAAAAGCACATTTTGTAATTAGTCTGAACATTACCAGAACAGATAATTGAAACCAAAATAGTCAAATTTTGATATCTTAGAAAAAGCTTGCTTTACTCATGAAGTGAAAAGTCTGAGGGCCTCCATAAATACAAGTTGTCATGGTCTTTCAAGTGAAAGCTGGCATGGCTGTAGATGTATTTCCAGGAGCATGAGATATACTACAAACAGCACCAATAGTGGAAACAGTATTGCTTGTCATGACATGGCAATAGCATGTATTTTTTAGATAGTTAGCAAAGGGAGGAATGAGCAGAATCTCCTGTTTAGAGTGCCACTGTGGTTATTTTCTTTCATGAAGGGCAGGGCAAGAAATGTATAGCCAAGTTACTTTTGCCTTGTTCTGTTGAGAAATTGTAGTTTGGCTTAAATTGAAAGGCTTCTGTTCATCAACATTTTACCATTTAACACTAGCTAATGATGTAACTGGACTGAGAGAATCTGAAGAAAAGCTGAAGCAACAACAGCAAGAATCTGCTCGAAGAGAAAATATCCTGGTGATGCGGCTGGCAACAAAGGAACAAGAGATGCAAGAGTGTACTGTAAGTGAAGTTTAACTTTTAGGGATGAAAGTGCCTGTGCTGTCACATTGTAATTTGAGTTGTTTTTTTTTTAAAAAAAACCTTAGATTCTTATTTATTTATTTACTTTATTTATATTCCGTTCTTCTCACCCAGAGCGGATTACAGGTACACACACTTAGCAGACAATTCCTGCCGTTTCCACATACACAGTACACACATATACTGTATTCTTATACATAGAGTTAATATCTTGTGATGTTTGCCTCAATTGTCATGTATGCCAAGGATATTTTCTGCCCCCCCCCCCAAGGCAATCTTAGTAATTTTCATGAAAGTAGTCCAAAGCATATTGATATTTTCTGGTTTTTAAGTGATCAAGAAATGCCATAGATTACCTCCAAGCCTAAGCAAAATTAAAGGTTAACGCCCACTACAGTCACATAAACCCCTCGGATTTCTATAATAGAAGATATAGGGAAACCTATTGAGTCTGGCAGCTGAAGTTCCTTCTGTTTTTTAAGGTATAAATAAACTTAAAGATGACGCACCTTAACTATTGGGGGGATTTAACAAGCTCTAGGTAAAAGACTGTTATTGGAGTTGCCTCCTGTTGTATCTGTTCTGTGTTTCTATCTTCATTCCTATGTAAAGGGAACACATGCATTACCAGCACAGAACTGGTTGTCTCCTCCATCAAAACTGGGTAAAAGGAACACCTTTCTTTTACTTACATACCCATTACAATTAACTCAAGTGTGTAAGAATAAACATACTGGCATTACTTTATATCTGTTTTATTGCCAGAAATAATTCAAGAAAATAAATGTAGTTTATGTGCTGCAATTATTTCCATAACTGGTTATTAAGCATTTGTACATATCCTGTATGCAAGTTGCATCGTATAGACATGTGCTTACTGCATACATTTCAACCGTATCAAACTGATTTCAAAGTTTAGTTTATCGTTCAAACATATTAGGAGCTGTTGTATGGAATCTCACAAAGGGTTTTTAAAGATTTTCGTGAAACTGCTGGGAGAGATAATATGGAGGCAAGGAACAGGGTGCTTTCAGTATACAGATGACAGCCAAGTCTATTTTTCCATGCCTTCAAAACCAGCTTTAGCTAAGGATTGTATGCCAGCTGAACCCCTTCCTAGAATTAGAGGACCTAAAGACGGTGATGCATGTGTTGGTATCCTCAAGGTTGGACTTCTGCGGTGCGCTTTACATTGGAATACTTCTGTACCATGTTTGGAAACTCCACAATTAGTTCAAAATACGGCAACCAGAGTAGTAACAAGAACATCTAGGAGTGAGCACATCATACCCATACTACAGTTACACCACTGGTTGCCAGTTTAGTTTCCAGGGAAATTGCAAAGTGTTAGTTTTGACCTTCAAAAGCCCATATGGTTTGCGTGCAAGTTACCAACAGGATAGCCTTCTCCCATATAATCCTTCCTGAACACTGAGAGTCTCTGGGGGGCGACTGTTCCAGCCTACCAGAACCCAACTGGCAACTGTCACCTAGAGCAGTGTTTCTCAACCAGTGTGCCGTGGCACACTAGTGTGCCGTGAGCGATCATCAGGTGTGCCGCGAGAAAAGCTCTCTGCCCCCCTTCATTCCCCCCCTCCTCCTGACGAACTCCTGCTGCTTGGGAGAGGAGGAGGAGGGGACGGGCATCGGCGAAGAAAAGAAGAATGGACCGGGCACCGCCTCCTTCGGTCATTTCCCCAACCAGCCTCCAATCTGCCATGACTCCTGCCATGACTCTCGCCCCTTGCTTGTTGAAGCCGAACGGAGGAGCCCCGCCTACTGAAGCCCGTCCACCGCTCATGCTCCTTCTCTGTGAGAGAGCTGAAGCTGAGGGAAGAGGGGGGCATGATGCAGCCTGTCTCTGCCCCCTCCCCCAGCTTCAGCACTCCCACAGCTTTGCCAGCCTTGAGGGGGCAGTGCCAAGCCAGCGGTGGCAGAGCCAGCACAATGCTGGTTTGGCACTGCCCCCTCAAGGCTGGCGAAGCTGTTGGAGAACTGAAGCCAGGGGGAGGAGGCAGGGCATGGTGTGGCCTGGCTCCTCCCCTGGCTTCGGCACTTCCAGCAGCTGCTCCCAGCAGGCCACCATCCCCCAGCCATTCTTTACTGTGTTAGAGTGTCATTTTGTGTCATTTTGGTTGGTGGTGTGCCCCCAGATTTTTTTAATGTTAAAAGTGTGCCGCGGCTCAAAAAAGGTTGGGAAACAATGACCTAGAGGACCTTTTTATATCCTGATCCAAGACTGGAATGATTTGCTGGAAGAGATTCAACAGCTAAATCAGCTGTTGGAATTTTAAAAAACAGCTGAAGACCCATCTCTTCCTGCAGGCCTACCCAGCCAGTTTTAAGTTGTGAACTTTAATCTGCCTTTCATTACTGAATTTTAATTTGTATTTTAACACTGCATATCTTGTTGTATGTGTTTTAATAGTGTTTATCTTGTTTTAATGATGTTGTACCCTGCCTCCTTTCTAGAACTTGTAGACATTTGCAAAATGGTTCTATTTGAGAGGTGGGCAATATATTTAGTTTATTATTATTGTTACAACTACCTTATGGTTTATATAGGGGGTATCAAAATTAATTGGATCCATGAATGCATGCTTAATAATTTTTAATTTTTTTGTGCACAGAATCAGATCCAGTACCTCAAGCAAGTCCAGCAGCCGAGTGTTGCTCAACTGAGAACTACAATGGTTGACCCAGCCATCAACTTGTTTTTCCTAAAAATGAAAGGTGAACTGGAACAGACTAAAGACAAACTGGAACAAGCCCAAAATGAACTGAGTGCCTGGAAGTTTACACCTGATAGGTAAACAAAACATACTCCCCAGTCAAGACTTCCCTGACAGAGAATGCTTTGGTGGGACAACCACGTACTCGTTTCCACACCAAGACTCAGACGTTTTGAGCCAAAAGCCACATTCTTATACTGTCCAGCTTGTATTGCTTAATGTAACACTTACCAGATGAACCTTGTGTTTCAGCTTTCCCCCCTTTTGCTTCAGAGGCCTGACATCGTCGGACTTTTCTGAAGAAGTGACCACCTCAGAAAAAATGTCCTTTCTAGAACGTGTAGACATTTGCAAAATGGTTCTATTTGAAGAAAATAGAGGGAGAAGCAGAAGGCCAAAGTCTGTGGCACACTATGTCTACAGACAGTTTGGAGGAGAACCTAGAGATTTTAATCATGAATTGATCATGTCAAATTCCAGTAAAACATTAAAATGGAACATACTTCGCTCTTAACCCTAAACCTAGTGACTTAGAGACTGCTTAAGTCAGATTTGCCATTAAAGACTGTGGACTTCCTCCTTGTTCACTGAACTGCTGGGTCAAAACTCAATGAGGTGAATTTTGTTTAAATCACATATTTGGTAATCAGCTTTGAATAGCTGTAACAACATGCACACAGTCAGTGTTGATTGATTTCTTAACATTTGAGCGCCATAGGACTTCAGTGAACCATCTCGTGGTTATGAATAACAAATTGTTCTGCTGATGGATGGCAATATGTGAACTCCTAAATTTAGTACTGTACAAACAGATGCAGTTAACTATATCTTTTTCCATTGTTGAAGCAGTCATGTATAACCTGGATCTCAGCTAGATTATATAATCAAAAGCCTAGTTGTGATTCTTATATTGCCCTTGCTAATACAAAAGTGCCATTTATAATTTTATCACAAGAAGATATATGCAGACTATGGCAGTTGTATAAGGCATTTTGCTTTCCATTGTATATCTAATTTTTTCTTGCACTCCTTTATAAACTATGCCTTGAAATAGCTGTACTGCATAGCTCAGGGAATGCTGCTTGTCATACTACTGTATGTGAAGCTTTTATGAGGTACGAGTATAAAAGAAATGCAAACAAGCTACTACTTTGGCTAGTCCTATAGTAATTATGTTCAATCTTACAGCATCTCTGTAGGTTGGCATCTGTTTAGAATTGGTATGTTCTGGGGCCTTGCATATTCCAAGAATTCTGGGAATTAGATCTGTGGGGCATTGTCATGTGCACTGTTGAGATCACAGTGAGAACACTACTAAAATAACGTGGACTGCTGCATTTATAGATACTTATAGTCAATATGGTTTTGTTTCAATGAAAAAAACTTGACATTTCTTACAAGGTGAAATCTCAGAAAAACGAGGCAATTAATGTACCAGTTCTGGTATTCTGAATGCAGTATTATCCATCTAACTTAACTTGAACATATTCATGAAATACATTTTAGCTCTGCTTTAGGTAATTATAGCTCACGAGATGTGATAATATATAAACCTTTGAGTGTACCTAGAAAGACATGAAAACAAATTGTGCATTTTGGAAACCACCTTGGTGTGACACTATGGAAGATCTCTTAAAGATCTAACATCACAGCAGAGGTAAGATTTTTGCTGGGTGAAATGAAAACTGCCTTAACATGTTACAACTTGTTTTGTAAAATGTACTGAATGTATAATCAGAAAATTATTCTTCATAGGTTTGTTTTAATTGTGGGATGTCATACACATTGCTTGTGATCATTCAACTTTATGAAACAAATTCATGTTTGGATGGAGAATGTTAACTTCAAATGAATTGGGTTTTTAAATGTTTTATTGACCTCAGGGTAAATTTACTTGGTGTTCACTTTAAATATGTGCAAAAATAATTTTACTTGGGTTTTAGTAGGTTGTTCTGAAATGCATATTTCCATATTGAGAAATCCAGAAACATGGGAAATCGCTTTTCCGTAAATATCAGACCAGTTTTATTTTATCTTCTTCATAACCGACTTAGATGCACAGAGAGTTCGATTACTTTCCCTTGTTGGTCTCCAAATGTTTTAGTTCATAAGTCTAGCTAGCATCCCCACTAGCAAAGGGTGTTGAGAGTTGTAGTCCAAAACATGTCAAGCACACCAGAAGTCTCATCCAAGAGGTGAGATTTTAATTTATTCTTTTAAAGATTTTCCTTTATTTCCGCATGTGGTTCTAAAGAGTGTAAGGAAGATTTCTTGTATTTGCAGAGATGTTTTTCAAGTCTAACTTCATTTCAACATTGTGTTTAACAATCTTCTTGATTGCAGCAGGAGGAAATCGCTGAACATTTTATATTTTATTATATACTGTCACTGATACCTTTCGTCATATCCAATAGAGATTTTAATTAAAAGGAACATTTCAATGGGGACACTATTAATAGAACATGTATTGAAATTATATCTTGATTATGTGTTTGTTTTGCCAAATAGGCGGAATATACACTGTGGAACTATCCTATAATGTATTACCTGCCATAGAGTTAGCTAGTTACTGATTTTTAAAATCAACATTGACAATCTAATTTGAAAGTAGTTTTGGTACATTACATAAGACAGATATGAATGAGGATGTGCAACAATTTAGTATCGTGTAGGTTTTAAAAACTACTAGAGGCAAAAAAAATTAAGATAGAAGTTTCTGAAATGGTTAATGTTTGAAGACCTTCACTAGGATCCAAAGAACCATCCAATTTGACAAATTCTAGGTTTTAAATATTTATTTGAGCAGAAATCTTTTATGTATACAAAACAATGCTTATGAAATAGAAATGTTTCAGATATTCCATAATGACCATTGCAAAAAACAGTAATTTTTTTTGGCATGCCCAGGCTCTTTTTTTACGTTCAAAGTAGCTCTTTGGCTGGTGGCCAGTGTGATAGTATATTAATGGATGAATTCAGTTTTACTTTTTGCCTCAGCTGGATCCATCGAAATGAGTAGAACAGCTTAGGCAAAGCTAAGCCAAGTTTGATTTTTCAGTCTGTTTATTCTAGATAGAATTAATATTGGGTTTTTCCCTTATAGTATATTGTTGGCTTTACTTTATTTAAGTGAAATAAAAACTGGACCATAGAGGGAGTTGTATTAGAAGATACCATAAAGGGTCAAACTTTTATTTAGCCATGATTACTACATGAATATACAAGCCTGGAATTAGGTAATGAAACTGTTATGTATCTGCATACATGTTTAGAGTAGATGCTACAGGATTTACAAAGTTTAGATTTACATTCCTCATGCAAATTAAAATCATCTTGCTTGGATTGTGTTAGATCTTAGTTATGGGGTTTCTTGCTTTTTCCAGAAACAATAGCTAATGTAAATGGGAAGAATGTGTTTTTTTTTGCAAAAATTACCTGAAAGAATTTTTAATGACAAAAAATGGATATATTTTCTTTTTACATGTCTTCAAGTTGTTTTTTAACTTGAGACAACCCTAAGGCGAACCAATCATGGAGTTTCTCAACAAGAATTGTTCAAAGGGGTTTGCCATTGCAATACTCTGAGACTGGTAGAGTATGAGTTGCCTAAGGCCAAGGTATGGGTTTCTGTGGTCAACCCTGGTCTCCCAGAGTCCTAATCCAGTACCCAAACAAATACACTCAACTGTCTTTCTGAGTCTAATATAACTAAGTTAACCTATCTTGTTCTTGAAACAATTAATGGAATTGTATGCTGGCCCAAACATATGCTTCCACTGTAGACTGGAACCATTATAATGAATGCTTTACTAGTCACCACTTTTGTATGCCCCATCAGTTTAAGTTAACTGTCATTGAGACAAACATTTGAATATAGC
This sequence comes from Anolis apletophallus, assembly GCA_030556195.1. Classification (NCBI taxonomy): domain Eukaryota; kingdom Metazoa; phylum Chordata; class Lepidosauria; order Squamata; family Anolidae; genus Anolis; species Anolis apletophallus. Next base: position 153,117,534 of record JARBWK010000003.1, on the reverse strand, counting down.
CCATTTTATTTAATATCAATTTTGAAGCTGTATTTACTATGCCCTTTAGGAACCATTAGCTATTCTGGTGTTTTCAAGCCTCAAAGAAGGTGGAAATTGTCATCTTACACTTTTGTTTTTGACCATCCTGCTTATTGACATAAGTTGTGTGGTCTATTTGTCCAGCAGTGTGTACTTTTTAAGTAGAAGTAACTCTTTGATATTTTTGATAGTGGTTTCCCTAACCCTACTGCTCGAGGTCTTCGGACTGTTTATTGAATTTGGGACCTTCTGCATGTAAAGCATGTGCTGTGCCACTGAGCTGGTACTCCCTTTGCTATGCACAGTTGTGGAATGTTTGAAACTGTAGTCTTAAATTGTAAAGGTATACTGAATGAAAGAAATAAAATTTAGTCACTACAGTATTAAGGAGAATAGTAATAAACGAGAATGTGTCTGGAGAAGGGAAACATTCACGGATTGAGCTTTGACATGGAAAGGTCAAAGGAGTTTGGCGTGTTTAGAATGGAGGAAACTGGAGATAGTGTCTTTATATATTTGGGGGTTACGGCTTAGATCAGAGAGTAAATTAGATATTTGTTTTGAGACTCAAACCATTTCACTAGAAAGGGGATTTATATGCTGTATGAAGCATTTCAGTAATGTAGTAGACTGCAATGGAAGGTGATTCTATACATTATAAGAGATGCTGAGGGCTAGATAACCACATATAATAGAATGTTCTGGTATCGATATCCTGCATCTACTGGGATAAGCATAGGATCACAATATGATATTTAAGGTCCCTTTCACTCATGATTATAGTCTAGGAATAGAGATTGTGTGGCCCACATGCCACCTGTGGGAGTCCCAAGGTATTTATGGTTTTCAGGCCTTCCCCCATGGGAAAAAACATAACTAAGAATTTGGAGAATTAAGTCCCTAGAATAGCGATGTCAGACTCATTTTTCCAAGGGCCACAACAGCCTTATGGTTGCCTTCAAAAGGGTGATCTGTAATTATAAGGCTGTATAAATGTAACCATGTTGTCTTGGCATTGAAGGCCTAACAGGCCACATAAAATGACACCGCCAGATTCAGCCTGCAGTCCTTGCATTTAACATATGTGCCCTAGAAGGTTTAATTCATCTATGGTTCATACTTATTTGGATGAAAGAAAAAAAGATTTGGGGAAGTGACTTCCCAATTCTGTATTTTAAAGGATGGTAGTAAACTTACTCATTGCCTTCTTTCTAAACCATGTAAAATTCCTTTCAATGTTGTTTTTTTCTCCCTGATATTTTAAAAATACTTGTTTCATGCACAACTATGTATAAAATACTATCTTCAATATTTGTGCAGGATTTCTTGGTCTTAAAATTGTTTAACACAGATTGGGGTCTTCAGCATGAATCAGTTGTGAGTTAAAAATACTTAGTCTTGGATCTGGTCTAACTGCCCCTGCTTGTAGCAATTATAGCGTAGAGCTTCCTTCCGTATTGGCCTTGAAATAGGTGTATTGTGTTTCTGGCCATTTCTAAATAGGCCAATACTCTCACACCTCCAAATACACTGTGCCCTGCTGCTTTGTAGTGAGCCAACTCCATGCTGAAAACTATTGAGTTGCTAGAAAATGTACGAAAGAGGTGCAGAAATATCTTAACCCAGAAGGAATAATAGAAGTTGTATGTTTAATATAGGTACACACCATAAATAATAAGCCAACAAGGAAGGGTTATGGTACATGACCTTAAGAGCTGTGCATAAAGGGCTTGGATCATCCTTTTTTTGTTAAGGAGTTTTCCCCTTGCTCATAAATATGTTTTGTAAGCCCCACAACTGGTACAGCAGTGTATGTATTGTAACGCCAAAGATTTGAGGCTATGTATGTAGGATGGCTAGAGTTTTCAATTATGTCAGTAAAATGGAATTTTTAGTCCATAAAAAGTAGAAATCCATTTGACAAAAAAGAGCCAGTGCAACCCCTTTTCTTTTGAAAATTATTGGGTGCCATAGTTAGAATATTGGCTAACCTTTGATTATAATGTTTTGATAATTTAAGTTGTTCAATTGTAGACGTTACCTTTCAGTTTCAACGACAGAGCCAGAAGATCAACAGATGATGGATCAGCTTGTGATATCTGTAGTGAAATTTTGTACTGTGACAACTGGTAATATGAGATTTTAAAATTACGTGCACAGCAATGGCACTTCCAGCAACTACTGCTTATCAAGGGAGATGACAGAATTTGTCTTCATTTTGTGATAGATGACTTTTTCCTTTACAGCCAAACAGGTAAAAAGTTAATGGCGAAGTGTCGAATGCTTATCCAGGAGAATCAAGAGCTTGGAAGGCAACTGTCCCAAGGACGTATTGCACAACTTGAGGCAGAGTTGGCTTTACAGAAGAAATATAGTGAGGAACTTAAAAGCAGTCAGGATGGTAAGGGAATTTTTTTTAAGAAACTGAAGAATTGCCTTATGTTTGTGAAGGGCACCGGTTAATTATTGTATTTGTGCATGTTAGTAAAAGTTTGAATAATGTGATTGTTTCCACCTGATTGCACTTGTTGGTTAAAACTGGAAACAGGACTAAAAACAAGCAATACTTTTTTCTAAAAACTAGATGGTTATTTCTAGGCTTTAGTTCTAGTTGTGAAGGACCTAAGCAATATCTAGAATTTTTCTATATATATTTGTAATGAATAATGCATTAGTCTTTACATGTTAAAAAGCTGGCACTAATACCCATGTGAAAGTGAATGTTGGCTTCATTGGACATTGCATTTGGGGGCATACCTTTAATTGCAATTTAAATCTTGGGAATGAAACATTAGAGAAATTGTTTTCAGCTGGTTGTTGAAATTTTCCTCTACTTAAAGGGTTTGAAAAAGATATACTCTTAATGAGTATATCTCAAGGGCATTTTTGTGGCTGATCAGAATAGATTTTATAGTTATTTTGGAAGTATGCCTGCTATACCATATTGTTCTGTGTATTATAGCTTTTGATGGATATAACATGGGATAACTTGTTATATGTGGCCTGGATTTAGTCCAGTTTAGATTTGTCATTTTATATCAAATCACAGCAGTCTATCTTTTTTGTTTGTTTTGAAAAAAAGTTCAAATTATGATTTTCTTTTTCTGTTGTGACTTCAAGTTGTTTCCTACTTATGGTAACTCTAAGGCAAACATCAGGGATTTTCCTGGCAAGCTTTCTTTAGGAGGTTTGCCCTTATCTTCTTCTGAGGCTGAGAGTGTGTGGCTTGCCCATGGAAACTCACCTAGTGGGTTTCCGTGGCCAGGGTGACGATTAAATCCCTGGTCCACAACATCACATAGGCTCTATACCAGATACTTGTAATTCAGGTTGATGGTAATCTGTAGATTGGGGGAAAAAGAACCTGTATATAATTTCATTGATATTGAAGATGAAGACAGCAGAAACAGTGAAAGTTTTTACTTGAGCAAAGTGAGCATATACAAGATAGGTTTTATAATAGAAACCATGGGAGTAAATTTGGATTAGGTAGAAAAATTATATTCTATGGGAATTCAGCTGCTGCCCAAACTTATACATATATGAAATTTCATCTGGTGGTGTTGATCATAAAATATACTTCGTTTTGCTTGAATATATGGAATAGGCCACACAAGTTTTATTTTAACTTGTGTGTATTTGTAGATTATAGGAACGATAAAGGTAAAACATTTAACACAAAGTAACAAGAAGCTCTGCTTCTTCTTAGAAAAAAAGGAAAGGGGGATGTTAATGAATCAGACAGAGTCAAACGTCCACCATTAACCCTGAGGTTTTTTCAGACTTTGTCATCTTTTCAAACTTGCCTTCAGTTGTAACAGTTTTAATCCCTACAATTCCTTGCCAGATTATTAATTAATGTGAATACAACATTCCATGCACGTTGATTTGTAGGGGACTTCCTGTTTAAATCGTGACAATTTTTACAAGACATATTGAAATTAAATGTTTATCTATTTTGTGTTTTTGTTTCTCTTTCTGTTTTGGTTTGCCCCATTCCCTACATGATCTGTGCTTTAACAGCAGCGCTCTGAGGCATAAAAGCTTAATTTTCTTTGGGTGCTTTATCAGAATTGCACATAAAGAAAAATAGAATTTAATTATCTTGTGACTCTGAGCATGTTATTACTATTCTCAGGTGACTGCTGCCATTTGAGAATATTCATATGAGCTATTAAGTGTACACTCCAAATGTGTTTTTCTTCATATAGAACTGAATGATTTCATCATCCAGCTTGATGAGGAGGTAGAAGGTATGCAGAGCACCATTCTAGTCCTACAGCAGCAACTGAAGGAGACCCGCCAGCAATTGGTTCAGTACCAGCAACAGCAGTCGCAATCCCCAGCCCCAGGTACCAGCCGGACTCCAGCTTCCGAAACTGCTATAGATCAAGTAGAGGCCATGAACAAAGACTGCAGTCGTCTGGCTAACGGACCAAGCAACGGCAGCTCTTCCCACCAGAGGACACCTGGGTCTGGTTTTTATAGAGAGGGTAGTGGAGCCGAGGATGACTTCCCACCCTCACCAAGCAATGGTAATAAGCTTTCCAACCACTCTGAAGATAGAACTGGCAGAGGATCTGGTAGCTATATAAACCAACTCAGTACTGGGTACGAAAGTGTAGACTCTCCCACTGGTAGTGAAAATTCCCTGACACACCATTCGAATGACACAGACTCCAACCATGATCCTCAAGAGGAGAAAACAGTCAGTGTGAAAGGTAACAGAACTACGGGGTCTCGTCATGTTCAGAATGGTTTGGACTCAAACGTAAATGTCCAGGGTTCCGTTTTGTAACCTTTTTTCTGCAACGTTTTTATATAGTGTCATTGAAATTGGGAGAAGTAACTGTCCAGAACTGTTCAAATTAGTGCATATATGTCACAATTTTGCCTTTGTGGGTTTTTTGCTTCAATACCTCTGCCACTTCTGAAATTTTAACAATTACGTTGAATGTTGCTAAAAGGATGTTTTTGTAGGCTCAAGGCATTTTTGAGTTAATGTGAAGTTGAAAATGGAATTTTATTTCCAAGTATAACATAATGATGTCTGTACAAATCTATGTATATTTAGAACTTGTGCTGTGTAAGGGCATTCTTTACTCATACTGTTATAACATTCGAGAGTTGTCATAATAGCTGTGGGTTAATGACTGCCAAGTTGCCCAGTACAGTAGTTTTCTAACTAAAATGAACTTGGTGAGGGAGTCCTATAGTAGTTTGTGTTCCAGTTTTGCCACCATGCATCTGTGCGTTCTTTTTAGGTGACCGAATGTTTAAGAATTTTGTGTGCATAGTTACTCAGTTTAAAACTGTTGTATCCTGTTAATGCATATTGCTCTGTGACTCCAATATTATCTTACCTGTACTGACCAAACCTTAAATAAAGATTTTTAATAATTAATTTTTTCAGTTTCTCTGCATTTGTCCTGTGCAGACATTGGTGGGAGGCTTTACTGATAAATCACGAAGGAATATTGAATGTCAGTTCCTCTTACTGCTTTATGATGGTATTATCATTTATTTTATCTGTTATAACAACACATTTCTAGTATCAAATGGTATGTCCTGTCTTAATTGTTGAAGTATTTGTAGCAATTTCACAAATGTTACAGATGATGATGTGATAATACCTAAATGCTTATTGTTAAAAAGAAATGCTTCGGGTTTGCCTAAGCATGTACAAAATGTGTTTTGTCTTCATCCCCCAAATCTGAAACTTCAGCCATTTGAGATGAAGCATTTTCAGTTGAAGGTTTGCCATTATTCAAAAACCTCAAGCTCCAATGTCATTTTAAATAAACAACTTTTTTGCATCTATGACAGGCAGAACAAAACAGCCACCCGATCAGCCAGAGATGTTTAGAATAAGGAAGCACTTTGTGTACCTGGGTTACTTGGTACAATTTGGCAGTAAAAACACAAAACTAATTGTCCTGTTTTAATTTTACTCTTTCTGATACATTATCTGTTCAAGTGCCATTTAAACTCGAGCTATATGGACCATTCTCTGGGGCTTTTTCTGACTGCACGATAAATTGTTCTGTGATTACCAAATCAACATTTGTATTCACACAAATGAAATAATGTCAAAAAGGCAACGATACAAAACAAAAGACAATAAAAAAGATAATATAAAACAATATAAAAGGACAATGATATAAAACATAGAAGTATTACATGAAACAATTGGCACAAAGATATTGTCTTAAATAGGCCTGTTTTAGGGAAAAGGTGAAACGAAGGACAAGTGTTTCATACTTTCATTTTGGTGAATGTAACCTTAACATCATGTTTTAACTATTGCAATATTGTCTTAAATACCCTAGAAGCACTAGATCTCACCTTGCCATGAAAACCAAGATTGGATTTCCATAATGTACATTGGTTAAGCTCACTGTCTGCAATGTCAATGCTTCCTCTGGATCCCCCCTTCTTATATAAAATGCAGACTACATTGGTCTACATTTGTAGATTTTTCTCAATGAACTGAAACAGTAATTTCATTCAATTTTTTAGTCTCATTTGAAAACTATCCTGTTACACTATGGTCAGTAAAACCTGCTGGATCTCACCAAAGGCCTGTCTAGGTCAATATCCTGTTGGTACAATAGGCCATCAGATGTCTAGGAAGTCCCTCAAATATACCTGCTTATGTTCCATGCTAAGTACCTCTGATACTGAAAGCAATACAGGTGTACCTCAGTTAATGAATTAGATGTGTTCTTGGATATGATTTCAACAGAAAATTTAGGACCAGAAGCAGAAATAATACGCAAAGAATAGGTTAACACACCACAAAAGGAAGGCGTTTACACATAATTTCTGCATGTTTTTATAATCCAAGCTAATAATATGGTAATGTTTTTCTGGTGGAACATGAAAACCATAACAGGTCAGGTCAAGTAATCCTCTGCCCGGGTTTGAAATCAGGAAACAACATTTGGAGGCTTCTAGATAACATTTAATGCCTGTGTTAAAGTATATCCAGAAATGACTTTCTTTCATCAGGAAACAACATTTGGCCTCAGTATGTCTTATGACTCCTGTTTTGGTGGCCAATTTTGTAGATCTATTACTGATTCAAAATACAGAGGGACGTGGTTTAACACACTTTCTAGAATTTTTTAAAATAACAAAACAACCTCCAGCTAGATAGGATAAGGGAAAGAGTTTGGAGGCATCAAAACAGCTTTGTCAGATTTTGGGGTTTGTAGAATGTATGTAGTTTGACATTGCTTTAACTACAATGGTTCAATGCTATGGAATCATGGTACCATGATTCCATAACACTTAAGGTGGGATCAAACTGCAATTGTTACAGTGCAGATGCACCCTTTGTTCACTGTGCATAGCTGATATGCTTAATAATAATTTGTGCCCTTCTCCACCATGATCCTCCCCAATAGAACATGCTCACATTTTGGAGGGGTATTTTGCCTAAATTTTTTTGTTAAACCACTGAAAAACTGAACTCGGCTCTTACTCTGACTTCAGTCCCCTAAATAACTGTGAGCATGGGATGGGGGTGGAATAATGTCCTTTTTGCTAAATTTGAGATTTGTGGTTTAACTTTAGGCCCTCTGAAATAGAAAATATCACCCCAATAACAATTTGTTTCTTCTGTGGGTGTTGAATATTCAGAGTTAAGCATATCCCACTGCTTTCCTCTCCCACCAGATTTTCATTATGTAGGGAATTTTCTGACAGAACTCCTGTCAACAGGGAGCAGAAGGCAAGCATGAAACCTCAAAATCAGCCCTGGGAGCAAAGCAGGGTCAGGCCTAGTGCTTTCTTTGTGGAAGAAGAGCACAGAGAATTCTCTATAGATTCCTATTTTCAAGATGATTAGTGCAGTGTGTAATGGTTTAGGTGTAGAAAAATGGGAGACCAGGGTTCGAATCTCCACTCAGCCATGGGAACCTGGTGGATGGCCCTGGGCTTGTCACGCTATCACGGCCTCAGAAAGCATGGGCAAACCCCATCTGAATTAATTCTGCTAAGAAAGCCCCGCAAAGGGGTCACCATAAGTCAGAACAGGTATGAAGACACTTAAGTATAACAAGACTTCCATTTTAAAGTTGGCAAGTTAAACAAGAGACATATGTGTACAAAAGGGATTACTTTGTTAAATGAATGAATTGTTTACCAGCCAAAGGCATGACATCAAATAATCTCGGCATTACTTCGCGAACGAACATTCTTAGGAAGGACTCATCCCACGCTTTTTACAAGTGCGTTGATGACTAAAAAGGCCAATCTGAGATAGGCAAGTTCGGTTGCAGAAAGCACAGTAGAAAGTCTCCTTGGGCGATGTGGTTTCCAAGTTACGGTTCTTTCTGCATTGTCGTTTCTCTTTGAGACCCGTTTGGCGTGTCTTCTCAAAAGACGCTGCAGCATTGTGGATAGTGCATCTCCATGCTTCCCAATGTTAGGCCAGGGTGGACCATTGTTGGTAATCAATCTGGCCGAGCCTGAGATGTTGTTTCAGGGAGTCCTTGTATCTCTTTTTGGGGGCACCTCTCTTGCGCTGACTCGTGGCGAGTTCGCCGTAGAGTAGTATCTTTGGGAGACGGTGGTCCTCCATCCTAGAGACGTGCCCTGGCCAGCGCAGTTGTGTTTTCAATAGCATGTCTTCAATGCTGGTGATCCCTGCTTGCTCAAGGACAGCAACATTAGTCACATAGTCGGTCCAGTGTATATTTAGGATTGTGTGAAGACACAAAGCGTTTGAGGAGTCGTAGGTGCTGGCGATAAGTGACCCATGTTTCAGACCCATAAAGGAGAATAGACAGTACGATAGCTCTGTACACACTTATTTTGGTGCTTTGTCTCAGGTGTTTGTTACTCCAGACTCTCTTGTGAAAACTTCCAAATGCACTATACAGATTTGTATCTCAAACTCTCTCCATTTCCATTTCTTTCCTCCGCTGTGGACTTTACTAATTTAGATTGGATTTTTTGGGCTGAGATCTTCAATGCTATATATTTTTTAATATTCTGTTAGCGACTCACAGATAGCTGCTGACTGTTGTCATGCTGTCCTCTTGTCCAAAAAAGCTCCTAGAAAATTGTTTCTAAGGTCATTATACAAAGGCAATGTTACTGATAGTGTATTATATCTTCTTTCCCCCCAAACCCACAAAGTCCTTGGGCACAAGGCATCCCTCTATTATCAGGCATGGGCAAACTTTGAAACTTGGGGGGCGCATGGAGGGCTAGAGTGGGTTGCCAGTCCACTTGAGTCAGGTTGTGGTGGGGAAGGATGGGGTATTATTATTATTATTATTTGGATCTGCAGTTCTTTTGAGGACAGACATTCAATTTATTTATTTAAAACTTTTATACCCCGGCCTTCTCACCTCCAAAGAGGGACGCAGACCAGCAAACAGCAAGTATTCAATGCTAACATTTAAAATCTAAAAACATCACAAATTTACAATAAAATTTACAATGAAATACAATATAATAAATACATTTAAAAAGCCTTTCGCCAAAGTAAAATCAAGTCCAACTTAATCCATATATTCGGTCCGTATCAAGTGGTTAGCGACTAGTCGCTTCACGATCTCCTTCATTCTGCGAATGCCTCATTGCACAGCCATGTTTTCACCCGTTTCCTAAAAGTCAGGAGGGAGGGGGCGGATCTAATTTCATTGGGAATTCCACAGCCGGGGGGCCACCATAGAAAAGGCCCTGCCCCTAGTCCCCACCAGACGCGCCTGCGAAGGTGGTGGGACTGGCAGCAAGGCCTCTCCAGACGATCTTAGCACTCCTGGCGGTTCATAGGGGAGAATACGTTCGGGCAGGTAAACTGGGCCAGAACCGAATTTTGTGGTCAACAGCCAACTTTGAAGCCAGTGGAGCTGGCGCAACAGGGAATTGTGCGCTCCTGTACCCCGCTCCCTTTAGTAGTCTGGCTGCTGCGCGCTGGACTAATTGCAGCTTCCGGGCAGTCTTCATAGGCAACCCCACGTAGAGAGCGTTGCAGTAGTCTAAACGGGATGTAACCAGAGCGTGAGTAGTGAGTGGCATTTTCTTTACACGAGGAAAGACTTCAGAAGTGGAGCCCAACGTGCCAGAAAAAGTACAACTTGAGTCAGGTTGTGGTGGGATGGATGGAGTATATAGGTTGAACTGCATTACATGGTCAGTGTAGACCTGGCATGGGCAAATTTTAGCTCTCCAAGTGTTTTGGACTCCAACTCCCACCATTCCTAACAGCCTCAGGCCCTTTCCTTTTCCCCCTCAGCCGCTTAAGCGGCTGAGGGGAAAAGGAAGGGGCCTGAGGCTGTTAGGAATGGTGGGAGTTGGAGTCCAAAACACCTGGAAGGCCCAAGTTTTCCAATACCTGGTGTAGACTCATTGAACTGCATTATATGGGCCTACACTGACCATATAATGTGGTTCCAACCTGCAATAGTGTAGATTAGGCCTCTGGGGGCAGAATCCCTGCTCTGCCATGGAAAACTACTTTTGAGCAAGCCATAGGGTGCACCTACACTGCAGGATTGTTATGGCATCCTGGGAGCTGCAGTTGTGCACTGCCTTGAGCCTCCTCTCTGCCCAGGAAGTGAGGGAGGCTCACCAAACTACATTTCCCAGGATGCCATAGCAGGGAGCCTAATCGGCAGCGCAGCAGCAGCGTCCAATCCTGGCCCGGGAGGCAGGCAGGCGCGCGCGCTCTCTCTCTCTCTCCCTCCCTCCCCCCGCGCGCCCTCAAAAGGCAGGGCCAGGCGGCGGCGTTGGTTTGTTTCTATCCAGCGTCCCAAAGAGCCAGGCGGCGCCTCTGCTTCCTCTTCTTTTCCTTTCCTTCCGAAAATGCTCTGCCGCTTAGCTTCGCGGAGCAGCCGCAGGTGAGACGGAAACCCGGCGGAGTTTTCCTCGGAAGCCCTTGACCGAGGCTGGCCAAGGGCGCCGCGGACGAGGCGGGAGATTAGAGGGAGGGAAAGGAAGGCCTGAGGGGTAGCGCCGCCCTCTAAGGCCGGCAGGGGGAGCCCGCGAGACGGCGCTTTGACTGCCTTGGCCAGTGTTTCTCAACCTTCCTAATGCTGCGACCCCTTAATTCAGTTCCTCATGTTGTGGTGACCCCTAACCATGATTTTCATTGCTACTTCATAACTGTATTTTTGAGGGGTGTGTGTGTGATTTTGTCATTTGAAGTTGCTGGGATTTACAGTTCACCCACAATCAAAGAGCATTCTGAACTCACCAACAATGGAATTGAACCAAACTTGGCACAAAAAATTACCATGACCAACAGCAAATACTGGAAGTGTTTGGTGGGCATTGACCTTGAGTTTGGGACTTGTAGTTCACCTCCATCCAGAGAGCACTATAGACTCAACAATGATGGATGTGGGCCACACTTGACACTAATCCTCAATATACCCAAATGTGAACACTGGTGGAGTTTGGGGAAAATAGAGCTTGACATTTGGGAGTGATTTTGTCATTTGGAAGTTGCTGGGATTTACAGTTCACCCACAATCAAAGAGCATTCTGAACTCACCAACAATGGAATTGAACCAAACTTGGCACAAAAAACTACCATGACCAACAGCAAATACTGGAAGTGTTTGGTGGGCATTGACCTTGAGTTTGGGACTTGTAGTTCACCTCCATCCAGAGAGCACCATAGACTCAACAATGATGGATCTGGGCCACACTTGACACTAATCCTCAATATACCCAAATGTGAACACTGGTGGAGTTTGGGGAAAATAGATCTTGACATTTGGGAGTTGTAGTTGCTGGGATTTATAGTTCACCCACAATCAAAGAGCATTCTGAACTCCCCAACAATGGAATTGAACCAAACTTGGCACAAAAAACTACCATGACCAACAGCAAATACTGGAAGTGTTTGGTGGGCATTGACCTTGAGTTTGGGACTTGTAGTTCAGCTCCATCCAGAGAGCACTATAGACTCAACAAGGATGGATCTGGGCCACACTTGACACTAATCCTCAATATACCCAAATGTGAACACTGGTGGAGTTTGGGGAAAATAGAGCTTGACATTTGGGAGTTGTAGTTGCTGGGATTTATAGTTCACCTACAATCAAAGAGCCCCTTGCACCCCACCAATGATAGAATTGGGTCAAACTTCCTACACAGAACTCTAATGCCTTGAAGGGACTAGCTGGCATGAGCCTCCATCCCATCTCACACATTCTCCGTCACCCACAGATGTGCATCATGTTGCCATGCGGCAAGCACGCCTGCTCCCCCTCCCCCCGCTTGGAGTCTCAGAAACAGCCCTCCCCTTGGCTGGGAGGGCTGCCATTCACCGCAGAGTAGAGCTTTAGGTGGGAGAATTCACAATCTGTTTCCAAAAAGAAAGAGAAGGGCAAGCAAAGAGATCTTCGATCTTCTCTGCCAAAGGGCTTCCTTGGACCATCATAAATATATGTTTTCTGATGGTCTTTGGTGACCCCTCTGAAACCCTCTCACGACCCCCCTGGGGGTCCCGACCCCCAGGTTGAGAAACACTGGCCTTGGCTCAGTGTTGTGCAATCTTTGGGGAGTTGTGACACTACCAAGTCTACACATCCCAGGCCTCCATTGTGTTGAGTCACTGCACTTCAAGTGGGTGTCAGGCTGCATTCATCCTGCAGTGAAGCTGCAAGGCCTCCCCTTTTAGGAACCAATGTGAATATGGAGCATTAGAGCACATGGGCTTGTTTCAAGTTGCTGGGCCCAAACAGGTGTGCATCTACACTGTCAAATTAATGCAGTTTGACTCCCAAGTTGGACACCTTAAAGCAGTGTTTCCCAACCAGTGTGCCGTGAGCGATCGTCAGGTGTGCCGTGGGAAATTGGAACCTCCAATACCCTTTCTTCCCCCTCCTGCTGAACACTTTCTTCTCCACTCGGGCTCCCTTCTTCCCAGCCTCGCTCTGCTTGCTTTGCTCTGGGGCGAGTCTGTTCAGTAGTGCCTGCACGGGTCATGTCTTCCTCCCTTCCCCCTCCCCTCCTGAACACGCTCACGCTGCCCCCTCAGATCAAAATGGTGGCAGAAGCGGCAGTGTAGAAGAAAAAGTAAGTGTTCAACAGGAGGGGGAAGGGGGAGGAAGAGGTCTCTGTCGAAAGCTGGCATGGGCCAACTTGGACCTTCCAGGTGTTTTGGACTCCCAACTCCCACCATTCCTAGCAGCCTCAGGCCCTTTTCCTTTCCCCCCTCAGCCATTTAAGCAGGAAAGAGCCTCAGGCTGTTAGGAATGGTGGGAGTTGGAGTCCAAAGCACCCAGAGGGCCGAAGTTTTGCCATGCCTGTTTTAGGGGCCTTAAAGTGGTGGGCCTCCTTCCAACATTGCGATTCTGGATAGGAAACAAACAACAACATAACATAACATTGTTTGAGTCCACAGTGCTCTCTGGGTGTAGGTGAACTACAACTTCCAAACTCAAGGTCAATTCCCAAGAAAAGGCTTTCAGTACTTTCTGTTGGTAATGGGTGTTCAATATGCCTAGTTTGGATCAATTCCATTGTTGTAAGAGTTCAGGATGCTCTTTGATTGTGTGTTAACTATAAATTCCAGAAATTGTAACTCCCAAATGTCAAGGTCTATTTTCCCCAAACTCCAACTGTGTTCGCATATGGGCATATTGAGTATTCATGCCAAATTTGGTCCTGATCCAACATTGTTTCAGTCCACAGTGCTCTCTGGATATAGGTGAACTACAACTCCAAAACTCAAGGTCAATGCCCACCAAACTCTTACAGTATTTTCTCTCGGTTATGTGAGTTCTGTGTGGGAAGTTTGTGTCTTTCTGCCATTCCTGCCAGGATATCTATGTTGTGTTCATTGAAACAGGCCCAGGTTTCACACTGAGTGTATAAATACATTTAAAAACATATTAACTACATGTATGACTGTGTTAGAGTGTCATTTTGTGTCATTTTGGTTGGTGGTGTGCCCCAGGATTTTGTAAATGTAAAAAATGTGCCGCGGCTCAAAAAAGGTTGAAAAACACTGGTTTAACCCATGTGAGCACACAGGCTTGTTTCCAGTTGCTGGGCCCAATCAGGCGTGCATCTACACTGTCAAATTAATGCAGTTTGACCCCAAGTTGGACACCTTAAAGTAGTAGTAACTTAGAATCATAGAATACTTGAGTTGGAAGAGACCTCGTGGGCCATCCAGTCCAACCCCCTGCCAAGAAGCAGGAAAATCGCGTTCAAAGCACCCCTGACAGATGGCCATCCGGCCTCTGCTTAAAAGCCCCCAAAGAAGGAGCCGCCACCACTCTCTGGGGCAGAGAGTTCCACTGCTGAACAGCTCTCACTGTCAGAAAGTTCTTCCTAATGTTTAGGTGGAATCTCCTTGTGGGCTATCCAGTCCAACCCCCTGCCAAGAAGCAGGAAAATCGCATTCAAAGCACCCCTGACAGATGGCCATCTGGCCTCTGCTTAAAGCCCCCAAAGAAGGAGCTGCCACCACACTCTGGGGCAGAGAGTTCCACTGCTGAACAGCTCTCACTGTCAGGAAGTTCTTCCTCATGTTTAGGTGGAATCTCCTTGTGGGCTATCCAGTCCAACCCCCTGCCAAGAAGCAGGAAAATCGCATTCAAAGCACCCCTGACAGATGGCCATCTGGCCTCTGCTTAAAGCCCCCAAAGAAGGAGCTGCCACCACACTCTGGGGCAGAGAGTTCCACTGCTGAACAGCTCTCACTGTCAGGAAGTTCTTCCTCATGTTTAGGTGGAATCTCCTTGTGGGCTATCCTTGTGGGCTATCCAGTCCAACCCCCTGCCAAGAAGCAGGAAAATCACATTCAAAGCATGCCTGACAGATGGCCATCCGGCCTCTGCTTAAAAGCCCCCAAAGAAGGAGCCGCCACCACACTCTGGGGCAGAGAGTTCCACTGCTGAACAGCTCTCACTGTCAGGAAGTTCTTCCTAATGTTTAGGTCAGGTCTGTAGCCAGGATTTTGATTTGGGGGGGGGGGGGGTGAGTTTGAGTGACAGAGGTTCTACCCTAGCAAACCCTTTGTATCGTTATCCCAATACTCCCATGCCTATGGGATATATTGAGCATAGTGATCGGATCATGATATGAATAAACAACAATTTAAATAATGTACCAGTAAGGCCTTCTCGCAGACCACCCTAAGAATTGGGGGGGGGGGGGTGAAGCCCCTCAAGCCCCCCTCCCCCTACAGGCCTGGTTTAGGTGGAATCTCCTTGTGGACCTTCCAGCCCAACCCCCTGCCAAGAAGCAGGAAAATCACATTCAAAGCACCCCTGACAGGTGGACATCCAGCCTCTGGTTAAACACCTCCAAAGAACGAGCCTCCACCACACTCCGGAGCAGAGAGTTCCATTTCTGAATAGCTCTCACAGTCAGGAAGTTCTTCCTAATCTTTAGGTGGAATCTCCTTTCCTGTAGTTTGACTAGTCAACACTGTTCTAATTCCCAGTTATTCATTGAGTCTCCTTTACCGTATTTTGGATTGAATGGATTATAGGTGCAGAGCTATATTATGGGTCCATCTACACTGCAGAATTAATGCAGTTTGACACCACTTTGGCTGCCATGGCTCAATGTTATGGCATCATGGGAGGTGTGGTTTTCCAAGGTTTTTAGCCAAAGAGTGCTGGTGCTTCGACAAATCACAACTTCCAGGGTTCCATAGCATTGAGCTGGGGGAGTTAAAGTGGGGTCCAACTGTAAATGCATTTACACCAGGCACGGGCAAAATTGGGCCCTCCAGATGTTTTGGACTTCCACTCCCACAATTCCTAACAGCCTTAGGCCCATTCCTAACAACCGTAGGCTTTTAGGAATTGTGGGAGTGGAAGTCCAAAACATCTGGAGGGCCCAAGTTTGCCCAGGCCTGGTCCAGAAGAACTGTTTAGCTTAATTTGATCTTCTTCACCATTGGACTGTTCAGCTAACAAATATTTTAAATCATTGGGTATTATTATTTAATTAATCACTTAAACACCGTGTTATATTATTTTTACATGCATATTTGCATTGTTGACAAAAGAGATATACTAATGTATAAGAAAGACTTCTGAAACATCATTTTAACCAGTGTAGCCAATGGTAGTGGTCAATCAAAATAGCAATGATACCCCATTTGGAGGATTTATGATTATCAGTTCTATAATTTCACTGAAGTCAAGATGGCTGAACGAGACCATTATACTTTGGGCATATTTTGAGATGACTCATTGGAAAAGACAATAATATTTGGTAAAGGCGAAGACAGTACGGAAAAGAGAAGATAGATAGCATTACAGGTGGATTAACTTAATCAGGGGAGCCATGACCTTAAGTTGCATGACTCTATGACCAGGGCTTTCAGAGGTCTCTTATTTATAGTTCTCCATCAGTCCAACTTGATGGCACATCACAACCGTGTTTAGCAGGTTAAATGTTTTAAATTTATCCTACAAAGTAACTGGAAGTGCTATTGAATAGTTCAGTGTTTCTCAACCTTCCTAATGCTGTGACTCCGTAATACAGTTTCTCATTTTATTTATTTATTTCATTTCTAACCCGGCTTTCTCTACCCCCGAAGGGGGACTCAGGGCGGCTAACAAAAGGCAACAATTTAATGCCGCATACAAGAACAAAACAACAACATGCTTTTCAGAGTTTTTTTGCAGACAAGATATCGAGCCTCTGCCAGGACCTCCCGGCCACGGTTGATACAGTACGTGAGCTCGAGACTCCGTGGCCCTCCGCTGGGCCCACCCTCGACCGGTTTCGGCCACTGGACGCAGATGCTGTTGATAAGATAGTGGCTGCAACCAGACCTACCACCTGCTCCCTCGACCCGTGCCCCTCCTGGCTTGTTAGATCTTGCCTGGAGGGGTTACGTGGGCCTCTGTTGAACATCATAAACAGCTCCCTTGAGCAAGGAGTCTTTCCAGAGTGCTTAAAAGAGGCGGTGGTAGCTTCATTGCTGAAAAAACCGTCATTAGACCCGGCGGTTCCCTCCAACTACCGCCCAGTGTCGAATCTCTCGTACCTGGGGAAGGTGGTTGAGAGGGCGGCAATGGAGCAGTTGGAGTCCTTCTTAGATGATGCAACATGGCTAGACCCCTTCCAGTCCGGCTTCCGTTCGGGGCATGGGACGGAGACGGTCCTGCTCGCCATCACAGACCAACTCCATTGCCAGCTCGACCAAGGCGGGTCTGCGCTGCTCGTGTTATTGGACCTCACGGCAGCGTTTGACACAGTCGACCACAATCTTTTAACCCACCGCCTGGCCATGGCTGGAGTGAGGGGGACAGTCCTAAAATGGCTGACCTCCTTCCTCCACCAGCGGTCTCAGCGTGTGAGGAGAGGCGAGGTGGTCTCCGAGGGCTCCCTGTTAGTTTGTGGAGTTCCTCAGGGGGCCATTCTCTCCCCTCTGTTATTTAACATCTATATGCAGCCGCTTGCACAGCTGGTACGGAGTTTGGGGCTTGAGTGCCATCAGTACGCTGATGACACTCAGCTCATTCTGAGGATGGAGGGCAGGCCTGTATCCGTCCCCGATAATTTCCAGCGTTGCCTCGAAGCCGTTACTGGATGGCTGCGAGCCAGTAGGTTGAGGGTGAATCCAGCGAAGACGGAGATCTTGTGGCTAGGCCGCCCGGATGATGCGGATGTCCAGCTTCCGAGCCTGAACGGTGTGGCGCTATGCCCATTGTCTCTAGTAAAGAGCCTGGGAGTCCATTTGGACTCCCAGCTGACCATGGAGACCCAGGTCTCCATGGCCAGCAAGTCTGCTTTTTTCCATCTTAGACAGGCGAGGCAGCTGGCCCCCTATCTATCCCGGAACGACCTGGCCACGGTGATCCAAGCCACGGTCATCTCTAGACTGGACTACTGCAACACACTCTACGTTGGCCTCCCTCTGTCGGTGACCCGGAAGCTCAGGCTAGTGCAGAATTCTGCCGCCCGACTCCTGTCTGGAATTACAGCAGGCAGTCACATAACACCTGCCTTGCAGGATCTGCACTGGCTGCCAATTGAGCACCGGATCACTTTCAAAGTGTTGGTTATTACCTTTAAGGCCTTGCACGGCTTGGGGCCAGCGTACCTGAGGGACTGTCTCTCCCCATACCGCCCAACGAGATCACGGCGGTCAGAGGATGCTAACCTCTTAGATGTTCCCTCGGCGAAGACTGTGCGCCTGACAGCAACCCGTAGGAGGGCGTTTTCCGTCATTGTGCCCACATTGTGGAACGCCCTCCCAGCGGAGGTCCGCGCTATCCAGGACTTGCTCCCTTTCAGACGGGCCTGTAAGACCCTCCTCTTTCGACAGGCCTTCGACCTGTAGGTCTTCCCTTATGTTGCCCTTTTAAACTGTTTTTATGGTGTTATGCATCACCACAATTTTAACTGCTGTATTGTTTTATATGTCGACTTGTTGTTGTACATGTCGACTTGTTGTGGTTTTTTAAGTGTTGTTGTTTTTACTGTGCCTTTTTGGCTCTTGTGAGCCGCCCCGAGCCCCTCCGGGAGTGGCAGCATAGAAGCCCGAATAATAAATAATAATAATAAATAAATATCAAAAATACAACAAAGCAGATTATAAACAGTTACATATCAAAATCCCCCATAATCCCCATTCCATATTCATAGGCTGTCAGCCAATCCACAGTCCGCCAACACAACCCTATCCTACTCAGATTGTCTGTCCGCTGCTCCACATCAACCAAACGCCTGGTCCCACAGCCACGTCTTCACCTTTTTTCTAAAGGAAAGGAGGGAAGAAGTTGATCTTATTTTGCTGGGGAGCGAATTCCCTAGGTGAGGGGCCGCTACCGAGAAAACACTGTGTCTCATCCCCACCAAATGTATTAGTCTTTACTAGTGTTTCTCAACCTTCCTAATGCCGCAACCCCTTAATACAGTTACTCATGTTGTGGTGACCCCCAACCATAACATTATTTTCATTGCTACTTCATAACTGTGATTTTGCTACTGTTATGAATCATAATGTAAATATCTGATACGCAGGATGTATTTTCATTCACTGGACCAAATTTGACACAAATACCCGATATGCCCAAATTTGAATACTGATGGGATTTTGGGGGGTTGGGTTGGGTTGATTTTGTCATTTGGGAGTTGTAGTTGCTGGGATTTATAGTTCACCTACAATCAAAGAGCCTTCTGAACTCCACCATTGATGGAATTGAACCAAACTTGGCACACAGAACCAACAAAAAATACTGGAAGGGTTTCGTGGGCATTGACCTTGAATTTTGAAGTTGTAGTTCACCTACATCCAGAGAGCACTGTGGACTCAAACAATGATGGATCTGGACCAAACTTGGCACAAAAACTCAATATGCCCAAATGTGAATGCGGGTGGAGTTTGGGGAAAACAGACCTTGACATTTGGGAGTTGTAGTTGCTGGGATTTATCATTCACCTACAATCAAAGATGATTCTGAACACCACTAATGAAAAAATTGGGCCAAACTTCCCATACAGAATCCCCATGACCAACAGAACATACTGTGTTTTCTAATTGTCTTTGGCGACCACTCTGACACCCCCTTCGCGACCCCCAGGTTGAGAAACGCTGGAAGAGGCCTATGTGTTCACTGTTTTGTTCCCTCTTCCAGAAATGCCATTGAACTCCTTGCACCGCTTGGCTGCCTGGCCTCCAGACAGAAGCACACTCTTCCTGACTTGCCTTATGATTATGGTGCACTTCAACCCCATATTAGTGCAGAAATAATGCAGCTTCACCACAGCAAACATCATGCCACATATGTTAATAATCTGAATGTTGCTGAAGAAAAATACAAAGAGGCCTTGGCAAAAGGTATGTTTGTGAAGGTGATGCCTAGCAAAACTGCTGCTGCATACCTATCATTGTGTGCACATGTGCTATCTCTTGGGCTAAAATTAACAGTCACTTATGTTCTGGCACTTTTTCAATGTTTTTGTAAAATGTCCAATCTTAATTATGCTTCAGGCTACAAATGCCATACCACTAAAGTGCCTATGGTTTATCCTTAGGATACTATTTGAGGACTGTGAAGATGTCACTCTGTACTGAAAGATTTGTATCATCCTTTCCCATTAACAGAAGCTGTCATTGTGACTTATTGTTATGGTATGTTTTGAAGCAAAAATTATGTCTTAAGGAAGATTATTTTAAAAGAACACCGAGATGCATACATGTCTAGTGAAAACATTGACTCTGTCCCCATGAGACAACAATCTAGAATGCGATAGGATTGCTGGCTTTTCATGAGCAAACATTGTTTGGTGCTCCCACATGCAGCCATAGCGGCTAAACAAGCTTTATTGCATGGTGGGTCTGTTGCATTGGCAGGCAGCAAGCAGTTTATTGTCTTGCTCATTTTGTCTATCACCCTGGGGAAATAACAAACACTGGTGCTGCTATATAAGTGCCATTCTAAAATATGGTCTAATACAGGGGTATCCACACTTTTACAGCATGCGAGCTACTTTTATAGCAACCAAGTCTCAAAGATCTACCTGGCGCACTACCGCCAACACGCATGCACGCTCCCGACGCCACCTTCCGCCTGCACGGGGCTTCTTCTGCCACTGAGGCTTTAGTGGGCGAGCCCTGGTGCTCGTCTCTTGACAGTGACCGCCCATTGGTTGCTCCTGAGTGGATGTGAGGCTGCAGGGAGTGAGTGAGAGAGAGAGTGTGTGTGTGTGAGTGAGAGAGAGAGAAGACCTTGCCGGAGGAGGATGGTCCCTGCGGTGGGGCTGCAGCAGGCTTAACTCACCGGTGTCGAGGGCGCGCTCGTCACCTGCAGCCCCACCGCGGGGACCATCTTCCTCCGGCGAGGAGGGCTCTCACACACACACACACTCCCCCCTCCCTTCTGCAGCCTCGCATCCTATCCCTGCGCGTGCCTTCGCCTTGCTCCCGCCCCACCCAGGAGCAACCAAGAGACGAGCACCAGGGCCTGCCCACTAAAGCCTCAGTGACGGAAGAAGCCCCGTGCAGGCGAAAGGTGGCAGAAGCGCGGGCAGAAGCGCCCCATCTGGCTGGGATCGACTCATAATGGACTCGGGATCGACTGGTTGATCGTGAGCTACCTAATGAGCACCCCTGGTCTAATACATTGTCAAAGAAACCACTGGGGTTTGTTATTTTGGAGTTTTGGGATACAGTTGGTAACCTATATCCACGGCTGCTACTTTCATGGAGTCATCTATCTGTGGCTTGAAAATATTTTTAACACTCCAAAAAGCAAACCTTAATTTTTCCCATTTTAAATTTGGGACACTATTTTACTACAAATTATATATAATGGGACTTAAACAACCACAACTTTTGGTATCCACAGGGGTCCTAGGACCAAGCTGTAGCAGACATGAAGGGTCCATTTTTCAGGTTTGAACACTTCGTTGGTCCTCTTTAAATTCCATATATTTAATGAGAGCTTGTTCATGGTTGCAACCTAATTTACTTAACAAGTTTCCAAAGTCACTGGCTATGGAATTTTTAGAGAGCTATTTAGTTATGTAACCCCTGAAAATAAATAAATAAATATAGATATAGAGGCAGACAGACAGACAGATTACGGCTGAGTGCCCCCGGGGGGTGAGAAGGGTGGGGTAGAAATACTGTAAATAAATAATAAATACTGGAGTGTCAAAATAAGACTTCCTTAAAGGTATACTCAATTTTTCTTTGTAAATGTTTTATGTAACGTGTGGAGAAAACAGAAAAAGGGTGGAAAAGTACAGTTATTCTGCTTAATAATTAGCTCAAGGCAGGAATGTGTTTGGGTTTTTTTTTTCTCCTGTGGGGTGGCTTCTAGATAAGCAAATAACTGTCCACGCCCTCTTTTTAGGATGTTACCAAAGCAAATTCTTGAGTGCTGCCAATAGATATGTTGCCTAACACTCAAACTCCTTGGAACAAAAATTCAGAGCGGAAAGCAAATCTTACAGAAATTGATAATAATTAGCCCAATGTCTTTTGAGTTGCATTCAGTTTTTCATCAGGAGTAAATGCCCTTGCTATCCAGAAAGGTTTTTGTATATATCTGGAAGAAAACAATCATAGAACAAGACCTGTTTCCACTGTCTCTACAGATAGACCATCTCACTTTGACCTTCCTATAACTGTCACCAAATAGTAACCATTTCAAAGCCATTCTATGCCAGCTGGTAATCCTTATTTCTTTTGTGAAATATCTTACATTGTAATTCTGAGTACATGCTGCATATCTTTGTTAATCTAAGGGAAAATAGCAATACTCCAGATCCACTGAGTAGAAATTACCTGATAGGCATTCCACTGATCTTTCTACGTCATCACACTAGAGAATGAATCCACTTTAAATCCAGTTTCTGCCTCCTGCAGAATTCTGGAGGTTGTCATTTAGTGAGGCTGTTAAAGGCTCCTCTTTGAACTACAAACACCAGAATGGAGGCAGAAACTGGATTTAAAGTGGATTCATTCTCTAGTGCAGGCCTGTCCAACAGGCTGCCCGGGGGCCACACACGGCCCTCGGGCCACACACGGCCCTCCAGCCCCTTGGATCCGGCCCTCCTACCCTCCTGCAAGAAATCACCTTTTTAAAAAAATTTTTGAAAAATTGTAGCGGCGGCACAGCTGTCCGCCATTACCTGTCCTGGCTCTTCAGCAGACAGGAAATGAGCCAGGACAGGAAATGACGCCGCGGAGCCAAAGGACTACAAGTCCCAGCTTCCCCTCCTGCTGCGCCATTTCCTTTGAGACTAAGAGAGTACAGGAAGTACTCTTCTGCTGTGTCTTCGGCTCCTGCCTCTGTGTCTTCACCTCTCTCATGCTCCGGCTCCTGGATCCTCGTTGGAAGAGAGAAGCCGGACCGGAACAAGGCTGTGTGGAGCTCTGTTTGGGCAGCGGTTGTTTGGGAAGGATACCGAACTAAGGCAGGCTGAAGCAGAGGGCTGTTTTGCTGGGGTGGGCTCCTTCCTTCGTTCCTTCCTTCAATCCTTCCTTCCTTCCTTGCTTTTATTTTATTTTATATTTATTTTATTTTTATTTATTTTATTTTTTTTATTTTATTTTATTTATTTCCTTTTCTTCTTGCATTTATTCCTCCCTCATTTCTTCCCTCTATCCATCTTCCTTCCTTCCTTCCTCTCTTCCTTTCTTTTATTCTTTTATTTTTATTTATTTTCACACTGCAGCCCCCCAGGTGATCAGTGACCTGAATTCCGGCCCTTGGGCCGGTAGAAGTTGGACAGCCCTGCTCTAGTGTGATGAGGTCCTTATTGTGACTAACAGTTTGATTTAGATCTGGCAGAAAATAATAAGTTGGAAGATTTATATAAAAAAAGCAAGCAAGTCTGGTCTGTTTTGAAATGCACACCAAGTACTGTTGCTGTTTTAATAACTGCACCAAGGCACATTGGCTTTTGTTTAATTAGTGGGAGGCATACATAGTTTAGGTCCAACCTATCTTCGAGACTGCATTTCCCCCTATGAACCTGTGTGGGCTCTAAGATCTGTCAGAGAGGCCATCCTCTCGGTTCCACCTCTGTCTCAAACGTGGTTGATGGGGACGAGGGAGAGGGCCTTCTCAGCGGTGGCCCCTTGGCTTTGGAAATGCCCTTTCCAGAGAAATTAGGCTTACTCCCACATTCCAATGTTTTTGGAAAAATTTGAAAACATGGCTTTTCATGATTAAAACAGGAGGACCTTTGACTACTGCACTTTAAATGATTTGACAAAAGGCATTAAAACATCAATCAGTAGCTAAATGGACTGAGGACCAAGTGGTACTGTTTGACTACTGCACTTTAAATGATTTGACATTGATAGATGGGCAGCCAGCATGTATTTTCTTATGACATTGATACAGCTGTCATTGCTGCATTTTATTGAGTATTTTATTTAAATTAGAAGGGGTTTATATGCTACTTTTATATGTACAGTAGAGTCTTGCTTATCCAATCTTTGGTCAACCAGTGTTCTGTATTGTCCAATGCAGTCTGCCTCCCACCCGTATCCACAGCTGTTTTAATACATTGTGATGTTTTGGTGCTAAATCCGTACATACAGTAATTACTACATACCGTTACTGTGTATTGAACTGCTTTTTCTGTCGATTTGTTGTAAAACATGATGTTTTGGTGCTTAATTTGTAAAATCATAATGTAATTTGACGTTTAATAGGCTTTTCCTTAATCCATCCTTATTATCCAGCATTTTTGCTTATCCAACGTTCTGCTGGCCCATTTATGTTTAGTAATCAAGACTACTGAATTTGTTTATGTAAATTGACATTGTTATATGTATTTTACTGTACCTTGTGTATTCTGTTGCACTACTATGTGCTTTTGTAAGCTGCCCCGAGTCCCTTTTGGGAGATGGTGGCAGGTTATAAAGTTGTTGTTGTTGTTGTTATACAAATATTTAAATACACTAAAACTAGAAGAAAGTTGAATATACCCCCTTTCTAAAAGATAATGACTTGCAAGAAGAAACAGTTTGTTTAGCTCCTTGTCTGCTGGTCTTTTAGAAGCCTCAAACCTGTTTTCTGCTGATTTTTAACATGATTTGATATTTCTGTTATGCTCCATTTCTTTTGATGTTTTTCATTTGTTGATTAAGTTTATATTAGAGGTTTTTTTATATTGTGTTGTCTCATGTATAGTGTCTGCCTTTTAAAAATGAATACATATTAGATAATTCAGACTGATGTGGACTTGGGATTTTTCAAATCACATTTGATTGTGTAGTTTATGGATCTGTCTATAATATCTTGAAAGTCCTAAGTTTATATGTATTGTCGAAGGCTTTTAATCCTGGAATCACTGGGTTGTTGTAGGTTTTTTGGGCTGTATGGCCATGCTCTAGAACAGGGCTGTCCAACTTCTACCGGCCCAGGGGCCTGAATTCCGGTCACTGATGACCTGGGGGGCCGTAGGGTCTGCCCCTGCCCCCGGCTCCGCCCTCTCCCCCGGCGCCCTCTCCCCTTATTTTAATTTAATATTAAATATATTTAATTCCATCCTCCCATCTCCCCTTATTTTTATTTAATATTAAATATATTTAATTCCATCCTCCCCTCTCCCCTCATTTTTATTTAATATTAAATGTATTTAATTCCATCCTCCCATCTCCTTATTTTTATTTAATATTAAATATATTTAATTCCATCCTCCCATTTAATATTAAATATATTTAATTCCATCCTCCCCTTATTTTTATTTAATATTAAATATATTTAATTCCATCCTCCCCTCTCCCCTTATTTTTATTTAATATTAAATATATTTAATTCCATCTTCCCCTCTCCCCTTATTTTTATTTAATATTAAATATATTTAATTCCATCCTCCCATCTCCCCTTATTTTTATTTAATACTAGCTTGGGGACCCGGCGGTGCCCGGGTCATTTGAGAAGTGCAGCAGGATGTAGAGTGGGTCATGGGGGCTCTGTATGGCAAGTTTGGTCTTGATCCATCATTCTTGGAAGTTGCAGTGGTATCATGAAAGTACTGAAGGTACTGGAAGTCCCAACATCTGTGGTCCAGCCTCCCCCAAATTGCAGTAGGATGTAGATTGGGTCAAGGGGGCTCTGTGTGCTAAGTTTGGTCTGTATTGGTGAATGGATGAGGGTTGTATTGTTTTTAGGGAGTGAAGGTACTTCAAGTCCCATCATCTGTGTTCCGTTTCACGCAAAACTGCACCAGGATGTAGAGTGGGTAATGAGGGCTCTGTGGGCCAGGTTTGGTGTTGATCAGTCATTGGATTAGGTTTGCAGCAGTCTTGGAAAGTAAGGGAAGGTACTGCAAGTCCCATCATCCACGTTCTGCCCCCCTCCAAACTTCAGTAGGATGTAGAGTGGGTCACTGGGGCTCTGTGTGCCAAATGTGGTCTTTATCGGTGTTTGTTGGGGGCCGCAGTGGTCTGTGGGAACAGAAAGGCGTGAAAGTACTACAAATCCCATAGTCCATTGTCAGTCCTCCCCGAACCTTACCAGGACGTGAAGGTAGTCATGGGGGTGTGCCAAGTTTGGTCTCGATCAGTAATTGGGAAAGGGTCGCAGCGGACTTGGGAAGTGAGTAGAGGTACTTCAAGTCCCATCATCCATGGTCTGCCCTCCTCCAAACTGCAGCAGGATGTAGAGTGGGTCATGGGGGCTGTGTGTGCCAAGTGTGGTCTGTATTGGTCCTTTTTGGTGGCCTCAGTGGTCTGTGGGAACCAAAGTGTTGGAAAGTACTACAAATCCCATAATCCGTGGGTCATGTCCCCCGAACCACACCAGGACGTAAAGGGGGTTAGGGGGGTTATGTGTACCAAGCTTGGTGCAGGTCCATCACCCGCGCTGGTCGCTGTGGCCTGTGAAAGTGGCTGCCACATATCCGCCCTCCGCACACATATATACATACAAACATTCCGTTTTATAAAGGTATACAGATTAAATATATTTAATTCCATCCTCTTCTCCCCCCTTATTTTAATGTATCCCATCTCCCCGTATTTCATCTTTAAATATATTTAATTTTATATTTAATACATGAAGGGAGATGGGGGGAGGGAATGAGGAGCCCCCCGAGGAGCCCCCTGCTTCGGCCTACCTTTTCCAAACGCGCAGGATCCAGGAGTACCTGGACGATGAGAGAGGCGACGACCGACTGAGTCGAAGAAGGTCCTAATCGCGTCTGTGGGCCTCCGCGATCCAGTAGTAAAGTAGCCGAAGAGTATCGCGAGAATACGCAATCCACACGGGATTTCGCTGTCAACGCCGGGGTGATCTCGCATTGACAGCGAAATCCCGTGTGGATTGCGTATTCTCGCGATACTTGCTCCGAACCCGGAAGTAGGTTTTTTTTTTAAAAAAAATTATGTTTCAATTTTTATTTTTTGTTAAAAAGCTTAGGGGGCCGTAGGGAAGGGGCTGGGGGGCCGTATACGGCCCCCAGGCCGCCAGTTGGGCAGCCCTGCTCTAGAAGTATTCTCGCCTGATGTTTTGCCTGCATTTATGGCAGGCATCCTCAGAGGTTGAGAGGTCTGACCTCACAACCTCTGAGGATGCATGCCATAGATACAGGCGAAACAACAGGAGAGAATGCTTCTAGAACATGGCCATACAGCCCAAAAAACCTACAACAATCCTATGTTTATAATTTGTCAACAAAGGCATATTTCTTTATAAGCCAAAATTAATCTATTTTCTTATTTAGTTCCACTAAATAAGTATTTCAAGAAAAAACACCATGTTTTTATTTCCGGGTTTACCTTAGTTTTCCAGGAATGTATCTGTTCTTTGCACCTACAGGTGATGTGACTGCTCAGGTATCTCTTCAGCCGGCTCTGAGGTTCAATGGCGGAGGCCATATTAATCACACTATCTTCTGGACAAACCTTTCTCCTAATGGTGGAGGGGAACCAACAGGTCTGTAATATAAATGCCTCAAGTATTATAGATTCTGCTACGTCAAGCTTTTGTTCTGTTGCAGATAAGCTTTTATTTTGTTTTCAAAAAAGATTTTAAAAACCCTCAAATAAACAATTAAAAAGGGAAAAAAGAAGGAAAAGATGGGGAACATTACAGGATATAGTGTGTAAGTTATGGAGCGTTAGGGAGCCATGTTAGTTCTGCCTCATATAGGGAGACCTCTGCTGGCTTTAAAGGAAAAGGCATTTGTGAAACCAGTGGAAAAGAAGGACTAGTGCTTGCCTATCTCTGCACACTGCAGTTTAAATGAATTGTACCTTCCTTTTGCTTCCTTTTATTCATTCTTTATCTTCATATATTTCCAAGCAACATTTGTTTTAGCTTCTGCATCATTGTGATGAGCAGCTAAAAAAGAGTTTTGTTATCTGTACTTAACCTGTTCAACCTCTTGAGGAAATAGCAGAGGAAAAACTAACTCCTGTATTTGTGTGATTTTTCCGTTTAAGGGGAGCTAATGGAAGCAATTAAACGTGATTTTGGCTCCTTTGCAAACTTCAAGGAGAAATTAACCACAGTCTCAGTTGGTGTCCAAGGATCGGGTTGGGGATGGCTTGGTTTTAACAAAGAGCAAGGTCGACTGCAGGTTTCCGCTTGCTCCAATCAGGATCCTCTCCAAGGAACTACTGGTGAGTTTTTGAAACCTTGTTGAAATGGAAAGATACTGCTTGTCTTATGCAGTTGGAAATCACCAAGGGCAAGTGCCCTTTTTGGCCCCAGCCATCAGCCATTCATTTATCTCTCTGGCTCCTGAGAACTCAGTAAACATTTCCCACAAACTTATAAGCTCCAAAGGCTAGAATTCTTTGTTGTAATAAAAGTGGGAGTTTTCAGAGAGTTGGATTATGTATCTAGTATATCTTGAGCTTTACCTATCTATTGAGTACTTTTTTGCCTTGCGCTGTGATACTCCTCACTTCCCTAAATAATTGTAGAAGCACCTACACATGAGCAAACACATTATTTGAGATATAAAACTAGGAAGCTGTCTAGTAGGCTTGGGCAATCATGGTTCTAAAGTACTTACAAAAGTAAAGTTCTGGTGGTGAAAACTAGGTGGCGCTGGTGTTTTGCTTCTACACTGTTGCTAAAGTTCTGGTGGTGAACATTTCAGAATTTCAAAATTTCGTTATAAATGGCAGTTTCTAATTGGTTCTGTCTTAAAAATTGCCAATAATGAGATAATAATGAAGTTTTGAAAGTTTTGTTAGAGTTCTGAAATGTTCACCACGAGAACATTTCAGAATGTTCAGCAAAACTGTAGAAGCAAAGCACCAGCGCCACCTAGTTTTCACCACCAGAACTTTACTTTTGTAAGTGGGTAGGCCCGTGTGTTCTTGGTTGTGCCACTACATCAATTTGTTGCTGTTTTTACTGTGTTGCTCTGTTTTTTTAATTGTTTTTAACCTTCTGTATTTTATTGTGCCTTCGGCTCTTGTAAGCCGCCGCGAGCCTTCGGGAGTCGGCGGCATAGAAACCCGAATAAATAAATAAACAAATAAATAAGTACTTTAGAACCATTTAGATCCATGATTGCCCAGGCCTACTGTCTAGTAGTAAAAGTAAAGGTTTCCCCTTGACATTAAGTCTAATTGTGTCTAACTCTGGGAGCTGGTGCTCATCTCAATTCCTAAGCTGAAGAGCCAGCATTGTCCATAGATGCCTCCAAGGTCATGTGGCCGGCATGACTGCATGGAGCGCCGTTACCTTCCCGCAGAAGTACCTATTGATCTACTCACATTTGCATGTTTTCGAATGGCTAGATTGGCAGAAGCTGGGTCCAATAGTGGGAGCTCATCCTTTTTTTTTAGTTAGCAATTTCAGCAGCTCAGGAGTTTAACCCGCTGCGCCACCGGGGGCTCCAGGTCTAGTACTTAAGTCTAGTACTTAATTCTATTAAGAACTGATGGTCAGGAATTCACATTTTTAAAACCCTGTGAATAAAATAGCACTCTTTGTTGGTTTCAAATGTCATGTAATCATTTGAAGAAAAAACTGTAATAACTTGTTTAACCCTCATTTTACTGTAGCTATATTTCTTCTTTTTTTCTAGGTCTTATTCCCTTGCTAGGAATCGACGTATGGGAACATGCATATTATCTTCAGTATAAAAATGTTAGACCTGACTATCTCAAAGCTATTTGGAATGTGATCAACTGGGAAAACGTATCTTCAAGATATGCAACTTGCAAAAAGTAGGGTAAAATTCTTATACAGACTCAAACAAGAACCTTGATGTTTCTCGGATCATTTTGTACAAGCTCTAACAGCTGGCTTGCTAATTGCTCCACCAGTGAAAATATCGCACATCAAATAAAAGGGTTTTTTTTGCCATTGAGTTAAATGTTTGTCTAATTTGGTGAGAGTTAGTAAAGTGTAGTTCTTAAAAGTGCTAAGCTGTTCTCCGGAATGGTAATAATTTATTCAGTGCTATGAAAGAACATGATTTTTCAAAACGTCAGGATTACAGTTGAAAACGTTCTTGTAAGTTTGATTATTCCTTCAAGCGTGTTTCTTGTACTGCAAAGAACAAGCTAGGCATACCAAATTTAAGAGCAGGATCTGAGACATATTAATAGCACTTCAAGAGCATTTTGTAACCTAAATTTCCTGAAAGCTGGTGTATATCATTGTGGACATGCTGGGTGAGTAAAAGGCAGTATTAATGACAGGACCTTGTTTAAACAAACAGAAACATTCTGAATGTCTCTCACAGCTGTTAAAGACTGGTGTGTCCGTTTTCATGGAGACTTAAAATAGGGAAAGTCATGATCAGAGAAATTGCACCAAATGAATAGATTATTTGATTTGTGCTTGGCTTAGTATCTATTTAGGGCTATTTTTGTAGTGTACTACTAATGGATGATAACCAGATTGTTTTCTGAAACTGGTCTGTAATGGCTTCCTCTTTTTTTGCACTACAATGTTTGATTTTTTTTGTTCTCAAAATAAAATCTATGTTTTACTGTGTTTTATTGAGTCTTACTGTGTTTTTATCTATTTCTTGTATTCACATATTATGCTGTAAACCGCCCCGAGCCTTTGGGAGTGGCGGTGTATAAATCCAATAATAAAATAAATAAAATCTGAAATTGATTCAAGCTCATTATTAACCACGGGTGTGCTTTTAATTGTAACAATATTTGAAAATACCATACCTTAAATGTTATAGCAGGAGTCGTCATCCTGCAATGATCTCTTATATTTTAAAAAATGCTTGATAGTTGATATCTGATTCTTACTGTACTTGATGACAAACTGTTTTACATAACAGCAGGGAGTTTGCTGTGTTGTTAAAGGCTTTTATGGCTAGAACCACTGCGTTGCTGTGAGTTTTCTGGGCTGTATGGCCATCTTCCAGAAGCATTCTCTCCTGATGTTTTGCCCACATCTATGGCAGGCATCCTCAGAGGTTGTGAGGTCTGTTGGAAACTGGGCAAGTGGGGTTTTTAATACCAGTAGTTAAAAAGCTCTAAAACTAAGACAGCAAATAAAGAACAACACTAAAAAAACCTGTGTATTCCGGACAGGAAACAATCATGGCCAGCTAACACCTCCCAACAAAGGATTCTCCAGACAGGAAGTAGCCAAGTTTTGAGGCTGCAAGGCCATTCAATGCTAATCAAGCTGGCCAGATTCAACATTCACACTTTCCTCCAGAAGACAAGAGTCCTTTCTCTCTCCCTGGGCATTCCACAGATATATAAACCCCACTTGCCTAGTTTCTAACAGACCTCACAACCTCTGAGATTGTCTGCCATAGATGTGGGTGAAACACCAGGAGGGAATGGTCCTGGAACATGGCCATACAGCCTGGAAGACACAAAGCAACCCAGTGAGCTTGCCCTTACTACAAGTACACTTAGACACAAGTCATATCTAAAAATCTAGGTAGCAATGTGCAAAGAATGAATCGGTCAGGCGAGGGGTTTTAAAATATCATTGCCACCAAAAATATAAAGGACCTATCAGACAACGGATGTTTATTTCTGCTGCCACCTTTTGTATTCAGGAGCTATTTATTTATTTATTTATTTATTTGGATATTTGTACCCCGCCCTTCTCACCCCCTGGGGGACGACGACTCAGGGTGGCTTCCAGCCAGCACATATTCAATGCCACACATAAATACACATCAAAATCAATAATTAAATAGTTAAAACATTAAATTAATACAGTAAATATTTTAAAAAATGGTGCCAGTCTGGTGGTCGTCCCCCCATCGGGTTCTGTAATTGCCATCTCCATTAAGCTTATCCATAAACCATTTCCAAAGCAATGTTGTCATTGTCATAGTCAAGTCTGCAAGATGTAGTCCCACATCCGCATTATTAATTTCCTTCTAAAGGAGAGGAGGGATGAAGATGACCTAATTTCCCCAGGGAGTGAATTCCAGAGGTGGGGGGCTACCACCGAGAAGGCCCTGTCCCTCGTCCCCGCCAACCATGTTTGTGACAGGGGCGGGGCCAAGAGGAGGAAAATCTTCTGGAGAGGCCCTCCTCTTGGCCCCGGCCCTGTCAGAAACAAATTGTCTGATCACACACTAACCCTTCGAGGTAGGTCACATACCAATTTTCCCAGGTAAATCAGATCCATTACACACTGCACTTCGGTTTGGTGTGATTGGGAGTTTGCAAATATTCACATGAAGCACAATACTTTATATAAATAGCAATGAGGAAAGGTAATAGAGTTAGTTAAATGGTATTTTGTGTGACAGCCTAAATTTGAGCAACCTGCTTTATTCTCTTACGTTGCCCTCTTTCAGGCCAATAACTTGAAGAAGGATAAGTCCACAGCTGGACCAATAAGGTGTTAGAATTGAGTGAATCTTTAATACTAATCTGAAGAGGAATATTTGGAAATGTGAAAGATTTAGATAAGTCAGTTCTATATAAAGGTATCCTTTGCATTGCATTAATAAGTACCAACATCAACGATGTGGACATTCCCACTTCTGGTGATTATTCATTTAGGGTCTCCTTCATTGAAGTCCTCTAAAAACGAATAGTGTTAAGAGACACCTTAGTTTCCAATACTTTTCCTACTGCTACCTCAGATTGAGCATCCCTTACCTGGAATTCCTAAATCGGAAGTACTCCAAAATGGTCCACACTGAGGATCCAGTGTGGTCTTTGTTTATTGTGCATCTGCCCCACGATAGTCCCTGTAAACGGGCATTTCTGAATTACCATATTTCTTTGATTTTAAGATACAGTTGATTGTAAGATGCACACGAATTTTAATACCAACAACAACAAAATACATTGCACCCTTGATTCGAAGATACACCCCATTTTAGAGCTGTTTAAATGGGCAAACAAGTGTGTCTCATAACTTAAGAAATACTGTAATACAGAAAAATAATTTTACCCATGGTTATTGATGATATTGCAAGGTGTCCATGTCTGTCATCCTTCCAGATAGTAAAGAAAAAGAGAAGAGCTAGCATGTATGGAGAGTATTTCTATTGTCTGCTGCCATCAACTACCATGGAAGGGAAAGAAATAAGTGAGAAAGGGAGTTAGACAGTTCATTGCAGTGTGAGTTCTTCACATGTAAAACATGGACTTCTCATGAATGAATTTTATTTTACGGTCACAGATCAGAAGTTGAAAACATTAAAAGCAGAAAGTCCAGGATATGCAACCTTCCTATTTGACTTCATCTAACTTTTTAATATGTTTTAACTGCTTTGATGTTTAATGTGTTTTAACTGTTTTATCTGTTTTATTACTCACGGTGTTTATGCTTCTTCTGTAAACCGCTCTGAGCTCCGGAGTGAGCGGTATACTAAATCGAAGTTAATAAATAAATAAATAAATAAATAACTCTCTTCATTGTCCAGCAGATGGAGCTCGCATACCACAATTTAGATTCTGCCGAAGTCTTGCAGCACCTTCAGAAGAACACAATTGTTATGCTGGTTTTGCATGGTGATCAACTTGTTTTGGAGAGTATCTCTTCCAAAATGTTTTGGGGACAATTACCTTAACGTTATTTGGTTGCACCTTGATGTTCCGTGTTGGCTTTTGCTGTGCCTCCAAAACCAGGGGTGTGTTCATCCTACACAATTACAGTGATTTCATACCACTTTAATTTTCCTACTTCCTTCTTGCAGAATACTGAGATTGATAGTTTGGTGAGATAGTTCACATGCTGCTAGTGAGTTGTACTGCTGAAATCCAGAAAGGAGTGCAAGACTGATGATTTTTAAGTTATTTGCTTGTGGGATGGTGGTAGCATTTTTATTTGTGCAAATTCTGTGCAATTGTTTCTTTTCTGGAAACTGGATCATAGACTTTTGAGTACTTTGAAAGTACCTCCCACAATTGCAAATCCCAGGAAACCATAAGATTAAGCCATTGTGATTCTAGTGCTATCAAAGCACTGTAATTGGGAAGTGTGGACATACCTTGCAATGCTACTTCTGGTTTTATTCATTTGGGGGCATTTTTGACAAGCCATAGAAGATCTCAAGAATATAATTTTCCCCCACTGTAGCTATTTTCTCATACTCTATACTTGATGGTAAGGAATAACTGAAATTGCATACTTGTGTAGTTTGAAGACAAGTATTCAAAAAACAAGTAAGCAAATGCTTATTACGCTTGTGTAGATGCTACTGCACTGGAAGTTTGTTCTGTAACAGGTGAGGGAGCATCCAGTCCTTGGCAAGCTGTGCCTTCAGACATCCCTCTTATTTAAACTTACAGGATTGTACTAGCCTCCCAAGAAGCAGGGATTTTTCAGTTTTCTGCAGTGATCTTAAGCATCCAATGTTCTTGAGTTCCTTTTGCGAAGAAAGCCTTTGTATGGCTCAGACAGGTACTACAAGACCTGATGATACAGAGAGCACTGGTGCAAAAGGATCCATTATCCCTAACAGAAGGCTTTTCCTACTGCCTTCCACTGTACCAAGCATTATGGTCTTTTCCAAGGAGCCACATCCTCTTGTGTCTAAAGTAGACCAATCATCTTGGTTTCTACTACTTCATTACACTAGAGGATGAATCCACTTTAAATCCGTTTTCTGCCTCCTGCAGAATTCTGAGGTTTGTAGTTTAGTGAGGCTGTTGAAGGCTCCTCCCTAAACTACAAACCCCAGAATTCTGCAGGAAGCAGAGACCGGATTTAAAATGGGTTGGTGTGTGTTTTCCAGGCTGTATGGCCATGTTGCAGAAGCATTATCTCCTGACGTTTTGCCTGCATCTATGGCATGCATCCTCAGAGGTTGTGAGGCCTGACCTTACAACCTCTGAGGATGCCTAACATAGATGCAGGCAAAATGTCAGGAGATAATGCTTCTGGAACATGGCCATACAGCCTGGAAAATACACAATAACCCAGACAATACATTGGATTTTAAATGGATTCATATAGGGTGATGAGGCCCCTAGTGAGAGTTCATGTCTGATTTTCTTTAAAAACCATTCATTTTGTCTTGTTTTAGAAGGTCTGTCGGGCTCTCCCACATGACTTTGGTATTTAATGATACATGCTTATACTTGGCCCTGGAGCTATAGAATGTTTGAAATACCTGCTTTGTCTGGTGGAAAGAGGCCAGACCTCAAGAGAGTAAGATCTAACCTCCCACTTCCCAGATTTTGTGATATCAGAACTCGATTGTCAATAGAGACAATAGATGTGTATGTGTGGGTAAGACTGGGATTTGTGTTGTTGCAGTTGTTTATGCATTCAGGTCATGCCCAATTTAGGGCAATCCTAAGGCGAACCTATCATGGGGTTTCCTTGGCAAGATATGTTCAGTGGGGGCTCGCCTTTCCCTTCCTCTGACTCCAGTGTTGTCGTCTGGTACTCAAACTACAGCACCATGCTGTTTATCTTCTGGGGATCCACAACCTTCCTGTTTCCCTGAGACATTTTTGTAACTGCTAGTATGGATGGCTGCTGAAACCTTATTTCTTTGTCTTCGTTGTCATCTTTTGAGCTGTCAGAGATTTTTCTTCCCGTGGAAAGGAAATAATAAGTGGCTTCAGGAAAGGAGAAGAAACACAAAGAAAAACACGGACAGTTCTTTCTCTTCTTAATCTGTAGCAGTTTCCAACTCTGATCTCTGAAAAGCAAGGATTGCTCTGACCAAGTTTTACACTGAGTTTATATGTGTGTATTGGCTTTGTGCATAGCAACTTAATAATACACACATTGTCTCAGATGTTATCCTGGGAGTCATAGATGCTGATAAAAATGTGTTGCTTCAGGAAATAATGCTCCTAGCCAAAAAAAAACAAACAAACAAAACCAACAAAACCACAAAGTATGGGGAGGAGAAAGGTACATTATATTATCAAATATGTGGAATGGCACCAATAGAGGGAGATCTTTGTCTACATTATATTCTGTTGAGGTATCCAAGAATATATTCACATTGCAAGACCAGAAGAAACTTGGGTTATTCAATGAAGACAATTTTTCAGCTTTTAAAAATGCTAACCCTGAGCTGGCTGTTGTCATGAACATCAAGACAGGCATTGTCTAGAACAGTGTTTTTCAACCTTTCTTGAGCCGCGGCACAATCCTGGGGCACACCACCAACCAAAATGACACAAAATGACACTTTAACACAGTAATACATATAGTTAATATGTTTTTAAATGTATTTATACACTCAGTGTGAAGCCTGGGCCTGTTTGGATGAACACAACATAGATATCCTGGCAGGAATGGCAGGAAAACACAAACTTCCCACACAGAACTCCCATAACCAAGAGAAAATATTGGAAGGGTTTGGTGGGCATTGACCTTGGGTTTTGGAGTTGTAGTTCACCTATATCCAGAGAGCACTGTGGACTCAAACAATGTTGGATCAGGACCAAACTTGGCATGAATACTCAATATGCCCAAATGTGAACACATATGGAGTTTGGGGGAAATAGACCTTGACATTTAGGAGTTACAGTTTCTGGGATTTATAGTTAACACACAATCAAAAAGCTTCCTGAACTCTTGCAACAATGGAATTGAACCAAACTTGGCATATTGAACTCTCATTACCAACAGAAAGTACTGAAAGGGTTTGCTTGGGAATTGACCTTGAGTTTGGAAGTTGTAGTTCACCTACACCCAGAGAGCACTGTGGACTCAAACAATGTTATGTTATGTTGTTGTTTGTTTTCTATTCAGAATCACAATGTTGGAAGGAGGCTCGCCACTTTAAGGTCCCTAAAACAGGCATGGGAAAACTTCGGCCCTCTGGGTGCTTTGGACTTCAACTCCCACTATTCCTAACAGCCTGAGGCTCTTTCCTGTTTAAGTGGCTGAGGAGGGAAAAGGAAAAGAGCATGAGGCTGCTAGGAATGGTGGGAGTTGGAGTCCAAAACACCTGGAAGGTCCAAGTTTGCCCATGCCAGCTTTCGACAGAGACCTCTTCCTCCCCCTTCGCGCCCTTTCTTCCCCCTCCTGCCAAACACTTACTTTTTCTACACTGCTGCTTCTGCTGCCATTTTGATCCGAGGGGGCAGCGTGAGCGTGTTCATGAGGGGAGGGGGGGAGGAAGGCGTGACCCGTGCGGGGGCTACTGTGCAGACTCGCCCCAGAGCAAAGCAAGGCAGAGCGAGGCTGGGAATTAGGGAGCCCAAGTGGAGAAGAAAAAGTGTTCAGCAGGAGGAGGAAGAAAGGGTTTTGGAGGTTCCAATTTCCCATGCCACACCTGATGATCACTCACGGCACACTAGTGTGCCACGGCACACTGGTTAGGAAACACTGGTCTAGAAGTCTTGCAGTCTTGGATCGTGCAATTTTGTGGATGTTAGAGGCAACAATGCTGATGTCCCACCAGTCTCAGATGCACTATTGGTTGTCTACATAAACTAAGAAGGTAATACCTTGTAGACACATTGTGATCTTGACACACAGCATATGTGACAATTTATTTGCAAGGCATTTCTTTGGGATTTAAACTGTTCCAAAAACTGGCCTTTTATTTCAGTGGTGTAATATACTGATACATATTTCTGTTAAGCATTTGTGAAATAATTATACTGATACTTACATATCAACATATTATTGCACAACTGCTTCAGGAAATATATTTATTTGTATATATGATGGAAAAAATAAGATAATTGGAGTGTCCATGGTGTAATACTCCTACTGATAAGTACCTATCAACATATTATTTCACAACTGCTTAACAGAAAATACATTTATATGTATGATGGAAAAAACAAAAAAAGAAATTGAGTGTCCATGGTGGTTTCAATGAAAATAATGTGAAGGATTGGAAATATGGACCACCTCCTAACAGAGAAATGAGTTTGTCAGGGAGACAATTTATGGCCAATCTCACTAATGTGTTTGGTGTTAATGGGGTCACTACAGGGCCAAGTTGGATTGGCAAAATGCATGACAAACAGGTAGTTTTCATCAGTGTGGCCAAACCCTACCTGTCTATAAATGAATTGACTGGAAGGGCGAGAAAGGATTTAGTTGCATTTACAGTTTACTGTTAGGCTTTTCAAAGGCAAAAGATTGGTCCCAGTGTGAGCAGAATGTTGTGTTGGATAGGATTTTGATCTTGTCCACTATGGCTTTTTGTATGTTTTTCATCAGTATTAGATGAGAAAAGAAATATGGAATAAGACAATATGCACGTACTAAAAATTATTTACTTACACAGAACAACTATTGTTTCAATAGAACAGTACAGGACTTGCTTTATAACTCGATATTTACGCCAAACCTCAGGCAAGGGCCTTTTAAAACTACAGAATTATAGCATAAGGCCTATGGATACAGTTTAGGAAATCCTGTGATATGTAGTATAGGGAGGGGGTCTGGCTGAGAGCACTAATGCTTCACCAATGTACAAGCCTAATGATTCTTTGAGATGTTTCCATGGTTGCATCGCAGTGTTGTGGTAGACTTATGTGAAAAGGCTCAAGGTGCTATCCTTAGCATAATAACTCACTGTTTAAGAGCTACATCCAGGTGTGTGTAGTCTATGTGTACTTTGTTATGGACAGGCAGTATTGTATGTGTTGCTTTTAAAATAAAAATGGATGATCCAAACATAGCCCAGCTCAGCAAATCAGAATATGTGGCCTTAAAAAAAGTAAATCAGGGAATCCTCCTTACACTGCCATATTTCATCGATTCTAAGATGGCATTGATTCTAAGGTGCCCACTAATGTCAGTAGCACCAACAGAAGAAAAATCGTATTTACATACTGTATATAAAAGCACCTGCAATTCTAAGATACACCCAATTTTGAGATGTTTATACAGGAGAAAACATGTGTTTTAGAATGGATGAAATACAGTATTCGCAGCACAGTGACGAAAAGAGGCCTAGTGCTGCACTTCCCCTGACCCAGGCAACATTGAACATGGCAAGCCTCCCATGGCTTCAAATCAACTCTGCCATGTGGTGACCCAATCATGTGGTTTTCTTAGCAAGATTTATTCAGAGCAGGTTTGCCATTACCTTTATTAGACACATACTTTTTCTGAAAACGTTCATTCAGATATTTCTGAACGTTTAATTCCGATCAAATTACATACAGACTTCCTCCTCCAGCAATAACAGGCAGTCCTTTCTGTTTTTGTACTAGTATTAATTTATTTGCCTTTTGAAAAACATATTATCTAAAGCCCCTTTTTATTTTTATACACTGCTAACTATGCAGATTTTCAAAGGATATAGAAAAGCTGAACAAAATAAAAAGGAAGGGATACCTTAAAAAGTATTTATGAGGGAAAAATGGAGACCATTTGCAAAGCTAGTTTTGTCACCTCCCCAAACAAAATAGGCATAATTCCCCTACCCCTAACCTTTGTGTGATCACATCTTTCAAAAACAAAATAGAGTATGCAAGCTGGAGCCCTCCAGATGTTTTGGGTCCTAACTTCTTAAGGGACAAACAGGACATTTCCCCTGCAAATAAAACTTCTGTCCCCCCGTCTCCCCAATTAAATTTGCTTTCAGGCCCCACATCCATAGCATTGTAGTAACTTAAAACTTTAGCTGAACATTTAGAAATTAAGTTTTGGCATCTGAATGAATGGGGAAGGTAAATTTGCTGAGAAAACAAGAACACAGAAAATAGAAAAATTCTGGGTGTGAAGCATTAGAACGAGGGGCGGTCATTAAAGATTTCCCCTGATCCACTTCTATTTATCACAGAACTCTGAAACGGCACAAGTGTAATGATATAAGTTTCTCTAGGTTACTTGCCAATGTACAACTCAGAACTGATAACCGTCTTGATTTTACAGGTTGTCAGGCCCGGATTACCCATAAGGCCACCCTAGGCCACGGCCTAGGGCGGCGGCCATGGGGGGCAGCAGATCCGGCCCCCCCCAAATTTATAAAAAATTTTTTTAAAAAAAGTTCCATTCTTGGGTGCTCCTGCGCCTGCGCGCGGAGCACCATAGGCCCTAAAGAAGCCCGGCCGTGCCGCCCCTCCTCGCGCCGCCCTCTTGGTGTCGGCCCCGCCCATCTTTCCTTAAGATGGGCGGGGCCAACGCTGAGGACGCGGTGCAAGAAAGGAGGCGGAGAGAAACCCCACCGCGCCGCCCCCTCCTCGTACCGCCCCCTTGGCGTTGGCCCTGCCCATCTTTCCTTAAGACGGGCAGGGCCGACGCCGAGGACGCGGCGCGAGAGAGGTGGAGGCGGAGAGAAACCCCACCGCTCTGCCCCCTCCTCGCGCCGCCCCCTCGCCGTTGGCCCCGCCCATCTTAAGGAAAGATGGGCGGGGCCAACGCCGAGGACGCGGGGTGAGGAGGGGGCAGCGCAGTGGGGCTTCTCTCTTCCTCCTCCCTTGTGCCGCCCCCTCGGCGTCAGCCCCACCTGTCTTAAAGACTACGTGGCCGTGGACGCCCCGCCCCCTCCGCTCCCTCTGTGCAGGGGCATGGGGGTGGGGCGGAGCCGGGTGTGGGGAGGGGGCAGAGCCGGGTGCCGGGAGGGGGCAGAGCCGGGTGCAGGGAGGGGGCGGAGGCAGGGTTCGGCAAAAGAGCCCATGGCCTAGGGTGCCAAAAGGGCATGATCCGGACCTGCAAGTTGTGTGAGGTTTGATAATGAACCCAGTGGAATACAGTGCAGTCATTAACTTCCTTTACTTGAAAGACCGGTCGCACACCAAAGGAGACATTTGATGAGATGAAAGAGGTTTATGGTGATTATTCCCCATCATAAAATGTAGTCAAGAACTGGCATCATCAATTCTAATGTCGCCGGACTTTGGTGGAAATAGCTCCAATTCCAGGGCGACCCCACTCTGCTATTGATGAACACACCATCCAGCAAGTGGAGGTCACCATTTTGGAAAATTGCTGTGTAACCATTTGCCTCATAGCCCAAGATTAGTGTGGGGTCTGTGGAAAAAAATAATCCAAGACCATCCTCACATGCATAAGGCATCTGCTCGCTGCCCCCCCCCCCCGGGCTGCTTATACCTTCCAGAAGCTGGAACAAGTTGAATGCTCTCAGGCTTTATTGACAATGTGCCATGGAAACCAGGAGGGCTTTTTCAACAGACTGATCACACAAGATGAAAGCTTGGTCCATCACCATGACCCTGATTAAAGTCCAATCGATGCAATGGAAGCATCATGACTCACCACTTCCAAAGAAAGCACATGCCCAACTCTCGGCAGGCAAGGTCATGCTCATGTATTTTGGGATCAGCATGGCGTAGTCTTGATGGATTTCCTAGCAAAGGGTACTGTGATCACTAGGACATACTATGCTTCACTGCTGCAGAAATTGCAGGAGGCCATCAAAACCAAGAGATGTGGCATCCTCACCAAAGGTGTCTGCCTTCTGCAAGACAGTGCACCAGTTCACAATTCACATGTTGCCCAAATGGAAGCATGCTCCCGTGGCTTTCAAATTATACCACATCTCTCTTATTCACCCAACCTCACACCATCGGACACCCACCTCTTTCCAACAAAGAAGTTATTTTTGAAGGGCAAGAATTTTTTAGATGATGAGACCTTGATTTCTGAAGTCACAACGTGGCTTTTGGAGCAACCTGTTGACATCTACAAGCGATGTGTTTACAGTTGCTTAAAAAGATGGGAGAAGTGCCCCCCCAGGCGACACCTATGTAGGCAAGGACTAATAAGTGTGCCAAGTTTCATTGCTCTCAGTCCACAGGAAGTAGGTCAGGGGAAATGAAGGCTCCTTGTATTTTACTCTCTGGAGTTGCTAGAAAATTTGGTCTTGCCTGGTCATTTGCATTTAGCTGCCAAGAGAATTCTGAAAAATTCTGATATATATAAAAGAGTTAGTATATGGAAATGTGAAAAGGCAATTTCTTTTCCCTTTCTGTTTAGTTTGCTCCAAAATTCATCTCCCTTTCCTATTCCAAAAACAGAGAGAGGACAACGAATTAGCCACTCCAAGCTGTTCTACATGACAATAGTGGGCATTTAACAGATTTATCTGGATGTGGAGGCAGGGGTGTGCTTTCAGATAGTTTCTGACTTAAGTCAAACCTAAGG
This sequence comes from Anolis apletophallus, assembly GCA_030556195.1. Lineage (NCBI taxonomy): Eukaryota > Metazoa > Chordata > Lepidosauria > Squamata > Anolidae > Anolis > Anolis apletophallus. Next base: position 153,075,634 of record JARBWK010000003.1, on the reverse strand, counting down.
GGAAACTATCATGGTATTTTCTTTGATCTATTCAAAAGCGGTTTCCCATTGCTTTCTCTAAGGTGCGGAGTTTTGGGCTGGAGTGCCATCAGTACGCTGATGACACCCAGCTCATTCTGAGGATGGACCCCGGGGTGGAATCTGTACCCGATAATTTCCACCTTTGCCTAGAAGCCGTACCTGGATGGCTGCGAGCCAGTAAGTTGAAGGTGAACCCAGCGAAGACGGAGATCTTGTGGCTGGGCTGCCCGGAGGGGGTAGAGACCCAGTTGCCGACGTTTGATGGCGTGGCACTTCGCCCGCAGCCGCTAGTTAAGAGCTTAGGGGTCCGGCTGGACACCCAGCTGTCTATGGAGGCGCAAGACAGCGTTTTACCATCTGCGACAGGCAAAACATCTGGCTCCTTACCTCTCCCGCTGCGACCTGGCCATGGTGATCCAAGCCACGGTCATCTCGAGGCTCGATTACTGTAATGCACTGTACATTGGCCTACCCTTGTCAGCGATCCGGAAACTCAAGTTGGTGCAGAACGCAGCAGCACGTCTGCTCTCAGGAGCCCCAAGATCTGTGCATGTAACCCCACTCCTGCGCGAACTGCACTGGCTTCCTATTGAATTCCGGGTCTCCTTCAAGGTGTTAGTCTTAACTTTTAAGGCCTTATATGGTTTGGGGCCAGTGTACCTGAAGGAGCGGCTTACCCCATACGTGCCCAGAAGATCACTGCGTTCAGAGGGGCTTAACTTACTGGAGGTGCTTAGTATCAAGACCTACAGGCTATCGAGTACGCGGCAGAGGGCGTTCACAGTGGCCGCACTGAGCCTCTGGAACTCGCTGCCTGAGGAGACGCTAGCTCTGTGGGGCTTGATGGCATTTCGCAAGTCCATAAAGACTTGGCTGTTTAGGCAGGCATTTGGCTCCAACTGATGCCTACCATAACCTACCATCCTGCCGGGTCTTGCCGCCTGCATTATTGTCATCTGCTGGGGTTTTATTGTGGGGTTTAATTGGTTTTATATGCTGTTTTTATGTGTTTTTATCTGGTTTTATGCTGTAAACCGCTCTGGGCTCCAGAGAGAGCGGTCTACTAAATCGAATTAATTAATAAAAAATAAGGTTGGAGCAAGTGTGATTTGTCTGTGGTCATTCAGTGGGTCCTCATATCTAAGTGGAACTTTGAACTTTGGTCTCTGGGAGTCCAAATCAGGTTCCTCTAAAATATAGCGCAAACAGCACTTCCTATTCATTGGTGGTCTCCCATCCAACTACTAATCAAGGTTGAGCCTGTTTAGCCCCCAAGATCAGACAGGATCTGGACTAAGTTCTCTTTACTGCCTAGCCCTAACTTCTTATGAAGATACGTTGCATATTTTTTCCTGAGTTTTTGGAAAAAAGGGAAAGCAAGGGGGGGGGGGGCACACCCAGAGCCTTGCTCTGTCCATCTTTTGCAGTATGCTTGGAAGGATGACATTGTGAGAAACCAGAGATAATCTCAGTTCCAGGAACAGTAACAACCCCAGGCAGTTCATGTAACCCACAAAACAATTCATGTCAAACTAATGTTCTTTCTTTCTTCTCTTTAGTGGGATCAAAACACTTAGGAGGAGGGAATGCTATAAGCTTTGCAAAGTTTGTAAAGGATCTGCAAGGTTTATGCTGGCTGTTGATAGATTTTTATATACACTTTAAGATAGATATAGACATAAGTAAGGGAAATTCTGTTTACTGTATTTTTTTTGTAACAGTTTAGCAATTCCATTAAAAATCAGCAGTAATGGGAAATAGCAACAGTAAAAGCTTTTCAAATGTATTCCATATTTGGTACAGAAATTTGCATTTGTTATACAAGCAACCCATAAATCCATTCCTTGGAAAGAGTATCACATTTTCAAAACTCTGGGGATCCAAAAGCTGTAGTTCCTAATAGAAAAAAATTATCTCTGTGTCACATTTTAAACTGCTTTTCAAAACTCCTCTGTTTAAAAAAAAACACACATACACCAGTTTTACCATGTGGCACTGGACAACAATTTAATACTGTTTAAATAGTAGGGTTGGATAGGTTCAGGGCCGTAGCCAGGATTTTGGTTGGGGGGGCTGAGTTTGGTTCGGGGGCTGAGACTGGGTGGAAGAGGGTCTACCCTAGCAAACTTTTGTATTGTTATCCCAATAACCCCATTAATGTGGGATATAATGAGCATGGTGATTAGATCATGATATGAATAACCATAACAGTTTAAATAATGTACCAGTAAGGCCTTTTTATGACCACCCTGAGAATTTCGGGGGGTGAAGCCCCTTAGCCCCCCCCGGCTACATGCCTGGATAGGTTCATTCAGAAAATCCTGAAAGTTGGAAGAATACATAGGCATTTAGACTTCCGATGCAGTTTTGAACCATGCAGGAAGGGGTGTGTGTGTGTCCATATTTGAACCACTTACCCTTTTGGGGGGGGGGGATATTATATAATGTTTGGATGTCTCCCAAGGTTATTTTAACTTTCACAACCATTAAGCAACTTTAGTAAATTGCATTTTGAATAAACTTTTAAAATCTCATGCTGTTTGACACCAGATGGCGCTGTCTCAAGACTGATGAATGGAACAAGGAGGGATAAGGTGGGTGTGGCTAATCACAGCTATCTTTAACTGTCGTTTGTGAAGGCCAGGCATCCAATGGTAGAGATTGCAAAGGGCCCTGCTGTTAAACTACATTTCCTACACTGCCTGGCTGCTTATTAGCCAAAATGGCTGAAGGACCCAAAATAGCTGCCTGTAGCAGTCTTCATCTAAATATAAAATAAACTTATTGAATCTACAAAGGTGTCTAAAGAAGGCAGCAAAGCAATACACAACTTTTGCAAAGCCAAGAGAACCTAAGCGGCTTACAAAACTAATCATTTTACTTTTGCCTGATTGCTATGAACAAGGCACTGGGGTTGCCAGCCACAGCCAGCCAGGCCTTTACAGTCAGTAAGTAATGATAAAATAAAATGATTGATTGCATCTGCAAAAAGGAATAAACTGATGGATGTGTCTTGTAGTGTCTTTCTCCCCAGAAGAAGGGGGTCAGTCTAGATGTCTCTTGATGGTGTCTGTACTATGATTTCTGTTCTCCACCAATTTAACACAGTTCGTGCCATACAAAGTTCCTGGAGTAGAACAACTACTTTCAAAGTAAAGATCACCCAATGAAACAGGAAATAACATTTTCAAACCAGAAACAAATTTTCTTTATTATTAAAAAATGTTTTCTATAAAAACTTTGAAAATTTGCCAAAAATCCATGGAGAAGTCAAAGATTATGAAATTTTGTGAGTTAACAGTGGCCCATGTGTTCTACCATTGTAGCAAGTTTCATCAGGGTTGGTCTAAAAATAAGGGAGGGAGAATCCTCTGAAATTTCCCCAGTGCCAGTGCTATTTCCCCCCACTGCGCATGCGTATTCGCATTAACGAATCGATTTGGAAGTTTCTGAAAGTTTTGAATTTTGTTTTGGAAAAATTCAGAAGTGAGTTTAGAATCTAACCACCAGTGCCCCCTACATCCAAAACAAGTTTTGAACCATTTTTTTGGGATCAAATAAGCCTATTAAATAGGTATTCATGCTGAGTTAACATTAAATAGGTATTCATACTAAGTTGACATCTACATGCCACATATTCAAATACTGAGATTTATGAAGCCCTTGATCTGTTGACCATCCAATGAAGAAATAGTAGTCTACATGAAATAAAAGCATAGAGAATCCATTTCTGATTGGAAGTTAATTTCTAAAATAACAGGCAGGCAGTTGAAAGCATATGCAAATATGTAAAATTCAAAGATTGCTCCAAAACAAAATGAATTTCACAAATAACCTCTCCCCCAAAGGAAACCATAGCTAAGCAAGCACAGCTACTGTGTTTCCCCGAAAGTAAGACAGCGTCTTACTTTCTTTTCCCCCCGAAAAGTCCCCCTACGGCTTACTTTTGGGGTACGTCTATATAAACTAAGATGTACCCCATCGCCACGCCACGCCGCCGCCGCCACGCCGCCCGCCGCAACGGCCCCATCGGCGCCCACACCTCCGCGGCACACCTTTCCGCCAGGCCTCCAAGGAAGGGAGGGGAAGAGAGCCAGAGGCGTGGTGAAGCAGCGCCGCGCGTCAGTGACGCGCCTGCTGGCGCCACACGCCTCTGGCTCCTTTCCCCCTCCCTTCTTTCGTCCAAGGAAGGGAGGGGAAAGGAGCCAGGGCGTGGCAAGGCAGCGCCGCATCAGAGTGATGCGCCGCCGCTTCACCACGCCCCTGGCTCCTTTCCCCCTCCCTTCCTGGGACGAAAGAAGGGAGGGGGAAAGGAGCCAGGGGCGTGCCGAGGCAGCGCCGCGTCAGAGTGACGCGCGCCGCTTCGCCACGCCTCTGGCTCTTTTCCCCCTCCCATCCTGGGACGAAAGTAGGGAGGAAAGGAGCCAGGGGCGTGCCGAGGCAGCGCCGCGTCAGAGTGACGCGCGCCGCCGCCACGCCTCTGGCTCTTTCCCCTCCCTTCCTGGGACGAAAGAAGGGAGGGGAAGGGAGCCAGGGGCGTGCCGAGGCAGCGCGCGTCCAGAGTGACGCGCGCGCCGCCACGCCTCTGGCTCTTTTCCCCCTCCCTTCCTGGGACGAAAGAAGGGAGGGGAAAGGAGCCAGGGCGTGCCGAGGCAGCGCCGCGTCAGAGTGACGTGCGCCGCCGCCACGCCTCTGGCTCCTTTCCCCCTTCCTTTCCTTGGACGAAAGAAGAGAGGGGGAAAGGAGCCAGGGGCATGGCGGCGGCGGAGCGTCACTCTGACGTGGCGCTGCTTCGCCACGCCTATGGCTCTCTTCCCCTCCCCTTCCTTGGAGGCCTGGCGGGAAGGTGTGCCGCGGAGGTGTGCCGCGGCCGATGGGCCGGTTGCGGCGGTGGCGCGGCGACGCGACGAGGTACGGCTTATTTTCGGGGTACGGCTTATATTCGCCGACCCCCCTGACACCCCGATACGTCTTACAATCGGGGTGTCTTACTTTCGGGAAACACGGTAGATTATATATTTATGTGTCCTATAAAACAAAGCATGTTCAATGCAAGATGTGAAACTGAATACAACCATGTCTTCTGATAGACATCTTTAACCATTTGAAGGAGCAGCTCTTTTCAAAGTAGGCTCCATTTTGCTATCTACTTTGACCATTATTCAGCCCATTAATCTATCCAATGCACACACCAATTCTCTAAGCTCTCATGGGCTTCAGACAAGTTGCTTCAAGCCTTACTTGGAGATGTTGGGGACTGAACCTTGGACCTTTTGCATAGAAAATGTGCCCCACCAACGTGCTATTGGTAGTATGGTCTATAATATTAAGGTGCTATCCTATACATGGGTTATATAAAGCAATACTTAGCTCAAAATATATTCCAGCTTCTCATTCTTAAGTTACCAGTTCTTTGCCCGATAGCTAATGGGTCACTGTCCTAGAATCTCAACAAATGCTATCCTAGTATTTCCCCATCTTGGTGAGCTCATCCGTAATATTTGTTGTTTGCTAGGATAAAAGTTGGTCATAACACCGAATTCTAATGAAAAATTTCCAAAGCATCACATATTACTACTGATCTTCTCATCCTTTTCACTACTTGTCTAGATCCTTCTGAGAATGTGCCCAGTGCTTTATAGAATGGCAGCATTTGATTTGGGGAGAACTACCCCAGCAGTTTAACCCCTAGTGGTGCACTGGGTTAAACCGCTGAGCTGCTGAACTTGCTGACCAAAAGGTCAGTGGTTCGAATCTGGGTAGTGGGGACTCCCACTATTAGGCTCAGCTTCTGCCAACCTAGCAGTTTGAAAACATGAAAATGTGAGTAGATCAATAGCTATATCGCTTTGGTGGAAAGGTAATGGTGCTACATGCAGTCTTGACAGCCACATGACCTTGGAGGTGTCTATGGACAATACCGGCTCTTCCGCTTAGAAATGGAGATGAGCACCACTCCCCAGAGTCGGACATGATTAGACTTTATGTCAGGGGAAACCTTTACCTTTACCTAACCCTTTGAAATTTGTGGCCATAAAATAATATTTCTAATAGAGGTTAAACTTTCTTAGTGCATATATTCCAAAATGATCAACAAGATGAATTGTGTATTTTAGATTGATTGTTTATTAATTCCCCCGGGCATCCAATATTACTTTCTGTGGAGTAGTGGCGAGTAAGTGGTATGTCAGTGAGGTGATGAATCCACTCTAGGCTTTAGTCAGAACCTTATAGGAACGGTCCAAAATACTAAGCTCTAACTTTAAAATAGTTTCAATAGCTTTGATAATTCTTTTAAAATTCAGGCTGACAGGGTGGAGCCAACCAGTCATGCTATTTTGAATACTTCTTTCCCATTCTCACTAATTTCTAAAGGACATGCAATTCCCTTCCTTCCAAACCTTGACTTCTGGGAGTGTCACTTTTCTAAAAAGACTTCTCCCCTTTTACATTTTTATACACTAAGACAGATTTCCAACATAAATATCACTTCAATATTTGAAATATGTATGTGAAGCAAAAATGCAACCACTGTTTTGGAGTCTGGAGCAAATTTGAGGGATTGAGAGGCATAGATGGCAACTTTGGCAAATATGAGCGACAGTACTGGGCTACACCAGACCAACTGAGCCAGTGTTTAGGAATTTATGGCATTGGGAGCAAATCAAGTCTCTTTTCTCAACAATCTTGGAATCTCTGGGGGAAAACATATTTATTCACTACACAGGGCTATTTTTCCCCCTTTTGCCCAGACGACTGACTTATTCTATCTTTGTAAAGTAAAGCACAGCCGCAGCTTGAAAATACATCAGCTTTCTAGCAGCATCCTTGAGCCAACTTGAAGGGCAGCACTAGCTAGCATGGCAGACTGGAAAAACAACTGGCAATGCCAAACACAGTCTCATTCCCGCTCCCCTCTGTGCACATATTTATTTATATATTTATTTGCAGTATTTCTATCACGTCTTTCTCAGCCCAAAGGCAACTCAAGGCAGCTTACAATTGGCAGCAATTTGATGCCATACCATTAATAAATACCATTAAAAACATTTAACATAACAAAAATCCATATAAAAACCATTACAACTATTATCATTAATGTCTTCCAGTTAAACTCATTTTCCATTAATATCGTTTAAGCCGTTCTGAGTTCACTCTTTCATAGTATCGTGTTTCTTTATTACACTGCAGTTCTAAAAGCTTGTTCCAAGAGCCAAGTTTTTACTTTTTTTCCAGAAATTCAGGAGGGAAGGGGCCGATCTAATATCCCTAGGGAGGGCATTCCACAGCTGAGGGGCCACCACTGAGAAGGTCCTGTCTCTCGTCCCCGCCAAACACGCCTGCGAAGAAGGCGGGACTGAGAGCAGGGCCTCCCCAGATGATCTTAAGTTCCTAGATGGTTTATGAGATACTTTTGGACAGGTAGATTGGGCCAGAACCATCTAGGGCTTTATAGGGTAAATCCAGCACTTTGAATTGTTCCCGGTAGCAAACTGGCAGCCAGTGGAGCTGGCGCAACAGAGGAGTTGTATGCTCCCTGAGCACTGCTCTGGTTAGCAACCTAGCTGCCGCCCACTGGACCACTTGAAGCTTCTAAACAGTCTTCAAAGGCAACCGCATGTAGAACACATTGCAGCAGTCTATACAAGTTCTACTTTTACGCTATTACCTCAAATTATGGTATAAACATTAAGTTTGTTGAAAATTCTGGAGGTGGCCAAATAAGCACCCTCAGCGGGGAAATCCATCTGCAATGGTGGTGCCATCTCTTCAAGTGAGGTTCCCTCCTCACACACACACACACTCACAAACCAACAACAGAAATCCCCCAGATTGGAGGAATGGGGATGCCAGGACCTCTTTCTTCTTCTTTCTTTCCAACATTTCTACCCTGCTCTTCTCAACCCCCGAAGGGGGACTCAGAGCGGCCTAACAAAGGCAACAATTCGATGCCGAAACACAGTATAAATACAATATAAAACCAAAAACATTGAGCATTAAAATACATTAAAATACAATTAACATTAATACATCATATACATTCACTTAAGTTAAAAACAGTGTTCCGTCCATAATAGGAGCATTGAGCCATATCCATCAACCTCGGACTTGGGCTGCTGCCGCTGCAGGCTTTGCTTGTGGGGGAGCTGTGGATTATAGACAACACACTAGTGTGTGTTGCGACATACAGCTTGGAAAGCTCTGCTTTAGGCAGTTGTCTTTCTTAGAAGGCAAGTTTTGCTAGGCTTAATAAGCAAACACACTTGTAATCATTCTATTGCTTGATAAGGAAGGGATGAGTTACGTGGTTCAAAATGAAACACTTTTCAATGACTGCTGCTGAGGTGTCATGCCAGCAGTAAAGTAAACCATGTGGTGAATGCTTGCAAGGAACCAGAACTACTTCCCTAGTTACTAATAGTACGAGGGCGGTGTTGAAATGGATTGATTGAATTGTAGTTATAAAATGTGAATTTGTGTGTGTGTGTGTGTATGTGTGTGTATATATATATATATATATATATATATATATATATATGGTGCTGTGCAAGATTCACCCCGAGAAACCCACTGTTTTGACTGCTGTTTGGTCTCTGGTGTGTTGTGGTGGATCCACGTTTCGTCCACGGTTATGAAACGGCGCAAAAACCCGTCCATATTGCAATTGAACAACGCCAAACACTTCTGCGAAATTGTCACACAATTGTGTTTGTGGTCGATTGTGAGCAAACATGGCACCCATCTTGCGGAAAGCTTTCTCATACCCAAGTGATCATTTAAAATTGAAACCACTGAGCCATGTGAGATGCCTAAGGCAGTCTTTTTCAACCAGTGTGCCTAGACACACTCCTGTGCCTTTGCAGAGCTCCAGCTGTGCCTCCAGAAAAGCTTTTTGCCCCCCTTCCTTCCCCCCTCCTTTTGCCGCCGCTATTATTTTGTCCTCCTCCATGAAAGAAAAAATCTTCCCTTACCACGTTGGTATTAGGCTCTGTCCACAGACGCCCCCTGCTGCGATGGAAAAGCGTTACGCATTTTGGAACCGCCCACTGGGCTCCTCTCCCCAAACAGACGGCAGCATGCAAAGGAGCAGAGGAGCCCAATGGGTGGCTCCAAAATGACACCGCGTCCTTTTGGAGCCACCCACTTGTTGTGGATAACTTTTGGAACCGCCCACTTGTGCTCCTCTCCTACTTCGCATGTTGCCCTCTGTTTGTGGTTAACTCCTATATATTGAACTTCTATATATTGCATATTATCCAGTACAGAGCCTAATCCAACACAGTAAGGGAAGATTTTTCCTTTTTCTCCCATGGAGGTGCCAACATCATGTGGGTGCCAAACTGTACGCCATGTGTTTCAAATTCACTATATTGATACATTAACTTTATAAAACTTTTGTAATTGTGCATATTGCTAGTTTCACTATATTATTATTATTATTTTGCCTACTCTTTGTCCCCTGCATATGCAGCCTGTTGTGAAAGAGAGGTGCCGAAATGCCATAAAACATTTTGTGTCATTTTGGTTGGTGGTGTGCCCCAGGATTTTGTAAATGTAAAAAATGTGCCTCGGCTCAAAAAAGGTTGGGAAACACTGGCCTAAGGCTTCCACAATTATATGGAAGTGTAGAAGGGGCCTTAGAATACCATGATGCAGTGCTATGGAATGGGTGGAGTTGTAGTATGGAGAGGCAGCAGCCGTCTTTGGCAGAGAAGGTTAAATAGCTTATAGAACTACAACTCCCAGTATTCCATAGCATTGAGCCAGGACAGTTAAAGTGGTGTTAAGTTGCATTGATTTCTACAGCATAGATGCACCCCAACGGAAGCCAAGAGGTTCCTTGAGGGGTTACCTATTTATCTGTTTTTTCTTTCCATTGTTGGAAGCTTTGGTATGCTAATACTTTTATTTTTAAAGAAGGAAATCTAAGCAACTGTAATGCACACCTTTTTTTGGCCAGATTACAAAGAGTGAACTTTTTGACGCTGCACTTTACATTAGCCAGCAAATATTTTGGGGGGTTTCAGGGTTTTGAAAATTGAGGTGCGCATTAGGTTTGATGGTGCACTAAACTCAAGATTGGATATGTGGATATCAAGAGTTGATTGGGAGGATTAACAAAGTCAGCAGTAGGGTTTTTTCACAGTAGAAGGTTCATATCTAGGAGAGGATGTTGCAATTCCTACAATGAACACTACAGGGATTATCCTCCAATTTGAGATTAATTGGGACCAAGATGCATTCTTCCTCTCTTTTCTAATCCATTCTTTGTAAAGAGGAAACATCTGCTAGAAGTATTTCTTTTTTTCCTTGAGAGTTTCTAACTAGTCGGTCTGTAATAAATATACTTTCCATGCGATTTTGATTTAAACACAGAGAATGGCAGCTTTGTGGCCAAAATACTTTCTTGTATGTGTGTTTGTGTATGTTTACAAAAAGCTATCATGCAAGGTCAAACAAAGAAATGATGGAGCTGTGAGAGAGCTGGTGTGTGGTACTTGGGGAAAACCAGACAGACAAATAGAAAGAATATTCAGGATATTCTGCCATTTTTTAGTTAGGTGTATAGGTATATGCTTTTTAAAAATGTGTTTATTGATATTGTAAATACAGTATTAACAATACGTAAGAAGAAAGTAGAGGTGGTGTCAGGAAAAATAAACAAGTAACATCACAATCAAGCCTTGTTATTAAATATTGTGTTACATTATAAATACATATAAATGCATATTACTCTCCTGGTAATCTTATCCTACCCACCTCTACCTTGCCCTTGTCTCTCTTTCCCCCCCTCCTCTCCCCTCCCTCCCTCAAGGAACAGTAATTGTCACAATTTAAATATTAGTTCAATTGAACAATCGTAAAAAGGGTTTGGTTCAACACTTTCTATCTCTGTTTTCTTTCAACCTTTTCTATCAGTCTTTCCTGTCATGTCTTGTGATTCAGCACTTGTATATTTAGTGGAAGCAATGGGAAAGGTTTAACCGTTTCCAGGATATTTTCCATAAACTGATGCACGGCTGGAAGCAGATGTTTTGTGCTAGGAAACAGTTGGCTGAGTGATGACAAAATAATGTTAGTATCTTTCAAAGCAACCTTTTAACTTTCTCCTAGTCTGTGCAGTAGCTTCTTGTCCCTTCTCACTCCCATTAAAAGAAAAAAAAGGAAATGGTGCAATGAGGACATGGAATTATTAAGCCCTTTTGGTTATTTGTAGCCCGTCTCTGCACTGTTTAGTGTCAGTCCTCTATAGCATTTTCAAACAACATCAATTTTTGAATGAATCTTCTTGTCGCTTTTTCTCTTAACATCTTGTTTGTAGCAGCAAAATATTTGACTCATTCTTCAAGCATCCTCCCACCACACCATTTCAGAAAGACTGCTTAGTTCTCGCCCTCTTTTCAACTGTTCAGAGGAAAGACAAAGCTCAAACTGGTTTTTATATTAATTTATGTGAGGTAGCATCCAGCATCATAGAAAATGTTGAACTTCCAATTTGTTGCTCAGTTTTGAATTTCAATTTTTTTTCATGCCCTGTGGCTGGTAATGAATTTTAACATAATCTCCAACTTGAGCCAAGAAGAAAAAAAATGTAAAGCTGTTGCCACAAATTGAATACATGAACCAGACAGTTGACAGAGTGTGTTTTACTTCAGTTTCCATTAATTGTCACAAAAAAATCCTTTCCTGGCATCTATTGTTTTAATTTTATTTATTTATTTACTTTATTTATATTCTGCTCTTCTCACCCCGGAGGGGACTCAGAGCAGATTACAGGTACACATACTTAGCAGACAATCCCTGCCGTTTCCACAAGCACACATATAGACGAACAGAGGTAAACTCTGGCCACCAGGGGGAGCAGACGCACTCCTCATCTCTCAGCGTTCCCAGCGTCCCTTGTTGTTCCTTCCGCATTCCTCAGCGTTCCTGGAGTTCTTTAATGGCCTCATAATTCAGTCAAAATTTGCCTCCCCACTTAATGTGGTACCTTTATCTGTTACTTGACAGATGCAACTGTCTTTCGGGCTGCAAAGGTTGACAGCAGGCTACACTTAAAGGTCGAGCACCCACCTCAACCCGGGCAGGCCTCAAACTCATGACCTACTGGTCAGAGAGATCTTATGCAGCTGACACTTAGCCAGCTGCGCCACATTCCTGGCGGGAATTCAATTTTGTGGGGTCTACTTTATAGTTTGAGAAAAATAACCAAACTACAGATAGTTGGGAATCTGACTTATGCAAAGTATTAGTCCAAAATAAGTACCTCAGTATATTGATTTCCCCCCTCTTCGGAATGTTATTGAAATAATCCACACTAATACACTTCTTACCAAAGAATGACGCTGTTGTTATTAGAACATACTACTTTGAGGATATGTATCTGACAGTGTTCAGATCAACTACTGCAATCTTTATGTGCTCCATTTCTTGTTTTATAAAACATTGAAGACCTTGCTTTTTCCAGCAGGCGTTTGGAGCCGGATGAGCTGTAGTCCTCGTTACTTGCCGCCACATTTGTTTATCTGTTTTATCCTGTGCCACACTTTGCCCAGCTGTGGCTCTTGTGCTGTTTTATTGTATTTTTAGATGTGTTTTAGTCGTGTTTTAATGCTGTTACGTATGACTGTTTTTATGAATATGCTGTTAGCCGCCCCGAGCCTTTGGGGAAGGGCGGCAAATAAGTGTGAATTAATAAATAATAAATAAATAATAATATAACTTCTATGTGTTACAGAACTGTGAGCCTCCCTTCCACATCTGATTATCACAGCAGCTAAACATCCTTTTGCTTGAATCCAGTTAGATCATTAGACTCAATGTCAACTGTAACTGTCCTCTGCTCTTTCCCAGTAGTTGGCTGCCTGCTTTCTGACATGGGGATCTTATCTTCAGATAATACTTCTAGTTTCATATTACTTTTTCTCATAATAAGTTTTAATGGTAAACAACTTTTAATAAATTGTTTAGCACTTCCTTCTGAAAGATCTTTCACTTGTGTCACTTCCCATTATGGCTGCTGCCTGGTACTGTTTATATTTCTCTGCCACCCTCACCCTTGAAATTATCACTTTCTATTGGTTCAGCTATGGCTCCCTGAATCTGAGCTTTGAACCCCCACTTTGAGTATTCAGCCTTGGGTGACCCTTCACTTTTGAAAGAATGCATACATATATACGACATCTGGGAGATGGGACCCAAGTCTCAATATTTTTAGATTTATTCACAATAATATCATATTTTCTCAACTTTTCTGAGAGTAACTCCCTTGGCGTATTAAGATATGCGTATTAAGAGACCACAGTGGCACCACCGAGTGAGCTCCTATTGATAGCCCCAGCTTCTGCCAACCTAGCAGTTCAAAACATACAAATGTGAGTAGATCAATAGTTACTGCTAGGGCGGGAAGGTAATGGAGCTCCATGCAATCATGCCAGCTACATGACCTTGGAGGCATCTATTGACAACATCGGCTCTTCAGCTTAGAAATGGAGATGAGCACCAGCCCCCAGAGTTGGACATGACTGGACTTAATGTCAAGGGGAAACCTTTACCTTTACCATTAATGCAAGGGTGTTACATGTGCACTATTGCATGTTTTAAGGCACCGCAGAGGTGCGATATGTAAGCTGCCTTGAGTCCCCCCCTTCAAGACAGAGAAAGGTGGAATATAAATAAGGTAAATAAATCAATAATAAATTAATTAAATACAGGTCCTCATCACTATATACAGTTATTCCCAAATTCTAGTCCTCCAGGTGTTTTCAACTCCCAAAAGACTTGGCTGCCTTGCCCAATGTTCAGGGATTTGGGGAACAAAGGTCCAAAACACAGGAAGACCAGAGTTCGGGACACACCGGTCAACTTTATAAGTAAATGGAACAGAAATATGAGCTAGTGACCACACCACTAATTTAAATGCACACACACAAACACACACATTTTGCCTCTTAGTCTTATCAGACCCATATACAGGTTGAATAATACTTATCCAAAATGCTTGGGACTAGAAGTGTTTTAAGTCTCGGGTTTTGGGTTTTTGTTTAGATGTTTGAATACCTCAGGAAGGGTTGGACAACCTAGAAATATCTTCTTCCCCACTAAGGAGAAAGTGGGGAGGCCACGGGTCACACCAGGGAGAGTGTGTAGCTTGTGGGCTGCACTTTGTCCACCTCTGTCCTAAGGCCACATAGTGAGTTTATGGCTCAGATGAGATTTAAATCAGGAATTCCTAGCTCACACTTTTAGAAACCTGATTATTCAAACTTCTGATATATCAAGGGATCAGATAGCTGTTTTCTTTCTGCATGTAATTTATCCCTACTCTCATGTATACCCTTGCTTCTCTCCTAGCCTGTTGAGCTATTTCTTCGTCTTTGCACATCATAAAAGCAATCAATACTAAGGATGTTTTTTTTGAAATGTTTTAATATCATTTAAACATTTTCAAGATAAAAACTTGCTTAGGATAAATTCAAGAGCTGTGCAAAGTTAACAAGAAATATATAAAGGCCATTCCCCTCTTTTAACCCAGTGTTTTCAGTTTAATGCGAATTTAACTTTTCCCTTACCGCAAACAAGCCTTCTGGGTATATGAAGTATATTTGTTTGGCAGCAGCCTTATTCACTCAATTTCTGTCCAGTTCCCCGAGTGTGCTGCTTGTGAGCCTTGCCTCATTTTAAAAAACAGCACACAGCTGGATTCTATAAAGGACTATAAAGCTGATGTGTATTTAATATCTCAGGTTAAACTACAAGTAATTTAGTGGGCAGCTTCTTAGGAACCAGAATGGGAGAATTAGCTCAAGTATCATAGAATGGTACTCTGCTCTGGAATATATGTACATTCTATCTAAAGGATGGATTTATCTAGCACTTACACTTATCTAGCACTCATACTACGACTATTTGTCTTCTGGTACTCTTACTCGCGGTGTAATTATAATTATTCACAGTTTGGTAGCACTTCATCAAGACTCCATTTTATGGAATCCTGGGATTTGTAGTTTGGTGAGGTATTCAGATTTCCCCCCCCGAGTAATTCTAAAACACTTTCATGAGCTACAGCGTTAATTCTTTTTTTATACAGAAGAATGCACAGTACTTCAACAAGCAAAATATCCTAAGATTACATGAGTATCAAACAGATGTAATTGTGTAATATACAGTAAATATATGTGATAGACAATATATCTGTCTCCCAAGACAGCATGGGCTATTTTGTACATCTACTCACACTTCAGTGGAGAAGATGAAAGCACCTTGCATCGCACTGTAGTCCAGTGACACTTGTTGCCATAATGTTCATACTGTCTGTGTACACATTTGCTTACTTTTAAATATTTAAAATGCCAAAAAAGAGACTGAAAGTTCAAAAGCACTGCCGTGCATCTTCTTATGTCCTGGGTAGAAAAATGCTATTCCAGCACTTCAGTTCATACCTGAAATTAGAGATAGGGAAAGCATTTTGGGAATATTAGAAGATGCTATATTTTTGAACAGGCCTTGCTTATTTGCAACCATTACAACCATTGAGAAAAATGAGGTGAATTGCATACTGCAAAGTTCTTAAATCTCCAGCCGATTTTTGATTTAAAGGGTTTTTCTACAACCTATTCTTATAGGCCACCTCACTTTATGCTATTTATGCTAGGAATATAACTGAATTCAAATAGCAAAGAAGCAGAATGAAAAGTTTTCTTGATTGTAATAGTAATAGATTCTAATGCAATTGCATGATGGGCGACTGGTAAAGTCCACAGTGAGAAATTACTTTTTGCACTGCTTTTCTAAAACTGAGCTGACTTGCCACTTCCACCTCTAGTGCAAATCATAACCTGGTAATCGCTACTGCAGCTATGGGTTCATAAACATAGCACTTTAGATCTGAAAGCTCTTTATTTGTTGTTTATTTATTCAGTTGCTTACGACTCTTTGTGACTTCATAGACCAGCCCACACCAGAGCTCCCTGTTGGCTGTGGCCACCCCAGCTCCTTCAAGGTCAAACTAGTCACTTCAAGGATAACATTCATCCATTTTGCCCTTGGCTGGCCCCTCTTCCTTTTTCATTCCATTTTCCCCAGCATCATTGTCTTCTCCAAGCTTTGCTGTCTTCTCATAATGTGGCCAAAGTACTTCATCTTTGCCTCTAATAACCTTCCCTCCTGTGAGCAGTCGGGCATTATTTTCTGGAGTATGGACTGCTTTGATCTTCTTGCGGTCCAAGGCTCTCTCAGAATTTTCCTCCAACACCACAGTTCAAAAGTGCCTATCTTCCTTCACTCATCCTTCCTTATGGCCCAGCTCTTGCAACCATAGGCTACTATGGGGAATACCACTGCTTTAACTATGCGGATCTTCGTTGCCAGTGTGTTGTCTCTACTTCACTATTTTGTCGAGATTGGTCATTGCTCTCCTCCCAAGAAGTAAATGTCTTCTGATTTACTGGCTGCAGTCTGTGTCTGCAGTAATTATGAAGTCTGTCACTGCCTCCAAGTTTTCTCCTTCTGTTTGCCAGTTATCAATCAGTCTGGTTGCCGTAATCTTGGTTTTTTAAAAATGTTTAACTGCAACCCAGCTTTTTCACTTTCTTTTTTCATCTTGGTTAACAGGCTCCTCTGCTCTCCTCACTTTCATCCATCAAAGTGGTATCATCTGCATATCTAAGGTTGCTAATGTTTCTTCCAGCAATTTTAAAACTCCAGCATTGGACTCATCAAGCACCGCACATTGCATGATATGTTCTGCATACAAGTTGAATAAGTGTCCTGCCACACTCCTTTCCCAATCCTGAACCAGTCTGTTGTTCTGTGATCTGTTCTTACTGTTGCTACATGGTCATTATACAGATTCCTCAAGAGACAGACAAAGTCTCTATAGCCAGTAACATTATGTAGTCGTTGTGGTGCTGTAGTTACAATTGTAATTGCCCTCCCAAATCTTCTGTACCAGGCAGCTGCTGTAAGAGATGGAGGTCTGTTTTACTGGTGACTGGGTCATAGGAAGAAGATGTTTCCAGCCCCATCCCACCACTGAGAGAGGTTGCACCAATCAGAAGCAGGAACATCTGTCACAATTCCTTGCCACAGCTTCTCTTGCTGGTGGAAGTGGTTTGGAAGTCCATCCTGCTGCAATGCCAGGAGACATTTCTTTGTTACTCATAAGTAACCAATTAGGCGACATAAAATGAACCAGGCGACTGGAAGAGAAGAGAACTGGAAGCAAAAGCCTAAGAATATTCTAGGATGCTTAAAAGAAATTTTAATGAATTTATATGGAAAACCTTTCCGGACAGATGTTTTTTTTAAGACTGGGGAGAATATCTGATACTGGTAAACAAACATCCTAGCAACATGTGGTTTCAAAAGTGACAGCCTGAAAATGTCCTTTAAGATGGTTTAAAGAAAAAGAGGATGGGATCTGGCAGGATTTTTAAGACAACTGATTGACTTTAGCAAGAGCTTTTGTGGATTTCAAGCCACATTTTTTTAGAGACACTGACTGAGTACAGTATTCAAGCATGGTTAAATGATAGGGCTGTTTCCGAATTTCAGATACTTCCGAATTTTGGAAGTTTTTTTTTGCCTACTTCCGACTTTTGAAGCAACTTCTGATCACTGCCTCCAAACGAGAGTGGTGTTTGCATTTCCGAATTTGTTTGGAATTCCGAATTTCGAATTTCGGATGTCATTTCCAAATTTTCTTGCTGATTGCTCATTGACTGATGGCTAACAGCTGACTCTCCCTTCTGCTGATTTTTGGGCCATTTTTTAATGTGGATGCCATTTTTGAAGACTTCTGAATTTCGGAAATACTTCTGAATCAATTCCGGAAAAAAATTCAAAAAATTCAGAAATCAATCACATCCGATTTCTAAGCGAAATCAACATCCAATTCTGAAATTGAAGCATTTTTTTGCCTTCGGAAACAGCCCTATTAAATTATTATGGGAGTTGCACCAGACTACAATGGCAAGCAGGAAGATACAAATTGCAACTCTAGCCATAAAACTTTAGAAGATAAAGGTGTGTCATGCAGCTGGCCTGTTGATATTGAACTGTCAAAGCATGCAGTGAGTATATATGCCCCATCAAAGATTTAAGACTTATATCAGAACAAATCCTTATCTTTTTGGTGTCAGTTTCTTTCTCAGTCCATTTTTTTTTTAAAAAAATAAAGTTCTTTATAACTTTTCTGAGATGTTTCTACTGATTTTGGGATATTAATCTTGTAACTTAAAGCTTTTACTGAAGGCATAGAGTGTTTAAAAGTTTGTTCTCTGGCTTGTTCAGGATTAGAGAAAAGAATAATGATATAATCAGCATATAAAATATCTTTACTTCTTCCAGTACTCCCTCCCCCACATCTAATTGATATTTGTATCAGATTTTGTAAGAATGGCCAGAGGTTTCTCAAAAAAGTGCAGATAGCAAGGGGAAAGTGGAAGCCTTTTAAAAATGAAATTAATAGGGAGCTCACTTAAAGCAGTGGTTCCCAACCTGTGGTCCATGGACCAGCAGTGGTCCGCAAGAATGAAAATATGGTCTGCGGCCTCACCATTACTACACAGTTACCTTGAAACCACATGCCAACAAGAACAACTGGTCTCGTGAAACCCTCTTATAGTGCTGAGGCAACGGGGATATCTGGAGGGGAGAGGCTGACTAACCACAAAAGATTACTATTACTGCATCAGCTCTAGATTATTAAATATGTTTTTTTTGTGGGCGAGCAGATAGCGACTACTGGATGGCATAGGTTCTGCATCAGTAACTAGAACTGATGTTGTCTATCCAATACAACTCTCTGAATCAGAACCCCAAATAACCAAAACAAATCTAATGTTGAACAAAAATCAATTTGTAACCCTTTTGTTACTAAAGTTGGAGAGTGATCCCTGGTCTAGTGGTCCCTGTTCAAGCGGTCCCTGGTCAAATGGTCCTTGGTCAAAGTGGTTCCTGGTCAAGTGTTCCCTGGTCAAAATGGTCCCTGGTCAAAAAGCGGTTGGGAACCACTGACTTAAAGGATATAGAATACCTCCACATCTGGGGAAAACCAATGGAAAAAATGCAGAGACACAGCTCTCAATGTTCTCTGAGGAGTTAATGGGATCCTTTACATTGCTATAGTTATAAATGCTATTATGAGGTCTTGCATTTTAGTTGGGCAAGAGTCAATAAGTGAATTTTTTCTGCACACTGTTTAAAAGTGTGCTTAGAAAAACATTTCACATACCTTTCTTTAACCTACCATAGTTGATTTTCATAAAACTGTAGATGCTAACTTTTACACTAGCTCTTTCCTCAGAATAGCATTATGAAGTGACCCACCATAGGATGCAGAGCCTGGGATCAATCAATTGCATTGCTCCCCTTCTCCTAAAGGATCACGTCTTCTCTTCTTTCCCCGCCTTACTTCTGTCACTGTGTTCCTTTTTTGCCCTATCCTTATTCTTCCTCTTCCCTGGACTCTGTCTTGCTTCCCTCTCTTGTTCTTTGCATTTTGCTGCTGCTGCGTCTCTGCAATCTTCCCTTCTTCTCACATCTTGTGATAGCACATCCCCCCCTCTTGTATCTTACCCACATCTCTCTCTTGTTCTTTGCAGCCTCGCATTGGGCTTCTCGTTTGGTTCTTGCTTGAAATTCCCAGGTGAGCTTTTTTCTTCTGGGCCAACTTGAGGGCACAGTACCTCAGATGTTGCTCTATAGATCAACTTCTTCAATGGCTAGAGGCTTACTTTTTAAAATGGAGATCTGGGATCCACGCAGATGATGATCCAAACAGCCACCAGACTGCATGCCTAAAATCTTGATAAAACTTGGCCAAATGGAATGTATGACAATTCTATTCCACTGTACCTTGACTTATCTTAGTAATGCTAGGAATCTCATCTTCTGACCTTTTTGTGCTTGGCTGGCACCAAATGCAAAATATTTGGGAAAATTATATAAAATCTTATATTATACTATACTATACATTGAGATCACTTTCAGATAAATAGAGGTAACATTTGTCCATTACTTACTATCCTTGTGGTTGTCATCCATGTGCAGTTCAGAACTGGATCAACCAGAAACTCTCTTCCTGAGTCTCTTCAGGGAGAGAGGGCAGGGTATAGATAAAATATTATTATTATTATTAGTAGTAGTAGTAGTACAGAGCAGACAAGATCACTATGTTGGCTTTTGTATTTGATCACATGTCGGACACTTCCCTAGTGTCTAGGACTGTGTGATATATCGGTAAATGTGTGCAGATCTGAGTAGGGTGGCCTTTTGCAGCTGACAGATGGTAATTTAATTTTTTTAAAAAATAATACAAATATTACTAATTATAATACTTATTATTATTATTATGAGGTTATTCTGAATGCAATCTAAATAAAAGCCATGATTGAAACAATGAACAACAATATTCTGGCCTTAGCTCTTGAGAGCTATGCTACTATTTACCTAACCTCAATAAGCTAGGGGAAAAACAGATTTCAAAGTATGAAAAATTGAGGTCATAACAGTAAAACTGAAACACTGGAGTAGAGATTAGCAGGCTGTTCAAAGGATAAGTACAAAGGGTTCCATTTCTGTGATCTTTCACCAAGTTAACTTGTCAATGGCTTAAAGGGACTGCATTAACATGAATCAGTAGTAACACTTGAAGTGGGAACAATAGGATTCAGAACTGAAAAGAATCACTCCGTCCACTTCCTTCACATCTCCATCAGACTTGCTCTCAATGATAGTTTACTTTGATGAAATAGAAAGTGGGATTAGGCCAAGTAAAGTCTCTTGTCTCTTTCCAAAAAAGAGTGAAATGCCCAGCATAGTTGTGCTATCTTTCTTTCCTGCTTTTCAGCCTGCTGGGGATTATTCATGTAGGTACAGTCCATGGCGCAGAAGCTGTTTTTCTGTTACTTTTGCTTGTGTTCTGAATTCAAGACTGATATTGACACAAGGCTAAAAGAGGTGGCTGCCTTACTGGATATGATATTTTGGGCTTATTCAAAGTCATCAAATTGTAAGGACTTTATTTTAATATTCTTGTTTTTCTCTGCCAAGAAAAGGAAGAAAGGCAAATTTAGTCTTCTGTGCCATGCCTTGAGTTTTATGCCTTTTTTTCAACATTAAATAGCCACTTGGGGTGGGTGGAGTAAGGAGAGAGAATCAAGATGGAGAGTGTGAAATGAGTGGCCAGCTCTCTCCATTAAACAAAATATCCTCCTCTGTGGTGCTATTTGTACGTCGGTGACACAATGGGGTAATCCCTTGTGCTGCTGAACTGCTGACCTGAAAGCTGACAGTTTGAAAGACTAAGGGGCCGGGCTTAGCACAGCAAGCTAAACCGCTGTGCTGCAGAAAATCCTGCCATTCGAAAGATCAGCAGTTCCAGCCTGGGTTGTAGTGAGCACCTACTGTCAGCCCCAACTCACCTGCCCATCTAGCAGATCAAAAGCAGAAATGCAAGTAGATAAATGGGCACCACTTTTAGCAGGGAGGTAATAAAAAGTGCCCACAAGGACATCAGTTGGGTGGACAGGACTACAAAAAGCTCTTTGGCATGGAAGGTGGAGCGACAGCACCCCCTCACCCCGTGGCCAGAGTCGAGCACAGCCTCCAAGATGCCAGAAATATGATGGAAATGCCTTTATCTTTGTTTTGTTTTGTATTGTCTTTCCTTGTTACTTGTATAACTTGCCATATGTGTGCTCTATAATCCGCCCTGAGACAGAGCAGAATACAAATAAATCTTCTTATCAAGGATATTGTGATGCACCAAATGCTGATAGTAAATGTTATAGTATGATGGGAATGATAGTTCACCAATTTCTGGCAGGCAAAGGGCTACTCTACCATGCATTGCAGTACTCAATCTTGAGAGCAGAAGAGGAGTCTTTAGAGGAAACTGGCTTATTGTTCAGAGCATATGATTTTATAGTCATGTCTTATCACTGCCAGTGCTATACCGGTAGTTAAAAGTCCTAACATTAGCCAGGGCAGTTAATTTTCCAGCCACAAATATCTGTTTTTACGAGCTGTTCTCAAATGAGTTGTGGTTTATTTTTGTTTCCAATTCTATGTTTTTAAAAAATGTATATGTATATGTACAATGTTTTCAAATGCTTCAATAATAATAATAATAATAATAATAATAATAATAATAATACACTCTATTTATATTCCACCCTTCTCCCCTAGGGGACTCAGAGCGGATTATAGCATTTACATACACAGGCAAAAATGCAATGTTTTTACAATCATATACAATGGGGGACAAAAAAACATCCCAAAACAAACAAAGGCAGAGGTTCATTTCTGGCTTTTGGAGGCGGTGCTCATCTCTGGCTCTGAGGAGGTGCTTTCCTCCATTTTCAAGCCAAAGAGCCTGTGTTGTCACCTCCTGGTTGTGTGGCTGGCAACATTGCTTGGGGCGTCTCTTTGCTTTTTCTCGCCAAAACAGTACTTATTTATCTACTTACATTTGCATGTTTTCAAACTGCTAGGTCGGCAGGAGCTGGATCTGACAGACAGGAGCTCACTCCGTCTCACGGATTTGAACTGCCAACCTTCAGATCAGCAGTTCAGCAGCACAAGGGTTTAAGTTATTGCACCACTGTGGCTTTAATATTTTAAGCTCTTCTAACAGAGATGATTGATTAGTATGTATTCTGTGTGTTAATCTTTTTGAGTTTTTTTTAAAAAACCCAAATGGTTTTAAATGGCTTTGATTTTTTTTGTGTGTGACACCCTGAAATCTTTTGTTATAGCCAGGATAAAAACTTAAAACAAACACAGAATTGATTTTTCTTCAGTTGCTACAATGGTGTTTGGATGTTCAGAATGCCTACTGCTTTAATCTGCTCATAAACTCACTACTTGTTTTCTTTTATTTCTGCTGATACGAACCCTTCCAAAAAGGCGATCAGAAACAGCGCCAATGTGTGATTAAAATATCAAGTGGACAGGCCGATTGCCTAATTATTTCTGTCACACTGCAAAATCTACTCCTGCAAAATCCCTCTTTGGTTGAGGCTTGGGGCCATTTTAAACTGCCCTATATCCCAGCATCCGATCCCAGCTCTGAACTGGATTATATGAGTCTACACCACCGCTAGATAATCTGGGATCATAACCTGGGATAAAGGATAGTTTAGAAGGGGCCTTGAATTTACAAGGCCTCTTCTACTCTAATGGTTAGCACTATAATACACAGCATAACTGTGTATAATACACAAAATATGTCATCCATAGGAATTTTGTAGATCCCCCCATTTCCTATGGGTTTAACCAAATTTCTACATATTGGACAGTGCCCAGGGAAGCCAGAATTTATTTATTTATTTATTTATTTAATTATTAAAAACTTTTGTACCCCGGCCTTCTCATCTCTATAGAGGGACTCAGACCAGCTTCCAGCAAGATTCAATGCTATACAAATTAAAAACATCTTAGAACAACATTATTAAAATACATTAAAAGTACAATACATAAAAACCAATTCGCCACTGAGCACAAATTCAACTTGGTCTGAAACGTGATTGTTCAATTCAGACTATAACCATCTCAGCCTATTCTTGGAACGCTTCGTTCCAGAGCCAGGTCTTCACCAGCCTCCTGAAGTACAAAAGGGAGGGGCAGTTCTAACATTGCTTGGGAGAGAGTTCTACAGCCGAGGGGCCACCACAGAGAAGGCCCTGTTTCTCGTTACCACCAGGTGCGCTTGCGAAGATGGCGGAACTGAGAATAGGGCCCCTCTGGAGGATCTTAATGTCCTGGATGGTTCATAGGGGAGAATCCGTTTGGACAGGTAAACTGGGCCGGAACCGTATAGTGTTTTGTAGGTCAACACCAGCACTTTGAATTGTATGAGAGTTGTATGCTCCCTTTACCCTGTTCCTGTTAGTAACCTGGCTGCTGAGCGTTGGAGTAATTTCAGCTTCCAGGCAGTCTTCAGAGGCAACCCCACGTAAAGAGTGTTGCAGTAATCTATACGGGATGTAACCAGAGTGTGGACCACCGTGGCCAAGTCAGACTTCCCAAGGTACGGGCGCAGCTGGCGCACAAGCTTTAACTGTGTAAAAGCTCTCCCAGGCACCGCAGAGACCTGGGATTCCAGGCTCAGCAGTGAGTCCAGGATCACTCCCAGACTGCGAACCTGCGTCTTCAGGGGGAGTGTAACCCCATCCAACACAGGCTGTAACCCTATGCCTTGTTCAGCCTTACGATTGACCAGGAGTACCTCTGTCTTGTCTGGATTTAGTTGGCCCCCTTCCAGCTGTCTTTCTGGTGGCAGGCTAAAACCTTTATTCAGACAGGCTTTTAAAGATGAAGGTGTTTAAGATCTAGTCAGGGGTGCTGCAGTTTTTAACTTTGAATATTTTTGATCGGTTTTAACTGATTTTTTTTAGTGCTGTTTGTGTTTAATTCTGTTTTTATGTTTGTATATTTGTATATTTTAAATTTTGTGCTAATGCTTTTATGTTAAGCTGCTTTGAGTGCCCTTTGGGGAGATAAAGCGGGTAATAATAATAATAACAACTAATATTTATTTCATTTTATTTCTTTTTTTGTGATTTTAAAAAATAAGTCACCCGATAGGCATTGTGATGTCTTCCAACTCCATGATTCTGTGTCCTCTCATTTTTTAGACAATTTCCCCAAATAAGTATATATTTGCAGGCAGTTTCTCTATGTTTAAAAATATTTTACTTTTGTATACAGCCAAAATTCTGTTGGTTACACCTAAGCAAATGAACTATTGTATGGTGAGTCAACACATGGGAAATTGGTTAAATTGGTTCTGTCCTAATTAGCACTAACAATGGGATTTTGATCGCTACACTTTTTTTTATCAGAGAACTTCACCACATCCCAGGAAAAAAGTGTATTGAAATGGAACAGAGTTTTAGTTTGTTATTGGTTTGAAAAGTATGGAACCGATGCTTTTGTACTAAAAAGTGAGCTCTTTCCAATTCACATCTGCCATGAATGGGTTCTGAAAAGCTATGAAATGGATTTTTTGCTGCAACACTGGCAAATTTATTTTAGCGAGGCTGTTATAGGAATGACCCATTTCGAGAAACTCTTTGAAAAATAATGGAAACTGTAGTAGACTTTTGAGCATAGCTAATGTTAAAGCCTCGTTGCTAAATACACTTACTTAGGAGTAACTGTTTCTATAATTCCTTCTGGAATTTTTTTTTATTATTTGGAGAATGCTTAGAAGGCTAACATTGGTAGTCATAGGACTGCTAGCATTTCAGGACAGGGTCTTAAAGGTAATGATTTTACTGTCTGTTGCTTACATCTCATAAGGGAAGGTGTGAAGAATGCTCTTCCAAATAAATAGCTGGGAACGTCAGCTTTTCCTACCTCTTAAAGAAGGAAATGTTATAGTCATTTTTAAGTGGGTCAGTTAACATTTGAAAATATATGTCTCCTGGACAGGGATAATGGAAACACTGCTAAAAGAGCAACATAATTTAACTGAAAAAGAAATTAAGGTACAGGAATGTCTATATACCTTCTCTATGTGTATTTTATTAACAGACAGCAAAGATTGTTTTGCCAAATATCTACACATATGTTGTATGAATATTGTTTTCATAGGGATGAAAGAACAGCAGAGAGCAGTGGTGGGTTAGCCAGGATGTCGGCTTGCCTTATGGCTTGTGTGTGTGTGTGTGTGTGTGTGTGTGTGTGTGTCTGTCTGTCTGTCAGTCAGGAATGACTTCAGAAACTGCAAGTTGCTTCTGACATGAAAGAATTGGCCACCTGCAAGGACTTTGCCCAGGGGATGCCCAGATATTTTGATATTTTGCTAACCTTGTGGGGGGACGCTTCTCTCATGTCTCCACATGGGGAGCTGGAGCTGACAGAGGGAGCTCATCCGCACTCTCCCCGGATTCGAACTTCCAACCTGACAGTCTTCAGTCCTGCTGACACAAGGGTTTAACCCATTGTACCACTGGGGGCTCCAGGCCCGGTGGCTGATGCATATGTTATATATAGCTTCCAATCTTTCCTATTATACAAATTAAAGGATAACCTTACTGTTGTGGGCAGGTCGCCTTTGTCTCCTGGCAAGCAATATTTTAGACCCAGTCTGCCACTGTGCTAAATTTATTTTAAAAGACAGAACCCTGCCTTCATAGGAATCAAGATTCATCATATCTAAAGTCAGCAAAGTTATTTTGGCACATGTGGTCAAAGTGCCACAAATGCCTCTCCTCATAAGTAAGTAGGCAATGCCTTTAAGTTACCTGTTGGCTTATAGCAACTCCATTAATTTCACAGGGTTTTCTTATGCAAGAAACACTCAGAGGTAGTTTGCCATTACCTTCCTCTAAATATAACCCAAGGCAGTTCTTCTCATGCTATTTTATATGGAGGACTAGTAATTTCCCCCCCGACGTGCCCTAACTTTGTATCCTTTAGGTATAATTGCTTCTTTGTTTCCTGGAAATTTTTCCAAGCATGAGTAGCCAATCTCTCACAGCTCCAGGGACCACAAATTTGAGTATCATTGGCCTACAGCAGGGCTGTCACAGCGCGTCACAGGCCTGGCGTGACGCTGCTCTGGCACCGCCTACTCCTTCTTTCGGTGCCCCCTCCCTTCCTAGGGAGCCGGAAGGGCAGAAGAGCGGCGCCAACGGCAGCGCGTCACAGGCCTGGCGTGACGCGCTGCCCCTGGCACCAGCTACTCCTCCTTTTTGGCTCCCCGGCCTAGGAAGGGAGGGGCGCCGAAAAGGAGGAGAGGCTGCAAGGGGCAGCGTCACGCCAGGCCTGTGACGCTGCCGCTGGCGCCGCCTTCTGCCCTCGGCGGCCCCGGCCTAGGAAGGGAGGGGGGCCACGAAAAAGAGAGGCGGTGCCAAGAGCAGCGCGTCACGCCAGGCCTGTGACGCTGCTCTTGGCGCCGCCTACTCCTCCTTTTTCGGCGGCTTTAGGAGGGGGCGGGGCCTGGGCTGAGGGCGGGGCCTGGGGGCGGGGCCTGGGGACGGGGCCGAGTGGCCCCGCAGGTCATCAGTGACCTCTTATCCGGCCCTGGACCCGCCAGAAGTTGGACAGCACTGGCCTACAGCACCTGGCAATCTCCCTTCCCAGTAGTAGTCTTGGCTTGCCTGAAAATGCTTAGCTTCTACAGTCAGTCAGGATCTGGTGTCTTCTGATCTGGTGCCCTTAGTCATTATTTTATGATTCCCAATGCAGCCTGAGATATCTGCTTCACTCTATCTTGGAGGTCTATCTTGTAGCTTTGCCTTAATTTAGCATCCTCACCTTTCAGTTTATTTAAAGAAATTGTGAGAAAATAACTATACAGTCCATGATCCTATCTGAACATAAAGTTCCATCAAAGTCCTTATGTGGCATTCTGGGTGATGGAGAGGAATGATAGAGACAGCCACTCTGACATTGGAGAAATGAGCCTTCCTAACTTATCACTGTGGCCAGTCAATGGTAACCTGGGATGGGAATAGACTTGAATACTGTCCATCAACTCTTGAATAGTCAACTAAGCCTCTTGTGTAAAGAGGAACTGGATACCTCATTTTGCAACATCCTAAAACATTCACTTGTTAGCAAAACCTCCAGTTATACTAATGTAAACCCCCAAAGGATTCCAGCCACTGGATTTTATCCATTAACATCTCGCCAATGAATGCTGCTAACAGATCAAAGTCTCTCTTTATTTACTGCCCCTTAACACGTAAGTCAGATTTGCTACAGAACTTTGGTGGCCTTCCAGGCCCCTTCCACACAGCTGAATAAAATCCCACATTTTTTGTTTTGAAGTGGAATATATGGTCGTGTGGACTCTGATATCCCAGTTCAAAGCAGATATTGTGGGATTTTCTGCCTTGATATTCTGGGTTATATGGCTGTGAAGAAGGGCCACAAGAAGAAGATTTGGAGGCTCAGGAGAAAGCAGAGGGGAATCTTTCATTGAATGGGTTTAGACATCTTCTTGAAAGACTGAATTTATCCTATGAGTGGGAAATATTTATCTTCCAGACATTTTGAACGAATAACGCTTGTAATTCTCTTTCTTTCTTTCTCTCTCTTTCTTTCTTTCTTTCTTTACAATCATGCCTGTTCCATTCTGGATCATGGATTCATCTAGGAATTGAAATCCAAAACCCTTTGAGGGGCAATATGACTAATTCCTGATTTAACTCATATAAGGTGAAGGAGGAGGAAGAGAGAGAGAGAGAGAGAGAGAGAGAGAGAGAGAGAGAGAGCAATGAGATACATACACAATTGTTCAGATCTGAAAGTATATGAATCTGAAAGCATATGAATCTTAAAACTCACAATTTAACCTGTTAATCAGTGAAGTTTAAAGCTCTGTCCTATGACCATTTTAGACTTAAAATCCATTTAACAAATTGTGTAAAGAGGCTAAAAACTGTTAACAGGAAGTTAACACCTCACCAAACCTTAAATCCTAGGGCCATTCCATACAGCCCTATATCCCAGAACATCAAGGCAGAAAATACCCAAATAGCTGCTGTGAACTGAGTTATTTGCCTCCACACTGCCATATATACCAGTTCAAAGCAGATAATGTGGGATTTTATTCAGCTGCGTGGAAAGGGCCCTAGAACACGAGGCAGGAAGCAATGAGTGCTTTATTTAGTCTTTTAAAGTTACTCATGCATTTTTATATGAAATACATCACAGCAGTTTATCGTTTTTAAAAGTGGCACAAGACCAGTTAACATTTAGACATGAAGACATATTCAATATGCAGGCATGTAGCCGGGGGGGGGGGGGGCTTGAGGGGCTGGTCTATGAGAAGGCCTTACTGGTACATTATTTAAACTGTTATGTTTATTCGTATCATGATCTGATCACCATGCTCAATATATCCCAAATGCATGGGGATATTGGGATAACGATACAAAAGGTTTGCTAGGGTAGACCTTCTCTCACTCAGGCTCCCCCCCCCCCCCGATCAAACTCAGTCCCTCCCGAATCAAAATCCTGGCTATGGCCCTGTCAACACGTCTTTTGAAGAAACCCAGGGGTGTGTGAATATTCAAGAAAGGTTATGTTTTTGAGCTATTTTGGCACATTTGCAGTGAGCACTGTACCTTGGAAAATTTCCAACTTGGACAAAAGTTTGCATGGGCCACAAATATTTAGAAATGATAGAAATAAAAAAGAAATCATTCAGCAGTTTATCCCAGCTTCTAGGATGGGTTTGGTCCTATTTTACGTATCTCTTGGGAACAGCTTATCCTTTGTATAATATAGTAGGAAGTAGTAATTTCTTGGGGGCAAAAAGCGCAACAACACAAAATTTAATACAGTCTGCTTGCTGAGCTTCTTTCAAGACTCTCAGGAGGCATTTCCTTTGGGATAAGAAGAAATATGTTGGTAAAGATGTATATGCAGGCTATTATAATGCAATGTCAATAATATTCATCCTTCCTATCCCTTTAGGGTGATGTTTATGTATGACTTGCATGGAGGCCCACTTTCTCCCCTCAGCTATGGACCCCCCCTCCCATGAAGTCTCCCCATTGAGTCCACACCATCTCCACCCTCCCCCTTTTCACATTGTAGGAATTCTTGATGTGCTCTATATTTCATTGTCTTTGGCATCCTTGAACAGAGTTTTCTTTCAGGAAAGTCAGTATTCCATTAAAGAGACATTAAATGTTGCAAAAGTTCCCTCGGGATGTCTGAACATATATCCTGAGGGACATTGTTCACTAGTTTATAAATAAGAACCTGGCAAATGAACCTGATACAGACATACCATGGGTTGTTTAAAGGAAGTGAGGGATCAAGGCTTTACAGAACTGAAGTTCCTCATGTCTGACTAAATAATTTTCTTTCTACTACAGGGACAGTGAATAGATTAAATTGCAATTTTCATATAATCAAAGAATCATAGAGTTGGAAGAGACCTCATGGGCCATCCAGTCCAACTCCCTGCCAAGAAGCAGGAAAATCGCATTCAAAGCACACCCAACAGAAGGTCATCCAATCTCTGTCTAAAAGCCTCCAAAGAAGGAGCCTCCACCACAGAGTTCCACTGCTGAACAGCTCTCACAATTAGGAAGTTCAGGTGGAATCTCCTTTCCTGTAGTTTGAAATTCATCAATTCCTCAATTCCTCACTTTTCCTCACTTTTCCTCGTGTTTGGAGCAGCCCCTTTAAAATGTCAGGGAATAGATATTTGTTTTAGTAGTTTGAGGATTCTAGGAGACTCCATTCAGCCATGGAGACCACTGGGTGACCTTAGGCAAGTCACATCCCCCCAGAGAAGGCAATGGACAATCCTCTGTAACAAAGCTTGCTGAGAAAAGCTCATGATAGATTTTTCTAAGGATCCCCATATGTTGGAAAATGACTTGAAGGCACACAACAACACTAACAACAACAGTTGTTTCATATCACTTCCTATTTACTATTATTTATGCTTGTATGGAATTGGCATCAGGACTAAGATAACTTTTTAAAGCCAAGGTTTCCAGACCTCTGAAGTTCAGTGTCAACTCTGAGACATGGGACAGGAAACTTCACCTTCTGCCTAGGTATCTCCAATCAGGCTTCTCTTCTGCAACGCACATATATGATGGGAGTAATTTTTATAAGTCACCAATACTGAAAATATCAGTGGAACATATCTCCTGCAAACCCTGAGGGGAAATCTGTGACTGTGTAGCCATTTCTTGGAGATCTTCCAAGCCAA
Organism: Anolis apletophallus; assembly: GCA_030556195.1. Lineage (NCBI taxonomy): Eukaryota > Metazoa > Chordata > Lepidosauria > Squamata > Anolidae > Anolis > Anolis apletophallus. The sequence goes on along the minus strand of JARBWK010000003.1, from coordinate 153,044,913 downwards.
GCAATTGAAGCACGTGGCTGGCTAAGCAGGACCCAATTGCTCCCATTCTATGTTCCCAGAATGACTGTCAAGCTGGGGATCATGACATTTAATGTGCAAACTGAGCCTGGGAGAACTTGGAGCATGCAGAGCAGCTTGCAAAGGACATGGATTAGGAAGAATTTCCATTTTAGCTGACTAATTGACTGTATTCTGCAAGCATGCGACTGCTCTCTCCCTCCCCATCTCATTCCCTTCGCCCTCATCAGATGAGCCCATCTGCTGTGCATACAGCTCTCGCCATAAAGAGCATTTCCTTCCAGACATACTGACATTCCATCTTTCATGGAAAGAACAGATGACTGGGAGAACAAGAATTTATCAGGAGAATACTGGACTGTTCTTCTCAGGTAAACAGATGCAGATAGAGGAAATGTGTATCTGACTTCCCAGTGAGCATCCCAGAAAACTGTTTGTCTCTCATCAAGGCAGAGGCTCTTTGCATTTGTCATATAATCCAGAACCAAAATTCATTCACATTAAGTGATAGATTACACTTCAGTAGAAACAGTGGTTTAGAGTAGGAGAACAGAGTCCAAAAAGACAACTTTTATAGACTTGTGCCTAATTTATTATTTAATTATTTTTTTATGTCATATATAGTCCGCCCTTTTCACCCCACAGGGGACTCAGGGCGGATCACAATGCACACATACAGGCAAACATTCAATGTCATTGACATACAACATATATAGACAGACATAGAGGCAATTTAACATTCCATAAATCAGTTAAATTTAGCCTCCCACAAAGTGGTACCTAAATTTCCTACTTGACAGATGAAACTGTCTTTCGGGTTGCAAAGGTCGACAACAAGCTGCACAAATTGGTTGAGAGCTCACCCCGACCCGGGCAGACCTTGAACTTATGACCTTCTGGTCAGTAGAGATCTTATGCAGCTGACACCCAGCCAGCTACGCCACATTCCTGGAGCTTTCTGCTAACACAAGCAGAAGTAACTCTTACTAGAGCAAATTGAAACTGGATATTATTGTTTTTGTTGTGATTATTGTTATTATTATTATACCCCACTTTGCTATCTTAAAGGAGTCTCAAAGAGGCTAACAACACTAAAAACAATACACTGCAATACATAGAAACATCAATGTAAAACATATAAACATTAAACATAGGTTTTTTTAAATAAAAAAAACCATAGTTAAAACCAACAAAACCATTACAAACACAACACAACACCCTCTGGGATATTACACCTGAGTATCCCTGGGTTCGGTTTCATCAAGTGTTTTTCCCCTGGGCTAATTGTGAATTACTGCATTAGGTTTACAAGGGAGACTATGAAAGAGGGAAATTCTGTATGAAATGATAAGAAGACCTCACAACCTTTGAGGATGCTTGCCACAGATGCAGGCAAAACGTCAGGAGAGAATGCTTCTAGAACATGACCATATAGCCTGAAAAAACCTACAACAACCCAGTGATTCCAGCCATGAAAGCCTTCGACAGTAGATATGAGGAATAATTTATTCATTTTACGTGTTTAATGTACATGCCACATTTCTCCCACCAATGGACTCAAGATGGTTGTATCTACTAGTACAAACTGAAATCTACATGGGGCTTATATACTAGCTTATGTACCTATTTTATTTTATTTTGTGTGTGTGTCAGGAGCAACTTGAGAAACTGCAAGCCGCTTCTGGTGTAAGAGAATTGTCCGTCTGCAAGGACATTGCCCAGGGGATTCCCAGATGTTTTTATGTTTTACCATCCTTGTGGGAGGCTTCTCTCATGTCCCCGCATGGGGAGCTGGAGCTGACAGAGGGAGCTCATCTGTGCTCTCCCCACAAGGTCAAACCTCCAACCTGTCAGTCTTCAGTCCTGCCAGCACAAGGGTTTAACCCATTGCACCACTGGGGGCTTGATAGCTATCTGGTGATGCCTGGGTTAGGTCTTTTATACCGATAAACATAACAAGTATTCATTGTCGGCTTTTGGATTTTAAGATTGGATCCATTAGAAAACACATAAAAAGGTGGGTAAACTGCAACTCCCATCAACATCTATAATTTAAAATGTTTAAAAGAAATGTTTTTGGTTTTGGAAAGATTAGCCATTTACAAGAAACATTGCCCAGAGGATGCCCAACTATATTTATTTGGTCTTCATGGAGGCTCTTTCAGTGTCCCCCACGAGGGTCTTCGTCCAGGGGCAAACCAAGAATGGTCTGTTCCTGAACAGACTCAGAAGTGGAGTGGGCAGATCAAAAGACAACCTGGCAAAATGGCACTACCTAGAAGAATTCTCCACCTTGTGCGACTGTGGAACAGAATAAACAATTTCGCACCTGTATGCTTGTCCGCAAAGCCTTGTCTTATGTACAGAGAAATATTTTTTTAAGCTACAGACAACATGGTGGTTGTTGCCAGGTTTTGCCCAAAAATTATTTAGCCACTTGTGCTCCTTCTATTTTTATCAGTTTTATACTTATGTATGCAATGTTTTTGATATGAAATAAATAAAATAATCTGTCATTGTTCCAACCCTGCCTGTTTTCAAAGTTGGCCATGTGGAGTCTGTGTGCCACGTCTGATCTAGATCCATAGTTGTTTGGTTTGGCGAGTGAACTATAACTCTGTAAATTCAAGGTTTGTTGCCCCCAAACCCCAACGTTGGCCATGATGGGAATGAGTGTCAAGTTTGGTCCAGATCCATTGTTGTTTGGGCTCATAGTGATCTCGGGATGAAGGTGATCTACAACTCCCAAAATTCAAGGTCAATCCCCCCTGAGCTTCAACAGTATTCAAAGTTGGCCATCTTGGGTTTGCATGCCAAGATTGGTCTAGATCAGGGGTGGGCAATTACCGGCCCTCCAGGTTTCTGGGAGTTGAACTCCCAGAAATCCTAGCCAATTTAACAGCGCTTAGGATTTCTGGGAGTTGAAGTCCAAAACACCTGGAGGGCTGGTAATTGCCCACCCCTGGTCTAGATCAATTGTTAGGATTCACAGTGCTCTCTTGATGCAGGGTGAACTACAACTCCTGCCATGATGGGTCAGTTCCCCCAAATTCCTCTAATATTTATTTTGTGTTGTTCATGGGGGTCCTGTGTGCCAAGTGTGGTCCAGATCCATCATGGGTGGAAGTCACAGTGGTCTCTGGAAGTAGGAACCAATAGGAAATTAGCCACAAACATACATCCCCACGCATGCACATACATAATTAATACATACATACATTCACTTTTGATAGATAGATATAAATATAAATATAAATATAGATAGACTGCTAAAAATGGCCTGATCAAATTTTGATTTGCTTCAGACCTATGGCTGGTATCAGCAGTTTGAATAAAAAGCCATCGAGTGGACACAGAAGAAAATCTGATCATCCAGAGCAGTGAAATAATGACATGGTTAGCCACACTTAGCCAAAGACTCAAAAGTATGTGGGGAAGAAAGATTGGAAAAGTTACTTTTTCAGCAGCAATTTCCAAAATCCCTCAATCATTAATTTTTCCAGACATGGAGAAGCTGTCTTTCAAACAGGCTCAACAGAGGTGACACAAAGGCACTCACCTTCTGCAAAATACTATAAACAACCGGTTAGTCTGATTACTCCCTCTTTGTTCAAATGCAATCCTGTTCCAGAAACAGCTCTATGATAAGGTTGACGTGAGAAGCATCCAAGGAAGAGCAGATGGCTCAAAATATGGTCCTAATTGAAATATATGTTATTAATCATCAAAGGAATTGGGTGGAAGCATTGGTTAGTGCATATTGCACAGTCTATTTTTTCCTTTGAAATGTGTCTGAGATCATTTATAATTTAATAAACAACAAATATTGCCACTCTGTGTTAAAAGGTAAGGGCCTCTAATATGTTTTTCATCAGTTCAGAATATGGAAAAAGTCCATTTTAATTCCCAGTGCTGTTTATGCTATTTTTTTTGTCTGTGTCAGATGATGGTAGGGAAGACTGTCTTTTCTTTCTATTGGACTTTGAAAAATTGTTCTGTGGTTTTAGAATTGCAGTCTGTGCCAATTCAAACTCTGGAGGGAAAGAATCTAAATATTTTGTGCCCGCAGACAAATAAACCATTAACTAGTAATAATACATCAGTTCCAATAAGTGATACCACAATGAAAAGGTTCAAATCCTATCAATTTTTATAAGACTTCCAAATTTTAAACATTTCATGCAACTGGTTTCAGTTGAGGATGGTCAGCTTCAGTTGCCCATCATTCTTATTGCTACAGAAAGGTCATTGCAGTATCATCTATCAGTGAGAAATATTGGCTACCTTTGTCAGATGAGATGAGATGTGATTGGATCTTACAACATTTCCTTGTTTAAAAAGACGCTGCACTTAATCACCATTTTCCACACAAAATCTAGCTTTGCTGAGAAGCCAGTTCTGTTGGCTTACATAAGCTGTCAGCTCTATCCGGCAGGAGCAATGGAGAAAAGGCACAAATGGTACCCAAAAAAGGTGAAATACATAAATAAAATAAAACATCTATTTCAGTGTCATCCAACCTCATGTCCTTCAGATGTTTTGGACTACAATTTCCAAAAGATCTGACATCTGTCTGGAGATGATTAAGAATTTAATACATCTGGAGGATACTAATTGGGGAAAGTCTACTCCATATGTAATGGTTGCTCCTTATGAGGAATCATTTCAATTCAGAGAATTCCTTAAGTTTCATGAAACTTGGCCATTTTGCATGAAGTAAACTTAAAGGACAACTCCAATCATTCCTTAAGATATCTACCTCATGCATTTGACAGCCCCAAGCAGCAAACAGCTCTTTATCTGAAGAGAGAAGATTTCAAAAGGCTGAGGGTTTTTTTTTGTAGTTTCAGCTTTGTTGTTATTGCCTGGCATATGCCCAACTACAGTTTCATCTGGGTTTTTTTAAAGCTGAACTTGGAAGTCAGCATTTGTAACAGGATTTTCTGAAAATGGGAGCCATTGCTTTTCACTATATAATTAAGAACCTACAGCTTATTTCTTGTTTGTTTGGTTTTGATTCTGCCCTAGATCAGAGTGACTGTCCATGGTACTGAAGTTGGATAGCTACAGAATGGGGCATAAAAAGTTGGGATCTTCAGTATTGTTTGCTGGGAAGTCATCAGCTATCAGCCCAGTTGAAGAGGACATTGACTGAGGGGGAAACGATACAGGAGCACAAACATATGTGTAGTGCTCCCTTTGCTATATGTTCTCCCTCTGCTATAATTCTAAAGATTAGTGTCATCCCGTGAGACTAACTGACCATCAGCCCAACTCATGAAAGAGCAAGTGTGCGGGGTTGCTTGAGTAAGTCAAAGCAACGAGGAGAGTAAGGAAATAGTAACAGATATAATTTTATCTTTCAATGTCTACGTTTCACAATAAACAATATATGCACAAAATACGGTGCTATACATCAAAGCAATAATTATGCAGATACACAGGTAAGTACCATACATAAATTGAGGGACGCCTTAACATCAATAGACTATGTAGGATAATCCAGTCTCTAAGTAAAGACTGGAATATCCTAAAAAAGGATTCTGAAAGGCGAAACGGTCAGGCGCAAGTATCTACAGGATCGTCGACCGCTTTGGACACTCACCGCACCTATGCTGATAAGAAATATTCATGCATTTTCATTTATTTAAAAGACTTTGATATTGATCTTATTGTTTGCGGAGGTGTTCTCGCTGGGACTCTCTACTTAGAGACTGGATTATCCTACATAGTCTATTGATGTTAAGGCGTCTCTCAATTTATGTATGGTACTTACCTGTGTATCTGCATAATTATTGCTTTGATGTATAGCACCGTAATTTGTGCATATATTGTTTATTGTGAAACGTAGAAATTAGAAGATAAAATTATATCTGTTACTATTTCCTTACTCTCCTCGTTGCTTTGACTGACATCAGCCCAACTCAGTCAAAGCAATGCATTCTCTTACACACTGTATTAGCTACATTGTGGCACTTCCTAGGAGGTGCAGTGATAACCAGTGGCTTAGGTGGTTTTTGAAGGCGAAATAATTTGTTTATTTATTTATTTTTCCATTTAAATAATTGCATTCTGGTCTTTATCATTAAGGTCTCACAGCAGAGAGCAAACAAAAACATTTCTGAGGAACTGGAACAATTCAGTGTAATTTAACAATTTAAAACCATCTAAAATGTATAAAACATTTTTCCAATTTAAAATGAAATACAAAATATTGGTTTATAAACCATTATTTGGCTGAGATGCTACATCAAATGTTCTATTCAGCATCAAGTGTAAAGTTCTACACAGATGCTTCTATGATACATATTCCCTATCCACTCCTTAGGCACACACCTGTGTCCCCTCTACAATCATTTAGTGCAGTGGTATCAAACTTGTAGCCTTCCAGGTGTTTTGGACTCCAGCTCCCAGAATTTCTGGCCATTGGACAAGCTGGTAATGGCTTCTGGGAGTTGGAGGCCCATACATCTCGAGAGCCACAAGTTTGACACCTCTGATTTGGTGCCTGGCAAAAAGTAGGGGGATGGCAGCATATCTTTGTTATATCCCTTTATCCCATCTCAGATAATGCTTTTGTCATTCTACGTTAGAGGAACATGGCCAGCTATCTTCCCAACATCTCCCACCATCCCCTAAGTGGATGTGAAGGAAACTAATTTTGAGGGTTGTGAGAGCATTGTGTGGGGAATGTAGTGAATTGATCTCTCCATGATGATTGTGAAAGGACATCAATGTACAAATGTCACTAACAGGAAGCACCCTTTCACACTGTGGCTATATAGAATTTTAGACATTGTTTTGGCTATAAAGGAAAGAGGGACGTTGAACAGGATATAACATTAGTTTGATCTTCTCAATTGGTGCTCCCTTGTCATGGTGGAGAGGCTTGCATACCCTAATGAAGTTGTGAGCTATGCTGCGGTGGCATAATAGCCACTGGTAGGGCCTCCAATGCCGGACAGGTCACAACTGAAGGGTTTGACAAAGAGCGTCAATGGGCAGGATGGGCTCTCTAGCCTTTTGGCAACCGTCCTAAGAGAAGGAAAACTCTAAATTCAAACCCAGGCAGATGGTGCTCATCTAACCCTGTAAGGTCAACCATCTAAGAGAAGGTAACTCTAATCAAACCTACGACCTGAGGACCTCGCTGCCACCGTCCAAGCTTGCTAGGCCCCGGCAGACGAACCTTTGGTTTAAAGGGTGAGGCCACTTCTGTGCATGCTGTGCTCCACCTGAAAAATCAATTGCATAGGCTCGAAGGACACATCCAATTTAGTCATCAACGTGCTTGTAGAAAGCGTGGGATGAGTCCTTCCTGAGTCTTTGTTCATGAAGAAAAGCCAAGAGAAGAGAGATCCAGTAGGGAAACATAAATTAGCAGAGTAAAATGTTTTTCTTAGACATTGTTTGTCACACAGTACAATGGACATTTGTATAAATGAGCTAAATCAGATTTTACAATTATTTGGCCCTGGAGATATCATATCTTAATAGGGCTATTATTTCTACCATTCAACTAGCACCAACGTGTCAATGTGAACCTAGGTGTAACTTCAAATGGTCTTTGCCTCATCAAGCCAACTCATGACCCTGGAACTTGGTTTGAAAAACTGGCTTGCATTTGGGTTGGGTGGGGCTCAAAGTGAGTGCCTTTTGCAAATCAAGTGGAAATGAGACGATTTCTTGGCAGTACACAGATTGTTACATAGAAGCAACCCAGTTCCTTCATTCTGAGTTTGGAAAAGTAGGGAGAGAAAGAGTGTCTGCCAGTTCATGGAGTTCTTTTTCTTTGTTTTTGGCATAGGTTTTGAGAAATCTATCTGAAATAAAAAAGGAAGAACTGGGTTTCTGCACAGTGGTTATTGTGGATTTCAATGTATGAAAATAATGTGTGTGCTTTGTTTAGTGGTGAGGAAATAATAGAAAATATATTGTGAAAACAGTACTTTCCTTGTCTCAGCAAATCCTGTAGTCATATTTCTTTTGAAAATAGTTTGTGTTTTTGGATAAAATGCCATCTGCGAAATGTGCCTCGTGTCCCAAGAGATCAATTTCAAGAAATTAGCTGATGAAGGGCACTTTCTTTTCTTGTAACCAGTTTAGCATATTCCACCCTTTCAAATGGAGCCTGAAAGCATTCAAAGAGTTGTTAGAGTTAAGTAGGCTATTTTTTTAAATTATGCATCTAACAGCTTTCTATTCGCTATTGTACATTTTGTAAGTATTTTAAAGCTATGGTTCTAAATACAAATACTATAGGGTAGATCTTGAGAAATATGGTGAGACTTTTGTTTGAGGAGACCTATATGAGTTGAATGCCTACTTAGTAGGCATGGTTTAGAACCCAAAAATAGCAAATCGTAAATCTAATGGGGGGGCTTTTTTTTGATTAGTAATAGGAAGACTTACAAAAAATTTCCAAAAAGTTCTAAAATGTAACTTAATTACTAACGAAATTAATTAGTAGTTCGTATGCCAGCGCATGCGCATTCCAGATGGTTTTGGCCTACAACTCCCAGAAATCCTAACAGCTGGTAAATTGGCTGGGATTTCTGGGAGTTGTAGGCCAAAACTTGAATAAATCATCCCAAGTTTGCCCAGGCTGGTCATATACCTACATTCTATGCACATGCAATAATACAGCAGTAATAACAATGGGTATAAGAATAGGTAAAATTCAAACCGAAGTATTCTGACTGGTCCCTGCCTCATGCGGTGCAAACGGGCTCTTCTCTGTGAGCCCGGGAAATTAGCCCGGGAAAAGACAGCGTTTTCTGCTTGGGTGCACACACATACATATTCTTGGGGGGGGGGATTTGCTGCAGAATCTTCTCTATGAGGCCGGGATTCTGCAACAAATCCCCCTCCCAAGAATATGTATGTGTGTGCTCCCAAGCGGCAAACGCTGTCTCCCCGGCTAATTTCCGAGCCCGTTTGCACCGCATGAGGAGAGACCAGTCAGAATACTTCGGTTTGGATTTCACCTCTTCTTATACCCATTGTTATTACTGCTGTATTATTGCATGTGCATGGAATGTAGGTATGACCAGTTGGATTACTTATAATATTAGGCAGTGGCACTTACAGTAGCATTCATTCTATTATACATTAGGTTGGTTTCTCACCCCAATACTCTTTGATGCCTTAGATCCTGGCTGGCAGGCAGGAGAGCAGGAAGCCTGGAAAAATGTAAACAGAGAGGTTTACTCAGAAGTAAATCCACAAGGAGGGCCCTTCATCCAAAGTGCCCTCCTTTGCAGATTTACTTCTGAGTAATCCTCTCTGTTTACATTTTTCCAGGCTTCCTTCCAGCCGAAAAGGAGCGAGTTTAGGGCTTGCCTTGCCATAATATTGGCAAGGGAGGCGGGAGGGTGGTGAGAGAGAAGGAGGTGCCCCCTTATGCCCCCTTACGACCTAATAACGACACTTAAGAAAATCCTGGCCCCCCAAGTTCGAAAAAGAAAGTCTACTTCCTGGTTGGCGTTCCAGGTGCGGAAACGCTCGAAAGTAGCATTTCTTACGAAACGAATCATTTTCATAACTTTTTTCTCATGCCTACTACCTAGTTACATGTAGCACAAGAGGTCTGCATGCAAGACTTCACTGTATCTCCTTTTTCACTACCCCAGGAGCCAGCATTGTGCTGCCTACCATAGCCTTTCTGTTGCAGAAGAAAGCAGGAGACAAGGGAATCAGATAAATCCTATGTTTGTTTCCATAGTCAGAATCAAACCATAAACATCTGTCAAGATCTGCTGAGATCCTCCTGAGGTCTCAGTGATGATGTCATCAGTCTGTGTCTGGCTACAGGGACACAATTCAATGCTTCTACCAGCAACATAATTGAGTTGGGGAGGACTATCTATCACAGCACAATGGTGAGTCTTGGGTGAGTTTTGGAAGCCGAGGAAGGAAGAAGCAAAAACCAGCTTCCACAATAACCCCTCAAAATATACATATTTATTTATTTATTTATTATTTGCATTTGTATTCCGCCTCTTCCCGAGGGCTCGTGGCGGGTTACAAGACATACATAGTGATCGGCAGGCAACACTCATGCCGGTTCACGAACAAAATAAAGCAATGCTATAACCATAAAAAATAACAAAAATGATACTAAAAAACATCATTAAAACATTGTTAAAATTACACCAAGTGACAAAAACGGTAACACAGAGTCATAAGTCGATTGAAAGCAAGAGGCGTTATATGTTAACCAAAGGCCTGCTTGAAAAGGAAGGTCTTACAGGCCCTGCGGAAGGGGGCGAGCTCCCGTATGGCTCTAGCCTCCTCCGGCAGGGCATTCCAGGCCGTTGGAGCTGCTACGGAGAAGGAGCGCTGCCTAGTTGATGATAGGCGGCAGAGGCGGATCGGTGGAATCTCCAGCAGATTTTGCTCTGCTGAGCGGAGTGATCTCGGGGGATCGTATGGGGCAAGGCGGTCCAAGAGGTACGCAGGCCCTAGACCGTACAAGGCCTTAAAGGTCAACACCAGCATAAAGTGAATTTAGGCATGCAAATGTCACAGACAGAATGCCAGCCATTGTGTTCTATAGCTAGACATTGAAAGCAAGATTTAAGACATCACGCCAATAAGACTCCAAACTGTAACATTACCATAACTGTTGTGTATGTCTGCTATGGGCTTTCTTTCTTTAAAAAAATCATTTTAGAGGCTGGATGAAAACATTCTATAATTGCTGGTCAAACTGTAAGAAGGGGAGTGCTGTCTGTTTTGGTGGCGGGTTCCAGAGTCTGGGAGCCCTTTCCCACATTCCCACCAACCATACCTGCCTCACAGATAATCAGTGGGTCTGCTGTAGCACACTTAGCACCCCATTCCATCAGTGGGGGGAAGCAAGGGATGGGGGAAGCAGAAGAAACTGTTTTACCCTCTTCCCTCCCATCTTCTGGGATAGCCAGCTATCCCATGTTCTTTCCATGTTGAGCTCTGTCTTTCCCAAGCTTTCTGCTGCCTTCTCCCATCTGGAGTTGGACACTCAACTTCCGAAGACTGCTTTAGGGGTTTTGTTTCCATGTGCTGAAGAAACAAAGTCCCACGGAGTCCCACAGGAAGTGCCCTTACATCATGTGATGGCCTCCGTGGGCTTTCTGTGGGGCTCCATTACCAAAACACATGGAAATGGAGCCCTAAATCTGTGGGATGAAGTCTTAGGTACAACTGGGTCCAGCCAATAGTCTGGCTGGAACATTTTAGACCAGGAGCTTTCCATGCTATCCAGTGTGGCTTAATTTTAATTACCAAGATTTCAAGGAAATACAACATCATCAAACATAGGCTGAATCACCGTTTCCGATCTGTGGAACATCTCTACCTAGTCTGGATTAAGCTTCAATTTGTTTGCCCTCATCACTGATAGCAGACATTGTTTTAGAACTGAGTGTAGTGTGCCAAAAATTCTGAGTAATGCATGTGTTTCCATGATCAGATCCAGCACTACCAGGTATGGGAAGACTAGGCCCATTTTACCTCAGTTACTCCAGGCTGCTGCCAAAACCCATGCAACCATGTTTAGAGCTGAATCTAAGAGTTTCACCCAAAGAACAAACTCATCCACCATTGGTTGACTTCCCACTTTCTGACCTATCTATTGACTACCCAGGAACATCTTTTTTCTGATTTAAATTTCATTTTGCCTATCTCCATTCAAGAGTATTCATTTTTGTCCAAAGCAAAAACAAAGCTAGAATGGAAAGATATGAACCCCAATACTTCTGCTGAGATTTAGGTTGAGCCTCTCTATTACTTTAGCACAGCAGTACAGGTTGTGAATCTTTGAGATTGCAAAGAGACCAAATGTAGAGTAACAAACAAAGAAGAAGGGCTCTTTCCCCCTCTGTGTGAAGACCTTCCCCTAACTGTACCACATAGATGATGAACTCTCAAAACTCTTTTACTCAAAACACATGCAGACTTTGGCTTTGTATTCTTCATTTTCCTGTTTCAAGCAGCAGCTGTAGGGTGTGTATGCGTGTGTGTTTGTGAAAGGCATTTTCCCTCGGCAACCAGGGGGAATGGTTGTCAGTGTCATACCAGAAGATTCCTCCCAGCTGTCCTGATTGGCAGGGACAGCCCTAATTAATCCTGCCATCCCACTTTACAGCTACTCTTAAAATGCTCCTGTTTCCCCTCTCCTCATTTTATCATTTGACTTACCCCAATTGCAACACATAGAGTTAAAAGTGCAAAAATAGTTTGCACTCTAATGAACAAGGGAGAGGAAAGGGCAGAGCTATGGCAGTCTCTTCTTGCTTATGTGATTTTCCTCAATGATATTTGTAATCAATTGCCATACTTTGATGTTGCTTTGGCCACACACATCTCAGTTTTCATCCCTGAAATGTTGGGAGGTATGGTGCCATAGTAGTGTTTACCTCCTCACTTGCCATGGTCCTGATACTGTGTTCCCTTTCCTGGACAAATCAAAATATTGAACTACACATATAATGAAACAGTGCTTGGGAAGGTTTTATTTTTTGGTTGAACCACAATGTTCAGTAACTTTGAGCTAGCACAGTTAATAGCATATGGACAGAAGTCCAATCCAAAACTTTACAAAGCTCTGAAACAGAATGAGCCCATCTTGTCCAGTATGGTAAACCTTTAGTAATTGCAGCTCTCCAGTGCTAGGAGAAATTTCTCAAAACCTACATGCAGATTAAATGGTTTAAACTAGGAGCATTCTGCATCCAAAGCATATTCTTTACTACTAAGCTTGGCCTTGGACCATGATTTCTGGTTTATGTGATTTTAACATTTATATTAATGTTTTTAACTCCATGTTTCAATTGTCTAAATCAGTAGTTCTCAACCTTTCTAATGCCACAACCCCTTTAATACAGTTCCCCATGTTGTGATGACCTCCAGCCATAACATTATGTTCATTGCTACTTCATAATTGTAATTTTACTCCTATTATGAATTGTAATGTAAATATCTGACATGCAGGATGTATTTTCATTCACTGGACCAAATTTGGAACAAATACCCAATATGCCCAAATTTGACTATGGGTGGGGAGATTGGTGTTGTCATTTGGGAGTTGTAGTTGTTGGGATTTATAGTTCCCCTAAATCAAAGAGCATTCTGAACCCCACCAATGATCAAATTGAACTGATTTTGGCACACAGAACTTCCATGACCAACAGAAAATACTGGAAGGGTTTGGTGGGCATTGACTTTGAGTTTCGGAGTTGTAGTTCACCTATATTCGGAGAGCACTTTGGACTCAAACAATGATGGATCTGGAACAAACTTGGCACAAATCCTTAATATGCCCAAATGTGAACACTGTGAATATATCTTGAATTTGGGAATTGTCTGTTTTGGTGGCGGGTTTATAGTTCCCCTACAATCAAATAGCATTCTGAACCCCACCAATGATAGAATTGGGCCAAGCTTCCCACACAGTACTCCCATGACCAACAGAAAATACTATGTTTTCTTATGGTCTTTGGCAACCCCTCTGTCATCCCCTCATGACCCTCCCAGGGGTCCCAACACCCAGGGTGAGAGATGCTGGTCAAAATGTTGTTACATTTTAATGATCTAATTTATAGTTATATGATATGGTTGCTCTATGTTAGGTTTAATATGTATGTGAGGCATTAAATTTTGCCATAAATATGTTGGAAACTGCTTTGAGTCCCCCCCGGGTGTGAAAAGCAGTATACAAGTGAAATAAATGAATGAATAAATAAGCTATATTTCCTCTACAAGATAAAGTACAGCTTGAGAGAGGTGATAACTTGAACTCAATACCTTTCCGTTGTTATCGCTATAAGTGCAACCATTTTTCTTCTACATTATGAATGGTATTATAAACAATGGCTTTTGTTTGTGAATTATTCCTGCAGCTCGCTTTTGGGAAGGAAACATATAAATCAAATCCAGAGCAGGACAGCGAGTATTTGAAATCTATTTCCAGTGGCCAGAACACTGCAGCTGAAAAATATGAGTTTTTCCTATAGGGAATGTAAAGTGCTGACATGAAAGGAGTTTCAGAGTTCCAGAAAATATGTTGGATCTTGGTGGGATGGGGAAGTTATGTAAGGACTTTAGAGGCAAAAAATGAACAGAGAGCTGGTTTGGAGCAGCTGTTTGCACAAAAGCAATATTTTGACCAAACAGACAAGGACACTTTTCTAATGTAAATTTTCAGCACTTCATGATTAGTTCAGAAAGTGGTTTTGCTAAGGGATTTGCACAGTTTTTAAATACACACATGGGACACCACTGGAAACAGAGAGGCTTTGTCTGCTCTCATTCTCATAAAGGGCAACTATTGAGCATTCAGATAATTGTTTACAACAAAACACAACATATTCAGCACAGTGCATCTACATCTGTCTTTTAAAGCCCTTGATATCAATGCAAAAAAAAAAGAAAGGAAAAAGGTATTCAAGACAAAGTGCTTGTGGGATAAATATTCATGATTTTGACAAAATTGTGCTAAACTGGGCACAATGTGTTAGCATCTTTTCACTCCAGAAGGATGGCCATTAATAAACTGTGGCCATACTTGGTCATTGATTCTAGAAACGGTACTCAAAAAGGATTCTGGGAGGCTGGGCGCTGAATTCCCATTCAGCCATGGAAACTATCAAGTAACCGTGCACAGGTCACACTCTTTCAATCTCAGAGGAGAGCAATAGCAAAACTTATCTGAGGGCCCATCTACACTGCCATATAATCCAGTTTCTGAATGCAGATTATCTGCTTTAAACAATTATATGGCAGTGTAGATTCCTATAATCCAGTTTGAAGGAGATAATATGCATTTGGAAACTGTATTATATGGCAGTGTAGATGGGACCTGAGTCAATCTTGCTAGATAAATCCTATGAGAAAGTCACTATATGTTGGAGCTGACTTGGAGACACACAACTACAACAAAGTCTACTTTTATATGCATTGCAATGCCTTATGGAATCCTGGTATAAGACATACTCCTTTTCCCCATCACAATAGTCTTAAGTACACCATGCTGTTATAGCATATAACAAACACTAATGTGGTGTGATGTGATAAGGATAAATCTTAGCCTTGAACCCCCTACTGTCAACCAGTTTTTTCCAGAAAGGAAAGGAAAAAATGACTGATTATACATATTATCTTTTGCTATGCTGGTAAAGGCTCGTGGGAATTATGTGCTAAAAAGCACCTGGAGAACAGTACTTGCCCATCCATGCCTTAAAATACTACCTTTTAATGTAGTATCTGTTTAAACTGTGAAGGAAAGGAAGACTCTACCCTCGTTTCTGTTTCTGTTCTCCTTCGGCCAAACTGGAACATAGTTCCTTGCACCTCCATCTAGAAGCATATTTCCTGAAAATCCAAATACAATGCAATGTTGTATCTAACCAGCTGTGCTACCTCTGACTCAAGTGCTTTCTGTTGTTTTAAAAGCTGAAATATTCACATATGCATCTCTCACACACTGTGCAGCTGTATTGTATGACTACAAATAAAATTAGTTGTAATAAATTGTTTTGCATCAAGTCCCTCATATGACTATTATGCTAACATGTTCCTCCAACAACAATTTTTAACTAACAAACATGACATGATGTTATTTAAATGCTAGCACAGTCCAATAACACATTTGTTTTCTTGATGTCTTGGTTTTTATGTCTGTTTTTTAGGTTATTTGAGGTGCTGGTTCAGAAAATTGCATTGGATAGACCCCATCAGCTCTAGTTTCTTAAATACAGTCATGGTTTTCTATGGGTGAGCAGATGGCAACTGGTATATGACATATGTTCTTAGTCTCAAAACCTAGAGCTGATAGAGGGGGAACTGGTGCCATTTTTGAATTAGCAGGTCAAATATACACAGAAACAGGTCTAATGTTTGAGGCACCAAAATGCATGTTGGCCAGTGCAATGATTAACATATAGTTTTCCATAAATAAATAAACAAACAAACAAACAAATAGCTACTGTAGGATTTGATGAAATCAAGCTTTGACCATGGTTTTTTTTATAGCCTTTCTTCTATGCCACTAAGGTAAAGGTAAGGGTTTCCCCTCCCTGACATTAAGTCTAGTAGTGTCTGACTCTGGAGGGTGGTGCTCATCTCCATTTCTAAGCTGAAGAGATGGCTTTGTTTGTAGACACCTCGAAGGTCATGTGGCCAGCATTACTACATGGAGCACCATTATCTTCCCGAAGAAGCAGTATCTATTGATCTACTCACATGTGCATGTTTTCAAACTGCTAGGGTGGCAGAAGCTGGGCCTAACAGTGGGAACTCACCCCACTCCCTGGATTCGAACTGTCAACCTTTTGGTCAGCAAGTTCAGCAGCTCAGCAATTTAACCTTCTGTGTCACCAGGGCCCCCCTATCTTACGGTATTAAAATTTTTGTCTGTTCAATCGTGATGGTCCTGACTTTGAAAGATTACAATTATTATTCACATTTGAGTAAACGAGGGTCCCAATTATGTTTATAAGCCTCAAGTAGATCCCTTTAATCTGTTGTTGAATGGTGAGTCAACCCACAGGACAGGATTGGATCAGTCCTGTGGGTTGTGCAATCAATGAAGTGCAATCAATGGGGTTACCAAAATTCAGGGATTTCAAAAAATATAAATTACCTCCAAATAACCTTGGGGATGTGTTTGTTGTGTTTTTAAATCCAGGAGAGGACTTTTGACTTTGAGTCATTTCTTTTTGGCAAAATCATCCTCTCCTGGACCAAAAGTGGCCCAGGGTAGCTCAAAAATATCCCTAAAAGACATTTTGAGAACATTTTGGGGCAAGAAATCAGATCATTTTTGAAGGGGTGCATTGTGGATATGGAGCAAAACATCAGGAGAGATTGCTTCTGGAACATGGCCATACAGCCTGGAAAACTCCCAGCAATCTGGAATCTGTATGCTTTACTTAAGAAGATTCAGCTGAATTATGTTCCAAACCAAAATATACATCTTGGATTTCCAGTGATGAAGATCAATGATCATCAACATCATGATTACATTATTAGAATATACATTTTTGTATGTAAAGCTTATATAAATTGCCATCCTATAAGAAAAAATGAATTGCATTTAAATAAATGTTATTTTGCCCCCTCCCTTAGGCCATGGCTTTTCATGACTTGTTATAGCCTTAAGTAAGCTTTTGTCAATAGATGTTCTTTTCAGATAGGCCAGGGCTGTCCAACTTCTACCGGCCCAGGGGCCTGAATTCCGGTCACTGATGACCTGGGGGGCCGTAGGGTCTGCCCCCGCCCCCGGCTCCACCCCCTCCCCACCCCCAGCTCCGCCCGCACCCCACCCCCACCCCTGCATGCATACAGTCAAATATAATCTTTTACTGAGATAAAATGCAGGGTGGGCATTCAAAAGGGCATCCATACAGTCAAATATATATTTTACTGAGATAAAATGCAGGGATAAGATATTAAATTATTTTAATTTAATATTAAATATATTTAATTCCATCCTCCCCTCTCCCCTTATTTTAATTTAATATTAAATATATTTAATTCCATCCTCCCCATCCCCCTTAATGTATCCCATCTCCCCTTATTTCATCTTTAAATATATTTAATTTTATATTTAATACATGCGGAGAGATGGGGGGACGGAATGAGGAGCCCCCTGAGGAGCCCCTTGCTTCGGCCTACCTTTTCCAAAAGCGCAGGATCCAGGAGTACCCGGACGACGAGAGAAGATGAGCAACTGAGTCGAAGAAGGTCCTAATCGCGTCTGTGGGCCTCAGCGATCCAGTAGTAGAGTAGCCGAAGAGTATTATGAGAATACGCAATCCACACGGGATTTCGCTGTCAACGCTGGCGTGATCTCGCATTGACAGCGAAATCCAGTGTGTATGGCGTATTCTCGCAATACTTGCTCCAAACCCAGAAGTAGGTATTTTTTTTAAATTTTATTATTTATTTTATTTCTCAATTTTTATTTTTTATTAAAAAGCTTAGGGGGCCAGAGGGAAGGGGCTGGGGGCCGTATACGGCCCCCGGGCCGCCAGTTGGACAGCCCTGAGATAGGCCACATCCATTTGTCAAAGGAATTAAAGGCAAGTTTTCTCCATCAAAACAGCAAAAGCCCATTCCCTGGCATACAGATGGTGTGCAGCCCGTCTTATCCAAACGTATGATGTCACTTTTCCAAAGGCAGCTGTAGACTGCACAGAGCCAAAGGTTCATGAAGCAGCCAACCTCTCCACCAGCTGGAGGTTGCACTGAAAATTGTCAATGCGCATTTTGTTGCTTCAATTAGAAGGCAAGCCAAAGTCGTCCAACAGCAAATCTGTGTTTTGAAGTGGGAAAGGCAGAATGCCATCTGAAAAAAAGGGAGAGAAGATCATCCTCTAACGTGTACCTATGAATAATGATCAGCATCCTTGTCAAGTAAATACTTTAATTTAGAAGTAGGACAAGGACTGCATAAACTTCCAGACCTTTTTGGATTGCGGCTTTCATGGTACTTCACAATTGGCTGTGGTGTCTGCAACTGATGGGAGTGGCAATCCAAGAACATCTGGAGGGGCACATTCTGACATTCTTGTGATTTAGAGAGGTCTTTGACTTGTTGACTTCATTTAAAAAAGAAAATTATGAGTTTTTAAAAATATGTTTATATGTCTTTTTTAAATTGTTTGCTATTCTTTTTAGTTTAGTGATATTGACATTATTTTATTAATATTTACTGATCTTTTTATTTTATTGATATTGCTAAATAGTAGGTAATGCTAATAATACTAGAAATACTAGTATTACAATGTGGTTGAGAATAAGCAAGTTTGGATTACAGATACGGCAATCCTTAGAAAGGGCAAAGTTAGAGAGCAAAGTTGAAAACCGAGAGAAAGAAAAGATTTTGGATACTAAGACCAATAAATTGAGCTTAGAATCTTTGGGAAGAGAATCTGCATGCATAATGTTTGATTTTTAAAAAATGGGGAAAAAATCTGACTGGATCTACATTGACCATGCAATGCTCTTTAAACTGCATTATTTGGCAATGTAGATCCAGCCAGAAATAAAGAGGGACACATTCAGTTTGCAAAGTTTGCAAAGTTTGATGTGTCATTTAAGGCTTTCATGGCCAGAATCACTGGGTTGTTGTAAGTTTTTCGGGCTGTATTGGCCATGTTCCAGAAGCATTCACTCCGGATGTTTTGCCCACATCTATGGCAGACATCTTCAGAGGTGGTGAGGTCTGCTGGAAATTATGCAAGTGGGGTTTATATATCTGTAGAAGATCCAGGGTGGGAGAAAGAACTTGATGAACCTACCTAGAGACGTCTTACTTTATTTATTTATTTTATTTATTTGCAATACTTTTATCCCGCCCTTCTCACCCCCGAAGGAGGACTCAGGCAACAATGTGATGCTTAATACAGTATAAAAACCATAAAATAACATTTAAAACATTTAAACAACATCATAGTACTCAGTTAAGTTAAAAACAGTGTTCTGTCCACAAGTCAGGTTAAAAACAAGAAGCCCTATTTCGTCTGTCAACTTGCCAATCTTATACTATACTAATCCACATGCTGCATTCTGCTACTGTGCAAAGGCCTGCTATTGTGCAAAGGCCTGGTCCCATAACCAGGCTGTTACTTTTTTTCCTAAATGCTAGGAGGGACGGGGTTGATCGTATTTCACTTGGTAGTGCATTCCACAGGCAGGGAGCCACAGCCGAGAAGGCCCTGTCTCTCGTCCCCACCAGCCGCATCTGAGATGCTGGCGGGAGTGAGAGCAGGGCCTCCCCAGATGATCTTAAGTTACGAGGTGGGACGTAGAGGCAGATGCGTTCGGACAAGTAGAACACAGAAATGCTGAACCACTTTAACAATCACTATGTCAGACTACACAAAGAAACTACAGAAATCCACAAGCATGTAGACAATTTCAACAGGAAGGAGAAAACCATGAAAATGAACAAAATCTGGCTATCAATATTTTAAAAACCTCTAATATCAGGACAGTAAACAAAGAACAACACTCAGAAAACAGAGGAATTCCAGACAGAAAACAATCAAGACCAGCTAATACCTCCCAACAAAGGCTACCCCCAGGCAGAAGGAGCCACACTTTGAAACTACAAGGCCATTCAATGCTAATCAAGGTGGCCAATTGCAGCACTCACACTTGCTTCAAACAGACAAGAGTTCTTTCTCCCACCCTGGACATTCCACAGATATATAAACCTCACTTGACTAATTTCCACCAGTGAGGATTCCTGCCATAGATGTGGCTGAAACGTCAGGAGAGAATGCTTCTGGAACATGGCCATGCAGCCCGGAAAACTCACAGTAACACTTTGCAAAGTTTATTTGATATCAATATCATAGTATCCTAGCCAGTTAATAGGGATGGTGAGGCAGCTGTCCCACTTAGCAGATTGTAGTGTCATGAAACTATTTTTTAATATGCTGTTGTGTTTTTAGTATTTCTATGATAATAGACGCTCTTAAAAATTCTATGGCATTGCTCCCTTTTTGTGTCCATTGGTTATGAGTGTATCTTTCTTCTCAGGCAGGCTGAGGAACGGCACCAATCCATGGACCACTCCTTTGAATAAGACTGAACTAGGGCATCATTTGATGGAGTGGGGCTTTTGAAACTCTGCTTCAGGTCATGACATTATTTGTGCCAGCCTTGATTGCTTCCTTCAGCATCATCTCATACTCAGCTCATGTAATGATTCACCACATCACTAGAAAACATTTTATTAACTTCTCATTTCTTCTTTAAGTCTCTGAGAATTAATTATATTGCCTGTTAACAAGTAGTATACGTCCAAGCATTTATGACAAAGAGTTGCTAAGTGAGTCATTAATTTATTTCTGAAAACAAAGCTGCAACACTTTCTCTTTAGTTTCGCCAAGGCCTGGAGAACATTCCTAACCAATAGCAACTGCAACTAAATCTTTCTTTGTTGATCTCTCTCATTCCACACTCCTTTGAAAGTAAGAAACCATGCTTGCTCTCTAATCCATAAGTAGCCATTAATAGGTACAAGTAAAAGCTCAGGAAAATTTTGTTTGGATGGGTTTCTTCATTTCCTTATCAAGCTCATTAATAGTAGTGAAGACAGGCTTTGTCTATGCAAAACTGCGGTCATCATTGTTATCCTCTTGTGGGAAACAGGACAATACAGATGTAGCTCTGCCTCCTTCTAAGGCCTCATCTACACTTGCTAGAGAACAAAAAGTGTGGAGAGGGGTCTAGAAAACACAAACCTAATGTGTGCTGCAGTACGCATCTTCATGGAAAACACATGTTTAAAAAGCAGGATAAAGTCAGAAATTTGCAATAAAATCAGTGTTCGGATGCTACAGAGCAAAAATCTGGGAGGCACGTGCACAGCACGTATGTAAACAGTGCCACCTCTGGAAATTTTGGATATGGTGCTTCCAGAAAGGTAAACAAACACCTTCCCCCCACCTTTCCCAGGAAGAAATTGCTTCTCGCTTTTTGTTTTTAAGTTGGAAGATGAGCGCCAATGCTGATTCTCATCCAATGGCCTGCTGGAGTTCAGCATATTTTTCTAAATAGGGTAAGAAAAAAAGTGTCATTTTGTTGGGTCAATCCGGCATGAGGGGAGCTTTCTGGATGCTATAGCAGCTTTTTCATGGTTCCCAGGGTGTGTGTGGAGACTCTCTAAAGTGGAATTTGATTTCCTTAATCCACATTCTGATCTGGATTATGTGGCTGTGTAGAAGCAAACCCACTAGGACAAATTGCTTAGAAGAATCACATGCTCTGGAGTGGTGTGTGTGGTTTGGTGTTGCCTTCCTGCCCTCCACCTAGCCTGTATTCAGAAAAACAACTACTTTGCATACACTCAGACCATGCAAATATATGCAGTGAGATAATCATGCACACACTCATACATATTGTTTAAAAAGGTAAAGGTTTTCCCCTGACATTAAGTCCAGTCGTGTTTGACTCTGGGGGATGGTGCTCATCTCTATTTCTAAGCCAAAGAGCTGGCGTTGTCCATAGATGCCTCCAAGGTCATGTGGCAGACTTGACTGCATGGAGCGCTGTTACCTTCCTGCCGGAGTGATACCTATTGATCTACTCACATTTGCATGTTTTCGAACTGCTAGGCTGGCAGAAGCTGGGGCTACAGCGGTTTAACCCACTGTGCCACTAGGGGTTCCTACACATTGTTAGGGCATGTAAAAAATCAGTTGATTAATATGTTAACGCAAAGCATGACGCTGGTTGGTTGGGCTATGCTGGAGAGATCAGCTGAGCTGGGAGTTTTGGCAACAGTCACATATTCATGTTTTAGCTGTGCAGGAGCTTACAGAGACAAGTTATTGCTTCATGAGCTGCTGGAAGAAGATCTTCCACATGGACACCCAAAAAGCATTTGAATGTCTCTGAAAGGACATTGTGTGAGTCAATGTAACTGTTCACATGACTGTATATATGTTGCTCTACATTACAAAGAGTAAACTCCTTGTTCTTTACTGATCATCTGCGTGGCATATTTTCTTTCTCTCGCAAGACTGTATGTGGACTGCTAAAACAACTATGCAACACACATATACCTTCCTTTACATATACATGTATATTATATTCTGTTTTACATTACCTAAGCGCTGCTTATGATACCGCTTATTCTCCCATCAAACAGAACGGAAGGAGATATTAAATATGAGCAATGACTCATTTTATTTATTTATTTAATTTAGAGTATTTATACTCCACCCTTCTCAGCCCCGAAGGGGACTCAGAGCAGCCTTACAAGGGCAACAACTTGAAGCCACACAACAGACAAAAACAAAACATATATATTAAAACATGAATTTAAAATCATATCAAGATTAAAACACATTATCATTCCAGATATTCCTTGAGCTGGAGCAAGAAGACAGAGTATTTTTTCCACTGGGCTGTATCTGAAGGTTAAAGCATCCTTTCAGAGCTGAAGACATATCAAAGTTAGCACTTGTTCTCCTCTGCCCAGATCCTTGTGCTTCACCCCCTCCCAATCCCAACACTCCTGTTGCAGCTAACGCATTTAGCCCAAGGGTGAGAATTGTGTAGCCTTCCAGATGTTGTTGGACCCCAATACCACAAAATAGTTCAATATCATCCAGAAACTGATAGAAGTAGGATTCTCTAAAATTCCTTTATTCTCCCTTTCTCCTTTAATCCTAGCTGGCAGTTAAACGGCGGTGTGATTTTCAAGACAATGTTTTAAATTAAATCCAAATGTTAAAGAGAATACACAGGTGCAGCCAAAAGGGTGGTGTAAATAGAGGATTTCAGCCCATATTTTTGCAAAACTAGATACACAGGAAAAATGCCACTTAGAATTGCAAAATACATGCATTTGGTTTTAATAATAAAAATTATGTCTTTGGTTAGTTCCTTTAAATATATTTTATCATAGGACAAATAAGAGTATAATAAGTATAAATTAATACTTATACTTATTTTCAGATTCACTACTGGATCTGAAAAAATATTTTTTGCAAGACACACTGATATATATTTTGGTTTTTCCCCCACCAATACTCAGTATGGTAATTTGTTTATATTGCAGCTTTTATAGCTCTACTAAAATCTATGAATTGTTTCCTGGGATAGGCCTAAGTACCATTTAAAAATCTTCCGCCATGATATAGAAGGACATTCTGACCCATATCCTCCTGTTATGCTACTGTGTGTACATGCTGGCTCTTATGAAGTTGGGTTTGTACCTCTGGCTGATAAAGTTTAAGATCCTGTGATGCACCACATAAAATAATAATTCTGTCCATATCCTACGTATCCCCTCTCTATGCTCCTTGGACTCATCATTGAGTGACTACAGCTTAGCTATTCCATGGCTGGTGAAGGACTGGGAAAGTGTGGCAGGAAATAGAGAAGTCCTACCATATCCCCATAGATCAGTGGTTCTCAACCTTCCTAATGCTGCGACCCCTTAATACAGTTCCTCATGTCGTGGTGACCCCCAACCATAAAATTATTTTCATTGCTACTTTATAACTGTAATTAACTGGTGGGGTTGGGGGTGGGATTGATTTTATCATTTGGGAGTTGTAGTTACTGGTATTTATAGTTAACCTACAATCAAAGAGCATTCTGACTCTACCAATGGTGGAATTGAACCAATCTTGGCACACAGAACTCCCATGACCAAAAGTAATACTCGAAGGGTTTGACCTAGAGTTTTGGAATTGTAGTTCACCTACATCCAGAGAGTAGTGTTGAATCAAACAATGATGGATCTGTACCAAACTTGGCATACATACTCAATATGCCCAAATTTGAACACTGGTGGATTTGGAGGGAATAGATCTTGACATTTGGGAGTTGCAATTGCTGGGATTTACAGTTCACCCACAATCAAAGAGCATTCTGAACTCCACCAACGATGGAATTGAACCAATCTTGGCACACAGAACTCCCATGACCAACAGAAAATACTGGAAGGGTTTGGATGGCAATGACCTTGAGTTTTGGAGCTGCAGTTCACCTACATCCAGGGAGCAGGAGGAGGACTTTTGGTGAGAGGATTCGCCATCCGTTTCCAAAAAGAAAGAGATGGACAGGCAGAGAGATCTTCAGCCTTCTCTGTCAAAGGGAAATATGTGTTTTCTGATGGTCTTTGGTGACCCCTCTGAAACCCCTCCTCCCAATAACCCCATGAAGGTGGGATATAATGAGCATGGTGATCCCCAGTTTAAATAATGGGGCCTCCCAACCCCCCCTCAGGTTGTGGAACACTGCCATAGAGGCTGACCATAGAGTCATGCTGGAGGACCTAGAAATTCTGAGAAAGAAGTTCTCTCAGGTAAAAAAAAAATTCTATATTTGCATTTTTTTTTTTCACTTTCATGGGGCTCCTGTGCCCCTATCTCCTCTGAATGTGGAGGGCTGATTGTGTACATTAAATTTTTAATAGTGAATCTGAAGGAGGCAAAAATTTGCTTGATCCTAATGTGCCCCATTGAAAGGAAATCTGTATTTTGTGTAGCTGACTTAAATTCATGTTAGTAAAGGATTGTAAAAACAAGTTAAGAGACAGCTGGATTAGTGTAGAGAAATGTTAAGTTGGAGATCTTAAGCCTTCTGCTATCTATATATATCATGTAAATACATCATACTACTCTAACTCCTGCCTACATGCATGGAGTTGCTGCCAAAATAAAGACAAATCTTTTTTTACTCTATTTCACGAAATGCAAGAGAGAACGATCTGTTACTGTTATTATTTTGGCTAGGTTATCTCTGAGTCTAGATGAAGTCCTATCCTTTTTCCAAAAAATGCTCATCAGTTTCTGGGAGCAATAAGGAGTTTCTCTATTATTTTCTTTTTAAAAATCTTTGTTCCATATTCCAATTAGAAGTTTGACTAAATTTTGCCAATTTTGACATTGTTACAGCAAAGAACAAGCAGAAACCTCACGTTCTTCCCATACATGTTATGTCAGATGGAAACCTCCACTGGCTTTCCTGAGAGAGATGTGGGCTGGCGTTTTAGAGGGGAAAAAGTGGATCAAGAGGGGGATTTATAAACAGCAACTCTTTCATCTTGTGTCAAGGGATGTTTGGAAAGGGGGGACTGGCCAAAAGCAATTGCCTATGTGAACTAGGAAATTATGAACACAAGCCCCAAACAATATGATCGGACACATTTTTCAGTATGTTTATGTTCATCCTGGACAGAAGCATTAACACTTGTGTCACATTCTGCCATTCTGAGAATTTCAACTTCCATCTCAAAGAAGGACCGTCATAATTGTAGGATTAAAAAAAATCTCACAAGCCAGGGCAAAATATCAGCTAAACTAGACTTTATTTATTTATTTATCTATTTATTTATTTATTGTGTCAGGAGCAATTTGAGAAACTGCAGGCCGCTTCTGGTGTGAGAGAATTGGCTGGTGTGAGAGAATGGGGATGCCCGGATGTTTTGATGTTTACCATCCTTGTGGGAGGCTTCTCTCATGTCCCCACATGAAAAGATGGAGCTGACAGAGGGAGCTCACCCACACTCTCCCCTGATTCGAACCTCCAAGCTGTCGGTCTTCAGTTCTGCCGGCACAAGATGTTGCATTAAATTCATTTTGGTGTTTCATATCCCAACATCCAATTTCCACACTTATTTATTTATTTATCTTGTCAAAAGTTAATTGAGAATATAGTTAGAATGCAAACAAAAACCACAAAAAGTGAAAAGATTGGCATTGTACTTAATTTCCTTTGACCAGAAGCTGACCATAGTAGTAAGTAGTCTGTGGTTTGCTCTTCTTCACACTCACATGTTGCGAACTCCATTTGGCATCTCGTGGTCTTAGAGCACAGTCTGTTCAGTGCCTTCCAAGTCGCCCAATCTTTTATGTGTCCAGGGGAGAGTTTCTCATCTGGTATCAGCCATGGATTGAGGTTTTGGGTTTTAGCCTGCCACTTTTGGACTCTTGCTTGCTGAGGTGTTCCTGTGAATATCTCTGCAGATCTTAGGAAGCTATTTCTTGATTTAAGACATTGGCATGCTGGTTGATATCTGAACAGAGGATGGGCTGGAGATGTCAATGCCATGGTCCTTTCATTACAGGCTGCTACTTCCCAATGGATGTCTGGTGGTGCAATAGCAGCTAAGCAGTATAATTTCTCCAGTGGTGTAGGGCATGGTTGCCATAATCTTGGGATTTTTAATGTTTAACTGCAACTCAACTTTTGCACTTTCTTCTTTCACCTTGGTTATAAGGCTCCTCCTCACATTCAGCCATGAAAGTGGTATCATCTTCATATCTCTAAGGTTCTGAAATAGGTACAAATAGAATTATCCAGAATTATCCCTTATGCAGAATTACAGAATCTGAAAAACTCTACAATTATCCAAAGCTACTAAAGATATTATTAAAAATACCTTCAGGTCATGTGTATATGATGTATATGAAATATAAATGAATTTTGTGTATATATTTGAAATTCAAGTTACCTCATATGCAAAATCCAAATTCCAAAATAATCTGAAATCCAAAACACTCATGGTCCCAACTGTTTGGAATAAGGTATATTCAATCTGTAATAAATAACTTTACAATTTTTCTTCCTGCTGCAAGAAAGTCGTTGGAAACTGCAGTTTTGGAAGGTTATTGCAGTTTTGGGCTTATTCTGCACATCATTTCTATATAGAGAAAATAGCAGAAATCCTTTGGGAAAAACTCATCATACTACTTGACCTAGCACAGCAGGTCTTTAAATAGCTTCTACCTGTGCCATCTGTTGAAAGTTTAAAATTTTAAAATGCAAAACTTTTAAAGATCAGTTCATGTTGATTTCAAAATGAAATGTCCAGCTTTGCAAGAGACTCTTGCTTAGCAAATAAAGAGAAATACAGATGGATTTTTTTCTTCATATTTTTGCCATTAGTATCAATCCTTGAATGTCCTTGGAGAAGGAAAGGGGTCGGATGGTTTGCTTCTGCCAAGGCATTTGGAAATGTTTAGCACAAAGGTGGTGAACTTCTCAGAAATATTTGTTAGCTGTCCAGACATTACAGTTATTAAATGATTACCAAGAACATATCTTTCTGATTTGTCTGCCACTGGACATTTCATTGGCTTCTTCTGCCATGGCACAGAGCCAAATCTTGTGTAGATGCTATTGTATATTTTGTATATAATGCAAGGTAAAGATAGTTATGTAATGCAAGGTAAATGATACAGGTAAATGTGATCACCAATAATGTCAATGCTACTAGCTACAGTTAAATTTACAGGTGTAGTGACAAGTTGAAAAGCGATTGGTTTGTATATAAATATGGAAAGTTATGGGGCACCTCTTTCTGTTAGAGAACACAGCCGTATGCATCTTGGGTGTTTTTTTTTGTTTTGCTGAATGCCTTCAAATAATTTCCAGCCTAAAGTGTCCTTAAAGTGAGCCTATCATAATGTTATCCTGGAAAGTTTGATTTGAAAAGGGATTTGCCATTGCCTTCCTCTGAAACTGAAAGCATATGACTTGCCCAAGGTCTCCAGTGGGTTTCCATGGCCAAACAGGGAGCTGCGGTGGCACAATGGGCTAAACCCTTGTGCTGCTGAACTGCTGACCTGAAGGTTGGTTGAACTGCTGACTGGAAAGTTGGCAGTTCAAATCGGCAAGACAGGGTGAGCTCCCATCTGTCAGCTCCAGCTCCTGCCAACCTAGCAGTTCAAAAGCATGCAAATATGAGTAGATAAATAGGTAAAACTTTGGCAGGAAAGGCAAAGAGACGCTCCAAGCAATCTTGACGGCCACACAACCAGAAGGTGACAACACAGGTTCCTCAGCTTGAAAATGGAGGAAGTACCTCCCCAGAGCCAGAGAAGAGTACTGCCTCCAGAAGCCAGAAATGACAGGAGAAGTCTCTGCCTTTGTGTTTGTGTGTCTCATTGCATATGATTGTAAATCCATTGAATGTTTGCCTGTGTATGTAAATGCTTTAATTCGCTCTGAGTCCCCTAGGGGAGAATGGTGGAATATAAATAAAGTGTATTATTATTATTATTATTATTATTATTATTATTCAAGCTCAAGTCTCCAAGGTCATAATCCAACATGCTATGGATGTTAGTCATCAACGCGCTTGTAAAAAGTGTGGGATGAGTTCTTCCTAAGAATCTTCATTCGCGAAGTAATGCCAGAGAGGGGCAGGCATAATTTGCATGTCTGATTGTTGAGTATTTTATCTCTCAGAAATTCATGCTGAGGGAGAAGAAAATTGGCTAGCTATATAGAATCCACATTTCCTTTAACATCTAGTTTGACCTTTCCGTTCATATTTCCTTCGGAGAATATGTATATAGGATTCGCTATAAGTCAGACATGCAATTGAACTTTAATTATCAGTAAACACAAACTGGAAGAACTAAAGACAGAAATAGATTCACCTCTCCTCCCACTCTTCATCTTTGAACAGCTGTGGGAACAAATTGTAATTGGTTTTAAAATGGAGCTTGATTCATTATTGAATGATGATGTTTCACATAATCAGATGCTTCAGTTCAGGCTCTTTGGATCAAGAAGGGTTCCCACTCCACACATTCTGGTTGTTTTGCGTCCTCTATGTCTGCAACACTGGAGAGCTTCAGATCTGGTGGTGTGCTTTTAGAATTAATGTGTGCCAGAGAGTTCAGAACATCATCTCTCAAAGATAATCAGAAGACATTCTTGTTCACATTTCTTATTTAAGAGATTGCTATCTTTGATCTCATTTCCTTGCCAGGACAGCATCAGAGCTATTCTATTTTTTACTCTTCCAATGGGCAACAGAACATGTTTTGCAAGAAAATAAAATGTGCAGTAAGAAATACATTATAACCCTTGCATCTGCAGGATCAGTATCTGTGATTTTATTTATCTATATCTGACAAAGGAGCCCCTGGTGGTGCAGTGGGTTAAACCGCTGAGCTGCTGAGCTTGTTGACTGAAAGGTCTCAGGTTCGAATCTGGGTAGCGGCGTGAACTTCCGCTGTCAGCCCCAGCTTCTGCCAAACTAGCAGTTCGAAAATATGCAAATGTGAGTAGATCAATAGGTACAGCTCCAGCAGGAAGGTAATGGCACTCCATGTAGTCATGCCGGCCACATGACCTTGGAGGTGTCTATGGACAATGCCGGCTCTTCTGCTTAAAAACAAGATGAGCACCACCCCACAGAGTCAGACATGACTGGACTTACTGTCAGGGGAAGACCTTTACCCTTTACTATATATGACAAAATATTATTTCAGATCAAGAAATAAAAAACTGGCAAAACATGTTAAAGCTGTATTGTAATGGGAACACAAAAAGCTAGAATAAATAAAAGTTTATGGTATAAATCACAGAAAGAGGGAGGTCTTGGACTACCAAACCTTAAGTTATATTAGCATTCAAATCAAATAAGATATATAGTAGAAAGTTTAGCAAAACAAAAGAACTTTGAGTGGCTGGAAGAAGATGATAAAAATTAGAACTGAAATTAGAATACATTTTTATAGGGGTAATAGAGGAAAAGGTAAAAAAGAAATGGTATAATAATTTAAACAACCCCCTTTAAAAGACAGGATTATTTCTAAAAACAAATGAGAAAAGATAAATAATTAAGTATCGAATGTTACTTTTCCAGATTCATAACTTTTTATTAGTAGTATATTATTGAGATCAATTGCCCAATGGCTCATCTGTGACCATGGAGAACACACTGCATAAAAGTATGTTGGTTGTTTTGGATCTAACTGCATTTTGAATCATTGTCAATTCCACTGAACACTCCTTTTGTGTCACTGCTACAGGGTTTGCTGGCTTCTAGAAAGCAGTGCCTTCTATCACAGGATTTTAGAATAATTTGCACCCTTCTGTCAGTTCTATCTTGTGTTGTTGAAGGCTTTCGTGGCTGGAATCACTAGGTTACTGTGAGTTTTCCAGGCTGTATGACCATGTTCCAGAAGCATTCTCTCTTGATGTCAGGAGAGAATGCTTCTGGAACATGTCCATACAGCCTGGAAAACTCACAGCAACCGAATTCTATCTTGGTCTCTACAGTATGCAGCAAGGACAGTGCAATGCAACTTTGGTCTATATTTTTATGAGGCTCTCTGTCACTTTCTAATGATGGTCATGCAAATTAACAAATTGTGTTTCTCAGACTGGTGAGAGACATCTCCTAAGTACCAGTTCTTTGGCTTCTTTTGCCATTGGGGGCTGGGATGGATGGGGAGGAGGCCGAGAACAAACCCTAAGCAAAGCTATGCCTATTCTATCCTCTCTCTTTCACAAGTTGTACAGTGTAGTCGGTCAGTAATCAGATAGTACCCATAACCGGACAAGTAACTTTTAAAACATCAGCTCCCAGAATATGCCACTCAGCCATCATAGGTCATAGCTCAAGGTATGCAATATCCTGTTGAACTTTCCTATTTCTATTGAGATCCACATCAGCTTCTAAGCAGTGGTTCTCAACTTGTGGGTTCCCAGGTGTTTTGGCTTACAAGTCCCAGAAATCCCAGCCACTTTACCAGCTGTTAGGATTTCTGGGCATTGAAGGCCAAAACATCTGGGGACCCACAGGTTGAGAACCACTGCTTTAGAAGTTAGGACCAAAAACATTGTTTTTTAACCACAAAGGTTACTGCTGACAAATCTTGGACCACAACTGTGGAACTCTCATTTGCATCTTCTTCATTATCTTTTAGTTTCCAAGAGAATTTTGCCTTGTATGCCTGTGCTTTTAGATACTCTCTAACTAGATTTGAGATCATTTGAATCCTCTTTGCTTATGTGTAGTTGCTCCAAAATAAACACATTTTATGGGCTAATTTGGTGGAGGACTTTTGTTTATGCTGGGAGTTTGATTAGACTGGGAAAACATTTCTCCAAACCCTCATTAATGGTCTTTCTCTACGCAGTGTGGTTACCTTTATTTGTAGCATATGTCTTGGCTATCTTCTTGGTGTCTTAATTTCAAGCACTTTTCTGCCATGTATCCTGTGGTGTTGTGGTTACCTTTGAAGTCCAGGCAATTATCATCCCAGTTTCCATAACCACAACCACAAGGAGGTCCAATACTACAGACAGCTCTGTTGATCCATATGTGTAGGCACACATGGAATATGCGTGCCTAGGACACAATCTATTAGCGTCTGCTGATAGTCATAGAAGGCACAGAGCAGTACGGTGGTTAGCATGTTGGCTTTACCAGGAGAAAGCGGAAGTTACATACTGGTAATTATTTGCACTTAAAGGCATAACCATGGGTTGTCCTGTGTGATATCACTCTTTTAAGATCAGCAGGAGCCATCTCTTGTGACATCCCAAGGGGTCAGCTCTAGCTGTCAGGTTTTGGTGCTAAGATCTCAGGATCTGGGATAATCCCAACCTGGCAGCCTTGCTTAGACCAAGTTTTGTGCTCTGTGTGGCGGCATTGCCTCTTTGGAAATAATGTGCTGCATTTGACTCTCCAGCAAATGGTTATATGTTTGAACCAGAAGGAACAGAATTTATGAGCAAATCCAAACAAAATACTGAGCAACCACAACAGCTAAAATGTGGAATTAACTTTGTTTTGGACCAGCAAATTCACGAATTGTGTTTTGCACATATTTTTCTTTTCTAACCACTTTGGTTTGCTAAGATCTGTAGTTTATTACAGCATATAAAGCTCAGTATGGCTTACACACTCATTTCTTTTGAAATGATATTCCACGAGACAGCCCAAGGAAGGCAAGAGAGACAGTGACTTTCTCCAATCCAGTGTACCTTCCTGGTTTGTTAGATTATAACTCCTATAAACTATACTCAAAATTTCCACTGGTTTCTGCAGATAGGGATGATGGAGGTTGTAATCTAATGAGCTAGGTTATGGATGCATGCTATATGTTCAAACAGAGCATCTACTTACTTTTATATTACTACTCATGCAGAAATTGTTCTGGGGCTCAGAATCCGTAACGCAAACCATATGGTATTTAGGAGTTCGAGATGAAAAGTGGTCTATATGCCTTCTAAATGAAGCACTGAAGCCTATTTTGCTACATCACATGAGTTTAATAAACACATACACACATGAGTATGAAGCTGTTTTCATTTATAAATGACACATACTATCCTACCAGTAGAAACCTCACTACTAGCACATATATGGCAGTGAAACACTTACTATCTGAGTGAAGGAGAAAACAAAATGAGACAAATATGTTTATTAGCTGTAAATATTATTGCTGCAAGAACATTAACACTCACTATAACATCATGTCTGGTGGTTTTCCAATTTCCTGTTACGTATAAAATGATATTTTAGTTGAATTAGAAAGGATATGTAATGGGATTCCAGTCTCCCACATAAACATACTTAAATCTTAGAGTCAAATGAACCACCATGGCCTTATAAACCCATTACTGTGCACAACAAAAGCACTCCTGAGATAAGGCTATTCAACATCTCCTTAAAAATAACAAGAAACAAAAGTCCACCATATTTCAAGGCAGTGTATTCCGGTCTCAAACAGCTCTTAATGTCAATAAATTCTTCCTAATTTAACCAGTGAATTCACATCACACAAAAAGCACCAACTGAAGTTTTAGTTGTCTGCTGGGGACTTCTAATAGCTCTAGAATACTATAAAATTATACTTCATAAATAAAAATTATAATATCTGCACCATACTTGGTGATTCAAAACATCCAGGGTAGCTACATCATGTATCTTTTACTTGATATCTATTCAAATATTGCAAAATGTCTATAGAACACCTCTCAGGATCTCATCAGATGCAAGTTGTCCTCCATTTCAACACATTTCTAAGACATTTCAGGGACAAAATGCCACAGAGCTCTTCACATGACATTACACTACTTCTGGTTGTCATATGTCGCACTTCATCCCTGAAATGTAAGTATAAAGAAAGGTGTGGAAGGGTGGGAGGAGACGAGAGAAGACGGGGAGAAACTGTCTTCTGAGCTCCCAATGTGCTTGGAAATGAGAGAAAGTGATTAAAAACATGTGGGATGGGATCTGTCAGATTCACCCATGTTGAATTGTTTCAGTGACGTGGAGGAATGGGTGTTCCTATGGGTGGTCTCTTATGCTTCACTTCTTTTACAAAATGCTTCTTCATGAGCTTGGAATTTGTTTTAATTAATGTAGTCCTGAGGAATTGTGCTATTGTAAGATACCACCTGCTTTCGCTGCATTTTCGCCTTCATAGTATTTAGGCTTTCAAAATTCTGCTATTGCTAATTTTTTAAAACTTTTTTGTTCTTTCTTTTTAACCCACTAGAGGAAGTTCTAGTGCCTATGAAAGTTCAGTACCAATTTATAGTAACCTTATTATTTGGCCTTAAATTTGACAATACTTTTATAAGTACTCATATCACACTGGTGCCCAAACTTATGATTTAAACTATGAAAGGAGTGTTAAAAGGCATGGGTGTAAGGGATTGTGGTAAAGGGGCATATAATAACATTGGTATAATGGAGGAAAGGAAGGCATGGGAGGAAGGGATTGTGGCAAATGGTATAATACAGTAGAGTCTTGCTTATCCAACCTTTGCTCATCCAATGTTCTGTATTATCCAACGCAGTCTGCCTCCTGCCCGGATCCACAGCTGTTTCAATACATTGCAATGTTTTGGTGCTAAATTAATAAATACAGTAATTACTACATAACGTTGCCCTGTATTGAACTGCTTTTTCTGTTGATTTGTTGTAAAACATGATGTTTTGATGCTTAATTTGTAAAATCATAATGTAATTTAACGTTTAATAGGCTTTCCCCTAATCCCTTCTTATTATCCAACATTTTTGCTTATCCAACGTTCTGCTGGCCCGTTTATGTTGGATAAGCGAGACTGTAATGTTTTCATAATGGAGGGCAGGAAGGCATGGAAGGAAAGAATCGTGGCAAAGTGATTTATAATAGCACTGGTATAATGGAGGGCGGGAAGGCATGGAAAGAGAAATAATTAAAAACTAAGAATGTCTAGTGGGTGGGGACTGCACTTGCTCATGTGATGAGTCAGAACGTGGGGCGGAATGGAAGAAGGCCATGAAACATAAAGCGTCTGATGGGATTTGTAAAATAAAATGATGTCTTTTAAAATGGAAGAGGATGATACACTTTGTTAAGAAGATGATATCTCCTCCCCTGCTTTCTGCAATGCGTCTGACAAAGTCTTCAATCTTCTCCTCTCCAAGCCAAACAAAACAGTTCCCTAACATGTTTCTCATAGAGTTTGGTTTCCAGATTGATTTAATTGCCTCTGAACACATTGTAGCTTATCAATATCCTTCTTGAACTGTGATGTCCAGAACTAAACACAATGTTCTAAGTGAGGCCTGGCCAGAGCTGACTAGAGTTGGACTATTACTTCCCTTGAACTGGGGCCCATTCACAAACCAGAATTAAAGTACCACGATACCACAGAATGGTGAAGAGCTATAGTGCTTTGGCTAAGAATTATAAATGCCTAAACTGCCAATTCCATTGGTCAAAACCATGGCAGATAAAGTGGAATAGCGGCAGCATAATTCTGGAGTGTTAATTCACTCTTGAACACTATACTGCCTAGGTCAGGTGCAGTTGTGTTTACACTGAGTTCCTAAGAATTAAGCTTGAATGGGGGAAGAAGAGGTGAGCAAAAACAGGAAAGGTTTTATATTCATGTTGGAACAAAATACAAGTTTAGGTCCTGAAGACCAGAGAGAAGTTTGAGACAGGACTGTGACATTTACTATTGAGGAAGAGCCATGGCTCCTGCAATCATCTGCCCCATAGAAGAGCCTGGCTGCAGGGAATGGGAAGCTGTTGGTGTCAGGTGTTTTACTATAGGGTCAGCAAACTAAGGACATTGCATTTCCAAATTCTGTCCCTCCCAGTTTCCAAATTTCTATGGTTGCAGAGAGCGAGGACCTGAAAATGGATCACACCCAGAACTCCTACATTACCTGTGTTTGCATTCCCGGGCAACTTTGCCAGCCTCTTTTCTGTGAAGGTCAAATTGTATTTCTAAATGTTCAGTTGAAGTTTTAAGTTATTGGAATGATAGACATTTGGGTACTTGGGAACATTTAACTGGGCATTTAGTTTTTTTTATTTTTCCACTTGTGTCTGTTCCATGGCATTTGTGTCCTGACCCAAAGATTCCCTATTTCTATTTTAGGAGATAAGTTGTTATATTTGCCATTCCGAGATAATGGTTGTTCAGAAAGGCATAGCCTATTGTAGTAAGTATTTTTTACTGCCATTCTTGCATATAGATAATTTGACACCACAGCAGATGACTGTTCAAGTTATTTTAATTGAGGAGCAATATGGAGTTTAGAGTCTTATCAACTTTCCTCTTTTTTGCATACACATGTGGGATACACATATTACACACACTGGAGTTTGTCTCCCTCTTGCTCCTATAGAATTCCATAAACATGGCAGTTCTCCAAGCTGTAGAATATTGTAGCAGTCGTCCTTCATAAATAAAGAGCACAAGCCTTGCAGCATTCTTGTGCAACTGTCAGAAATGGCTATAGAAATCAACATGCAAAGTCGATGGGAGCTGTAGTCAGAAACATCTGGAAGACACCACCTTAAGAAATGCTGGAGTAGCTGCATAGGCCCTGCAGGAACCCTTGGATTGACTGGGTATTTCAACTGTACTTATGTTCATTAATTTGGAATTTATGTGTGTGTGCTTGTTTTTACACATGGATCTACTCTTATGTGCATCTGGCGATGAGTTTACTCCCAAGAATGTGAAGTAATTTCTGGCTTCCAAGCTGAAGACAGTCACTCTTACTTTTTAACTCCTTTCTCTTTTTGGCTGAGTAGTGGGACATGAAGAACTTCTATTAGGAACTGGAAAAATTCTGAGAAGTGCACCGTCTGCTCTTCGGTTTATCCTTAAAAGGTCAGTCTGGGACATATATCACTTGGAAGTTTAATTGTAGCTTTTGGACGTTGCTTTCTATTATAAAGACTATTCAACTCCAATAAATTGGATTTGTCAGTGCTGTCCAAGAATTTCAGTAATATCATAATTTTGTCTTCTTATTTAAGATGCAGAGCATATTCAAAATTGTGATTTTTTAACTTTTTGTTTTTGGAAAAGAAAACTTTAGAATCTTGCTGTACTGATAGATTGGCAGTCATCAAATATTAGCAGGTGTTTGCCCTTCTTTTGAATCTCTGGGTCATCTCTAATATTGCCTCTCATTTTGTGTTGAGACAATGGATCATTACAGCTAATATATGCAATTCTAAAAGCTCTCAAATCTAGAGCAACACAAAGTGAACTTAAATGAAGAATGTAGCAGACCACTGCCAACTTCTCTGTGCTTTTTGTGGGAGCCAAAAGAACAGAAATTTGATGGGAAAGTGCTTTGGATATTTGTTTCACATTCCCACAGTTTCTTTGGGACTATGCTATAAAGTAAGCAGATGGGATAGTTTGGTCTTGACATACCTAATTTATAGCCAAAGAAAAATAAGAAAGGCACATATATCTGACCTCTCTCCTTTATACTGGGCATTGAAAAAGCAAAACTGGGTTGTTGTAGGTTTTTCGGGCTGTGTTGACCATGTTCTAGAAGCATTTTCTCCTGACATTTCTCCTGCATCTATGGCAAGCATCCTCAGAAGTTGTGAGGTCTGAGCAAAATTCAATGCTCTGTTTTTGAAGAACCAAAAGAAGTGCTACAGGACAGAGGATCCATAATTTTCACAAATATTCTGATGCAGTGTTCATTTTTAAAATAGTTATGTAAACCTAAATATTATAATCACCTTGTTCCAGATAAGAAAAACATAGATGGAGAGCATCCTTAGGGAAATTATATATACAAACAGGCGACCATGGACAGATACCCTAGGACAGTGATGCTGAAGCCTAACCCAAACCTGGAGGATGAGCGGCAAGTGAGCAAGTGAACAAGCAAGGGGGGCAGGTGAGTGGGGGGAGGAATGGTAAGCCCTGTTAATAGAACAGGGCTGGAAGCCATCTGTGAGTTTACAAAGTTACCTTTTGGACTACAAGTCCCTGAATGTGTAGATACAAGTTTGTGATGGCACACCCGAGCCTATGGGGAAACTATATTAATGGTTTTACTTCTGTTAAGATTAAGACTCTTAGCAGACAGAGGCACTTTGAGGCAAGGTGAGAAGATAACTAAATGAGTTTACTGAATCAAGATGAATAAAGGCTTAACTCCACCTGGGACTATCATAGGATAACTTAAAACAATACATTACAAAAGGAGAATTTGCTAGTTAGAGACATCTTTCTGGGGTCTTTAAAGTCTCCTTTGCCTCTGGTGCAAAGAGATGGTTTATAAATTGCTGCTTACAAACTGTCTTAATCTTCTCTCCTGTGAAGCTTAGGTGGACCAAAAGCTTTTGTTTTCCTTTGGACTGCTGGTATAAAATACTGCTAAATACTGCAGCAGAAGAAAGTGTTAAGAATGCCTGTTTGGATTGCTAGGCCTAAGATTCCAGACAATATCTAAGCCTCTAAGGCTCTACTACAGAAAGAAGGAGGAGTCCAGCAAAGAGCTCCGAGGAAATGGAATAAACCAACTGAGGCAGGCCTCTGGGGGTGTTTTAAGCTCCACCCAAAAAACTAATACAGAGGAAGGTATCTACATTGTTGGGAAGACCTATAAACAGGGGGAACTGAAGCAGAGGAGAGGAGAAGGCAGAACTAAGACTGTGTAGTGAATCTAGGAAAAAGCAGGGATATGAAGATAACACATATGAAGAGAACATGGTTCTTAGTTGTTCTGAACTGATCAATGTTACAAGGAGAGATACCTCCATATACACAGATTCTGCATCCATAGATTCAACTATTGGTTGTTTGAACATATTTTTTAAAATCCAAAATCCATTGATTTTGCCATTTTTATGGACACCATTGTGCTATGCTAATGTATGTAATGGGACTTGTGCTTCAATGGATTTTAGTAGACATTGAAGTCCTGGGATCACACCTCAGCAGATACCAAGGGCCCACTATACTACCAGTTGTTTCTAGTCTTCTTCTTTAATAACAATCCATTCTGGCTTATTCGTTCAATGAAATTTAAGTAGAAATGTTAACACTGCCTTCATGCATCCAGCTAATTCCAAGGGGTTCAGCGGTATCTCAGTAACAAACAAGACATTGTACTCTTATGGACACATCCCAATTTACAGTACATTCCCAAAGCTGCTGAATACTCTTTTTCTTTCCATCATAGTGTTCTACAGCCAGGCAAGTGTGTGGCTTGACAAGACTCAAGAGAATAGAGCATATTATGCATATTAAATCTTTTAGTGTTGCACACATCTTGACAATAACAAGGAGCATTCATTACAACCAATGTAGCAGAAGATATATTTACTGGCAGATAATGTTATTCCAACTGACAACTAGATAGGAAAATGTGAAGCCAAATTTTTTTTTGGGCACTCCAACTCAAATAAAAACTACACACAGTCATTCTGTCATGAGTTTTTCTAGAAATGAAAGGCAGCCAAAGGGCAGAATTACAGCTACTTTGAATAGGTTGGCTAGGTGCAAAAGTGATCAGGTGTGCTGTACCTTTCATAGTTGTGTAGCACAGAGAATTCTATCAGGTAGAGTGTGTATGACAAACAGTAGTTGTTGAAATCCCCTCTTCCACATAACAATGAAAGAGATAGAAGTCTCATCTTTTTCTTACAGGGATCAGTGGATGTAGTGCTTTGGGAAAAAATGAGGAGCTATGAAATTGCCTATTGATGTTTTATCTTGATTGATGAAGCTTCCTCATTATTCCAATTAAATGAAGGGATAATGATACATTTAGGTATATGTTATTCATCGTATCGGAAGTTAACCAAGGGTACAGTTTTAATGTATTAAAAAACTCAAAGTTTAAAAGCTTGGCATGCTATTGTATGCCCTTTGATCAGTAGCTGGCCACTTGGGGTGCCTCTGGTGTTGCTATAAGAAGGTCCTCCATTGTGCATGTGGCAGGGCACAGAATGGGTTGTAATAGATTCCCCCCGCGGCTTGTTTTCCCTTCAGGGAGGGAGGGAGCTCTTTGGGCCTCCTCTACCCGCCTCTGGGAAAGGAGGCCCTATCAAGCCCTGCGACGGCATTGAGGTGTTTGGTTTTTTTTTTGGTGTGTCCCAATTTGAGTGTGGACTCAAATAACTCAAAGTTATTAGGAAACATTCCCCCAAATCCACCAGTGTTACCATATTGAGTATTCATGCCAAGTTTGGTCCAGATCCATCATTATTTGAGTCCACAGTGCTCTCTGGATGGAAGTGAACTACAACTCCAGAACTCAAGGTCAATTGTAAGTATAAATAGATAAATGGAGCTGAGGAGGGGGCGGAGTCGGGGGCGGAGGCAGACCCTTCAGCCCCCCAGGTGATCAGTGACCGGAATTCCGGCCCTTGGGCCCGTAGAAGTTGGACAGCCCTGTAATAGATGGTCTGTGGTTTGCTCTTCTCCATACTCACATGTTGTGGACTCCACTTTGTGGCCCCATTTCTTAAGGTTGGCTCTTCATCCCATGGTGGGAGAGCACAGCCTGCTCAGCGCCTTCCAAATCGCACAGTCTTCTGTGTGCCCAGAGGGACGTCTCTCATTCAGTATCAGCCACTGATTGAGGTGCTGGGTTTTAGCCTGCCACTTTTGGACTCTTGCTTGCTGAAGTGTTCCTGTGAGTATCTCTGTAGATCTTAGAAAACTATTTCTTGATTTAAGGCATTGGCATTCTGGCTGATATCTGAACAGAGGTTAACATACTTTCAGGTTAGAATAGAAAACAAACAGTTCAGTGTTCCGTTATTGACAACTGATGCTAATAACATTGGGTATTTTGATCTGTTCTGCAGGTTATTATATATGTGACACAGAGTTTGGATATAATAAATAACTAGTTCCAGTTCTTACAATAGCAAAGTTATTAAAAGGATATATAATGCAGCGTTCATGCTAATGCAGCGTTCATTCTCATATGTTTTTCAGAAATAGCTTGGGCTCCTTTTTTATTTCTGTAGATTTGAAGAAAACACATCAAAAGGAGGGGGAAAAAGAAATGGTTTGCAAGTTTACAAGACAATGTGGTGTCATGAGTTACACCCCAGTTCCTATTCTAGAAACCTCCAGAGAGGTGGGAAAGTTAAAGAGATACATATTTTACATTATTAACATCTGTGCAAATTGCAGAAGTTTGTATCATGAGACTTCTGCTTGTTCTCGCCGGAAAGAACTACTTAAGGGAAGTGTTTCATATCTGCAAAAGTCATCCACAGCCAGCAAGATTATTTATTTATTTATTAATTTCAAACATTTGTACCCCGTCCTTCTCAACCCTCGAGGGGGGACTCAGGGCAACTTACAATGGCAACAATTTGATGCCAATACATACAAAAACACAATACAACATGACATAACAGAGTGGGTAAAAACATTAGGTTAAAATGCATTTAAAACATTATTGTCGCACACCAGCGTAGACCTGAGCCCTTAGAATCCAAACACACAACTCCAGCTGGGAATAATAGTCTTTTATTGAAGCAAACAGCAAGCAATATAAGAAGTATAAATAGATAAGAAGCGATATATAATCCAATCAATAGTCCAAGGAATAGTTCCAAAGGCCCAAAGGCAGTATGAATGCTGCAGAGTCACTTAGTAAATCCAAAACAGGCCGGTTCCAGTAGTTGGTAAAGCCCAAAGGATTTCCATAAATCCTAGGCAGGCAAGATCCAGTAGCTGATAAAGTCCAAAGGGTTTACAGGAAAAATCAAAGTCCAGAATTGAGTACTTGAGCTAAAATACAGGAGGCTTGAAACACATGAAGCTTATTGCAAAGTTGACCTAGATCTGAGATTCACACTGCAAGGCATAGCTATATCAAGAAACTAGATTTCCCTCCCTTACTTGGCAAACTGAAACCACTGCTAGAAGGAGAGACCTTGAGTTGCCAATTAACACATTCCTTCTCTCTATCCCAAGTCCCACCGCCAGGTGCCTTATCTGTGCAGTGATGATTCTCAGGAGAACTGATCTCCTTAACAGCTGTCTTTGCCATGCCTGTGCAAAAGTTCCATCGCCATCATGCACTGTGGATCCCACAAGCCCTTGCACAGTAGAGCCCACAAGCCCTGCTGAGGACACAGGCCCAACAATTATCAACCATATTGCCATATTCGAGTCCGATTCTGTGACCAACGACCTAGTCCAAAGCATGTCCATAGTCCATTCTAAAATATTGTGATTGCTGTCAACCCAAATGCCTGATTCCAAA
This sequence comes from Anolis apletophallus, assembly GCA_030556195.1. Taxonomy (NCBI): domain Eukaryota; kingdom Metazoa; phylum Chordata; class Lepidosauria; order Squamata; family Anolidae; genus Anolis; species Anolis apletophallus. Next base: position 153,003,131 of record JARBWK010000003.1, on the reverse strand, counting down.
ACCATGTTTTGAGCTTCTTCCTAAAGAAAAGGAGGGATGGAGCTGACCTAATTTCACATGTTCCACAGGCAGGGGGTCACCACTGAGAAGGTTTTGTCTCTCGTCCCTGCCAAACGCGTTTGTGAAGGAGGCAGGATCGAGAGCAGGGGACAATCATAAACTTCAAGGCAGGACATAGAAAGAGATACATTCAGACAAGTAAGCCAGGTTATCACTTAAAATTCTGTCTCTGTAATAAATCCCTTCACAGTATTCACTCAGGCATGACTACAGAGGCTTGACATTGGTATCCTCAGCTGCAAAATGAGTACTTTTCTAATTTAGTCATCTGTTTTGCTAGATGCCATCCCGATTGCGCTATTAAGCACAAGGAAATACAAATGTACTGTCACTGAATATAGATAAGCAAGACATACCGAGAAGTTTCCATTTCTTGTTACTGACATAGGATTTTGATTTGCATTAAGCCAAATTTGGTAACCCCTGGCTGCTATGCGGTGCACAGTAGCCTCAGAACTGATCTCATATACACAATGTGACAGATGCTGAGCCACGGCCAGTCTTATTTGTACATAAAATGGGAGGTGAGTTCATCTTATCCTTTGCCTCACACAGGAAAATGTCATGGGTCACTTTTGCATCTGAAGCTTTTTTTCTGCCCAGCTAGACTTACTTCTTATTTTCAGTGACCAGAAGAGAAACATTCATTTTGTGTCACTGCCAAGTGGAAGAAAGTGTAACAACTTTGTTTTGCAGATATGTCTAGAAAAGTTATTGGGGGTATAAACTGGTGGTAACCTATCCATACATGGCTATCAGTGTCACTAACTTTTAATAGGCAGCCTGAAACCAGACAAGTTGAGAGTGTCATTCACTTAACATAAACTGTATTGGCCATAACCATCTTGGCTTGTCACATAGAGCATCTTGGTTGAAAAGTCTTACTTTTATATGATTGAGCAAATGACCATTCACAAGCTTGCACCAGCTGTTCACTTTAAAAAAAACCCAGAGAGTTTGGCATTCTCTGAAACTAAGCTTTCATCTTTCCATCATAGCTGGACTTTATTACTCCATGTTTTTTTCTTTCTCTCCCTTTTGTCTTGACCTAGTGTGGCCAACTTCAGCAATGGTCAGGTCCAAAGACTTGAGGAATCTGGCAATCAGTGTTCAGTTAGCTTGAGGCAGGTACTTCTTACCAAACAAGATGACGGAGGTGTTTATGAATGGTGAAGTCAAGGGAAGAAGGCTGCTAATGAAGTGCTACATAGGAGGGATGTTTATGGAATAAGATAGAAATTATTACTGGGAAGCCTGCAGTGTTATGTTTGAGTGCCTTGGAGCATGAAGTTCAAAAAAAAAGTATGAGCCTGCAATATAATGTGTTTCAGGTTTCGTGAGAAAAAGATTACAGGGATGTGTGGCTGTGGGTTATGCTTAACTTGATGAGAATCAAAGACTTCTTTTAATATTGTCATTTACCTCAAAGAACTTTTTGAACACTCATATATATTTAAAAAATCTTCTAGAGAAATGGGTAATCAGGAGTGCAAAGGGAGGCACACACAGGCAGCTACAAGAAAGTGCTCCATTCATTCTGCATAGTCATGATCATGCTCAAAATCAGCAGGAGTTGCAACTAGTCCCAGGCCTGTTCATAGCTTAGCAACCATAAATAATTCCATAGGCCCTTTTAAGAATAGGTGCTGGCAAACTGAGACCCAAAGTTCTGATGTAGTTTATAGGAAATGGCAAATCAGACAGTTTCTGCTTTTGTTTTGATAGTTGCATATCCAAGCCTGTATGTCATGCCAGGGTTGCAACCCACAATGCAGTAGTTGTTCCATTATCTCATGTAGAAGCGTGCCATATAGAAGAGTGATACTAGAATAACCTTGGTTCCTATAGGTCAGTAGTTCCCAACCTTTTTTTGACCAGGGATCACTTCGACCAGGGACCACTTCGACCAGGGACCACTTTGACCAGGGACCACTTGACCAGGGACCACTCTCCAAAATTAATACCAAGAGGGATACAAATCGGGTTTTTGATCAATTTTAGATTCAGTTTGGTTATTTGGGGCGCTGATTCAGAAAATTGCATTCGATAGACCATGTCAGCTATAGTTTCTGATACATAACATATTCCATGCAGTAGTTGCCACCTGCTTGCTCACAGAAAACCATATTAAATAATCTAGAGCTGTTGTGGTCTAGCCAATGCAACTTTCTGAAACAGCACCCCAAATAACCCCATGAACAGGCCTAAAAACAAAAACACCAAGGCACCCCCACTTCCAAGCGCCACATGGAACAGCTCCGCTCAGGAGGAGGAGGAGGAGGAGGAGAAGCAGTCAGGAGGCTTGTTGTCACGCCTTTTGTGGGTAGTCAGTCTCTCCCCTCCCAACATCCTTGTTGCCTTGGCACTATAAGGTTTCACGAGACCAGTTGCTCTCATTGCAACAGTGTAGTAACGGTGAGGCCGCGTACAATATTTTAGTTCTTGGGGAACACTGGTGGTCATAGAATCATAGAGTTGGAAGAGACGCGCTGAACCCCTGCCATAATCCATTCAAAGCACCCCCAAGACCATAGATTGGGAACCACTGCTATAGATGTTGCTGGATTCAAATTCCTATCAGCACCATTCAGGAGGCTTAGTTCAAAGAGTTGATGGGGTTAATAGTTCAAGTGCCTCAAAAGTGCTTTGTTGGCAGAAGGGAGACTATAGATTACTGTCCAAAACCTCTATCCTGTATCTCCTTATAGGTACAGTGATAAACAAACAAATTACTTTTAGTTTGTGGATCCTTGCAGTCTTTTTAAATACTTTGGATTCCGTATTGTAAAATCACTACAACATTTGCAAATTGCTTAAATATGGATCAACTTGCAAGAGGAGCAGTCTCCCTCAAAAAAACACAAGGATCCTAAGATAATGAAATGAAGTACTTAAAAAAATTGATTCCAGTCAAGGGACAAGCTAGTTTTTATAAAGCAATTTTGAGAGGCGATGTTTCATTGCCAAGACTGTTTTTAATATTGTGTGTGCTGTTTCTGATTTATTATTGTCTGTACAAATGAGTGTTGGCACTGTGGAATATTTTATTTATGTCTGTGCTTGAATCTTCAGATAGTATGTTATTTTTGTTACCCATGTTTAATTTTGCTTATCTTTTCTGCTTGTAATATTTGGCCATTTCTGTTTTCTCCTCCGTTGTGATATGGTTGTCAGCAACAAAAATGAACAAGAATGAATTCTTAATCTGATTTAAACTTTTATCTCAACTCACAAAAAAAAATTAATCTGAAAATTAAGTGGACAAATAGCTGCTCAGTGTCATTGTGAAAACACATTTTAGGATACTTCTGTTCCAGTTTGGCCAGTAATGGATTTTTATATTTGTTTGAAGAAGAGGCAGGCTGAACTTGACAATAAAACATGGTATCAAAAAAAAAAAAGCTTTAGTATCTAAGTTAGCAGCGAAAACAGAGTTCCATTCCACATCAATGATTTAAAATACAAAGTATTAATTAAAGTTCAGTTATTTTTCTTAACAACTAGATGAGAAGTCCAGAATATTTTGAACAATGTAACATACAGGAATGGATGAACAACTGAATACTTCTGGTTGCATCCAGAAGGGGGTACTAGTATCCATAGCAAAATTATTAAATATATTTATTATGGCTTCTACTGTCTGGTATTGTGATATTTAGCATTTGTTAGCTTCCTCTGTGAAAAATTATATGGCATGAAAGGACATTAGAGTAGGGATAATTTTTAAATATTTAAAAATTGTTTTATTGTGCATATAAGAAACAGAGCAGACAATCAGAAAAGAAAAGAAAAAAGGAAAGGGCAAAATATACAAAAGAATAAACAGGTTTACAAAACAATATACACAAACACTCATTAAACATTTGAATAGTCAATATTAGCTCTACTGTAATCGTACATTAACATATCCTTACCCCAATAACCCACACCTGAGAACCCAATCCCCCATGACCTTCGACACCCCTCAGTGTGGATCACATAACTTACTAGAAGACACCTATATGTCTTCTTTCATTAAATTCTGTTTGTGGCAGTCATCAAATCTACATTTGTCTTTTCCAGATATACAAGTGCCAGCCTCCATTTGTTTGCAAATTGTTGTTCATTCGTTCAGTCGCTTCCGACTCTTTGTGACCTCATGGACCATCCCACGCCAGAGCTCCCTGTCGGCCATCACCACCCCCAGCTCCTTCAGGGTCAAGCCAGTCACTTCAAGGATACCATCCATCCACCTTGCCCTTGGTCGGCCCCTCTTCCTTTTTCCTCCCACTTTCCCCAGCATCATTGTCTTCTCCAAGCTTTCCTGTCTTCTCATTATGTGGACAAAGTACTCCAAAGTAATAAAGAGTTTGTTTAAAAACTCTTCATTATTTCATCCTCTACTATTATTTTTCATCTTGGCCATTTGGATATAATCTAATAATTTATCTCTCCAATCTTTAATAGTTAACTCTTTTCCCCCTTCCAAATTTTAGCTATTATTAGTCTTGCTGCAACAAAGCAATATCGACAAATTTCTTCATTTCCCGTGCTAATACACCTTTTAAGTAATCCTACAGACTGCAAACACCAGGATTCCATAGAATGGTGCCATAACATTATATAGTATGAAAGGACTCCAATTGGGACTGTTTTCTGGACAGTTTCGTAATTCCGAGGAGACAAGTGGCATTTAAAAGACCCCATTTTTTTGAACAAAAGGGAGGAAATGAAGTGTTTGGGCAGAGCATATCACTCATTAATATTTCTCACTTTGATGCTTCTGTGCCCCTTATTTTATCACCAACTTCCCCCAATGCTATTTTAAGACTATTCTAAGAAGTGTGGATGTCTTTGAGTCTGTACCTAGATGGACAACTATGTTTCTTTTTTAAAAAAAATTGCCTTCTTCAAGGCTAAAGTCAAGAGTCAGCACAAAGTCTCAGTATAAAGTTCACATATCTAAAATTTAAAAATCTCACATTCTTTTCCTTCTGATTAAGTAGAAATCTGAATACTGTATATACTCGAGTATAAGTCTAGCTTTTCAGCCCCCTTTTTAGGCTGAAAAAGTCCCCCTCGGCTTATACTCGAGTCAAGGGTATTTATTATTTTACTTTGTTATTATTATTATTATTACATGTATTATTTTACTTTATTTATTATTATTACATTTATCATTTTACTCTCTTATTATTACATTTATTATTGTTGTTATTATTACATTTATTATTTTACTCTGTTAGTACTGTTATTTCATTTCCATTATTTTACTCTTATTATTATTACATTTATTATTTTACTGTCTTTATTATTATTGGAAGGATACGTAAGCACATTTACATTGACAAAGGTTAGAATAATGGCTTAATCAGAGTTGGACAGTCTTATCTTAAATTACAATTTTATTTAAATATTCAAAAACATTTAACCTACTGATCCGTCAATTAACATAATTGTATTGGCATCTATTTTTACTTTGAAATTTACCAGTAGCTGCTGCATTTCCCACCCTCAGCTTATACTTGAGTCAATAAGTTTTTCCAGTTTTTTGTGGTAAAATTAGGTGCCATGGCTTACATTCAGATCGGCTTATACTCGAGTATATATGGTAAGTTGAAAATTTAGGAAGAAACTTGGTGATAATGTCTCTGCATGTGCAGATGTAAAAGCTGAGTTAGTATCATCCTAGTGGGCAAAACCAAGTCTAATCCAAGACAAATGAAACCACAAATTGTATATTCTTCAGGTTTTGTCAGCTATGCAACACACAACCAGCTGTCTTGAAATGCTATGGAAAAGTGTTGTCAAAGCATGAGAAAGGACCACCCATTGTTGGAGGCACAAATAGATATGTAAACTGGCTCTTCATCATCAGACACTCTCCTCCCGTTCAAGTGGAGTAATGTGATTGGAATGTCTAATGTGGGACAGATCCCTGGCAATCAAAGGCAGGATTCTCTTGAATTTGCTTATACAATACAACTAAGCAGCAATAAGCAAAACCATGCTATAATTTATAGGAAGAGAAGGAGATCTTCAAAAGGTCCACTGTGGTCTTGGTAAAAGGATTGGTATACAAACCAAGCACATTCTAGCTGACTTTCTGTAGTACAGATTGGACTAATAAATGCAAGTTTCAGGAAAGAAAAGAGAAAAGATGAGCTAGGTGTACATGTGATGATGGAGATATCAATGCCTGACACAAACAGAGTCCATTTGTCATGTTTATTGCTTCTGGAAGGTTGGCAGTTCAAGCCATGGGTAGGATGATCTCCCGTTGTCAGCTCTAGCTTCTGCTTAACTAGCAGTTCAAAAACAGGAATGTAGATAAATAGGTACCGCTTTGGCAGGGAGGTAAAAGGCGCCCCTGAAGAATGCTGCCAATTTAATCAGGAAGGTGTCCATAATCAATCTATTTATTTATTTATTTATTTACATCATTTATATTCCGCCCTTCTCACCCCGCAGGGGACTCAGGGCGGATCACAATGCACATATACAGGCAAACATTCAATGCCATAGACATACAACATATATAGACAGACAACGAGCTACACAATTGGTCAAGAGCTCACCCCGACCCGGGCAGGCCTTGAACTCATGACCTTCTGGTCAGTAGAGATCTTATGCAGCTGACTCCCAGCCAGCTGCGCCACATTCCCGGTGCGCCACATAGTCAACAGGCTTCTCAGCATAGAAAAATGGAACCTCCCCAAGGCTGAGTCGAGCACAGCCTCCAGATGACGGAAATGAAAAAGAGGGAAGCCTTGCCTCTGTCTATGCATTGTCTATCTTTGAGAATTGTACAACGGCATTGAATGTTTGTCATATGTGTTTTCTGTAATTCGCTCTGAATCCCCTCGGGAGATAGAGTGGAATATAAATGAAGTATAATAATAATAAAGTTGATTAATTACTGATAAACAACAGTAACGAACCTGGATAGTGAGAATACACAGCCGAAGAAAAATATTCTGCTTTTTCATACACAATTACTATTTACCACAAATAAGGTAGTCCTACTGATCAGATGGCTGCAACTTTAGTCACAATCTGGGACAAATGCTCTTTTGTGGGTTGAGGAGTCTTACTGGTCTGTAAAACATGAACGTTTTAAAAAGCTGGTCTCCCTTGTTTCCACAAAATTAGCCCAGTGTGTGTGGATTGGTGATGGGGAATTTTCTGGCCTGAAGAAACAAGAATTTTACTTGGAACAAGGTGAGACATGCAAAATTTCTTACAAATTGTTCACAAGGGAGATCTTAGCAAGTATGATTCAGACATTAGGTCTGCATTTTTTAAAGGAGGGGAGCCACTGGAAATGGACATTTCCTCAAGACATTAAAAGAAATCCAAATAGGAAAAAATGTAGGTAAGAAAAAGGAAGATTTATTTATGTCAAGTTTTTCCACACTCCGTTGAGGTAGGAGTTGGGCGCATGCAAAAGAGAAATGGAAAAATTCAGTTCTGCTGATGTATAATAAATGTTTTAAAACTGGCTCTTTCCATTACAATAAAACTATTTTAAAGGAACACTTCAATCTCCTAAACATCTTTACTTTTTAAAATTGGTAGTGGAAAAAAATGAGAAACCCTTTTGTGAACTGGCCTCACCCTTTAAAGAAAAGGTTCGTCTGCCGGGGCCTAGCAAGCTTGGATGGTGGCAACGAGGTCCTCAGGTCGTAGGTTTGGTTCGAGTTTCATTCTCTTAGATGGTTGACCTTACAGGGTTAAACGAGCACCATCTGCCCAGGTTTGAAATCAGAGTTTTCCTTCTCCTAGGATTGTTGCCAAAAGGCTAGAGAGCCCATCCTGCCCTTTGACGCTCTTTGTCAGACCCTTCGGTTGTGACCTGTCTGGCATATGCCGGTGGCTATTATGCCACTGCCAGCATAGCTCACAACATCATTAGGATATGCAAGCCTCTCCCCCACAACAAGGGGGCGCCAACAGAGAGGCAAATAAATATACAACAAGTTGATAAGCACTGAATGTATGCAAATATGGATTCTTTAATCACGAGGGGCTCTTCTTTGACAATGCATTTTCAATTTGCATTAAGGTTTCTACTAATTTAAGCTAATGTTCCTTTGTTCTTGTCAAACGTGATCGGAAGCTCAGCCACTTTGCACATGAATGGCTCTGGTTATGCTTAATTTCCCACACAGAAGTGTGCAGTGTTGGAACTTGTATGCTAAGTTCATCTCAGGTAAGCAGGAGAAAATATGCTAGGGTGTAGCAAGCTCACCGAAAATGATTTTAAAAGTTAAAGAAATTTAGCATCACACCCTAAAGAGATTAGAGTTCTTGTAGAAGATACAAAAGTTGGGTAAAATAAGAAAAGCTCAACGATTTGCTGTGGGTAGAGGAAGGCAAGAACCAGCCCATGGATGATCAGAAGTTTGCCCATGGATGCTCTCAGTTCAGTCCTGCCTTTCCCCTAAACCAGTGGTTCTCAACCTTCCTAATGCCATGACCCCTTAACACAGTTCTTCATGTGGTGATCCCCAACCATTAAATTATTTTCATTGCTACTTCATAACTCTAATTTTGCTACTGTTATGAATTGTAATGTAAATATCTGATATGCAGGATGTATTTTTATTCACTGGACCAAATGTTGGCAAAAATACCAGATACACCCAAATTTGAATACTAGTGGGGTTGGGTGGGAGTGAACTCCCATGGCCAACAGAAAATACTGGAAAGGCATTGACCTTGAGTTTTGGAGTTATAGTTCACCTACATACAGAGAGCACTATGGATTAAAACAGTGGTTCTCAACCTGGGGTCCCCAGATGTTTTTGGCCTACAACTCCCAGAAATCCCTGCCAGTTTACCAGCTGCTAGGATTAAACCACTGGATTAAAACAATGATGGATCTAGACCAGGGCTGTCCAACTGGTGGCCCGTGGGCTGTATGCGTCCCCCCAGCCCCTTCCCCATGGCCCCCTACCCTCCTGCAAGATATCTGCTTTTTAAGATTTAAAAAATATTATTATTATTATTTTGAATATTTTTTATTTATTTTTATGGTGGCGGGGGGGGGTGAGGGGCGGGGGGGGGCAGGGAGGAGGAGCAGGCTCCCTTCCTCCTCCTACTTCCCTCCCTCCCCCCTTCTCTCTCCCTCCCTCCTTCTCTCTCTCTTTCCCCCTTTCATTCCTTCCCCCTTCCACCACCTGAACGAAAGAGGGAAGGAGAGAGAGTGCACCGAGCGAGAGGGGGCGTGGCCAGAGCAAAAAAGGGGTGGGGCTGAGTTCAGAGCGCGCGCGCGGGGGGGTGCTCATCCATTCCCTTTCTGGCTTCCTCCTCTTCTGAGGATTCGTGCCAAGTTTGGTCCTGATCCATCATTATTTGAGTCTACAGTGCTCTCTGGATGGAGGAGAACTACAACTCCCAAACTCAAGGTTCAGTACTTTCTGTTGTTCTCATGAGAGTTTAGTCTGCCAAGTTTGATTCAACATGGCTTAGGAATGCTTTGATTGTGTTTTCCCCTTATGGCAGAAGGAGGTAGGACTGGATGGCCCTTGGAGGTCTCCTATTCTAGGAACCCATTGTAATTAATATTATTATTATGATCATCAGAGGCTGAATGGCCATCTGTGAGGAATGCTTTGATTGTGTTTTCCCCTTATAGCAGAAGGAGATTGGACTGGATGGCCCTTGGAGGTCTCCTATTCTAGGAACCCATTGTAATTATTATTATTATCATCATCATAATCAGAGGCTGAATGGTCATCTGTGAGGAATGCTTTGATTGTATTTTCCCCTTATGGCAGAAGGAGATTGGACTGGATGGCCCTGGATGGCCCTTGGAGGGCCAACAAATGTCAACAAATCACCAGGTCCAGACGGCATCCACCCCAGAGTTCTTAAGGAACTCAAGTGTGAAATTGCTGAACTTCTAGCTAAGATATATAACCTTTCTCTAAGATCAGGCACTGTACCCGAGGACTGGAGGGAGGCAAATGTAACACCGATCTTCAAGAAAGGATCCAGAGGTGATCCAGGAAATGATAGACCAGTCAGTTTAACCTCAGTTCCAGGCAAAGTGATGGAAACCATTATTAAAGAAAATATTACTAGGCACATAGAAGAACAGGCATTGCTGAAAGAAAATCAACATGGTTTCTGCAAAGGCAAATCATGTCTTACTAACTTGTTAGAATTCTTTGAGAGTGTAAATAAACACATAGATAAAGGGGACCCAATTGATATTGTTTACCTTGACTTTCAAAAGGCTTTTGACAAAGTCCCTCAGTGTAGCACAGCAGTTCTCGTTTGTACCTGGGGGGCAGGGGCCAGGACCGGGGGTCCCATTGGCATTGGGGCCTGCAGCAGCAGAGCTAGATTCTGAAGAGGATTTAGAAGGGTTAGCAGAAGGAGAGTTTCCCATGCCTCCTTCGCCCACAGAAAGTTTGGCATGGGAAGAAGGTTGGCCTGACCCTTACGATGAGACAGATAACCAGGTGCAAATGGAAAGCAGTGATAGCGAAACTTATGAACGGCCGGGAGGGAGAGGTTCACAGGATCTTTTGAGTGAAAACATGGAAGAGAGCGGCTGGGAAGAATCTAGGGAGGAGAGCTATCATGAAGATAGAAACCCAGGTGCTGGGAGGCAAGGCCGAACCTTTGATAGGAGACGAAGCATCGAGACTAGCAGGAGGGGATGGTTCCATAGCCTAGACAGGCTGAGGTCCGTCAGCAGAGATTGGAGACGACGAAGCCTAGAGCGTCGGGGACCTCGGCCGAAAGATTAAGTATAGGATCCGTGGGAACGAATCCCCAGTACTTCGGCCACGTCTCTTCTGAGTAGACGTGAAGCGAAGCGGGTCCACGGAGCTAAGTTGGCTAGTGGCCTATCAAGTTTGCCTTGTATCCTGTGCTTGCCTTGTTCCTGAATCCGCATTGCTGTGCGGAGCTTTGCCAAGTCTTTTGGATTATTAACCAAGCTGTTTTGGACAATTGATTGCTTTTTGCCTTTGGAATTGCTTTTGCTATTTTTATGGACATTCTTCCTTTTGAATTGTTTGTATACTCAATAAAGTAGTTAGCCTTCAGTCTGTCTCTGTGTGTGTGATTCAGGGGCCGGTCAAGTCCGTGCATCGTGACACTCACCAAAGGCTCCTAAATAAGCTCTTCAGCCATGGAATCAGAGGACAGGTCTTGTCCTGGATTGGAACCTGGCTAAACTGTAGGAAACAAAGGGTGGTAATAAACGGACATTTCTCTGGGTGGAAAGAGGTGAGAAGTGGCGTACCCCAAGGTTCAGTTTTTGGGTCCGTTACTTTTTAATTTATTCATTAATGATCTGGATGTAGGAGTGAATTCTGAGGTAGCAAAGTTTGCAGACGACACTAAATTGTTCAGGGTAGTTAAAAATGAAACTGATTGTAAAGAGCTCCAGAAAGATCTCTCGAAATTGAGTGAATGGGCAACAAAGTGGCAAATGCATTTTAACCTAAACAAGTGTAAAGTCATGCACATCGGGCAAAGAACCCCAACTACACCTACCAATTGATGGGGTCAAAGCTTTCCGAGACAAACCAGGAAAGGGATCTTGGGGTTTTGGTGGACAGCTCAATGAAGATGTCAACCCAGTGCGCAGCAGCAGTGAAAAAAGCAAATTCTATGCTAGGCATGATCAGAAAGGGAATCGAAAATAGGTCAGCAAATGTTGTATTACCTCTCTACAAATCGATGGTAAGGCCACATTTGGAGTACTGTGTACAATTCTGGTCTCCGCACCTTAAGAAGGATATAACGGAACTGGAAAAGGTACAGAAAAGGGCAACAAGAATGATCCAATGATCCTTATGAAATCAGGTTGCAACGCCTTGGTCTTTTTTTTTTTTTCATATAGATTTTTATTTGGTTTTATGGGGGATAGTGAGGGTAGGGAGGCATTCACATATACAGACAAGTGATATCACAGATCTGATCATGCTTATACCCGTGTCAGGGGATTGGGCTGGGGCTAGGGATAGGGGAGTGGATGGGGGTAGGGTGGTTGGAAAAGGCATAGGTGGTATTGACTTCCCAAGGGTTTGGCCGAGAGCGTGATTTTGAAAGTAACTGTTCTTCCATATCCAAAGGTTGTTTCGGGTGGCGTCGATTAGAGTTCGTTTAGATCTATTCTGATGTTATTTCCTTCCTTTTGTAGGTATATCCCAAAGTCCTTCCAGTTCATCTCTCTTTTCTTCTCTCCATTGTTTGTCCTTCGCCAGAGAGAGTCCATTTGTATTATCTCCATTATTTTTAGGACCCATTCTTCTACCTTTGGTATCTTTTCTGTTCTCCAGTGTCTGGCAAGCGTTATCCGTGCACATGTAGCTAATATAAAGAATAATTTGTCCTGATTTACATTCAGCCCCTTCCCCGTCATACCTAATAGGTATTCTTGAGGGCCTAGATTAACCTTTTCTCCCAGTATCTTTTGTATCTCCCTATGGATGTTTTTCCAAAACTTCTTCACCTTTTACAGTGCCACCATTGGTGTATGAAAGTTCCTATTTCTTTATTGCATTTCCAACATCTGTTGGACACCTGGTTATCGAATTTTGCTATTTTCGAAGGGTAAAGGTACCAACGATATTGCATCTTATAGTAATTTTCTACTATTTCTGTGGCCGGACTATATTTGAGTTTTTTCTGCCAGATTTCCTCCCATTGATACATTGGGATGGTGTGTCCTATGTCCTGCGCCCATTTTATTTGGCACTCCTTGACCTGTTCATCCTCCATCTTCCATCTCAGAAGAATTTTGTAAATCTTACTAATATTTTTTTTGTTTTTTTGATTATGGGTTCCCATATGGGGTCCTCCGTGAAGCCTATTTTTTTTATCTGTTTTGAATCTTTCAAACACCTGATGGCACTGAAACCATGTCATCCCTGGGGATTCTTGCCTAATTTCTTCCAGTGTTTTTAGTTCTCTGTTGCCTGAGTTGGATTTTTTCAATAATTGTCTGTAGGTTAACCAAAGTGTTGCGTCTGCTAATTCTTTTCTTTGTCCTGCCTCTATCGGTGATACCCATAGTGGCACCTGAGTGAAGAGTCTGTCCTTATATTTCTCCCAGGTTTTTATCAGCGCCGCCCGGATGATATGCTGGTTGAAATTTTTCTCCGTCTTTTTTTTCTCATATATTAGGTATGCGTGCCATCCTGAGCGGAGATTGTGGCCCTCCAAAGTTGCAATTTGGGAGTTTTGAGGGAAGGCCCAGTCTTTAATCGCCGTCAGGTTGGATGCTTCGTAGTAGCATCTGATGTCCGGCATTCCCATGCCTCCTCTCACTCTCTCCTCTGACATCTGCTTCAAACTTATCCTTGCTTTTTTGTTTTTCCAAATGAAATTTCTTATATCCCTATCCCATTTTTTAAACAGGTAGTCAGTTCTGATAATTGGGATGGTTTGAAAGAGGAAGAGGAGTCTTGGGAGCACCGACATTTTGATCGTGGCTATCCTTCCTAGCAGGGAGATATTTTTATGTTTCCAAGTTTCGAGGTCTTTCCTTATTTCTTTCTAAAGTTGTTCATAATTATTTTTTAATAGTTGGGTGTTGTTGGCGGTTAGTGTGACTCCCAGATACTTCACTTTGGTTGCTACTTCAATGCCCGTTAGCAATTGTAATTGTCCTTTTTCTTTTCCCCCCAAATTTTTAGTTAAGAGTTTAGTTTTCTCCGTGTTTATTTTAAAGCCCGCTTTTGTTCCAAACTCCTCCAATTTATTCATCCACTTTTTTATATTTTTTAATGGGTCTTCAATTATGCATACCATATCATCTGCGTAGACCCTTAACTTAATACTCTCCTTCATTATTTGTATGCCTTTGAGTTCCTTGTCCGTATTTATGTTTCTCACTAATGTTTCTAGTACTAGAATAAAAAGGAGTGGGGACAAAGGGCAGCCCTGTCTGACTCCCCGGTTTATTTGGAAGGGTTTTTTGCCTGATTGACCATTTATTATTGTGATTGCCGATTGTTTATGGTATAGTGTTGTTATTATTTTCTGGAAGTAGTATCCCATATCTAGCTCTTTAGTAAGGCATTTGATATAGTCCCAGCTAATTTTGTCAAATGCCTTCTCGGCATCTATGAAAAGTAGGGCAGCTTTTTTTTCGTTGTGGGTCTCATAGTATTCTATAATATCGATCAATGCTCTGGTGTTTTCTTTTAGTTGTCTCCCCGGGATAAAACCCTTCTGATCCTGTGATGCCCAGTCTTTCAGAAAGGTCTTCATCCTTTCGGCCATGATTGTGGTGAATATTTTATAGTCTATATTAAGCAAAGAAATTGGCCTGTAGTTTTTTGGATCCTCTGTTTCTCCTTTTTCCTTATATATCATGGTGATATTAGCCATTTCCCATGTTGGGGGTATCCCGTTTCCCTCTCTTATTCCGTTAAACATTTCCAACGCCTTGGTCTTTTCAGCCTTGAAAGACGGCGTTTAAGAGGTGACTTGATCGAAGTGTATAAAATCCTGCATGGGATAGAAAAGGTGAATAAAGAAAAATTATTTTCTTTGTCACAAAACACTAGGACTAGAGGGCACTCCCTGAAGCTCCAAGGTAGGAAAATTAGGACTAATTAAGGGAAATATTTCTTCACCCAGAGGGTCATTGGGTTATGGAATTTACTTCCAGAAGAGGTTGTGACAGCTGTCAGCCTGAACAACTTCAAGGCAGGATTAGACAGATTCATGGATACTAAGTGTATCGGTAGTTACTGAAAAGGACATTCAAGTGCCACCTCGGAGTTGGTTGAGGTAGGCAGGATTTCCTGGGTACTGGTTGTGGGGGGTCGGGAGCAGGTTAGGGTTTTGCCCTCCCTTCTGCTCGAGATCCCCGTGTACAACTGGTGGGCCACTGTGTGATACAGAATGCTGGACTAGATGGGCTGAAGTCCGATTCAGCATGGCTCTTCTTATGCTCTTATGTTCTTATGTCTCCTACTCCAGGAACCTGTTGTTATTATTATTATTATTATTATTAGCAGAGGCAGAATGAATATTATGCCTTATCATTCAGGGTTATAGGCCTGTGTGGAAGGGTCCTGGCTTCTTATTTGACTTCCTTTCCACACATCTGAATAAAATCCCATGTTATTTGCTTTAAACCAGATTATATGAGTGTGGACTCCGATAATCCAGTTCAAAGCAGGTATTCTGGGTTATATGACTGTGTGGAAGGGCCCTGAGTCCACACTGCAATATAATCCAGTTCAAAGCAGGTTTTGTGGGGTTTCCTGCCTGGATATTCTGGGTTATATGGCTGTGTGAAGGGCCCTGAGTCCACACTGCAATATAATCCAGTTCAAAGCAGGGACTGGGACTTGAGACTGGGATTTTGGTGTTCATCTCTATCTCCAAGTCAAAGCCCCGGTGTCGTCCACAGACACCTCCAAGGCGGGGAGGGGCGGAGCCGGGGAGGGGGCGGAGCTGGGGGCGGGGCAGGGGTGGAGCTGGGGAGGGGGCGGAGCCAGGGGCAGAGGCAGACCCTTCGGCCCCCCAGGTCATCAGTAAATGGAATTCCGGCCACAGGTCTGGTAGAAGTTGGACAGCCCTGATCTAGACCAAACTTAGCACGAATACTCAGTATGCCCAAATGTGAACCCTGGTGGAGTTTGAGGAAAATAGACCTTGACATTTGGGACTTGTAGTTGTTGGGATTTATAGTTCACCTACAATCAAAGAGCATTCTGAACCCCACCAATGATAGAGTTGGGCCAAATTTCCCCCACAGAACTCTCATGATCAACAGAAAATACTGGAGGGATTTGGGAGGGATTGACAATGATTTTGGTGGGAGGATTTGCCGTCTGTTTCAAAAAGGGAAGAGAAGGATAGGCAGAGAGAACATTAGTTTTCTCTGGCTAAGGCATTCCTAAGACCATTTCTGCTGTTCTTTGGCGACCCCTCTGACACCCCCCAGGGGTCCCAACCCTCAGATCAAGAAACTCTGCTCTAAACTCATCTCCTGTAGCTTTGTACTGCTTAAGACTCCAGGTAGATAAATCATGACTGTTATCTCTAATCAGTAATTGGAGATTCTAGCAATAATTTATTTGTTCATCACTCAGTTTGCACTTTGTATGTAAATGCTACTCGCAAGCTTGACTTCTCTGCTCATTTTCTTGCATGGGAAAGAGGAAGATGAGCAAAGTCAAAGATGTGTTTATGGTATTTCATTTTACAATAGAACCGCTGGGAATGATAACCTGGTTTCGGCTACCTGCATCCCAACAAAATACGTCCTCTAAGGAATCCTCTGGGCTTCCAGGTGATTCTGTGGCATGCTTCTATCAGAAATTACTAGAGAGTTCAATTTTCTAGATCCTCCAGCATCGTTTTATCTTAAGTTCTGGTGGAAGTTACTCATTTTAACAGGGTTCACTATTATCTTTGGTTTTCCATTTGCACTATAAGTTGAAGAATATATAATATACAGTATCCTATGAAATTCCTGGGCTTGCAGTTTCTTGAGGCACTAGAGCTCTCAATCTGAGAATTCGTAATGGCCCTCCCCAAAATGGCAAACCCAGGATTCCATAAAATGAAACTATAGGAGTTAAAGTGGAACCATAGGGCCATAATTGTGCAGTGGAAAGGGATTCTAGAAATCCAGTAGTATTTTCTGGAGGGTTGTGTGGGAAGATCCACTTTTCTCAATGATGTTTTTTTTCACCCTGCTAATATAGAATTAGGGGGAGTGCAATGGCACTCTGTTGTTTAGGCTGTTGGTGTGCAGCTCCAACCACTCGTCATCGCTGTCAGGTTCTGCTTTAACTGCCATGGCAACATCCTATTGAGATGTGGGATTTACAGTCAGGAGAGGGGTATTTTGAATGTTCAGGCAGTGTCTCACAAAACTACAAGCCCCCAAAAGCACAATAGGTAGCCAAACCAGTGAAAATGGAATCATAACACTATTAATGGTGAAGTGTGAAAAGTACTCTGATGCATGGATCCATTTAGGAAACTCGATTTGATTTGTTGCTGTTTTATAATTTCATCTGTGAATATTCTATTTGCATTCTGATGCATTTTGTCCTGAGCAAAGATGCAGAATTATTTATTGGACCTAATCCTCATCTATTACCATTCCTTGTGTGTCTAGTTAAAATTGTAAAACCGAGGACAAGAAGCTGTGGAATTGAAAGGTGCTCTGAGAGTTTTTGTGCTTGAAGAATGGATAAAAATACTTTGGCTGGAGTTCCTGCACTGAATAAGCTGGCGGACTCAATGACCCATGAAGCCCTTCCAGTTTTCTGATCCTATGTGTCAGTAATGATTAGACATGTCACAAGGTTAAGGAGTCTACCAGAGGGTAGAATTACCCCAATGGTCCTTAATCCTTTAATGATCTTTTCAAGAAGAAAAACCCAAATGCCTTCAGTGCCAGTGGTATGAATCAATCAAGTTCATTTTAATTTTCTCATTTTGATTGTTATGTTATATATACCCACACACCTACTAATAGTCACATATTAGCTGGGATGGCCCTATCAACTCTTTTTTTTGTTCCTGGGTAGTCAGATTATTTCTTTGAAATATTCCCATTCAACCATGTGGGGTTTTAATTTTTTTTTCTATACAACCAAAGTTGCTATTGGTGCTTCACTCAACAGGACAAGCAGTGGGCAGGCAACTTTCTTGCTCCAGGAGGGGGAAGTTTGGGGAGTCTTGCTTTCCAACTAAAAGATGGCTGCATTTATTCTCAGAAGTTAGATGTATGACCTTATCATGAAAAATGCCTGTTCCAGGCTGCATTAAAACTAGAAAGGGTGTCCTGAGCTTCCTCGATGGCAGGATACTGACCCAACAGCCTACCCATTCAAATATTCCCCAAAACTCAAAAATCTAACAAACCATGTTCATTGTTGGGGGGAGTGTTGGATTATCTTTCTTTTTTGTCAGTGAGCAAATATTAGGGAGGTGAGTCCCCCTTGCACCTTCAGGCTATGAAATCAGAGCTTGATCAAATACTGTGAGGTGATTGAAGACGGCATCTGCCTGTTGTGACTGGAAATGTTGCCCCCCAGCAGCAATAGCAGCAAGCGGCAACAGCAAGTGAGGCCCCTGCCTGTTTGATTGTGAAGATTGTGTCCCTTGTCTGGTATTTTTGATGGTTGGAAAAAAACATGAGAGACAAGTTTGAACACATGAACCCCTTGTCATCACCACCAGATTAAAGAGGATTCCTAAGTGCCTCAGGATAGACTTATCGAAGTCCCCTGGCTTTTTCCTAGGGGAATGTAGATATGATTGCAAGTTTAATTTGATGGCATTATTTCAGAAGGAATATTTGCTCTTTTCTATTTTTAAATTGCATTTTAAACTGTCATTTAAAATCCCCTCTTCCTTATCTATGGGTTTTCTATACGTTTCCTAGATCCTAGTGTGACTCCATATACTTCCATAGTGAAGGACCATAGTGATGCCTAGAAAGAACCGGGCTGTGGCACATCTAGTTGGTAGCTAGCTGCATTAAATCACTACTGACCAAGAAGTCATGAGTTTGAAAGCAGCCCAGGTTGGAATGAGCTTCTGGCCATTAGTCTAGCTTGCTGTCAACCTTTGCAGCCCGAAAGATAGTTGCATCTGTCAAGTAGGAAATTTAGTTACTGCTTTATGCAGGGAGGCTAATTTAACTAATTTATGATGCCATAAAACCTTCCAGCAGTGTGCAGAAGAATGAGGAAGTACTCCATCAAAGGACTCGGTATCACAAATGGGTGGTGAAACGGCAGCTCCCCCTATGGCTTGAATCGAGCATATCCTCATGAAGCTGGAAAAGCTGGAATGTTAAATTGCCCCTGTGTCTGTCTATATATGTTGCATATATAATTGCCATTGAATGCTTGACATGTATATGTGCATTGTAATCTGCCCAGAGTCCCCTGCGGGGTGAGAAGGGCAGAATATAAATACTATAAACAAACAAACATCTCAAATCCTTTTTTAAGTTCTCCAGCATCTCTGTGATATGCTTCCACTGGAAGTAATTTGTTCAATAGGGTTTGCTGTTATATGTGATTTTCACTAACAGCGTTAAGTCTGGAAATGCACCCCCCCCCCAGGATACAAGAGTTGTACTGTATATGCACATCATCTCCCTTGGATGCTTCTGGAAAAGGAATGCAGTAGTTGGTCCATTAGACATATCACTTTTCCTTGAGTAGCTTGTACACCAGGGCTTTGGCAGTATAGAAACACTGATGACCCCATCCTTGTGCACATATGGAAAGGAATGGATCAATGCTTCTTCATCTACAATATAATAATTATAGTATTTTTATGTAATAGTAGTAATAATAAAATTATAATAGAAATTATTTCATGTGTTTAACATTCAATTAATAAAACAAATCTATCTTAGTATTAAATAAACAAGATTAAGTACAGCAAGTATTAGTATTTATTCTCTCATAGCAGTAATATTATCATGATTTCAAAACATGACTTTGTTATGATATGCCCTCCTGCTAGTCAAATCCACAGAAACAGTTTCATTTTTACTGTCTGATATTTTTTTATTGTTGTCCTATAAGGTGGATAGAATCTGTAAATATTCTTAGGGCCATTTTTATGTAACACTTTGCTGAGAAGAAATATAATGGAACACAAGAAAAAGAAGAAACTAGCCCTTTTGAAACTAGACATACATAAGGCTTTTGATTCAATAAATCATGAATTTTTGTGGGAGGTCATGAAAAATTTTGGGGTAGGTGATTCATTTCTCATAGCAACTAAAGAACTATACAGAAAAGGATCGGCGGTAGTCAGAATAAATGAAGGAACATCAGAGGAATTCCCAATTCAGAGGGGAGTAAGACAAGGATGCCCCCTGTCACCGCTGCTCTTTGTTCTGGGAATGG
This sequence comes from Anolis apletophallus, assembly GCA_030556195.1. Classification (NCBI taxonomy): domain Eukaryota; kingdom Metazoa; phylum Chordata; class Lepidosauria; order Squamata; family Anolidae; genus Anolis; species Anolis apletophallus. The sequence continues at coordinate 152,983,215 of JARBWK010000003.1, read as the reverse complement.
AGGTGGTAGCTGACAGAATAAGAAACAGTGTAAGGGTTGAGGGATGTAAAATGGAGGCCAAATTAAACCTTTTTGCGGATGATCTTTTGGTGATACTATCTAACCCCCTAGAAGAAATAAAAGAATTAAAATTATACTAAGTGACTATGAAAGAAATACAGGACTAAGGGTCAATATAAAGAAATCAGAAATCATGTACTTTAAAGTAAGCAAATCCGAAAAAGAGGAAATAGATAGAATAACTGAAATTGGCATGGGAAAAGAAAAAATAAAATATTTGGGAGTGATATTGCAAAAAAATATAGATAAGATGAAGAAGAGTAACTATAAGGCGGCATGGAAAAAAATTCTTAAGACCATGAAAAGATGGAAGGAAAAAAATCTAAGCATTTTTAGTAAAATAAAAGCAGCAAAAATGTTCTTAATCCCAAAAATAATGTATTTATTTCAGGTTCTCCCAATAGAAATTAATCCAAAACAAATAAAAACTTGGGACAAGACTATTAGAGAATGGATATTGAACGAAAAGAAACCCAGAATCTCAAACAAAGTATATTACACACACCAGAAAGAATTAGGATGGGGACTACCAAATTTGGAAATTTATTACGAAGCATTTCAACTAAAGGCATTGATAGAAAACAGTTTAAGGAGAGAAGAAAAATGGTGCAAAATAGAAGACGCAGTTAATAATGGAGAGGGAAAATTTGGGATTTTTACAGGAAATATAGAGGCTACCATAAAAAAACCAGAGGCCCTAGAAGGCTGGCATTAAAAATATGGAAAAAATGGAAACCACTATGGATGCCGGATATAATAAAGTGGACACCCCTAGAAAGTCTATATGGGAAAGAGTTTGGCCCCATTTGGTGGAAAGATCTGAAAGACAAAGGATATTATTGCATTAAGGATATGTATGATATAAATGGACAGCTGACCCCCACGGACAGGTTAATAGAAAAAATGGGTAACAGAAACTGGATAAAAGTATTAGGCCTTTGCAATAAGCTTAAACAGGGGAGATATGGAGAATGTTTAGGTAAAGAAAATGTGGTTGAAAGTATATTGCTGAAAGTACAGAAGGCAACGAAAGGCTTGGTAGGAGTAATATATAAAACAATGATAAAAGATGAGGAATATATAGTCAGATCATTACAAAATAAATGGCAGAAGGAGGGGACACTTACAAAACAAAATATCGAGGAATGGAAGAAGGGGGTAAATAAAATTAAAATGGAAAAATATAAAGAACTAGAAAGGAAATTTTTTTGGAAATGGTACAGGACACCAGCTCAATTAGCAAATATGGGAACAGGATCAAGCCCAATGTGTTGGCACTGCAAAGCTGAGAAGGGCTGGTATGCACACATGTGGTGGGACTGTATAATTGTAAAAAAAATGGAATAAAATAACGAGGAAAATTGGGAAACTCTTCAAAATAACAACTCAATCTAATATGGAATTTTTACTAATGGCAGTCACAGGGAATAAAGACATTGCTGCAAAGGACCAAGAGTTATTTAAAGCAATGATCATAGCAGGAAAAGCAGTAATAGCATGTGGATGGAGAGATGAAAAAAAATGAAACTTGGAAAATTGGAATAACTACTTATTTGAACAAGTCCAATCTGATATCATTGCATGTATAAACCAAGAAGATTCACAGATAGATATAACAGAAGAAATTAAAGAGAAATGGGGGACTTATATGAAATGGTTAGAAGAAGGAGAAGCCAGTCCAGATATTGTACAGAGATTTCAAAAGCTGTGTTCGTGGTTAAAAATAAATATATAGAGAAGAAGTGATGGGAGGGACAAGGAGGGAGTGGGGGGAGGTGGGAGAAAAATAAAAAATGTAATTATGAATGTTCTGTAAAGAATGTGAATAGATAACACAGGAATTATGTTCATTATAATCTATGCCTACAATAGATAATTATTATCTGTTCAAATATGTTATTTTTTTCCAATTAAAAAAATCACCAAAAAAAACTTTGCTGAGAAGTCACTCTCACGTTGGCACCCTTAAGGTTTACAGACATTTTAGTATTCTTTTGGACTATAATGAGTCATGCTGGCAGAGCAATTCTGAGAATTGTAGTTCAAAATGGTAATTTTCCCAAGCTCTAATCTAAAAAAAGCTCCCGCTGAAGGCCCCTGAAAAGTATGTGTGAAAACAGTTGAGAAGGAAACCTGTCAACACTTGGTATTACATTATTCCTTCTGCTATATTTTCAAAACATACATATCACAAAGAGACAACTGTATTTGCTCAAGGGATGACAATCATTTCACCTAGATGAAATGGTATTCAGTAGGTGTGGACACTTTCCCTTAGACATTATTTTTGTGAAAGAAATGTCATGGGAACTACATTGTCCTTCACTTTGAAGGGGAAGAAAAATATGGAATCATGCCATGTAGATGCTGGATATGGATATCACTCATCACCAAAAAGTTGTGTTAGCTGTGACAACATCATGGTTTGCGCTCCTATAATTATTGCTTGAAATCTTTCTCCACACAGAGACAATAAGTAATGGCTGAAACATAGCTGGGAAGGCTGGTCTCCATAAGTTTTTTAAAAAAAGGAAATCAAGTTAAACAGCTTTCATTTTTTAAATCATGGAAACTATGCTTCCCTTTCTGGGTTTTTTCCCCAGCCCTAGATTTATTTATGTATTTATTGCATTTATACATTGCTCTTCAGACACAAAGTATCTCAGAGGATTTTACAAATTGTTAATTTGACATTTCCCTGCCCTCATGAGGTGATTTAGCCAAGACCGCAAATAGGAGAATCTGTGCCTGGTGAGCGTATGCTAAACCAGAAGGGCCAGGATAGAGAAACCAACTCACCAGGTTCAAACAAACAAGAGAGGCTTACTACAATTTGGCCAAAGGGGATGCAAGTACAAGCAATTTGCTTCAAAATGCACAAGCATAAGGATACAGAGAAATGCAAGACATCTTATATAGTTCTGGCAGTCATTTAAACAACCCCACTCCCTCCCCTGATTGGCCAGAAAAAGAGGCTGGCTAGGATCCATGCCGGGATTGGTTGAAAGCTCTGTTGATGTCTCGGCTTCCATCTGGGGATTCCCTTGGCGGGAAGGATGGTGGCTGGGGAGAGACCAATCTGCTGCTGAGACCCCACCTTGGAGGGCGCAATCCAGGTGGAAACAATACCAATTGTATGTTGATGTGTTTTCTGATTATCTCAATTGCCCAGTTCTGTAATAAACAAAGATACGGAGCTCAGGAAACAAAGGTGTGAAAGTCAAAGGACAAAAGTGCTGGTCCTGGGCAATCAAGGGCTTGGCATGTTGTTTAACATTTACATGAAGCCACTGGGAGAGATAATTCAGAGTTTTGGGGTCAGATGTCATCTGTACACGGATGATATTCAGCTCTATCACTCCTTCCCACCGGACACTAAGGAGGCTGTGCAGGTCCTGAACCGGTGCTTGGCTGCTGTGTCGGTCTGGATGAGGGCGAACAGATTGAAACTTAATCCACACAAGACAAAGGTACTTCTGGTCAGTCGAAAGGCAGAACAGGGGATAGGGTTACAGCCTGTGCTTGACAGGGTTACACTCCCCCTGAAGACACAGGTTTGCAGTTTTGGAGTGATCTTGGACTCATCGCTGAGCCTGGAGCCCCAGGTCTTGGCGGTGGCTGGGTGAGCTTTTGCACAATTAAAACTTGTGCACCAGCTGTACCCGTTATTATTATTATTATTATTTACATTATTTCTACCCCGCTCTTCTCAACCCTCCAGGGAGGACTCAGAGTGGCTTGACAAAAGGCAGCAATTCGATGCCGATACACAATATACAATATAAAACCATAATCATTCAGCATTAAAATACAGTTAACATTGAACACGCAATACACATTCAATTGAGTTAAAACAGTGTTCCGTCCACAACATAAGCATTGAGCCATATCCATCAACTTGCCAGCACAATTCCAATCCAAAGTGCTGCATTGTGCTAATGTGCAAAAGCCTGGTCCCATAACCAAGATTTTACTTTTTTCCTGAATGCTAGGAGGGATGGGATCGATTGTACTTCACTTGGCAGCGCATTCCACAGGCAGGGAGCCTCTGCCGAGAAGGCCCTATCTCTCATCCCCACCAACCGTGTTTGAGGATGATCTTAAATTATGAGGTGGGATGTAGAAGCAGATGTGTTCGGACAAGTAAGCTGGGCCAGAACCGTATAGAGCTTTAAATTGAATTGAGCTCGGAAGTGGATCGGTAGCCAGTGGAGCTGACACAACAGAGGGGTGGTATGCTCCCTGTATGTAGCTCCAGTTAGTAATCTGGCTGCTGCTCGTTGGACTAGTTGTAATTTCTGAACTGTCTTCAAAGGCAGCCCCACGTAGAGTGCATTGCAGTAATCTATCAGGGATGTGACCTTGGGAAGTCGGACTTGGCCATGGTGGTCAACGCTCTGGTTACATCCCGATTAGACTACTGCAATGGTCTCTACGTGGGGCTGCCTTTGAAAACTACTCGGAAGCTTCAATTAGTCCAATAGTCGGCAGCCAGGTTGCTAACGGGAGCAGCGTACAGGGAGCGAACCACTCCTTTGTTGCGCCAGCTTCACTAGCTGCCAATTAGCTTCCGGGCACAATTCAAAGTGCTGGTTTTAACCTTTAAAGCCCCAAACGGTTCTGGCCCAGTTTAACTGTTCGAACGTATCTCCTGCTATGAACCATCACGCAGCTTAAGATCGTCAGGAGAGGCTCTGCTCTCAATTCCGCCATTCTCGCAAGCGCAGTTGGTGGGGATGAGACACAGAGCCTTCTCAGCAGTGGCTTCCCATCTGTGAAACTCCCTCTCTAAGGACATCAGTTGTCTCCTGTCCTTCACGAGAAAACTGAAGACCTGACTGTGGGACCAGGTGTTCAACTAGAGGCATTGACTAGAGACAATGGCAGCTTGTAAAGGAAACTTTGAACATTACAACATTACGACATTGGATTTATCTGGCTGGATCTTGGTTTTAGCAGCATGTTGACTGAATGTTAAATGAATTTATTAATTATATTTTATAATGTTTTAATTGAGTTTTACTGTTTTAATCGAATGTATATGTTGACAGCATCACTGATGCATATGTAAAGCCGCCCTGAGTCTCCTTGTGGGAGAAGGGTGGGGTAGAAATGAAATAAATAAATAAATATCAATAAAAGAATTAACAGATGCACATAAACTTAAACCCTTGTTTCCATGAGGGAGCATCAAGTTCTCAGCCTCAGGTGAATTATAGAAACATGTTGCTTATCTGGTTGGCAAGGGAAATCACCTATCTGTACACACATACAATGAACCTCATGATTATCTGCCTTAGGAAATAGCTAAAAGATTTGCCCAACCTTTCTATATCCAGGGGATTATTTCAGCAGGGTCACAGAGAGGGGGCTGTCTCTAGGCTGCATTTTGGTACAATTCTATAGGTTTATATACATTTCATGCAGGAAAGAGACACAGTACATAGTTGAAAGATACAAGTTACACAAAATCATGAAATCAATACATTTTATTGAAGGGTTAGGTATGATATAGGTTATGATGCTGGTGGTTCATTCTCAATCTTCTGAAGCCTTGAAGTTGTGCAACTCTGGATTTCTGGAGAAGGTTTTTAAGAAGAGGAACCATTTATTGATAGTCTCTTGGTGAACTATACATCTTCCAGGAGAGGAGTTACCATGCCTCAATAACACTCAGGTTTATTATCCAACTAGGACATGACACACAAGAAAAAAGGAATGGAATTAAGTCCGGCAGATAGTGTATGTTCTCCCTTCCCTTTGAGGCCAGGCCAGTGACAGGTGGGATGGAGCGAAAGTCTTTAATTTGCTTCTGGGCCTAGGCGAGATGGAGATCTAGTAACATGTTGGTGGAGCATAGTTTTCCACAAGAAGGTGTGTGTGTATGTGTGTGTGTGTGTGTGTGTGTGTAATTGTTGGAGAAGTAGAGCTCTATTGTTCTCACTTCCTTCCAGTATCAAGAATGGCTCCACTCTTCCAGATGTGGAGATACAGTCAGTTGCACTCCGGTTGCCCTTGCATCCCCAGTGGATAAGAAGTCTTTTCCCTAAGATTAGGTTGCTTTTGCTCTGCCAGGGGCTGGAAGGGAGCTAGACTGTGCCTAAGTATAGTCCCACATCCAGTCAGCAACTGCCAGGATAGAGCTAGGCATGAATCAGAAAAATAAAAGATTGTTCTTTGTGCAATCACATTGAAAGCACCTATGCAATATATCAGCAACTGGAACCTCATCTAGATATCTTAGACTACAAAGATCAAGCTCAAAGTCTGGAGATGGGTCATGGGAAGGAGGCTAGCATTTTCATCCTCGTCAAAGTCAAGCCATGTTGGTTAAACTGGTGTAACACTAGACATCTTTATTGTTGTGTTTGAGAACTGAGAGTTGATGCTTCCAACATTAATTTCTTATGAGACAAATTCTATCCTATGTGGGAGCTGAATCACATAGAAGGGAAAATGACAATCACTAACCCTGGTAGAAAAAAAACCTTTCATTGTAGAATTAGCATTTAAAATAATTTTCAAGTATCCTCTCTCAAATAAAGAGATTAATTCACTACAATTCCCTTCTGGAGACCATGTTCATAAATTTGAACTGAAATGTTGGAACATTCTTTGACTAGGCTGCTGGATTTTTTTCTGAAACAAATGCAGAGAACAGACTGCAGGAGGTAGGCTTTAACTTGTACTTTGGCACCAGAGCCTGTTTGTGAAGAGGAGACATGCATTTTCCATGCTGGAATTGGCAAAGGCTACAGCCGACTCCTGTAAGCCAGGAATTTCTCCTCCTCCTCCCAATGACCAAATTCAAGGAAAGGTCTTCAGCTTCTTTGGGTCAGACTCTTGTCTTCCTAACCAGCAAGGTTTATACTGATGGTTCGATTCGTGAATAGTTGCACATCTCATGAAGAGACTATGAAATACTTGAGGGACATGCCAGCTTGAAACCATACTCAGAAAGTTTTAAGTTATTGGTGAGGTCAGATAAATCTGAAGTAAAATGGTAGTTAAGGGATTTGAAATGTATTTTCCATATAATGTTTATATCAATCAGGCATAAATTTAAATGGATTCTGTGTTTAATTAATATATATTATTATACTTAAATATGTTATTCCCATTCTTGTATAATTAAAACTCCAAGAGACAAACAAGTCAGGATTCAGATAATAGTCAAGCTCTGATCGAATGTTTGGTCCTTCTAGTATAGAATCAACATTTGTGGGAGTTAGTAAGCAATGCCATTTGACATAGGTAAGAAAGAAAATTTACACAACCCCAAACTCAACACCCTCTTGATAAATTGGAATACAAGAACCATTGTTTCCAATAATAGCAGCTATAGTCCAAAAATCTGGAATAGAATGAGTTTGGGAAGGCTTAACCCTAGGCAGTCAAAAGCAAGAGACAAGTTAAAAACAGTATGTTCACCCCAAAGCTGGGCCTAGCAGTCTTCATGACACATGACAACTTCTAACAAGAATGTAGACCTTTTACATCTTAATCCATCCTTGCTCTGAAATAAGCAAAGTTGGGGAGTACTCTGCAGCCATGTGGACAGCTGGATTGAGTCCCATTTGGTCTGCTCCATTGTCACTATGACTCTTTACTAAACAATGCAGGGAATGGGATAGAATAGATTGTTCTTGTCACTATTGTCATTGTATTGGCAGACAAGAAGCTCGAGGGGGGTGGCCATCAAAACGAACCATCAAGGCTATTGAGATCTTCTGGAGGGGGGGGCTGCTCTTAGTCCCGCCACTGTCGCAAACGCATCTGGCGGGAACGGGAGACGGGGCCTTCTCTGTGGTGGCCCCTTGGCTATGGAACTCTCTCCCGATTGAGATCAGATCTGCCTCCTCCCTTCTGTCCTTTAGGAGGCTAGTGAAATCCTGGCTATGTAATGAAGCATTCCCAGAATAACGGCTGAGGCCAGCCACAGAACAAAGTTATTGACCACACATACGGACTGAATTGGACATGATCTTATCTTGGCGATTTGGCTTATTTTTAATTTTATTCTTTATGTATTTTAATCTTTTGTTGTTGTATGATGTTTTCAGATTGTATTATTGCATTGAATCCTTGTTGTGAGCCGGTCTGAGTCCCTCTACAGAGCAGTGTTTGGGCTGACCAAACATGAACTGCATGGTTTATTTTACATTACAAACAAACAAAAAGCGATGCAGGACTGTGTTTAACAAGCACTAAAAACACACTGAGTAAAGAAAACTACAATAGTATATGTAACAAGACACCAATGTGTATAAAGCACAATATAAAGTTACTATTAAATTCTCGATTAGGCAGTAACGTTATAGGTTCAATTACAAGCATATGCTTGTAATTGAATGCTGTTATTGGACGAACCTATAACATTACTGCCTAATCGAGAATTTAATAGTAACTTTATATTGTGCTTTATACACATTGGTGTCTTATTTTACATTCCGCCGCACACTTTGTATTGATGTAATGCTCACCCACTTTTTACAAGGAATTGATGAAAAGTCTTGTGCCTATTTGTGAAAGAGCAAGTGTAGCATGACCACAAGATTTTCTGGGGAAGAGAACCCCTCCTCCTCATACATTCTGCAAAATTTCACCCATGTGAGAGATGCTGCTTTTTGACAAAGGGGGACATCAGGAAAAAAAAGTCAACTCCGAATGATGAGAACCATTATGCAGATCATGCTGTCATTTTCCATCAGGACAATGTGCTGCATCACATGGCATGTCTTTTCCTGCCAGTAATCACAAACTGTTGCTTTCTATTACTGCACTCAGCATATTTGCCTGACCTCACACTGTCCGTCTTACATTCTCACACTGTCCGTCTTACACCCCCTATGAATAAAAGTCTGAAAGGAAAGTTGTGAATGAATGGTGCAATTTCCAGGAGAAATCATCCCCCCCCCCCAAGGATTGCTTCACCTGGAGCACATGGGGAAAGTGTGTCGAAGTGGAGGGGAAGTCCGTGGAATAATAGTAAAGATTAATTGCTATCAGACAATCACATACAGGTAGGCTCAAGACTTTTAATCTACCCCTTGTATATTGGCCAGGTAGGAACTCCTATCCCTCATCTTCTGATAGCTTGAGACATCTTTCCTTGACCAAGCACATGGACTTCAGAAAGCCCAGCATGACCAATGGATGTGTTAAGCACTCTGGCCAGAGAACTCAGAGACTCAGTAGGGCCCTGACAACTGGCTGAAAACTCTTGGACAAGGCTACTATAGTTAGCTGGATTGCTCACTTTTTCCTCAAAACTGATGTATTATTTTGGCCCTGTATGAGGAAAAGACAGAGAACAAGTTGGAAGATCACGTGGTACATATCTTTATTGCTTCTTTATTTATGTTATACAGGCATTACTTGATAAAAAAGCTGCTGTGCCTAGGAAAGGCACAGTGCTGGGATATTTAAAGAGCTGAAGGGCTTCTTGCGCGACCTCCTAAACTTCCTATCTCTGATTCACTGATATAAACCAGGACACTTTGGGCTATTGGGGAAAAAAGCAGAAAATAGAAGAGGGCCCATTGAAAAGATAGGCCATTAGAACCATGACTTTTTCTTTCCCCCAATAATTCTTCTTTGTACCTGAAGCCAAAAACCGTTCTCATAATATGTCTGCCTATATCCTTTGATCTTCCTCCATCCTCCTCCGCTGGCACTGCTGGAACTTTTTTGGGCAACAAAAGAGGAACAGAATGCCACAAAGAAATACTACAGAGAGAGAAGAAAATGGAAAATTGTGTGTAAGGAGCCTTGCTGTGGGGAAAGTGATACAAACAATGCAAGTTTCTGTTCTGTTCTTAATGCCACACAGACTTCAAAACATGTTGAACAGCAAGCAGATGTAGTACAGTTTATCAGCATGTGCAGTCCTTCCAATTTCTCAAATTCAGCCACAGCAATAACTTGACTGTATTTCTTTTTTATTCACTCAGCAGCTCTGCAAGGCATTATATTCACTTGAAAAATGAAAGGCTCTGATGAAGCAGGTACGAATACAAGAAAAGTATCAAAGCAGAATAAGATTACACCAGACTTAGTGGAAATTTTCCCACCCTTGCTTCTGAACATCAAAGGCCAGGCCTAGCAAGCTGATTTGCCAATCATAGTAAAAGATACTGAGATTTGAATCTGGTTATTTGGAGGGAGTTCAGTAACTACGAGGCACTCATGAAGAAAGGGGCACCTTTTGTGCTTATGCCAGCCAAATCTGATGCCCAAATGGTGTCTTAATTTTTAAAAAAATAATTTGACAGAGCAGAAGAGAATTGGCTCAAAACCATGCACATATATCATTTATTTATTAATTTATTTATTTATTTATTTATTTACAGCATTACTATTCTGCCCTTCTCACACCAAAGAGGACTCAGGGCGGAGCACACAACACATACACAGCAAACATTCAATGCAGGACCGACAACAGATAGAAGTATTTTTCCCAACTTTGGCATCTTGGAGGTTGTTCTCAATTCTGGCCACAGGGGGGTGCTGTGACAAAGAGCCCTTGATCGCAGACTTCCTCTTTCCTTTGACCACCAGCATTTTTTTGGTATTTCCTTTTTATGGTGCCGTAAAATACCTCCCCACTTAAGCGGTGCCTAATTTCTCTACTCACAGTTCACAGCCGTTTTTGAACTGCTGAGGTGGACATTAAGGTGGGCTAAAAGGTCGGGTACTCACTCCAACCCAGGCTTCAAACTGCCAACCGTTCAATTGGTGTGATCTATTGCTGCTGGTGATTAATCAGCTATGCTAAAGCCCGGCCCCATGAATTACCACAACAACAGTGCAACAGAAAGCTCCTCCATGCCGAAGATCACCATCATCCCCAACCCATCTAGAGGAGTGTTCAGCATTGTGTGTGGCGCCAGAAACCACGTGAAGCAGATCCATGGTTGTCACAGTGGACATGAAGTCCCAAGACATTCCTAATAGGGTAGCCTCAGTTTAGAAGTTGAAGTCCCCCAGTATAACAAGCCATGGAGACTCCAACACCAGTCCTGGGACAACCCTGGACAGCTCAAGAAGGGTGACTTGAGCAGCAGGATGAGCATAACACCAACAGAATCCATATTCTGTCCCAGCTACTCACCTTTAAGTAAACACACGCAATCCCTTCAGACTGAATGTTATCCTGCCAGATCACCATTCATGTGTCCAGTAAGGGAGACATGGGCAGGAAGATGTGGTCAATGAGAGAGTGCAGAAAACTGAAAATGGAACAGTGCATCACCAAAGTAATGCCATATAGCTCTATTGCAGAGAAGTGTGATAGTGATTGCTTCTATTCTAGTATGTTTTCATTTTCTTAAACAACATTATGGGTTTAAGACTAGAGGTTGGCGTGGCAAAATCCATAGCCTGTGTAGTGTAAAAAGGCCAGAGTGGTTAATTGAAATCTACTCTACATTTCCCTTGACAAGGCTCCGGAATTCTCAATGAGGCAGTTCTAAGTAAGACTAGGCCTGGATCCAATCTTAACATGTGGTGAGCTAGAGAACCATAGAGTTGGAAGAGACCACATGGGCCATCCAGTCCAACCCCCTACCAAGAAGCTGGAAAATTGCATTCAAAGCACCCCCGACAGATGGCCACCCAACCTCTGCTTAAAAGCCTCCAAAGAAGGAGCCTCCACTACACTCCGGGGCTGAGAGTTCCACTGCTGAACAGCTTTCACAGTCAGGAAGTTCTTCCTAATGTTCACTTGGAAACTCCTTTCTTGTAGTTTGAAGCCATTGTTCCACGTCCTAGTCTCCAGGGCAGCGGAAAACAAGTTTGCTCCCTCCTCCCTATGACTTTCTCTCACGTACTTATACATGGCTATTATATCTTCTCTCAGCCTTCAAAAGGCCTGGGGAATCTGTAGCCCACCAGATTTTGCTATTCTATCATTCCCATTTGCACTGGCAATGCTTTTTTTAAAGTATGGTAACCTGCTAAATTTGGAGCCACGAGTTTCCTCACCTCTTGCCTATGCCATTTGGATCTTATTTCATGCATTGGTTCCGATATTTTTCATTTCCGCTAAAATGTTAGCATTCTGAAGGCAATTTGTCATTCTCTCTTTGAACCAAAAACACTTGGAAGCCTTTGTTTGGGTCTTTCTGTTCATGCATGCACATTCTTAACAACACTAAACTTCAATTTGCTTAACAAAGCCTCCCAGCTTATTGTATGCTTTACTGTCTCTTGAGAATGTAAATAGACACATTGGCCTTTAAATCATAAAATGTTACTCTCATATAAATTAATATTTAAAAGTAATCATGTAAAATAATAATACAATTGTAATCAAGTGGAGGGGGATGCAGTGATGTCTGTATAATTACTTTTAAAATGCTAAAATAAGCAATTCTGTTTAAGCAATGGCCCCAGAGAGCATAGCTCTTGGAATCCAATGTTAATTAGTGTCTGGTTCCATTCAGTTGCAAATTTAGATTTCCTTTATGATCTAATGCAGGCATTCATGCACAAAGAAGTGAAAGATCATTATCTTGAAGTTCTTTAGACTGAAGAAGACAGTCTGATATCCTCCATATTATTAGTATGATAAATCCCATAAATCCAAATCTTGTCCTAGGCTGAGTGGGGCTTATGAGAATCGATGTCCAAAATGTTTGGAATATATAACATCATCTATGCCTCCTACAAAACTTAATACTGCTGGCCTTAGTTGAACTTGATTTGGAATATGAGTTTGTTGAATATGAGAGCTATGTCTCAATGCTTTTACGATGTGAGAATTTATCATAACAGGAAAGGTCAGAAGGAATGCATGTGGGGTAGATGTTACAAATGAGCTGAGGCTCTGATTTAGGGATGGTGGAAATTTTTGTATCAGTTCATTTTTTATAAGAACTTGCCAACTGCACACCTTTATTTAGATTTGGAAAGCAATAAACTTGGAGATTAATTTTTTAAAATGTAACATGTGATGGATTTATCCATTTTGCCCAGAATTTTCACATACTCCCCAAATTTTCCAGTTTGGTAGGAACTATCCTGATTAGCCCCCCTGAGTGGTGCAGTGAGTTAAACCACTAAGTTTCTGAACTTGCTGACTGAAAGGTCGGCGGTTCAAATCTGGGGAGCAGGGTGAGCTCCCACCATTAGCCCCAACTTCTGCCAACCTAGCAGTTCGAAAACATGCAAATGTGAGTAGAACAAAAGCTACTGCTCCGGTGGGAAGGTAAGAGCACTCCATGCAGTCATGCCGGCCACATGACCTTCGAGGTGTCTACGAATAATGCTGGCTCTTCTGCTTAGAAATGGAGATGAGCACCACCCCACAGAGTCGGACCTGACTAGACTTAATGTCTAGGGTAAAACCTTTACCTTTACTATCCTAATTAACCAATGCTCTGCTTATTTCACATTCACTGAAATTCTGGAATTTCCAGTTTAAGGAGGAATATTTAGAATTCTATGTCATGGCCACCACTCTCCCAGTTTTCATCTGTGAAATGTTGGAAGGTATACTTTCAGTAATTAACTCTTTAACATCTATTTAGCCTTGTTAGTGATTAATTAATTTCTCATGTTTTTCCTTAATAAGTGGAACATGTTACCATGTACATGAAAGGCTAGTACAAAATATAATAATAACTTTATTTATATCCAGGGGACCCAGGGTAGTTATATGCAAGGAAAAGCTCCTGTTGAATTTGGCCAGTGTAAAGGTAAAGGTTTTCCCCTGATATGAAATCTAGTCATGCCCGACTCTGGCGGGTGGTGCTCATCTCAATTTCTAAGCTGAAGAGTCGCCGTTGTCCGTAGATGCCTCCAAGGTCATGTGGGTGGTATGACTGCCTGGAACTTCATTACCTTCCCTCTGGAGCAGTACTTATTGATCTACTCACATTTGCATGTTTCCAAACTGCTAGGTTGGAGGGAGCTGGGGCTAACAGTGGGAGCTCACCCTGTTCCCCGGATTCGAACTGCCAACATTCCGGTCAGTAAGTTTAGTAGCTTAGGAATTTAACCTGCTGTGTGACTGGGGGCTCCTTGGTCAGTGTAGGTGGGTGAAAATGTAATTCTGTTCCTTTTCGTTGACTCTTTCAAAATTCCTAAATACATGTTCAGGAAGGAAAGTAATTAGGTGTTAAAATGTGAATGAAGGAGAAAGCAAAATGGATAGATCTTGGGTCACAGCCAGCAAGTATAAAGGCTAGATGAATCCATTTTAAAATTCATCTTGGACATTGTTCTGTTTTAATCACCAGAACTATTCAGAAGTTGAATATTTTTGTGCAATTAATCATCATTTTCAAACTATTTTCCCCTACTCTGACTGAGGATGTTATTCTTTCTCATAACGGATGGTTTCTTAAAGCCGCAGCCAACATCATAGGCATCAATATGCAGGCCCGGATTAGCACTTTTTTGCGCCCTAGGCCACACTTTGGAATTACGACCCCTTTAAGCCAAGCTCTTGCCACCTCCAAGGTTCGCATTCCTACTGGCTGGAAAGCTCCGCTGTGCTCTGAAGGTCTCCTCAGGAGTCGGGAGGCTTGGGGAGAGCGCAGCGGGTGCAAACTCGCTCCAAAGGTGCGCATGAGAGAGAGAGAGAGAGCGCGAGAGAGAGACAGAGATGGAGGGGACGGAGTAGAGACTTTGCCAGGAGAAGGAGCGAGGAGGGGCATGAGAAAGGGGGAAAGAGGGGCGCAGAACAGGGTTTTATTTTGGTCCGTGATCTGCGCCCCCCCCTGGCTTGCGCCCCTAGGCCATGGCCTCATTGGCCTTATGGGTAATCCGGGCATGTCAATAGGCAGCATTTGATATGGATTTGGAACTTCACATTTTCCTTTGTTCCTTTGGCAGCTTTCCACTGCTTCCAAACACGTTTACCAAACTTTTGTTTCCTAATGACAAATAGAGATAACATTGATTTGAGGGATGACCTCCTGGTGAATTTACATTATATTCCCAATCTAGCAGATAGAGAACATAATTCACTTTTAATTCATTCTTTCCTGAGCCCAGTGATAAGAGAAACTGGAGGGTTTTTTTTCCTGGAAAAGTTTCATAGAGTTCTGTGGGTTACTTAAAGGCCTCTTGAAATGCGTCATTAATTTGGCGCAATCGTTAAAAAGCAATCTATCATTTTATTAGACATTTGCTTTGGAAAATAACATAGGTGCATAACTTTTAGACAGATGCTTTTACTGATTGTGCATATATTATTGTCTCTATTCTTGGTAGGACCAGCCCCACCATTGGTTAGAATGAGACAACAGTCCCAGTCAGCAAAACTTAAGTATCTTGGAAAGAGCAGACTCTATAAGCTATTTGTGTTTATTTTGTTTGCATTTTTACTGTCAGAAAGGAGGGCAGGTACTTCTGATGTTTCTTCTGCTGCTGCCAAAATAATATGCCTCGATTTGGCTTAGATTCTAGGGTTTTTAAAAAAGATTTGCAAGCTGGACTTTTTGTTTTCATTGTATCCAAAGAAAACAAAATAGATGTCCTTATGTAACCAGCCTTAAGGGCCTGAACCCTAGCTGCGATGAGAACAACAAAAAAAGTTGTGTGGAAAATCCTGGACAGTGAGAAATACAGTCGCTGTGCATGCCTGTCAACTGTAGCTCTGGTCTTTCCCCCCTCTTCCCAAAGAATGACTAAAAGGAAGCAGTTGCTGCAAATACAGCTGAATACCTATAAAGGAGGGTGTGCCTTAACCTCTTTTTCACATTTTTGAGAAACAGCTACAGTACAACTTTTGGGATCCCTTTTATTTACATCTGGAGTCCACGAGACAGAGATCTTTCTCCATTGTGGCCCCTGTCCTGTGGAACTCTCTGCCGCCAGACCAAAGAGCCATTCTCGACCTGCCTTCATTTCTGGCGGCACTTAAGACATGGCTATTTAGAAGAGCATATGCATGAGTGACAATCAGTGACCTGGAATCTGTCTATTCCAATATTTTAACATTTTAATATTTTAGTACTGTAAATGCCATGCTGTGTAAGTCGCCCGGAGCACATTTGTGGAGAGCGACTCATAAATAATAAAATTAGTTAGTTTAGTTAGTATTTTGTCTTTTAAACCTTGTCAGCATTTACTATTCATCAGAACTTCATAATTTATTAGAAGCTGGCCAGAACTCTTTAAAGGTTACTGGGCAAAATTAAAAGTAAGTCAAAATAGATACTGTAGGCCCATCTACACAGACCTGAAAACCCGGTACAAAGTGGAATCTATGAGCTCTTGATTGCTGGACTGCATGAAAAAACATGTGATTAAAAAGTTCACATAAAATCTGATCATTGTTTTAAAAAATGCACTGCTACAGAGCACTGTACAGAATATCCCAGTACTTCCCAAAAAATAAGAGTTCCTTCTCCAGTACTTATCCTCATTTTAAAATCCTGATACAGCTGACAGAGGGATGCAGACAGATGGAGCCACGGACACACAGGTGGCTAAATGGAAGAACGAGAGGAAAGCAATTCCCACGAGAACTTTTTACAACTATTCCTTTGTTCTCATTTCTTATGTATTACTGAAAGGAAAAGGAGCTTGAAATTACACAATGGGCAACATAATGTCACAAGCAAGTGACCCCAAAGGGAAATGGGGTTCAAGAGGGCAAACCTGGAGGTACCAGGAGTGAAGGTGAGGATAAAGGACAGAAAATCTGCTTGTGCGCCCTTTTATTATATCCACACAAGTGCTGCAACTTTGGCAAAATGCTTATGAGGTGTAGCGCACCCCGGAGTGTCATTAGTGAAATAAAATTAAAAGAAAACTTCTACCGGATGCCCTGCCATACTTTTTACAGTTTCCTATAATCCACATTACTCAAACCCTTATAGAAGCTGTGAGACCATTTCCCAAGAATGAGAGCTTTGTGTGTGGACTCTCCTTGAGGTACTGGGATTTTTAATCCCACTTCTTTACTACGGATTAAGTGGCTGTCTGGAAGAACCCTGAAGCAGGGGCGGACTAAACGTGTCCCATAGGCAACATACCACCTCAAACCCATGTTGAAGTCCCAACTAAGGCCCACGTAGGAGTTTGTTTTGATTTCTCTGAAAGCAAAAATAGTGTCCCAACATCCATATTTCTTGGGAGTTATGAGAAGAGTGTTGCTAGACAGTTATAGATTAAAAGAGACAAATTTTCCAACTAAAATGTTGTTTACTTCCCTTTTTAAAAAAAAGTATTTCCTGGGCTTAAATCAGCCAAAGTGTTGAGAAACATGGTTTCTAAGAAGGAAAATGTCCTCATGTACACTAACCAATAGCTTTTCAAATTATGTGGGGGACATCTTTATTATTAATTTTTAAAAAGCAATAATTAAAGCAATTGAAAGGATAAAGGGCATGGTGGAAGCATAGTAGAGGTGTGACCTTCCCTACTGTGCTACCTTTCATTTGCAAATTTTGATCATCTTTATGATTTGAAGCAAACATTCATGGTGTATAGAAACAAAATAACATTACCTTGTATTTCTATAGACAGGGGAAGACTTGTAGTTAGCCATACCCTGGATGCAAAATAGAACCCAAAATCGGTTCCACTGGGGCTTTGAATCCTGGTCTCAGTCCATCACTCAAATTACTGCACCATGCTGCCTCTTCCTGCTCCATATCAAACTGTAATTGGACTAATCCTTCATCTCATCAGAGATGAAGAACTTCTTCGCACAACTCCTGAGGCCATGACATTTTGCCGGCAGCGAAACAGAAAGTGCACAGGGTGCCTCGTGGTACCCTGCAAACTTTCCCTCCTTTCCCCATCACATGGTGTTGTGCCCTGTCCCCATTGGATGGGTGAAAGGGTGGAAATGCATGTTGCCATTTCCCATCGGATGGATGAAAGGGCAAAAAAAGAAACACTTTCTTCTCCGTCGTGGCAGACGTAGCATCTTACAATGCTTCCCCTCCACTTTGGGAGGAATGGGGGCAGGGCCAAGCCAGCATGATGAGGTAGCAGGACAGTATCCGCATAGCCCACTAAAGTGCATTAAAAGTTAATTTTACCTCAAAATGTCAACTAATCAAATTTTATAATCTACCTAGCAAAATATTTCCATAACATTTTGCCAGGAATGGCTTTGCTTTCATCTGACCCCAAAATTCCTTCTGTGTGGTAAAGGTATGAGGTTGCACAAACCAAATATTTTAAAAATCTCAATGGAAACATTGATACAAATCCATCTATCTATTTATCTGTCTGTCCATGAAACTGTGTACTGTAACTTGAAAAACCCCCATAAATAGTGTTGTCAGATTTCAAGGCATCTCCCTAATTTGCTGATGACTACTGGCTGTTCCCCCCACCCACCCACCGCACCCTTTTGGTGCTTTTAGCGAGCGCTTGTTTGGAATTTTGAATTGACATTCATCTCCATAGCTTGGATGATAACCAAAAATGCTCTTTCAAATGTTGACCTCTGTAGCATATTGGGTTGACTCAAAAAAGCCAGCCACAACCCTGAACTTGCAAAATCTGAGCAGAGCAATAGTTAGCCCAGACTCTTGGAGGTCTCTCATTTATAGGATCATTATAAGGGGAAGTCAAGTTGGTGGCCAATAACAACATCAAAGCCCCCTGTCCAGTGAGTTATGACGGCCCCAGACAGACACAGAAACATTTTATTTTATTATCGTGCATATATATATATGCACGATATATAATATATATAATATATATATATATTATAAATGGGTTCACGTCATGTGATGTATACCTCAAACAAAGAAACCATACAACGCAGAAACACAATACTTGCCAACAGAAATAGGCCTCAAGCAAGGTACGTTTGTAGCAAAGAAACTTCCCCCCCCCCAAAACCTAAAAGGCCCCCAAAACAACGAATAAAAATAAAACTACATTTACCAGCATCCTCCGGGGCAGCCAAAGACTCACCCAGCCTCTACATTCTGAACAACATGATTGGCTGCCAATAAGGGCGGATTTGCATAACTGCTGCACTGGCCAGCCAGATTGAAAATTCCGATCCATAATAAACTGCCAAAACAGAATAAGGAAAAGGCCTGAGCCAATCCCCAACACAAACACCCAAATCACTTCCAACCTAAAATTTACACCCCAAAAATCACAGACCACGCCCAAAATTGACAGTAAGGCTTCATTAACTAGATTTCCCTAACTAGCCCTCACTTACTGGGAAGCTGTTTACGCTCTAAATTGACAGTAAGACTTCATTAACTTGATTTCCCTAACTAGCCCTCACTTACTGGGAAGCTGTTTACGCTCTGAATTGACAGTAAGACTTCATTAACTTGATTCTCCCTACTAGGCCTCAGCTCATTGGACATTGTGTATGGCCTGAATTGACAATAAGGCTTCATTAACTTGCTGTTCCTAACTAGACCTCAGCTCATGGGACATTGTGTATGGCCTGAATTTACAGTAACCTACCTTGGCACACAGAGCCCCGACCATGCATGATGGGACTTGAAGTACCACCATGGAAAACGGGATTTGTAGTACTTCAAAACCCATCATTCCCCACAGACCACTGTGGCCCAGAACCAAGACCAATAAAGACCCAACTTGGCACACCATGCCCCCCATGACCCACACTCCATCCAACTGCAGTTTAGAGGAGGGCACACCGTGGATGATTGAACTTTCTCGCATCTCCTAAAAAGGGCACAGCAACGCGTGCCGGGTACAGCTTGTGTGTGTGTGTGTGTGTGTGTGTGTGTATATATATATATATATATATTAAACCAAGCAATCTTTATTCCTCTGTCCTCATATGATTGTGGATTAAGAGTAAATTCAAATATTTATTCAGTTTCAAATCCTTTGCCCTCCAAAGGCAATTTCGAAATCTCTTCAGTCTTAAGATTGTTTCATAATATTTATTCTGATTTGGAAGGAAGTTGTGCCAGCTTTCCTTTATTTTTGCAACAGTTCCCTAAACCAGAATTGCAGTTGATAACTTGTTAAACATTTTTCCCACTCTGTAAATTTTTAAATGGTTGAATTACAAAAAGAATTGGGGGGAAATTGTAAGCAATAAGCTGTAACTGGATAAAGATTCATATTGCTACAGGATGCTCAACCCCACCAAACCAATGTGGCATATCCTGTGTCAAATGCTTGTTATGTCCTGTTTGTGTAGTCTTAGATAGGCATGAAAAATTGAATATGATTTTGCTGACAACAAGTCTTTACATAAAGCTAGACATTATTTGTGGAGGCTCGCTATAATGTCCCATGTGCATTATTAGTAAACATTTTATAAATCCAATTTTAGAAAGTCTACCAGGGAGATCTGCAAGGTTTTATATAGATTATCTCTTGCCTGACCAACACCCCAAGGTCACTGTTAGGGTTGCCAGCTTCTGTGCAGCAGCAATAGCTTGTCGGTGCAAGATGCTGTCATAGTCTTAGAAAGTTTTAATATTTATTTTGGTTTTACCATTGTCATTTTAGCATTTAAATGTTTAATACCATTTTAACTATCTTATTCAGTATTGGGTTTTAAACTTTGCCTGTGTGTACCCTGACGTTTGTTTGTACATTTGTGTACATGTGTTTGTACATGTATGTGTACCCTAATGTTTGCACATGCTGATGTTTGTACATTTTTATGCTGGTCATTGACCGTAATAAATCTTGTTAAAAAAAATAAAATTATTAGTGTCCCCTAAGTTTCAACAGGATGCGTTTTTTATTTAATTTTAGTTGTTAAGTCATAATTCCTGTTTATATGTTGGGTTGTTAGATTTTGTTACAATGAATGTATTGTTGTATTTGGGCATTGAATGTTAAGCTTTTATGTTTGGAATCCACCCTGAGTCCCTCCGGGGAGATAGGGCGGAATATAAATATAATGTCTTTATTATTCAAACAAACAAAATATGCCTTTTAATTTTTTCCATTATAAGTTTATTGTTACTATTATGCATTATTTTTGTATTATTCCTGATATTGTTTGTACTTTGTAAGACATTGAATGTTTGCCTGTTTTTGTGTATAAACTGCCCTGAGTCACTTTTGGGAGAGAGGGAGGTCTAGAAATAAACTACTACTACTACTACTACTACTACTACTACTACTAATATGTTATGTACGCCTCAGTAGACTGCATAAGGTACTGGAACACGTTTCACTGATAGTACCTTAGGGATTGAGGGAATGTTATACTGATTTTGCTAGTTCTAAAAAATTGTAATCATTGTGTTGAACCCCATGCCGCCCCCACTTATTAAGCCGTGCCATGTGGCTGGTATCTATAGGGTCTTGCTCATAATTCGTGCAGGATGTGGATGCATCAGGGCACATGCTTTCATTATGAAACAGATGATGTGATGGTATGGCAATGGAGTAGACCAGTGGTTCTCAACCTGTGGGTCCCCAGGTATTTTGGCCTACAACTTCCAGAAATCCCAGCCAGTTTACCAGCTGTTAGTTTCTGGGAGTTGAAGACTTTCTGGGGACTCACATCACTGAGGAGAAAATCCCATTCAATGTTAGTGAATGCTTTGGCTTAATGCTGAGTGTTTAAAGATTGCTACAATGCTTAGTGTTGAATGTATCCTAGAGAGAGCACCAGTGGATTAATGAATGTTTAGTGGCATAAAATCTATCCCTGCCTTGTCCACCTATCCTAACCGCTCTTAGACTGATATTCTTAGGTATCACTCCACTCCTTCTCTTCACCTCTTTTTTTGCCATTTCACTGATCCAAAACTTAAACTAACTTTTCTGCTCCAGTTTAGCTTAACATCCTTATCTCTAATGTAGTTCCTATACAAAATACACTTTTAGATTATTTTCTATGGCCATTTCAGGATTGCTTTATCTATTATGCACTTGAAGCACAATGCTTGGGGGTCTATGAAAACAGGATAAACAAAAAAGTACAAATTGGGAAAAACAACAAAAATTCAAAATACAGGTATTTTCAAATTTCAACTTTTAATATTTTAAGGACCATGGAAGTTGTAGGATGATATATGGAATGATGCCTGTCTGTCTTTAGTAGTATGTCAAAGTGAGGCAGGAAACCACATGCAAAAGTACAAAGTACACTGCAGATATGCACTCTCTGTCATTTTAAACCAGTTTCTTGAATGGCAGTGAGGAGCAAGGTTCACTTATGTGGCATTGATGTGAACAGGGAATTACGTGAACAGGAGATGGACCAGGTAACAGTGGCCTGAAATAAGTCAAAAGAGCAAGTTAATGAAGAAGAATGGTAATCAACACACTCTCCTTAGTGGTCACTGAAGAGGGCTTTCTGGGGCCCTTTCACATTGCACAATTCTAGCACTATGATTCTATTTGATCTGCCTTGACTCCTGGGATTTGGAGTTGAATGTCTTTGATCTTGGGACAGTGGAGTGCTGCCAGGCCATAGACTAATGCTTACTTTTTGTGTCATAAAAGTATAGCCATTTTCCATTACCTGTGCAAGTATTGCATTACCCCAAAAACTTCAAGAAACCATTCATAGGGGGGGGACCCCATAAAAGCAGCTGAATGCAATCCAGTTACGGTACACCACAATGCATGAGCCCACGCTTGTACAAATGGGTGGTAAGTGGTGCCACATCTGCCTTACAGCTCCAATATGGATCCCTGAAACATTTAGTATTTCAGTTGAATGAAGGAAAGCTGTAATGAATGGCATTTTATGATTTATGAAAAGTAGAAGACAGTATCAGACACTGAACCAGGGAGTGTCCAAAATAATTTTTCTAAAGTGGATTTGATGAGTAGGTTCAAAGAGTTACTTTCCATATATATGAAGTTGCATATGTGACATATTCTGGAAATTGTTGTTCAAAAGCCACTTTTCTAAGATTGTTTACATAAAATGCATGAAAATGCATATAATTGGGAATTTGAATAAAACTTTTAATTTCCCTCCCTGATAGGATTTCTAACCAAGACTAATGGTTTTGTTTTAAAGGATTTAGTCTAGGCTTTATACTCTCCAGCAGAGACAAATGTGTACAACTGTTCTAAAGAAGGATATATATTTGTATTTCTAGGAAACCATAATATTCCTTGATTTTTCTTGGACAATGTCCCTTGGGCTTCCTAGAATTGAGCTGCAATACGCTCATACAACTATAATCTGACTATGAAGAATTCTGTTCTTCCTGATACAAAAATGTTTACCCTGGAAGAGGCCAAATTGCACTCTGTGATTATCCTTGTTCAAATCTATCATTGTTAATGGGACAGAACATAACAAAGAGGAGTGACTGTTTCCAAGTCTGTGCTGCTATGAAGCATTTTCAGGAAGAAAACTGGTTATCTGTTTTTTCCATGAGCCCCGGAGTGCATTACAATAGAGTGTGTTCTTCTATTCGTGCCATTTCTAGGTTTGTTGTTCTTCTTAACATTGCTCTGGGAGCAATAACTCTTGAGCATAAGTAAAGATTTATGCCTGATTTATTGTTCAGCTACAGTTGAAAAACCAAAGATGTTGTTTGATTTTGAACCCTTTGTTTTTACTTCTTTTTTGAACACAGATGGATTGTATAGTACATTTGTCAAGCAGAAGAGATGAAAAAGATAGATGGTTGTGTTTCTCACTAGGGCCTGCTCCCAAATTTATTCAGTCAAGATTTCCATGGGCCGGAGAGATAGCACAGCAGTAGCAACAATCTGAAGGTTGCATGTTCAAATCCCGGGCTGGTTTGGACACCCAGCTGTGAGCCCTGTTTACCCAACAGTTCAAAAACAGCTCAGCTGTGATTAGATAAAACGGGGAACCACCTAGGATTTTTCAAGAAGGACTTACAACGCCTAAAGTAAGATCGGCTGCCGGAAGGTGGAATGCAGAAACAGAGGCTCTCTGTCATGAGGATGAAGCAACAGCACCCCCTTGTGACGTAATGACACAATCACACCCTGTGACACACCCTGTGACCCTGTGATGCAGCCTGAAGAAAAATCCTTCTAAAGTTGTACTTGTTACTGTATATGTTATATGTTGTATGTAATTGTATGTGGAACTGGCAGGGACTGTCTGCCATATGTGTGATGTAATCCGCTCTGAGTCCCCTTCGGGGTGAGAAGAGCGGAATATAAATAAAGTGTATTATTATTATTATTATTATTATGGAAGACAACATGTATATGGCTCCCGTGGTAGAGATAATCCGCCATACAGTAAGGACACTTGTAGCATTTCAGGATCACAGCCTTGCTAGCTGGTGGTAGAGGGCTGAAACGTCCTCCACCCATGTCCCAGTCACCAGGAGACTGGAACTCCTCCTCTTAGTGTCACTGAAACTCAGTAAAGCTTTTTGGGGAGTGTCAGTCCAAGAGACAAACTGTGTAGAAGCAAACTGTGTAGAATTTCAGCCTTATTTTTGAAAAGTAACAACAAGTATCTTTTAGTTACTTTTAAGAAACAGGAATTTAAATAGTTGTTTTTAGAATTGCAACTAGAATGGGAACTATGTTTTTTACCTTCATGCCATAAGCAGAAGCGATTCTGTCATAAAGGTAGCATTCCAAGATGTGACTCATTTGCTACTGCTGAACAATATATCACAGATGCATTACGTTGGGTTCATGCAATGTTTTGGCAGGTGTTTCATGTGAACATCTGTCCTCTAAGCCCAGGAGCAAACCAGCCACCCTCATTAAATGAGAGCAGCAGTAGGCAGACAGTCAGTTGTCTCGCTAATGATTTAACCATCCTCCATTCCCACCCCTGGCTCCTCTCACAATGCCTCCCAAAATATAAATAGCAGATTAACTCATCTCAGAGCAGCTGTCACTACTGACAAGGAGTATAATACCTGCCTGACCAATCAGAAAGCATCTGAGTGTGATCTGGGATACCTATTGCCTTCAACAGCACATACATTTCACTGTGTTGAACTATATGCACTATATATTGGTCTGTATTATAGAGCTCAAAGAGGAACAAGCAGGATCAAAATTCAAGCCAGGATTGTCACAGACAGTTGGAAAATGATTGTTGTGAAGAATAGGGTGTAACTATAAAGGCCTATGAAAAAGGTGTCTTTATGGAGCCAGCATGGCATCTGTTCCTTCAAGAAACATATCTTACCTGTCAGCTTATGGCAACCTCACAAATTTCAGAACCAAAGAATACTTGGAGATAAATGGACTTTGCCATTGATTTCTAATGAACATAGGTGCCTATAGCACCTGGGATTCCTTGCCAATCCTTTGCTGTTTAGTTTACAAAATCAGATGGAATCTGGTACCTTTGGGGTATACATGCTATAGGAGAGGAGCCATTTTGGCAAAGATCAGTGACCAACTGTTAACAAGTGCAACATGATAGATGTATGTAGTTTTAGTGGGGCATGGGGACTTGAAGTAAATGTGGGCCCAATGGTTCTAGCAGCCCACCTTGGACTGCCTAGGGAACAGGTGGATTTGGCTGCAGCATAAGATGATATGTCTGAAACTAAATCCTCTGTGTAATGTTATTGACAGGAGCCCCCAGTGACACAGTAAACCACTAAGCTGCTGAACTTGCTGATTGAAAGTTTGCAGGTTCGAATCCTGGAAGCGGCATGAGCTCCCGCTATTAGGCCCAGTTTCTGCCAACCTAGCAGTTCAAAAACATGTGAAAGTGAGTAGATCAGTAGGTACCGCTCTGCCAGGAAGGTAACAGTGCTCCATGCAGTCATGCCAGCAACATGACCTTGGAGGTGCTACGGACAATGTCGTCTCTTCGGCTTAGAAATGGAAATGAGCACCAACCCCCAGAGTCGGATGCAACTGGATTTAATGGCAAGGGGAAACCTTTACCTTTACCTAATGTTATTGACTCTGGGTGAGTGATGTTATTGTGTTTATTGGATAAATTAATGTGTAGTAGCGTATGAATAGATACTAAGTGCAATAAAGTAAGCTATGTGAAATTATGGATTTTGGGAGAGAGATGAGGTTAGCTGAATGTTTGGAATTATGTTAAAAAGGCTTGGTGGATGTCAGCCCCCTTCCACACAGCTGTATAAGATCCACATTGAACTGCATTATATGGCAGTTTGGACTCAGATTATCCAGTTCAATGCAGATATTGTGGATTAAGGTAAAGATAAAGGTATCCTCTTGACATTAAGTCTAGTCAAGTCTGACTCTGGAGGATGGTGCTCATTTCCATTTTTAAGCCAAAGAGCCGGTGTTGTCCTAGACGCCTCCTAGGTCATGTATCCAGAATGATTGCATGGAGCACTGTTGCCTTCCTGTCAAAGTGGTCTAATCACATTTGCATATTTTTGAACAGTCAGCTTGGCAGAAGCTAGGGCTAGCAATGGGAGCTCACCCCATTCCTTGGATTTGGAGCACTGACCTTCCAGTCAGCAAGTACTGCAGCTTAACGGTTTAACCCACTCACCATCACAGATTATCTGCCTTGATATTCTGGGTTATATGGTGGTATGGAAGAGCCCTTCAGGAGAGAATAAGTGATATTAGTCTGCCAAAGTTAGGGATATGAGAGAGAGAGAAATGTGAGGGAAGATAGCTAGAGTAAGTTAGGATTTAGATGGGCTAAATAACTATTTTAACTATATGTTGAACTTTTAAAAGGATGATAATGACCATTGGTGGAATGAAGTCTATCACTACAACTCTAAAGGCAACTGGAAGGTCCCCTCTTTTGATGCCATATTGGAAGGATAGGTGGAAATCTTCACATTTGGGACAAGTGATGGGACATGTAACAGCTCTCAAATCTTGTTTGTATGACTACCCTGAATTTAGGCAACAGCCTCTGTAAAAGGCCAAAACGAGTTTCAGTTGAAACAACACAGCCGTCTTCAGTGAATTTGTGTGAAATCTATTCATAGATTACATAGACTGGGTAAACCTCAGAGTAAAAATAGTAATGTCTCACAGTATTGTTGGCAGGGTTGTGGTCCAAATGGGACAATAGATGAGTGGTAGCTTTTTAGAAATGAGCAGCTGACGTATTAAAGAAAATTACCCATCAAGAACTACATCCCAGAGGGGCTTTGATGTTATTAATCATTACTGAAGAGGGAAATAAAAAGGTTTTGAGTAAATATCTTACAGCTATGTTCCTGGGATCTGCCTGATAAGAAGTTACAAAAACATGGAAAATATTGAAAGATATTTTCCTCTTGACACTAATTTGATCATGTTTGGAGAGTTGCTCCATCAGCAAAAAGTGACTTGTGGGATTCAATGGCTAGAGGGAACTAAAACAAATGAGACATTTGCTACAATCTGGTCTATCATTGTGTGGTCTACTATCATGTCAACAAAAGTAATTGGTCTAATCTATTTAATACAATTAGGCCATTAAATGGATAGTATGTAGGCACTTTTAGACAGAGCTAAATTTGAAATAATTTCTTCCTTGGTTGACTGTGGTTTTGCTTTTGTATTTTCTTTTCTTTTTTCTTTGGCTGGATATACATTGCCATATAATCCAGATTATCAAAGCAAATATTGCACATTATCTGCTTTGAAATAGATTGTATGTGTCTAGACTGCCATTGAATCCAGTTCAAAGCTTTAAGCAGGACTTGCTGAAGCGTAGGTAGGCTATACAGTATGAAGTTGGATACTTGAGAGGCTATAGTGTGCCTGTGGTCGGGTTGTTCTACAACACCCATTTAGGGTTTTAGCTTGCAGAGCTCTGAGAAGACATATGCCTTACAAGAGAGAGGTGTGGCATGCCTAAAAGTGTATAGATTTCTTTGTCCTACAGAGAAGCCATGTCAAAATTACAGCTTCCAAGGCCACCTAAATGCTCATGCCTGGGGTTTTCTGTGGACAGAAGCAAAGGGAAAATGCTGTGACAGAACTGAATACTCCTTACATTGAATTCTCCAAATCACTCTCTATGTTTATGCAAATTTAAATACATGTAGACTGCAACTACTGTGGTGAATTGATCTCTTGATTCCATCCTACATAGATATTAAAATCATCATGAATATCACAGAATTGGGTAATCTACGACTAGCATGTATGATACATGTTTGTTTTCATGCATTGGGTTAACATCAACATGTGGGCTGGGTGGGACACAAATGTCAATCAACTTCTACTCTCCATGAGCAATGGAAAGACAATACACTTCATCTAGAATTCCACACTCACACACATTGATCAAGATCTTGTATGGTACAGTGCAGTGTCATAATTCTGCAAAAAAAACCTATACTACAGCCAGGGGCGGTCTCACCTCTCCTGGGGGGGTACGCAAGCCTCATTTCTGCGCCCCCCCCATGGCTGCTGGACGCGGCAGCCCGCGCGGCGACGTCACCGCGCATGCGCAGTGACGCCACACGCAGCTGTGCGGCGCCGTCACGCACACCTGCACATGCGTGGTGACGTCACGCAAAGCTGCGCGAGTGTGTCACGAACGGCTGCGCATGCGCAGTGACGTCCGGTGCAGCTACATCGCCGCCTGCGCCGCCGGCAGCATCACCGGCTGCGCCGCCGGCTGCGCCGCCGGCGGGGAACACTGGCTCCCCGGCAGGAGGCGCGGCGGAGTGGCGGCCAGCATGGTGGCGCCCCTCGCAGGCGGCGACGCCCCTCCCAGAACCCGTCGCCCTACGCGGCCGCTTACATGGCGGAATGCTAAAGGCCGGCACTGACTACAGCTGCCCATTCAACATCATCTGGATTTACTATTCAACTGCTTTTCCCATGCATTGGATTCCTGTGTTTCAAACTACATTAAAATACTTACAAATGTGAAAATGCGGGACACCTCCTATAAAACAGTGGTTCTCAACCTTCCTAATGCCATGACCCCTTAATACAGTTTCTCATGTTCCACAGTCCCCCAACCATAAAAATTATTTTCGCTACTTCATAACTGTAAATTTGCTACTGTAATGAATCATAATGTCAATATCTGATATGCAGGATGTATTTTCATTCACTGGACCAAATTTGGTGTAGTTTGGGGAAAATAGAGCTTGACATTTGGGAGTTGTAGTTGCTGGGATTTATAGCTCACCTACAATAAAAGAGCATTCGGAACCCCACCAATGATAGAATTGGGCCAAACGTCCCACAGAGAACCCCCAATGACCAACAGAAAATACTGTGTTTGGTGATGCCTCTGACACCCTCTCATGACTCCCAGGGTGATAAACGCTGCTATAAAAGAATGACTATAGCATAGTGCATACAGAATTGCAAAAGGATGGAAGGTAGACTGTCTTTTGATGGGCATTTTGTTGGTGCATTATGTTATCATAACTCTAGGATACTGGTGACCTTGGACAAGTCGTATTCCCCCAATCCAAGTCCATGGCAAACCCACCCTGAATAAATTTTGATAAAAATTGGGATAAAGATGCTGTAAGCAACAACAACTTAATAAAATATAACAACACTAAAGTTTCAGTTTTTCAATTGACTCTCCCAATGAGAGGGATTTCAAATATGTATTGGAAAAAAATGGTTCACGTTGTCAGTGTGGTCAACCAGGCAATTCGAGTGTCAGCCAGTTGTATGGAGAATAAATGAATCTGTGCCCAGCTACAGGATTGAAAAGTTATTATCTCAGAATCACATGCTTGCCCCCCCCCCCACCTCTCAGTTTGCAAGATGTTGATCACCATTGTTTAGCTTGGCGGGGGGAGAGGGGAGTAAATTGAAAGAATGCTTTCCATATGATGCCAAGTTTCAGCTGGTTTTTGCTGAGTGAGATGAATGTAAAATACTTTTCAGTATTTATAAGGCTTGTGTTTAATCATTCTCTTGCACATGTGGGCCGCCTTCGCCATCCAGATGCTTTGCCTGTAGTGTCTGGGGATGGCAGAGGTTATAGTCAAAGCACCTATGGAGTTGTTTGTTTGATGGGAGGTGTTCAGAACTATACTTTTCTTTCAGTTATGAGTGTTTTTCCTTAACTATGGTTCCATCAGTATTTTTCAGGTCATAAATATGGGCATTCAGGTTCAAATATTTATTGAGATATTAAACTTACTGGCTGCAAAATCTTGAGAGACTATCCATCCCATTAACTCCATTTTGTAAGATACTTTCTCTTTCTAAAAGCTATGGGCAACAGATTTATGAAATGCAATTCAATATGAAAAACAACCAATCTTTCCTGATGATTTCAGTAAGCAACTGCTGGTAACAATAATATCACCTGCAAAAAAAGTCATCTCTGAATAGAAGCCCTAGATTTTATTACTAAGCATCAGAAATGTATTAACACTCAGTCATATATACTTTTATCTTGCATATGCCTTTGGTTAAACATATTATTTTTCTCTTAATGTTGAAAAAAATGCAGGATTCATGGTAATGATAATTCTTTTGAAATTAAAACTCTCAAACTGGCTGAACAGTTGCTGCTCTTGTCTCCAATTGAACCAGATGTGATAACTACCAACACAATGTTGTTTTGGGCCACAAACTGGCCAAAACCATTGCTTTGTTGCCATGAGAACAATGCTAATATCTTTATTTATAACAGAAAATTAATGTTTGATCCTTGGAGTCTTTCTTATTAATGCCAAATATTGCATCAAATACTGTTTTATACTTATAAATGCATTCAGTCAAGATACAAGCTCATATGTTTCTTTACTCATATGAAATAATCTATTTTCAGCATCCAAAATATGTTAACCACTTGGAATTGATGAGAGTACAGTATGGGGGGGGGGGGGGGAACTCCTGTCTAGAAATCAGATATTCCATTATTTGATAAATTCATAGTGTTTTTCTTCATCCTCCTCCTCCTAGAATATTGATTACTTTTCTGGTAGCTGATGAAAAAGAATGGATGTGTCCAGACTGAAGAAGGTAGGGCTGGCTTCAGAGCTTGGAAACATTAATATATATCATCTCTCCATCATTGGCCTGACCACTAATCAGCTGAACTACACTCCCAAGTCCTGGTTATCTTAAATAGATCTTAAATACCCAATAGTTCCCAACCTTTTTTTTGACCAAGGACCACTTGACCAGGAACCACTTGACCAGGGACCACTCTCCAACATTAGTATCAAAAGGGTTACAAATCAGGTTTTGGTCAACTTTAGATTTGGTTTGGTTATTTGGTTATTTGGAGTGCTGATTTGGAAAATTGCATTGGATAGACCACATCAACTCTAGTTTCTGATACAGAACATATGCCAACCCGTAGTCATCATCTGCTCACCCACAGAAAACAATATTTAATAATCTAGAGCTGATGTGGTAGTAGCAATCCTTTGTGGGTAGTCAGCCTTTCTCCCAACATCCTTGATGCCTCGGCACTATAAGAGGGTTTCGCAAGATTAGTCACTCTTGTTGCTATGTGGTTTCGAGGCAATGGTGTAGTAATAGTGAGGCTGCCGACCATATTTTCATTCTTGCAGACCACTGGTGGTCTACAGACCGCAGGTTAGGAACCACTGCTCTAAAGGCAGCAAATCCTGAATAATTTTTAAAGCTAAGAACCATCAGTACTGGGATGGGAGACAGGGCACCAAGTGCTGTAAGCTCTATTTCAGAGGAAGGAACTCGCAAAACTACCTCTGGGCATTGCTTACCCAAGAAAACTCTACAACCATGGAAACCAGAGTTTGAATCCCAACTCAGCCATAGAAACCCACTGGAGACCATGGACAAGTCACACTCCCTCAGCTTCAGAGGCAGTCAAGGGCAAATGCACTCTGAACAAATCTCACCAAGAAAGGCCTGTGATTGGACCAGAAACAACTTGTAGGCACACAACAACAACAACAACAACAACAACAACAAGAAGCCACCAAAAAGTGAGTGGCAACAAATATTCAAGCTGTAGCATGACACAGAGTGACTGTCTAACCCTCTTTCATTCTACTGTCATGGCAGAAATGAACTCATTTTAGCTCTCATGATTTTGGCAGCAAAATAAATAAATAAATAATAGGGGTTTTTTTTGGTCTGTCTCTCTTCACGGCTCAAGGCGGGGTACAGCATTACTAAAATGTAAACAAACACATAATCATTTGAAAACACTTCATAAAATACATATATTAAAACATACTTCCATAAAATACATATTAAAGTACACAAAACAAAAATTAGGCATACACTGGAAGTTTAAAATTCATCATATATATAGAGGGGGGAGAGTTGTAGGAAAGCATCAGAAATGTAGATGAGAAATGGGAATGGCACCAATTATGACCTTGCCACAAATTACTTTGTCAGGCCAAAGCTCCCCTCCACAGTGGCACTCTTCTCCTCTACTTTTTTCAATTTCCAACAGGCAATGTGTGACAGTTACTCCTAATCCAGCCAAACTAGACTAGTTGTCATAAACTTAAACACAGAAATAAATTCCCCATGGATTTTGAGGATTTTCTGAACAGTGTTTTAAGCTCAGGAAAGGGGATAAGAGATTTTATGTTATAGCTGCAGAATCCCCTCCATGCATTCCTTAAGCATGCTGACTAGCTGTCACTTTCAGTATAGGTTTTGCAGTGAAATCACTCAGAAAATTCAGCCTGCTCTATTTGGAAGGAAACATCTCAGCTAGAGTCTGAAAGGGCCAAAGGGTAATGAGTCTCGTATTCAATTTAGGTTAGAAGCACATTTGCTGGGGTGTATGCTCCACAGGACACAACGTAGACATTATGTCTCTTAAATTAATGCACAGCACGTATCTTCTTTGCAGAGCCTGCCAAAGTCATTATGTTGCCTGAGGTACAGCAGTAAACACCCTCCTCCCTTTGTCAAGGGCATATTTTCCAGAGCAAAGCAAGTTATGTTGGCACCTAAGGCAGGAGATCCCATTCGTGTCTTTCCGTAATACTTTAAAAATAAAACTATAATGTTACGTGACTCACAGTTATTGCATTTTCACAACATTTCACACGAGTTACCTCATTTTAACTAATGATAGGAACAGTCCGGCTCTTAATCCATGGGATACCTTCATTTTCATGCATGGCTTCCAGGTTGTGCTGAAATTCCATCAAATTTTAATCCTCGATTAAGACTGCTATTGGCCAGGGTTTATTATTGGGGTAGATCTAAACTCAAAAGATACAATGTGTTCACACAAAACACTGAATGTACCATTAGTGTGGTGGTGATGCTTTTAGGCTGTATCCACACTGCAAAATTACAGCAATTTAACACCATATTAACTGCCACCTTTCAATGTTTTGGACTTCTGGAAGTGGTAGTATTGTGAGATATTTACCCTACTCTGTCAGATCGGGTACTACAAGAAACTAATGATTATACTACAACAAACTACAAATCCCAGAATTCAATTGGACAGAGCTATGGCAGTTAAATTGGTGTCAAACTATTATCATTTGGCAAAGTGGATGGTCTCTTAGGCTGGATCTACACTGCCTTATAATCCTGTTTAAGAAGCAGTGATCGTAGGCCCCTTCTACACTGCCATATAATGCAGATGATCAAGGCAGATAATCCACATGGTCTGCTCTGAACTGGATTAAATGAGTCTACACTGCCATAAGAAGCACTATGAAAGAAACCATGACACCAGTTTTTACAGTTAAATAGCTGCAAACATTTGAGGGAATGAAACAGTTGGATAGAGCTGGTTTTTCAACTATGGAACAGACTCCTTTGTTTTGATTTTGGCAGCAGGTTAAGACATTTCTTTTTCAGGAATCCCTTGGAAACCAAGAGCTTTTATGGTGCTGTACTGTATTTAATTTATTTTAAAGAAAAGTTTTAATTGGTTTTAAGTTATTTAATACTGTTTTAATTTTAATCTTAGTGTTGTTGGTTTTTAAGTCTTCGTGTTGTATTCCCTGCCCATTTGTAAGCCTTCTTGAGTGCCAGTCTGGGAGGAAAGTGGGACATAGAGGGATAGATGGATGGAATGGCTCTACTTTCTACCCCATCACCTCCAGCTGCAGCTTGATGTAATGGAACTGGTATGATGGAATGATTTTACCTTCAGCAGCTTAGTGGAACAGTGGGAGTATAAGGACTGTATGTATCTGTATGACCATCCCTGCTAAGTGGCCACACATACATAACAGCTGTGTACTTAGCCCATCATCATTCACTCTTACGCAGGGCACTTTGCTGGCATGGATTGCAAAGCCCCTTCTTACATGTGACACATATAGAGACCATGGGGCGTATGGTAGAGTTCCTAGGTGTATTGTTTGGTATGATACTGGACCATTTGGTATGCAGCAAAATGGTCTCAGACAGGCCCGTAGCCAGGATTTTGATTCGGGGGGAGGGGGAGTTTGAGTGAGAGTCTACCCTAGCAAACATTTTGTATCGTTATCCCAATACCCCCATGCATATGGGATATATTGAGTATGGTGGTCAGATCATGATATGAATAAACATAACAGTTTAAATAATGTACCAGTTATGCTTTCTCGCAGACCAGCCTGAGAATTTCGGGGGGCAGGGGGCTGAAGTCCCTCAAGACCCCCCACCAGTTCTTCCTGATTTCAGCTCTATTGGTCAGGGCCAAACAGAGGACCTTGAGACAGTTTTTGTGTAGGCTTGTCTCACAGGTACAAAACAGTTTTGATATGACCTAGCAACAAAGAGGGTTGTCTTGTATTGGTATCTGAAAAAATGCTGGCACTGTGGCTATATGATGCATCACCTTCAGACACAGTACTATTACTCTGCATATTTTCACAACATCCTCATATGTTCTTTGTATGGAAAGGGGAGTTTACCTATCACTACTATAAAGTGGTAGGAACAGGCATGAGGAGTTATGGCAGTGGTTCTCAATCTTCCTAATGCTGTGACCCCTTAATACAGTTTCTTATGTTGTGGTGACTCCCAACCATAACATTATTTTGTTGCTACTTCATAATTGTAATTTTGATACTGTTATGAATTGTAATGTAAATATCTGATATACGGGATGTATTTTCAAATTTGAATACTGGTGTGGTTGGTAGGGGATTGATTTTGTCATTTGGGAATTATAGTTGCTGGGATTTATAGTTAACCTAAATCAAAGAGCACTCTGAACTCCACCAACGATGGAATTGGACCATCCTTGGCACACATAACTCCCACGACCAACAGAAAATACTGAGTTTGGTGGGCATTGACCTTGAGTTTTGGAGTTGTAGTTCACCTACATCCAGAGATAACTGTGGACTCAAACAATGATAGATCTGGACAAAACTTGGCACAAATAATCAATATTCCCAAATATGAACACTGGTGGTGTTTGGGGAAAATAGAGTTTGACATTTGGGAGTTGTTGTTGCTGGGATTTATAGTTCACCTACAATCAAAAAACATTCTGAAACTCACCAATGATAGAATTGGGTCAGACTTCCCACACAGAACCCCCATGACCAACAGAAAATACAGTGTTTTCTGATGGTCTTTGGTGACCCCTATGACACCCCCTTGTGACCCCCCCCAGGGGTCCCAACCCCCAGGTTGAGAAACACTGAGTTATGGCATATAATCAAGATAATGGTTGAACCAAAGTCTTCCTGTTGGGTTTTCTTGGCAAGATTTGTTCAGAGGGGGTTACCATTGCCCTCCTCCAAGGCTGAAAGCATGTGATTTGCCCAAGGTCACCCAGTAAGTTTCCATGTTCAAGTAGAGATGTGAACCCTGGTCTCTGGAGTCCTAGTCCAACCTACAAACCACTGTGCCATAGTGGCTCACTCTATACATGTCTCTGAGTTCCCAAGTTCATTGGGAATTGTTTCCAAGAAAGCATGCATAGGATTTCATTGTATCTGTTTCCAAGAAGGCATGCATAGGATTTCACTGTCAAATGCTGGTCAACAAAAATAGAATTCAAATAAGAACTTAAGTCACAAATCAGGCTGAAGCCCCAACATAAAACCCATCAATAAAAAGGAACAGCAGCCTCCTATAAACTGGCTTAGATGACACCAGCCTGGCTAAATACAAAAGTCTAGACAAAGACTTTTGTATTTAGCCAGGCTGTTGTCATCTAAGCCAGTGGTATGAGGAAGCGAGGAAGCCAGCCAGCCTCCCTTTACAGGGAGTTCCATAGGATGGGAGCGGCTACAGAGGATGTTTTGTCTTGTATTGCCAACACATATGCCCCAGACGGTGGCAAGATCAAGCAAATGTCCTCCACCAATGATGTTGAAATCCTAGCAGCAAGTAATTAGCACTTCAACTGTTTGTTTGTTAAGCTTCATTGATCATTCTGTCAAAAAATCTGGGCCCCACCAGATTTAAACATCACCCTTTTTTTGGGAAGAACATTTATAGATTTATAGTGTTTGGTTTTTATATTTATCATTTACATCACCATTTACATGAAATCTTAAGGAAGTACAAATTGCAGTAGTACGGATGAGAATGAGAATAAGGAAAGTATCCCAAGGTAGGAATAATTCAATGAGAAGCATGAAATTGTTATAATAATGTTACGAATACATTATATAGCTAAGAAAGATATAAAGGAATGTAATTTTAAAAAAATTACAGCATAGAATCAGAACCGTAGAGTTGAAAGAGACCTCATGGGCTATCTGGGCCAACCCCCTAGACACTATACTAGTCTAGACACTATACTCCTATTTATGCAGGCCAAAATCCCATTCGCTTTTTTAGCTGCCGCATCACATGGTTGGCTCATGTTTAACTTGTTGTCCACAAGGATTCCAAGATCTTTTCCAGGCATGCTGCTGTCAAACCAGGCATCCCCCATTCTGTATCATTATTGACTGTAACTTTTATTTTATGTCTCAAAGAACCATGTCTCACTTATCACACCTTCATCCCACCATATTGAGAACCCCACTATGGTTTGTAACTTTGGGAAGGTTTCTAGAAAAGCATATAAAGGCTTGTTATATTATTATTATTATTATTTATATCATGCCCTTCTCCCCATGGGGACTCAAGGCGGCTAATATCTACCCATTGATGTAAAAGGACTACATACTGCTTCAGTATGAGTTGACTGTTGCAACAGACAAATAGACAGATACCATCAACATGCATTTACTATAGCGCTTTAAGAATAGCAATACAACTGCACAACTAGTCCTTCAATAAGTTTTGAAACTACATAATATGGTCAGTATACATTTATATAACACAATTTAAGTGTATTGAATTGCATTATATGAATCCAAAGGGACTATATAATTTCAAACTGAATTATATTGCAAGGTTGGTGGGGCCTAGAGCTCCTATCTCCTAGGAGTCAAAAACAAGTTTTCCAAGATCTGTGTTATATATATATATATATATATATATATATATATATATATTAAAGCAATGCCCCCATCAACTTAAACGCATGAAAAACATTCGACTGTCCAGTCCATAAATCTCTTGCAGTGAACCAGTGTTGAATGTCAATCCCTGTATAAAGCTTCAGATACGTAACAACATCTGCATGTATGTTGACAACTGGCATGGGGCTTGTTTTGTTAAGAAAATCAAAAGTTATGCACTTCCAAAAACTGACTGATTTTCAGTTTCATTTCTAATTAATATAATTGGTTTTTTGATATACTGCCTAAATGAAGCTGCTCTTAAGGTTGTGAGAGAAGGACGGTTAATTTTAAATATCAACTAAAAAAGAATAATATTATTTCTTCAGCTGTACATGCAAAGATCCACAAATCACAAAAAGGAAGGCAGAAGCTGTTCTTTTCATGGATGATGCATTGGAAACTCTTAGGTGAATATGGCTTAAGTTGTGCATACTCGTAAAACATTATACATTGAAAAGTCTCATGCTCTGGAAAAGAAATCATACTGAAGTACAAATGCAATGGCAGTCACAAGTGTAAAAAAAAAAAACCTGATGGCTTTGCCACTCATTAAATGATCAGATGACAAATAATTTTTAAGGGGCTACATTTGGATCTGTGCAAAGGTTAAGACACCAATAATGCCGTCTTTTCACCCTGACATAAGCCTGGAGACCTGCAAAGAGCACGCTAGCCAACAGTCTTAATGTCCAGAAACCTATGGCTGTAAATAATTTGTGAACCAGACATTTCCATGAATGGTTTGCTCATCTCCACACTTTTGCTAGTGGGAAAGCTGCATCAGAGAGAGGAGAAGGAGGAAATCAGGTTTGAATTGCCTTTTTCATAAATTCCTGGCTGCAGGAATCCTTGGAACCAAGTCAGTATGGAGTGTGTCTTGGCAAATTGCCGGTGTACGTTCATGAAATCAGTGGCCTAAAGCCAGCCTTCTTTTTCTCCCCATCACCATAACCTTCTCCCTCGTTTTCTTCCTCTTCCCCTTCCCACTTTGTCAACTCCCTCTTTTTCTTGCTACACATATGTTCCTGCTCACCTCCTCTCTTTAGATACACAATTTACCTTCAGGTGTGATGTCATTCCTGATACCACTGGGTTTCCTCCTTCTCATTCAACTCCCCCACCCCTGGATATCTACCACAGGTCCTTCCCTGATGGTACAACTGTCTTTAGTCTTCCCCTGTCCAATTATACCTCAACAACTCCAGCGGCTTGTATTCTAGCCCTTTCCACATTTCATTGTGAGCCAAGACAATTCAATGCAAACAGGATTTAGGAACTGAAAGCAAGGGGCTTTGCCAATGTTTCTTTTCCTGTTCACGCTGGGAAAGAAAAATGTTATAGAGTCCAGAATACACATCTCAGCTTTTGTGGAGAATGATTGAGATGCAGAATGCTGGGGAACCAGAATTGGGGGTTCTCTGGAGATTAAATAGGAAGTGAGCTAGCTTTAGAGGGGCAAGGCAAAGCAACCCAGGAAACCATTTTGGGTACCCAATTTGAGTGGTAAAGGATATCTATTTGACTACCCATTATGAACTAACAATGAAGACAGTTTCATTTTTGTAGATTCCTCTGGTGAATAACCCATTTTGTTATTATGGTCCTTCACCAGAGTAATTTACAACAACCAAATTAAAATTATAACTCAAGCTTCTTGTTGTCAAAATGCATAGCTTAAATGTTTGCTTTAAATTTTTTTGTCAGGCAGCACACATCTTACATCACATTAGCAAATTCTTTTATATCTTCTTCACAAACATCAGTATGAGGCAGTTGTGTAGTGCTAGGCCTAATGCAGTTTCAGACTGTATTATATGGCAGTATAGATGCAGCCTAGCCCTTGTTAGGAACAGAATCTTTTTGTGTTTTCTGTGTGTCAAACACAAAGACTTCCCTGGAAAATAATATTCTTCCATCAGCATTTATCTATCTAGCAAAGAAATACAATGGAACCTTGACTTAAGAGCACCCCAACTTAAGAGTGTTTGAGTTAAGAGCTGTCACTTGGCCTGGGTTTCGCTTTGACATTCAAGCAGCATTTTGAGTTAAGAGCTAGTGCCAGAGGCAGTGCTAGTGCTAGTGCGAGAGTACAGGGCTTCAGGGCTTCAGGAGAATAGCTTCTGTATTTCATCCTCTTGCCCACTTTGAAAGATCACTGTCCGTTTTGCTGTTGTCAGCTTTGCGGAACTTTGGGTCAGTAGATTTTGTGTGGCTTTTATTCCTGGTATGTTTGGCTTCATGAAGAGAGAGAGGGAGAGAGAACAAGAGGTGGGGAGGCTGGAATGATTACAATATGAAGAAAATGATGCTTCTGCCTCTTCACTTGGTGTTTTGTGCTTCCTTGCCACAACTTTGTGCGTCTAGTATTTTAAAGTTGATCTTTTTATTGTTCCATGTGAATACCTTATCTGTTATTTATACAGTGTTCCCTTGCTACTTTGTGATTCGCTTATGGTGGACTTGCTGTTTTGTGGATTTCAAAAAATATTAATTTAAAATCTATATCATGGTATTTTTGCTGTTTTGTGGGGTTTTGCCGCTGCCGCTCTCCAAGGTGCTTTCCCTCCTCAGAACTTCCTCCCTCTAGCTTTGAAGGGCCTTTCCTTCCTTTCCTTTCCTTCACTTTATTTTAAGTTTATAAAGACTTAAAATAGTGTATAACTACTAAAATAATTTATAAATATTAAAATAAATAGAGCATGCCTACATCACGGTTTTTCACTTATTGCAGGAGGTTCTGGAACCTAACCCCAGCAATAAGTGAGGGAACACTGTATATACATTTTCTTATCCAAAAACACGTAACAAAAACCATTGGGGGTGGGGGTCGGGGGCCAGAATGGATTAATAGTCATTGTTCTGCTTCCACACTATCTTAACTACTTGGAAGGTGAACTGGCTGCGCAGGGAACTGATCAGAGACTATATAGTTTAATCAAACAAAAATGTATTAACTGACAAGAATTTTAGACTCCCTCTCCTCCTGAGTCTCACTACAAAGTCTTTATGAGGTGTGGTAAAGTCTTTGAAAGATAGACACAGTTCTGGCCGAATTGAGGGTCTTTAATCTTTATTTCTTCTTATTGTCTCTGTTTTGTATGGTGCTCAACTGTCTCTAAGATGGTCTCAATATTTAACTCTGACTGGACTTGAATACAGCTGCGACTGGACTTGAATACAGCTCCGATTGGGCATGCTATTTTGTAGACCTTCCAGCCTTCCTCTCTCTTCACCTTCCTGTCACAACAAAGGCTGACTTTTCCAAGAACCAGAAGTGCCTTGTCTGAGGCTCTGAGGCTTTCTTCACTTTCCAGTCACAAAACGTCTGACTTTTCCAAGAACCAGAAGTGCCTTGCCTGAGGCTCTGACCCGAGGGGATTCTTAAGCCGACATGGCAATGGAGGCTTCAAATGCAAAGAGGCTGTCTCTACTGACCCCCCAGAAACTTTACATAAAATGTTAATCCCTCTAACCAAAAATGTCTTAACTAGGGCTAAGCAGTGAGGGTCTTCATGCAGCAATACAGTCAGTCACAGAACTCAAGGCCCTTCCACACAGCCCTATATTTCAGAATATCAAGGCATAAAATCACACAATATCCGCTTTGAAGTGGGTTATCCATACTCAGATAATGTGGGATTTTCTGCCTTCATATTCTGCGATATAGGGCTGTGTGAAAGGGCCCTAAGTCACCTTTCAAAGGAAATTGCCTAGGAATTATTTGCATTCACACTGTGGTATGTCTGTCACTTCCAGTAGACTGGACAGTGGCCCATTAATTAAACTGTCCGCAGAAATATTGTCTCTGTCTTTCTATTTTATTTTCCACTTTAATCAAGTGGGAGTCAGCAGCCCAAGATAAATGTGTTTATAGACTGGAGTTGGGCTGGTGTTTCAAATTCCTTTTAGCTGTGAACAATGACATGACTTCACACATTGGCCATGCCGTAGAGAAGGGAAAATAAATATTGCCAGAACATTGTGCTGCACAACATGGGGCCCAGCAACTGTTCCAGTACATGTGGAAGATTCACAGTATCCATATTGGGAATACTTATTCATGATACCTTTATATCCCATTTGTTCGAAAAGTTCTCAGAACAGGTTTATGTGAAGCACCTTCACAATTCAGCATTGACCATATTACACTCTGCTTGATCCTCTAAACTGTCCTTTGGGGCTCTGTGTAAACTACAGGACAATTACAAGTGAAGGATGTGATTAGAAGCTCAGGATGTTATTTGTCAAGTTGTGATGACAGAAATGTTTGAAAATGTTTGGGTTTTTTAAAAAAAAAATTCATTTTGTTTTTGCACAACAGCTCCCAGATTGAAGAACTCTCAAATTTATAATCCAGTTCTTTCCAAGTTCTTTCACAGTCCAAAAAGTGACTTTTCAAGAGAGGTTGTTTTGAGTACTTTCACCGATCACATTCATTAGTTACTAACTTGGCTAAATAAGAAATTATGCTGTTCAGCAATTAGAAGTTGGCGAGATAGATTATGAGATGATGTAATAATAGATAAGTTTTCAAAATTAAATCCAGTCAAGGAATGGTGAAAATTAGATGTCTACTGTTTATTTCAGTAGATATAATAGAGACTTATGTTGTCTGGGAAATACAATTGGAGAAATAGAAAAATGTTTTGCAATGCTATTCCCCCCCCCCCCATTTCCCCATGTAAATAGTAGTTAAATCTAAAATATTAATTAGAAGATGATTGCTAGTGTTTCAACAGTTGACATGTTTCAATAACCCAATATAAGCAGCAATTAACAACTGATGTTTTAGCTCAAACACCAACCATGGGAAAATCTACTTTTTATTCATGTTATGTTTTAATTGCATAAATTTTCTTGTAAGTCCTATTTCCTAAGGTCTCCTCCTTGGGATGGGCTACATTTTATTAAATATTGAGTGTGCAAAAATTGTATCCTTTATTATTACTTACTGAGATGTAAAGGGGAAAAGCTGCTGGGATGGGGAAGGCATCCAATGAGAATGCAAAATAGGTGGTAAGACTGAACAATAAAGAGTATTGGTTGATAAGGTTTAAGTAGGCTGGGCCTGGATGAACTGTCTGGTGGGATTACTATAAAATCAAGGAAGCTGCAGGCCCAAAGATTTGAGCAATGATAGTGTGAGTTATTTATTTATTTATTTACTGCATTTCTATATGACTCTTCTCACCCCTGGGGTGACTCAGAGCTGTGTACAACATATCAAATAGGAGCCCCCAGTGGCACAATGCATTGAAGTTTAAATCCTTGTGCTGGCAGGACTGCTGACCAAAAGGTCAGCAGCTTGAATCCATGGAGAGGGGTGAGCTGCCATCTGTCAGCTCCAGCATCTCATGCAGGGACATGAGAGAAGCCTCCCATAGGTTGTTAAAACATCCAGGCGTCCCCTGGGTAACATCCTTGCAGACAGCCAATTATTTCACACCAGAAGTGACTTGCAGTTTCTCAAGTCACTCCTGATACACAAAAAGGGAAAAAAAACATATCAAATGGCAAGAATTTAAT
The DNA here is from genome assembly GCA_030556195.1 of Anolis apletophallus. Classification (NCBI taxonomy): domain Eukaryota; kingdom Metazoa; phylum Chordata; class Lepidosauria; order Squamata; family Anolidae; genus Anolis; species Anolis apletophallus. The sequence goes on along the minus strand of JARBWK010000003.1, from coordinate 152,940,448 downwards.
CCTGAACATACATATAAAATAATTCATACCATAACTAAATCAATAGCATATAAATATGGATTAAAACCATGAAAACTATACAATGACAAATCATAAAGAAAACCAGTACTTGGAAAAAACCATGGATTAAAATTAGGTACATTGCTTACAATTCTGCAAGTAATACTGCAGTGTGTATACAATAAACATGCACAGTGCAATGAAGGCACAGGCAAGCGTATAGATGCAATTCTTCACTTAGTTTGTTTTCAAATGTAGCAATGAGTAATTTCAGCAATATTCTTCCCACTTCAGAAAGTTTTCAAAGCCACACCATTTTGGAAGCTATTCACGGCTCAGGACATTCTGCACAAAATTCAGGAAATAGCACTTTCTGTGTGGAAAATAATATTTCCGTGTAGAAATATAAAATCTTAAACAGACCGGGTCATTTTGAAAAATGTGCAGGAAAAAGCTATAATTGGTATTTGTTCTGTGTAAAATCCTCACATGGTTAAGCAGCACAGAAAATGACATTTTCTGCAAGACAAAAAACATATGTAATGTGGAAAATAATATTTCAAGCAGAAATATTAAATTCTAAGTAGAAAAAGAACATTATACAAATATATAAACCTCACTTGCCTAGTTTCCAACAGGATTCACAATCTCTTTAGGATGCCTGTCATAGATGTGGGTGAAACATCAGGAGGGAATGCTTCTTGAACATGGCCATACAGCCAGGAAAACTCACAGCAACCTAACAACAACAACAACAACAACAACAATAAATAACTTTATTTGTGTCCCGCCTCCATCTCCCAAAAAGGGACTTGGGGTGGCAAACAAGACACTGCAAGTATAAAGATCAGCACAGTGCATGCATATAAAACAACATCACATAAAAGTTATAAACAACCACTATCAACACATAAAATAAAATACACAATTTTAAAACACTTACCATCGATGGTTAAAACTAGCTGCCATCAATATACAACCAAAGTGCCAAAGTGTCAGCCTAATGTCAGCCTACTCAATGCTAAAGGCCTGCTTAAAAATCCATTTTTTGGCTAGAATGGAAGGATTCAAGGGTAGGGGCTAATCTAATATCATTTGGGGGTATTCCAGAGCTGAGGAGCCACTACAGAGAAGGCCCTCTCTCTTGTTCCTACCAACCGCACTTGAGACGGTGGTGGGACTGAGAGAAGGGCCTCTCCTGCCGATTTCAATGCCTGCGCCAGTTCATAAAAAGGGATGAGGTCTCAAAGATAGGTTGAACCCAAAGCATATAGGGCTTTGTAGATAATAACCTGTACATTTAATTGAGCCCGGAAAATTGTTGGAAGCCAGTGAAGCTGTTTTAATAGGGGCATAGTATGTTCCTTATAGCTTAGCTCCAGAACGTTGGCTTGGAAAAATAAAACACTTGTTAAGTCAGATAAAAACCCATTCCTTCCAGCTGTCACAATTTGGCAGGGACAATCAAAAATAATTTTCTGTCTTTCTACTTTTCCACATCTTTTAAAATGTTCCATTTTTTGTCTCCTCCACACACCTTCCCTCTTTGTCGTTGCTTACATCAGTTGGTGTAAAATGAGTTTGCAGTGCAAAATCAGCTTGCATTCAATTAAGTCAACAAGCAGGAGAGGAGAGGAAGGAATGGCTCTTTCCTTCCCTTGTAACTTCAGGCAAAATCAAGCTGTTGCAGATTTCCCAGCTTGTGCTCTTCCTTCTTAATATCTCTTGCCATTTTGACCACTTTTTAATATTGTTTTCCCAGGTATATCCTGGTTTTCATCTGTGACATAATGCTGGGCATAGAAGAATCACACACACAGAGTTTGTATAATTTTGAAATTTCATTCGGGCATCATTGTCCAAATACTTTGTTTACGACAACAGTTTTGATTGATACAAAAACTGGGATCTAACTCTAAATGTTTCCTGAGGAATGGATTTGGTTACTTGTTCCTGGAGTTATTTTTCAGCATGGGAAATGTTTGATGAAACTCTCTTCTCTTCGTAAGGCTTAGCTAGTGCCTCCCTGAGCTGATGGGATTCAAAAAGAGTGTAAATGTTGAGCCAATATAACATTTTATTATTCTCTCCCTCCCATGTTAATTTCCTGTTTCATGTCAGGATGGGAAGCTACCTGGATTCCAAAGACCGTTTCAGCAAAGCCAGCATATTATGGTTTGGCAACACATGCTATTATAAAAAGTCATCAATCCATTTGCTATCCGAAGGGAATTGAACAAGAACAAAATGAACATTATGAAGTGGTTCTTCTGGTTTAAGCTGGAGGAAGTCCAAAATAAATTTCCCCTTTCTTCCTACATTTTGAGTATAGGATGCATATGTTTGTTTTCAGCATTTTTCAGTAGCAGCTTTCGTTATGCAGAACATTAAACACTGACACTCCCGGTCTTGTTGGGAGCAGCTTGATTGACTTCCAAATCAATGTTGTTATTATGCTGCAAGAAAGGGAAGGAGTACAGTCTTGTAGCAATGAAGACAAAATGAGAACATTGCTCCCTAAATAAGAATTCAATCCTACCCCATGAAATCTTCACTCTCCCAATTTGTGGTTTTAAAGAAAGCAAGGCACTGAAAATCATTCATGCCTAGAACAGTTACCTTCAGTGTGTTCCCATTCCTTCGCTCATTTTTTGGCCCTTTTTCTTTGTATACCTAATCTGTATTTTTTAATGTTCATCGGATGTTTTACATGACTCCAAGGCAAGACATCCCATTTCATTTCATTTGGTGGGATGGAATTCTTAAAGGTAAAGATTTCCCCTGACATTAAGTCTAGTCATGTTGAACTCTGGAGAAAGTGCTCATCTCCATTTCTAAGTCAAAGATCTGGAGTTGTCCTTAGACATCTCCAAGATCATGTGACCACCATGACAGCATGGAGCACCATTACCTTCCCGCCAGAGTGGTACCTATTGATCTACTCACACTTGCCTGTTATTGAACAGCTAGGTTGGCAGAAGCTGGGCCTAAGAGTGGGAGCTCACCACACTCCCTGGATTTGAACCGCCAACCTTTTGGTCAACAAGTTCAGCAGCTCAGCAGTTTAACCTGCTGCACTACCAGGGGGGCCTACAGAATGCTTATTCAGGGACAAAGATTTCATTTTGTTCCCTTCCCGATATCTACACTCCTTGGGAAGTGAATAATGAGGTGTTAAACATCTGAGGCCCCTTCTACACTGCCATATAAAATCCACTGTCTGCTTTGAACTGGATTATATGAGTCTCCCATATAATCCAGTTCAAAGCAGATAATCTGGATTTTATATGGCAGTGTAGAAGGGACCTCAGATGTTTAAGAGGTGACTTGATCGAAGTGTATAAAATCATGCATGGGATAGAAAAGGTGAATAAAGAAAAAATATTTTCTCTGTCACACAACACTAGGACTAGGGGGCACTCCCTAAAGCTCCAAGGTAGGAAAGTTAGGACTAATAAAGGGAAATATTTCTTCACCCAGAGGGTCATTGGGTTATGGAACTCACTTCCAGAGGAGGTTGTGACAGCTGTCAGCCTGGACAGCTTCAAGGCAGGATTAGACAGATTCATGGATACCAAGGGACTCAGTAGCTACTGAAATGGACATCCAAGTGCCACCTCTGTGTTGATGGAGGCAGGCAGGATTTCCCCGGGTACTGGTTGTGGGGGGTCGGGAGCAGGTGAGGGTTTTGCCCTCCTTTCTGCTAGAGATCCCTGTGTACAACTAGTGGGCCACTGTGTGACACAGAATGCTGGACTAGATGGGCTGAGATCAGTGTTTTTCAACCTTTTTGAGCTGCGGCACATTTTTTACATTTACAAAATCCTGTGGCAAACCACCAACCAAAATGACACAAAATGACACAGTAATACATATAGTTAATATGTTTTTTAATGTATGTATACACTCAGTGTGAAACCTGGGCCTGTTTCGATGAACACAACATATATATGACTTCCTCTCACATACTTATACATGGCTATCATGTCTTCTCTCAGCCTTCTCTTCTTCGGGCTAAACATGCCCAGCTCTTCAAGCCGCTCCTCATAGGGCTTGTTCTCCAGACCCTTGTGAAATTTCACCCTGAGTGAAACTTGCTTCCAGATAACTATGGATGTCATGAAGTTGTTATGAACAGTTCCTTGGGGGGTGGGGAGGCAACTCTTGAAAAATCCAGTAAAATAGTAAAAAAAATTAAACATTTCTAAGCGGAGAGGCTCAATTTTTTTCTTGGAAACCTGTGAATGCTTCAGCCTTCCATTGCTCCCAGGTTTGCTTACTGCCCAATTCATCGACGTGGAGCTTCTGGCATTTGGCGGAGCCCTTCCTTTGCCTCGGGTAGGATCTTTGGGGAGGGAAAGAGGGAGAAAGAGCTGCTAGGAGGGGGAAGAGTGCCAATTTCCTACGGCACACCTGCTGATCGCTCACGGCACACTGGTTGGGAAACACTGCTCTAGATAACTCCTATAATTCCTAACTCCTGGCCAAGATGGGTGAAATAGATGGGAGCTGATGCCCAAGAACATCTGCAGGGCCCATATATACTGGCCATTTAAAGCATTTTGGAGCTATATTCAAACTGTGGTGGTCAGACAACAAACTCCCACGAAAGTGCATGACAGAAAGCCTAAGAGCAATTTACAGAAAACACATCAGTGCTCTGTGGATTGCCCATTCACCTCTTATATAGTCATCTGCACAGTGAAATCACTTTCTTCAATCTTCGATTTGAAACTTTTTAAAATGTTCAATGCAGATGTGTCCATAATCCAACTACTCTGACTCTCATATGCTTCTAGATCTCCAAAGATATTATGAACATGTTCAATTGTGCTAATTGAAGCTAGCTGAACCAAAATTATGTCTACAAGGAATCACTGGCATCTGTTGATATGTGCAGTATTGGCATTGTCGGTGCAGCATAGCCTATGGCTACAAAACAGTGTTGTGCTAATAGTTGTATACGCAGAAATAATCTTGTTATAACATGATGCAAGAACACTGCACAGGATTTTTTAATGCGTCAAATGCCATGTTTCAGAGAGATCTTAAATCCTATCTAATTACTACAGGATGTCTTTTTAAAAGGATTTGGATAAATGTATGTTGCCTAATGCAGTTTGGGTGCATGCTGGGAGTGTGAACTAATAGGAATGTGAAAGAGGAAAGAACTCGCAAGCTTCCCAAGAAGGTAGCCAAGGTGTGGAAACAGTAAATAAAATCTTGGGCTGTTCAATATGAGAAAGATTATTTCAAATTCTCATCCAAATAGCTCTATAGCCTCTCCAGTTACAAACCTTATCCCTGAGATGTTGCCATGGTGGTTAAAGTTCAATCATGGTGCTATTTGTTTGTGATATCATCGTCCTCATTATTATATGTGTTTATATCTCACTTCTCTCCCAAAGAAGATTCAAGGCAGCTAACACTAAAAATAATACAATATGTAAAGAGCCCAGTGATGGAAATGGGGAACTTAAGGGTTTCCACATATTTGGATCTCAACACTCATTATATCCAGTCAGGGTGGGTAATGATGAGGTCCCTGGTGGTGCAATGGGTTAAACCCTTGTGCTGGCAGGACTGAAGACTGGACAGGTCGGAGGATCGAATTCAGAGAGAGCACGGATGAGCTCCCTCTGTCAGCTCCAGCTCCCCATGCAGGGACATGAGAGAAGCCTCCCACAAGGATGATGAAACATCAAAACATCCCCTGGGCAATGTCCTTGCAGACGGCCAATTCTCTCACACCAGAAGCAACTTGCAGTTTCTCAAGTCACTCCTGGCATGGAAACAAACAAACAAACCACAATTTCTGAAAGAGATTTTCTCTAATTTTTGCAATGTGGCAATGTTGGTAGAGAAGGCCTTGCCACTCAATGTTTTATGTGTGTTCAGTCCATGAAATTGCATGGAAAATATAAGGAGAAAATTCCCAGAGTCCAAAGGCATTTTAACATGGGCAGATGAAAAAGGCTTACAGGGAAGCTCAGTTACATGGAGACACCTGCAGCAGGCAGTCATGTGCTTCCCAGATGTGTACCATTCCACAGTTGGTGCTCGGAGCCATCTGTCAGAAGCTTGAGCCAAAAGAGGTGGTATTATGATCTATCACAGAGCTGGGGATACATTTCAGTTAAATAAAATACATGATTTTATCTACCTGTTTGGGAATAAATGTATATCCCTCTTATTTAGTAAATGGACAATAATTTTACTATAGGAATTTTTCTACAGTCTCATTCCTCTCGGGCTTGGTATCTGACATTATTAAAATGGCTCTTTCCATGAAACTTGGCAGAAAGTAGAGACTGGAGAAAAACAGACACAACATGATAACATGAAGGGGGCATTATAGGATTTTAGTACCAGTTAAAAATCTTTTTAAATGATCTCAGCATATTTGGCAGGGAAGAAGGCTGATTCTAAACTTGGAAATTTAATCAGTCTTCCCCTCACCCCTACCTCCAGTTATGTTGGCTAAAACCCTTGGCCACAGTGAAACTCCCATCAAAAGCCACTAGACAATGGAGTCCTTTGGAAGGGAACAAATGCTTGTATGAAATCATGTAGGTGCAGAGTGCAACAAAAGTTGAAAAGCTGACTTTTGGATTACAACTCTGATAATTCCCTATTCAATATGGCCAATTGCTATGCTTGTGAGGGATTCTAGGAAAAACATAACTTTTCCAAGCTGTGGGTCTAGAGAAGCATCATGTAGATAATGTTAATTTTGCCCTTCCCATAAGGAGGAAACAATGTGGAACACATTAAGGCATTTTAGGGCCTTTCCACACAGCCATATAACCCAGAATATCAAGGCGGAAAATCCCTCAATATCAGCTTTGAACTGGGCTATCGGAGTCCACACTACTATATATACTGCAGATATTGTGGGATTTTATTCAGCTGTGTGGAAGGGTCCTTAGGAGCAAAGCTTCATAACACAGTGGTTCTCAACGTGTGGTCCCCAGATGTTTTGGCCTTCAACTCTCAGAAATCCTAACAGATGGTAAACTGGCTGGGATTTCTGGGAGTTGTAGGCCAAAACACTTGGGGACCCACAAGTTGAGAACCACTGCCATAAAGGAACGTGAAGCTGGTGATAGTGGAGAAGGGGAGTACTTTATGAATAAAGATCCTGTACAAGATTTCTTCCTTTATTCGCACATAGAAGTGGTAATGTAGCACTGCACAGGCTGCTCAGTCTCATTGGAGTGGTCAATCCACTTTGGATTTTAATCTGATCTGTAAAGGAGTTAACCAAATGGTTTACCCCACCCCCAAGAGAGTTCAACCCCTTGAGCTGCTCCTTTAAACTTCAAGTCAAAAACCCTAAGATGGGGACCGCAATCAGCACAGCAATTTTTAATCCAGTTGATTTCAGTGTGGCTCCTGTGCCCATTACAGTTTTCCTAGATTGAACTCCACCTGAGAAGACACAGTGCATGCCTTTAAGTAACACCAGTCTAAACTATTGGATGTTAGAGCCATTAAAATAGAAAAGCACCATCAGCAATTCAGAAAAATAGCACATTGCCATGCTGACTTGGTTGAAAGTCTTATGACTTCATCACATACAATTAAATAAGCATTTTTACGCACTTAAGAAACTGCCACCAATGACAGTTTCACATGACCACCAAATGACAGTTTCATTTCAAAATATTATTTATTTATTTATTTATTATTCTTTTAAATGTGGGGTCACAAAATGTATCTTGCCATTTCATAAAATATCATAAAAACATTTCAAAATATGATTCCTAATCTGATTGGCTTACTCCTTAATTCCCCATGTAGAGACCTGTAAAAATGCCCAATTTAACATGTGATAGGAATCCTCCCTTGCACATTAGTAAATAAAATGATGACGCCATCATGGAGGGAGGGGTTGAGATGGGCAGTCTTGTTTCCTTTCTGCCACATTTACCATTTTGGGATTGAGGAAACATAGCAAAGATATTCAAAACATTCAGAAGAGAAACTCTGTGCATGTCTCTGAGCTCTCTCTTTCAACATTCTCCGCTCTTCGGGATCTCCCTTCTTGTAAAAGACCTTTTGAATTCTTACCTCAATTGCCTCTCTGAAACTCCTGTTGTGCTGTCAGGCTTTTGCTTTTGTTTCAAAAGGATAGCCGTGAGAGACAAGAGAGCCAAAGTTTCATTTAACCCCCCCCCCCAGAAAACCCCCTCTATACATGAGTGTTGTTGTGATTTTTTCAAGCTGTAAATTGAACTCCCGAGAAAGACAGAAGGCTTTAAAAAAGAAAAAGAAAATGGGAAGGAACAGTGGGAGGAAACGGTGTGATAGCAAATCAAACAAATAAATCCTAAAGAAAGCGGAGAAGGAAAAGGGTGTGATGAGGGTAGGGGAATCATCCATTTAATTTCCAAACGGGGCTTAAGGGAAAACCAACTATCCCAAACACATATCCCATGTGATGAAGTCCTTTGTCAGTGAAGACATGTATTAATAATACAAATGAGGTGATTAGCCTGAAAACATGAAGATCTGCAGCATTCATGGCATTTTGTACCAAACTGAACCCTGTCCAGTTAAAGCAACTGTTTTCATTTCTGGAATGTGTTCATAATATGTCTGATAATTTTTCAACTGTTTTACTTGCGGCAGCCATTCAATAGCATGAGGTCATATTTATTCAACCAGCACCAGGAAAAACACTGACTGTTAATTGATTTTGAAGCCCAGATCCTAATCTACAGCACTGTGATTTCTTTTCTTGCTTTTCTTTCTTTCTTTGTTGCTAGTTCAGCAGTACATGAATGTCACTTGCAAACATTTGCAGAATAGACAAATCAAATAGTCTAAAATGACAACTAAGAGACATAATCCAATCTAAGTCAAATATTTAAAAATCCAAATTGATTTCAATCAGAGAATTAAGCATGTGTTTAAAGTTTTCTCACTAGAATCAGGAGGATTTAAGTGTGCTTAATTTTGGATGGATTGAGCTAACTGAAAGCAGTGTAAGTACTAACATTAAACATCAAGGACAGGTGGGTATTATGTCCTTTTGAAGCTAATAGGACTTTCATCTGAGGCCCCTTTTACAAGGACATATAATTCATATTATCAAAGCAGATAATCCACATCTGTTTTGAACTTTATTATATGAGTCCACACTGTCATATAATCCAGTTCAAAGCAGATAACTTGGATTTTATAAGGCAGTGTAGAAGGGGCCTAAGTATGCTCACATAGAATTGAGTTAGATGTGTGATGAAAGACATGTGAAGTCATAGAAATAACTGGATCATTCCACCCTCCGTTTTTAGTGTAATGTGATGCAATGGGAAGCACAAACAATAGCTTACAAAAAGAAAGAGGAAGCACTGGGAAGATGTGAGGTGCTGTCAGTAACGGAGTAAGAAGGAATGGAGAATGACTGGTCCAAGTTGCAAGGGATCTATTAGGTCGGTTTGCTGAGAAGTAGTGGTCACCCAAACTCAAATACTCCATTGCTAAGCAGAGGTTTGAACTTGGGTCTCCTTATACCAAATGCACTTTATAGTTTACTTTGTGTTGGTTTCTTTAGATCATTTGAAACTGTAAAAATTGTATTGAAGCTGGAAAAAAAGTGGAAGAAAAAATGCAATAATTAATGCATGAATACTGAATTTGCCATGATTTGAAGTAGAATATGGAAATCCTAATTGAATATTCTCTAGTCAATTTCCCCTCAATTTTTCCTTAGAACAATGGAAGGTCTCACTACAGTCTCAGTTCCAAGTACTCCATAGCAAAGTAATTAATTTGGTAATGGAAAATTGTACAGTAATTTATAGAGCCCACTAACTGCTTATTACAGGGCCGTAGCCAGGATTTTGATTCGGGGGGGTGAGTTTGATTCAGGGGGGGGGGGCTGAGACTGGGTGGAAGAGGGTCTACCCTAGCAAACCTTTTGTATTGTTATCCCAATAATCCGATTAATGTGGGATATAATGAGCATGGTGATCAGATCATGATATGAATAAACATAACAGTTTAAATAATGTACCAGTAAGGCCTTTTCGCGGATCACCCTGAGAATTTCGGGGGGGGGGGCTGAAGCCCCTTAGCCCCCCCTGGCTACATGCCTGGCTTATTACATGGTAAAAGGCCGTCCAGGCTCACTACAAAGAACAGAAAGCCCCAGATTTTGCTTCTATTCTTTCTGGTTTCATATTAGACCTCTATACAGGCTTTGTTTATCTCTTATTTATATTTTATTCAGCTTCTAGTACAATCAGAGACTTTTTATTTTTAGCCAGTGTAACATTGGAAAGAAGTAGAACAAAGCTGGGACCTTTCAATCAGCCTGGCTCTGTCTGATAATGTCACGCCTAATCAATAGATGTGGTTGTATCCAGTTTTAACATTCAGTTGATGCCTTGGTGACACCAACATTTTAGCAAATGTATGGTAAGCATGCAAAAATTAGATGTAGTGGGGAAGTTAGCTATATCTCTTTTAATCTTAAACCCAGTGTACCTTCCCAGGCACACTTGAAAGCTATCAAGCATGCCTGGATACTCCAGTGCAGCTCTAAAGTCAACTTTAGGCAGAAATTGGACACAGTGGTGGAAGATCTATACATTCCTACAGAGATCATATTAAACAAATCTATTTATTATTATTATTTATTTCGATTTGACAAACCGCCCTTCCCGAGGCTCAGGGCGGTTTACAACATATAAAAACAGCATATAAAACAGCATATAAAACACATGGTTAAAAACACACAAAATTACATCTTAAAACAGTCACATAAAATCATAGCCAGACATAGCTGGTACATGGAGAATGGTAGTGGTATGGCAGGATGGCAAGCATTAATTAGGCAGTCTAAAAGTTTACCAAGATTAGATAGCATGCACTGTTTCATTTATTCATACAGTATGTCAAAACAAGTTTGCAAGTATTTACAAAATGATTTTGTAGCTAGACTGTGGTAACTAAATTTATTTCCAAACTGTTAGGTTATGGTACAGAAATGTACATCCTTAATGTGCCAAATACAGACAGCTACTAACATCTGACTTACAAACAACTCATAGTTAAGAACAGGGATGAGACAACAGGAAGTGAGAGAAATATACCCTTAAGAAGGGAAATCCTCTCCTGAAAGAGTTATCATGTAGAAAAGGTGTCTCCACTGAAGCTTTCTCACCAACCTTTGTTTCCACAACAGGCCAAATTTTGCAAAATAAATACACAAATGTCCTGTCAGCAAAAGCATCAATTCAATTAATCATGAATGATCAAATCCACAAAAGTTAAATCTATAAATGATAACTTTATGGAGATTATTTTAAAACCCAGTTAATCTGAATAATTAAAATATTTTAACATTTCATGCAAAAGATAACAATCAGCATGAGAGGACACCATTGCAAGCCCATTGAGGTCAAATTCCCAAAGCCTCTTGCAATAGAAAAATGTTCACCTGCTGGCAAAGCAAAGTAGGAGCTGTCCTAGCCCTCCTAGGAAAGAAGTTTCAAAGCCTTCCATGAAGATATCAGAACTCAGATAGGATCAGATAGGAAGATATCCTTCCTTTGGAATATCTACAATGTGGAAGTCCAGTCATTTCTTCAAGTCATTAGTGCAGATCAGCAAGAGGAGATTAACAAGGCTGTGTCTGGGTATACAGCACAATCAGGGAGAAAAGCTCAGAGGCTAGAAATATGCATTGTCCCCCGTGTCCCGTCGCCCCTGGGTGAGCCTTGGGAGAATCCCAAAGCAACATAAAAACAGACCAGTTCGAAGACCTACATTAATTTTATCATGAGCCCTTGTGGATTACCATCCACTTTGCTCAGGCATTCTTTCTCCATCAAATTATTAGAGGAAGAAGGTTGTAATCTATGCAGTGGTGGCTGCCTGCTTCCATGTTAGTGGAGTTGTAAATCTTATCTAGATTTTAGACCAGTGGTTCCAATCTGTTTTTGACCATGGACCACTTGACCAGGGACCACTTTGACCAGGGACCATTCTCCAACATTACTACCAAAAGGGTTACAAATCGGTTTTTGGTCAACTTTAGAATTGTTTTGGTTATTTGGGGTGCTGATTCAGAAAATTGTGTTAGATACACCACATCAGCTCTAGTTTCTGATACAGAACATATGCCATCCCGTAGTCGCCATCTTCTCGCCACAGAAAACCATATTTAATAATCTATAGCTGATGTGGTAGTAGGAATCTTTTGTGAGTAGTCAGCCTTTCCCCTCCTGACATTCCCAGTACCTTGGGAATAAGTGGGTTTTGCGAGATGAGCCACTCTAATTGCCGTATGGTTTCGAGGAGATTGTGTAGAAATGGTAAGACCACGGACTATATTTTCATTATTGTGGACCACAGGTTGGGAAGCACTGTTTAGACCAAGTTTTTCAGGAGCTAGGCATAGTACTGAACTGTATCCCTCAAAGACAATTCCAGATAGCTCCTTTAAATTCATACTAAAATCCAGAGCAGGTTCACTGTTTTATGGACACGTAAGTCACAAGTCATCATTGAAACCATTAAAGCTCATGTTGTTGATAATAATAATGGTGATAATAATAATGGTTTAGTTAATTTATATAATGCTAACACTGTCCATGATACTTTACAAGTAAAAGCAGAACAAAACAATCCCTCCAGCTTACAATCTGACATGACACAAAAGAAAAGGGGGATGCCATTGCAGGGTGGCATTAATTCCTGCAAACACAGCTAAGCCTACCTATTATGCAAGCTTGTTGAATGCATTTCATTTATACATGAATAGCTTTGAATACCATATACAGTGTTCCCTCACTTATCGCAGGTGTTACGTTCCAGGACCACCTGTGAAAAGTGAACATCCACAAAGTAGGGACTCTATATTTATTTTAATATTTATACATTATTTTAGTAGTTACACACTATTTTAAGTCTTTATAAACCCTCACCACACACTTATACACTACATAACCCCTTTCCTTTACCTTATAAACCAGGGGTGCTCACACTTTTTCAGCATGCGGGCTACTTATAAAACAACCAAGTCAAAATGATCTACCTACCCACTACTCAGAGAGCCATAAAAGCAAAATATTTGGAAATTCATTCCAGTGAGAGGCATATAATATATTTTAAGACTGAATTCAACTAAATGTGAGTATAATAAGCCCCTGAATTTATTCATAACAATAATGATGATGACAATATTCATTCAGCTGGCAGCACCTGGGCGGCGTAGGGAGCGTAGGGAGCCTGCGAGGTGGGACTGAGCCTTCCTTCAGCCCTGGAAGTTCCATTATACATAGAATCATCCTAGCGACTAGAGAGAAGAACCTCTCGAGGTGTCACTAGTTCCTCTGGTTCAATTTTGTGGTATGCTTTGATCAGAAGTCCAAGACATTGCTCATTTCAGATAAAAAGGGGTTTATAAATTACATATCAAAATTTTGTTAAATGAACCCTTGCATAATATACAGGCTTTCCGTACTGCCTCTTCTCTCTTTCCAAGGCCAGGAGAGTGGCAGTTGGGATGTTTCTGATAGTGACTTGAACGTCACAAAAGTTCTATTTTGCATCTATCCAGAGTTCCTTCAACAAGCCCTAAATAACACAATTTAAATATATTACGTGCAAGTAGGCCACGCAGTCCTTTTGCTCTTAGCTGCCCAATTGTCTCTTATGCTTGACCAGTAAAGCATAATAGACAATTGGTGGAATCTTATTAGTTCGTCCCAATTATAGTAGATACAGTTGATAAATGGAGAGTTAACACATTAGCAATTCTAAATTATTCAATGGCTCTTTTTTCAGTCTGGCTAACAATAGGATTTAGGCCTAAGTGTGAGGGTGATGCTAACAAAATACAGGTGTAATAGCAACCATTTTAGTGAAATTCTCAGTAAATGATTTACACATAAGCATTTCCCATCTTACAACAGTGTTCCCAACCTTTTTTGAGCCGCGGCACACTTTTTACATTTGCAAAATCCTGGGGCACACCACCAACCAAAATGACACAAAATGACACTCTAACACCGTAATACGTATATTTAATATGTTTTTAAAATGTATTTATACACTTTGTGTGAAACCTGGGCCTGTTTCGATGAACTCAACATAGATATCCTGGCAGGAATGGTGGAAAGACACAGACTTCCCACACAGAACTCCCATAACCAAGAGAAAATGCTGTAAGAGTTTGGTGGGCATTGATCTTGAGTTTTGGAGTTGTAGTTCACCTATGTCCAGAGAGCACTGTGGACTCAAACAATGTTGGATCAGGACCAAACTTGGCATGAATACTCAATATGCCCAAATATGAACGCAGATGGAGTTTAGGGGAAATAGATCTTGACATTTGGAAGTTGTAGTTGCTGGGATTTATAGTTCCCCTACAATCAAAGAGCATTCTGAACCCCACCAATGATAGAACTGGGCCAAACTTCCCACACAGAACCCCCAGGAGGCAAGAGGAGGTCTCTACTTGGGGAAAGGGAGGTGGGCCTTCCCAATGCATGGAGACGGAGAGACCAAGTAGACAATGGGTGGGGAGGGGGGGTGTTTGTAATTTTGTGCCTTTATCGAGGTAGGTTTCTTAGGGTTTTTATACTTCAACACACTAGACTCTCCCCCCTCCCCTCCTGGAGGTTCCAATTTCCCACGGCACACCTGATGATCGCCCACAGCACACTAGTGTGCCCTGGCACACTGGTTGGGAAACACTGTCTTACAAGCTCAAAGTTTGCTCAAAGGAGAGAGGGGGTAACACATTGGTGTTGTGCAAAAGTTGGAGTAAGCAACGGAGAGGAGGAATCTGAGAAGGAAACGACTACAAGAAAGGCCTGCCATGGTTTTATTGTCTTTCCCACATCATCCATTTCCCTTTTTTGCCATCATAAAAGGCTTTGGTTTTGCTCTACTTGATTAGTGCCGCTCATTTTAATGTATACTATTAAAAGAAATGATGTTGTATCAAATAATATGAGAAAATCCTTTTTGGAATCCCACCCATTAATTTTCTTCACTGTTTGGATAGCTAGAGTATATTTAACCGGTTATATATTTTTCAGGGTTTTGTGGGAGAAACAGCCCCCAGAATCTGACAATTTCAGCTCCATAGTATATTTAAGGAAGGCTATCAATGAACTTTATTAGAACCCTAAGTGGTGAAGGGAGCAAAACCCAAGGAAGTTATTTCCAAACACATGTTATAGATTTTCCTCATTTCTTCTTTTTTATCATTCTTTCACCATTAAGGAGTCATAGTCTGAGGCTTCAAATAAACCTTCCGACATCTGGCCTCTAAGACGAAGGAATTACTATACGTCTGAGACGTATAACTGTATTTTTTTTGTCCTTTCGCCTTAATAAACTGGCTTTACTTAGCTTTATATTTTAAGTACCTCTGTCACATGGAAATCCATTGAAGAAAAGGGATGAGCAAGGGAAATAGCTGGTGCCTTTTTTAAAGCCGAGAGGCTGGAGTGGGGCGGTGGGTATGCGGAAGGGAAGGATATGGGTCAGCTTGGATGGAAATCAAAACTATAAAGCAACTGGCTCTCAGCCCCCGTTTTGCTTCTCACTGTGCTTTTCAATCTTTAATGAAACAAAGTCATAACAAATATTTCAACTTATCCCCGTTAGTAAGACGGTTACCAAATTCCCAGCTCATTATTCCTCTGACATTTTGCATGAGGTTCAGTTCATTGCCTCCAACCAATGAGGGGAAACCACCTTGGGCGGTAATAATTCCATGGGAGGGGGTTTCGATGACAACAACAACAGCAGCCATTGCCCTTTAAATTTTAGGGCTGTGCATGCCTCCAGACTCAAGGGCTCAAACAGATTGAAGAAATTGACCAAAACTAACTTAAGCTGGGGACATGAAGGCAGGGGGCCTAGGGCAGGCTGCTTGGGTGGGAAAGGTGCCACGCCACCGCTTTGTAAGGGAAGGACTGGGTTGGGAACAATTTCTCCTTTGCTGTTAATTCCCTTCCTGAAGCAGGGAAAACAACTTTTAAGGGTTTATTTTCTCCTGGGGTTTGCCTTTCCCGTTTGCAGGTTTTTGTGCATTGTGCAATCGAGCCCGCCATTAACGAAGTGCTTCAGAAATTTTGGGAAATTCTGACCTTTTTTGGGGAAAATTTTGGAAATCATTTCAAAATAGAATCGCCAGTGCCCCCTACATCCGAAACGAGTTTTGAACCATTTTTTTCTTGCTCAAACAAGCCTACTGGCTACTATGGTACTGTGGGACTTCTTGTCCCAAAAGTGGAGTTTCCAAGCTCTGAACAATGTACTGAAGATATACTGAAGAAGATTGAACTTCTTTCTGAACGGTCATGGAGATGGCAATGGAAATAAAAATGAGATCATTGCTGGCACCAATAAGAAAATGCAGGGTAAAGAGGCCACTTTCTGACAAACATATTTTGTCATGCTTCAAAATTTTGTATTCCTAAGGTGTTAACAAGCAAATCTAAGATGATTCAGCTCACACTGAACAAAGATGTTGACAGCTGTCTTGCTGAATATTAATAACACTCGTTGACTGTTTCTATGAGAAAACATTTAATGCTTGATTCAAGCATAGCAGGAACTGGGCCAAGGTTGGTTTAACTGGTTCCTGCTTGAGGTGCAAAAGCAGCAATTTCCAAAAGAGTTGACAGTCACAACAGGTTTCTTATGACAATCGGAACTGCAGTTGACAGAAACAGGTGATGAAAGGAATAAGTAGCTCTGAATTCTTTATCATGGGACCAAGTCACTGAATGTGAAAACAGCAGGGGCTAAGTCCAGAACTGACAGAGTGCTATTACGGCTAGGGAGGTAGGGTATACTACCTATTGTTGTGTTTCCTAGCATAAAACTGCAGTTGGTGACTATGATGCCAAAGCAAATTTTGAACATAATCCACTCACTTGGCAGACTTTTAAAGAGGCCTAATGGTCTGTGGACTGTAATAAAGTCTGTTTTGTTGAAAATGCAAACTGAACAAATTCTTCAGCATCCCTGGTTTGTGAATATATATTACCATTTGGGCCATAGCTAGAAAAATAAGACATTTTGATGGGCCTTTCTTCTCTTACAGTCATATTACTGCCTTTTCATTTGGGCCATAGCAAGAAAAATAAGACATTTTTGAAGGCAGTACTATCCTACAGCGATAGCACTACCTTCCCATTCTGTAAATCACTTTAATTTATTTCCATTGTTAATGTTGCATTATTTTTTTAAAGAAAACTCTAAATGTATACATGATCATGTATGTTCTGGATGTCTCCTTCGATGTACTTCTTCTCTGTTAGCAGGGCAGTTTGCTTGAAGTGACCACTAGGTTCAAACAACTATAATTATAAAAATCAATCCCCTCTCAACTTTTGCCTTTGTGACAACCCAACCCAGCTTCGTATCCCCATAAAAAGTATAACCCTACCAGTGGCAGGCTTACCAACCCAGCCAGCCAGTTTATATCCTGTTCAGAAAATGGGGCAGGTGGTTAATCTGACTGGTTAGTGTCAGCTCCGGCAAGGGGGGGGGTCTAATGAACCACGCTCACTCCAAACGATGCTGAAGGATAAGTAGTTTAATAGGTCTTTAATCCAGGGCAAGCAAAGATAGACTAACTTTTCCCGTGCAAGAGTCTCTTCAAAGCCCTCCCGGCCCGCCCCTGCTGGGCCCCTCCTTCCTCAGGGATGACCATCCAGCTCTCCGCATATCAAAGTTCAGGAAAGGTGCCTGCCACTTCAAAGGGCGGTTCCAGTTCAAAGCCGCCCAGATGCTGCTCTTATCTGATGGCGCGCGGGGCTTGGTCCGTTAGGTCAACAAACGGGCCAAGCAGCGCTGACAGGTTAGCCAGCAACTGATCCGATACAGTCAACCCTCCACATTTGCAGATTTGATTTTTGTGGATTTGATTATTCATAGATTATATTACATGTTATCTCTAAGAGTCTCTAGTTCCTTCAGTCAACTACTACTGAAAGTTGATCATAGAATCATATAAAATCCAAGAGAGAAAATGTTCATCAAATCCATGAATAACCAAATGCTCCAGTACAACAGATCCCCCAGGCCAATACATTGGAGGCTGACCATAGAGTCTGGACAGAGAAACTAGATATTCGCAGAGATGTCTTCTTCAAGGAAAGAAACCCAATTTTATTATTTGCAACCGCATTTTCAGTGGGCCCTGTGGTCCCAACTCCAATAAATGCAGAGGGTTGACAATACATGGAGGTTCTGATTCTGAAGGAAAGAGTTGTCTTATGCACAGTTAGTATTCAGAGGAGGGAGAGAGTAGCAGCATCAGGCAACACAGCAGTAGAGCTGTTCCTCTGGAAAGGGTGCCATTTCTTCTCCTATACTGTACTGACTCGTCTGTAACTGTCCATCCTCATCTCAGCTCCAGAACCATGAAACCCAAACCCCTGAAACTTGGGTTGCATACTTATAGGGCCCTGAGGGTAGGCTTTGATTAGCTTTTGAGAGCAACATTCTTGTTGCCTTTTGGATTCTTCTCTCTTCTAGTAACTCTCAATTTATTAGGCAGTGATACAAATTATAAGTGGGCTGTACAGTCAGTGTATGTGATGTTTAGTGGGATGTACAGTGAGATGTTTAGTCTGCATTATTTGGAAAAGTTTAATGTGATGTCTATTCCTTTTCTGTGGAATGGTAATCCACTTTGTAAAAGGTTTTGCTAAGAAAAAGCTGTATAAAAGTGAGCAAAAAATCTGAAGAAGACAGCTGTGCAACATTACCTATCTTAAACCAAATGCCCAGTTTTATAGAACTGTGATTTCTTAGAAGAATGTAAGAATGTAATACAATATAATATATATAGCATTCAACAGTTTTTTTAAAAAAATATATATAAAAACAGTTATAGAGGTAGACTGAAGTGTTAACATGCATGCCCCAAAGATTGCAACCTGGGCCCTTCACAGTGTGCTTTGTGCTTTTGAAGAGCCTTTTGAGGCTCTTGCTTCATCTTCAAAAGATGCCATTTTTTTTACCCTTAATCCTTCAGAAATAATTTGGATCAGAACAGGGAATGTTCTGGCAAGTATATACCTGCATAATGGCTTTCTCTGCCAATTTCTAGAATTATAAGTACTTTGGACACTGTTAGCATTCTCTTCCAGATTACATCACATAATCAAAGGCCCTACATGCAATGAGAAAATATTTGGTCAGTCTCAGAAGATGAAGCAATGATGCTTGTCACTTGCTGACATTTGGTCCTCTTCTCAACAGGAAATGGTACTGCGCAAACAAAAAAGCCTTGGTTGCTATGTTACATGATTCCAGCTCCACTAAAACCGTGGGTTCAGGGCCTGGACTGCCAAGTTTCCCAAAAAACCAGATAAGACACATATGAGCTGAAAGCAAAATCAGAGGCTTTATTCTCAATGATAAGAGAGGATGCCAGCAGAGATAACCCTCAAAAGAACTGACATACTTCAATTGCAAATACAGAGCATGACTATTTCATTTGACAGCTATTCAAGAAACCTGTGGCAGCTCCTGATTAGTTCAGAAACTGTCCAGCTAGGATCCACATCCTGAGTCCTTGTGGAGGTCCCTCACAACCTTGTACTGCTGCTATCACACCTTGTATAATAATAAAGTTTACAAGTTGTCTGGCACTTAGGTGCATTCTTTGATTTGCCTTTCTATTCCCCTTTCTTTGCTGTTTTTGGAGCACCAGTGCAACACAATTGCAATCGTTGCTAAGTCAGAGGGACAATCCTGATTCGACTTTGCAATGGAGAGAGAGTTATGACTGGGATTGAGAGCAACATCACACACAAAAATATAGCTTCCTCCTGTTTCAGTGCTACTCACGCAGTTGAGGACCCAACAATACACAGCAATTAAATCAGGACCCTTGGATCTGCCAACCCTACATAGTCCCAATGCTGAAATATAGCTGAACTCAGAGAATTATCTCATGAGGATAGGGTTCATGGGTCATTCTCAGCACAGTGGGTCCACATTCAGATTCACACAGAATGGATGGGTACAGAGTCTTTGTAGAGCCTTTTTTCTCCTATAGTTCCTTATGCCTCTACAATCTGCTTGAGGGACTGTCCAACACACAGGAAAAATGGTTTTGGAAGTTGAGAGAGAGTAAGGATTGAAAAAGAATCCCCCTGCCCCACCTCCAGCTTTAGTTTTGAGTGGGGCTCTGTGCAGGGAATAATCTCATTGATGGAAAAGAAACTGTATCCAACCCAGGCTGCTTTTCTCCTTGTTTCTGTTACTTCACTTCCAAATAACATTCATTCATCTTCTTCCAGCACTAGCTGTTTGAATGTATTTAGTACTTTTGTACTAAGACTGCATCTTACTCCATTTTATTAAGTCTAATTGTAAAACCTGCAGACATATCGGGAGAAGGCCCAGTGCTGCTATCCTGTAACAATCTCACAGGATGTGTTCCAAAAGTGGAGAAATGTTTGTGGGTTCTGCTTAAGTCTTCTCCTTTGAAGGAACTGCCAAATCTCACCAGATCTGTAAGCTGTAGCAGTTCCTGTATTGAGACAACACACGTTTATCTGTATCCCACTTCTATGCTCTCCTATCAGATTAGTGAGTGAATGAAAGTCCGGTGAAAATGCAGGGATTTATGGGGAAAATCTGTGCATCATTTTAACATGTGCTGTTCATTTAGAAGACATTATCAGCATTATATATACGTTCCTCCTCCCCCCCCAAAAGGAATGAAAAAAGACAAAATATTGGCCTTATTTCAGACCCTGTGCCTGAAATAAAACCTCCGTTATTTATGCAAGTTAACTATTTTTTTTAAAAAAAGAGGCATGCTTTATTTCTGAGGATGTGGAATGCATCCCAAGGAAGGGTGAAGGCAAAAATTATGGGATATGGATTCAGCTGCAGGAAGTAAGGATGCAGGAAACGTAACTAGAAACTGTAGTGGAAGGATGGATAAATTGATATTAGTCTTCTTTTTTCTTTTCCTTTCTTTTCTTTTTTGCTGATTTTATTGTTGTCATATGTCTTCAAGTCATTTATGACTTGTGGTAATTCTATGGCATAGGATTTTCTTGGCAACTTTTATCCATTGTGTTTGTTTACCCTTTGCCTGAGGCTGAGAAAGTTATAACTCTTCATTGGATTGCATGGCTGAGTTGGGATTTGAATTCTGGTCTCTCAGTGTCCTAGTCCCGCTCAACCCCCTACACCACACTAGCTCCTAGTAGAATTTACATCTATTTAATATGCCTTCAAGTGATATATGCCAGAATCTTTCCATAATCTTGCATCATTGAAGTAACTATGTTGTCATAGTTATGTCTGACAGTGTCACCCACGTTGAAAGACAACACTTGAATCTTGGCAGCACTTTCAAAGCTGCTTCAGAATGGTGTATTGGAAAAGGATGACTGCAGCATGTTCCTGAACGCAGGGCACTTAAGAATAGACCTCTAAGGGTCCCTTTGCTGAATATTCTGCCCAACTGGCGGGTGTCATTTCCTAATGCCTCAACCTGCAAGTGTTTTGAAAATATTTTGTTCAGGGCATTACTAGGTTGCAAAGGTAACTATTTAACAGTCATTAACATCTGTAAATGCAAATCCCCAGAAATTATGAGATCATTAACCCCATTTTAAACAGAGGGCCAGGTCAAAGTCCCTCAAACTGTTGGATTATAATTTGAAGGAAAAAAAACCATGAATGAATTCCTATGCACACTGCACATATCTTATTTGTAGTGCAAAAAAACCCCCTTAAAACAATAAAAATATTTATTTATTTATTTGTCATGTTTCTATACCGCCCCTCTCAGCCCGAAGGCGACTCGGGACGGTTTACACAGGCAGTCTCTGCCCTCAATACAACACAAGCAACAAGGCAAAAAAACCCCAAAAACCATATAATAACAAATTAACAATTAAAATGAAAAACATGTTAAACAAATATAAACGTATTAGTATTTCAATGGGAAGTGTGAGCCTGCTTTTGGCTGATGAGATAGGGTTGTTGTTGTGGTGGTGGTGGTGGTGTGCTTTCAAGTTGTTTCAGTCTTAGGTTAACATTGAGTGAGGGCTGATAAAATGACCTCGGAGGGCCGTATCCAGCCCCTGGGCCTTAGTTTGGGGACCCCTACTTGAAGCAATCAGTGCTATATTAAACTCCATGTGAGGCTTTGCATTTACTTCTGCAAAGAAGCTTATTTTCTTCCCACAAGTACAGCAAGAGATGCTATTCTGTCACCAATGTTGAAGCAAAATGCAATTGGCTTTTGGGTACGAAAAAGAGCCAGCGTAGGCTGTGATTCCAGAGGACGGGTCTGAAATCCCCACTCAGCCATGGAACTCCATTGGGCATGTCACACTCTCCCTAGCATCAGAAGAAGGCAAAGGCAAACCCTTTCTAAACAAATCGTGTCCAGAAACCCTGTGATACATCTTAGGGCCACCTTAGGTTCACCAGAAATTACTTGAAGGTTTACAACAACACTGTGGCTCTGGGCACCATCTTTGTCCCTTTTTTGTTGGCAATAATGCTTGAACCAGTCCTGCACAATGGTTGAATGCTGAAGCAAACAAACAAATGCCAAGAAAGTAATTTTGATCTGCATGTTTATGTCCCAGCTAAGGTTGTAAAGTGAATACCAAGGTCAGATCCTGAGCATACTTCCTGCCATATGAATAAAATGCAGCTGCTAGACTCCTCTCAAGAACATCAATGAGGTGCCATATAACGCCGTCCCTACAGCGCTTGCATTGGCTGCCGGTTGAACACAGAGCCTTCTATAAGACTCTGATCCTAGCATTCAAGGCCTTTCGAGGTCAGGGTCCCCCATATCTAAGAGACCGTTTAATGCCACTCCACCACCAGAGACTGCCATGGTCAGCTCATGAGAATCTTCTCTATGTCCCTGGCCCTAGAGAGGTCCGTTTGGAGTCCACAAGACATAGATTTTTCTCAATCGCAGCCCCAATCTTGTGGAACTCCCTATCGCCAGACCAAAGAGCTACTCCTGATCTACATACATTTTTAGGGCCACTCAAGGCATGGCTCTTCAGAAGAACCTGTGATTGTTAAGTAACAAGCTGTGACTATGTAACCTGTTTATTTTAATTGTGTAAATCACCCAGAGCACCTTTGGTGGATGGTGATTCATAAGAAATAAAGTTGATTGATAGATTGAACTTATGATCAATCTAATGGGAATTATACATTGCAGTGAACACTCCCATGTAAAAGATGGAATATCCTAAAGTGAAAGTTTTTTGGATACAAGTAAAATCATGTATTTTGAAAATGTTCCTTCACGAGCCTGTAAAACGATATCAAATCACACATTAGAGTGATTCAAAGTAGAAAAACTATTATGTCAAAGTGGGAATAATTTTGCGTTTAAATTAGTTATGATTTTTTTTGAAATGGTTTGAAATACCAGTAAGAATTTGGATGAGGACACATTTGGAAGGAATACTACACTGAAGGTCATTAAAAGTGTACTGAACAAAAAAGTGAAAATACAGGAATGAGAGGAAGCATAAAAATGCAGCATGTGAAAAATTGTAGTTTGACACTATAGCTCTCATAGTTTAAGGATAAATGGTTCAATATTGGGGCCAAGTGAGGTACACTTAAGACTTGCATATGCTAGGAATAGACCATCTCTATTGAGACAGAAACCTATACTCCAAATATATTAGTGAAGGATTTCTGCCAGATTTTAACTGCTGTTCTCCTTTGTCATGATTATAATTGTTACTCATTCAGGCCAGAGCAAAATATTTTGCTGCCTGAGGTAAACCAGTAAATGGCACACCCCTGTCGATGTTGTTTGTCTTGTTGTATGCTCTGTATTTTTTATGTCAAACTGTAAACCGCTCCGAGCCCTCGGGGAGTGGCGGTATAGCAAGTTTGAACTATAAATAAATAAATAAATAAATAAATAAATAAATTTGAACTATATATACCCAAGTTGCAGAAGACCCGAATCCAGTTACCCTATTTTGGCACAGAAGACAAAACTGTTCAAGCGCCACTTCTCATCTCCAGAAATTAAGAAGTAATGAGGGTAACAAAATTATAACAGTTTGCTCTGCTTTCATAGCAACCAGCCTCACTCTTTTTTCTGTAACAGCAGGGCTGGCTCTTACAACATTTTTGTTATTTTACTGCAGCAATACTTAATCACAAATTGTTTTATTCTATAGCTAACTTCAAGAGCAATACTAAATCTTCAAAGGAGCAAAGAAAAACTATAAAATGTAACCATCTGGTGCTAGGAACCTGATCCAAAAAGAAAATCAGCTGAAAAACAGGGTGTTCAGCCCAAATGGCCACTCCAACATGTTTTCCATGGGAAGAATGTAATGAGCAGTTTAGTGCAGTGGTAGGGAATCTTGAAACATAGCAACAGCTAAATGGAGAAAGGAAACAGCAGCATACATTAGCAAATCCATGTTACCTGTACCACTCACCTAATAGCCCAATGCAGCAAGACTCACATATCCACTGTTGGGTACGTTCCTAGACAATCCTTAGTAATCTGAAACCTCTGATGTAATGGAACATCATTAAATTGGCTTAATTCTGGTTCCAGCATACCATAGAGTTGCTTTGCAGGATTTAGTGATATCCTCTCTAGGAACTTGCTAGGTCTTTCACTGCAACTCTGTGGTGACTTCCAAAGGAAGCATACCATGAAATCGCCTGGAGAACCTAGCACATTTCTAGAGATACAGTTTTTCCCTAGGCATGGGCAAGTGAAACATGGAGGTCTTACTGTATGTTCCATAGTTAAAAAGTGAGGGAACATTGGCTATAATTCTATGACTGAGACCAAAAAAAAACCCCTAAAGAAAGAACTCAAGTATGGTGGAATCAATGGAAGCTTGTTGTTCATTTCAGTGCTGCTGTAGTGTTTGTAAATTCCATCTAAACCCTCACCGTTGTCCAGGATTATTCCCATTTAGAAAGGAGCAGATAGCCTGAGTCACATTCTATGTTTTATGGGAAAATATTATTAGGTGGAAAAATGTATTCATTGTATTTTAAGTAGTACGGTTCCCTTGAGTCACTGCTCCACGTGGTGTGCAAAACCGTTAACCCCTTTTGAGAATTATAGGAGGAAAAAAAATCTGTTTCAGAAAGCTTATGGATGGCTCCATGAGTAAACTGCAGCTTTCCTGTTTTAACTTAACTGGTTAAACTCTCATTTAAGATTTTTATGAGTTTAACTTGGTTTTGGATGCTCTTTTTTAATTTTATAGTGAAAGCCTGGGGACATAACATTTTGGATTATAGAATGCTTCAGCCTGGCCGTGGGCCAGGGGATACACAGAATTGTTGCCCCTAAAAATGCTCTTTTCCAAAGTGTCAATGTGGAGTCCTAAGAAGTATCTTAGAGCTCTATTTGTCATCACAGTTTTTTAAAAAAATATTTTTATTCAAAAACAAAAAAGAAGATAAAGGCATGTTTATACGATTTCAAGTTTTGCTATTATTAAAAATTGAACTCCTTATTCAAATTCTAACCACTACTGATGCTAGCCTACTGCTAAAGGCCTATTACAGGTAACAATACATAAACACAAAAATAAAAACAAATAAGGACATACACATACATAAAAAGAATAAAAACATGGCCTTAACTACAACCTAAGTCTTGCACCTTACCACTTTTCTATCCAAAGTCTTAATTGTCTAGTTGTAATTGCACTTATCCTTTGCTGTTTTATCACCTATACACTTTACTCATTAGACCTTTAACTTGTTTTGCACTGGACTGTCCTCCTACAATAAGACTTCAATTATACTATTGGTGGTTGTTCCTGATGCTTGTTTTATTGTTATAATGTTGCTTATGTTGTTTTTATATTGATTTTTGCATTTTGTACATGTTATGTTTTAACTTTCAATTGGGCTTTGAGCCATGTAAGCCGCCCCGAGATCCTTCGGGGAGATGGAGGTGGGGTAAAAAAAGTAGTAGTAGTAGTAGTAGTTATATAATGATGTAATGCAGTAGGTAAAGGAGCCAATGGGATTTTGAGCTGCATCTAAGGGAGTGAAGTGTCTAGATCAAATGAAGTAATGGTGCCCCTCTATTCTGCTTTGGACAGACCTTACCTAGAATACTGTGTCCAGTTCTGGGCACCACAATTTAAGAGCAATATTGACAAGCTGGAACGTGTCTAGAGGAGGACAACCAAAATAAATAAAGGTCTGGAAACTGTGCCCTATAAAGAATGACTGAAAGAGCTGGGTATGTTTAGTTTGCAGAAGAGAAGGTTGAGAGGAGAATGTGAACACCATGTTTAAATATGTTAAGAGGTCTGTTTTCTGTGGCACTTGAAACAGGGATTCGGAGCAATTGGTTTAAATTACATTACAAAGAACTTCATGACCGTATGAACCCGGAGTGTGGTGGAAGCTCCTTCTTTGGAGGCTTTTAAACAGAGGTTAGATGGCCATCTGTCAGGGATACTTTGAGTGCGCTTTTCCTGCATGGCAGGGGACTGGACTTGATAGCCCATTTGGTCTCTTCCAACTCTATTATTCTATGATTCTAAGAATCAGACTCTCTCACTCGCTGTAAGCTGATTTTTATCTCTATTTATTCTGTTCCCTTTAAATGCTATTGTATACCCACACTTCTACTTTTAATAACATTCTACCAATTCCCAAAGCCCACAATAAGCATCCCTCGTTATAATAACTAGTAAAGTAGTAAGTCCCAATCTTGTCTGTAGTAAGACAAATATTTCTCCTTCATCGGTCTAATAAATTGGTTCATCTCAAAAAGATTTGCAGCTCTTTATCAGCCATTATTGCTTTTTTGTTTTCCATTCTCTAGGCATGCATTACTTCTGTTTTTCTCTTCCCCTCTGTATGTCAATCTTGTTTTCCAATCTTTTCCCAATACAATCCATTGAGAAAGAACCAAATAATCAGTCTCTCGTCTTATAAGGTTCACCACTATGAAGCTTTCATGGACTCATCCCGTAAGAATCCTGTCAGTAGGTATCATTCATCACACAACTAAGACCTTTTTATCGAACTTTTACAAAGTCAGCAAGGGCATCTTAAGACAAATAATTTCCATCAGCTATTTTGGCAGTTCATATGCATTTATTGTTTTCTTCTGTTCCTTGACATCTGGGAGAATCATTTTTTTTTTAAAAAAAATCTCCTTCTTTTGCTCTGATTTTTCTAAAATTCCTGACTGTTTTTGAGTCCCAATTTCAATTTTCTTATTTTTTTATTTCTCTGTGTTAGCTTGTCAAGTCGACTTATCCAAAGGGGTAAATACCTTTAATTTCCTTTGGCTGCTCTTTTTAAAATAATCTCAGTTCATCAAAGGTTTGGAATTGACACATTTG
This sequence comes from Anolis apletophallus, assembly GCA_030556195.1. Classification (NCBI taxonomy): domain Eukaryota; kingdom Metazoa; phylum Chordata; class Lepidosauria; order Squamata; family Anolidae; genus Anolis; species Anolis apletophallus. The sequence goes on along the minus strand of JARBWK010000003.1, from coordinate 152,913,086 downwards.
TTTGCAATTAAGCTCAAAATAACTTTATAATATAATATTAAAAAGTAAACATCCCCTTATCTAAGTAAAGAAACAAAAGGGGAAGGCTTAGTTCATCCCGGGAGAACCTAAAAGAAGCACTGGTCTTCTCTACTCTTTCTACTGTGGTGCTGCTTTTGCCTTTTTTGAAAACCTGGGTGAGGAAATGATGATGGTGGCCAGGCTTAATATACTCAAAATAGGCTTAATATTCAAAATAGTTGTATTAAGCTTATGTTTTACAGCACCAAATACTGTGCTGGACTCTCTAAAACAGGGGTTCTTAAGCTTTGTCCACTTGTAATCCCTTTTTACCCAATAATTTAATATGACTCCAGGTATACAAACCAAACATTTACCAGTAATAAATCATAAATTTATTTTAAAACCATTTTGCTATACATATAATTTTACCATATATGTACTACACATGAAATAAATTTGACTAATGAGATAGATGTACTTGTTTATTTTTCCACAAAGAATTAAGTCTTGAGCAAATATTTGAAACTGCAGGATGCAGAGCATCTTCAATATTTTTCATGCCATGCTGGCATGCTTGGTTTGCAGCCTGAAGAGGCAGAATATAGTCTGTTGGCTCTTTTTCTTCTGAATTAGGGGACCACAATGGAGATTTAGAGGCTATACCTCCAACTTAAATGGTCCCGGGTTGAAGAGTGGGCCCTGTGCCTGAAATGGATCCATAGCCACCTCCCTCTTATTCTCACTCCCTACTACCATGGTCATAGCTTTTGCCATGAATGGTTCTTCTGTGTCTAATGGAGACCAATAGACACAGACCTGATGACACCTTCCACCAAGATTTGCCAGGTCGCACAGGATGATGTAATCAGCTTGCATTTGGCTATGGGGCATAGGCAGATGTAAATTGAGATGCCCTACTGTCACACTCCATCAGCTGTGGAATGGCCAATTAGGACTACCATGGCAATATCAAGAGTTTGGGTGTGGGTGTGGAAGAGAGGCTTTGGTCACTGCGGAGGGAGAAAGAGAATATTAACTTCTGCAATAATAATTTTATATTTATTTATCCGCACACCCACACTTTCAGGCATAAAAGGGATTTATGATAGGGTGTGTCACTAAGAGGATGCTGGCCGTAGCCCAGATTAAGATTAAGATCTCTACTTGGAATACACTATTGAAAATGGAATTTGAGCTGTGACAAATCAAATTATGACTTGAACATTTCTTTATGAGATCTTCTTTTCCCCTTTAATTGCAGTAAAATGCTGAAACTTTATGTGAACCCAAATAAAATAGTTTTTTGCTTTATCCCACATAAAAACCTGAAAGATTAGCTTTACATCAATTTATGCCTTATATAACCTAATACTCTGGAGCCATTAGCCAGGAACACGGCTAACATAACTTGTTTTAGAAAAGTCATGGCTCATGTATTTAGAATTGTGTTATGTAAAATGTTTGAAAAATCTATCGATTCCCACACTTATTTGGGAATGTTGCTGTTTCCTCAGGTTGGGTAATATACGGTCATTTTTCAGCATGACAAGAGGTTTATAAGATGCTGTTAACAGATGGCTATGCCAGCATTTCTGTGCTCCAATAGATGATTTGGATCTTCCAAAATAACAATAACCAAAGGATGATCTGCATGTCATTTCATAGCCACTTTTAAAATTCAACCTTTCTGTCAAATGTAGGTTTCTCTTGAGTTTATAGAATTTCCACATCTGTTATTTAACCACCAGCACCACCACCCATCATCTCCACACAAATTTCCAAACCAATGAAAGGGACTGAAATCAATTGAACTGAGCACTAGAATTTATTACATATTCTAATGAATATGCTTGAACTTGGAGAGACTAGCCTTGATGGTAAGTGTATTACTTTATTTCACGTGTACCTTTTAGAACTGAATTAGTAGTCTGGTGTAGTGTGATGGTAGAAGCATGACTGGGACCAATTTTCCAAAGAAGTGGAAGTTTAACCTACGTCCTCAACCATGATCAGAAGAAGATCTTTCTGATATCTCTGAGGTTGGAATATTCTCATTAGCATCAATAACAATTTTCTTATGAACAAGTAGCTACGTTAGTGACAGAGTTTCATTCTGTGAGACTATCATGTAGGAGTTGAATTTGCTCTCTGACACACATGACCATTTCTGATCATCATCTACCACATCTTACCTTTACTCCCAATGAAATCTACTGTCATATTTAAAGCCATGCATATTAAAGGCAGTAACAATATCACTCATGTAGTTTAACTCCAAGTTCAGTGCAGTCTTATGCCACATAAGTATACACAGTATTGTGACTTAAGCCACCTTTCAATGAGCACAAAGTTTCACTATATGGGGTTGTAGGTTTATCGGGCTGTATGTTATTCTGATTGTTATGTTTAGGTCAGCAGGATCGTTTACAACACACAATAGATATTGTTCTATGTCATAGTCACATATTGTACTTGTGATATTTCTTGTATGCATATAATTGCAACTGTCACATTGTTTAATGGGCTATATATTATATATCATATACATTGAATTACAATTTTTCCCCTAAATTCTTCATTGGTGACCTTTTGATTTGCATCTTCTGGCTTTTACACACCCTCAGTGGGATTCTTCTCCTTTTACCCCATGTTGTCTGTGTTTAGCTTTTGTTAGGCAGTGACCACCTTGTTTAGCTTTTGACCACCTTGATTAGCATTTGATGGCCTTAAAGTTTTTAGGTGTGGCTTGTTACTTCCTGGGGAAATCCTTTGCTGAGAGGTGATTAGCTATTCCTGATTGTTTCTTGTCTGGAGCTAATCACCACTCAACAAAGGATTCTCCCAGGCAGTAACAAGCCACACCTAAAAACTGTCAGGCCACCAAATGCTAATCAAGGTGGCCAATTGAAACATTCACAACTAGCTGCAATAGACAAGAGTTCTTTCTCCCACCCTGGACTTTCCACAGATATATAAACCCAGTTTTCCTAGTTGCCAACAGATCTCACAACCTCTGAGGATGCCTGCCATAGATGCAGGCAAAATATCAGGAGAGAATGCTTCTAGAACATGGTCATACAGTCCAAAAAACCTACAACCCAATAATTCTAGCCATGAAAGTCTTCGACAATATTTTTTCACTATATTTTAGCTGGAAAATCAGTGATTCTCTCTGACTCTTAATGTTCAAAGGAATGTCTGTCATGTGGCTTTAGCTTACACACTGTGAGGCTATTAGCTTGACATGTGCGTTGGAACGGTCATCATCACATTGATCTGTATGTGCCAAGCAATTCACCATGATTGAAAAATCACTTCCCAGGAGCCTGGTGCTGAATTCTTCTATTTTATACAAATATCAACATCATTACAGTTCAACAGTACTCTCAAAAAGGGAAGCCTGGTTCTTTACATGGTTAACGTATTGTGCATAGCATATTTTTCACAGAATATTTTTAGAAGAATTGTTAGTTAGTAGCACCTTTTACATAAACATCATCCTATAGACATATTTATCTAAATCAATAAGAAAACCTCAGTTCTAAGAAATACCCCTGCAAGCATACAGTACTGGTTGTTCTTGGTTTTGTAAAGTTCAATTTACATAGTGACCCAGGATTTTCATCCAGCAACACACAGGAGAAGTGTTGAATAACAGTGACAGGTTTTCTTGGGCATGTCATTAACACAACATGAGTGCATAGCAATATTCTGGAGCTGAAGGCAGTTGAAGGCAACACAAAAAAATCTATTAATAGCTGTGGAAAGTGGTTAGCATTCCATAATGCAAGCAAAGCATGCTTAAGTCGTTCTTTGCTAAATATATCACCATTCCGCTCCCCCGCCCCCCTTTTTTTGTGGCTAGCCAAATATGTTAAGTTTCACTGAGCACGTATTGTGATTGCATCCCAAAGTCTTTTAAAGGCAAGGGAAAGTGGACAGCACACCCAGACTAGATCCTGTATGTGCTTTGCATCAAGAGGAACCAAGGAGCACCATAGACTTAGGTTGACGAAAAACTATACAGTATTGAGTTTCATCAATGTCTATTGAGTCTTCACTGGTTTCTTCTTTTTTCATGCGGCTGTTTTCTTTTGCTCTTTTGTACCCGCTGCCCAGCATCCTCCAGCAATGGCCATTCAAAAGGCACTGTTGGGTGCACTGTGCTTAGAACTGCAGAAAGTCTGCAACTCCGTTACCATTTTCCTGGAATGGGTACACCACACTCATACCAGCCCACATAGTAATAAGGTGTCATGTATCCAATGCGTCCAAATGATACAGGCTCTTGTCGATACTGACGATAATAACCTGTAGGAGTTTAAAATATCAAAATTAGTTACTCGGAGGCAGCAAAGGAATATTTCTGTTGTCATAGAAGAAACAGAGCTATCTAATCCTGTTGAAGTTACCCTAATACTGTCCCACTGGATTGCCATGATGCTATTACATGATGGTATTACATTAAGGAAGCAAACTCAATTTCAAGTATATATATTCATGTATAAGTCTAGAAACATTCATTAAAAGACAATTCCAAAAAATCTGAGCTGACCTATCCATAGGCCAATATAAGAAGAAAAAAAAAACCCCAATGGTTATTTTGTACTTCCTCTCAAAGACATGCCAAGAGAATAGAGAGAATTGGTGCTTCTTTTGGATTATCCAAAGATGGATTAAGCTCTCTCCCTTTGTCATGCTATTTATAATGCCTATTTCCTTTTGAAATAGGCATTATAACTATATGTTAACCTTTATCAGAAAAAGGAACCATCCCCTTATCTGAATAGGATGGCAAATCTCAACGGAGATGACAATGCTGGTGTTTTCCCGTCCCTGCAGAATGGCTCTACAGGTCATACAAAAATCCATAATTTTGGCTCCCAAATCTGCTTTCAACTTATACCTGTGGTCAATGTATAAATGAGTATATACAGCAATTCCTTCTGGAGGTACAGAATGCCCAAAGATGCCCAAAGGAAAATAAGAGAGACTCCCCTTTTTGTGAGTACACTATGCTGCTTTATACACACACGATGTTACAAAAACACATTTTAGGAATCTTGGTCATTGTTTTTGTTGAACCTGGTCTGATGGAGCTCCAATGCAACTTGTTTTATTCTGTTATGTTTAGTGTGCTTTTTCATGGTTGTATTTTATGATGTTCCTATTTTAATTTGTTTTGTTTTATTGTATTATTTATGCTTTTATGTCTTGTGGAGAATTTGTCCCATTTGTAAGCCACCAAGTCTCTTTGGGGAGATGGTGGCAGGGTGTAGGAATAAAGTTGTTGTTGTTTGTTATTATTATTTTACTGACACAAAAACACAGTATGTCACAGCAAACAAGATCTACATGCTGGATCACAAGTCGAACACTTCCCAAGCGTCTAGGACTGTGTGATGTATTTTCAAATGATGCGAGCAGATCCAAGTAAGGTGGCCTTTTGCAGTTGACAGATTGTGTTTTTGTCAATGTTTATTGTTTCCAAATGCTGGCTGAGATCTTTTGGCATGGCATCCAGTGTGCCGATTACCACTGGGACCACCTGTACTGGTTTATGCCAGAGCCTTTGCAGTTCGATTTTGAGGTCCTGATAATGGCTGAGTTTTTCCTGTTGTTTTTCCTCAATGCGACTGTCACCTGGTATGGTGACATCAATAACCCAAACTTTTTCTTTTCCAAAATTGTGATGTCTGGTGTATTGTGTTCCTTATTATTATTATTATTATTATTATATCAATGAAGAGGAACAATCTACAAGTGAAGAGAAATAAGATAGTGGTAAAGTTTGAAGTTCTGGAGCTTATCATGGTAGTTTCATAGGTGTGGCCCCAAACACCATTGGAAGTCCATATGTACATACAAATATATTAATGAACTTTAGTACATAGCACAGTATCCAACATATTACAATAAGAAAGGAGAAGAGGTGGAGTTAGATTATTACAATTTGGTTGGCTAGGCCAAAGTTCACATCTCTTAGCCATGAAGACATTGTTGTGAATTGAGCATAATAAGAACATAAGAACATAAGAACATAAGAAGAGCCATGCTGAATCGGGCCTCAGCCCATCTAGTCCAGCATTCTGTGTCACACAGTGGCCCACTAGTTGTACACAGGGATCTCTAGCAGAAAGGAGGGCAAAACCTCACCTGCTCCCGACCCCCACAACCAGTACCCGGGAAAATCCTGCCTGCCTCCATCAACACAGAGGTGGCACTTGGATGTCCATTTCAGTAGCTACTGATTCCCTTGGTATCCATGAATCTGTCTAATCCTGCCTTGAAGCTGTCCAGGCTGACAGCTGTCACAACCTCCTCTGGAAGTGAGTTCCATAACCCAATGACCCTCTGGGTGAAGAAATATTTCCTTTATTAGTCCTAACTTTCCTACCTTGGAGCTTTAGGGAGTGCCCCCTAGTCCTAGTATTGTGTGACAGAGAAAATATTTATTCACCTTTTCTATCCCATGCATGATTTTATACACTTCGATCAAGTCACCTCTTAAACGCCGTCTTTCAAGGCTGAAAAGACCAAGGCGTTGCAACCTGGTTTCATAAGGGAGCTGCTCCATCCCTTGGATCATATTTGTTGCCCTTCTTTGTACCTTTTCCAGTTCCGTTATATCCTTCTTGAGGTGCGGTGACCAGAATTGTACACAGTACTCCAGATGTGGCCTCACCATAGATTTGTAGAGAGGCAATACAACATTTGCCGACCTATTTTCGATTCCCTTCCTGATCATGCCAAGCATAGAATTTGCTTTTTCACTGCTGCAGCGCACTGGGTTGACACCTTCATTGAGCTGTCCACCAAAACCCCAAGATCCCTTTCCTGGTTTGTCTCAGAAAGCTTTGATCCCATCAGTTGATAAGTGTATTTGGGGTTCTTTTCCCCGATGTGCATGACTTTACACTTGTTTAGGTTAAAATGCATTTGCCACTTTGTTGCCCATTCACTCAATTTCGAGAGATCTTTCTGGAGCTCTTTACAGTCAGTTTCATTTTTAGCTACCCTGAACAGTTTAGTGTCATCTGCAAACTTTGCTACCTCACAATTTACATCTACATCCAGATCGTTTATGAATAAATTAAAAAGTAACGGTCCTAAAACTGAACCTTGGGGTACGCCACTTCTCACCTCTTTCCACCCAGAGAAGTGTCCATTTATTACCACCCTTTGTTTCCTACAGTTTAGCCAGGTTCCAATCCAGGACAAGACCTGTCCCCTGATTCCATGGCTACTCCTCCCTACAGGTTTATTATAATGATATAACAAAGTCAACCTAATGGAGTAAAGGCGCAATATCAATATGAACAACATTTAAAATTCCAACCTACTCTTTATTATACTGCTTAGACTCATGTTTAAAACAGACTGTAGGACAACTACATTAATAGTATTTTTTTAATACAAGGAAAATCTATCTCTGTGATTAAAAAAAAATACTGCACAGGTAATGCATTGCCCTGATGCTCTGGCAGATGACATTCCTGCTCAGGACTTGGAAAAAGAAGTCCTGGAACTGAACTGTCCACCATTCTCTTTCCACTCTGCCACTACAGAGAAGGAAGGTGGAGAAGGAAACAACAGCAAAAGGAAGGCTTAAGTATCACCCTTCATAGTTAAAAGTAAAAGTGAAGATCAGAAAGAAAGAACTACAGTGAAAAATTAATTTGATAGACTGAAACCTGACTGTGTAGAAAAAATCTTAATGCTTAAAACATTAGCAGAATCCCAGCATTCTTTTCCACATGTGTGGTGTACTATCTGAACTGCTGGTTGCTTTGCCAATACCACTGTTTCCTTGTGTTTCATATTTCAGGTCCTTGGAGTGAGCCACACGCATCTGGATTGACTGTCCTCTGCTTAGATGGCAACGTGCAAAATGATCCCATGACTTTAGTGGCTGAATATTTCATGTACAATGCTAAAACCCCAAAGCTTATAAAAACATCGCCACTTACTGTCTATTTTTTTTAAAAAAAATCAAAGAAGAGTCAAGAATGAAGAGCATGGAACTATTCTGGGAATCAGGACATAAGCTGTCTATAATCTGATCCATAATTGGTATGAACGTAAGGATGAAATCCTGTTGTGACTTTATACTAGCAAGAATATTAATATGAAAGTGATTGTACCATCTTGGAGCTGGACATGGGCATATCCTATTCAAGTTCTACAAGCTCCGTTATGCTAGTGCAAATTGTTGTGCAAGTAGTTGCACTGTCTTAAGAAGTTCAACAAGTTGGACCTTAGCTGCAAGCAGAGAATTGGATCAACTGCTGGACAATGAGAGAGTGAACAATCTGTTGAGTGATGGTTCTGCAGTGGCTCAGTCTAACAACTTCACTGTAGCTACACTGGTGTAACTTTGCACTATGAAAGCACAGCTATGCCATGAACAGGATTTTCGGAAAATACCATCCATATTTTAAATAATTAATAATGCTTTTCCTTCCTCTTCTTCTTTTTACCTTGAATAGGAGGCAGGGCTTCCACATATGACTGCGGTCCTGTTCTTCCATCCAGGTGTGAATCCACAAACTGACAGTGATCTTCACCTCTTCCCCAGCTATCGCCAATGCTGTAAAATGTATCTGGAGAAATTGTGTTTGTGGTTAGAACTGACAGTCCCATTACAATACTGTTCCAGTAGAAAGCACCACTTCATGCAGTACAAAGTTTGTCTGTTGCACTATTTAGTTATTTATTATTTATTTCCTTTTTAAAATCCTCCCTTTCTCCCAATATAGGGACACAAAACAGCTCACAGCAAACATGACACAATACATATTAAAAACAATTCTAAAAAAACTACACAGCCCCTGCCCCAGTCCCATTCATATCATCCCCTGCATCCTGTCTCTCATCATTCCTTAAATGCCTGGTGGCAAGGGTATCTTTGAGATATCTTAGGAGACATGAATTAGGCCAGCAGCTCCCTTGCAAATGTATTTATCCACAAATGCTTACAAACAGCAATATCCAACAATAAATAAACCAAACAATATTACACTTGGCATACACAATGACACATAGTGCTTTCATTATCTATAAAACTTGTTTGTATTGTACATGGAAGGCTTGCAAAATAGGACTGTTTTCAACACATGCTTAAAAGCAGAAATTGTTATAGCATGCTGAATTTTAGAAGGAATATTATTGCATATAGTAAATGTCACTATCTCAAATGCCCCATTCTGAACTATTGTTCTCAGGAGCATATGACACCACCAGGACACACACTCCAGATTACTACAAGAATTCAATGGGACTATAAAGGAGTAGGCAGAAATTTCTCCCATTTTAACAAGTTCTTACATTGTATCATGTTGGAAATAAAAGCTTACTTTATTTAGCATGTCAGAAGTGAACCAAGGGTACAGTTGTAATATATTTAAAAACACAAACAAGGTTAAAAAAATCTTGGCATTATACTAAATGTCCTTTGACCGGTAGCTGGCCATTTGGAGTGCCTCTGGTGCTACTATACGAAGGTCCTCCATTGTGCATGTGGAAGGGCTCAGATTGCATTATAATAGGTGGTCTGTGGTTTGCTCTTCTCTACACTCGCATGTAGTGGATGCCACTTTGTAGCCCCATTTCTTAAGGTTGGCTCTGCATCTCATGGTGTCAAAGCTTACTGATGTGCAGAAAGACCAGGATACTCACTAAGAATCTCTAGGTATTCCAGTACAACTCTATGGTCAACCTCTTGTGGAAGATGACCACAGAGTCTTTTGAAGGACCCAGAGATTTCTAGACAGACCATAGAAATCAAATCGGCAAATAAAAAACAAAGTAGAGTGCCAACTGTATAAAAAGTTAAGATGACACCTCCATTAGCAAATTCTATTGAGGCGTGCAACAATGTTCTTTGGAATTAGGGTACCTACATGCTCAGAAATAGAAATGCAAGGCACAGTTTATATTTCTGCACCAAAAAGAAAGGTGGGAAGAATTTTTGCAAGTCCGATTCAAAAGTCTTTATCTTTGCTTTGGGACAAAAATATTACAGAATGTCTGCTGCTTAAATAGTTTGCACTAAGCAACAGACCACAGTGAAGATTTGTGTCTGCTGAAAGGGCTAGTAAAGGCTCAGACAGAAGCAATACTAATCTAGAAATGATGGGTGAGGATCTCAAATGTAAGTGTGTTTATTATTGCTATGTATTTCTGAAATAATAGGAGCATTATGGTAAAAGAATCTACTGGCACTGTATGAAAGGAGGGCAGTGGTCCTCGCCAACATTCCTGAACTCAGTTAAACAGATTTGTATGTCTGCTATTGGCTGGGAACCACAGTGAAAGATCTATTGTCTTCTCAATTAGCTCCTTCTGCTTCTGTACTAGCAGTTGCCCCAAAGGTAACACAGACCTTATGCAAATTCCCATAACAACACCTTTCTATAGACCAAAAGTAGACAACTGTGGTCTTCTAGATGCTCTTAGACTGCACCTTCCAAAATTCTTCACTGTTGATCGCACTGCTAAAGCTAACAGGAATTGCAACCCAATAATATCTGACGTTGTTTCTATGTTATTGGAGGATGTTACAGGTACCATGAACACCAACACCCCCCCCCAAAAAAACAAAAGAAAAACAGAAAACAAAACACACACAAATCAATCAATGAATCCAAGAGCAAATACTACCTAATTTCTCACTAAAACCCACAAAAGACAAAACTGAGGCTACCAAATGTTGGGCATATCATGAGATGACATGATTCCTTACAGAAGACAATAATGCTCAAGTGTCCTTGGGACAATTGGAGGTATGTGCTAGTTCCTGCAGATATGGTGCAACCTGCAATTGGTAGTTGCTACTGATAAGTACCTCCATCCTAAAGTAATGAGATTTTTTTTACTGGTCCTGAAAAATGAATAGACTTTATTTGTTCCTTCCCCTTATCCAGGAATAATTTTGTGTTAAAATTATAGCACTGTAAAATGATACTGATACATACCCCTTAGGTCATCACTGAGATAAATCTTGTATCGCAGTGAATTACAAAGAACAACACCTACAAACTTCCTGTACCATGTCCGTTTCACATATTGCTTGCCACTGCATTCAGAGTATGTGGGATCATATTTGAAAGAGAATGGGATCCAGATTGGTTCACCACCTGAAAAACAAAAATTAAAAAATACACGGATTTATCCATTAAGTTATTTTATTCATGTGAAGCATGAAAATCTCTTAATTGACATTTTAAAAATAAACTTACAAACACTTTTCTCAGCCAATACCTGAACCCATTCCTAAATGCATTTTCTTGGAAGTCTATTTCATTTAATAGACCTCACTTCCAACAAAATACTTTAAAGCTCAAATCCTAAGCCAGCAATTTACAATCTTTGGGGATGTTTTGGATTTTAGCTTCCAAATTCTCAGTCATTGGTCATACTGACTGAGACTTCTAGGCACCGAACACCAAAATATCTGCAGAGTCAGAGCTTGAGAACTGCTAGGTTTCAGTCACAACTTGATTAAATTAATATTCTCCACCAATGCCCCTTTGGTCAATTATCAACATCTTGGAACAAAATAAACTCTAAATGATGAATAAATTGAGATACAATTTTTTTTAAGCAGGTGGTAGATATCAGAATGGCATGCTATCACCACTGAAGGCATTTCATTAAATTAATCTGTATTCTCAATGCAAATGGACTCCAGAAGAACTGTAAAATCAAGGCTGTTAAGACATCTGTCAAAGAAAAAAAATGAAATACACTTCACCATTTCACACTCACACACCTCTCTCAATCTATCCTAAAAGGATGAGAGATTTTAGTGTGAATTACAATATGTACATGTGGTATTTTAAAATGGTCTAAGAAACAAGATCTTTAAAAAGTTTGGTTCTGAATTGAAATTTAGTTTTTTTCTCACTATTAAATTAGAAAATGTAATAGCAAAAAGAAAAGAAAAATAACTGTTTGCACGGACTACCTTTTTATAATTTAGATCAGAGGCTTTTTCAATTAAAAGCCATAAACCAGTGGTTCTCAACCTTCCTAATGCCCTTCATACAGTTCGTCATGTTGTGGTGACCCCCAACCATAAAATTATTTTAGTTGCTACTTCATAACTGTAATTTTTCCTACTGCAATGTAAATATCTGATATGAAGAATTTATTTTCATTCACTTGTCGGAATTTGGCACAAATACCCAATACACCAAAATTTGAATACGAGTGGGGTTGGGGGGAATTGATTTTGTCATTTGGGAGTTGTAGTTTCTGGGATTTATACTCTGCATATTTTCAGAACATCATCATATGTTCTTTGTATGGAAAGGGGAGCTTACCTATCAGTGCTATAATGTGGTAGGAACAGACATGAGGAGTTATGGCATTGGTTCTCAACTTTCCTAATGCTGTGACCCCTTAATACCGCATGTTGTGGTGACCCCCAACCATAACATTATTTTGTTGCTACTTCATAACTGTAATTTTGCTACTGTTATAAACCATAATGTAAATATCTGATATACAGGATGTATTTTCAAATTTGAATACTGGTGGAGTTGGGGAAGGGGATTGATGTTGTCATTTGGGAATTGTAGTTGCTTGGATTTATAGTTAACCTACAATCAAAGAGCATTCTGACCTCCACCAATGATGGAACTGGACCAAGCTTGGCACACAGAATTCCCATGACCAACAGAAAATACTGGAAGGATTTGATGGGCCCTGAGTTTTGGAATTGTAGTTCACTTACATCCAGAGAGTACTGTGGACTCAAATAATGATAGATCTGGTGCAAACTTGGTACAAATACTCAATATGCCCAAATGTGAACACTGGTGGAAGTTGAGAAAAACAGACCTTGATATTTGGGAGTTGTAATTTATACTTCACCTATAATCAAAGAGCATTCTGAATTGGGCCAAATTTTCCCACACAGAACCCCCATGACCAACAGAAAACACTGTGTCTTTGGCAACCCCTCTGACACCCCCTTGCGACCCCCCCAGGGGTCTTGACCCCCAGGTTGAGAAACACTGCCATAAATTAACAATTCTCCCAACATCTGAACCAAATACCTGGGTTTAAAATGGATATCAGGCTAACTCACATGCCATTTACATTATTATATATAGCACAGTTCTGAAGTGATCCTGTATCAACACTCTTAATAATGCTCCAAAATGTCTGAAAGGAACTACAGTCCCAAACCACAATTTGGGCGCCACAGAGCAGAAGAGGTCTTCAGTGTGCATTCAAGTTTTCCTCACAAATCTGGTAATTCTTGCTCCTCTAGTAGGGTTGTGGGAACCAGTTATAGCTTTCATTTGAAACTAAATGTCTTGATTCCAAATCCTGTGTGGTCTGATGTGTAAGCGTGGGTGCCAATGGACTGCCCATGTCAGTTCAATGGAGACAGAAGTTTTGCAAACACAAAAAGTGCCCACATGGATCTGCCTCCTTGACTTGACTGAATGGGGCATCCCTGTGGCTGCACCATGTAAGTAAATCATTTTGATCAGGCAATAAGCTCTAAATGTTTTTATCTTTAAGCATTTCAGCTTACAAGGTTTCGCACCAGGTCGTTTGAATACACAAAGTAGTAGCCTTGTCTGTGAGTTGTTAAACAGATCAAACAGTCACGTCTACCTCTCGTCCAAAATAGAATTGTAATTAACTTGAGAAGAAGCCACTGTGAAAGCTGTGGCTTCGTTTCTTTCTCAAGACCTCCCCCTGTGTGTGCTGTCTCTTCTATATCACTGGCAACTGTTCCACAGCATGGGAACCACATTTTAAATGGGAGAAATGACAAAGCAGCATTTTGTCTTTTCTTTAAAAGATTCTTCTGACCCTGAAAGCACTAAGCGATAATCCTGTAAACATACATAAATGCATGAACAACATGCAGGAATAACCTCCATTGAGCTCTGCTGAAATGGGCTTCAGAACCTCTGACTTGTGCTTAATGAGGCTTCTTTTGTATGTAACACTTCTCCCATGTACCATTATTTCCAGAATTTTGGCCAGTGGAAATAAAACAATGAAGTGTTCATGGAAAGAAACGTATTCAGTGGATCTGTATTGAAGCACTTGACATTCCCATGCTATCCATCGGCATTGTGGTTCCCCATGAACAAGTCTCAGTGAAATCGACCGTATTTCATTGCAATTGCTGCTGTGAAGCACACCAGATGGGTTTCATTTTACACTCAGGTCTGCTTGGAAGAGTCATTTGGCACAGTCAGTGCTTTAAAAATACCAAACATAAAAATTTGGAGTAGATTATAAAATAATATGTGTCTTGGATTATGTCAAACAGATATAGTAAGGCCCAGTCTACACTGCTACATATTGCAGTTTCAGCATGCAGTTTGACAGGACCTAAGCGTGTATCAAGCTAACACGAATTATATGAGGAAAGTATAAGAAGGATATTATAGAAGGAAAGTAAAAAAATGAGGGATAAAAGTTTCACATTAACCATGTTAACAAACCCACAAAGGCTTGCATTATGTTTACCAAAGTGTTAAGAATGGGCAAAAGAGGGACAAGAAGCTGCCACCTTCCTCCAGAATTTCTCCAGAAACCATTCTTGGTTTTAACGTTGGGCATAGAAGAGGAGTGGACCACTTTGTCTCTTATTTACGAGTTTTCTCACCCTCTCTAATTGTCAATATTTGAAAAAACTCATGGGAAAATTGTTAATAGTATCTAGTGCTGCTACATCTGACTGACTGACTGACTGACTGACCATAAATAATTTGTCACCTGATCATCATTCTTTTGGTGACGAGCTTTTCCATATTTAACTAGGTGGATCTTCAGATTACAGACACACAGCCTACCTTTGGGAACTATACTAAAAGCCTTGCCAACTCGAGGATCCAAAGACATCCAATAATAAAGCATGGAGTGGATTTTTGTTGGATTCCTAGAACTATAAAGTTGATAATTTTGATAATGTCATAAAAACAGTTATACACCAAACTGTCAAGCCAAGACAGTGGTGGAGAACCTTTAACCTTCTAGATCAGACCTGGGCAATTGCTGGCCCTCCAGGTGTTTTGGACTTCAAATCCCAGAAATCCTAACAGCTGGTAAACTGGCTAGGATTTCTGGGAGTTGAAGTCCAAAACACCTGGAGGGCCGGCAATTGCCCAGGTCTGTTCTAGATCATTAGGCTTACGGTTCCCATAATCACTCACCATTATTCATGCTGGCTGCCATTTTTGTGAGTTGAAAACATTTAGCAGCCAAAGGTTCCCTATGTCTACAGTTCAGTATCCTATCTCTACAATGGGCCAGTTTAAGAAGATATATAGGACACCCCTAACAGTATAAAGCAAAAGCAGTTTTTCATATCCTGCTTCCCATCAATTGTTTTTCAGTTTCTCCATCAATTACATAAGGACTCAACTGTAACCTTTGCAATGTTTGGGACAAAACAATATCTACAAACAGCAATGAGACTTACCCGGTGGTCTGACAATAAGTAAAGGATTATCTGTAAGGAAGAAATAAGAAAACGCTTTAGTGGTTTACTCTGAAAATGTCTATCCCCTAAAGCCAAAGTGAATTACATTGTATACAGCAAAAAAGGTTGAGAAAGTATGTTCTCATTCGTATCTGTTTTCAAAGTAAAGTCTACCAACAGATTCAATTCAAACAAACCCTGTTCTGGGTATACAATTTTCTTTTGGGGAAAAAGTCTTCCCAATTTTTTTAATGTCCAGGAAAGTGAAATTTACATATGTTTCTGCTATTGTGATAAAATTGTTTATTAGCATAATTTCCTTTTGGTCAATTATTATAGGATAATTAAAAATGAAAAGAAAAAGAACATAGTGTTGGATTTATCAAAATAATCCAATTGCTAAGTGCTGTATATTACCTTGCATATAAATCAAGATCAAAATAACAATTCAGAAAATCCTATTCTCACAAATATGATGCTTGAACTCAGGTGGTGATGGTATGAATGGTAAACTAATTATCTTGTTTTTTAACTAGGAAATGACATCCATAGAACTAACTGAGAAGATATTGTCCACATCTACAACATAGTTTAGAGCAAACACATTCATTATTCATTAGGGTCTATGTGAAGTTGTCACTCCATTAAAGACATCTCAGCCTATTAGCTGTAGAAACTCTAGCTCCCTAATCAGTTCATGACAATTTACATACTTTTGTAGATTCAAAGTAGTTTTCAAGCAAGATTCAACCTTGAATTCTCAGAAGAAGCCAAAATGATTAAACTGAGGCTATTGTTCTCTGAACTGATCAAAACATGACATGGCTAACTGAAAAATCAATAACACTCAGTAAGGAGGACAACATTAGAAAAATAGAAAGACTGCATTATAGATGGGCTTTTAAAAAAATCACACATAGATTTCTAATTTTGAAAAGCTGCCTTCTAGTTTCAAGCAAAGTTTGGATGACAGATCTAAACAATAGTAGAAAAACCAAAAATTGCTAAGTTATCCTCCTGTGAAATATAGATAAGTCCTGGTATGGGCTATTCTGATATCAACTGAAGTTATTAGAAATGGGAAGAGGACACTTTGGATTTTAATATTGCCAGTTCCAAAGCATTAGGAAAAGAGGTGACGTAATGTTTTCTGAAACATTTGCAGTGGAAAATTTACTACTACTGTTATTTTATTCCTTTTCAATGAGTCAAACTGCATTCCTATTATTAGAATCTATTTTCAGTTTGCGGTTTTAAGCCATACCTGATTCTGTAACATAGGAAATAGATGAGCTTATAGGTCCAAAACCAAATGGGTTCTTTGCTTGAACTCTGAAGTAATACCTGAAGATGCAGGAGAGAAAGAGGAAAAAACTCCACAAAGTCCATTAAAAAGGAATAAATCCATACATAATAACGACATTAACAATACAATACAAAACTTTATTATGGTCACTGACCAGCACAATAATGGCATTAAGAAAATATCAGACAATGTCATTATTTAAAAATCATTTCACATTGCTATCCTGCCTTTTGTCTAATTGTCTAAAGGCATCAGACACAACACTCCTCACTACTTCAGTCACAAAAATTCATGAGATAATGCTGTGAATGTGTGACTGGCCAAAGGTCAATCTACGAGTGTAATGACTCGGTGTAGACCTGGACCTGGAATATTTTCATCTCTATCCAACAACTATATTGAGTCTAGTAATGTTTGAAATATACCATGAATCAACCCTTTCTGATTTCTTTCATAAGGATTTCAGTTCTGAAGCAATACCACACAGTTTAGGCAGTTTATCACCCAGAGGCTGCTACATGATGATGAAGGACTCATCCACGAGCCTTCATCATAAAACACAACGCATGAAATGCTTAAGATGAAACAAGAGAGCGCTACAATATATGATTACGGCAGAAAGCCTGTTGTAGGAGAAGAAATAAAAGGACACAGAAACACCATCTCGGGAAGACTAGATCATGGAAATTTTGGAATTGGCTGAAATTATCTACTTCGACAAGATGAAAACTGTCAAGTATTTTAAAGAAAGATTGGGATTTTTTTCAGAAAAAAAGAAGCAAGAAGGCACTAATTGTGGGCTCTGAGAATTAACAATTTAGATTGAATTTATAAAATGAAAACCATTTAATGACCAGAACATCATTAAAGTCGAATTTCATGGATTCACTATGTGCTGGTAAAACAGACCTTTTCCCTCAGGTTTACAGCCTGAAACTATAATAAGTATACTGTCCTTTGGTGATATAAGTACAGTGGCATTATAGACTCTCTCGCTGGATCTACACTCTCAAAATTGCAGGTACATAATGAATTGTATGTCTACATTGAAGAAAGCTTCTTTGATACTGATATATTGAGTAGACTGATACCCATCTTCATACTTTAGAAATACCACCTAAATCATAGCACATGGCCTTGGAATTTTCCAAAAAGATTAAAGACACAAAGATCTGAATGCATTTCTGTCTGAACACAAAGCTATGAAAATAAAATAAATTTCCTAGAGATAAATAGGATTACACTGGGTCTAGGATTTATTACTGAATGCCCATAGACACACTTAAAAGACACTTAGCCAGGTTCATTTTATGCCCTAGTGCAGTCACAGAAATCAGCAAAAAAAGAGAGAGATAAATCTACTGGTACAGTAAATTAATGCGACCCAAAATTGGTGATCTTTGGGATGGTGCTAATCCACAAAGGATTTTCAGGGGGAAATGAAATTAAAGTCATTGGGAACATATACAAAATTGATCCCCGGCACATTAGGAGGGTGTGGTGGGAGGTGGATAGTCCCCAACATAAACACTAAGGAGCATTGCTTTAGTAGAAGAGGATTTCAATAGGCACATTCCTTTGAAGAAATCACACACATATTTTTCCATGATCTTCCTATGGCACAAAGGATATCACTGGATTTGGTTTTTAACCTATCACTACAACCTTTATCCAAACAGGTTTTAAATTAGAATTCTATACTTAGATACACTGCCTTTCATACCAAAGTGGAGAATGATTGGGCAATGAATGTCTCTAATGCTATTTGATGGATCATTCTAAATAAATAAATAATTCTCCAATGCTATCTTGATGAATAATTTATTCCCTTGGCTTTGGCTCTACTTTATACTATCTATATTACAACCACGTATCAAAATCAAAATGTGAACAAGTGGTAATTTGAAATACGGAGTATGGACACTACTAAAATAACACATCTCTGTAAATAAAGGTGAAAATATGCATGTGTCTATGTTCCTCAAAGATTCCTACATGGCTTGATGGATATGGACCAAGTTTGGTAAATAAGTCCTTCACCATTCAAATTAAAATCCTGGTAGGATTTAATCTAAAATATCCAGTCCTTTCGGAACCAGGGCCCCAATTAAAAATGAGATTAGATGTCTCTCCTGAATTTAAGATAGCATTACCCAGACTTCTTTTCTATATTTTTAGGCTTCTTCATGCAAGAGATGTGAGTTCTTGCAATACAACTTTTTGGAGCCTAGCAGGTTCTTGTTGCTTCTATGCACATGTATTCCATTCATTTGGTGGGGTTGTTGATAAAGGGTTTTTTTGGATCTGGACAAGATGATCTTCAGAGTTTACCCTCTTTGCCAGGGATCATGGGTGTTGCAGTCCAGCAACATCTGCATTGCTAGTTCTTCCCCATTTTCTAGCAGTTAATGTTGTGCTAAAACAACACAATCCACTACATAAGCAGAAACAGAAGACTCTGCCATCTGGGACCAGTAAACAGAAGAGAAAAACAAATGATCTACAGCAACATTTAGAATACAATGCCTCCATGGTCATATAAACAAAAATCATGGTTGTCATTATTTGTAAACTTTTCGTTTTATTGTAATAATGACCTCACTAGTCAAAATGCAATTTTTCCAAAGTGTATTTTCTGAAAATAATGTAGCAATTCTTGTGTTCATTTAAATTGCCTTTTCTCCTAATAAATGTGTCATTAACCATTCCATAGTCCTCCCAACCTATAAGGGGAGCTTGGATAATACATCCTGCTAATGTTTAGTGAGATATCCAGATCATAAGTGCGTGGTCCGCACAGGGAGAATGGACAGGGCTCTAGCCTGAGAGTCTGGGATTAGTGGATGCCAGTGCAGTAGGTCAACCAGCTCATTGGCTCCAGTCCTCCCCCCTCCTTTCTTTGATGGAGCATCCCTTGCCCCACTCCTTTGTGCATTGACACAAGGTTCCCACTGCCCCTCTCTCACACATACTTGCAAGCCCCTGGCTTTAGCCACCACCTCCCCTCTTTCTCTCCCCCTCAAAAGAAGGCATCCTATAGCGCTACCTCCCAAAATAAGGAGAAAATATATTCACCCCTCCAACGAGAGTTCCTCTTTTGATTCTCATAAATAAACAGGTTAATCTTAGAGTGGCCTCAAGACTCTCCTTTTTCATCTTACCTTTTTTATATTGGGACAGACTTCTGAATGCAATTTACAACAAAAAAAAACCCCTGCAAAGTATATTTGCCAATATCGCCCCTCCATTAAACTGTTTTGTACAGAAGCAGTTAGTTTCTTCGGTTGAAAAATCATTCAGCAGACATGGCAAAGCGCAACTAGTTAAGAGTGACTTACTCCTCTAGCAATTTTGAGCATCAAAAATGCTTTAGCTAAGGAAGTTGATGGGGGCCCCGGTGGCGCAGTGGGTTAAAGCACTGAGCTGCTGAACTTTCTGACCAAAAGGTTGCAGGTTCGAATCTGGGGAGTGGCGTGAGATCCCACTGTTTGCCCCAGCTTCTGCCAACCTTAGCAGTTTGAAAACATGCAAATGTGAGTAGATCAATAGATACCGCTCTGGCAGGAAGCTAACGGCTCTCCAGCCAGTAATGCAGTAATGCCGGCCACATGACCTTGGAGGTGTCTATGGACAATACCGGCTTTTTGGCTTAGGAATGGAGATGAGCACCAAACCCCAGAGTTGGACATGACTAGACTTAATGTCAGGGGAAAACCTTTACTTTTACCTAAGGAAGTTGATTTTACTGAAGTTTCTGGAAAAAAAATCATCAACCAAAGCTAAACATATTTTGAGATAATTTTTGATATTGTTGTAAGTTGTTATTATATACATCCTTATAGTTTTAAAAATAAATATAAGAGATTTATTTTTTCCCCCTAAATCCTGTAGTGTAGAGCATTACACTTCCTTTAACTTTTGTGGTAGGTAGAGGAGTCCACCAATGATTCTGACCCACTTCAGGATGTGATGGTCATGCATAAGTGAGACAATTAAAGGAGGAGTTGGAGTAGATTGAAGAAAGTGGTTTAAGAGAATCATTTCTATCCATAATACAGAAATTGATTTTAAAATATATTACTATGTGTTCTCAAGCAATTGCACATCATTTTGGAGAACTGGGCCATATAAGTTGTGCTAAATTCTGCACTTGCAAATGTGCACACTCCCTGCCTCTGGCAAGAAAAAATATTGGCATTCTCTGGTTCCTAGCTATGACTTGGCTCTTTCTTTTGCTTCTCATCCAAAAGTGAGCCTCGCCAAAAGAACAGCATCCTTTAATACCGCATGACCTTCCTAAGTAACTGGCTCAGTCAGGAAAAATGCCACCAAAACTTAGATTATTTTCCTTGGCAATAATCTGTCCATCTTCTAACTAACCTAAATGCTACGTTGCATAGGAAATTCTAAAGTGATTATTGCTCCAAGTACCAGGGCTTCAGGCAATAACTAAGACTAGAAACAGACAATTGTTTTTTCAGAATACTGTGTATTCTGAAAATCAAAGTGGTATAATAAAGCCAAAAAGCTGACTAAAGGGAAAAAATAGTGGAACAAAAAGCTTAGGGGACATTTATGTATGTCAGTGGGTACTATTGGTTCTATCAAGAAACCATCTTTAAGTAACCAAAAAGCTATTGTCTGTCTCCTGCATTATGCATTTCCCCAAATAAAGAGACTAATCTGATAGTCTCAAAACATCCCACTGTATTGCTACTATCCCAAGGATAATATGACACAAAATCCATAGGGATATATTTGAATTAGAAGTGGCTGTTCCTGGTTACAAGATACCTTCTCGGAGAACAGCCTTGGTAACCCCAGATTACTTCTTAAATTAGGTTGTATCTCCAAATTCCTTTATGCTTTTTCTGTTATGGTATATTTCCTCTTTTCTCCACACTACCTAAATTCTTCTAGAAATTGCCCATATTTTAAGATCTTTATCAAAAGATATCTTCACAGTGCTCACAGCTTCAGAGATCAGGAACTAAAAGAACTATCTATTCAAACTTTTGTCACAGTCGGTGCTGTATTGTCTCCACAAATGGAAGTTCTCAAGTGTTTCAGACAGAAGCAACATTATGAACAAACTTTACTTTTACCATGATTCTAGACAAGACTGGGTAAATCAACGGTGCAACACAACATCTTGAGAATTCTCTAGATCCCTCTAGAACCTTCAACTCATAACAAAGAAAGAATTGCTGACAGCATTTTCCAGTAGCACCTCCAACAAGCCCACTAGGTTGCTTACAACATTCTCAGCTGCTATTATTATTATCCCTTGCTTTATCTCCCCCAACGGGCACTCAATTTACTCAAATGTAATGTGCTATTGATTGTAATGCGCACCACAGTTTGGAGGTGCACATTACCAAAAATGAATTTTCTATCCATTTTGTTTCCATTCGCACCATGGTGCCAGTGATTTCACTTGCAACCTCAGCTTGGGGGGGGCACTGGTTGCAACCTCAGCTTGAGGGGGGTTTTCTGGTGCTTATCCTCTGCCACTCATCTGATGAGATACAAAAGAGAAGCCAGCTGGGAAGGGAAGAGGGATTTCTGGTGTTTCTCTGGTTGAGAGAAGCACGAGAAACTCAGGGGAAAGTGAGAGGGGTTTTCTGGTACTTCTCCCAGCTGGAAGAAGAAAGAGAAGCCTTGGCACTCCCATGCCGAGCCAGATGAATTCTCACCAGCCTTGGTGCCTGAATGGGGCCAGTTGGGAAGCCCCCTTGGGCACACAATTGTATTGTGCCACTGAATCTTAATGCACACCCCAATTTTTGCAAGGTAATTTAGCAAAAGAAAGGTGCATATTACATTTGAGTAGATACAGTAAATCTCTAGATTGAAGTTTTTCCAGAACTATCTGGAGATACAAGGGACTGAAATTGGGACTTTCAACTAGCAAGTGACAATCAGAGACCCTTTGTGGTGTTAGAACCCCAGATGAAACATTTTTCCTCAAGGAGTTCAACTAACCCTACTATTAATTACTGTATATACTCGAGTATAAGCCGACCCAAATATAAGCCGAGGTAAAGTGTCATATCAGTTCCCTTTTGCCTTCTGTCTGGCTTCTCCTACTGATACAGTCTAGAATTGCATTGGCCTTTTCAGCTATAGCATCACACTGTTGGCTCATGTGATTGACTAAGACTTCTTTCATAGAATCCTAAAGTTGGAAGGGACCTCTAATGGACCTCTACTTCAACCCCCTTCATTCTGCCTTCATGCTGGGAAAGCACATTCAAAGGACCCTCAACAGATGGCAATCCATCCTTAATAAAAATATTAATCATAATCATAACCATAATAGAATTGGAAGGGACCTCTAAAGACCATCTAGTCCAAGGACCTTCTGCCTTCAAGCAGCAAAAGCACAATCAAAGCACCCTGACAGATGGCCACCCAGCCTCAACAACAACAACAACAACAACAACAATAACATTAATACTAATAAATAGTTACAAGATATCCCTTAGGCCATCTAATCCAACCCCCTTCCGCCTTCATGCAGCAGAAGCACAATCAAAGAACTCCTGACAGATGGCCACCCATCTTCAATAATAACAACAACAATAACATTAATACTAATAAAGAGTTGCAGGTGACCCCAAGGGCCATCTAGTCCAATCCCCTTCTGCCTTCATGCAGCAGAATCACAATCAAAGCACCCCTGACAGATGGCCACCCAGCTTCAGTAATAGCATAATAACAATAATAACAAAAACAACAACAATAAAGAGGGTTGGAAGAGACCCCAAGGGCCATCTAGTCTAACCCCCTTCTGCCTTCATGCAGCAGAATCACAATCAAAGCAGCCTGACAGATGGCCACGCAGCCTCAATAGTATAACAACAACAACAACACTAATAAAGAAGGTTGGAAGAGACTCCAAGGGTCATCTGGTCCAACCTCCTTCTGTCTTTCCCTGCTCCACCCTTGCACTGCGTGAGCCTTCCTTGGTGGCAGCAGCGACAGCAGAGGAGGAGGGAGCCCTGGCGGCAGGGGTTTCTGCAGCCTTGCTCTCCTCCTCCCTCGGCCCATGTGCAATGGTTTGTCCATGGTCCTCGCTCTCCTCCAGGCTTGGAGGAGGGAAAGATGCATGGGGGGGGGGGGCGAGGGAGAAGAGGCGAGGAGCTTGGCAGGAAGGCCTGTGGAAAGGGCTCTTCTTTCCCGCCAGGACCCTCACCCAAATATAAGCCGAGGAGAGGTTTTTCAGCCTAAAAAGGGGGCTGAAAACCCCGGCTTATATTCGAGTATATATGGTAACTGTCGATGAATACATATCAACTTTTATAATGGAATGCAATTGCTGTGGGACTGGAATCCACTTTACAGATTGGTCAAGTCATTGAGAGCAACAGAATGCTTGTTTCTGCTTGTTCAAAGTTTAGGTTTTTAAAAAATAAATAAATGGCTATATAAAATTGATTAAACATTAGTGAAACTGCTCACAATCAATCATATTCATTAAATATTACTAAAATGATTAAAATTACCAACTGAAATCAATTTTTATATTGTATTTTACTGTGTTTGTTAGGCCACTCTGAGTCCCCCCTCGGGGGTTGAGAAGAGCGGGGTAAAAATGCTGAAAATAAAGAAATAAATAAATAACCAATGATGTTTTATTTGCATAGAGTGAATGGGCATTGTAAAATAATGACAAGTCAGCAAGGTGCTCAAATTATGCTGGAGGAATTAACTCTCAATACTACTATATCATGTTGATTAATCCCTTTTAAAGTGGTAGGTTAAAAAAGGGGAAGCTCAACCTAATACCAGTTTGATAAAGACAGTCCCAATTAATACCACATTTATTTATTTACCATATTTATAGACCGCCTTTCTCAGCCTGAAGGCGACTCAAGTCAGTTTACAGTTGGCACAATTTGATGCCCCCAACAACATAAAATATAATTGAAAACATTTAATATACTGTATAAAACCAATAAAAACATAAGTCCTCAGCGTCTCCTTACTAAAATCATTTTCCAGTCGCATCATCCAGTCATTCCGTGGATCTAGATTTGCCAGTAACATGCATTTGCAGATGCTTGCTCAAAAAGCCAGGTTCTAACTTTCTTTCGAAATGTTTTTCAGATACTTTAAAAATGTCCCAGTTTCTTTCCCCTCCCCTCACTTTCCTTTGATCTCTTTTTAGTTCAACTGCTTCAAACTAAATTAAGGTGCAAAAGGAGTTTGCATTCAATTCACTCAGTGGGGGAGAGGAGGGGCAGAATCGTGTCCTTCTCAGCAGGTTCAGACAAAAACAAATTGCTCCCACCCGTTCTAGTTCACCTGTTCCTCCTCATGAATAGGCATGCTGACTTTAATTAATATATTTACTATGATACTGAATTCAAATGAACTAACATGACTATAACCTAGCGCAGGGCTGACCAACTTCTACCGGCCCAGGGGCCTGAATTCCAGTCACTGATGACCTGGGGGGCCGATGGTCTGCCCCCACCCCCAGCTCCGCCCCCCCAGCCCCTCCCCCGGCTCCAATTTACTTACAATTCATAAGAAGCATCCATACAATCAAATATAATATTTTACTAAGGGGAAATGCAGGGGGGGAATTCATAAGGGGCATCCATACCCAATTACATAATAATAACATAAAGGTTAGCCTACCTTCCCAAACGCGCAGGATCCAGGAGTAGCCGGACCACGAGCAGAGGCGACGACCGACTGAGGCAGCAGCCGAGAAGGTCCAAATCGCATCTGCGTGGGCCGCAGGGATTAAGTAGCCAAGATTTTGGCAACAGGAGTATCACAAGACTACGGAAGCCACACGGGATTTCACTCTCAACGCAGGCGTGATCTCGCGTTGAGGGCGAAATCTCATGTGGCTTCCGTAGTCTCGCGATACTTGCTCCGAAACCCGGAAGTGGGTAATTTTTAAAAATATTATTATTTAATTTTTTTATGTTTTATTTAAAAGCTTAGGGGGCCGCAGGGAAGGGGCTGGGGGGCCTTATACGGCCCCCGGGCCACCAGTTGGACAGCCCTGACCTAGCGCACTGATTTTCATCTGTGCAGTGTTGCGTGGAGGAGGTCCAGCACCTATTCATAGCAACACGATTTCTGTTGCCTTCAAAGTGCAATAACGCTCAGAATGTCCAAAGCCTTTCAGAATAATTCATTCATTTCCTTATTTAAAATAATCATATGCTGCTTCTGACATTTCTCAAGCACCGATTAAGCAGCCTCAGGGGAAAAAATTGTTTTGTTTGGGGCTGAAGTGAGCAACTCTAGGAAGAATGATCTATAGCCAAATTGCTACTGGAAAAAGGTAAAGGTCCTTACCCAGTAAACACCACCAGCCAATAAACACCAGCTGGTGGTGTTTACTGGGCTCAGAATAAAATCTTGAGGTCTTGGTATGTTTATGAGGAGACAGGTAATCCTCCAAGTTACCTGGTCCAAGTCATAAACTACTTTAAAGACCAGAACCAGAACCAAACATCTAAAAGTGCATATTTTTTCCTGGAAATATTTCAGAAGATGCTATATTAAATATTGCAGTACTTAATATATTAAATATGTCTGTAATTTTAAAGAGAGAGAAGAGGAAGAATAAATGAAACTTTTCCATATCTTATATCCAAGTTTCATGAAACTCTGACCTACTTGTATTTATGTTAGTGAGGAATACTCATGCTTTTCAGTCCTGAGATGACCTTTATCCAAATCGAATTTTGGGATCCATGGTAGTTCTGATACTGTGAACCACTATAAGCAAAGCTTTGATCTAACAGTGGGTCTCAATATAAAATAGTTGAAAACTACTGCATTTGTTGATAACTTCAACTTATGGTAGGAGTCAGTGTAGTGATCTCCAAAAACCAGGGTTCGATTCCCTGCTCAGCCCTGGAAACTCACTAAGTGACTTCAGAAAACCCTATGATGGATTTGCCTTCAGGTCACCATAAGCCAGAAGCAGAACAGTAATTCAGAAGTGGGTGATACATTGTTTCTGCAACGTGGAAAAGGAATTTTTGCTGTTTTTCTTAACAGATGGTATTATTACATTATTTTCCCATGTATATTCCATACATAATTGAAAAAATAAAAAGTTCAATGTTAGTGTTATCTTGCCTTAATTCTTTACTTGTTCCTCAGATTTAACAACTTTTCAGCTTACTATTGTCTGTAAATGGGTCCAAGTGCTACTACGGTATGAGTTGTGTAATATTTATGGTGAGAAAATCAACACCCTCACATAACATTCCAGTCTATAATACTGGCTTTGACAGATGAGAACTACATAAAAGCTTGGGATTTAAGAGTGCTATTTTTTCCTTTATTGCCACCATACAGTCCTTCCCATTGTGGAAATATTCTTTGGCAGTTTAAAAATAGACCCTTATTCTCCTAGGCAGCTGAAGAGGCTTTCCACAGCTCAAAGAGCACATGCTAAGATTCAAAACTGCCAGCTCTATTCGCTTGAACATTAGGATGAGAGCCAACAGACTTGATTTATCTTTCAGACACATTTGTAGATTGCCTTGCTTCCAAGGAACTCAGAATATGATACACATCATTATCTCCTGCTACCTCCATTACAGAGTTTGGAAAACTTGACATTTTGGACTAGTAGCCTCAAAAAGTACCTTTTCCAAAGTATAAATTTATGAAGTGGCTTAAGCCAAGAGAGGAAGACTTGTCCAACACTTCTAAGCATTGCCTTCTGTGTCTTCATGGCTATGTTTCAGCGATGCAGAGAAGAAGATGCACTTTGGCCAGTTGGCATTCATGAAAGAACATGATCAGACTGAAATTCAACTAACAGAGTAGGCAGTGTGACTGATGGGATTAGACTTCAGTTCATAGCATTGCTCACATTTGATTATTTTGGTTGCTGTGAGTCATGCATGGAGGTATCTTTGATTCCTGCCCGACTCTCAGAAAGGCAACCTAGCACCAGGCTCTCAGAAAGGCAACCTAGCACTTATTAAGAGTTGGCAGTAAGAGGGACAGTGATGGGAGTTGGCAGTAAGAGGGACAGTGATGGGGTTGGTGAATGGGAGAATTGTGTTATAGTTTTTACCCCCTAATCTCTGATAGTAAGACTTCTAAGGGGCTGGGTATCCCTATGAAAGAAGCATTTTCAGAAGCTGCTGGGGGATGAAAATTGGCTCACTTGGTCTAGCCAGTACTAAACAATCATTCATTGAGGTGAATTCTAACCTCTGTCACAGTATTTCAGACCCTGGTAGAAAAGAGAGGAAATCTTTGACTATGATGTGAAGAATACACCCATTTCTAGAGACAAAAAGATACCCACATAATTCATTTTTAATCAGGCTGAGTGGCTTATCTGTAAGAGCAACATGAGTCACTATAGGTCACCAATGTTTCTTTCCAGTGTTTTAAATGGATTTGAAGATGGGCAAAAGATTTGCCAAGCCAAATGGAAAACCTGTAAGAAAACTGTTTGACAGCTATTCCAGCTGCTTGATTTCCATGCAAGAAGATACTAAATAAAGTGGTACGCTTATACAAACACTTGGGCTTGCTTAACTCTAAGGAAGTGCTCCAAGTGACTTAGACACTAGAAATCTTCAAGGCTGCCAAGACTGTAACCAAGAGCTCTTGACGTTCAAGACCTACAATTTGCCTAAAAGTCTACACTTCAAAACATGAGTTTCAACTGTCAACAGAAATGGCAAACAATAGCAATTCCAAGTTGTTTTCTAGGCAACCATCCAGACACTTGGTTATATCACTGATTTTTTCCATAAAATCTCCAGGAAAAAAGAATGAAGGAATGTGACAGCTCCTCCTGGTGGCCAGAAGCTGGAATGTTAAATTGCTTCTATGTCTGCCATATATGTTGTATGTCAATGGCATTGAATATTTGCCTGTATATGTGCCCTGAGTCCCCTGTGGGGTGAGAAGGGCGGAATATAAATGATGTAAGTAAATAAATAAAATGAGAGGCACAGCACAGGCAAAAGGGAAAAAGGAAAGGTGATAATGGATACATGCATGCAATAAAACATGTGATATTTACAAATTGTATAATATACCATATTTCACTGATTTTAAGATGCACCCCCCTCTGCCAAATTGGGACTAAAAAGGGAGGGTGCATCTTAGAATTGCTGATTTTCAGTTGTTTTTAAAAGAGGACCATGAGTGGCAGCAGTAGATGGGGGGGGGGCAGCAGGGAAGAAGCGTGGAGCCATCAAACTGCTTTCCCCCCTTTATTCGCTGCCTTACTTTCAATGTGTAAGCTCACCCCCCAGTCCTTCAGCTGCCTAGCTCCCAATCTTTAAGGAGTCTATGATTTATAAGGAATCCCCCCCCCCCCAAATTGACATTTCAAAAAGTGGGGATATCTTGGAATTGATAGCATCCTAGATTCGGTGAAATAAGGTACATACACAGTTGTTCTTATCAAGTACAAAACAAGGCTTTGGTATGGAAGATTGAAGAAGATATATGGCTCCCTATAACTCTCACAGTGACAACTTGTATGAGCAGAAACTCTGGCCCCATGGATACTATGGCTTCTAAGGGTTGGTTTCAAATTCTGTGAAGCTGTGTGACTTTATAATTCTAGCATCTATTGACAGGTTATTTTCTGGGACAGTCTGAGAAAACATCTTAAATTTATGCTCCCATCTAGGCTTTCTGCCTTAGACCAAAAAGTTGGAGAGGAAAAGCATGCTGTGTTTTAATGTCAATGTACAAGTGGTACAATAATTAATTTCCTTATGAAAATACATCACCACACAGTAATGTTAAGCAAATTCTGGATTTAACTGCAAAGGCTTGATGTTATTCCAAGCAGCAACATTCTATCGTGGCTTCCTTCAGAGTCAAGATGTTAAAATTTCACAGCTTTTAGTTTAATTACTATTTGAAGTGGTGGGGGCAGAGAGTGATTTCATTGTAGCAGGGAGAATCTTTGAGACGAAGGACATTACCACATAGTTGCCGCAATCCCACATCATTTCCATGACATGGGATAATGGGAGGCTTCACACAGCCGCTGGCAAGGGTGCACTTCTGGGTGGATGGTGTAAATCTGCTATGCTGCTTCCCCTCCTTTATTTGTTTGGTTTTCAAAGTTTTTCATCACCACTTCTCATTCATTTCTTGATATTTTTTAAATACAACAAGGGGAGAATGGAAAATACCACCAAAGAAGCACCTGGACTCCGCACACAAGATATATCCTGGGACTGTAAAACTGTCAGGGACTATTGATGGGTTTTCTGGGGTGGTGGAGGATCGACAATGGGGACTGCCCAACGTAATCCTGCTACTGTGCTGGTTTGCTACCTCCATGCATTAAAGTCCTAAAAGATCATCCGGACTGGCTGATTTGGTGAAATTGTGTGTGTGTGTGTGTGTGTGTGTGTGTTTTTAAAAAATATTCATCTGACACGCCTCCTGTCCTAGTCTGTTTCTTGTGATTTTTTGAGACTTGCTATGACTTTTTTAAAAAAAAAAACTGGGGACAGGAGGTGTGCCTTTTCCCGCAGTCCCAGGAGTTTCTAATACAGGTGTATTAGAAACTTGCCGTAGCTGCATCCATTGTGTTGATTTCTTGAGCACTTCCAGGCTGCCCACTGATGACATTTCAAATAGGTCATTCCTGGAGGGACAGTCCCAGAAGGTGTTATTGGGTGACACCTGTTCAACCCCATAACCGTTGTCATGTGGACTCCCTCAGGGTCCAGTATTATCCCCAATGTTGTTTAACATCCCTCATGAAGCTGCTGTCGGAGATCATCCGGAGTTCCAGAGTACGTTGTTATCTGTATGCAGACGACTTCCAAATCTATCACTCCTTCCCACCTGTTACTAAGGAGGCTGTTCAGACCTTGAAACGGTGTTTGGCAGCTGTGTCAGACTGGATAACAAATTGAAACTGAATCCAGACAAGACAGAGGTCCTCCTGGTCAGTTGAAAGGCCAAACAGGGCATAGGGTTACAGCCTGTGTTGGATGGGGTTACACTCCCCCTGAAGATGCAGGTTCGCAGCTTGGGAGTGATCCTGGATTCATTGCTGAGCCTGGAATCCCAGGTTTCGGTAGTTGCCAGGGGAGCTTTTGCACAGTTAAAACTTGGGCGCCAGCTGTGCTCATACCTTGGGAAGTCTGACTTGGCCACAGTGCTCGATGCTCTTGTTACATCCCGAATAGATTACTGCAATGCACTCTATGGGGGGTTGCCTTTGAAGACTGTTCAGAAACTTCAACTAGTCCAGATTACTAACTGGAGCAACATACAGGGAGTTCATCTAAGAACATAAGAACATAAGAAGAGCCATGCTGAATCGGGCCTCAGCCCATCTAGTCCAGCATTCTGTGTCACACAGTGGCCCACTAGTTGTACACGGGGATCTCTAGCAGAAAGGAGGGCAGAACCCTCACCTGCTCCCGACCCCCCACAACCAGTACCCGGGGAAAATCCTGCCTGCCTCCATCAACACAGAGGTGGCACTTGGATGTCCATTTCAGTAGCTACTGATTCCCTTGGTATCCATGAATCTGTCTAATCCTGCCTTGAAGCTGTCCAGGCTGACCGCTGTCACAACCTCCTCTGGAAGTGAGTTCCATAACCCAATGACCCTCTGGGTGAAGAAATATTTCCCTTTATTAGTCCTAACTTTCCTACCTTGGAGCTTTAGGGAGTGCCCCCCCTTCCTGATCATGCCAAGCATAGAATTTGCTTTTTTACTGCTGCTGCGCACTGGGTTGACATCTTCATTGAGCTGTCCACAAAACCCCAAGATCCCTTTCCTGGTTTGTCTCGGAAAGCTTTGACCCCATCAATTGGTAGGTGTAGTTGGGGTTCTTTGCCCCGATGTGCATGACTTTACACTTGTTTAGGTTAAAATGCATTTGCCACTTTGTTGCCCATTCACTCAATTTCGAGAGATCTTTCTGGAGCTCTTTGCAATCAGTTTCATTTTTAACTACCCTGAACAATTTAGTGTCGTCTGCAAACTTTGCTACCTCAGAATTTACTCCTACATCCAGGTCATTAATGAATAAATTAAAAAGTAACGGACCCAAAACTGAACCTTGGGGTGCGCCACTTCTCACCTCTTTCCACCCAGAGAAATGTCCATTTATTACCACCCTTTGTTTCCTACAGTTTAGCCAGGTTCCAATCCAGGACAAGACCTGTCCTCTGATTCCATGGCTGAAGAGCTTATTTAGGAGCCTTTGGTGAGGGACTTTGTCAAAAGCCTTTTGAAAGTCAAGGTAAACAATATCGACTGGGTCCCCTTTATCTATGTGTTTATTTACACCCTCAAAGAATTCTAACAAGTTAGTAAGACATGATTTGCCTTTGCAGAAACCATGTTGATTTTCCTTCAGCAATGCCTGTTCTTCTATGTGCTTAGTAATTTTTTCTTTAATAATGGTTTCCATCACTTTGCCTGGAACTGAGGTTAGACTAACTGGCCTATAATTTCCTGGATCACCCCTGGATCCTTTCTTGAAGATCGGAGTTACATTTGCCTCCCTCAGTCCTCGGGTACAGTGCCTGATCTTAGAGAAAGGTTATATATTTTGGCTAGAATTTCAGCAATTTCACACTTGAGTTCCTTAAGAACTCTGGGGTGGATGCCATCTGGCCCTGGTGATTTGTTGACATTTAGTTTAGTAAGGCATGTGAGAACATCTTCCTTGTTTATCTCTATCTGGTTTAATTCATTTAATTCCCTCCCTGAGAAAAAACTGACTCAGCTGCAGGCATATGTTGTCTGTCCTCCTGTGTGAAAACGGAGGCAAAGAAGTCGTTTAGCCGCGGCAATCTCCTTGTCTTCACTTATTGTCCCTTTCTTACCATTTTTCGTCAAGTGGCCCAACTGCTTTTCTAGTTGGGTTTCTACTTCTGATGTACTTAAAGAAGTACATCAGAATTCAGCTTGTTTTACAAGCTGAATTTGTTTCAAATAAAAAAATAAATAACATTCCTAATTTAAAAGTTGTCAAGCAGACAAACATGTTAGTTTAAGCCTGTACAACATAGTTCATCGATCATTGCAAACTAATAATCCATATAATGATCCATATTTCATAACTCATCACCATATTTATTATTTATCCTCATAAACCTTATTATATATGAGTTCAATTTACATGTTATTAAAATTTTAAAAATGCTAAAGAGTACAGACTTGGGATATTCAAAAACACAAGGAAGTAGATTTTCGATATAGTTAAGAATATTTAAAAATGGGACAGTTACAAAATTTCAACTTTCATGTAAAAACCAATGGAGTGGAAGGGAACTCTGTGCTTTCCAGCACATTTCACAATCCCACCAGGATCTGAATGCCTTTAGTGAAATAAGCAGCCTACGGTTCTTTGTTTTACTTTAACTCAAGCAACAACATCAGAACCTGCATTTAAATGTGTATGGTAATACAGAGTCACATCTAGCCCCAGGAGAAAGAAATCAGGACTCAATTTAGTTCTACAATACATATATAGTATTAAGCTTAAGATCTATTTTTTTCTTTTTACTTGAGAGCAGGAAAATAGTGTCCTCATTTGAACTGGGACTAGACGGATAGGAGAGGGATGTTTAAATATCCATTCCTGATTTATATAAAACCACGCCACATAGAGGGGAGAGGAAGGGGGAAATGACTCAGTTGATGCCATTTCCCCACTCTTTTAGCCTTTGCTCATTAAACATCCTCCAGTCATGTAAAGCAGACATGATCCAGATGGGAATCACATGTGCCTACTTATAAGTAAGAGAGAAACTGATCTGAATTCTGTAGAATATAGATTTACCGTAGAGTTTAGTTTAGCCTGAGTCAGAGTTTCCTCAAAATCTGCACATAATCGTGAACACATGGTTTCAGTCCATCTTAATCTTTCAGTTCATGTTTGCCCAATTACAGAAATGTTGCTAGTGGTTGAAAAACTATTTATGTCAAATGATCTGGGGTTGTTTCAGCCCATAAGTTCACAGAGAATACAAATAAAATAATGGCTGACAATGCACACTGTGTTTTGATGCCAGAGAAAAAGAATAATCCCCAACCCCACCCCATGTAGCTTAGATCCTTAGTTCTTTTTTTTTCTTTTCCAAAAGTGCATAATGGAAACCAGTTGGTTTTCAAGAAACAGCCAGACAGCAATGATCTCTGGCTGAACTGAAGTGGAAAACAGCTGCAGAATCACAACACAGCATTCAGTAAGCCCCACATAAGTGAATGGAAGGCAGCATCTCACCAATATATATGTTACCTTCATGACACACATTTCTAAGCAGCTGAAGCAATGGTGAATTGTAGATCTGACTCTTTGTGTAGATATGTGTCTGCCTATAAATATGGCTAAAATATATTTGTAGGATGCGGAACTCCAAACTCCACTTGCTCTCACTCCTCCCCTCAACCCTCCTTGCCTCGCTGCACTGAACTGAGCTTGGAAACGTCACCACAACTCCCAGTTTTGCAGAGTTGTAATCTCCCCAAAATCACTTTTTCAGGCTCCGCTGGCTTTGCTGTCCATGCTTTACAGCCTTTTGCACTGACTGAATGCACAAATCAAAATGCAACTGGACACAAAAGGTGTGAGTGAATCTTACATCTGTTCTGTTATCCACTTCATCGTTTGGCCCTAGAAGAGTACAAGCAAATGTCTGCAACTGGAGTTTGTTAGCTAAGTACATATATTTCTTTATCAGGCATGTTCTGATGCATTCCACTGTATTGCGTTTGCTCACAGGATGCCCTTAGAGTCCCAGAAAGGCAATATCTATGGACCCAGGTCCAGCAGAATCCAGAACTTTGTAAGCTGCTAAAACACTCTTGCTTCTAATGTTGAGAAAACAATTTCATTTACTGCTATAGTGAACCAAGTAGTAGCACACCTCCAGCTGAGGATCTGCCCTGAACCGATTGTTGTTGTTTTTTTGTTTTATAACCTACTAGCTTGGGGACCCGGCGGTGCCCGGGTCATTTGAGAAGTGCAGCAGGATGTAGAGTGGGTCATGGGGGCTCTGTGTGCCAAGTTTGGTCTTGATCCATCATTATTGGGAGTTGCAGTGGTATCATGAAATTACTAAAGGTAGTGGAAGTCCCATCATCTCTGGTCCACCCTCCCCCAAAGTGTAGTAGGATGTAGATTGGGTCATGGGGGCTCTGTGTGCTAAGTTTGGTCTGTATTGGTGAATGGATGAGGGTTGCATTGTTTTTCGGAAGTGAGTGAAGGTACTTCAAGTCCCATCATCCGTGGTCCGTCTCACACAAAACTGCAACAGGATGTAGAGTGGGTCATGAGGGCTCTGTGTGGCAGGTTTGGTGTTGATCAGTCATTGGATTAGGTTTGTAGCAGTCTTGGAAAGTGAGGGAAGGTACTGCAAGTCCCATCATCCATGGTCCACCCTTCTCCAATCTGTGCCAGGATGCAGAGTGGGTCATGAGGGCTGTGTGTGGCAGGTTTGGTGTTGATCAGTCATTGGATTAGGTTTGTAGCAGTCTTGGAAAGTGAGGGAAGGTGCTGCAAGTCCCATCATCCATGGTCTGCCCCCCTCCAAAGTTCAGTAGGATGTAGAGTGGGTCACTGGGGCTCTGTGTGCCAAGTGTGGTCTTTATTGGTGTTTGTTGGGGGCCGCAGTGGTCTGTGGGAACAGAGGGGTGTGAAAGTAGTACAGATCCCATCACCCATTGTCAGTCCTCCCCCGAACCTCACCAGGACGTGAAGGCAGTCATAGGGGATATGTGTGCCAAGTGTGGTCTCGATCAGTAATTGGATGAGGGTCGCAGCGGACTTGGGAAGTGAGTAGAGGTACTTCAAGTCCCATCATCCATGGTCCACCCTCCTCCAAACTGCAACAGGATGTAGAATGGGTCATGAGGGCTCTGTGTGGCAGGTTTGGTGTTGATCAGTCATAGGATTAGGTTTGTAGCAGTCTTGGAAAGTGAGGGAAGGTACTGCAAGTCCCATCATCCATGTTCTGGCCCCCTCCAAACTTCAGTAGGATGTAGAGTGGGTCACTGGGGCTCTGTGTGCCAAGTGTGGTCTTTATCAGTGTTTGGTGGGGGCCACAGTGGTCTGTGGGAACAGAGGGGTGTGAAAGTACTACAAATCCCATCATCCATTGTCAGTCCTCCCCCAAACCTCACCAGGACGTGAAGGCAGTCATAGCGGTTATGTATGCCAAGTTTGGTCTCGATCAGTGATTGGATGAGGGTTGCAGCGGACTTGGGAAGTGAGTAGAGGTACTTCAAGTCCCATCATCCATTGTCCACCCTCCTCCAAACTGCACCAGGATGTAGAGTGGGTCTTGGGGGCTGTGTGTGCTAAGTGTGGCCTGTATTGATCCTTTTTGCTGGCCTCAGTGGTCTGTGGGAACCAAAGTGTTTGAAAGTACTACAAATCCCATAATCCGTGGGTCATGTCCCCCGAACCGCACCAGGCCGTAAAGGGGATTAGGGGGGTTATGTGTACCAAGTTTGGTGCAGGTCCATCACCCGCGCTGGTCGCTGTGGCCTGTGAAAGTGGCTGCCACATATCCGCCCTCCCGCCCTTCCGCCCTCCGCACACATACAAACATTCCGCTTTATAAAGGTATACAGATACAGATACTGTGCCTTGTATGTAGGCTCTTTTCCAAGCAAACTATAAAGCACAATATTAGTTAGGCATGGAAAGGATGTTCAAAATATGGTATTTCTTTTGTCCAGGGTCAAGGAACCCTGATCAGAAAAGTCCTTATATTGAAACAAGTGAGATAAAAATACAGCAAATAAATAAATAGGAATATAATTTTCACAGTTCAGGACTTGCTCTAAGCAAAATTTGTGCATAAAATGCCATTTACAGTGCAAAACAGTGTGACATTTCTGCAGAAAAAATCCCCAACTGAAATGTTATGGCAACACAGAAACGTTTTCTGTGCAGAAAA
Source organism: Anolis apletophallus (assembly GCA_030556195.1). NCBI lineage: Eukaryota > Metazoa > Chordata > Lepidosauria > Squamata > Anolidae > Anolis > Anolis apletophallus. Next base: position 152,876,400 of record JARBWK010000003.1, on the reverse strand, counting down.
AAAGTTTCATCTATTTTAATTAGTTTTCAATGCAAAACAAGCACATACACATTTTTCACAGAGCAAGTCCTGAAGTGTGAAGAGGCTTCTGAAACTGCACAGAAGACTTTATCACACTGAGAAGAAAACTGCTGTAAATAATTGTTTTTTCCTTTGAGGTGGAAATTAGTGAAGAATTACACTATACTGTATTACATTAATGAGCAACACTAAGGGAATTCATCAGTTGGGGAAATGGGAGCATGAAGGTCCTCACGCATGAACAGACTAGAGCTATTTTAATACATCCCTATTTATACTGATAGGAACATCATCTGACAGACCATGCATCCCACACCTACATCTAGGTCTCAGTTATTTTCTGAAAATGCGTTCCTGTCTAAGCCCTGATTTTGAAAACTTTTTCATACTAAAAATTAGCTACTTCTACTAGAAATAGAGTGGCAATGTCCCACTTTACAAAGTACAATCTTCTATTTGGTTGTTCATCCCAAGTTTGGTTCAAAGTTCAAAAATGGACAGCATTGGTCCTGCAGTTGTTCATTAGCATCTATTACTTTGACAGAAGACTGAGCGTAAGCAAAGAGGTCATTTGGTCACAGTCTTCTCCACAATTGTGAGCTGTTCTGGTTAAATTATGAATTTTGTTTTCTAAATCTGTATTTAAATACAGAAATATCCTCTTTTTCATCATGCATTTCCTCTTTGTGGGAGTAACCACTATAAGAAGATAGGGAACAAATAATGGATTGAGAAAACTGGATATACACAGCAGCCTTTGAAACTACTGCCATGCTGATCTGCACTGATTAGTGAAAGATTAAATCCACCCAATTTGATTCAGAATCAAACTCATTTAGAGTTTTTGGGGGATAACAGCCCTCACATTTGCAAGTTTCCTCCCTTTCCTAAGCCAAAATTGGACTGCTCAAAAATGAGGAAAGTACAAAGCAGAATGGGGTCTCTATTAGCTTTCAGAACTCAACCATGAAGGCTTCTAAATATGATTGAATTCTCAATTATTAATACATAATTTTAGCTGTTTTATTCTTTTGACTGAATGAGTTCGAGTATTAAAAATTGGCTTCTGGAGTTCTTGCTGGAGGAAAGAACTATTTAAAGGTCTGGGCCAACACAGAAGCAGCCTTTTAGTTAAGCATCAGCAGTTATTTTCTTCCACTCAAAATTTGGTATGTTAGGCAAGACAAGGCACAGAGAATTGACATGTTGAGATTGATATTGCCGAGACTTCATTAACCTAGGTGAAATTTGGAAGCTGCGCTCATAATAGACCTTTCTGAAACACCATCTATTTCTGAAATTCTTCTTCATCCTAATTATACCTGATTTATCCTTAGTTCACTTTCAATATGTTTTAAATGAATAGCTGTATTACTCAAACAGAAGAGTACCTTGTATTTGGCTTCAAGTTCTCAATGGGTAAATTTGTGTTTCCTGAAGATTTGGTTGACCATTTGTTTCTGATGAAGTCGTCATATGATGCACTGTAAACCAAATATCCTGTGAAGAAAAGAAGATGATATATTAGGCTGGGAGATAGAAAGGAAGCCTTACAATCCAATACACCACCAGAACTACCATCAGGTCAATATGCAGCAACCATTGGTCCCATTCCTTTGGAGATTTTGGGAGGTCCACCCAAAGCTTCTTCAACCTGCTGCCAAGAGAAGTTGGACTGATTACCCCTCTGTTGTCCTCCCACTGGCAGGTAAAGAAAGTCTTTACTCAAGCAAGCCTTAGGCATGTAAGTTGGTCAGTTACTATAGTGAGTTTTAATTGGTCAGACAGTATGACTTTTATGGTTTTAACTGTAATTTGTTTATTCATTATAAAGATACATTTAACAAATGCTTCATTTTCAAAGTGCATTTTACTATCATTCCAGAGAGGAGGCGATCCAATTCCCATCCTCACCAGCAATGAAGAGCAGTTGGCAAAAGTAACTCTAGAGCAGTGGTTCTCAACCTGTGGGTCCCCAGGTGTTTTGGCCTACAACTCCCAGAAATCCCAGCAAGTTTACCAGCTGTTGAGATTTCTGGGAGTTGAAGGCCAAAACATCTGGAGACCCATAGGTTGAGAACCACTAGTGGGTACAGGTTGAAGAAGGCTGCTATATATCATAGACAGGGCCGTAGCCAGGATTTTGGTTCGGGGCTGAGTTTGATTCTGGGGGGCTGAGACTGGGTGGGAGAGGGTTTACCCTAGGAAATCTTTTGTATTGTTATCCCAATAACCCCATGAAGGTGGGATATAATGAGCATGGCGATCAGATCATGATATGAATAAACATAACAGTTTAAATAATGTACCAGTAAGGCCTTCTCGCGGACCACCCTGAGAATTTCGGGGGGGGGGGGCTGAAGCCCCCTTAGCCCCCCGGCTACATGCCTGATCATAGAGTAAGGTATGGTTTCAAGAAAGTGTGTCCTGAAATTTCCACAGATTTGTGGTCAGAAGCCCTCTAATTGCCTTCAAAGAACAAAGCCCCCTTTACAACCCCTTTAAATGTGAATACATCCCCATGCAAAAGATATGTAGACTTCTGCTGCTCCTGCTCATAAAATGGCATCTGATATTGACCCTAGTCTGTTCTCTTTTTATGCTAGCAAAGACTAACATCTCTACTGTAATAATCAAAATGACAATGGCAGTGATGACAATCATGATGATATTGGCCACAGCAGCATCTCAAAATTCATTTCGGGGGAGTTATGCATTTGTTGTGTACTTCCAAGCCAATATTGTCAATATTGCTGATGTGGAGAGATTCTGACTGTATTAAATACTTGAGTTTTGGAGAAAGAAGTAATGTTGCCACATACAAATGCATGGCCTGTTCTCATAGAACTAAACTTCAAATTTCTGATTCTGCCTTAAAGCACAGAGCTAACTTCAATGGAAAGGCCCAGATAAATGCACTCCATCAACACATTGCAGAAATATCTGATGTGTTGACACTCCACCTAATCATGTCTAACAGACATTCACATCTCACAATAAACTTTTCATTCAATAAATCTCGATTAATATGTTTTAATGCTATTACATTCAGAAGTGTGTCTGCATTGTATTATTTTCTTTTTGTCTGGCTCTGAGCCAATGCACCTGATGGATTTCCTTGAGATTTTGAAAATGGTGGGTATTATCAACCATGTAATCCAATTTTAAATTTGTGGTTACCACTGGCATGTGCCTTCAAGTCAACTACAACTTAAGGCAAACCTATAAACAGGTTTTCTTTGCAGGATTTATTCAGGGGAGATGTGTTATTGCCTTTCTATAAAGCTAAGAGAGAGATTGCCAGGCCACCCAGTGGGCTTTCATGGATGAGTAGAAATCTGAATCCCGGGCTCCCAGAGTTCAAATCCAACACTTAAAACTTCAACGGATTCTTAATGTTAGATTAGACAAATCAATTTCACTTTTAAAAGCCAAGTAATAACTTTGGTGTTATTCATGGTTTAGCCTTTAGCCTTTGAAATATTTTTTCCTGTATCTCTAAACTGCCTTTGACATAAATCTAAGAAGACAACTGATTTCAGATAAGAGTTCTGAATATCTGGAGGCTGAGATAGTGCACTGCTTGTTAATGTATGCAGCTTTACTGGAATATGTATGAATGATATTAAGTTCAAATACTTCTTCAAGATAAGTAATAATAAAGTTTAGCCTTAAAACTAGTAATTCATTCTAATTTTGCCTATCAGGTTGCAATCACTGAGCCACTGGTTTAACCAAACCAAAAGACTGTCACTATGAGTTAGCCATCTTCAAACTGGAGCCATATGTTTGTGTTGGATTTAGAGCTTGGAAGACTTACTTTTTTGGCCTGCAAATCTTAAAATTATGAACTAAGTATGGTCCAAAAAGCAACTTTTCCAAGGTCTGATTGGTACTACAACTGAAGAAGGCAAAAGATTAATGAAAGCTGCTGTTAGTGAAATAACATGTCATGGTTGCAATGTAATGGTTCTTTTGAGTGTGGACAAGGTGAAAGCTCTGTTTTCTTCCAAGCTCTTACCCCCTTGCTCTTCACAAAACCATTAAGTGGGAATAATAATAATAATCTTTATTTATATTCCGCCCTATCTCCTCTGCGGGACTCAGGAAGGATTCCATCAAGCAAAAAGACAAATATTCAATGCCTCAATGACAATAAGTACAAATTTAATAACCAAGAAGAGAAGAGACTACTGTCCCTCACCACATTATTATTATTAAATATTATTATTATTATCCCACTTTTTCTCTCATCAAGGAGACTCAAAGCAGCATTCTCCATCATGTTAGAATCATGCATCCAGATATAGACAATGCAGTTTATGTACCCTGAAGTCACTAGATCCTATCTGCTTGCAAACTAAGAAAAGTCAGACCACATTAGCAGTTGGAAGGGGGACTATTAAGAAACTATATTTCAGAGGAAATCAATAGCAAGTCACTTTGGAGTATTCATTACCCAGGAAAATCCTGTGAAATTCATGAGGTTTATCATATGTCAACAATTGCTTTGAAGCACATACACACAAAGAGAGGCAATGTGATATGCATTTTTATTATGTTCCAGAAAAATAAGATGGTGATTAATTCATGTGTTCAGTTTTTAAAGCTTTATATAAAAATCCATTCCATATGGGCAAGATTCTATGGTGTCAAAGGAATGGAGCATACACAGAGATATCCAACAGCAGCTTACTGCACAAGCAGAATTCACACTTCAGGGTTGGCCAATATTGCTTGCCCAACAGCTGCAGTGAGAAATCCTGTGCAACTACATTGGCCAGGCCTTCTGGCTTGTCAACATTTATATAATAATATAATAATAGAACTTTATTCTATTCTTTTTTCTTTATTCTGAGTCCCAAGGGGACTCAGGGTGGATTCCAACAAAAGATGGCAAATATTCAACATTTAACAGGATCTTGTTCCATTATATTACACAAAATAATTTTATCAATAATAATAATATATATTCTATATATCTATATATGCATTGAGAATATATAAAGTTTGAGTATCCCTTATCCAAAAACCTGAATTTTTTCAAAATCTGAAACTGTTCACATGGTTGGTTGAGATAGTGACTCCTTTGATTTCTGATAGCTGATTGTACACAAATTTTATTTCATGCACAAAAACTGTTAAACGTATTGTACATAAAAAATACCTTTATGCAATGTGTATAATAAAACTAACTGAATGCTGCATCTTAGGATCACATATTCAAGATGTTTCATCATGTGGCACATGCAAATATAGGTATTCCGAATTTAAAACGAGTAAATCCAAAACACTTCTGGTTCCAAGCATTTTGGATAAGAGAAACTCTATGTATATAATCCTTTTAACTTTGATATGTGAACCAATAGGACATAAGGTGATTCATTAACATATTAAAATACGTAATAAAACATAAAAAAGAATAATATACCTTAGTTAAAAGAAATTGTGAAATCACTTTGAAAAACCACTTCAATAAACCCATTAAAACTTTGTTGATCATGTCCATTTAAACTTGGTTAATTAACAAAGGTATGACTAAATTTTAAAAATTGACAGCAAGATGAAAGTTTGCTCAGTACAGATATCATCGGTAATGAGAACCAACTGATTGCCAAACCCATCATTCATAACAAGTAGCTGGTATTACTGTACCTGTGACTGTGTCTCCATGCATAGGTTTAGCCCAGTCAAGAATCACAAAGGAATGGCAGCCTTCAACAGCTACTATGGTAATATTGTGAGGGGCCTTCTGAGGACGCATGTCTGTGTTTTTTAGGTCGTTGGGTATGATTTCATCCAGGCTCTCTACTTGGAAATGATCCAGTGCCTCTGTTAATGAGCAAGGAGCTCCCGGGTCTTTGTTTAGATAAGTCACATAAGGAGCTGGAACAAAATAGAAAGTGGAATTCTTTATTCCAAAAGTCTCCAAAGACTGATGGATTATTTATTAAAAGAAAACAAAATCCTGACATTAAAAAGAATTTCAATAGTGAGTCAAAATTATAAACAAGATAAAGTATGCATTTAAAGTACACCAGTAAATTAAACATTCATTTGCTGAACTAATAACAAGTACATTTTTCTGCTATTTGTTAAAATTTTCAAGTCTGTAAACTGATGCCATCTGGAAACCTCCTAGAACAGTAGAGAATTCACATAAATCCACTGGGGAGGAGACCACCAGCACAACAAAAATTCACAGTGTTCAGGGCAGAAGTCTGAGGAAAGAAATGATCTGAGAACAACAAGCTGCATTCATATACATGAATACACATGGAACACACTCATGTTTGTTTATAAGGTCTGGAGAGTATATTAAGGATCAGCAAGTGACAGCCCTTGGGCTAAATGTGATCTACTTAGCAAGAGACACCATCTCCATCACCCTCGAAGCTTTAATGAGTGTGCCCTTCTGCTTTAGGCAGCAAAGTATGTTAGGCAACCCGACTTGTCCCCACTACCATTCCACAAAATAGCTATGGCATGAAAAAAAAAACACAACATCTAAGACAAAGAATTGCTAGAAAAAGCTATCAGTGGTAGTGAAGAAGGCCATGAAAAAGTAACTGGAGAAGTAGTGACTTAGAGGGTAAAACTGGGCACAATTCTTGGAAAGATATTTCCGCTTTACAGAAGCAAAAATGTTCACTGAAACATAGCTTGTAAATTAATGAATAAATGTTTATTCAGTTACACTTTACAGATTTTGTTACAAGAGCACCCTTTGCCCCACTCCCTTTCAATGACATGAGGTATTCATAAGGACTTTAAAAATTTTTATCTTGTTAAGACTTCATTCCATCAGGGAGTAATATCCCAACACCTGTTTATTTTCAGACACTCTCAATTCTTTCTAATTCTAATAACCGAGGAACACTTTCTGGAAAAGGAGAGGCATGCCATTCAGCCACTTGAAAGAAATCAGCTCAACATCCCTTTGAAGCAGTGGTTCTCAATCTGTGGGTCTCCAGGTGCTTTGGCCTACAACTCCCAGAAATCCCAGCCAGTTTACCAGCTGTTAGGATTTCTGGGAGTTGAAGGCCAAAACATCTGGGGACCCACAGGTTGAGAACCACTGCTAAAGTCTTGACTGTCAAATATACAGGTTGTTTAAAGAATTAATTAAATGGTCAACTCTGACAAGTGTCATCTAAGGGCTAAGATGGTGATGGGCACAACTTCATAAACTAACACACATGCATACTCCATTCCCACAGAGCTGCCATCAATCACTGGAATAAACTGGCAACTGTGGGGTGTCTGCCATTAGTTAGATTTGGCTCCATGGTGCTACCGTAATAAATAGATCTAAGGCAAAATTTGTTGCAGCTTCATTCATTTTCAAATTACCACAATGCATATTTTCAGCAGGTTGGAATAGCCAAATTACAAACACAGACATTTCTAACATGCAGAGGCCATCTGCGAGTGTTTTCCAGGGAGGTGAGAAGGAAATAACAAACTCCAGACAAGTCCAACTCTTTCAGTATTAGAGGAAAGCCTCTGTACACATCTTGCTATGAAAATATTGCCATCAGAGTTGACCAAAAAACACACTGCAACAATAACAGGAGACACTTCCTGTTCAATCAGCATTCACTCTGCACTTAGCATCATGTGTAGCTATACCATTTAATCACGGAAATGGAAGAGAAGAGAGCTTCAGACATACCAGTAAACCGTTTCTTTCCAGCAGCATCATATTCTGAGAGAGGATCTGTGCCTGTGACACTGAACTCCGGGAAGATGGTTTCAGGCAGGGCTTCTGTTGTGGTTGCAATGGTGGTGGTAGGGAGGCAACGTGGTTTCAAAAAACTCATAGTCTAGGTAAAAAAGCAAGATCAGAAATATCAGACCTATTAATGCATGTCACACATCATTGATCTTTCAGTGTACAGTGCCAGTGAATATGCACTAGATTTTGTCATATGAGGCAGGCAAATTGCAATCACAGAAGCACAACCGAATCTTTGTGGTTTGGAATTATCATCGACTTTAAAGCTATATTTAAGAGGAAGGAACTAATAAAACCATCTCTTAGGTATACCTTGCCTTTAAAAGCCCTACAAAATTAGTAAATTGACAGTATTTAGGTCTCAAACAAATTTCATGTTTCAGCAGCGTCCACTACTACTACTCCTGGCACTGGCAACAAAAGGAGCTATGGATACTCAAAGTGCTCCTTACTCACCAATACACTACTAGTTCCTACTCACAATTCATGTACATCAGGGCTAGTGGTATTATTTATTTATTTCGGGATTTTACCCCGCTCTTCTCATTATATCCATTAATCACAATATAAAACCCCAAAACCCTTCCATTATTATTCCATTGTACACAAATATAATGCCTGCAAACGTGACATGAAATGGTTAGTGATCAGAGATTAATAGTATCTGTGTATGGATCTCGCCCAGTAAACTTTATTTTGATCATTGGGACACTGAGAACAATTCTAAAAAAAACTTAATTTTTCAGCTGCACAGAGGTGTGTGTTGTGTCTAGATTACTAGCACACATCTGGGATTGTATTTCTGGAGAACAGCAAGAAAGGAAAGTTAACCCAATACTGCAAAAGAAAGAGGTTTTGCTATTTGCCAATACCTTCATCATATATCACATACGATTCTGTAGTCCCAGTTACATCAGCATCAAGCCCTGAGAATGTATCTATGGTAGAAAGAAGACATTTAAACAGTTTTAAAAGTCTCTTTTTAAATCTGAAATCTTACTGTAAAACAAATTTTCAGTAAAGCAGGGTTGGACAACTATGTGAGGTCCAGGGGACTATTTTCCTCACCAGATCACTCTCCGTCATGAGCTACATCTTCCACTAAGCCCCAAATACTTCCATTTTCTATGTAATCTTTTTTCAAGACAGTAACAGGAAGTGATAATGCAACATTGCCTGTTGCTACTTTGAGAGGAACAGAGGAAAATGGAGGGTATAAGATTGTTGTGGGGTCCTTGCATGGCTGGTTCCTTGTGTGTTTTTTTCATGTATTTGGAGGGGACTTTCTGCAATATTCAAAATGACACTTAAAAAAATAAAAATAGGAGCTTTTATTTGGAGAGTTTCATGGGATATAAAACTGAGTTTCACTGGCAACAGTTAATCTGCTGGGCTTTATCACAGTAGATTATCCACCAGATGAAGAAAATCTTGCCAATCAAAAGGTTGACAGTTGGATGCCCAGGTCAGGATGAGCTCCTAGAATTAGCCCAGCTTCTGCCTACCTAGCAGTTTGGAAACAAACATGGGTAGATAAATAGGTACTGCTTTAAAGCAGGCAAGTATTTAAGGTACCCTTAAGGAAATGCCAGAAAAATCCTGGCGATTTGATCAAGGAAGAAGTTTACGATCAAAGCTCTTTGGCAGGGAAGATGGAGCAACTGCCCCCCCCCCCTGGTGGCTGGACCAACCACAAGCTTCCAAGATGCCGAAGATGGGAAAGCCTATCTATACCTCTATCTATGTACAGCACTGAATGTATAACAGCACTGAATGTTTTCCAGATATCAGTTCTGTGATCCACCCTGAGTCCCCTTCGGGGTGAGAAAAGTGGAATATAAATACTGCAAATAAACAAACAAACAAACAATCCAAAGACCACATCATGGCCAGTTCTAGTTGAAAGCCTATCATGTAGGATAATGAACCAAATAGCAGATCAACCCAACAGTTAAAAAATGGTTGATTAAAACACATGAACATAGGGACCACTATTAATGTGCCCTTTCAGCCAACTTCTACAATTCAAATTTATCCTCAAATGGTCTGTGCCTTCTCCTGTCTCAAGCAGGTAAGTCCTCCTTTCTCACACCTCTGCAATGCTGAAAGGATCCATAGTTTCCCGCCAAATGCTTAAAACCATTCTCATCCATATTAATGGTGATGCAGGGCCCAAGCCGAAGAGCAGTACAGGGCCCAAGCCGAAGAGCAGTACTTTCTTCTGCAAGAGACATTCATTTGACCTGCCACCTACTATGAAAACATCCATTGTAACACAAAAAAGTTCATACAGAATGAATCCATTATTGGGGGTTTAAATTAAGAATTTGATGTTTTTGTTGAGGTTCAATGTCTGAAAAGTTTCTGTCATACAACTGTGTTTATCCAAAAAGTTTTCAGCCACTTGTTTGTTTTGGGGGGGGGGGGTTGTAATCCAAATGTATTTCATGACATATTGTTACCCTGGAGCAGAAAAGAAGGAGAAATAACATTTTTTCCCCTTAAAAATGCATTTCGTTTGTCAACTAGAGACTTCCCATTCTGATTAATCTGGCAGAATAACATGTCTCTTTTTCTTCCCCATATAAAAAAATATTTTTTCAGGGCAATTTTAAAAAAATGATTAAACTAATTGGAGAATATGAATTGGGTATACTTTTTTTTTCCTTGCCAAGGATGCACAAAAAGTGCATAAACATGAGGCTATATTTCATGCCTGTATTTACTCAGGTGCACTGGGAATTTGAAAGGACAGAACAAATAATGGAAGCTGAAACTACAAGTTCTGTGCAAGAAGCAGAACTTGACAACAAATACCAGAAACAATGGAAAGGCAGATCAGATCTGCCAACAAGATAAGGGAATGTGGAAACCTTGTATTTAGGATGAAATTTGGGTGGGGAGAATTGTGGAAGTTATCTTGGCTAAGGGGGAAAGTTGAATGCTACAAAAAAATTTAAACTATTAGGAAAAACTGTAAAATAAAACTACAAGGTATGAAACAATGAAACTTAATACGAAAATCAAACAAACTGCTAAGATCCCAGCAGAGCTGCCACCTCCACCACCATCATGAATTAAGTCAAGATGAATAGTCAAGATGATTGTTCCTTTTTGGTTCTCAACCTGTGGGTCCCCAGATGTTTTGGCCTTCAACTCCCAGAAATCCTAACAGCTGGTAAACTGGCTGGGATTTTTGGGAGTTGTGGACCAAAACACCTGGGGACTCACAGGTTGAGAACTACCAGTATTTTCAACATTTCAGCTTAAAACCTATTAACCACTTTTGCTTCATTTGATACAGATCCACTGGCAGTGTTTCCATCTACCTAACAAGCATACAGAAGGCAGATCCACAAAATCCTGGATACATATGAACACAACTAATTAAAAAAAGAAGAGCAGCTTTACTAAGATCAGTAAATTATGAAGCTAAGCTAACACAGAAAATCTGGATGGCTTATCCCTTAATACTTCCAAGCTTATTGCGGTCTCTCAGGTTTACAGATCTATATTTTCCAGTAATGTGATAGTTGCAGTTATAAAAGTAACTTTTAATGGCTTTGTTGACTACAGTTTTTCAAAGAAGTCGTGTCTGTCTGGAGTTTCATTGCCACATAAACTTGGGCTCCTCGTGTATTTTCTGATTGCAAAGCAGAACTGTAGCTGGTAAAGTCATCTTTATAAATCCTAAGGAGGAAATTGGACCACAGGGTTATGAGAAGAACCCACAGCAGGATTTTTTCACACCACATTTTATGCCCATTTGGAATGGGTTTATCAGATGCTTGAGAAATGGCGAAAGATTTATATGATCTGAAGAGAAATTGGAGAAATAACAGTATATTCTGCTGAAGTTGCTGTCGTTTTTCTTCACTGTGGGAGAACATTATGTACTATCCTTTGCAGGCATATAATTCCTGCATATGGTAGCAGTAACATACATAAAGGAAGGCTGTTATCTGACTTGGAGATCACATAGGGACCAGTGAGTGCTTTCTCCTTTCCATCAGCTGTTTTGCAGTGCTTTCTCCTTTCCATCAGCTGTTTTGCTACCTTTGTCAGCCAGCCAAACTGCTGAGCTCAAAAGATCCTGTATATTTATCCATTATAGCATATAGTCTCTAACAGGATGACAGTAGCTCTGGTATTTTAGAAAGTGCAAACATAATTCAAGCAGCATCCTGTCTTTCCATATTTCCATCTGTATCACTGGCAAAGGAGTTGCTGAAAAATCTTGAATTTTTGAACAGGGGCAGCTGTTTTTATGCCGTGAATCAAATCCTCTATAGATTTACTTTTCTCCGTGAATGATATTGTGTGAAGAGAAACACTGGGGCCAGACCAGCTGGAGAAGTGGTAGCTGGAAAGGAGAAAGAGAAAAGAGAGATCAGATTTCAAAATATTACTTAGGCAGATATTCTTAGCACATCCATATCCTAAGCCAGAATGCTTTGCACACACATTAGTTTCTAGTTCAGGGATAGTTCCACTCACACATGCTTGGTCTTTCTTTTATGTATTTTATCCACTTCTGCCATTTTTCACAGAAGAACAAACATTTCAAAAGTTTCCGCCCTGCTAGGCAAGGTTATATTTGTACATTTGCATTTCTTTACTTTTTTTGTGCAAAAATCTCTTGTTGGTACAAATTCATTTTTTATGCAAAATATATTTCTCAAAATTGTCATTCAGGTCTCCTTATGGTCATTCTTCTTTGGGTTAGCTACCCCATAGCCAAAAGTGATCAGCTGCCATACAAATATAGTGCTGCTACACTGTTGCTGATAACCGATTTCAAACTGACTTCAATTAACCCATTAGAAGAGAGGAGATAAGGGAAGGGAGTCTTCCCTTCCCAGTTGACTTCAGCCAAAGCAAACTGCTGCAATCTGCCCTAACTTGTGGGTGCTTCCATATTAATAACTTTTCCCATTTGAAAACCCTCTGTAGTTGTTTGGCCACATGAGTCCCAGGTATCACCTGTTAAATGTTCATTTATGTGTTTGTTTGAAACATTTATATTCTGCCCTTCTCACCCAAAAGGAGGCTCAGGACAGAGCACAACATGTATACGGCAAGCATTCAATGTCGGAACATAAAATACCTATAACTATACACAACACTAAAATAAGTTATATCTACTTTAAAATAAGTTGTTTAAAACCATCTCAAACCACCATGCTAGCTCCGGTCAGTGAAGTGGGTGTTATAGTTTCCTGCTGCTCTCTAGGAAAGTCCAACTGTGCCACATGACATAGATATTTCCATGTTTTAAAAGCCATTTTAATGCAGCACAGGGCGCAAAAGAAATCACTGTATTAACAGTCAATGGCATTAGTAAACGATAGAAGTTCCACCCAGAATTTACAGGTAAAAATTAAGCACAGACAACTCACCTAGTACAGTTTTCTAAGCAGGAAACACCTGGTTCTAATTTTCCTTGCTGAAATTCGACTTCTTTCAAATTCATTTTCTGCTGCCAAATCCTTTTTATTCCAGGTTCTTCTTTGGTGCCTTAAATAACTAATTCCATTCTTGTCGCTCAATGAAAGATTTAGTAGTCATTTTTGTAAATAAAGCTGGAAAGCATTTTATCCCATTGTTAAATGCAAGTAGCAATTTCATGTTGCGATATTCCATGGTGAAAATGTCAAAATTAGACAAGTTAGAATGATAGAAGTGGTGAACGGATTATGTACATTCCATACCATGACAGCCTATACGAAATCATTTTAAGCATTGGCCAGCACAGAAGGTAACCATGAAACACTCTGTGAGAACATAAAAGCCACCATTTACACACACACACACACACATCTGATTAGCCAAACAAATGACAAATTAGCCAAACACAGGAAACTGTGTGGGATTAATCTGGACATTACTCATAAGAAGTGCTCAAACTGCTTTTGGAGGTGGGTTTAGGCTTCATCTGGTGGTCTCTACACTGGTGGTGGATGGAAAACCAAATAAGGGAGTGCTCCGTATCAATGTATACAGGGTCCAGGAGTGGCTTATAAGAGAGAAAACTTTGCTCCTTCTGTCTTCTTTTCAAGAAGGAAGTTCTTTCTGCCCCAAAAGCATAGGGTAGAGGGGTTGGGAAAAAGTTTGGTATGGAAGGAAAGGCCGAGGTTCTGCCTGGCACAACACACAAGCAACAAAAAGGAAAAGGGGCAGATGGGAAACTACCCAAGAATCCAGCTCGTCTGTTAGTGCTGAAAGGTAATATTTTATTGGCAAACTTTTGAGCCAAAATATAGATTTTGATAAGCTCCATGGATAAGTCAAGAACTTAAAGGAAGCAGTTACCCTGCATCAGAAGAGCACCACCTTTTCGCTGACAAGGCATTCTAAAAACCAGAAGCAGCACAGCATCATAGGGGAAAAAGGGATCAATACTTCCTATAGGTTCTCAACTTATTCATGGATCATATCAAAATCTATAGCTTTGGCCCCCAATGTGCCCTCAATTGATATTTTAGGTCAACGTATACATGAATATATACAGTATCGTTCCTTAAATTATTAAATCTATTCTTGGTGTGTCCTCCAGCTTTGCTAGCTCAAACAGTCCAACAATTCACCACAACAGAATCCAAATACAGCTGTGTGAAAGAACATGGGTATGACTCTATTTGTTATTTACATCATGGCCAGAGCAAATTAGAGACATCTGTTTTCTGATTCTTATCTTCGTTGTTGCTAACTGAAACACTGAATAAAATATAAATGCCTTTTCCTCATAATATAACATTTGTGGTAAACAAATAGGAAGCAGTGACTGTTTAACTAGCATTAAATATGGTACCTTCAGTACTGCATTGAGGAAGATCGTTATGGCCTAATACAAGATCCCCCACATCATTATACTCTGGATAGGTGCCTGGGGGACAGGTAGGCAATGGTTTCTCTGTTGGTGGCTCAGTAGTTGTTGGTTCAGGAGTGGTAGTAGTAGGGACAGTAGTAGTGGTAGTTGTAGTAGTCGTTATTGGGGGAGTTGTTGTTCTTTTCACCATTTCAAGGCCTATCAAGGGCTTCCCACCAAGACTTATGATTGGTTTGTCTTGTGCATTGGCAACAGGCTTGCTAAATCTCCCATGTCCAAACAAAGGCAAACCTTCAGGGCTTACTATTGGAGCTCCTTTAGAATCTGAAACAGAGCAGAACAAGGAGGAATCTTATTACAAGCATGATACAACTATTTGAAAAGTGGTGGAATACAGAAAGACTGGGTGTATACTATGGTTCCAAGGTTCTCAATACCTTCAATACACACCCAACATCTTTAAAAATACACTTGGTCCTCTACATTCATGGCGGTTAGGGGCATGGGACATCCATGAAAGTGAAAAACTGCAAAATAAGATCCCATCTACATTGCCGTATAAAATCCAGAGTATCTACTTTGAACTGGATTATATGGCAGTGTAGAAGGGGTCCAAGATGTGTGGGTTTTATTAACCTGGGAGGTCCAGGTCTTCCGGTACAACTCTATGCTTTCCTTGAAGCTGACCACAGAATTGAATTGGAAGACCTAGAGATTCCAAGAGAGGTGATCTGCTCAAAGATCTCTAGGTCCTCCTGCATGTCCCTTAGAAGTTGACTGTAGAATCTGTGCTGATCAGTGACCGTAACAAAGTTTTTGTATTTGTATTTGACTGTAGAGTCACAATGAAAGACTGAAAGACTCCTAGAGATAAAATTTGAAACCAAATTCATGAACACTCAAATCCACGGACGTCAAAACTGCAAATACGGAAGGAGGACTGTAATTCCTATAAAGCTTAATTTGCAAGCAGGCAAGGTATATACTAGATATGGAAATAACATTTGAACTGAATGTCAAGAAATCCTGATGAGAATAATTTGGAATGACAATCTTCACAGTTCCGGGCTTATTCTTTTTTTCATATATAAATGAAAAAAAACCTTGAAATTAAAAAAAATCCCGCAAGGAAGATAAAACTGAATGGACAGATTCATCCATCCAGGCATAACATTTTCAGTTCTTAGTTCTTAATTATTTTGATTTGAATACTTGTGTAATTAAATTTGGTTGTGGTGCACAATGAGGGCTGCCACTTCCTAAGATGTTCCTCATCTTTAATATCTATGTGACAAGCAGGCACAAATCCATCCACCGTAATGTTACTGAATTCTCTAGTGGAGAATGTTAGGAATTTCATTTGATACATTTCTGATATGTACCTGTCAACAACAAACAGTCATATTCCTCTTTCCCTGAAGAATCTCATTTTCTGCTCATACCTATATTTCTATAAACATACTTAGTTAATATTCATTAACATTATACATGATTGATTTACAACATTTTTATACAATCCATGAAATGAGGAATCCTTAGATTGATTTACCCAACAATACAAAAAACAAACATAAACATACCAACAATAGTACGGCCATCTCCTCCTAATTTTACTCTGAGAGGCTTTCCTTGTGAATCTTGGAGGTACCTTCCTTCTATATTCAACACCAGTCCTCGGTCAAGATCTACGACCTAAAAGCAATGTGTAGATTGAGAGGCTCTCCAACATAAAAAAATATGAAATGAAATATTACAAGTATTTTAATTTTAAAATAAGGTCACCCTACCCACTTTATTCCTTGTGGACCATTTATTATCTTCTGTCCATTTCGCTTTCCATTATTACCAGCAGTTATTTTATTATTTAGATCTTGCTTTGTTGTTAGATTTGGCCGGCCACCATTGCCTGCAATACACGATACAAAATAAGTGCCATTCTTCACATCATCCATTCAATGAAATTACAGTCCAGATTTTTTAAAATCCAAATTCTTTTTAACATGATGCAGTTGAAGTTAATCTCGCAAAAGGAATTTTGACTACAATTAGCTAAATTAAATTATACTATATAGCTTGTGAAAATTACACTCGCAAAGAAAATGTTTAGTATTCACTGTCTCATGACCTTTATATTATTGCTACTGCTTTGGTATGTACTTTCTTTTACATCTTACATTCATGGATAGTTAATTTTGCTGTTGGGGTATGTGCGTATGCACAGCTCATGAAACCTGGAAAACATGAGAGGGCTGTACAGACTTGTCCCTCAGAAGTCCTAGGACAGCAGCCATACTGGATTAGATCCGGGTCTTTAAGGAAGACCTGAGTCTAATTCAGTACCTAATTAATTCGGCACAAAGCAGTCTGCTTTGTTCAGAATTAATTCACTTTTACCTAAGGTGTCAATTGGATGCCCCGGGTACAAGTGCACAAGCCTGTGCATTTTAGGCACTGTGTTGATGCGACTTTTTTATCCAGAGGGGAAATGACCCAAGTAATTAAAGGGGAATCTGAGTCTTCGGTGGCTAAATACCTTGGGGTAAATGAGAATTGGCTCTATGCAGCCACCTGAATCACATAGCCATCTTGCCCCCAGTATGGGACACAGCCAATTCATATGATAGCACCCCATGTTGGGTGAAAGCTCTGGATCAGACCATTATGTAAACATTGGGGGCAGTAATGGTTCACAACTAGCTTCCCTGTTCACATGGTCATCCCACTTATGCTGTGCTTCATAACAGAGGGACGGCACTTACCTTTGCACCATAGTGGTGGACAAGGAGCTGTGGAGAGCTCCAAGCTGTTGCTTTTTGTGCAGATGTTAGAAAAGGTGTCACATAACTCAAAGAGAAGAAGGGGGAAAAGAGGGATCAAACCCCTCTTTCCCCCATCCCCTCTCAGAGTCATTTGATACTATTGCTAACATCGGCAAGGGCAACAAGGGATAGCTAGGAGCTTTCTGCAGCTCCATGGTCACCAGTATAGCAATGAATGGCCACCAAGGTAATGAGGACTGTCCAGCTAAGTCACAGTAGGTTTGGCCCAAATGGATAGTGCAGACTCTGCTCCCAGTATTGCTGCAGTTCAGGAACAGGGCTGTGTAAACATCATGGTAGAATATGGGGCTGGTCTTAATTGGAATACTTTGAACCAGACTGGGGTTTCCTGCCTGTGTAGATGCACCCTTAGTGAAATCATAGTCAGATGTTTCTGAAACAAAAGTATTTCTCTGTTGGCGATTTAGCTGAACATTTAGGAATTACTTGTAATATTTTTTTTAAATCAGTCAGAATGGGATGCAACATAAAGATAACAATTTTAATGGATTTCTAAAATATCTATCTATCTATCTATCTAAACAGCTAATTACCTTGTCTGTGAGGAACTCTAAGTTGCTGTCGCTGAGAAGGGTTAGATAATCTTGAGTTCTGTATTGGTTGATTGGAGGATGCTGAGGGAGAAGCTGAAGAATGTGTTGGAGAAGCAGAGTGAGTGGGTTGAATATGAGAAAATACAGAAGTAGATCTGGAGGAATGTGGCAAAACATGTGGTTTTTTAGAAGTCTGGGAAGCCCTGGAAGCTATGAAAGGAGTTCTACCCAAAGGTGCAACATTCGATGTTTTGGAAATATCCTCTTTTACTTCCTCTTCATCATATTCCTCATTAGCCAATTTTGCTTTGTGAGTTGAAACAGGACTTGGTGATTTACTTTTACCATTGGCAAAATTGTTCAAGTTTTTACTGCCTCTTGAAACTGAGGAAGATCCCCACCTTGCTGCTGAAGATGATAATGTGGGGGTTTCCTCTGTTTCCAACTGATCAGTCTCATCTTCATTATTGTTGCTTGTAAATGACTGCTGTGTTTTAGAGGAAGATGTTTTTGGAGAAAGTTCAACTTTTGTAGAGATTGGCTCAAGGAGTCCATGTTTTTTGTCTGTCTGGGATTCTATCCTAGTAGGGACTTTTGACCTGGATGGATAATTGGGCATGGAAGGATGAATTTCTTTTCGAGAAGCTGAGGAGACTTTTGATAAGGAAGATCTTTCTCTGTTGTATGTATGATCCCTGATTGTGTCTTTTGAGGAGGCATGTGAAGGCTGAATATATTTTGACTGATGGGAAGATGAATGCAATTTATATACATCAGATATGTCTTCACTAGAAGAAATAGTCTTTGACCCAGAAGGTTTTCCAGGTGAAAAGCTTAACCTTTTGGAGGAAGGTGAGGACTCACGCTGAGATGAGGACCTTTCACCAGATTTACTCATATGATAATCAGAATGCTTTGAAAGAGCACTGGTACTTCCCTGAGACAAAATTGTAGATGTTCTTCTAGACTGAAAAACTTCTTTGGCAGCAACAGAATGAGGGTTTCCCTGTTCTTCCTTATCTATTGTTTCTTTGTAATACTTTTCTTCAGAACTTCCATCATCTATTTTTTCTTGACTTTGGAGAGATGTTAATGTGGGATGGCTTCTGGAATTTAAGGAGTATTGAGATTGTGATTGATCAGTTAATGTTTTTGAGGAATGGCTGTTTTCTGGTTGGAGCGTTTTATGAGACAATGCATGAGAACCTACTGTTAATGTTGCTTTAGATAAAGGTGATGACAGTCTTGCTTGTGGAGATTTGTCTTTATTGTCTGGGTCATTAGGTTGATACTTGGAAGCAGGAGTACGAAGTGGGGATGACCTCTCCACAGAGGTCCTAGAAATGGATTCAGTAAATCGGGATGATCCTCTAGACCTTGAACTCTGACCATTTGTTAATTTGTGAGAAACAGTAGAATGATGCCTTCTCAGTGAAGCAGATTGGCCACCTGAGTTTTTATGTGAAGAATCTCTATCTGTGACTTCCTTTCCTTCACTATAACTTTCTTCCTGTGTAGGAATAGGACTAGAATTGTCAGCAGTCACAATCCTGTGATGGTTCCCAGATTCAACCAGAGGAACCTTCTTTCTGGTATAGTCCACTGAAGGTTTAGAAAATGATGGTGAATGGCCATGGGACAGGGTTGATGGAAGAGGTTTTTCATCTTCAGCTTCGAGCTCTTTATCAATATTGGAATTAGTCCTTCCAGATGTTAAATGAGAATTGGACTGAGGGTGAACCTTTGAAGACTGTGTTGTTGAGACATCTTTTGAGGATTGTATCCTGGTATTACTTGCTTGGTTTGCAAATCGATTCATAGTATGAACAGATCTATATTTGGATAGATCAAAGCGTTCAGATACTGCCTGGCTTGAAGAAGTCCTAGAGTTGGGTCTAGAAAATGATGAACCTCGACGGTTCTCTTCATCTTCATCTCTTTCACTACTGTCACGGTCATTATCATTAGAATCATATCTTCCATTGGGCTTACGTTTAGCAGAAGAGGAACCATATGAATGTGGTAAAGTATGGGTAACGGCAGCAGAAACAGCCGAGGTTGCTATTCTTGGATCTCTTTGACGACTAGAATGGGACAAAGCCTTTGTATTCACAGATGCAGAAGAACCACCCTGAGGAGAAACAGGCCTTGAGCCTGGCTTTTGCTCTCTTTTTTCTGACTCTGTGTTTTTATAAATCTCAAGAGTATCAGTAGTATCAGAGGGAACCCGTTGATAGGAAGGATGCTTGGAGTTTGTGGGCCTACTATGAACTACCTTCCGAGATGCAGAAGGCTGCTGATTTGAACGTAAATGACTGTTTCCTAGAGTTTTAGGAATCACATCTGCCTTTTCCTCTGCACTGTCAATTCGACCATTACTTTCATTATCAACAGGCAGACTATCTAAGGTGGTTTCAGATGAAGAAGGAACATTCGACCTGTCCTGTCCTAGATGCTTTGTTTCATTTTCTGTATATTTAGGAATAGATGATGATGATGATTGAGGGGAGGATGAGGAGGATGACTTTTGTTGATCAATAATGGTCTTCCCTGTTCTTACTGGTGTACGTGACCTAAGAGGAATTTTTCCTGAGGAACTGATAGCATGTGATGGTTTCAAAGGGGAATGGGATTTAACACCACTCTTTGTATCCTGAATTCTTGGATGCACTGTTGATGTTTCTTGGACAGAATCATGCTCAGCGGTGCCTTTTGAGGAGTGTGTATCGGTTTTCACTGCTGCTCCCTTTCCAGAAGATGGCTGGGATTTTGTAAGAGCTCGGTTACCAGCTAGGATTTTGTTTTTTAGATCAGATATGGAACCTTTTGAGTCTCTGCCACGAGGAAAACTGGATGGATGAGCAAAAGTATCCTTCGAGGAAGAGCCTGGTGAGAGAGTTTCAGATGAGGAAAAAGTCTGAAAAGAGGATGAAGCCACAGTTTCCCCAGATAATTTTGGTTCTGAATCTTCTTCAATATTTGTTTGCTGATCAACCATTGCTCCATCTGTACAATTAAAATCAGAGAAACAGAAAGACATTGGCAAAAAATCTATAAAAGCAAGAAGGGAAGAAAGCAGAGGAAACTATCTAATGAAATGTATATATAGCCAGCTAAATCCATTGATGAAATTATGCCCAAAAGGAAAAAACACACATTTCAGAGATTTAAATTAACTACATAAAGAAAAGTTGTGAAATAAAGCTGAGGACTGCAATGTTGTTTACCCTGCCTTAGATTATTGTTCTTGTATGCAAGATGCTCACACCTAAATTGGAGAAGCCTCAAAATGGAAAGGTGCTGCTCCCAGTTAATCAATCAATAATAATAAAATACAGAAAACACAAGGAAAGAGGCTGAACACTGCAGACACTAAGCTTACCTGTTGGCAAAACAACACTGAAGGCTTTTGACTGAGGGCCTTGCCCCCTCCTGTTTGCTGCGCGGATTTTGAAAATATAGCGCTCTCCGGGCTGCAGGCCATCTACAAGGGCAGACGTGGTGTCTCCTGGGTAGGAAATGGACTTTGCTCCGAAGGGCTTGAGAGCGGGGGCGTATGAGAGAATGTATTCTGAAATGATTTGGCAGACGGTTGGAAGGAGGAAACTGAAAACAATCCTGTTTCCAACGGACAGACTGTATGGGTAGGATGAATTAGAACGTGCATTACTAAAATTAATACATTGGCAATGCACGTCAAGTCAACAGCTGGGGTATAAAAGACATTGTATATATATATATATATATATATAGCAAATTGAGTTCAGTACAAACATTTAATCAGATTTTAAAACACAAATGTCCAATGTTTAAATAAATACCCCAGACTTTCTCACCCATTATTTTACAGTTCATACAATGTGTCTCCCTTATCCAAAATGCTTGGGACCAGAAGTCTTTCAGAATTTTGATTCTTTTTTAGATTTTAGAATACCTGCATTTGAATATACAGAGAGAATGATGGCTGGGGGGGGTAGTCACACATTTGGTGTCATAGTGTTATTCCTGAAATAGCCCTGATGGGGAAATATAAGAGGGAAAGTGGAAAGGACTCTGCTTACACAAGGTCCAGACAGACATTCAAAATGCTTCCTCAGCTGTCAGCTTGCTTTCTTCCCTTTTAGCACAGTAATAGGGAAAATCACTGTATCCATACGTATTTTTCATTTTCTCTAGACAGAATATAGCTACCAACCAAAGGAGTTACTCTGCACTCATCCTTGTGACCCATTTTCAGAGTGGCCTTCATACCCCATAACATCAATTGAAGGGCTCTGAATGTGTGACTAGCTCCCCTTTCCCCCAAACAGAAAATGCGCTCATAGCAGGGAAAAAATAGAATATTTCAGATTTCTGGTTAAGGGAAATAACATGTACTATTGCCATTTTGGATATCAACAAATTGGCAAAAACAATGCAGAGTCCATGGGTCTTTCAAAAATGTAGATTTAATTTACCATTTTACAAGTCAGATATTGTCATCTAGTACTATAACTTTAAAAAAATGCCAGTCCAGGTTGTAAATAGCCTAATAGCAGTTGTAAGAATTTTGACTTGCCACCTCAGACTACTAAAAATGATAGGATTATGAGGCTGAAATATCTAAAGCTTGGAAATTTTACTTTTTGTGTTACAACCCCCAGATTCTCTCAGTCAGGATGGTTAATGATCATGTCAGCTTGAAGATTCTGGAAGCTGTATTCAAAAAGGCGACTTTTCCAAGTTTTGAAAACACTTCATCCTTTGGATTCCAGCTATTAACCCACATCAGGAGTACAAATGTGATCTCCTTTGTTGCACTGTTTTGTTCAGAAGATCTATCTAGTCTGAAATGTAATTTTTCAAGTTCGCCACCTACCTTTCGCCTTTCCTTCACTTTCTGAAAGAGCATCCCAAGTAGCAGCAACTGAAGGAGTTTCACCTGTTATTGGCCAAACATTCAGATTTTCTGGTGCACTAGTGGGAGCTGTTGAAATATACAGGAGACCAGAGAAAACAGTGATTGTTTAATAAGTTTGGACTATAATCTACAGTTTTTCTTTCTTTTTGGATTTGGGAAAATTTCTTCTTTTTCTTACTATAACTTATATAGCAGGGGTATAGTTTGAAAAAAGAGAGAACAAATTCCTATGCACACTGTGCATAACTGTATCTTATTTGTAGTGAAAGCACAATACAATATTTAAAATAAAGAACCATTTTGACAACGTAAACTTACCAATATTTTAATGGATAGTGCGGGCCTACTTTTGGCTGTTGAGATAGTAAATTTAATTAGGATTGTTGTTGTTATTGTGTGCCTTCAAGTCCTTTCAGACTTAGGGTGACCCTGTCTAAATTTTGGGATGAGGGTGGATAAATGGCCTTGGAAGGCTGCATCTGGCCTGCAGGTTTTAGTTTGGTGTCCCCGTTCTATAGTATCACTGTGTCAACTGAAATTCTGAGAGATGTGCTCCCTCCTTAAACTTTTCATAGATTTGGTTGCCCGGCTTTTTGTGGTAGTGGGTTTCTGTGCTCCCGTGAGGCAAAAGGCAGTGCTGATGAATCATATAGATTCTAAAGTGTAATACAGTACTTACCAGATTCTGGGGTCCTTTGGTAAACTGAGGCACTCCACTTGCCTTCTGTTTCCCCCTGTGAAATTTGCACTGCAAATTCATACATGGTATCTGGAATTAGTTTATCCACCAACACACGTCTATTATGTATTTGCTTGTAATCCCACCTTGCTGATTCTCCTTTCTCTCTATAACGGACAGCGTACTGCCTAGAAATAGTATAGAGAGAGATGGCATTAAACACATCACAGCAAATAATGCACAAAGCAACAGTTTGCATCTACAAAAGACAATCCACTTCCAAGCAATGGACTGATGTTCTAGACAAATTATTGAGGGTCAAGGGGAAAACAGAAGTTATAGGCTTATTCAGGTGACTCAATGAAAGCACAACAATTGCTCATCCCTGAGAAAATTAGACCTACATAGCTAACATAATGCCAACCTACCTAGGGATGGCAGCTCTTCTCTGCTTCTCATAGATAGGATCTGTCCATGTAACCAGCACTGACTGAGATGACATAACACGAACAGTGATGTCCTTTACCTCCTCCAATTCATCCTCTGCCGACAAAAGCAAGTCAATAATGAGACTTAAAGCACCACATAACATATTATGATAGTCCAAAGCTGAAACAGGTGCAGAAAGGAGCTGCTAAATGATCAAAGGTCTAACTCTGTGTTTCCCAACCAGTGTGCCGGGGCACACTAGTGTGCTGTGAGCGATTATCAGGTGTGCCTTGGGACATTGGAACCTCCAGGAGGGGAGGGGGGAGAGTCTAGTGTGTTGAAGTATAAAAACCCTAAGAAACCTACCTCGGTAAAGGTACAAAATTACAAACACCTCCCTCCCCACCCGTTGTCTACTTGGTCTCTCTCTCTCCATGCATTGGGAAGGCCTGCCTCCCTTTTGCCCAAGTAGAGACCTCCTCTTGGCTCCCCCGGGCCTAATGCCGAATTCAGTCAGCACTGGCCCCACCCCTCCCTCCACCCCCTCCTCCCAGGTGCGCGCGAAACCACTCTCGGCCTCTCTCTGGCTCCCTGCCTGCCGCCACCGCCTTCCTTCCTGCCTGCTTCGCCAGCCTCGAGATGCCCACCAGGGCCGCCCTGCTGGCCCCCGAGGAGCTGAGCAGGTGGTGAGTGAGGCTCCTGCTCCCCATGACCCCAATTCAAGCCTGGCGGGGAGGGAGGGGGCAACTTAAGTGAGAGGGAGACTGCTGGTCTTTTGAGCCCCCTCCAGAAACTAACTCCCAAATGTCAAGGTCTATTTCCCCAAACTCCATCTGTGTTCACATGTGGGCATATTGAGTATTCATGCCAAGTTTGGTCCTGATCCAACATTGTTTGAGTCCACAGTGCTGTCTGGATATAGGTGAACTACAACTCCAAAACTCAAGGTCAATGCCCACCAATCTCTTATAGCATTTTCTCTTGGTTATGCGAGTTCTGTGTGGGAAGTTTGTGTCTTTCTGCCATTCCTGCCAGGATATCTATGTTGTGTTCATCGAAACAGACCGAGGTTTCACACTGAGTGTATAAATACATTTAAAAACATATTAGCTATATGTATTACTGTGTTAGAGTGTCATTTTGGTTGGTGGTGTGCCCCAGGATTTTGCAAATGTAAAAAGTGTGCCGTGGCTCAAAAAAGGTTGGGAAACACTGGTCTAACTAACTCTCCTGTGAAGATTTTGAGTCTTTAGTTTAGTTTAGTTTAATGGGAGCAAATAAGGGGAGACATGATAAAAGCATATTGTGGCATGGTAATAGAAGGTAGGGAAAACCTTTGCTCCTGTACACATAATACTAAAACAAAGTTCATCCACTGCAGCCAAACACAGGACGATTCAGAACAGTAAAAGGTGTTTAGAGTATTTATGCCCTGCTCTTTTGCCACAATAGGCTCTCAGAGCCTATTTTGACCGGTAATTGCTCTCTGACACACAATATAAAAGACAAACAAGGAAAAGTGAAGAGCATTGGGGAAGGGAATTGGGTCCAGTCAATACTGCAGGTTCTTTTCTCCATCCAATGCCCTTCATCTGTCATTTGACAAGACACATGGAGCTATGCTTGCCTCTTTTTCTCTGCCCATCCCAGCCCAGGACAGTGGCACCTTGGATGAAGGGAGGGAATTTCATGTGTTTTCTAAGCCTAGGTATGATAGAGCTGTGCCTACCTCTTCTCCTGCTTCACACAGCATGCAACTAAATCATGAAATTGGTTCCAGAAGATATAACCTATATATTCATGTTTAGATCTAAAAATTGCAGTCTAAAAATCAATCTCCAGAAACTGGATGAACTTATTCACAGGTCAATGTGAGTACTACTCATATCAGAAAGGAACTGTTTCCTTCACTGAGTAGCATGGAGAAAGGCAAAACCTTAGTCCATCCTGGAAGAAACTAAAAGAAGGACCAATTCTCTCCTAGGCTTTTGAATGTCTGGGTAAGGAAGTGGTGACAACCAGGGACAGCCAGCCAATTGAGGCAGCATTGGTGATTCCCGTCTCTGCAGAGTGACTCTCGATTTTTTCCATGGGTCATATCAAAATACTTGATTTGGGCCCAAAACCTGCGCATGAGGTCAACTTATATATGGGTATACAGTATGGCAAGAATGAGTATATCAACATATTCAGTGGAACATATAAATTGAGGGAGGATGGTGCTACCAGTGGTTAGTAGTGATGATGGATGCCTATCCTCCAATACAAGAGGAAGTAGAACTCTGAGTATCAGAAACATGAAAAGGAATGAGAGCAGTGCATTTATGTTCTGTTTGAGCACTTCCAACAGGTAGATGCTGGAGTAGGCAGGACTTTGCTCTATTCTACAGCACTTGTTCTCTTCTTATTCTTGTTAGTATCTCTTTTAAGAAGAACCCTGGCCCTATTTTTCTTAGAAATGCTTTGGCTTCTTCAGTCCACATGCCTCCTCCCCTCAAGGTCCATGGCATGTTTTCTTGTGGACTGGAGCTATGAGCCGAAGCCAAGATGAAATACTCAGCAAGCATTGACACAACACTTTATAAAGTAGTGGGCTAGAAGCAGACTATCTGCTTCCTATCTTACGCCACCTGTTCCTAATTCCTCCCTAAGCAACCAGGATTTCATACTTATTCCAGTGACAAATTAAATCAAAGAGTTTAGAGCTATACCATACGATAATTCCATTACTATCTATCCTGGAGCTAAGATGAATCTTACTTTTTATTAATAGACTGATGAAAAATCCCTTCTTTCAGGGCAAAATTCTCTGTCCTGCAAGTTCTGACATGTACCAATGAATTTTCAGAACCACCATCCTGAGGTTAGAGGTTAAGAAACAGCCTCTAGTTTTCACTTCCCACCACTTGTTTCTCCCACTGCATTGCAGGATGGAGACTATGACCTCATTTGTCATTCCTGGCCCCAGCTTCAAGGCTAACAAGTAACAGCTGAATTCCCTGCACTGTTTATATGGAAATTAATCTGTGTTCCATTTTCAGTCTCTGCTTCGATATCAAGTAGTATCAATCAGTGTACCACCAGCAATAGTAAATACCCATCAACCTTCTAAGAGATGTCTTCTTTTTTTTTTTTCTTTTTTACTTCTCCATTTGTTTGTTTGTTTTGCTTGTGTTATAGATAGATAGATAGATAGATAGATAGATAGATAGATAGATAGATAAGAAGTGAGCAACTGCAGCATAATATATGACAAGCATGCTATAATGGTTACACAAGATCACAGTAAGACTAAAGTGTTAGTTGATAGATCTGTCCATTACCCAATTAAAACTAGCAGCTTGACATATGCTGCCAAGTTGAATCTCAACTGAAATAATCTTGAAACAATTTGAAACTAGGATCATGAATGGTGGAGGCTCTTTCTTTGGAAGCTTTTAAACAGAGGCTTGATGGCCATCTGTCGGGGGTGCTTTGAATGCAATTTTCCTGCTTCTTGGCAGGGGGTTGGACTGGATGGCCCATGAGGGCTCTTCCAACTCTAGGATTCTATGGTCAATGCAGAGGCAGCACTGCAAAAAATAGTAGGATCCTTCTTTGACAAAGTTACTACAGTTTATCTACCAATGCATCTTTATGCTCTTCCTATGTAGTATCTCCAACCCAATATTGTCCATGTGCTGTCATAGTATATAACATTTCGCTAGACTTATTACAAGCTTTCTTGGCAGTTTATGATAAGTATAGTTAAATTCCAGACATAATTTCACTCATATTTGTTAATCAAGTCTAATGAATAAAATACCTCATTGAACCAAATGGCCAGGGAAAAAGAACAGGATAAATTCTTTGTCCCAAAGCAATTTAAATGAACATTTACAGTATTATATGTGACACAAAATGGATGGGCAGATCTACTATCAGTAAAAAAAAAATTAGCTTACCTGGTTTTTTAATGTCATGGCCTCTTTCTTTTGGTAGTGGTTTATAGCTCATCTTTCTGCTGCTTTCCCCATATCGGGAGAGGTAACCTGGATATCTGCCAGGGATCCTTGACCCTGAATATTGAGGTAACCTCCACCGAAGAGGCGATCTGTCAGGAGACGAGGATGACGATCTGCCGCGAAATCGTAAAGGTCTGCTTGGCACGTCCTTCTCTTAAAAAAATGTAAAAACACACAGGGAGACAAATGAAGATTGACCCTCAGGCAGTTGACCTACAAAGAGTATTTAGAGAAGGGGATTTCTGAAGGGGATTTCTGAAGCTCCTGGGGTCATTCATTTTGCAGGCAAAGGTTTAATATAGACAGTGGAGAACAGTCAAGGCTAGATGAATCAAATATAACTCTCTCTATGTGCAAGTGTCTTCAAATTGTCAGTGGGCTTATGCCCCATCCGCTCCATAAATCATTGGGTTTTCTTATGCAAGCACTAATCAGAGAACATGTTGCCTGTTCCTTCTTCTGAAATATACTGTACAGGACCTGGTATTCAATAGTAGATACCCATACTGAGCTTTTCCATCTTAGCTTCCAAGATCAGATGGCATGCGGGGAAGCATAAATCAAGGATTAATTCCTCACCAACCCATTTCTATGTACAAATGTGAGCTGCCCTTCAGAGAAGGGAGGGGGCTGGTTTTGTGTTGAGGCACATTAGGCTTGGTGATGCTGTGGGGTCAAAAAGAGACTTCCCTGAAGGCACAGCCACCCCCTTCCGGGCTTAAAGTAGGGGAATTCACCCCCTTTGTTGGGTTCCTGATGTCAACAGCAATGCAACAGCCACCTCCTCTCTAGTAACACTCCACAGCTGGGAAATGAACCAGGGTGGACAATAAAAACAATCAATCATATGGGAGGGAAGGCAGAAAGAATCTACAACTTTTCTCTCTCATCAGGAATTTTTCTCACTTATCAGCATCACAGAGAACAAGAAGCATGTGTATATCTGTGGGCCTAACGAAACAAGGGCAGGTACCTAAGGCACAACTGTTAAACACAGGTTGGTATCTCTTTTAGACAATGTATAATAACATAGACACTGAGTCTTGTGTATACAAAATGCAAAAATCAATAGAATAGAATATAAGTCCCATAAGTAGGGTAGTAGGGTGCTTGATGCTCTAATACATAGGTCAGTTCATATACAGTGTAGTAACGAATAAATCAAAGGTACATAACCTCTATAGAGCATAGGCAAATCAAACTGCCATATAGGCAGTAGAAAGTAATATATATGTATAATGCAAACGCCTTATCAACACAATATATACTCTAAAGATAGAAGGTGCAAGGCAGATAAACATATAAGAGTATGAACGACTATTCCTAGGGATAATACATGCAGTCTTAATGGGAATTTCCATCCAAAGTCCCAGTGCGCTACAATCCTCCCTCAGGGTTCGCTGTGAGGCAATGTATCAGGCGAGCTGCAGCTAAATGAAGCGTTCCACGTAGTAAATAAACAAAGTTCACAGGAGTAATGTAGTCACTTACAGGGAATGGGTAGTAACCAGGAATGTCCTCCGTAGTATAGTGGTGGAGCAGAGTCCCCTGTAGTGACGGAGAGCCGTAAAGGTCGCAAATCGCGGTGAATGAACGCGGAAGCGAAAAAAGCCGCGGATTGCGGTGTCCTTTTGGAATTGGGCTGCGAGGGAAGATTTAGCGGGGAGATGAGTCGTCCAGGGTGTTTAAGGAAAGAAAGTAGGAACTGCACAGAGGGCTGCCTTACTCCAGATTGAGGAGACTCTGTGCAGTTCCTACTTTCTTATTCTAAGGGACGTCCCTTATTTTGGCCCTAAAATTTGTGTCCCTTATTTTCAGGCCCTGTCCCTTATTTTTGACTAGCAGGACAGGACTGGGCGGGGTTGAGCAGAGGAAGGTGCACGCTGTGGTTTCCACGGCAATGCCTGCCCGGGGATTCCAACTCGCAGGGCAGCCTGCGTCCCCATTGGAAGGAAGAGGCGATACAGGACTTTTTCAAAGTACAGTAGACTAATTAACCATTACCCAAGGGGAATGTTGGATCATGTTAGATAAAGATAGTTGCTTGAGAGTTATTCTTAAAATAGGCCTAGCTGTGCATCCCAATACTATACAATGCTGTGTATCCCATACTATACTATACCATTAACTATTGACATAACAATCATGAAGATGTACTGTCTTATAAAATTTATTTTATTTTAATGTTTAGACAGTGCACTTTTAAAGTCAGCAAAGTCAAGTACTAAATACAGATGGAGAAAAAAAGTAGTTCTAATAATGTTTTTTATGCATGACAAAGTATGCAGAAACATACCATGTACTGTTAAGAGTGTAAGTCAATTTCTTTTGTGAGTTTCAATCATTATCTTATTCTGTTAATAAAACTATTTCTACCTAATGTTTGAGTTTCAAGTTTTTAATGAAGTGTCCCTTATTTTTGTGAAAAATCCCGTAAATGTCCCTTATTTCTTATATCAAAAAATGGCAACCCTAGCTTAACAACAGTCAAGGGCCATTAGGGCATTTCACTCTGGGATACTATGAAATCTTCTGGAACAATGCTGGGGTGTGGAGGGTTGTTCCAACTACAGGATGAGTGTCTGGTACCAGAAGTGTTTAGGATTTTGGGTTTATTTATTTGTTGTTGGATACCTGCATTTGCATACACATATAGATAATATCATAGAGATGAGACTCAGGTCTGGACACAAAATTCATTTATGTTTCCTAAATAATGTATGTGTACACCCCGAAGATAATTTTGTACAGAATATTTTAAATAATTGTGTGCATGAAACACAGGGTTTTTTTACACTGAACCATCAAAAAACAAAGGTGTCACAACCTCAGCCACCACCCATGTGAACAATTTTTAATTTTAGAGTATTTCGATTTTTGGAATTCTAGACAAGAGATACTCAGTCTATGTATATTTTTATGGATATCAGCTGCAAAGAAATACAGGGTTGCCTACATTCTGTACTAGTCCCTTGTTCTCCCTTGTTTCAGTATAATCCAAGTTATTCAGTGGTGAGGGAAGTACACTTTTTTGCATGCTCAGAAATCACAACCTTTTTTGCTGTTTTGGCCCCTGAAATGTAATCCACATTGCTTGCAGGTCTCTGATTTAAATACAACATCTCTCAAAGTTTCTAGGGCTGTTCTTCAACATTTAACCATACTCTAAAATTAACAAGCAATTGTGTGGGATGCTAATGATTGTGTTCTTGCGGAGACTATCTACCTGAAATCAAAAAGCAATCTGAGCTTCATTTGTTGTACCTTCCAGTTGTATAATTTAAGAACTTGCCTCTAGTCAAGTTAACTCAATGTAAAAAGTTTTTTAAAGCCTACCCTCTTTTTCTTCCTTTTATAATATTCTATTTTTAACCAACACTAGTCCAATCAAAATATAATTTAGTACGTAGATTGTTTGAAACTGAATACATATTTGCTTTAGGCCCTGTCAAGTACGTGATTGTAAATCTTCCAGTGCAAAACCACACTTTGATGACTATGAACAGGCTCTATAAAATTCTTCCATCCATCTCACCTTCATCCCGCCTCCTAGCTTCAGGCATAAAGTTATTTTCTTGCAAACAAGAATCTGTCAGAAGCAGAATTGATTGAACAACTTGCTCTACATGCAATTTCCCCTTTGAAAACTCACTGAAAATATTTACCTTTCATAACCTAAATGCTCCAAAACCAACTAAAGCAGTAGTTCTCAACCTGTGGGTCCCCAGGTGTTTTGGCCTACAACTCCCAGAAATCCCAGTTAGTTTACCAGCTATTAGGATTTCTGGGAGTTGAAGGTCAAAACATCTGGGGACTCAAAGGTTGAGAACCACTGAACTAAAGGCACTATTTAATTTGCCGTTATATTTACACATTTGAAAACTACAGACCAGAAAAACTATCGCTATTTAAATTGCCATATAATCATAAATCCATTTATGAGTAAACTTCACTGGCCAATACTTCTAGGATTTTGCAGTGCCAAGTCTTCTCCATGATGTTGAGTGACTGCAAATATAGGCATATATTATATATTATAATTTAAATAGAAATGGAGTACAACTGCTATACTCAATTTCTACATAAAATAATGTATGCCTGTAGTTGCATTGTTATTAGTCTGAATCAGTGTCTTGCCAGCCCCCTTTTTGAAAGGGGAACTCCTATGTTAAAAGGCCTGTCTGGACGGGCCCATAGTTTCATTGACGTTACTACAGTATATGAGCCTACATCAGTGGTTTTCAACCTGTGGGTTCCCAGGTGTTTTGGCCGACAACTCCCAGAAATTCCAGCCAGTTTACCAGTTGAAAGCAAAAACACCTGGGGACCCACAGGTCAAGAACGACTGGTCTACACTGATCATCTGATGCAGCTCTAAACTGCATTATATGGCAGTATAGATGAGGCCACAGTTTAGTCATCATGGCTTCTAAGAAAAAATCGGGTTTGATTTTCTCAAGGACCTATTTATTTTTAATTTTTTCTGGTCTTTTTAATAGTCCACAGTATCTGTAGAATTCTCTTCTGGCACTACATTTCAAATGAGTTGATTTTCTAGTTGCATATCTTAATTTAAATTAACTTGGAAATCCCCATCCTCTTTTTCATAATGACTGTCTTCCATTCTGATAATGATAACTGTTAGCATTAAGTTGAGAATTTCAGTGAGTGAATGTTGTGGAAACTACGACGAAGCAGCTCACAAAGGTTTATACTACAATATACCAGTTAGTATGAAAAGTTTTTTGGGTCCCTTTACTTAAAAAAACACCTTGCTACATTAAAATTAATACTTTTTAAAAAAAATGCATGCCATTACTATTTTTGTTGTTGTAACCAACCTGTTTTTCACAACACCTTGGAAACGTTACTTTTTGGACTATAGTCCCTAGCATTCCCAGCCAGCAAGGCCGTTCTTTCCATAAGAGTTAGCAGAGCAAAGTAAGTGTTCAGTTTAAATTAGACCTTGGATCCCAAATCAACTGCAGATCACTAAGAATGAAACAAGAAATACTAGCAAATGAGATCAATTTAGAAATGATCAATCCAGGCTTGAGAAAATAACACCATCCATTAAATATGAATGGCAGACACATCCTAACATGTGAGTGCAGTTATTGCCAGGAACTAGTATTAGGGAACTTTCAACAATTTCTGGGCTTGGATGCTAAACTTGGAAAAAGGCATGAAGTTGGTAAATCCAGAAGAGTACAATTTGAGAAAGTAAAAAATCGAAATCATGTTTTACAGAAGGAGTTATAAATCTAGGCTGTGTACTACTAAGCCAATGCCAAACAGCTGAAAACTGATGGAAAACCAGTTTTTCTGTGCACTGGAAAATTTTCTTGTTGCTCACAAAATACAAACCAGACAACGGGCAATATGATAGCCATCTTCAAATATAGAAAATAATAATCTTATGCTTTGTTGCTCCAGAGCAGAAGAAAATAGAAGAAACATTGTGGTCGTAACAGATCTCTGAGTGGCTTGCAGTCGCTTAACAAGTATTTCTGGCTCTCATTTGTTTAAACAACTTTTTTTCATACAGTGAGTTTTTTAAGGAAAAATAGGCAAAAGGTACTGTGATCTCACACAGTGAGGATAAACATTTGGGGGGGGGGGGTGCAAGGATGAAATCAGCAAATATTTGTATCCCTGATCCAGCTGTCATAGGTGAACAACACAAGACATTGCTGCATACCAACTCGTTGCTCACATTGCAGAAAAATTCATTTAAACCAGCTAAAGTTCCTATGTATTGTCAATGTATTTCTGGCAACAGTGACAATATACCATGAGAGAAGTGAACATATTATCACATATCCTATCCTTTATTAAACTCAGCTCAGGAAAGTCGACTGTCAATGCTTGCCTTGGTCTTTGTAACTCAATACTTTCTGCTGTACTATTTTACATGGGGTAAGTAGAATTTTGTTATCTTTGGAACCTGATTTATTACGGTTTGCTGCTATGTCCAAATCACAGATGCTTCAAAGTGCCATTAGTTCTTTGGCATTTCCTTTTTGCTATTCCAAACATGTGGAGCATCTGGAGCATGCTCTCTTGGCCAACCTATATGTCACATGATCCTCTTTTTCACTATTCAATACCAAAGTGTCACTGCATGAATCTTCTTTAACAAGTTCGGTCTCCATAATTTGCGGCATAACGGTTTATTCTTTTTGGAGCAGAAGTGCCTTTTCTATTATCAGTTATTCTTTGATCATTCCAGAAGTCCTTAATTTCCCATAGTTCTTGAGACTTTTATTAGGCCAACCACCTTTTATCTTCCTAATAAAAGTCTGCATGATTTAATCAGTTCTCTTTTTCTTGCCTTATGGTTTCCGGTTCCTCTTCAATAGCTAGAAAGCTTGAAAAAAGTAATTGCTGGTCTGGATTTTCTTCTTCTAGTCAGCAACATTGTCTTGAGGTAGAACGTATTTTGATAGAAGGACTGCAGTCCATATGTATTTCCTTGGTTGTATGTGAATTTTCAGCCATTTTTCAACGTTATCTAGTGTCTCAGCTTCTAAGGTTTCCTTCGTTACAGGATGGCAGGAAACAGCAATGTCAAGGGTGTGGTGAATTAACTCCAGATTTTAGTCTAAATCCAAATTGAGAAATCCTATTCAGAGCATAGAATCACCCACTGTCTTAGTTGCTTGAAAGTCTAAAATAAAACCCAGAGTGAGTTCACCACTAAACTCATATGGGACTAATCTACCCTACTTCAACAATGTAGATTTCATTGTGCTCTTAAGGAGCCTATGAACTGTTGAACTGTATTATTATTTTTGCTCTAAATTTTTATATAGCTTACAGTGCACATGGTTTTACTGTTTTCTTTCTCTAAGCATAAACAATGAAATTCTCCTATATTCAGGAGCCTGTAAATGTTAAAATAAAAAAAACCTGTAATGTATTTGAATCAGTTGAGCATCCCTTATCAAAATTCTGAAAATCAAAATTTTCCAAGATCTGAAATTGCCCACATTGATAGCTAAAACAGTAAGACCTTTTTTCCTGGTGGTTAAGCATATGCAATGTTTGCTTCATGCACAAAATTATTGGAAATGTTGTGTATAACATTACCTTCAGGCTATATATTTAAAATATATATGAAACATGCTTTTGTGTTTAACTTGGATCCCATCTCCAAGAGATCTCAGGTATTGCCAAATTAAAAAATCCAAAATTAAAAAATTCAAAATCCAAACCATTTCTCGTCCCGACCATTCAGATTAAAAAAACCTGTATTGCTGAATCTGAAGTAATATTTACTAATATTTCAAAAAAGAAGTGGAAGATCTTGCAGCATGAGACCAAGAGGAGGGGAACATGGGGCAATCACACCAGAGAATACTGCTACACCTGATCCCTCCCTGAGAACATTTTAATTTTGAAATACAGTATGGAGATTATAAAGACCCAAAAGCATTTTACTTTTCCTTGTCTCTGTCAAGTATAAGTTCATGTAGAAAGCAGTTGTTACATCTTATGTACATTTTATGCAGTTAAATGGATTAAATTCCTGGCAAGTTAATAAACATGCCTGCTACTGTTGAACCTTCCACACACTGAGAACCTTTCAGTAGCTCTTATTTTTCAACTATGAGTTATATTTGAACAGCCAGATTAGTTACCACACTTGTTTTGTACTCTGCCAACAACACACAGCTCAGCAATAAACCCAAGCTCACCAGAGAGTTCACCCCAGTTTAAAGAGGCTATAACTTGTAAAGCAAGCTACAGCGGATGGAGCAGAAGGGATTGCTCCTACAACCCCCAAAGCCTTGTCGATATTTCATTACGAAGCATATATTACAGTAGAGTTTTTAATGTGTCTCGTTTATAAGCTCTACACTCCCAAGGCTTCCTTCTTCTGCTATATCTACACAGAACATATGAGTTGTTGCCATGTATGAAAGTTGAATACATTCCTTCTGGCCCTATAATTTAATTGAATATTCACTGGACAACTTTGGAAGATATGGAGCAGGGGCGCTCATTACGTCGATCGCGATCTACTGGATGGCAGGAAGCCGACGGAGTGGGTGTCCACCTGCATCGGGGCCGCTGATATCCATTTCGCTTTTCAGAAAGCTTTGTCAAGGCTTAATCCACATAGATTTGTCCTTTTCATGATGGATATACTCTTTGAGCATAACCTCATCGAATGGATCTTTTCCAGGAGCCTGGATTTTAGCTCCTTTGTTGTCCGTTCTTCATGATTTCTCTCATATTTGGTTATTGAGCCCTTACCTGCCTGGACCTACTGCGTTTCTGTGGATTATTCCTCCAGAACTTGACTTTTTTATTGGGACTATTTCAGTCAGACATTTATGGAACTGATGAGATCGTTTTTGGAGGATCTTCCTGTATGAGTTATACCAGTCTATGGACAGTGATACATCACAATTGTATGGTATTGTATGTGCTTTATGGTCTACCTTATTTGAATACTTTGAAATAATATTTATATTCTTTATATAAGAACTATTGACTCGCTCTTTTTGTGCTAACTGTATAGTTAATGTGTCTGCAGTGCTAAGAGGTGGAGCCCAGAGAAATCAGATGTATACTTGACTCCTCATACAAACAGCTGGAGAGGAAATGGGAGGAAGCTGGAAATATTGTGTGATGGGATTTCACAACTACCAGCGGTAAGTGAATGAAGCCTTACACCAGGCATCCTCAAACTGTGGCCCTCTACCTGTTTGGGCCTTCAGCTCCCAGAAGCCCTAATGAGCTTGTTCAATAGTCAGGAATTCTGGGAGCTGAAGGCCCAAACAGCTGGAGGTCCGCAGTTTGAGGATGCCTGCCTTAGGCTGTCCCACAATTTCCCCTGCTGTCCCCCCACTTCTTAAGCTCTATGTAATGAAGTTCTAAGAGGAAAATAAAGGCAAGCTTCATGTGAACAAACCTTGCCAAGAAAAACCCACTATAAGTTCACCTTATGGTTGTCATAAGTTAGAAGTGACTTGAAGGCACACAACAACAACCACCACCACCATCACCACTAACTACACTGAGTGTGGCACTGCTAGGATAGATGCAGACGTGAAGCCTCTCTGAGAAGGAAGTCTTATTGTATTCAATGAAGTTCCCTTGGAATTTTCCATCTTTTTGCAAGACATGCAGTAACAATACCAATCTGCTTAATATCCCCAATATTACATGACTTCTTTCCCTACAGACTGCAATTGTGTCATTTCTATCTGACCATTTCAGCACTGAAAGGCATCTAATGACATAAAATGAACAAAAAAGTATTTGGATTGTGATTGTATGTTATATATGTTTCAATCAATAAAAACCTTTTTTAAAAAAATGAACAAAAAATACCAGAACTTGATTGTAAAGAGACTAAATGGCACAAGACATCTAATGTCAAAGGCAAAATCACTAGTGGAACAGTTCAGTAGACCAAGATTACACAGCAGTAGCCACAGAATGCAAAGAAAGTACTATTAGCATCTGGAGGGACATCTGACTCCTCTGAGCAACTCTTTCTACAGTTACAGACTTCAGGGTGGTTTCTCAGGGAGTCCTGGCTTGGGAAATTACCTTTACTACGCCAGTCTTCTCTGAGCACCCTGCATTCAAGCAGCTGCGCAAGAATCAGAACTAGGATGCTCAGAGCTGTCAGCTTTCTTATGTCAAAGAGCTACCACCAGCACAGAATAT
The DNA here is from genome assembly GCA_030556195.1 of Anolis apletophallus. Taxonomy (NCBI): domain Eukaryota; kingdom Metazoa; phylum Chordata; class Lepidosauria; order Squamata; family Anolidae; genus Anolis; species Anolis apletophallus. Next base: position 152,838,740 of record JARBWK010000003.1, on the reverse strand, counting down.
GTAGAAATTGGATGGTTTCTAATTGATAAGGAAGTCAGGCAAGACTTTATTTCATCGCCCTGTTTAATTTGTATGCTAAACATATAATACATAAAGCTGAATTAGACTCTGGAGAAGGCAACATCAAAATCAGGCTTATCAACATTTTCAGATATGCAGAAAATGCCACGCCACTTACAGAAAACAACAAAGTATCAGAACAATTACTGAAGAAAGTCAAGAAAAAATACAAAGACAACTTTACAGAGAAACAATAGGAAAACAAAAACACTAATCACAGGTTATTTACGTAACTTTAAAGTAGACAGCGACAAGAATGAAATTATGAAAGATCGCTTTTTTCCTTGGGTCAGTCATTACCTTAAACAGATACTAAAGTCAAGAAATCAGAAGAAGACTAGGACTTAACTCGCTGCAAAAGGAAAGCTCTGCAGATATTATGGACAGTCAAACAGACAAATAAATAGATCCTAGCCTGGACTCTCTCAAGAAGCTATGATAAATAAATTGAGACTGCTTTATCATGAGAAGACAATATAATAATACTTAGGAAAGAGTTGGAAAAGAAGAAAGTGTAATTAAGGATGGATAGACTAAATCAAGGAAGTCATGGCCCTGAGTTTGCAAGACTGAACAGGGCTGTTGGTGAGAGGGGGACTTGAAGGTATCTCACTTCATAGGGTTACCATAAATCAAAGTCAACAATGGTAATTAATAACAAATAATAAAATCATACCCTTCAGCATAAAAAAGCCACAATAACTCCCCAGCTTACTTAAGTTGAAGTTAATAACCCTCTCCTAAAACTCATGGAAAGGATATTTTGAAAATGGTAGCTAAAGCTAGGTGCACTGTATTTTCTTGAAGAAATTCTGAGGCATATAATCAGAGATGAAAATAAGTTTATAAAACTTTTTAAAAAGATATTTGTAGATCATTGCTTACTATTAGTAATATTTCTTCATACCTTTAAAATGCTGCTCTTTCTTCTTGTTACTTTTTCACATTTGTAAACATATTTTATCGTCTTGTCAACATATCATCATACACTGTGATGTGGCAATATGGAGAACAGCTGCAGAATTCCAGTTATCCAATATCACCCCAGAAGGTAGCTGTAAGTTTTCCTTCCTAAGCCAAAATAGCATTCCCTAATATTCCTTTGACATGTTCACTATCCCATCCAGTTACGTGATCCAGCAAAAGATATCTCTTTTGCAGACAGCAGCATAGAACCACATGCAGCTTTCTGTGTTGGTTTTGTAACGGCAAATGGCCATTGCTTGAGGAAAACCCACAGCACTATCAAAGAGGCTGTGATTCAATTGTTCACTTAGTGAAGAATTCACACAAAATCTGTATTGTTCCTCTAGCTTTAGGCCTCAAGGCCACACATTTTTGGATGTGCATGGTCAAGTAAAGATGCAATCAATTTCAACTTTCTAGCATGCTTACCTGTCACAAGCAAAGGCTTGTAAGACCACACTTGGATACATGTGCAACTATATTATATTGTCTGTACATGGAGAGCCAGAATATAATCAACCATAGTATGCCTAGCCTCTACCTTATGGTGTTTATTACGCTCCTTTTGTATTTCTATATTTCTTAAGAAGAAACTTGCACCATACATCTGTTTTGCACATAGGCCTTATTCCAACTTGCCATTTCACATTTTCAAAAAGTTTAAAATATCCCCGTTATGAAATATGGTACTTTTGAAAGATTGCACAGACATTTACTAGCAGAGTGCAGTATATAAAAGCTTGCATTAATTTGTAGAGCACAAGGCTTTTATGTGAATCTGTTAGTCATCCAGAAGGACGGCTACTGGAGTCTGCTACCCTTCCGTAGGCTGGGAAATGGGAATAAAACAAGGGCAGTTGGAACATGAGGCAAACAAGGAAAATTAGAATTAGCACAGGGGTAGGTTGTCACACTCCAGGTCTAAAGCCACCTATGACTATAACATCATACAAGAGTCCAGACTAAAAACAAACAATTTATTGCAACCTCCCCCCCCCCCCCAACCCACAACAACACAGGAATATGATTTAGATTTGCAGACTAAGACTTGGTTGTGTTACTATTTTAAGGGCCAATATTTTTAATGTATTTTTATTGCTTTTTAATGTATGTTTATTGCTGTTGACTTGTTTATGTGAATTGTTGTGTTCTAACCATTTCTTTGTTGGCATCTAATGACTACCAATCCTCTCAGTCCCCCTTTGGGGGTTGAGAAGGACAGGATACAAATGCTCTAAATAAATAAAAATAAATAAATAGTAAAAAAAGAAATAAGGAAACAAGGTGTGGAATCCAAAAAGCAGCCATCAATTGTCTCTTATAAATCCAAAAACAATACAGTCCAAAGATAGTCCCAAAATATAAATGCAGCTTAAGTCCAAAAGCAAAACTTGAACAAGAATACAAAACAAGAACCTTGAAAACTCCCAGAATACTTAAATCGAAAACCAAGACTTGAAACATGGACTAGAGAACCCGGCCTATCTGTACTGATAGCCACATTGCCCTGAAATCAGCGTGCCCATTAGCTACTAATAAACAGACATGAAACCATTACGTCTGCCCTGGAATTTCTGCTTCCCACCAGCTGTGTTGATCTACAAAGCTGGCTATCAGCTCTAATCTGCAAGCCTGCTTCCTTTCTTAGGTCAGTTTCACCAGGTGCTTTCCCATGAGAGTTTCTCATCAATTCGTCCTTATCTAGAGAGGATGATTCCAACTCCTGTGACTGGCCTTGAGGTTCAGAGGAATTATACTTTCAGGCCCTGCATCTGGCCTGCATCCCTATCTGAAATAGTTTCACTTTTTTGGTTTGAATCCAAATGAATCCTTGGAAAGCCCACAATCCTGTCTGACTCTAAGTCATCAGTGAACCCATCAGCCCCTGGCTGCTGTGATTGCTGCTCAGCTACAACATAGATGTCCTTTAAAAACAGCCTGTTTTGGATGGGATTGCAGATCTGTTGCTTGAGAGTGCTCTGAGATCCGTCCCTCTCACTGAAGGTCCATGTGGACTTCACAGTGTAAATAACTTAGTGCCAGCTTCTACTGTTGAACCAGCCTTTCCTGGTCAAAACTAACTTAGCCACAGGATTTCATGCTCTGATAACCTTACAACAGACTACTGCAATATATTCTACAAGAGCTTCCTGGGGAAATGGTAAAACAAAGAGTGGGGAGGGATAAGCTGAAATAATGTTTCGCTATGTTTTGCAGGCCAGCCCGCTTCATCCCAGGAAAACAGGAAAAATGTGGTTTACTATGCCTGACCTTTTCTCGTTGTTTTCTGTTTCTTTTCCATGGGCCATTTTCGGCTCACAAAGGTCCTTTCTTCAAAACTTAAAGTGGTGGGAAGTAACTTCGATTTTAGTTTAAAAAAAGGTTTTCTTGGGCCTAAAATTGCCCAGGGGTGTAGTAAAAATTCCCTCATGTACCCTACTAATACATTGAATATTTATTTGATTCTGACAGCAAAAAATCCCTCTAACTCAATTCACAGTTTTCATATTAAAGTTAACATTTCACCACAGACCATGTGATGGCCAACCTTTCCATCTGATCCACACTAATATTCAACAGCAGATCTCTCCAGATTTCCAAAATATGATAGACACATCTGGACTACTATGATCTGTGGTCTCAATCTACCATTAAATGGAACCCATTATTAAGGTAGGCTTGTCAATGTTCTGCTTGTCAACTGTTCACGTTTGAAAAATACTTAGTAGCTACATATTCCTAGACTCCATCTGCCCTGACCTATGTTACTGTCTAAGGCAAGAATATTTATTTATTTATTTACAATATTTATATGCCGCCCTTCTCACCCCGAAGGGGACTCAGAGCGGCTTACAAGTCATATGTACATACAACATACTACATTATTAGCATAGTACTACTACATCATAATATTAGTATCATATAATATTATATTGCTGCTGGGGGAGGGGCTCTGATGTCACAGGAGACAAGATGGAACTGTCTTCTCGGCTCCCCTTCTTTTTTCATAGGTATAGTTCAACAATATCTGGAGCAATCCTGACTAAAAGCCATGATCTTTGGGTAGGTTATGCTAATCCCTACCATTTATGATCCAACTGTTCCTGTGGACCAACCAAAATATACATTTAGCATGATTAAATGAATTAAACCAGATAGAGATAAACAAGGAAGATGTTCTCACATGCCTTACTAAACTAAATGTCAACAAATCACCAGGGCCAGATGGCATCCACCCCAGAGTTCTTAAGGAACTCAAGTGTGAAATTGCTGAAATTCTAGCCAAAATATATAACCTTTCTCTAAGATCAGGCACTGTACCCGAGGACTGGAAGGAGGCAAATGTAACTCCGATCTTCAAGAAAGGATCCAGGGGTGATCCAGGAAATTATAGGCCAGTTAGTCTAACCTCAGTTCCAGGCAAAGTGATGGAAACCATTATTAAAGAAAAAATTACTAAGCACATAGAAGAACAGGCATTGCTGAAGGAAAATCAACATGGTTTCTGCAAAGGCAAATCATGTCTTACTAACTTGATAGAATTCTTTGAGGGTGTAAATAAACACATAGATAAAGGGGACCCAGTCGATATTGTTTACCTTGACTTTCAAAAGGCTTTTGACAAAGTCCCTCACCAAAGGCTCCTAAATAAGCTCTTCAGCCATGGAATCAGGGGACAGGTCTTGTCCTGATTGGAACCTGGCTAAACTGTAGGAAACAAAGGGTGGTAATAAATGGACACTTCTCTGGGTGGAAAGAGGTGAGAAGTGGCGTACCCCAAGGTTCAGTTTTAGGACCGTTACTTTTAATTTATTCATAAACGATCTGGATGTAGATGTAAATTGTGAGGTAGCAAAGTTTGCAGATGACACTAAACTGTTCAGGGTAGTTAAAAATGAAACTGACTGTAAAGAGCTCCAGAAAGATCTCTCGAAATTGAGTGAATGGGCAACAAAGTGGCAAATGCATTTTAACCTAAACAAGTGTAAAGTCATGCACATCGGGAAAAGAACCCCAAATACACTTATCAACTGATGGGATCAAAGCTTTCTGAGACAAACCAGGAAAGGGATCTTGGGGTTTTGGTGGACAGCTCAATGAAGGTGTCAACCCAGTGCGCTGCAGCAGTGAAAAAAGCAAATTCTATGCTTGGCATGATCAGGAAGGGAATGGAAAATAGGTCGGCAAATGTTGTATTGCCTCTCTACAAATCTATGGTGAGGCCACATCTGGAGTACTGTGTACAATTCTGGTCACCGCACCTCAAGAAGGATATAACGGAACTGGAAAAGGTACAAAGAAGGGCAACAAATATGATCCAAGGGATGGAGCAGCTCCCTTATGAAACCAGGTTGCAACGCCTTGGTCTTTTTTAGCCTTGAAAGACGGCGCTTAAGAGGTGACTTGATCGAAGTGTATAAAATCATGCATGGGATAGAAAAGGTGAATAAAGAAAATTATTTTCTCTGTCACACAATACTAGGACTAGGGGCACTCCCTAAAGCTCCAAGGTAGGAAAGTTAGGACTAATAAAGGGAAATATTTCTTCACCCAGAGGGTCATTGGGTTATGGAACTCACTTCCAGAGGAGGTTGTGACAGCTGTCAGCCTGGACAGCTTCAAGGCAGGATTAGACAGATTCATGGATACCAAGGGAATCAGTAGCTACTGAAATGGACATCCAAGTGCCACCTCTGTGTTGATGGAGGCAGGCAGGATTTTCCCTGGGTACTGGTTGTGGGGGGTCGGGAGCAGGTGAGGGTTTTGCCCTCCTTTCTGCTAGAGATCCCTGTGTACAACTAGTGGGCCACTGTGTGACACAGAATGCTGGACTAGATGGGCTGAGGCCCGATTCAGCATGGCTCTTCTTATGTTCTTATGTTCTTATGTTCTTATTCTTTGCCCAAGTGGTGAAAAGCATGTTTGTCACAAAACATCATTTTCTTCATCTCTGTGTGCTGAATTTAGAGTGCTTTGTGTATGTTAATTTGAAGAAAAATATAAGTATATGCAAACTTGATGGCTTAGTTCCCCACATGCATTTCAGAAGTAGGTCAAAATACAATAAGGGAAATCATGCTGACAAAGAATGCTTCCAGCTCTTTCCACACACATAGCCAAAACTGTAAATCTTATGCACCTTTGTATGCAACATGCCAAGTATTTGTAAAGTAAGTGCAAACTTCTGTATAGCTAAATTTTCCAGTCATTAATGTATATATAGAAGCATTGCTTAGTCAACCAATTCACTAAATGTCATTCTTCCTCTCACGAGTACCTGAGGATCAATAGAAAATATGAATGGCTAAAGCTCTAGTGTGAAGCACTCGCTTTGGGATAGTCAAGACCCCAGGTTCAATCCCAGAAATCCCATATTAAAAAGAAAAGAAAAGATCAGGTTGTATGGAGCACTTTTGCCTGAGCATGAAGATGCAGGCAGTCATAGGTCAGGTGGATGAATAATCTAAGATGACTTGAGGAAACTTCCTATAGTTCTCCTTCAACACTGGAAAACTCTCAGAATTCCCCAAGTTACATGGCAACTGAGTATCCTGGCAGTGATATCCAAAAAGTTACTATCCCCTCATTTTAATTTAGACTTCACATTAAGCTTGATCTGATGTTGACCATGACTTTGAATGCCACCACTCTCTTTTCTTAAAACAAAGCATTTTTTCAGCAGAAAAAAAATCACAGAAATTAGAAACACACGGCTTCTAGTATCTTGTGTCATTAAAAGTGAGTCCTAACACAGGATTCCAATATATGGCTAGCATCACAGCTCATCTGACCTGGAAAAAGTAGCTACTTGGAGTCTGCATGCTGGTAGTAATAATTCAAAGCATGCTGTCGACAAATGTTTACCAAATGTTAAGAGAGATACAGCTCTTTATATACACCAGCTTAAGTTGTCCTTCCAACTTCCTTTCACTTGGACAAGAAGACACTGAGCAACAATGAGTTCTAGGGTTCTGTTTCACAGTAGATAACCCTCTATGTGAAAAATCATTTAGTCTAAGTCCAGCTTAACCAGATAAAGCAGATAAAAAAACAGACCTCCTTTCAAAAGAAGAACAATTTCTTGGTCTTAATAGATCATCTTCGTCTTAACACTGACAACTGACATCTCTGTTGGTGTTTTTCAATTATGGTCAATACCACTGACCATGCTATTCTTCTGGAGCACCTAGCGATGTTGGGAATTGGAGGAACGGTGTTGCAGTTTCTATATAGTGGTGCTTGGGAACAGCTACTCCTCAAAAAAGGAGCAATTATGTGGCATTCCACAAGGTGCCATTCTATCCCTGATGCTTTTTAACATTTAAATGAAATTGCTGGGAGAGATCATTCTGAGGCATGGCACAAGGTTCACCCATGCCTTCAGAACAGCTTTAGATATGAATAGCATATGCCTGGAGAAGGTCTGGCCTGGATGAAGAAATACAAATTGGAACTGAATCCAGACAAGACATAGGCATTTGCCATTAAGGGTTCTAACCTGGGGTTGGAGGTGTGTGTAAGAGTGTATGGGGTGTTTAACTCCAGGTAGAGATTTATAAGCTGAGGCTGGGAACACATTGAGGGCAGGCAGCTATGTGATCTGGAGAGTGTGGGGTATAAAAGGAAGGGAAGAGGGGTGGGTGGGGGAGAGGAAGAAGCTTTGGATTTGTCTGTGAAAGTTCTGAAACAAATCAAAAAGAATGAGTACTTCTAAAGCTTATTGGTGTTTATTGAACCCAGCTTGGCCATGGAGCAGAAGTAAATTATGTATGCCACTGCTCTTACAGTCTAGCTGCCTAAGGAGGAGGGAAAACTTCCACAGTGTGCCAACCAGTTCTGGATGGGGTAACACTTTCCATGAAAAACTATGTTCACAGCTTGGCAGTGCACCTGTATCTGTCTCTCCAAATGTTAGCCCAGATTGATGCAATGATCAGGTGTGCATATTACCAGCTCTGAATGATACCATGTATCAGCTGTGCCCCTTCCTAAAATTGGAAGACTGAAAGATGTTAGTGCATGCGCTAGTAACCTCCAGGTTGGACTTTTGCAATTCACTGTACTTTGGGCCACCTCTATACCAAGTTCAGAAACTACAACTAGTTCAGCATAGAGCAGCCAGATTGGTCACAGGAACATCCAGGAGTTAACACATTACGCCTATGCTAAAATCACTCCAATGGCTGCCAATTAATTTATGGGCAAATTACAAAGTGTTGGTTTTGACCTTTAAAGCCCTACATGGTTTTAGTCCTTCAGCAAAGAATCGCTGCCTTGTCGATCCAAGCCCAAGAAAGGAATAAAGCAAAAGGAAACAGTGATAATGGGAAATATGCCCAGTTAATTGTACAATTCCAGAGGTTAGCCAGAAGAGATAAGGAATTATTTTTAAACAAGAAATGCATGGAAGTGGAAGAAGACTAGGAAGGACAAGAGACCTCTTCCAAAAAATTAGAAACATTGGAGGTAAATTTCAAGCAAAAATTGGCATAATAAAAAACAAAGATGGCAGGGACGTAACAGAAGCTGAAGAGATCAAGAGAAGGTGGTGAGATTATACAGAAGATCTGTATAGGAAGGATAATAATATTGAGGATAGTTTTGATGGTGTGGTGAATGAATTATTTATTTATTTATTTATTATTTGGTTTTATATTCCGCCCCTCCCTGCAGGCTCGGGGCGGGTTACAACATATAAAACGGGCAGCATGGAACAGCCATGCGGCCCTACAATAAAACATTAGAACATTTAAAACTACATGTCACAACACCATATAGAGGAAATACAGGAAGTGTCTTAGGTCCGGGACCCCAGTAGGCAAGGTAATTATGTCAGGAACAGCCGGCCGAGGGGCCTAGTCAAAGGCTGATCTAAATAGGGCAGTTTTACAAGCCCTCCGGAAGGGAATCAGTGCTGAGATGGTTCGAGTTTCCACCGAAAAGGCTCTTTGTCTAGTTGAAGACAGATGGCAGGAGTGGATTGATGGTATCAGAAGCAGATTTTGTTCTTCTGAATGGAGTGGTCTCGGTGGAATATATGGGGCAAGGCGGTCCCTCAGATACGCAGGCCCTAGGCCGTGCAAGGCCTTAAAGGTCAACACCAACACCTTGAAAGCGATCCGGTACTCAATGGGGAGCCAGTGCAGTTGCCGGGGATGGGAGTAATGTGCTCCCTTACTGGCGTTCCTGCCAGCAAGCGAGCAGCGGCATTCTGCACTAGCTTGAGTTTCCGGATCGTCGCCAAGGGAAGGCCAACGTAGAGGGCGTTACAGTAGTCCAGCCTCGAGATGACCGTTGCTTGGATCACCGTGGCCAGGTCGTCCCTCCAGACATCCTCAGGAGTGAGGTTCAATGGGTCTTAAATAGCATTGCTAACAACAAGGCAGCAGGAGACGACGGAATCACTGCTGAACTGGGATTGTGCTGTCAAGGTGATGCATGCCATATGCCAGCAAATATGGAAAACACAAGAATGGCCATCAGACTGGAAAAAATCAACTTACATCCCCACACCAAAAAAGGGAAATGCTAAAGAATGCCCAAATTTTCATACAGTGGCACTTATTTCTCATGCCAGTAAGGTAATGCTCAAGATCCTGCAAGGAAGACTCCAGCAATACCTGGAGAGAGAGTTGCCAGATGTACAAGCTGGGTTTAGAAAGGCAGAGGAACAAGAGACCAAATTGCCAATATCCACTGGATAATGGATAAAGGCAGGGAGTTTCAGAAAAACATCAATGTCTGTTTTATTGACTATTCTAAAGCCTTTGACTGTGTGAATTATAATAAATTGTGGCAAGTTCTTGGTGGTATGGGCATACCAAATCACCTTGTCTCTCTCCTGAGGAATCTGCATAATGATCAAGTAGCAACAGTAAGAACCATGGAACAACAGACTGGTTCAAGATTGGGAAAGGCGTATGGCAGGGTTGTATACTCTCACCCAACCAAGTCAACTTGTATGCAGAACACATCATGCGATGTGCAGGACTTGATCAATGCAAGGCTGGGGTAAAAATTGCTGGAACAACCTGAGATATGCAAATGATACCACTTTGATGGCCAAAAGTGAGGAGGAGCTGAGGAGCCTTCTAATCAAGGTGAAAGAAGAAAGTGCAAAAGCTGGGCTGCAGCTAAACATAAAAAACCAAGATTATCGCAATAAGAATGATTGATAACTGGCACATAGAGGGAGAAAATGTTGAGGCAATGACCGAATTTGTATTTCTAGGTGCAAATATTACTGCAGATGCAGAAATCAGAAGACGTTTACTTCTTGGGAGGAGAGCAATGGCCACTCTCAATAAAATAGTGAAGAGTAGAGACATCACACTGGCAACTAAGATCCGCATAGTAAAAGCAATGGTATTCCCCATGTCACCTATGGATGTGAGAGTTGGACCATAAAGAAGGCTGAACGAAGGAAGATAGATGCTTTTGAATTGTGGCGTTGGAGGAAAGTTCTGAGAGTGCCTTGGACCGCGAGAAGATCCAACCAGTCCATACTTCAGGAAATAAAGCCCAACTGCTCATTGGAGGGAAGGATAGTAGAGGCAAAGATGAAGTATTTTGGCCACATAATGAGAAGACAGGAAAGCTTAGAGCAGACAATTATGCTGGGAAAATTGGAAGGAAAAAGGAAGAGTGGCCGACCAAGGGCAAGATGGATGGATGACATCCTTGAAGTGACTGGCTTGATCTTGAAGGAGCCGGGGGAGGTGTTGGCCAACAGGGAGCTCTGGCGTGGGCTGGTTCATGAGGTCATGAAGAGTCGAAAGCGACTGAACAAATGAGCAACAACATGGTTTTAGTCCAGGTTTGGGTCCAGATTACTTACAGGATTGCCTCCTCCCATATAATCCACCCCATACACTGATGGGTAGCTAATGAAAAAATCATCTTCTTTTTCTACCCTATAATTACTTCCTAATTTTGTTTGCAGCAAAAACTTAGATTGTCATTTTTTCTGGATAAGCATACTATGGCTTGTGCTTGCATGCACATGATCATGATCTAACAAGAACTCTTGGCAGACTGGAAACTACAATTTGCCTATTGTTAGGGAGATCTCAAACTATAGTTTGCCACAAACAAGGATTGGAAGTAGGAAAACGAGTGTGTGTCATGATCTCTATCTCATGCCATCCAACTATCAGCATTTCTGAAACATAGCACATGGCCATGGACCAAAAGGGAGGATTTTTATGAACCAGTCATAAAAATCAATTGCCTGAAGGTGGGGAGGAAAGTGGGTTCTGGAATGTGGAAAGGGGCTAGCTCCAGTCACCAGGACTCTTGAGTGATTTATGATATTGTATGTAGCTAGGCCTATATTGATGGGCAGTATTAAGAGACTCTTGTATTCCGAACAATAACGATGTTTGGTATCTTCAGCACTGTGTGTTATTTCAGAGAAGACTGATACACAGCAACACAAGTTGGAACTGAGAAACCTTACAGAGTGAGTGGTTATATATGTGGAGGCAAAATTAGGCTAATCTACAATTCTTTGGCAGTTCATGAAGTGTCCAATTCTGAGTTTGTGCTACATCTGAACACATCCCTAAAATTATTCCATGTCATATTTCAAGTAAATTTATTCTTAAACCCATTGACTTCCAAGTGCTGCACTAAGCAATTTTCTTGGACTTCAAATTGAAAAAAGTAAAAACTTACAAGCAAGTTTGGCACTGAGGTGTCCATCACCAATAATAAAAACGTTCCAACTTAAACTGAACAGACTTTCTGTTTCCACTCTACAAGTGGAACTTGGTTCAGGCCCATATCATCCACAAAATAAATAAAAATATCTGTATTACACACATGGTTTTCCTTTAAACCTATTCAAGTTCCAATGTGGCAAGCCAGGCTTAGTCATAGGCACTGTTTCTTCAAGTCCAGTTGGAGTAAGAAAGATAAAGGTAAATTAACAGAGGATAGAAGAGAGTCAGGTGAGCCCTCTGGATTTTAAGATAGACAGCTATTTCCACCATTCTTTCCTGCTGTAACTGTCTCAAGAGGTATTACTCCAAGTTTTGAAACATACGGTTTATATCCAGCCACTGATTGAATTTTCAAGAGATATCTTCAGTTGACTTTAGTTTAATACCACATATAATATAACTGAAACACAATACAGACTCTAGCTACATCTTCCAATAAGGTAACCTCTACCCCAAATTTGGTATCCTCATCAGCAAGCAAGATGTTTATAAAAATATTCTGTATAAAGATATCTCTTGTAATTCATAGGATGTGGAGGAGGATAAGGAGGAGGCAAAGAAAAAAGTTACTAATGTATGGTCCCTTTTTTTGAGAACTATGGTCCATGTGCTATAGTCCACAGAGTCTGCTCAATAATAAAACTTATAATCTCAATGGTCCCAGAGGGCTCTCTACTTTTTTTCTGACAGCAGTGTTACACTTTAGTGTAATAGACATAGACAACACTCAATAAAATAGAACTATAAAAGGAAGAAGGAAGTATGAAAATCCACCCAGTCTCTGAAATAAGTCGTACTTCTCCTTGTAAAAGGATAATGAACAGGTGAAGCAAGTGAACTTGAAGTTGTATATATTTCTATGAAGACTATATAGTAAGTACACATGATAAAACATAACATAACAGAAATTATTGCCAAATAAATGTCACTTTCTGGGAGAATTCATTTAAGTGAAAATTTATTTTTCATGACCTAATTCCTGAAATATGTTATCAGAAAAAGATGTGTTTGCTGACCTTTGCTGTCCCTTTGTCTTTTCTCATCTTGCCTCAACATGAGAGGAAAGATTATTTTGGCTCAATAATATAACACATGCCTTGCATGCAAAAGGACCCAATTCAAGCCCTCAACATCTTTAGGAAGGGCTACAGGCATCCCGGGGAAAACACATTAGTACAGACAGTGCTTAAATTGGCAGAAGAATGATTTGGCTCATTGTGGAGGAAGTGCCTACATTTCTTCTACCAATGGAAGGAATATAGCTCAGTGGTAGAGTATGAATGCTGAAATGAAACACAAGAGAGAAACACCCCAAACAGAATTATTAGTCTCAGAGGAGACAGACAATATTTATGTAAGTGCCATTGACTCAACAGGTCTGTCATGGCTTGGACTTTGTTTAGGTTTTCCTAGTATAGACTAAGTTCTCACCTTTCACCACTCTACTCAGAGATGGTTCTTTCTTTGACAAGAGTTAAGGTACAGTATATACGCTGACCTATGGATAAGACCACCCAAGTTTTTGAGTTAATTTTTTGAACAAAACTTCCAGACTTGTATCTGAATATTTAGAGGATATCCCTCATTGCTTTTTTGCTTTCCATTTTAAAAACTGTTACATTTTAATCCTACTATACAACTACTTTGGTATCTCTTGATCTCAGTGGATCATAGTTATATAAAATACCAAGCAGTAGCTTCAGAAGCTGAAGACAAAGCATTTCCATCAGATAAATTGCTGTGTCCAGGTGCAACTTGAGAGCTAGAAATTCCCGTACACAAGACACTATGCCTTATCCACCAACTCCTGTGCCTGAGATCACCATACACATGATCAATGGATCCAGACCAAGACTGCCTCCAGCACTCTCCTGCAAAAGTATCACGATCCTTGGTGCCAATGCCCACAGTACGTCCAGCAGAAACTCTCAATGAGATAAAAGAATGCCAGGCTTCAAGTCAATGCTTTACTCCCACTTTGGGGAATACAATGGATCCTGGAGGTGAGGTGCATAGTCTTGTCCAAGATGAATAAAATGCTTCCATTGAACTTTGGAACCAGGTGACTACTTGGAGCTCTCCCAGGTGCTGAACTAGGTAGAGCACCTTGTTGCCCTGTTAGTTTATTCTCTTGTGTGTCTTGTGAACTACAGAATTCTTGAGTTTGCTATGTATAAACAGATAGATGACTTGAAGGTACCTACACACACACACACATCCCTAAGGCAGTGGCAGCTGGTAGCTTTTATGTCACTGATTTGGTAAATCTGCTCTGGCTGAAACTCTGAGTGTTAAAGTTGCTAACACTTATCCCCCAAAATAGATTTAGCAGCTTGGATAGCTCCATTAAATGTAAGCTTAAAACTCAGAATGAATTCATCATCCTAACAAAGCTACTATCTGTTACTGGATTTTGTGTTGCTGATCAGGGCACCGCATTATTTTTCCCCAATGGACAATTTTTCTTAGAAAGAAAGCAACACGTGATGCACCGGGAAGGAGTTTTCCATACAACACAGACTGTATCCAGGCTAATATTTTCAGTCAGATTATTTGGCAAGAAAAGAGTCAATGTGGTACAGTTTTGTGCTAGACATGGAAACCCATTAGATGACCCTGGCATGTCATTGTCTCTTAGCTAAAGAGGAAATTACTGGCAACCCTCCTCTGAATAAATGTTGACAAGAACAAACTAGGATAAGGTTGCTATAAATTGGAGTTGTTTTGAAGGCAAACAACAACAATGATGAAAGGATAGTGAAGTCTTCTCTGGAAGTTCCTGCATGGCAGAAATAAGCTGGACTAGCCAGCCTTGTGATTTCTTCCAACTGTGATTCTATAATTTTAATAACTACAATTAAACCAATGGCTCTAATTCTGATCCCCATTGGGGTGCTACTTAGAAGTGTAAATGAGAATGAGAAAACATCAAGCTACACAGTTCAGCTCCAGGGCAATCTCTACTTTCAATTTCCTTTCTTTGATCAGAAGTGATTCTGGAAGTGGAACCCTCCACCTCGCTGCTCCCGCCCTGCCGTGCATGCCCGCGAACGGCCCCTCCCCGTGAGCAGCCCGCCCGCGGCGCCCCCGCCCCACTGCATCCCCCCAGGTGATCAGTCACGAATTCGTTGGGCTATGTTCTATCTGGTCATTATAGGATGAAAAACAGGATTCCGTCATTGCGAAGCAGTGCTATTCCAATAGTCCATAGGACTAGAGAATGACTTGCAACCAGAATACAAGAGTTCCCTTCTGCTTTTAAGCTAAATCATTGTCGAACTAAAAGTGATTCGTGTAATCAGTTAAAACTTCAAACCACCTCACTCCCCCACAATCCATAGGTTGAAAATATTCCAAAACACAAAGCTTGATTTTGCCATTTTATGTAAAAGACACCATTTTACTATATCCTTGTCAAAACTGGAACTTGCATCCACAGATTTTTGGATCGACATAGGGTCCTGGAAACACAACAGAGATCACAAGTGCCCGGCATAATTAGGATGACCCGAGTGCCCTTCCTTCTTAAATTATGTCTCCTGTCCCTGTTGGTCTTGTAAACTGATATTCTCAGTAACAGATTTGCCCGGTCAGAAAAATATCTGAGAGTCCAAAGTCAAAACCTGAGATCTAGGAACAGGTTTCCAGTGACATCACCATGGCATTAAACAGGATGTCTTAAGCATCAACCACATTTGGCTAGAGCAAGTCTTTCAAATAGCATCTAATAAATGGGAAAATATTTATCTAGCTGAAAATTCAGTTTCCCACTGAACGCAAAGGGATGGGAGCACAAGAAGGGAAGAAGAAAAAACCAGGAATGATGGAAGAGAGAAAGAAGACTAGATAGAGAGTATTGGGAGAGAAAATGAAGGTAGGCACAAGTTGTTGGTTACTTTATTTATTTACTTCATTTCTACCCTGCCTTTTTGACCCGAAATGGGACTCAAGGCAGTTTACAAATCCAGCAAAAATTCAGTGCTGCAGGGGTAAACAATAAAATACATCTCATTAAAAAAAACAATCGATGCATATCAGCAATTAAAACTCACAACAATCTATCAAAACAGATTAAAAACCACATATCTCATGATCTCATGTCCAAATCATTTTCCAAAATCCATAGTCCATTATTCAAGCTGTTGAAGTCTTATTCCGTAGTTTCCTATTCACCAAATATCTGCGTAAATAAAGAGGTCTTACATTTCTAAAAACCAGGAGGGACGGGGCCTGCCTGATGTCACCAGGGAGGGAGTTCCACAGCTGAGGGGCCACCACTGAGAAGGCCCTGTCCCTCATCCCAACCAATAACACTTGCGAAGAGGTTGGGACAGAGAGCAGGGCCTTCTCAGCTGATCTTAAAGCTCTTGTAGGCTCATAGAGGGAGATACGTTCGGACAGGTAAGTTGGACCAGAACCATATTGGGTTTTATAGGCCAAGATATTAGCAAGAGAAGGACAGAGAAAGAGGAGACAAGAAAGTTTAGCCAAAATATGTGAATGGAAGGACAGAGAATTAGAATGAGAGAGAAAAGCAACATCAAAAATAAAGTGAAAAGGTTTTCAAGTGTCTAAGTAGAGCAACTGACATGCATCACAGTTCAGTGACTTCAACCATTTAGATAGGATGAGTAAGATGAGATCTGAAATGGGAAATTTTTTAAATAAGATAGGAGAAGTCACAAACTACAATCATGTTCTGTCAGGTACAGTGATTCCCGAAGCAGCAGAAACTGAGGCAGCTCCGTCCTGCCCCAGACTGACCTCTCCCTCCTGCAAAATCTTCCACCATGTGCAGCAATGAAAAAGTTCAATCCAAGAAAGATGCATATGTTTATGTAAAGTCTTTCCATTCCATTTCTCTAGTGCAAGTTTAATTTTCCACTGAGTACTGCCAACATTCTCTCAGAGACCCAAAAATAAAGGAATACTAATGCAAGCTTAAGCATGAACTCAGTAAAGAGATAAAATACGTCTTTGCTTTGCCTTGATTGTGGAAGACATCCCTCAAATGCACAAAAATCATGAAAATCTACCAATGTAGCATTGCCAAAAGTAAGAAACAGAGGGTGGCACAATTCATTACGAAACATCGTCCTTTAAAAAAATGGCCAGGTGAACAACAGTACAAAAGCTAAAGGTAACGTTTTCCCCGACATTAAGTCTAGTCATGTCCAACTCTGGGGAGTGATGCTCATCTCAATTTCTAAGCCAAAGAGCCAGCATTGTCTGTAGATGTCTTCAAGGTCATATGGCCAGCATGACTGCATGGAGCGGTTACTTTCCTGCAAAGCAGTACCTATTTATCTACTCAAATTTGCATGTTTTCGAACTGCTAGGTTGGCAGAAGTTGGTGCTAACAGCAGGAGCTCACCCCGCTCCCCTGATTCGAACCGCCGCCCTTGTGGTCAGGAAGTTCAGCAGCTCAGTGGTTTAACCTGGTGCACCACTGGGGGCTCCTTTTAGTACAGGCAGCATAAAAAGACAAAGAAAACATTCTTTTCTCTCTGTAAAGCACAAGCTGAATTGGTCTTAAAATCTGTACTATTATTTTGAATGAACATGTTTCCCAATTTACAAAAGACAAGCTAATAGCTGCCTCTTTGAAAGGCTCTTCAGTCCAAGAGCAGCTTGAAGATAAAGAGCTGCAGTTATACTTTTTGGTATAAACTTCCGAAAATGGAGGGAAACATGGCTTCTGGCAAGTAATCTGTTGCCATTCTTTATCCAAAAATATATTATTTGGAAAGTAAAAGACTTGGGACAATTTTTTCATGAAGCAAGAGCCCTCTGACATCTCAAAAACCAGCCATATTATTGCTCATAGGAAAAAATCAAAATACAAGTCTCAGACACAATTTTTCAAAGTAGATCATGGAACAACTATTTTCTAGGGCAGGCATGGGCAAACTTGGGCCCTCCCTCCAGGTGTTTTGGACTCCAACTCCCACGATTCCTATCAGCCTCAGGCCCCTTCCTTTCCTCCCTCAGCCGCTTAAGCAGAAGAGGAAAGAGGAAAGGAAAGGGCCTGAGGCTGTTAGGAATCGTGGAAGTTGGAGTCCAAAACACCTGGGCCCAAGTTTGCCCATGCCTGCTCTAGGGCTTATTCTTTTATTCAGGATTCAAAATCCAATCCAAAAGTATTGTTAAAACAGAACAAAGGTCTACTTTAAAAAGGAGAAAAGGCAACAAAATTTTAATATGTGTCAGTAATGGCACTTTCTATCATCTAAACTTGATCACAAAATTTGATTCCTCCTCTTCACACCCTTCTGAGGCTCCAATTTATATCCATACTTACTTACTTTATTGGAAGTGGACTCTACTAAATTCAATGGGGTCCACCTCTGAGTAGACATGTATATTGTACTATAAACTGCAACTATATGTTACAATAAACTCATGTACAGGTGAGCAGTTGCCAACAAACTCAGTAGAACTGCTGATTAACAATAATTAAGGATGGGGAAATCTCCAACTTTCTAGTTTTGTGATGTCTGGTAAAAATGGATCACAAATCAGGCCTCTCCTGTGTATTTTAGTGCTATTGTTTTAATCCTGCATTTGGTTTTTAAATGTCTGTTTTAATTCCTGTTTTATATTGTAAGTCACCCCGAGCCAACTGGGAGTGGCGACAAATAAATTTGAATAAATAAATAAAATTTGTCATTTGAATTATCCATTCATATGTCCATCTTGCTTTCTCCCACATTCAAATTTTGCAACTTTTTGGTAAATTCTAATAGAAAAAAAATTAACTGAAATAAAATACTTGCCTACTATACTATGTTTACAGTAGGACTAAGAGTGTAAAACGCAGCAAGCAGACAACAAAGCTGCAACACAGCTTTTGGATTTTTCATAAGCAAATGCTGACTTTATACTTCTAAACTTATGATTTGTATGAACAAGGACCTCTTTCAAAGAAAAGGTAAAAGAATATGCAGCTACCTATAGCACACAATTCATCCCCTCACAATTTAAGTTATCAGTCAACAGGATCTGAATTCAAAGTCTTTGCTCACTGAACTATAAGTGAAAAAACTTGCAAAAGGGAGAGAGGAGTCAAGTTCAGCCTGGCATGCCTTTCTTCTCTTTTTTTATTCTGGAATTCCATCCAGCTTCAATTAGCTAAGATTGCTAAACGCCTCCACGCCCCAAACACACCTTCAGAGAGATCCACCTAGTTTCCTTCACCACCTCACGTTTCAAAATTCTGCAAAGAAGTGAAATAGTAAACCTGAACAGCTGGAATTGTACATGGTATCTTCGACCAATTCATAACCCTGGATGATGACCATGGTACTGTGATTGTTTGTCATCTCCACTAACATCAATACATTTGATGATACAACTAATACGGCCCCTATGGATTACTCATTTAGCCCAGTGAGGCCTCTGCTACACTGCCATATAAAATTCAGTTTATCTGCTTTGAACTGGATTATATGGCGGTGTAGACTCAGATAATCCTGTTCAAAGCAGATAATGTGGATAATCTGGAATATATGGCAGTGTAGAAGGGGTCTGACTAGTGGAAACCTTAAAAGAAAGGGTTGTAGTTACAAGTTTCAGTTCTGAAAGAAGAGGAAGGAAATGAAGGGGTTTGTGATTGCCATGGAATAAGAACTAGAGCTTTACCATCTTTAATTACGTAACAGGATTTTAAATTATGGATGGATTGATTTTTTTTACTGTATTTATATACAGTTTCCAACATAACCATAGCAAAATTTAATGCCAAACATACATGTGAAAAAACCAAACATAAAATTAATAGTAACATATATCTCTGAATTAAAACTATTAAACGATATTAGTAAAGTAAAGGTTTCCCCTGACATTAAGTCTAGTTGTGTCTAACTTTAAAGGTGCTCATCTCCATTTCTAAACCGAAGAGCCAACGTTGTCTGTAGATGCCTCCAAGGCCATGTGGTCAGCATGACTACATGGAGCACCCTTACCTTCCTGCAGAAGCGGTATCTATTGATCTCACATTTGCATGTGAGTAGAAGCTGGGTCTAAACCGTGGGAGCTCACCCCGCTCCCCAGATTTGAACCACCAACCTTTTGGTCAGCAAGTTCAGCAGCTCAGTGGTTTAATCCGCTGCACCACCAGGGGGCCATAAATCATATTAAACCATACAATATAGGCCACATTTAAACATTAAAACATAGAATTAAAGCATATTAATATAAACATTAAAATTACATGATCCAAAAACCATAATCTGAGGCCATTCCAAATGTCAATTACACATAATCCCTGTTCATTACTGCTTACTAACCAAAGGCTTGGTCCTACAGCCATGTCTTTAGTTTCTGAAGGCCAAGGGGGAGGATGCTGATCTAATATCAATGGGAATGGAGTTCCAAAGCAGACAAGCAATTTAACAAGGAATTAAAGAGTTATGTCTTGGTAACACAAATATTTATGTATATTTCTATCTGTCCCAGATTGGGATTGACCTCGTCATTGTTCCACAGGCAAATTAAGGTATTATTATTGTGTTTAAGTGCAGGCCAAAGTCTTTAGGCACTGTACCCAGTGTGCCGATCACCACTGGGACCACCTTTGCTGGTTTGTGCTAGAGTCTTTACAGCTCGATCTTTAAATCTTAATATCATATCCGATTTTCCAGTTGTTTCTCTTCAATCCTGCTGTTGCCTGGGATTGTAACTTCAATGACCCATACTTGGATGATGATGGTGATGATGATGATGATGATTATTATTATTATTATTATTATTTTAGAAGAATTTTGAAAACTCAAGGAGATGTAGAACTGTGCTGCACTCAGTCTTTTGTTGTTCTTTTCTATTAGCCATAACTTGCCTTAAATTTAAGTATAGTTGTATGTTGTGTGTTTTCTGGGGTGTATGGCCATGTTCCAGAAGCATTCTCTCCTGATGTTTCATCTGCATCTATAGCAAGCATCCTCAGAGGTTGTGAGAGAATGTTTCTAGAACAGGGCCATACAGCCTAGAAAACACATTATCATTATCATTTTACAATCTTGCTAACCAAGCATGTAGCCCCGGGGGCTGGAGGGGCTCAGCCCCACCCCCGAAATTCTCAGGGTGGTCCACGAGAAAGCCTTCCTGGTTCATTATTTAAACTGTTATGTGTATTCATATCATGATCTGATCACCATGCTCAATATATCCCATATGCATGGGGGTATTGGGATAATGATACAATAGGTTTGCTAGGGTAGATCCTATCTCACTCAGACTCCCCCCCCCAATCAAAATCCTGGCTACGGCCCTGTTGCCAAGAAATGGACAAGATGCAGTGTAGTCAAGTGCCATATCTGTAAAATTGTTAAAGGCTTCTCCTTTAGTGAAGTGTAGACATGTTAAAAAGGAATCTTACCTAAAACAGTCTCCCATTTTTCTTAGTTAAACAGATATCCCCTTTAGTTTCCCATATCAAAACCAATCAGATTAGTATATATCTACGAGAGAAGGCATTTTCTTGACGGTCAGAGCTTTGGAATGCTCTCCTTAGAAAGGCATCCATCAAAGGCATTTTATTTCCTCTGGCTTTTAAAGATATGCGACCTATTTTTCTAAAGTATTTTTGATATTCTGTTTATAATGTTTTTAATGGAATTATCAGGTTTTTTAAAATGTGCTTCATATTTTTTTGCAAGCCACCCTGGTGATGTTCTTAAAAAGCAGACTAAAATCCCGATTAGAAATAAATGTGTGGATGCCAAGCGAGTGCCTTTATTTTTGTTTGAAAAATGCTGGCTGTCAGGGAAACCTTCTATCTAGCAAGCACTTCTGGATTGAACACTAAAAACAGCAACTTATAGCAGGAGACTGTGGGTGTGTTATGTGAGACATCTAGTGGCAAGACAACGCAATGCAAAGCAAATTTCTTTGGACTTTCTCTCTCTGTGTTTATGCTCCCCCACCTTGACCCTGCAGCAAAGGCAGGCTATAAATCAAAGTAACTAAACTGAATGTGAATTAATAGCCCTGTTTCTACAAGTTCACCATCTGCTTGACTTTACAGGATGCAATTAGTCTCGCAAATGTCACGAATAAGATAGCCTTACACTGGGAAAGGCTATTCTCCAAGGCTACATAAGAAAACATTTATACTTGTGATATATGTAGAAGAAACAGAGTAGGGCTTCCAAATTTTAGAATCAAGAATCATGGAGTTGGAAGAGACCACATGAGCTATCTAGTCCGACCCTCTACCATGCAGAAAAAGCACAATCAAGGTACTCCTTGACAGATGGGGTAGAGCTCCCAGAATTCTCCTCTTCCAGTTATAGCCCGAAAAACAACTTTTCTAAGTACAGTATGGCATTATAATGTAACACCACTTTTCTTCCTCACCACTTGCTTAAGTAAAATCTCTGGAATATGTACATTTTTCCCCGTGAAGATGTCTTGTTACTCATTCTAGTCCTTCAGCCCAATTCCTTGATCTGGAAAATCATAGTTCTTGGAAAGAAAATTTAAAAACAATAATGCATTCCAGTTACTACATGAAAGTCAGTTATAAAAAGTATTTAATCTATTACAAGTCCCAGAATACCATAACATTCAGCCATGGTTGTTAGTGGTATCAAATTCTATTAGTTCTATAGTATAGATTTACCCTATGTTGGGGATAACATTCAGCACGCTGGAGAGCTACTTTTTTGATCTATGACATGGACCACTACCAAGATGTAAGGCAGTGACCCTGAGCTGGCATTGCAGGACAAGTCCAGGACAAGTGTTCTAACCCTTTGTAGCTAACTTTTAGGACTTCTGTGATGTCAGCTGCACAGGGGTTGAGTACACTTCATTAAAAACAAACTATTAAGAGAGTTAATCTGTGTATTTGATCTAGACAGTCTGTTAGAGGTTTGTTTTGTTTTTTTGCTTTGCAACCCTGGAGGTCTGAATTTGGAGAAGTTTCCAGGAGAGGAGGGGCTCAAACTTTCACACAAGGGCCATTTTCACAATGAAGCTGCTTTCCTTCCTACTGGTAAAATGGTACCAGAATGGCATTGTTCCATGCTGTTGCAAGCAACCGGGGGGGGGGGGGGGACACGACGACGATGACAGAAAAGCATCTACCACTTAGTGCAAAGGGCCACTCAATGTGAAGAGATGACATGTGTTAACACAGGTCAAAGCTGCTTAACACACCCCAGAACTTCATTAACATGTCTTGCGTTGCTCTGAATTCTTCCCAACTATCTCAAGCAAGCTGCAATTTTGGGCACGTGTTTGGCAATTTCAAAAGGGAACACACCGCGTCTCTTAAAATGGCTATCCCATGCTCCCTGGGTTCAGTCAGCCTGGGGACATAGGAGCATTATTTACTATTTACTGAGGCAACAGATTGTGCTGGTCACTTATCATCCAGAGTGAGGTTGGCCAGAGTAACAAGGTGATCAGGGAAGGGAGAGGGTGATTCCTCCTTTCCTCCTTCCCTCATCACTCTGGTGCCCCGGCTGTGACAAGTGACCAGCATGCTGCAAAAGGAGAACCATAGAGGTGGAAGAGACCTCATGAGCCATCCATTCCAACCCCCTGCCAAGAAGCAGGAAAATTGCATTCAAGGCACCAGGAGGAGATGGTAAAGGAGGTGGCCTTCTGGCAGTACTGCTCTGTGATCAGTGTCACTGGATGACCAGGACTCCCTTCTGCCTTTGAAGTAGCCAGGGTCTAAACCATGCATGGGCAAACTAAGGCCGGGGGGGCGGATGTGGCCCCCTAGATGCTTACCTCAGGCCCTCCTAATTTTCCCTGTCCTCTTGGCATAAGGACGTGGCAGCCCTTCGGGGGAGTTAAAGTGAAGTATAAATAAATATAATAATAAATAATTCTCCAAATTATCACGGTGTAAACATTAAAAAGAATTTTTAATGTCTTTTAGACATTAAAAATTCAAATTCTGGTGATAACATACAAAGCCCTATACCTGCCTATGTTTTGGGGTCTTCTGTGAAGGCCTCTTCTCTATCTCACCATCCTCACAAGTACATTGGGTGAGAATATGGGAAAGGGCCTTATCCATAGCTTGTCGCTATCTCTGGAACTTCCTTTCCAGAAAGGTTTGACTGGGAGCCCCCTTACTTTCCATGAGCAGGTAAGACTTGTTTATTCCAGCAGGCTTTTGGGAACTCTTTTTGGGGGGCTTTGTACAAGTTGAGTATCTTTTATCCAAAATGCTTGAGGGCAGGAGTGTTTTGGATTTCTTGGGAATCTGGAATATTTGCATATATATTGTAACTAATGAGTTATCTTGGAGACAGAGCCCAAGTCTAAACATGAATTTCATTTATGTTTCATATACACCTTATACAGATAGCCTGAAGATAATGTATGCAAAATATTGGTAAATATTTTGAATATAAATACATTTTGCATAGACTAAACCATTAGAAAACAAACATGTCACTACCTCAGCCATCCATGTGGATGTTTTGATTTCCAGATATAGGATGCTCAGCCTGTAGACCAGTGTTTCCCAAACTCTGCTCCTCCAAGCAGGCCAGGATTACCCATAAGGCCAACCTAGGCCATCGCCTAGGGGTGCAAGCCGGGGGGGGGGGCGCAGGTCACAGACCAAAATAATAATAATAATAATGTTGAAACAAATAAAAATGCAACGCACATGGAGATGAGGAAGGAAGGATACCGGAGGTCCTCCTTTTCGGCGGCGCCCCTGCCCCTTCCTGAATACCAGCTCCTGCCTCTGCTATTGTTGCGCAAATGGCATATGTGCAGGGGCTCTCGACACTGGCGTTGACAGGAGGAACAATTAACTCCCTCAACGCCGACAGCATCCACTTTCTGGCTCCTTCAGTGCAAGTACAGGAAACTCCATTGCGCAGTCTGCGCATGCTCTAACACCATGAAAGCTGGTATTCCTCCTCCAACACAAGGAGGAGACTCCTCCTTACTGGAGAGAGAAGCGCAATTGCTGGCTACGGCACATGCGCAAACCCCAGTACAGGAGAGAAGCCCAACGCGACAAGCCCAGGGGAGAAGCGCGGCATCGGTACAGCTGCTGACTACAACGCATATGCAATACCCGATACTGGGTAGGAGCCAAGTGCCTCAAGCCCCGGCATCGGGGAGGAGGCTCCTCCCCCCATGCCTGAATCCATAGTGCCTGCTGAGAGGGAAACTCCTGTGGCGGACCTAGTGGGGCCACACCAGGAGAGCTGGATGCGGGGCCCTAAGGGGGACAAGCAGATGAAAGGATGGGGGGGGGGCGGTAGAGGTTGGCTTAAAGGGGGCGTAATTCCAAAGTGTGGCCTAGGGCGCAAAAAGGTGTTAATCTGGGCCTGCCTCCAAGTGTTTTGGTCTTCAGCTCCCAGAAATTCCAGATAGCTTACTAGCTGTGAGGAAATGTGGGAGCTGAAGTCCAAAACATCTGGAGGAGCAGAGTTTGAGAAACTCTGCTGTAGACTATGCTGTACATTTATTGTTGTTATTGTCTGAATAATGAAAATGTAACTGGCTTTACATTTTAAGATGGTTTAATTATTTTTCATGATGGTTAACTATGTATGTTTTATCTGATGGGGAAAGGGCAGGATACACATAAATATAAATACGTTCAACAATAATGACACTTCTGGATTGGATTTGATGTCCAAAACACATTAAAATCCAGAACTTGGAAAGGTACTTTTGGCAGATTATGAAAGCTTTTATCTAAAATGTTCCTTTTCCAAGAGCAGTGAAACTCTTTCCAAATACAAGAAGGTTGAGCCAGTAGTCCTTGCTCAGGAAAAACTCTGAGACAGCAGCTGCATGGAATACCTCCTTGGGGCAAATTTCTTACACCTGCCTCAATTATACTGCTGTGTCTTTAGAAGTACATTCCTGGACTGACCCTTGTACGGCTGGGCACAGAGGGAGACGAATAAATACATCTTAAACTAGCACACAGTGGATTCTCCTTTCAACTAAAGTTTGAACAACAGGAGAGTGTATGGAGAAAATATTCCAAAGCAAATCCTGTTTACTGAAATTGGATCACAAACAAATTAATTAACTATATGTTCCATAGGAACCTATAAACATGACTACTTTCCATGACTGAGTGGGGATTCAAATCCTTGTCCGCAGAAATGTAGTCCAACATTCAAACCACTTTCCCATATTGGCTTTTTAGGCCAGTCACTCTATGAATGCCAACTGGACTCATTGCCTAGAGGTGCACCAGAGCCCTGGTGGCACAATGGATTAAACCTTTGTGCCAGCAGAACTGCTGAACGGAAGGTCGGCAGTTTGAATCTGGGGAGCAGAGTGAGCTCCTGTCTGTCAGCTCCAGCTTCCCATGTAGGGACACAAGAGAAGCCTCCCAAAGGATGTTCCCTGAGCAATGTCCTTACAGAGGGCCAAGTCTCTCACACTAGAAGTAACGTGCAGTTTCTAAAGTAGCTCCTGACACACACAAAAAAACCCTACATTATAAAATCAATGCAGTTTGATACCATTTCAGCTTAGTTGCCATAGCTCAATGCTATGGAATCAGAGACATTTGGTGGGGCAGAGAAAGGTAATGGAAAAATGGAATAACAGCACCTCCCCATGGCTGGAGTCAAGCACAGCCTCTATATGCCCTATCTGTCTTTGTTGTTAATTGTATAACGGCACTGAATGTTTGCCATATTTGTATTCTGTAATCTGCTCAGAGTCCCTCGGGGAGATAGAGCAAAATATAAATACAGCATATTTTTATTGTTATTGTTATTGTTGTTATCATTATTAATGGTCTTGAAAAACTATAACCCCCACAATACCACAACATTGAAATATGGCGACTAAAGTGGTGTCATTATTAATTCTACTGCATAGATGTATCCTTGGACATCCTCACCAAAAAGAAAGAAGGGATTCCACAAAGGATTTTTCAACAGTCAAGAGGGACTGACTCAGAAGAAACTACCATTGGGATCAGTTGGACTCACTTTCGCAGGTAAGGGAGTGTAGTGTTGCAGCTCCAAATACTTAAGGCAGCCTTCCCGAACTTGCTGTTAATTCAGATGTTCTGAAATTTACTTCCCACTGATAGGAATGGCAATTGAACTTTGGAAGGCTGTGGCCACATCAGGACTAACCATTTAATGCAGTTAGAGGCTAGCTTCAAACTATGGCAGCCAGTCAACGAACTCCCACAAAAGTGTGTGAAAAGAGGCCCTTAATGTGTGTCATGAGGATCTTTCCATTTGGAATGATTTCTTTTTCATCTCAGGAATGACTTGGGAAACCGCAAGTCGCTTCTGGTGGCGTTGCCTCAGGACACCCAGATGTTTTACCATCCTGTGAGGAGGCTTCTCTCATGTCCCCACATGAGAAGCTGGAGTTGACAGATGGGAGCTCACCCCATTCTCTGGATTCAAACCACTGAACTTCCAGTCAGCAGTCCTGCCAGTACAAGGGTTTAACACCCACTGCACCACCTGAGGCTCCTTTATTTGGAATGATAAAACTATCCATCCTTCCAAACAGAGCAATGAATTTCCTTGGAAAGTGAAGTTTACACCCCAACTTAAAGGTCGTCCAAAGGTGAATCCGCATTGTAGAATTAATGCAGTTTGAGACAATTTTCACTGCCATGGCTCAGTACTATGGAATCATGGGGGTAGCAGTTTTACAAGATTCTGAGCTTTACTTGTCAAAGTGCCTCACCAAACTATAACTCCCAGAATTCCATAGCATCAAGACACAGCCATTCAAGTGGCCTCAAATGGCATTGACTCCATAGTGTAGATCAGGCATGGGCAAACTTGGGCCCTCTAGGTGGGCCCCCAGTTTGGTGGAGCATCAATATTCACTGGCAGAGAAGGTTAAAGACTAAAACTACACCTCTCATGATTCTGCCGTGGCTCAATGCTATGGGATCATGGGAGTTATAATTTGATGGAGAATCAGGATTCACTGGCAGAGAAGACTAAAGACTGCAACTACACCTTCCATGATACTGCCATGGCTCAATGCTATGGAATCATGGGAGTTGTAGTTTGGTGGAGCATCAGTATTCACTGGCAGAGAAGACTAAAGACTACAACTCCTATTATTCTGCTATGGCGTTGTGGGTGTTGTAGTTTGGTGGAGAATCAGTGTTCACTGGCAGAGAAGGCTAAATACTACAACTACAGGTCCCATGATTCTTCCATGGCTTAATGCTATGAGATCATGGGAGTTGTAAATTGGTGGAGCATCAGTATTCACTGGCAGAGAAGGCCAAAGACTACAACTCCTATTATTCTGCTATGGCGTTGTGGGTGTTGTAGTTTGGTGGAGAATCAGTGTTCACTGGCAGAGAAGGCCAAAGACTACAACAGGTCCCATGATTCTTCCATGGCTAATGCTATGAGATCATGGGTGTTGTAAATTGGTGGAGCATCAGTATTCACTGGCAGAGAAGGTCAAAGACTACAACTCCTATTATTCTGCTATGGCATTGTGGGTGTTGTAGTTTGGTGGAGAATCAGTGTTCACTGGCAGAGAAGGCTAAATACTACAACTACATCTCTCACAATTCTGCGATGGCTCAATGCTATGGGTTCATGGGAGTTATAATTTGATGGAGAATCAGGATTCACTGGCAGAGAAGACTAAAGACTGCAACTACACCTTCCATGATACTGCCATGGCTCAATGCTATGGAATCATGGGAGTTGTAGTTTGGTGGAGCATCAGTATTCACTGGCAGAGAAGGCTAAAGACTACAACTCCTATTATTCTGCTATGGCGTTGTGGGTGTTGTAGTTTGGTGGAGAATCAGTGTTCACTGGCAGAGAAGGCCAAAGACTACAACTCCTATTATTCTGCTATGGCGTTGTGGGTGTTGTAGTTTGGTGGAGAATCAGTGTTCACTGGCAGAGAAGGCTAAATACTACAACTACAGATCCCATGATTCTTCCATGTCTTAATGCTGTGGAATCATGGGAGTTGTAAATTGGTGGAGCATCAATATTCACTGGCAGAGAAGGCTAAAGAGTACAACTACAGCTCCCATAAGGAGGGAAAGGAAAGGGCCTGAGGCTGTTAGGAATTGTGGGAATTGAAGTCCAAAACACCTAGATGGCCTAAGTTGGCCCAAGTTTGCCCATGTCTGGTGGATGAGGCACCCCAACACTTCTTAATATGAGCAAGTATTTGAGACAGGGCAGATTAATTGAGACTTCACAATTCTACGACTAGTTCCATCCAAAATCGAAAACAAAACATTCCCGCACTAATCCAGTCAGTTTCCCCCTGAAGTATTTATCTTTGATCTGCCCATGATCCTATAAATCCTGTATTAATGCACTGAAGCTGGGTCCCAA
Source organism: Anolis apletophallus (assembly GCA_030556195.1). Taxonomy (NCBI): domain Eukaryota; kingdom Metazoa; phylum Chordata; class Lepidosauria; order Squamata; family Anolidae; genus Anolis; species Anolis apletophallus. Next base: position 152,809,681 of record JARBWK010000003.1, on the reverse strand, counting down.
TGCTAAGTCTGAGGGCTGGCGCTCTCCAGCTAAAGCATTCCTTCTCTCTGGAGTGATTTATAGGCTTCGCAAGGCAAGGGGGAAGGGCAGAGGGGGGCAGCCAAACAGTGAAAAACCCAAGCAGAGCTTGGGAGCCTCAGCAAATCGACTTCATCCAGAAAAACATCAGGAAAAGGCAGAAGGGGGAATGGAAGAAAGGAAAGTTCTTTGAAAGAGATGCAGGTGTTTTAGCCATAGGCTCTCTCAGAACAGGACATTCCCGAATTATAGGAGAGCGCTCCAGCAGTCGCTCCAAAGGAACCAACGTTCTGCTTGGCTCTTCCACACAAAAAAAAACAGATCTGAAGGAACTGAAAAAATGCACGGAGAAAAATAACACTATCCAACACGATTTTTGTCCCTGGGTTATAAATGCCATTTCCTAATTGGTTCTATCATTTGAAAAAAAAATATGGAAAAAGTTTATTAAACTGCAAAACAACTTTTGTTTTTGTGGGACATTCTGCAGCACATTTTCAGTGAATATCTCATTAAGTCTCAACCAATTCAGCATAGGTTGCTGTGAGTTTTCCTTGCTGTATGGCCATGTTCCAGAAGCATTCTCTCCTGACGTTTCGCCTTCATCTATGGCAGGCATCCACACAGATTGTGAGGTCACATCCCCAAAGATGCCTGCCATAGATGCAGGTGAAACGTCAGGAGAGAATGCTTCTGGAACATGGCCATACAGCCCGGAAAACTCACAGAAACCCAATGATGCCGGCCATAAAAGCCTTCAACAATTTAGCATGGTTTGTAGCAGCCACAAATACTATGTTTCTGGAGTATCACAACACCTTTCAAAGTAAGTACTACATAATTAAACAGGAATAACACTTTCAAACCAGGAACAGAGTTGAGTTGCTGTGAGTTTTCCGGGCTATATGGCCATGTTCCAAAAGCATTCTCTCCTGACGTTTCTCCCACATCTATGACAGGCATCCTCAGAGGTTGTGAGGGTCTCATAAAGCCTATAAATCACTCCAGACCTCTTTAGGATGACTTTGTGAAGCTCTTCAGACACCCCAAGGAAGGGTGTGTCCTTGAATAAACAGAATACAATGATTTTCACTTAAATGAAGACAAATAATATTTGATATCTGAATCTGAAATCTTCAGGGCCAGCTAACACCCCCCAAAAAATCTCCCCAGCAGGAAGAAGCCAGGCTTTGAAGCTGCACAGCCATTCAAGGATTTGCAACAAGGGGTGGGGCCACAGGCTTTCATGGCTGGAATTATTGGGTTGCGGTGAGTTTTCTGGACTGTGTGGCTATGTTCCAGTCTTTGAAGCTGCAAGGCCATTCAATGCTAATCGAGGTGCCCAATTGCAACATTCACACTTTCCTCAAGCAGACAACAGCACTTTCTCTCACTCTGGACATTCCACAGATATATAAACCCCACTTGCCTAGTTTCCAACAGACCTCTCAACCTCTGAGGATGCCTGCCATAGATGTGGGTGAAATGTCAGGAGAGAATGCTTCTGGAGCATGGCCATATAGCCCGGAAAAACTCACAGCAACTCAATAATTCCAGACATGAAAGCCTTTGACAACATCAGCTTATCATTTCCTTCTTAGGACCCTTCTGCACAGGATATCAAGGCAGAATAACCCACAATATATGCTTTGAACTGCGTTATCTGAGTCCGCACTGCCATATATCCCAGTTCAAAGCAGAAAATGTGGGCTTTTATTCAGCTGTGTGGAAGGGGCCTTACTGAGTTCCAGGATGAATCTACACTGCAGCTTGACCCCACTTTAGCTCCCATGGTACAACACTATGTGATCATGGAAGTTGTAGTTTGGTGAGGCACCAGCACTCTTGGCAGAGAAAGCTAAAAACCATAGCTCAGAATCAAGGGACTTATAGTTTTACAACATTCTGCTTTCTCTGCGGGTGCCTTGACAAACTACAACTCCCATAGTCACACAGAATTGAGCCATGGCAGCTGAAATCCTGGGACTTATAGTTTTATAATATTCTGCTTTCTCTGCGGGTACCTCGACAAACTACAACTCCCACAATCACACAGAATTGAGCCATGGCAGCTGAAATCCTGGGACTTATAGTTTTACAATATTCTGCTTTCTCTGCGGGTACCTCGACAAACTACAACTCCCACAATCACACAGAATTGAGCCATGGCAGCTGAAATCCTGGGACTTATAGTTTTACAATATTCTGCTTTCTCTGTGGGTGACTTGACAAACTACAACTCCCACAATCACATAGAATTGAGCCATGGCAGCTGAAATCCTGGGACTTACAGTTTTACAATATTCTGCTTTCTCTGTGGGTACCTCGACAAACTACAACTCCCACAATCACACAGAATTGAGCCATGGCAGCTGAAATCCTGGGACTTATAGTTTTACAATATTCTGCTTTCTCTTGACAAACTACAACTCCCACAATCACATAGAATTATAGACTCGTAGAATCATAGAGTTGGAAGAGACCTCATGGGCTATCCAAGAGGCAGGAAAATCGCATTCAAAGCACCTTTGACAGATGGCCATCCAGCCTCTCTGCCTCCAAAGAAGGAGCCTCCACCACACCCAGGGGCAGAGAGTTCCACGGCTGAATGGCTCTCACAGTCAGGAAGTTCTTCCTAATATTCAGATGGAATCTCCTTTCTTGTAGTTTGAAGCTATTGTTCTGCATCCTAGTCCCCAGGGCAGCAGAAAACAAGCTTGCTCCCTCCTCCCTATGACTTCCTCTCACATACATGGCTATCATGTCTCCTCTCAGCCTTCTCTTCTTCAAGCTAAACATGCCCAGCTCTTTCAGCCGCTCCTCATAGGGCTTGTTCTCCAGACCCTTGATCATTTGAGTCGCCCTTCTCTGGACACATTCCAGCTTGTCAACATCTCCCTTCAACTGCAGTGACGAGAACTGGACACAGTATTCCAGGGATGGTCTGATCGTGGCAGAAGGGAGGGCTAGCATGACTTCGTCTCAGCCTTCTCTTCTGCAAGCTAAACATGCCCAGTTCCTCAAGCCGCTCCTCATGGGGTTTGTTCTCCAGACACTTGATCATTTGAGTCGCCCTTCTCTGGACACATTCCAGCTTGTCAACATCTCCCTTCAATTGCAGTGACCAGAACGGGACACAGTATTCCAGGGATGGTCTGATCGTGGCAGAAGGGAGGGCTAGCATGACTTCTTCTCAGCCTTCTCTTCTGCAAGCTAAACATGCCCAGTTCCTCAAGCCGCTCCTCACGGGGTTTGTTCTCCAGACCCTTGATCATTTTAGTCGCCCTTCTCTGGACACAGCTTGCCAACACCTCACTTCAATTCCAGCCATGGCAGCTGGGACATATAGTTTTGCAAGATTTCGCTTTCTCTGCTGAATAGTTCCTGGACAATGGCACTGAACTGAGCCCATCGCGACCCAAAAGTGTTGCCAGGCTGAGATAAAGGTACGGAGGTTTCGGGGAGGGGGGGGGGAGAGATTGAGATTGAGATTGAGATTGAGAGATTGAGAGATTGAGAGAGAGAGAGAGAGAGAGAGAGAGAGAGAGAGAGAGAGAGATCTCCTTCCATCCTTTGAGCTTTGCAGCAAGCCTCCACCTCAGCTGTCAAGGCAAGGGGCCCTGGGGGCAAACATTGCAGCCAGGATTCCTGCCCTTGACGGCAAGGCAAACCCAACTTGTATCAACACATAGAGCTGCTACCTAGCTCTTCCATCCCTGCAAGGCAGAAGAAGTCTATAGGGAATCAGAAACAGATAGATCACAGGGCGCAAGAGACAAGGACCTGTCTGTAGGTCGAGTTTGGGCCAACTTGGGCCCTCCAGGGGTTTTGGACTCCAACTCCCACCATTCCAAAGGGGCCTGAGGCTGTGAGGAATGGTGGGAGTTGGAGTCCAAAACCCCTGGAGGGCCCAAGTTGGCCCAGGCTTGGTCTATCCTGCCTTCTGAATGCGCCTGGAGGACTCTGGAGTGAGGGAGAGCGTACCTGGTGCCGCCGGGGAAGCCAAGTGGACGAGGAGCGCCAGGAGCCCGAGAGCCGCCCAGGAGGAGAGCCAGGCGCCCCGCGGAACCAGCGCAGAGGCGGCCATGGAGCCCGAAGGAGAGAGCGGCAGAGAGGAGCGCCAAGGCAAGGGAAGGCAAGGTCTTCTTCTCTGGGAAGCAGCAGAGCTCAGCCCCGTCGGTGCTCCTTGCCTCCGCCGCCGCGCCTCTTCATCGCCCGCGCTGTCCTCACTTCTCTCCTCTCGCAGCCTCTGGTTTCCCCCTAGTGGCCGACTGCGGTATTGTATCCATAGAGGGATCTCACACTGAGAAGGGAGGGAAGGGCTTCGGATTTGTATTGATATTATTTTATTTACATCATTTATTTATTTATTATTTCAACTTCTATACCACCCTTCCCAAGAGGCTCAGGGTGGTTCACAGCACAGGCATTAAATCTAATAACAAAACAACATTTAAAACACAATAAAAACAATCTATTATATAAAGGGGTTCCCGTCATGGAACGACTGTCCCAAACAGAGAAACCTTACAACGCAGAAACACCAAACTTGCCAACAGAAATAGGCCTCAAGCAAGGTACGTTTGTAGCAAAGAAACTTCCCCCCCCAAAACCTAGAAGGCCCCCAAAACAACACTCTCCCAGCCTCTACATTCTGACAACATGATTGGCTGCCAATAAGGGCGGATTCGCATAACTCCTGTACTGGCCAGCCAACATGAACATTCCGACCCATAATAAACTGTCAGAGGAGGAAAAGGCAAAGGGCTGAGGCACAAACACAAACACCCAATTCACTTCCCACAGAAAATTTACACCCCTACAAATCACAGACCACACCCAAAATTGACAGTAAGGCTTCATTAACTTAATTTCCCTGACTAGGCCTCACTTAATGGAATGCTGTTTACGCTCTGAATTGACAGTAAGGCTTCATTAACTTGATTCTCCCGACTACGCCTCAGCTCATGGGACATTGTGTATGGCCTGAATTTACAGTAACCTACCTTGGCACACAGAGCCCCTATGACCCACGCTACATTCTACTACAGTTTGGAGGAGCGTGGACCATGGATTATGGGACTTGAAGTACCTCCATGGATAATGGGATTTGTACTACTTCAAAACCCATCATTCCCCACAGACCACTGTGGCCCAGAACCAAGACCGATAAAGACCAAACTTGGCACACAATGCCCCCCATGACCCCACACTCCATCCGACTGCAGTTCAGAGGAGGACACACCATGGATAATGGGATTTCAAGTACCTCCACTCACTTCCAAAGTACCCCACCCACACAAGCATCAACCTCTACATCAACACAGCAGATGGAAAGACAAAAAACATTGTATATCCACGAGCTATGCAGAACGCCAGCAACACCACACACCAACAACTCCCCAGGACTTCAACATCCCACCCACCAGAACAACCCACAATGACACAGCCATGGCCCCAACAACACCATAACTTTCTCGCATCTCCTAAATAGGGCATAGCAACGCGTGCCGGGTACAGCGAGTTTATACTAAAACAGAGAATATGGATTAAGCGGGGCCTCTAAAGGTTGAGCGCCTGCCGGAAGAGGTTACTCTTGCAAGCCCTCCGGAAGGACAAGTCTGTTATTGCTCGGACCTCCTCTGGCAAGGCATTCCATAAGTTAGGCGCTGCTACCGAGAAGGCACGCTGTCTCGTAAATCAGTGTTTCCGAACCAGTGTGCCAGGGCACACTAGTGTGCCGTGAGCGATCATCAGGTGTGCCGTGGGAAATTGGAACCTCCAGGAAGGGGGGGGGAGTCTAGTGCAGGGGTGGGCAATTACCGGCCCTCCAGGTGTTTTGGACTTCAGCTTCCAGAAATCCTAACAGCTGGTAAACTGGCTAGGATTTCTGGGAGTTGAAGTCCAAAACACCTGGAGGGCCAGTAATTGCCCACCCCTGGTCTAGTGTGTTGAAGTATAAAAACCCTAAGAAACCTACCTCGATAAAGGCATAAAATTACAAACACCCCCTCCCCACCCGTTGTTTACTTAGTCTCTCCCTCTCCATGCATTGGGAAGGCCCGCCTCCCTTTCCCCAAGTAGAGACCTCCTCTTGCCTCCTGGGGGTTCTGTGTGGGAAGTTTGGCCCAGTTCTATCATTGGTGGGGTTCAGAATGCTCTTTGATTGTAGGGGAACTATAAATCCCAGCAGCTACAACTCCCAAGTCTCAAGGTCTATTTCCCCTGAACTCCATCTGCGTTCATATTTGGGCATATTGAGTATTCATGCCAAGTTTGGTCCTGATCCAACATTGTTTGAGTCCTCAGTGCTCTCTGGATATAGGTGAACTACAACTTCAAAACTCAAGGTCAATGCCCACCAAACTCTTATAGCATTTTCTTTTGGTTATGGGAGTTCTGTGTGGGAAGTTTGTGTCTTTCTGCCATTCCTGCCAGGATATCTATGTTGAGTTCATCGAAACAGGCCCGGGTTTCACACTGAGTGTATAAATACATTTAAAAAACATATTAACTATATGCAGGCATGTAGCCAGGGGGGGGCCCTAAGGGGCTTTCAGCCCCGAAATTATCAGGGTGGTCCGCAAAAGGCCTTACTGGTACATTATTTAAACTGTTATGTTTATTCATATCATGATCTGATCACCATGCTCATTATATTCCACATTAATGGGGTTATTGGGATAACAATACAAAAGGTTTGCTAGGGTAGACCCTCTTCCACCCAGTCTCAGCCCCCCCCGGAACCAAACTCAGCCCCCCTCCCCCCGAATCAAAATCCTGGCTACGGCCCTGACTATATGTATTACTGTGTTAGAGTGTCATTTTGTGTCATTTTGGTTGGTGGTGTGCTCCAGGATTTTGCAAATGTAAAAAGTGTGCCGCGGCTCAAAAAAGGTTGGGAAACACTGTCGTAGATGACAAGCGACAGGTTCTGACCGACGGGACTTCCAAAAGTTTTTGGTCCTCAGACCGTAGCGATCTCTGAGGGATATGCGGGGAAAGGTGGGGCCTTCAAGTACCCTGGTCCCAGACCATGCAAGGCCTTAAAGGTTAACACCAATGGAAGGCAATCCAGTACTCAATAGGAAGCCAATGCAAACGCTCTAAGACTGGTGTGATGTGACACCTCAGTGACACTCCAGCCAGCAGTCGGGCAGCAGCGTTTCGCACTAACTTGAGTTTCCAGATCATTGACAAAGGGAGGCCAATGTAGAGAGCGTTACAGTAGACTAGTCTCGAGATGACCATGGCCTGGATCACCGTAGCTAGGTCGTTACCGAGGAGGTAGGGTGCCAGCCACCTTGCCTGGCGCAGATGGAAAAATGCTGCTCTGCTTACAGCTGAGACCTGGGCCTCCATTGTCAGCAGAGGGTCCAATTGGGCCCCCAGGCTTTTTACGAGGGACGACAGGCAAACTGCTTCACCATCTATAACAGGCAGCTGGAGCTCCCCCCCCCCCCCGGGCGACCCAGCCAAAGGATCTCCGTCTTCGACAGGTTCACCTTCAACCTGCTGGCCCATAGCCACCCAGTGACAGCTTCAAAGCATCGCTGGAAATAATCGGGTACAGAGTCCAGCCGGCCTTCCATCCTCAGCACCAGCTGGGTGTCATCAGCGTACTGATGGCACTTCAGACCAAAGCTACACACCAGTTGGGCCAGTGGACGCATATAGATGCTAAATAACAGAGGAGAGAGGATAGCCCCTTGGGGGACCCCACACTCAAGGGGGACCCTTTCCAAGACCACCTCTCCCCTCTCCACCCGCTGTCCCCGATCTTGAAGAAAGGAGGCCACCCATTTACATCATTTTTTACCCCGCTCATTTTTACCCCGTAGGGGGACTCAGAGCAGCTAACAACGGCAACGATTCGATGCCGTGGTAAAATACAATATAACAAGAAGATAAAAACATACAAATACCATAGATTAAAGCAGCATTAGTTACACAATCATAAAGCCTTTTCCATTATAACAATCACAAGGTCAGATTCAATGTTCAGTGCCATAATATACATTAGCCAAACGCCTGGTTCCACAACCACGTCTTTAGTTTTCTTCTGAAAGAAAGGCGGGAGGGCCTTCTCTGTGGTGGCACCCCAACTCTGGAATGCGCTTCCCAAGGATATCAGACAAGCCCCCTCTCTGGCAGTCTTTAGGAAGAGCCTGAAGACGTGGCTGTTCCAATGTGCTTTCCCTGAATGAAGTAAATGACGCCCTGCCGTGTTCATTCTTTGCAAAAGTCCTCAGAAGCACTTTAATTACCTGTTGTGTGTCTGCTCCATAGCATCCTTGAAGCCTTCCGACTATATGCAAACTACCTCTGTCTGCACCCAGTGTTTATTTATTTTAAAATTTTAACATTTACATTTGGTCCACCCAAAATGGTTTTAAATTGTCTGTTACTGCTTGTGTTTGAGTTTTATTGATTGTATTGTTTCTTTATAATTGCTATTGTTTGTTATTATGTGTTATTGGGCTTGGCCTCATGTAAGCTACCCCGAGTCCTCTTGGGGAGATGGGTGTGGGGTATAAATAAAGTTAACAAATACATAAAATAAATCTGATTTCGCTGGGGAGCGAGTTCCATAGGTGGGGGTCACCACCGAGAAGGCCCTGTCCCTCATCCCCACCAGCCTTGTTTGTGAAGCTAGTGGGACCGAGAGCAAGGCCTCCCTGGCAGATCTTAGGCTACGAGGTGGAACATAGAGGGAGATACGTTTGGAAAAGTAAGCTGGGCCGGAGTCATAAAGGGCTTTATAGGCCAAGACTAGCACTTTGAATTGTGCTCGGAAATGAACCGGCAGCCAGTGGAGTTTGTTACAGTATATGGAGTTTAGCTAAGTAATTGCAGGATCTTCTTGTTTGAATGTGTGTGTTGAGGAAAAACACCTGGACAATGAAGCAATTAAGCTTGAGCCACTCCCTGCATGAAGTATATCATGAGGAGTGTTTTTCCTTGATCCTGTGTGTCAGGGGTGCCCACACTTTTTCATCATGTGAGCTACTATATGAACAATCAAGTTGAAAAGATCACCTGTTGTGCCTGTGAGCATGAGCGCGCACACGCACGCTCCTACTGCAGCCTTCCATCCATGCGGGGCTTCTTTCTTGCCTGCCCACGAACTCGCCGTCGCGCGCACCCGGGAAGGGCATCCTCCTTGCCTGCATGCGCTCTCTCTCTTAATGTCTTCGTTGCCTTCCTCCTTCCTGCTGCGTGCTTTCGCGAAGCAGGAAGTCCCCATCCCATCCTGCTTCTTGCATGCACAGCAGGCCCCTCCCGCGCACGCAGCAGGAGGGTATTTATAGGCGCACCGCCAGCGCTCCGGCCAGATATGGCTTCGGCGGCGGCTCGGAAGGCACAGGGCTGGGAAGAGGGGCCGCCTGGCTGCTGCCTGGGCCAGGAAACTCAACCGAGAGAGGGACCCACGTGAGGCTGGAGCCTCCCCACGGCAGCCTCCCCCCCTCCCTCGAGGCTTCCTTACCTGGGCAGGAGAAGGAAGAGTGGAAGAGGTGCTTGCCCAAAGTAACAGATGCAGCCAGGGGGCGCCCTTCCTTCCTTCCTTTCAAGGGTGTCACTCAGAAAGGACGCCCAAGTGGACGGCTGGCAGGAAGGAGGACCCCTCCCACTGGTGGCAGTCCATGGCCATGGGAGAGAGAGGGGGGGTGGCTCTTCCTAGCCGGCTCTGAAGAGCCACCCTCTCTCTCTCTCCCATGGGCCCTCGCCGCCTTTCTCCTTCAAGGGCGAGGGAGGGCGAGGCGGAGAAAGGCGGCGAGGGCACAAGCAGCAGCAGCAAGTGGAGTCTCCATCCCCGCAGCCCCCCGTCCTCGGGTTTAGCCCCAGGAAAACGGCGGAGCCCTCCCTCCTCGCCCCCAACCAAGGAAAGAAAGCAGCCCCACACAGCTCGCTCGCCCAGGTCTCGGCTTGGAATGGGAGTCCCGAGGGCAGCAGCAGGGTTTGCGGCAGGGCTTGCTTGGCTTTGCCCCACTTTGCCCGGCCTCCTTCACCTCTTTCTCTCTCTCCCTCTCTCCTTCCAGCGGCCGCCTACCTGCCTGCCTGCCAAAAGGATCCGAAAAAGTTCTCTGGATTTCTTTCTTCTCTCCTCTCTCTCACACACACACATTCCCTCCATCCCTCCCACAGCCTCGCATCCTATCCATGCACGTGCCTTCACCTTGCTCCCCCCCCCCAGCAGCAACCAATGGGCGGCATGTCACCACACTGTGCGTGGCAAGACGAGCGCCAGGGTCCGCCCACTAAAGCCTCATTTTGGCAAAAGAAGCCCCGCGAAGGCGGCGGCGGGAGCGTACATGCGTGTGCATGGCAGGAGCATGCCATCCGGCTGGTGAGGCCCAAAGATCACCTGGAAGAGGGCCGAAGATCACCTAGGTGCTCCCGATCACCGTAATGAGCACCCCTGCTGTGTGTGAAGAAGGAGATCATGAAGACTGCCATGGATCTACCACAGGACTTGTCCTGGACCATTTTGACAAAGGACTTCTTACACCATCGAAGATGCTAATAATGCATGATTATAATGCATTGGACTTTGAGTAAGATATCTGCAATGGACTATGTTTAATTTGTAATGCTGGTTTTGTTAAAGCTGCTTACTTAAGAGTAAAGTTTTATTTTTCATTTACTCTGACTCTGTGGGTGTATTGACAGAGGTTTGCAACTGGGAAGACTGCTAAGCTTCCACACAGACTGACAAACAGCAACAGAGTTGACGTAACAGGGGGATGGTATGCTCCCTGTATGATGCCCCAGTGAGCAATCTGGCTGCTGCCTGTTGGATTAATTGAAGTTTCCGAACAGTCTTCAAAGACAACGCCACGTAGCGCATGTTGCAGTAATCTATTCGGGATGTAACCAGAGCGTGGACCACTGTGGCCAGATCAGACTTCAGCTAGTGCACAAGCTTTAACTGTGCAAAAGCTCTCCCGGCCACCGCTGAGTCCTGGGATTCCAGGCTCAGCAACGAATCCAGGATCACTCCCAAGCTGCGAACCTGCGTCTTCAGGGGGAGTGTAACCCCATCCAACACAGGCTGTAATCCTATGCCCTGTTCGGCCTTTTGACTAACCGGGAGGACCTCTGTCTTGTCTGGATTCAATTTCAATCCTGGAACGTCACAATTGCACGAGAAGCAAAAGAAAGGGGATTGATATACCGTTTGAAACTGCATTAGATGGTAAGTGTAGATGGCAGATTTTTTTTTCAGAGGTTGGCCTTGGCTTCCACTTCTGTCCCTGTTGGTCCTTGTCTCTTGTGCTTGGCCAACCAGAACTTCAGTTAGGGTGCATTTCATTTCATTTACTTATTTACTTCATTTCTACCCTGCTTTTCCCCAGAAGGGACTCATGGCAGCTTACACATCCGGCAAATTTCAATGCCACGCAGGTAAATGATAAGCACATCTCATCAAAATATAAACGATCCAAACCTATAAGCAATTAAAACACCACTTTGGCAGCCCTAGGCTCAATGGGAGTTGTAGTCTGCTGGATCATCAGCATTCACTGGCAGAAAAAGCTAAATAAACTACAACTCCTATTATTCTGCTATGGCTTAATGCTATGGGATCATGGGAGTTGTAGTTTGATGGAGAATCAGGATTCACTGGCAGAGAAGGCTACAAACTACAACTACATCTCTCACAATTCTGCGATGGCTCAATGCTATGGGATCATGGGAGTTGTAGTTTGGTGGAGCATCAGCATTTACTGGCAGGGAAAGCTACATAATACAGGTACAACTCCCATGATTCTGTCATTGCTCAATGCTATGAGACAATGGGAGTTGGAGTTTGGTTGAGCATCAGTATTCACTGGCAGAGAAGGCTAAAGACTACAAATCCTATTATTCTGCTATGACTCAATGCTATGAAGTCATGGGAGTTTTAGTTTGGTGGAGAATCAGTGTTCACTGGCAGAGAAAGCTAAATACTACAACTAAAACTACAGCTTAGGCGGCTGAGGTGGGGGGAGGAAAGGGCCTGCTTCTGTTAGGAATGGTGGGAGTTGAAGTCCAAACTACCTGGAGGGCCCAAGTTTGCCCATGCCTGGGCTACAGTCTCAGTCCAGTATCCACTACACAACGCAGCCTCTTTGTACTGGGCAGCATTAAGAAATGACCCCCCCCTCCTCCTTTGCTCATTCCCTGAAACAATATGGTCAAGAATTCTCTGGCCGCCACCTCCGTCTCTGTAATGTGAGGAAAAGTTGGACAAGTTCTTTGAATTCCTGTGTCCTCGGCCCTTTCCAGTTCTAACCCAACAGCGCCAGTGACTTCAGAGCCTGTTTTTCCTTTTAGAAATTAATTCCATGCATCTCAAGTCCCCTTTTTCCTGTAACAAGGCAGGACTGCTGTGACCACCACATGTAGTAGCAAATGGAAACTTAATAGGATCTGCCCATTTTTCAAAAAATGTGTTTATTTAAACTCCTGGTTCATTTTTTTGTTTTGTTTTTACCAAAGCCTCCCCCAATCTCAGCCCACGGATGTTTTGCTGCAGTTGCACTATTTAAGCACAATGGGTACTAGAGTCCAACTCATCCAAAGGGCAGCAGACTGGGCAAAGGAATTATATTGTATAGCTCTACCTCAATTAACAAAGGAAATGAGTCCTTGTGCATTATTTTAGCAGAAAATTTGGATAGTAGAAGTGACCAAGAAGAAATTGGTGTAGGTCCCTACAACAGAGAAAAGCAGTTTAACACATATCCTTGAAGTGACTGGCTTGACCTTGAAGGAGCTGGGGGTGGCCACGGCCGACAGGGAGCTCTGGCGTGGGCTGGTCCATGAGGTCATAAAGAGTCAGAAGCGACTGAACGAATAAACAACACATTTCAGCCAAATTTGTATTCCAAACAATATGTGCACAAAGAAGGAAAGAATCAGACCAGATAATCCTTGTCCAACTAAAGAATTTATGTTGAACCTTTCAGAAATCACATGAAGGCTTTTTCCAAAATGCATGCCAGGATGACCTTTTCTTTCAGCAGGCTCCATATTTCCTAAGATTTTCAATTTGGTGACCAGTCTTATAGATCTATACTTTTAGCTGACAGGGTAAGCCAATCTGATCTCCTTTTTTGTTTTTGTTTGGCTGGACATGCACATCCAGTAAAGGATTCTGGAGTCAACTACTTTTTACCTTCCCTGTTGCAGGAAGACAGGCACAAGTAGTAGGACTGGTAAAAAAAAATCATCTCATTTCAACTTTTATTGCATTGTTTGTTGCAGAGACATTGCTGAAACCCAACACTTCAGTCCTCCTTCACCATCCTTCCAATGCCAATGCTGACAAAGGATGAGAACAAAAAGGGGGACTGGGGAGACCTAAATAGTAAAAATGAGCCCCATTATTAGTGGCTTTGTTAAGTGCAATGCTCCTTTAATACCTTTGTTCATCCAATGGGAAATGGTGAAATAATAATAATAATAATCTATTTGTATCATGCCCCATCTCCCTTAGGGGACTTGGAGTGGCTTACAACGCAATAACAGTGCAAACCATAAACAATAATTATTAAGATAAATAACAAAATTAACTTAAATTTTAAAAAAGCAACACAAGATAATATAAAAATAAAACAACATATTTTTTGTGTGTCAAGACTGACTTGAGAAACTGGAAGTTGCTTCTAGTGTGAGATAATTGGCTGTCTGCAAGGACGTTGCCCAGAGGGTGCCCGGATTATTGATGTTTTATCATCCTTGTGGGAGGCTTCTCTCATGTCCCCTCATGAGGAGCTGGAGCCGACAGAGGGAGCTCATCCATGCGCTCCCCAGATTCAAACCCACAACTTGTTGGTCCTCAGTCTTGCTGGCACAAGAGTTTAAAACCCATTGTGTCACTGGGGGCAACTGACACAATAATATCATCATGAAATAGAGACCCTCAAAAAATGACATATACTGTTTGACAATGGTTGTACTAGGAATTAAATATCTATGGGTGGATGACTTCCCATTTCAGTACCCTCCATGTGATGTGCAACATACTTTACAAGTGATGCTTTAGCTGGAAATTTGGGAAGTAAGGATTTTAACCAACCTAATCACTACAATGTTACAACAAACCATGGCAACTTAAATACTCTTTCTGATGCAACAGTTACACACTGTGTAATAGCTCTCCACTTGCTTTTGAGCCTCAGCGTCTGCTGTTTGAGCCAACCACCTAATTCTGCCCAGTGGTCGGGCTGGGCCTACCTTGAATATTCTTGTCACACCATCAGATTCTCATCCTTCCTTTCTGATGTATATTAGATAGATTCTTCCAGTGCGCATTGGGTACTTCTTCTGATTACTGGAGCTCCCACTGTGCTCTGGCACTTCCTAAACTGTGATCAGGTCCTTATTAAAGAATGTCCCATGCACACTGGTACCATGATGCATCAAGGCTATGGCACATCAGTCACTTCACCAGCTACCACGACATAGCAGGCCTTCATTCACTGTAACGTCATGGCTGTCCCCAGGTGAATATGTGTATTGCAAAATAATTACTTCAGTTTTGCCTACAAGTAAGACCATTGACAAAGACATATGCCCCAGGCAGAATGCCAGACTGATTCAGCAACAAAAACATATCAACATAACAACACTATTGAGGAAAATGTGCTGAATTGATACATAGTGGCATGCTCACTTGCCTCTAACTTCATACATCACAGTCTAATCTCTTTTGCAAGGATAGAGAAAAAGTTGGGCCACTTCCAAACACATGCTTTGCCTGGTGGGATGCATTTTTGACAGACTCCACAGCCCTCAAAGGGCATGTGTGTGCCTTCTTGTTTCCTGTCAACCTATGGTGATCCTGTGCACTTTATAGGGTTTGCTTATACAAGGAATACTCAGAATTGGCTTTCCTCTAAATTCTAAAAAAAATAGCTGGCAGCACTTGTTATCCTTGGCTGTCTCCCCTCTGAGTACTTACTACAGCTGACCCTGCTTAGCTTTCATGATCAGGCAGGATCTGGTGTCTTTCCGGTTATTAGAACACTAAACTGCCCAAAGGGGGTCAGGGCAAAAATCATACCCAACTTACCATAGTTGCCTATAGGGTCCACCCAATAATAAATTTGACTCTCACACTTTTAAATGCTGAATTATTCACAGAAAAAAAATACATACAATTATATTTTTCTCCTACAGTCTCCCTGACTCTCAACAATGTGGTTTTAATAACTGTTTAAGGTTTGATATACTTTAATTATTGTTTTAATATATATGTTTATTTATTATATATGTATGTTTACATGACATCAAAACATTGCTTATATATGTGAGCCACCTTGAGTCTCCTACGGAGGCAAATTAATAAATAGGGCAAATTAATAAATAATGAATAAAACTATAACAACCACAAAAGGTTATTTGGTGGCGTCACCAGAGCAGGATTTAGATGCAAAAGTCCGGCCTCCTACCCAGAAGAAGAAATGAGATTCCCCCATTCCAAGTCAAGTGGCAAGGCTGATTTTTCATGTTTTGGAATAAGGGAATTCATATATGTTACTATCCATAATAAGCATTTGTTATGGAAACTGTTGTTGACATCGTCCATGAATGATTTTCAGATCAAGTGAAAGATATCAAGAGTTGGGTTTTATTCCAGTTTTTATCCTATTGCACTAGAAGCTGGAGGGCTAGCGCAAAGGAAACATTTTATTCTGGAACTGCCTGGCAGCATATATGATTTCACTTGCTCATGCAGTTCTGCAGTGCAGCAGCATAGAAAATAACAGAAGCAACTTCACCAATGCTTTTACTTGCTTTCTTAGGCGATCCCTCATTGATTAAGATTGTCTTCCAGGTTTGTTGTACTGGCGGTGGGTACTTAGGTGACTGTGGAGCCCTATTCTTGACCTGGATGTTCTCCTGCAGTGAGGGCATCAGTTTCCAGGTGGGAGGTGGTTCTCGTCAGGGTTGGCTTGACATGCCTTCTGCTTGGCATGTTTCTCTCTTTTGCTCTCCATTCGTGCCTCTTCAAAATCTACAACACTGCTGGTCACAACTGACCTCCAGCTAGAGTGTTCAAGGGCCAGAGGTTCCCAGTTCTCTGTGTCTATGCCAGAGTTTTTAAGGTTAGCTTTGAGTCCATTTTTAAATCTCTTTTCCTGTCCACCAACATTCTGTTTTCTGTTCTTGAGTTCGGAGTAGAGCAACTGCTTTGGGAGACGGTGGTTGGGCATTCAGACAATGTGGCTGGTCCAGTGGAGGTGATGGTGGAGGACCATCACTTCAATGCTGGCGGTCTTTGCTTCTTCCAGCACACTGACGTTTGTCCACCTGTCTTCCCAGGAGATTTGGAAGATTTTTCGGAAGCAATAATGATGGAATTGTTCCAGGAGTTGCATGTGACGTCTGTAGACAGTCCACGTTTCACATGCATATAGCAGGGTTGGGAGGACAATAGCTTTATAAATAGTTTTATAAGACTTTGACTACAGATAGATAGGCATATCTCTAAGGTGTTATGGCACTATAGACCAAGCCACAACTGGCAAAATAAATGCAATGGTGAACAATATTACAAAATTTCGTGATGAGAACAGTACTTTAAATGTGGCAGCAAACTTGACAACCATAGTGCAAAAAGAGTGCTGGGTGCAGCTGACAATGTCTGCAGAATACAATCAAAAGCAAAGCATCTTGATGTCTTTTCCTGTATGTATCTCTTTTGGTGACAGATGGAACCGCTAAACAGCTGCTCCCAATAATATGAAGTTATGAAGAGCAAGATGTAACAGTAGCTGTTTTAATTAGCTATTTTTTCCTATTTGTTTTTTAAATAACTTTATCCTTGGTTAAAGCCCATATTGCCAACTGCCTGTTTCCTACTGCACATTTTGTTTTTCCACTGCACCAAATATGTCCAGTGCATATCAGAATACAATATGGTCCCTGTATTTGTATGATAGGTATCTGCAATTTCTTTTATCCACATCAGACAAAAGGAATTTTCTAGGTTCTCCAGCATGACTTTATGATATTCTTCAGCTAGAAGTTTTTCATTTCAAGAGGAATCGCTATTACCTGCAGTTTCACATATCCATGTCAAGTGGGTATAGGGATTGTTATATAATGCCTGTAAAGCAGGCATGGGAAAACGTTGGCCCTCCAGGTGTTTTGGACTTCAATGCCTATCGACTGTTAGGAATTGTGGGAGTTGAAATCCAAAACACCTGGAAGGATGAAGTTTGCCCATGCCTGCTGTAAAGGAAGGACATCTGTTTGCATTTGTTTATTCATTGGTAAGGTAAAGGTAAAGATTCCCCCTGACATTAAGCCTAGTCATGTCTGACTCTGGGGGTTGCTGCTCATCTCCATTTCTAAGCTGAAGAGCTGATGTTGTCTGTAGACACTTCCAAGGCCATGTGGCTAACATGACTGCATGGAGCACTGTTACCTTCCTGCCGGAGTGGTATCTATTGATCTACTCACATTTGCATGTTTTAGAACTGCTAGATTGGCAAAAGCTGGGGCTAACAGAGGGAGCTCACCCCGCTCTCCAGATTCGAGCCAACCTTTCAGTCAGCAAGTTCAGTTTAACCCACTGCACTACCTTCATTGGTACACTACCTTATATTTTCTTCCTTATCTTTAAAAAACAAGTCAATGCAATATTATAGGGAGGTTGTGTGCAAACCTATATACAGCAGGGCTGTCCAACTGGCGGCCCCGGGGCCGGATCCGGCCCCGTAGCCTGTTGGACACGGCCCCACCTATCCCCTCAGCCGCCATTTTTAAATTTTAAAAATTGATTTTTAAAAAAAAAAAAAATGCGGCCGGGGAGGGGGAGAGGTGGGGCAGGGAGGAGGAAGAGAGCTAGCTCCTCCTTTTCGGTACCCCCTCCCTACCTAGGGCGGGGAGCCGCCGAAAGGGCAGAAGGCGGCGCCAAGAGCAGCGCGTCACAGGCCTGGCGTGATCGCTGCCCTTGGCACCGCCTACTCCTCCTTTTCGGTGGCCCCCTGGCCTAGGAAGGAGGGGGCGCCAAAAGGAGGAGTAGGCGGTGCCAAGGGGTAGTGCGTCACGCCAGGCCTGTGACGCTGCCGTAGGCGCCACCTTCTGCCCTTTTTCGCTCCCCTCCTTCCTAGGGCAGGGCCGCCGAAAGGGCAGAAGGCGGCGCCAAGAGCAGCGTCACAGGCCGGGGGCCTGGGGGCGGGGCTGAGCGGCCCCGCAGGTCATCAATGACCTCTTATCCGGCCCTGGACCCGCCAGAAGTTGGACAGCACTGATATACAGTATATTACTTAGTTTAAATAATGTAAAGAGTGTTGATTAGTCAGCTAAACATCCTATAGTCAAGTTGATAATTGCAATGTTTTTGTGTGGTCTCCTTCACCACCACCACTCATTTAAGAGTTCTCGTTATTTCTAGGGAAACAGACTGGAAAGGTTTAAGAGTGGAATAATCAGTCTATTGGGCATCTTTGCTTACCTTTGTCAAATTTCTGCCCTTAGAGAACATCTGAACTGGGAGTTGGGTGGGAGCGAGAATGACAAATGGAATTCTTCACAGAATGGAAATATGCAGCAAATAGGTCCGGGTGCCATGTTTCAATAAGCACAGACTTGTAGCCATGGTTATGTGGAATTTGTTTTGCTTCATGTACCTTAGTTTTGCCAGTAGTGGGGTGTGTGATGATGAGGGGAACATCAAAACACTGCCCTAACTTAGAAAGATCCTCTGAAATGGTGGAATAGTCAGAAAGAGGAGGCATATCCCAACCTCACGCTGCTCACTGCCACTGATAGATTTCTCTTCTTGATTATTCAATTTTCACTATATAATAAAAAAATTATTTATCTGCATTATCTGTCTTCTAACATTCTCCTAAATATGTTTCTCTCTTGCAATTGGGAAAATGCTCCCATTATCTCAGACAGGAACTGGATTAAATTCATATTCAGATGGTTTTCAGATGTGACACAGCTGTGTGTGCCAACATTTATATTACATTTGCTTTCTTCTGGATGTCATTCTGTTATGAGATACTTCCAGCAAGACTTACTGTCTGTTTTGCTGGTTCGTCTCCATTCATATATGATCATAAAATGTGACTTGCCAAAAAAAACCCCTACAAATATATTAGTCTGAGCCTTCTTATTAGATCTAACAACCCTAAATGCAGAACTTTTTCCAATCACTTACAGGTTCTCTATGCATTCAATTTTGAGCTCAGTTGTAAGGCCAGGATGGCCCCATAGCTCAGTGGGAGTATAGATTCTTTGCCTGCACTTGTCTCAGTTTGATTCCAAAGTATTTCCTAATATCAGTAGTAAAGATGTCATGTGTTCTCCCTGGAAAGTTGCAGTTTGTCAAAGTAAAAAATATTGAGTTGGATGGACCCGTGTGTTGACTCGGTCCTTACTCAATAACATGCAGGCTTCCTCTTATTTTACTAATGGCAGAGTACTTCAGGATAGTGGGTCCGGGGCTATTTCACAGCACTAACTACACTGGATTTTCAGAAAGCCATGATAGTATAGGAGTTTGAGTGTTGGGGTATAACTCTGAGAAATTATGGTTGCCATCCCCACTTGGCCATTAAAATCCACAGGGTGACTTTGGATAAGTAATGCATTTTTTTAACATTAGAGGAAAGGAAGAACAAATGTTTGGTTTTTTGTTTTTTTAAATCAATCTTGGTAAGATCTCTGACAGCCCTTCTTCACATGCCCTAAAATGAGGAAGAAACTGGGATAAAGGGCTAAATGATGTTTAAGGAAAATCCACACTGATTTGCATTCACAGCTGAAAAACATGTGCTTAAAACCCTATATTCACATGACTGTATATCCCTGCAGTCAAGGAAAACACATAATTTCATTCCCATATGCTGGCATGGACTGCTCCAGCACATGTGAATGTGTTAAAATCCCAAAACAGCTGATGAGGGCTGTAAACAAGTAGAGTGATGGACACTCAGGTGGCTAAATGGAAGCACAATTGCAAAGCAATGAGAACTCTCTGTAAGCATTCCTTTGTTTTAATATTTATGAAATTAAATAGAGCTTGAATTTACAGGAGGGTGAGGAAAGATCCCATGCAGAATGGGGACAGCAGTCAAGAAACCAGAAGTCTAGGACTTGAAATGGCAGCTATGAAGGGATTAGACAAGATCCTGAAGTGTAAAGGTATATACTAGAATACAAAAGTTGGGGTTGCCTGTGCCAACTCAAGAGTGACCAAAGCCGATAGGAAGAAAATCATGCAGGCAAAATATGGTGTTGAAGAATGCACCTAGTCTCTAAGACCTGAATAGGTAAGCATTCAGAAGTTCTGTATTGAAATCAAGGGCTTTTCTCCTCATACCATCCTCAAAACAATTTTCCTGAAACAATACAAGGCTTTGGGGCAGTGTTATTATGTTCTTTTAAGATTATTCCAACTCATGGCAACCCTATCAGGGCACTTCCAGACAGCATCATAATTCAAGTCAAAGAAGTGGGGCAAAAAAATTGTGGGTCCAAAACATTGCTGCTTCCACATCCTGACACCTTTGTTTGTAGTGGATTTTAAAAATCTGCAAGGCTGAAGTTTACTTTAATTTTAAAAAAATTAAATCTCTGTGATGTGCTGGTCCTCATATGCACTGATTCAGATATCTAAATGTAGACAGTAGCAGATGTCTTATTATCTCTGGTGTCCTCTTTCTTGGGCACTTGGGTGGGTTAAAGTTATGGAAAGGAGAATCGGCCTTAACAGTAGGAGCTGTTCAACAGTGGAACTCTCTGCCTTGGAGTGTGTTGGAAACTTCTTCTTTGAAGGCTTTTAAACAAAGACTGAATTGCCATCTGTCAGGGTTACTTTGTGGTTTTTTCCTGTATGGCAGGGGGTTGAACTGAATGGTCCTTGGCATATCTATGTTGGCATGCTATTTGTTACTAGTGATTTATTTCTCCCAATTGCTCTGAATGTAGCTTCTACCTCATTTTCTAAAACTGTAGCTTCATCTTCAAGTAGTTCTTCCTTTAATGAATCTATAATCCTTTCAACTCCTTTACATCATTCTTCAAAGTATTGTTTCTACCTTCTGATTGCCATGTAATGTCTTCCTCTGATGGTTGTATAGCTCTCCGAGTTCGGTTTAAAATCCCTTTAATTTTTCAGATCTTTATTTATTTATTTGTTTATTTTATTATTTCAATTGGCTAAACCGCCCTTCCCGAGGCTCAGGGCGGTTTCCAGACATTTAAAACACATGGAGATAAAACATCTTAAAAACACCCTAAAATACCATACTATAAACCATACCATAAACAATCATTAACGGACATATAAAATCGCATAAAAACACACTAATCAGAGCAAGACTGATTCAAGTAAAACAGTGGCAGCACGGCTAGGTGAGGGATTGGCAGTTCAAGCACCGGTCAGGCCAAATGCCTGCCTGAACAGTCAGGTCTTGCACAACCTACGGAAAGCCATCAGGTCCCACAGGACCTGCGTCTTGGCCAGCAGCGAGTTCCACAGAACCAGAGCAGCCACCGAGAACGCCCTCTGTCGTGTACTGGAGAGCTTGTAGGTTTTCAGTCCTGGGACCTCAAGCATATTAAGACCCTCTGAGCGCAGTGATCTTCTGGGCACATATGGGGTAAGTCGCTCCCTCAAATACACTGGCCCCAAACCATGTAAGGCCTTGAAAGTTAAAACTAACACTTTGAAAGTGGCCCGGAATTCATTTGGCAACCAGTGCAGTTCATGCAGGAGAGGTGTTATATGAAATGTTCTGGTGGCTCCCAGCAGTAAGCAAGCTGCCGCGTTCTGCACCAGTTTGAGTTTCCGGATCGCCGACAAAAATAGGCCAATGTACAGCACGTTACAGTAATCGAGCCTCGAGATGACCGTGGCTTGGCTCACCGTGGCCAGGTCGCAATGGGAGAGATAGGGAGCCAGTGGTAAAAAGGTGGTAAAAAGCTGTCTTGCAGGCACAAGCAATTTGTGCCTCCATAGACAGCTGGGGGTCCAGCCGGACCCCAAGGGTCTTAACTAAAGACTGTGGGCACAATGCCACGCCGTCAAATGTCGGCAGCTGGATCTCCCTCCCCACCGGGCAGCCCAGCCACAAGATCTCCATCTTCACTGGGTTCAACTTCAACTTACTGGCTCGCAGCCATCCAGTTGTGGCTTCTAGGCAAAGTTGGAAATTATCGGGTACAGATTCTGCCCCAGCGTCCATCCTCAGAACGAGCTGGGTGTCATCAGCGTACTGATGACATTCCAGCCCGAAACTCCGTACCAGTTGAGCGAGTGGTCGCATGTAGATGTTAAATAACAGCGGGGAAAGAATGGCCCCCTGAGGGACACCACAATGTAAAGAGGTGCCCTCGGAGACCACCCCTCCCCACTTCACTCGCTGCAGGCGGTTTTGGAGGAAGGAGGACAGCCAATTGAGGGCTGTCCCCCTCACCCTCGCCACCACCAGGCGGTGTGTCAAAAGTTGGTAATCGACAGTATCAAACGCTACCGTGAGGTCCAATAACACGAGCAGCGCCGATCCGCCTCGGTCCAACTGGCAACGGAGTAGGTCTGTGATGGAGACCAGGACGGTTTCTGTCCCATGCCCTGAACCGAAGCCGGACTGGAAGGGGTCTAGCCAGGATGTGTCATCCAGGAATGTCTGCAGCTGCTCCATTGCTGCCCTCTCAATTACCTTGCCCAGGTATGGCAAATTGGACACTGGGCGGTAATTGGAGGGGGCTGCGGGGTCTAACCCTGGCTTCTTCAGCAACGGCGTTATCACCGCCTCTTTCAACTCCTCTGGAAAAGCTCCTTGCTCAAGGGAGCAGTTGACTATATTCAACAGAGGGCCACGTAACCCCTCCACGCAAGATCGAATTAGCATGGAGAGGCACGGGTCGAGGGAGCAGGTGGTAGGTCTAAGAGCTGCGACAATCCTGTCGACATCCTTGTGGAAGAAACCTCGTATTCTTCCTTTTTTGTTTTCATCTTCACTTTTGCTGCATTGATCATTATATGCACTCACTATAACACAGAGCTTACAATGACAATAGCATACATTTTCAATAACCACTTTCCAACTTCTCGGCAAACAGGATTCTGGCCATTCAAAATAACATTTCCAAGCTCTGCTACAGCACGAATGCCTTTGAGCACAGCAAGATCTCTGCAGGAACACACACACAAATGTTCTGCTACTGACCTTAGTTCAGCACCCAAAGCCATTGACTGCAAAATGTAAGTATGGGATGTTGGTAGTTGTTCAAGAAGTGAAATAATAGATTTAAAACAATGGGGTTTCTTTGTTTGTTTTGCTAAATAAACATCCAGGTTTTGCAACTGGCTAGACTTTTATCTAAGTCAAGAATCCCAAAAAGAAACGCTTCTTTTCTCTATTAAAGGGCAGAGATTCTTAAAATTGTCTATGTTTGAATTTATTGATATATGCAAATAAAAAATGACCTACACCCAAACAAACCCAGATGGCAGTGCAAATCTGTTGAGATAAATGTTTCTTTAAAAATTGTGGAGCTAGCAAGATTGAATGCTTCCCAATGGCCAAGGATTTGAATGGTCTGTCAATGTCCTGTTTGGTGTTTAATATATTAACTCCACCAAGGGTGCAAAGGGAATAGTTTTTGGAAGGCCAGCCGTCCAAAGGCATGGTTCACATTTGCAGCCATTGCCAAGTGCAAACACAACAACAGCATTCCACTTGATGCTGACTCTTCCATAAATTACACTTCTGGGTGAATGATACAAAACAGTTGTTCCCTGAAAGTTATGTGGAATGCAATCATAGTTTGGTCAGCAGATACATGCCAAAACACTGTGGTTCCACCCACAAGCCTTAGTGAAAGAAATAAACAAAGGTGGCATGGCCTTGGCATAGTCTGGTACCACTTCCTTCAGAAAACAACCACAGCCCACTGCTTATTCTCAAAAGAAAGGCTGGCTGATTTAACAGGCGTAACTGCATGATTTTAGAAGTTTGAAATAACTGATGGTCTCATTGCACATGCAATTCTGCTCATGTTACAAGTAGAATAACTGTAAAGAAGATCAATGAATTTAGTGTATGTACAGTATACCCTCCAATTATCTTAATTTAGCAGATATACTCCCAATACCATCTGAATTTTTCAGATGCATTTCAAATGTTTTTCTCTCCTTCCACTTTCTGTCTACTGCAAAATGAGTTTGTACAAAAGTAGTTTGAGTTTCCACTCAATACTGTAAACTCAGCAGTGGGAGAGGTGAGAGTGCAATATTGCCCTTGTGTGTAGTGGACTGTGTTTGTTGAAATGGATCATAACCCATAAAAGCTCATGCCAAATAATACTTGTTAGCTTTCAAAATGCCACAAGACTCTTTGTTCATTGACTGAGACATCAGACTTCATCGCACAAAGGAGGCAACCTTGCATTGAAGCAGGACTGTCACCTTCAGCAAAAGTCCCTTTTTCACAACAATGTGTGTAACCTGTTGCTGGTCTGCCTCCTCTCCTTGATTAACCCATGGGCAAAACCTATCAATAGCTGCCAATTGCACTACATTCTCATCTCCTACCTGACATGACAGCATGCTGGTGTTAAAGTGAAATCAGAGGACGGGATTCTCTTCCTCACCCACTCTCCTCCTTCCCTTTTGCTATTCTTAAGGCAGTAGGAATAGCATAGCTATACTGCAATTGCAAAAATGCTTTGAAATTTTTTATTTAAAAAAATACACAGCAGCTGAAATGCAGAAGGGTGGAGTTTCGAAGCTATGTGGGGTCACAGATTGGTGAATTAGTGCAGTTGCACAAACACTGAGACATGCATTTGTGAGGGTACACACCCTGATATATAGCTGCTCTCAGTGAATGTGTGGCTGTCTTGAAATAGCAGCTTCATGTGATAAAGTCCATCATCAACTTCAATCAGTATATTTCTTGTGAATAATCACAAGGAGTCAGTTATTTTCAAGCTGAGCAGTACTCGCCTATTACTACTTTTGAGAAATTATCCTCTAAGTAGAAGAACCACTGCATCACTGTGATTCTCTTCAGCCCAAGTAGACTAGAGGGATTATCTGGCTGATGGTCTCGAAAGCCGCATAGAGATAAAGGAGTCTAAACATAATTAAGGTTATGTCAACAGGTTTGGAGAGTTTTTCTTCTATTAAAAGTTGTATAGGCTGGATTACTGCAATGCTTTGTATGTGGGCTTACCTCAAGCAGCAATTCGCAAGATCCAAATTGTGCAAAATGCAGCTGCTAGACTCCTCACAAAAACATCAATGAGGCGCCATATAATGCCGTCTCTGCAGCGCTTGCATTGGCTGCCGGTTGAACAGAGTCCTCTATACGACCCTGGTCCTAGCATTCAAGGCCTTTCGAGGTCAGGCTCCTCCATATCTAAGGGACCGTTTAATGCCACTCCACCACCAGAGACTGCCACGGTCAGCTCATGAGAATCTTCTCTATGTCCCTGGCCCTAGAGAGGTCCGTTTGGAGTCCACAAGACAGAGATCCTTCTCCATTGTAGCCCCAATCTTGTGGAACTCCCTACTGCCAGACCAAAGAGCCACTCCTCTCTTTTTAGGGGCACTTAAGACATGGCTTTTCAGAAGAGCCTATGATTGTTAGTAACAAGTGGTGACTGTGTAACCTGTTTATTTTAATTGTGTAAGTCGCCCAGAGCACCTTTGGTGGAGGGCGACTCATAAGAAATAAAGTTAGTTAGTCAGTTAGTTAGTATAGATGGGACAAATGTATACAGATGTACCTACAGCTTTGATGGGCAACAAGGGAAGAATTGTATAGAAGTTATTCAAGTTCAATTACACCACCCTCAAAATAAGGGGCCCTTTCGGTAACCATCTTCTAATGAGTAATCTCGAGGATATCATGTGGTTCTCCTTCATACGTCCCCTTTTGTTACTTTCATTACCTCTTCTATTGCATGCTGGAATCGGTTTGGACAGGATTCGTCACATGCCACTTCCTGCACACACTACTTTCTCATAACCACAGACTTTGTAGCCTGTGCTTGAAAGAAATCGAAATGAATAAGACAACATTTCAGTCACTAGGGGGTGGTAGAGTCCACAATAATACACTGGCCCAGGTTATGAAAAACATGCTTGAGAATGGGTAGCCACAGACTTACCTAAGAAATGCATTGATGCATTTTATAGGACCAGTGAATCTCAGTGTAATAACTTCTAGGGCCTTAAAGTGTCACAAAGCTCATTAACTTCAGATATATACAAAAAGTAGGAATTACGACTTGAAAATGCGTTGTCATATGCTTATCTAGGTTAGAATGAGAGTCAGTGTGGTGTAGTGCTTAAAGAGTTGGTGACTCTGGAGACCAAGGTCTGATTCCCCAGTTGGACTTGGAAACCCATTGGGTGACTTTTGGGCAGGTCGCATGTTCTCCTGGAAAATTCCACAATAGGTTTGCCTCAATACTCAACAACAATTTTTGTCTAGGCATTTTCTGGATCACCTGTATAGCCAGTTCTACTTAATGATTTTAATAAAATGCTTAATTGCTGTTTTAATGATTTATGGTATTTTGTGGACTTCAATATCCAGTCTTTGGGCATTCTTGGAATGAAAAGCAGTATATAAAGCTATGAATGAGTCAGTGAGTGATTTCCTTTCATCTTACACATTTACACAGCATTTTGTTTCCTGACAAAGTTTCTTCAGCTGCACATAAAAGGTGTACGTTGCCTACAAAGAAATATCTGGAGAGGCCAAAAAACACAAGAAGCAGCAGTACAATTCAGAGTACAAACATACAAGACACAATTCCTGTGTGCAGTAATTCATTCCAATTTAGTGGTACACTTTTTGTTTGGTTATGACTTAAGAGTTAAAGCAGATGCACCAGAGCTAATCTTTTTATTGTTCTTTGTTTATAAAGTATGCATTGTATAGTTGATTTTTTCCTTCATTTAGTTTGTATATTTCCTGATCCACCCAAATACATCAATGGATTTGGTTTCTGTCTGTTACTATATCCTCTGAACATATGCTGTACCTCTTAACTGGTTCCATTGCCAATTTGGTTAGATGCACATCAACTGAAACAGAAGAACTGTTTAAGGGAAATTGTTTCAGTGATTTTCCCTACCTTCCCCCCTTTTTGAGCCAACATGAAGAAGAAAAACTAAGATCCAAGGCTCATTTTTTCTAGTTTAATCTGAATGAAAGAAACAACACAAGGCTCAGAATTAATCTAAATGTAAAAGAAGAAATGAAAGATTCAACTGCTGTTTGGCACAGACTTCAAAAACATCTCACACTGCAAACAACAAATATTTATCATATGACTATGTTTTCTTGGGAAAAAGTGATTTAGACATTGTGTTAAGAAGCAAATTTTGTTCCAAGCAAGCCTCTTACATTGGAATTTCAAGATCTGAGAGGGAAAACGCCCTTTAAAACATTAATGGAGAACATATCCACTTGATATTTCAATATGCACTCCCATGATCTCTCACCACATCCTGTGCTTGTTATATTGCATTGAGGAAAGATGAAGTCCTGCCATATTTGTAGGGTCAAATGACAGCTTCTCATCCCATATTATTAGGAACAGAATTACAATAAAGCTGAGAGATCTATAAAGTCTATGGGTAGTTAGAACCACCTCGGCGATTAAGATCTTCTGGGGAGGCCCTGCTTTTGGTCACCGCCTTCTTCACAGGTGCGACTGGTGGGGATGAGAGGCAGAGCCTTCTCAATGGTGGCCCCTTGGTTGCGGTACTCCCTTCCCAGCAACATTAGATCAACCCCTCCCTCCTGGCCTTCAGAAGAAAAGTGAAAACATAGCTTTGAGATCAAGCCTTCGGAGAATAGTGCAGTACAATAACCGAGATGGAATATGTGCAATAACTACTGGAACATCCCTGAACTATGATTATGGATGGCGTGGTTTAATACTGAATGTAATATTTTTTTCTGCCCCACATTATCTTTTAAACCTTCCTGCTACATACATTCTACCTCTGTTCACATCCAGTGTTTATTTATTTTAAAATTTTAATATTTCACATCTGGCCCGGCCATAATGGTTTCTAAATTGTCTGCTATTGCTTATGTGTAAGTTATATTGATTGCTTTGTGTTATTATTTGCTGCTGTGTTGTTTTATTGTGTGTCATTGGACTTGGCCTCATGTAAGCCGCCCCGAGTCCCCTTGGAGAGATGGTGGTGGGGTATAAATAAAGTTTTATTATTATTATTAATGTTTGATATGTTTAAATTTTATTTTAATGTTTATTAGAATTGTATTTTGTTCTAAGGCATTGAATAATTGTCTATATGTAAGCCACCTTGAGTCCCCTTCAGGGTTCAGAAAGTTGTGTGTATAAATAGGGAAAAGAAATAAATCATTATTTCCTGTTGCATTTTTTATGTGAAATTTAGGCCCCAAAGCTTTTCTGAAGGGGGGGGGGGAGTTCAGAATGATTTACTTTACCACTTTGCTGTCAATATTTTACTCCACAGCTTGTGCTGAATGTATTTAAAATTTATTTATTTGTGATAATACATAACCAAAGACTAACCAGGAAGCAAAAGGCTAGTCTAGACATGGCTGAGAACATATTTCAACCCTATTTCTAGCCCTGTGCTGTCACACCTTTGCTGACTCTCAAGTCAAACCCTCATTTGCCTGTTCAGGAGAAAGTGCTCCATATGAAATAATATACCAACACAGATCTTTAGAAGAATTCAACCACAGCTTTTATTGGCTACAGTTATAAGTAAAGTTAATACATGAGCAAGACTGGATTGAGGCATTGACCAACCCGCTTGTGGATTGGACCTCCTGGTCCAGTGCCAGAACTTTTAGGATAACCGGAGATGATCCACATGAGCAAAGCTTCCTCACATCTTGAAGTGTTGAGGATTTTGTGTAATAATGTAACCGTATTTACATCATTAACATCTACTTTTCAATGTGAAGACTGCATCTGGTCTATTGGAAATGTCCCCCCTTGTAGACTTATCTGCAGACAAACCAGCACCATGTTTGTGTATACTCACTGTTACATGCAAGATCTAAATCATAATTTTGGGAATACTAACCTGGTCGGAGGATTCTGAAAGTTACTGTCTCCATACAAAAATATTCCAAGTTCCAGATTCAACATTTGGCATGGCGGATATGTGAAACAGAAACATCCCTTTCCAATTAGAAGGGTGAAAATCAAACCATGGTAATGAGAAGGAGTCACTAATGATCTGAAGAGGAGGAAACCTCACTTCAAAGTGATGGGTTGAAATTTAATGGCCTAGATCATAATGCTTTTCCAAATTGCTACCATACACTGAACTGATTCTGTGTAAAGTTACTGATCATTTTTCAAAGTAGTATAAAAGCCCCATTTTACTTGATGGCCAAAGTAAATGGCAAAATGGTATTTTAATTAACTCTGTATTCTTCCAAAAATATCCACTTAATAGCCATCTCAAAACTTCATGTAATGATGGAATACCGGCTTAAATACCATAAAATCATTCTTTCTTACAATTTAATAGGGAAAGCAGTAGCAAAAACTTAGTATTTTAATAGTCTTGCACATTCTTATTTCCCATAAAGTAGCAAGCAAACATGAAAGGCTTTACTACCATCTTATTGCTCTGCCATGTAAACCAAAGTCAACATGCCTTAGAACCACAGGATTGTTTTGCTTGTTGGATGTCCAAATGTGGATTGCAAATGTATTGCAAGCTGGAGGCCTCGCAATTTATTATTACCTGTTCTATGTTTCTTGGAGGGGAAGGCTTCCAAGGGTAGCTCTTGACCAGATTTGATTTCTTTTAGAAGAATAGAAATCTCTGGAAACTTAAGATATTTGTGAGGGTTGTTTCCAAAAGGTACCAAATCCATCTGAACAAATTTTACAGGAATCAAACAAACGTGCTGAGGATGTGCATTCTTTCGCTATGAAATGCCATTTTCTAAGCCCTGTACCAAAGTGATTTGATATACAGTATTTTTATAGTTTTGATCTGTATATAATACTGCACTACTAGCCAACAATTTGCTGCCATCTAGAACTCATTTTTCATTCTCTCTCTCTCTCTTTGGGGGAAGGAGGTTGGGGAGTTTGGTATCTCTTTGGAAGCAAACTCCACATTTATTTAATCTTAGGAGTTATAACAAATAGAAAAGGTAAAAGTTTTAGAACTACATCTTATTGCTCTTATCAAGCATCTTTCCCTCTGATTATCTTTATTGTAGAACTTCATCACATGGGCAGACTTACCTGCCCTAGGACACTTTCAGCACAGTTCAAGGGATGGAGCCTGATGGATTCCACCAAACAACATGCAGCTACTTCAAGCAGGGCTTCGTCCCTGAACTGTGGTGAAACCATTGTAGGATGGAGCAATGGGAACATGAGAGGCTTCCTGTATTCTCATTACCAGCAACAGGGCAAGTACGGGGAAAAGCTAGGCAGTGACTCTTTCCCCCGTGTGATGGGGAAGGCAGTGCTGTGGGCGATGCAGGGCATGGGGTGATGGATTCCCCTCTTGCCCCACAGATTTGCTGTAATGCCCAGTGAATTAACCCATTGTCGCCCATGTTAGGACAGCTAATGTGATGAGGTCCTTAGGTTCAAACTGGAATCATATGAAAACAGAGAGAGAAGCGTGGGATGGACTCTCTCAAGTGTTGAAAAATGTCTGTTGATTATATTTGATTTTTCAAAACACATTTAGCATTCTGGAATGAAGAATTGGACCTTAGAGGAAACCATATTCTCAGAGGGAAAATTGGTTAACGGCAAGAAATACGTATTCCCCTTTAACATCTTGTTTGATTTTGTGCCTCGCCCACTCTAGGAACCTTATCCCACAGGCAAGAGGGAAGGGGGGAAGCAGGAGAAAGCATCCTTAATAGTGGGGATGCGACCTACACCATCAAGGTTTGTCTTCAGGGATGGCCAGCCATCCCATGACGTTTCCATCCTCTTCCAGCTTTCCTCTGCTTCCTGCCTCTGTCTTCAATCAGGAATCAGTGGAACACCCATCTCCTGAAAATTGACTTTTCTCTTTGTCTTTGAATGCTAGCAAGGTGGTTCTGCACACACAGCCACCAAAGTCGGGGGAACACTTCTGCAGGACTCCATTATGCCAGCGTTAGAGTATGATAAGAAAACAGAATGAAGTGGAATGAAGAATGCACTGCCTTTGCCTCAAATAGCTCAAATGTCTTCAGCCAGGCCTTCCTAGAAATTATAATATTGAGCTTTGTGGGGCATTCTCTAAGGGTAGAATCCCCCTCCCCCCATTAGCAGTAACCTATTATCCATGTCATGGATCGTAGTGCCATGCCATAGCTCTTGTGAAGTGTTGTACTAAGAAAGAGAGGACAATAGAAGGACGCAATGATCCTACAACACAATAAAAATGAAAGAGAGTATTATTCCATTTTATTAATTTATTTACCATATTTATACCCTGTCAACTTCTCAACCCCCCAAAGGGGAACTCAGGACAGCTTTTGATACCCATGATATCAAAAATATGATACAATAAATGCAGTGTAAGTATGTTGGGTCTTGGCACATTCTTACTTGTCTGCATATTTTCTTGTTATGAGCTGCTTTGTTACTATTTGGGTCAACAAGTGGAATACATATTTTAAACATATGTGTATATGTTTAGACCCAGCATACTTACACTGCATTTATTGTATCATATTTATCTAGCCTATACTAAAATCGGTTGCATTCTGTCTACACTGTGGATAATCAATAGCCTGTGGCAGAGATGGCTCCCCATGGGTATCAAAAGCTGTCCCGAGTCCCCCTTCGGGGGGTTGAGAAGTTGACAGGGTATAAATATGGTAAATAAATAAATAAATAAGAGGAACTGCAGTTCTTTCATTTAAACATTTTTGGAAGGCCAGAGTTTTCTATCTTAGCTCATGGGAAGTCTATAAGGAGGACATGAATGGAATAATATTATCTTTCTTTTTAAAATATTGTGTTATCACGGGGTGTCTGTGCTCTACACCACTGGAGAAATTACACTGTTTAGTTGGCATTGCACCACCTGACATCCACTGGGAAGTAGAAACCAATAGTGAAAGGACCAAGGCAGTGAATTCTCCGGCGCATCCTCTATTTGGGTGTAAGGTAGCACACCAACGACTTAAATCAAAAAATAGTTTTCTAAGATCTACAGAGACACTCACTAGAACACCTCAGCAAGCGAGAGTCCAAAAGTGGCAGGCTAAAAGTCAGAACCTCAAACAATGGCTGATACCAAATGAGAGACTCCCTCCTGGGCACACAGAAAACTGGGCGACTTGGAAGGTGCTGAACAGACTGCGCTCTGGCACCATGAGATGCAGAGCCAACCTTAAGAAATGGGGCTACAAGGTGGAATCCACAACATGCAAGTGTGGAGAAGAGCAAACCACAGACCACCTACTACAATGCAACCTGGGCCCTGCTACATGCACAATGGAGGACCTTTTTATGGCAACACCAGAGACACTCCAAGTGGCCAGCTACTGGTCAAAGGACATTTAATAGAATACCAAGTCTGCAAACTTTGTGTTTTGTTTGTTTGTTTGTCTGTTTGTTTTTAATGCAATACAACTGTTTGGTTCGCTCCTGACATGATAAATAAATAAGTACTGCAGTCCAGATGAGGGAAAACATGCTTAAAAGGTGAGAAGTTGAACATCCAGCTGATCCGAATGTTATGTAATGTTCCCTTGTGTTACATGCCAGCCCTATTACAGCATTATCCAAAGAATTATTAGAAAAACAGAATTAAAGTAGCAGATCTGATGTTATGTGGTACATTCTGTTCTATCTGGATGGCAACTGATAGATCACAGTATCTGGATTATCTGGTGGTTTACTGGGGAGCCCTCTTCCCTCTCCTAACAATATAGTTTTGGTAACTGCTGCTTGTATTTGCATGTTTTGTTCTGGTTGAAATTAACTCATAACTAGCTCAGAACAAATCCTTGGCAATTGCAACTGCATATATGGAGTTTTCTTCTATTTCTTGTTCACTGTTGGAACAAGCCATAATCTAACATTAATAGCAGGCTGTCAGTTTTCTATCTACTTATGATATGAGATTGATGACCATGTCGCTTCTTCAGCTGCAATAATAATCAGGTGTCTGAAATGAAAGTTTTTTTGTTATTTATCATATGTCTTAAAGTGTTCTTTCTTGATTGCGCATCACATCAGGGACCCTCATGGGTCAAAAAGTGATAAATAAATAACTTAAATAAACAAAACATGGACTTTTTCAGCTACCAGTGGAATTGTTGCCACAGCCATAGGCACAGACCCCGTTGTGATATTTGAACAAAATGTAGAAAACCACACAATTTTAGTATGCCATAGAGCCATCCTGTGGAATCCTGGGAACTGCAATTAAGGTCCCACCCACTTATACCACTTTAAGGTCCCACCCACACTGCCATATAATCCAGTTTCTGAATCCAGATTATCTACTTTGAACATAGCGGAGATGGCTGTCCTATGTAAAGGAGATAATCTGGTTTAAGAAGGTTTAAATGTGACTCATGGTGTATAAGTAACTGGTAACCTTTTAATGTCTTATGCAGGTTCCATGATTGTTTTAGTGTGTGCTCACTTGCAAACCTTTGGAAAAGCAATAAAATTTTATACAACTTTGAACTGCATTATATGGCAGTGTGGGTGGGACCTTAAAGTGGTATAAGAGCTATAACTGCATAGAGTGAAAAAGCCCTGAGTGATCAGCACTGAGTCATGTTCAGCACTTGCAATGAGCAGCTTTTGCCTTTCCTGAAGCCAGCTTGCCAAGGATTTAATAAATGAATTTACCTCTCATATAGATTATTCAAATTTGAAGACATAGCTGCATTAATCTGAAGTATCAGTATGAAGGGGGATTTTGCAGCACTTTAGAAATGAACTGAGAGAACAAATGGGTATTTCTGCCATGCAACTGCTCTGGATGAGTACCATACATGCTGAATGTGGGACCATGTGTCCAGATAATCCAGCCCATCCCCTTGCTGGCCCCTGTCATTGCTGTCCCTTGTGTGAATGTCACTGTCATTGTCTGCCATAGATCTCCCTGCATACACTTGGTCATCAGCAAAGCATAACAAGAGCAATCTCCCTCCTTCTCACTGATCATGCAGATTTTGACCTCAACAGATGTAACCACAATGGCCATGCACCCGTAAGGAGTTCTGTGCTGGCAAAGAGTGGCTCTGGCAACACAGGATAACCCACCATTTTCCCTGCAGTGATCAATGATTGTAGGGGAAGAGTAATGGTGGAGGTTTACATATGAACAATGGATACACAC
The DNA here is from genome assembly GCA_030556195.1 of Anolis apletophallus. Lineage (NCBI taxonomy): Eukaryota > Metazoa > Chordata > Lepidosauria > Squamata > Anolidae > Anolis > Anolis apletophallus. Next base: position 152,775,339 of record JARBWK010000003.1, on the reverse strand, counting down.
ACACACACACACACACACACACCCCATTGAATAAAAATAACATTGAATAAAAATAACCCCCATTGAAATGCAATCAGCAAAATATGGCTATAACCGTTGATTAAAAGAGCCATACAATCAATTCATCAGGCCAAAATGGAACTAGTAATCACCCACAGCCCTAGAATACTCCAGAGTTCTCTACTATCTCTAGAGTGTGTCTCAACTTTGCTCAGTGCAGGACAAAGTCAATCTAAGGGCAAAACACTATGGATACTTCCCAGACATTGCTATGCATTGTGAAGACTGCCAACCCTGGATTTAGGATGAATATGTGTTTTTTAACTAGTATAAACAAGCCCTAAGTCTAATTCCTTACTTTTGCATTTCTGTCTGTTCATACATACAGTCTGCATATAAAGGCCTATTTCTAGGCACTTTGTACCCTGCATTTGAGACTGGATCTACACTGGCCTATATCCGAGGATCTGATCCCAGATTATCTGCTTTGACCTGGATTATATGAGTCTACAGTACCAGATAATCTGGTATCAGAACCTGGGATATAGGCCAGTGTAGTTCCAGCCCACGAAAGCATATGCTATCCATTTCATCCTCTCAGTTAGCCTCTAAGGCAGTGTTTCCCAAACTTTTTTGAGCCGCGGCACACTTTTAACATTAAAAAAATCCGGGGGCACACCACCAACCAAAATGACACAAAATGACACTCTAACACAGTAAAGAACGGCTAGGGGATGGTGGCCTGCTGAGAGCAGCTGCCGGGAGTGCTGAAGCTGAGGGGAGGGGGCAGAGACAGGCCGTGCCATCATGCCCCGCCCCCTCCCCCTGGCTTCAGCTCTCCCACAGCTTCTCCAGCCTTGAGGGGGCAATGCCAAGTCAGCGGTGGCAGAGCCAGCACAATGCTGGTTTGGCACTGTCCCCTCAAGGCTGGAGAAACTGTGGGAGTGCCGAAACCGGGGGGAGGGGGGGAGCCAGGCTGCGCCATGCCCCACCCCCTTCCCCCGGCTTCAGCTCTCCCACAACTTCTCCAGCCTTGAGGGGGCAGTGCGAGCGAGGGGCGGGAGTTATGGCGGATTGGAGGCTGGCTGGGGAAACGACCAAAGGAGGCGGAGCCCTGGCCCCTTCTTCTTTTTCTTCGCTGCTGCCCCGCTCTGCCGGCCCGTCCCCGGGGGGAAGGAAGGGGGGGCAGAGAGCTTTTCTCGCAGCAAAGCAGGAGGTCTGTCACGGCACACTACTGTGCCGCGTCACCGCGGTTGGGAAACACTGTTCTAAGGCACCACAGAATCCTGTTCCCTGTATAATATCTGACTAATTTCTGAGCTTGTGGAGTTACATACCATATCTTACTTCAGTGTTTCTCAACCTTTTTTGAGTCGCGGCACACTTTTTAAATTAAAAAAATCCTGGGGCACACCACAAACCAAAATGACACAAACACTACTCACGCCCAGGAAAAGATCAGGAGGAGAAGGGGAGCCGGGAGGGCAACAGGCTCGCGCCCCCATGGCTCGCGCCGAAGCAAGGCCCACCCTCGCGCGCGCTCACTTGCTCAGCCTGTATGTTGTATGCCAGCTGGCAGGCAGGCATGCGCACGCCGGGAAGGCCTCTGTGAACAGGCCCAGCTCCAGGCCTGCTTCCGCCGCCTCGCCCACACAAATGGGCGCCGCCATCTTGCCAAGCCGGGGCGGGTGAACGGTGCTCAGCTCAAGGAGCGGATCCTTTTCACCTGGGCAGCGTGGCAGATGTGCAGATGTGTCCCAGCCCCTTCCCTCTCCTCTGCCTCCTCCTCCTTTGTGCTGCAGAGGAGAGGGGGAAGGGGCTGGGACACATCCGCCGTGCCTACCAGGTGAACGGCGCTCGGCTCAAGGAGGAAGGGGTGGGTCCGCGTCGTCCGTCCTCCTTGAGCCGGGCGCCAGAACGGTGTGGCAGATGTGTCCCAGCCCCTTCCCCTCTCATCCGCAGCACAGAGGAGGCAGAGGAGAGGGGAAGGGGGTCGGACATCCGCCACGCCGCCCACGTGAATGGCGCGGCTCAAGGAGGAAGGACGAAGAGGATCCGATCCTTCCTCCTGAGCTGAGCACCGTTCACCTGGGCGGCGTGGCGGATGTGTCCCAGCCCTTCCCCTCTCCCCGCAGCACAAAGGAGGCGGAGGAGTGGGGAAGAGGCTGGGACACATCCGCCACGCCACCTGGCGATCGGCTCAAGGAGGAAGGACGAAGAGGATCCGATCCTCTCGTCCTTCCTTCTGAGCGATCGCCAGAACGGTGTGGTGGATGTGTCCCAGCCCCTTCCCCCCCCCTCCCCCGCAGCACAGAGGAGGCGGAGGAGAGCGGGCAGGGGGTAGGAGACATCCTCCACGCCGCCCTCGTGAACGACGCTCGGCTCACAGGCGGAGTGGAGCCCAGTGGGCGGCTCCAAAATGACGCAGCCGCCCATTGGTCTCCATTTTCCAGCCGCCCATTGGTCTCCTCTGCTCCCTGCATGTTGCCTGTGTTTGGGGAGGGAGCCCAGTGGAGGGGGGAAGGAAGGGGGGGCAGAAAGCTTTTCAGACGGCACACCAGGAGCCCTGCCACGGCACAGGAGTGTGCCGAGGCACACCAGTTGACAATGACTGTTTTACTTATCCCTCAAATATATGAAAGCTTCAAAATGAGATAATTGCTACATTTTGGTTGTGTGTCCTTTTGCAAACTTTCAGGTTATTATGTTTATCAGCTTAATGGATCAAAGTTCTAACTAAGCAGAATTGTTAATCTGTTCAGTCTGGTGTAATATCTTAATAACATGACTGATTGTTCAAATTTGGTAGGGCTTAAAAGAAAATGGAAACACACAAAAAATGATTCTAGGTTTTGCATTTATTTTCATTACTCCTCTCATCTGGAGAGACCCTACTCTCGCACCCGCCACCATCCCATGCGTGGTTAGTGGGGATGAGGGAGAGGACCTTCTCTATAGTGGCCCCCCGACTCTGGAACGTGCTTCCCAAGGGCATCAGACAATGTGTGCAATCCTGCAAATGTCCTCAGAAGCACTTTAATTACCTGTTGGGTGTCTGCCCCACATTGTCCTTGAAACCTTCCTGCTATACAATCCACCTCTGTCTGTATCCAACGTTTATTTATTTAAATTTTAATTCACATTGGGTCCACCCGAAATGGTTTTTAATTTTGTCTGTTACTGCTTATGTTAAGTTTTATTGATTGTATTGTTTTATAAATGCTGTTGTGTTGTTATTATGTCTTGTTGGGCTTGGCCTCGTGTAAGCCGCCCCAAGTCCCTTTGGGAGATGGGGCGGGGTTTAAATAAAGTTAAAAAATAATAAAAGTTAATAAATAAATGTGATCTTGGTTTTTAAGTAAAGCCACACAATTTTTAATATATCACTGAATACTATCATTAGAATAGTCCCTGTCATCGCATTGCCCATTTTTATGGTTGTGAAAGCTGGACAATGAAGAAAGCTGATAGATGAAATCAATCCCATTTATGATGTAGTGTTAGAATGACAAATAAATGTATCTGAGACCACTTCAAGTCTGAACTTTCCCTAGAGGCCAAAATGACTAGAGTGAGGCGTCATGTTTTGGCTATACAATGAGAAGAGCTAATTCACTAGAGAGTATGATAATACTTGATAAGGTGGAGGGCAATGAGAAAAGAGGAAGATTGTATTCCAGATATACAAAACCAGGAAACACAACCCCGAGGTTTTAAGGTTTCAAGACTTGAGGAGGACTTTTGAGGATAGGATGACTTAGAGGTGTTGTAGTCATAGAGTTACCATTAGTGGTTATTGGATGAGTTTTGCAAAACAAATGTAGATTAGGTGTAGATGATCATATATCCGTAGTAATAAATACTTGTGAAAGGCAGATAGATTTGTTAGCTTTCTACAGATGACTTGGGTAAAACAATAAGTAGAATCAGTTTTCCAAAGGCTATTCATTAAAACAGTCAAGCCACTAAGAAATAGTACAAATAACAACAGTGCACATATCTGATTTACTGACTCCTTACAGAGTATACTGTTATTGGAGTGATGACCAAAGTTTGGAAGTTACTTGCTATCATTCTATGAATTTGTAAGCACAACTGAACCTTTCTCTGTTACCATTCTTATCCTCTTTTTAGAAGATACACTGAGAGGCAAAAGTTGAAAAATTACTTTTGACCTAAATAAATATAATTACATGTTGGAGCAAAATATAAACGAGCAGAGGTAGGATAATGCTCTTGAGTTACTGGTAGGTCGGGAAACTAGCAAAGGTTAAGAGGTTAAAATGATCCTCCCTACTCCCAATATTATACCAGCATTATGGAGTCTTCAGGTATGGATGTTGTTTAGGTTAACAAAAATAACTGACTGAGAGGTGACATGTTGCTATATGCTTTCAAGGTGTTTCCAACTTATGACAACCCTAAGCTGAACCTGCTCTGTCCCCCAAGCTAACTCTCTCAGGTGCCCTATTCTTGGGGAGAACAGAGTTGGAAACTTACACCAAAAGTTGTAACAGTAAACAAAAAAAGTAATCTAATTCTATTGAAGATCAGTACCCTAACTCATCCCTGGGTCTGAGTAACAAATGATTACTTGAAGGAACAGGTGGAAGCTAAAAACCTGTGTTTCTCTTGATTTCTCCGAAGAGATCCTTTCTCTCCCTTCTTTTCTGTGTCCTTTGTCTGTCTTGTGACTTCTGCTAACACCTCCTGTTAAGTCTTTTTAGTTCTTTAAACTGCAGACTTAGTTCCTCAATACTTAAAGCTTGATTTTCCAAGGGCCCTTCCACACAGCCATATAATTCAGAATATCAAGGCGGAAAATCCCACAATATCTGCTTTGAACTGGGTTATCTGAGTCCACACTGCCATATATTCCAGTTCAAAGCAGAAAATGTGGGATTTTGTTTAGCTGCGTGGAAGGGGCCCAAGTCTTAAACTTAATTTTTTTTCAACCTTTGGCTTCTTATACTTTGACTTCTTAAACCGAGTTTCCTCAAACTTTGACTGAGTTTCTTTAACCTTAGACTTCAACCTTAGATGTGGAAAATATTGCAGCCTCTAGGCTCCTTGGCACCCTTAGACTGACAAAGGAGTTGCTGAGGAGGACTGCAATCTCTGCCTCTTGGGGAGAAAGTTTTTAAAGGGACAAGGTCTAATTAAGGTTGTCTCCCACAGAAAACTATATAAAAAGGAACTAAACCAATTCTAACTTACTGTCAGAGTCAGTGGAACTATGGAGAAGTCGGCCGCTACTGGGAGTGAGGAGCATGGAGTTGCCACCATTGACAGTGTCATTGTCGGACCCCAGGAGCTGGGAGGGCAACCGGCTCTGCTTGTTCAGGAGCTATTGTCCCCTGGGCAAGGCCCTGGCCTGTCCCTGGTCCCTGCAGCAGGGTTTGGATGCCCGCGGGGCCACTGCCAAGGCCTCTCCTGGAGCTGTAACATTCCCTTTGGGGGCACCTGATGAGGAACCCGGCTTGCCACGTGAGGGGGCCTGCTGCCGCCATCGTCAGTGTCTGGACCTGGCCGAAAGGGAGGCATGGAAGGACCTCCTGAAGACTGGAACACTGGGAGTCGGGCCTGGAGAGATGATGGCGGATGGCCTTGAGGATGCACCGTTTGACCTACCGTGCAGATGCAGGAGAAGACATAGACATAGTTGCAGGAAGTCTGTACTAACGTCGTGAGAGTTGACTGGCGATGCTTTCCCGACTCCAGCTCGGAGTGACATAACTTCCTCTGGAGCTGGAGCTAGGACTGTGCAGCCCGCCCAACTACCCCAACGGAGAAGAAATGCGGGGGTCAGCACTATTGCTGCCAGCAGGGCCCCGTTGGGGGGCATTCTATCTGGTCCGGCTAATGGGGGAATTCGGGGCCAGCCAAGAGACGAAGGAGGTTTCGGCCTAGGACTTTCTGGAACGTTGGCTACAGGAGCTGGGTGAAATCTCAGAACGTTCTCCAGCTCCCGAGCATGTTATCTGGGATAGAAGCAAGATGTGCTTTTCAGCCCTTAAAACCAGCAGGGCAGAGCAGGTCCTCTCCCCCTAAGGGTAGTATACGGTTACCAGCAAGGGACTTAAGTTACACCCCAGCCCCACGGCTGGTGTGTAAGCGGCCTTTCCGATAATTTATAGGCCATTGGATTTCTCCCAGTAGATCTCTATGTGGCGGATTAAGTTCTCAAATTGTTTAATTGTTTAAATTGTTTAATTTACCTGCTGTATTAGTACTGTATGCTCTCTGTTTTATGTGTTATGCTTGTAAACCGCTCTGAGCCTCCAGGGAGTGGCGGTATATAAGTTGAAATAATAAATAAAAATAAATAAAGGGACAACTGAGACTCAATAAAGAAAACAGTAAAAGCCTCTGTGGAGGCATGACAGAACCTACAAAGGGGTTTTCTTGGCAAGATTCTTCAGATGTTTTCTACAGCCTTCATCTGAGAATGTAACTAACTATGGTTTGCACAGTAAGTTTCTTGGCTGAGTGGGGCGTCAAATTGTGATTGCTCAGAGTCCTAGTCCAACACTCCAAACACTATACCAAACTGGCTTTCTTTGGGTTGGGGAATACCTAGTCCCACAGATACTGTCAGACTTGTCCTGAAAAATGTAGTACATCTAATTCTGATAGGACAAACAACACAGCTATTGGGGGATTTGTTACCCCCATCCTCCTATTCCTAATATCAATACATGCTTACAAACTCATTTCCCTCTCTGAAAACCAAAATCATGCTAAACTACTGCAATGAACCATGATTCTAAATGGCAATTTACCAAGAAGAAGAGAAAAGGTAAGTTGTGTTGTTGTCATTTAATTTTATAACCTTCTGAAGCCATATGGGTGCACTGAGTTTGTAAACAGTTCCTCCCTTCCGTTGATGTGTTGTAGCTTGCAGCTTGCCCAGCACCTCCTGTTTATTAGCGCTCAAAAGCATGGTTAGCCAAGTGTCCTGGACTATTCAGACCCAGTTTTGCCATGCCTGAGTCTGTAAACTGGAGTTATTCACACAGTCAGACACACAGTGCAATGCTCAACCTGAGGAGGGGAAGCTATGATAACAACACTGCAACAACTAATTTTTAAATTTTAGTTTGGATCAGAGGGTAGAGGTATCAATCCAAAAGATGGTAGTTTCTTTTTTTTCTTCTTCATTCCAATTAGTTTTAAATAGTATACATGGAGATAGGCACGTCTTCTGTCTGACTAAATCATGTTGCGTAGCTTGTTCTGTCAATGAGATTATTCCAGTTGAAATGTGAAACACAAGATGTTCTTGGTCTCAGTGTGCTGAACATTTACCAACCAAATTTTATTATCAATATCCTGTAAAACTGCAACTTGATGAGTATGATTATTTCTTCTAATACTAATTGAAACTATAATGATCTAGCATGCACAAATGGGTCACATGTAACTAGTTCATATGGATAGCTTAAAAGTGCTAATTCAAGTAGGGAAGTATTTGGTTATGACAGTCTGTCTAATAATAGTGGTTGCCAAGTTTAAAAGAGAGTAGTAAATTCATGGGACAAGAAGAGAAATCAATAGTTTTCCAGGAGATATCTGTCAATATTACCTAACGCATTCTTGATTGACTGTCAGAGACAAAACACGTTGATGGCAAGGAAAAGCATAGGTCCCCATCACCTACTGTTGTTCAACTTGAGAGAAGCTCTGGAATGTAAGGATTAAATAAGCATCAGAAAGGCCCTTTATTTATTTATTTATTTATTTATTTTGAACTTTTATATCCCATTCTTCTCAGAACTCAGAACAGCTAACAGCAAAATTCAATGCCAACAATAAAAAAACATTATAAACAACATACATAAAACAACAGGTTAAAATACAGGTAAGTTAAAATTTATAAAGAACCATTCGCCAAGCTAAAAACATTGTCCAAATCAGTCCGCACATTGTGGTCCATAAAACTTTAGTCTATACCAGTCTCCGCCATCACTCTCGTGAATGCCTGTTTCCAGAGCCAGGATTTCAACTGTCTTCTAAAAGTTAGGAGGGAGGGGGCAGATCTAACTTCATTCAGGAGAGAGTTCCATAGCTGGGGGCCACCACAGAGAAGGCCCTGTCTCTCGTTCTCACCAGGCGCAAACTGTGAAGGTGGCGGGACCAAGAGCAGGGCCACTCCAGAAGATCTTAATGCCCTTGATGGTTAATAGGGGAGAACACGTTCGGAGAGGTAAACTGGGCTGGAACCATAAAGGGTTTTGTAAGTTAAAACTAGCACTTTGAATTGTGCTTGGAAGCTAATTGGCAGCCAGTGGAGCGGGCGCAACAAGGGCGTTTTGCACTCCCTGTATCCAGCTCCTGTTAGCAACCTGGCTGCCGAACATTGGACTAGTTGCAATTTCCGGGCAGTCTTCAGAGACAACCCCACATAGAGTGCATTGCAGTAGTCTATTCTGGATATAACCAGAGCGTGGACCACCGTGGCCAAGTCAGACTTCCCAAGGTACGGGCGCAGCTAGTGCACAAGCTTTAACTGTGCAAAAGCTCCCCTGGGGTTCTAGACTCAGCGATGAATCCAGGATCACTCCCAACTACGAACCTGTGCCTTCAGGTGGTGTGTAACCCCATCAAGATAGGCTTTAACCCTATGCCAGGGGTGCTCATTAGGTAGATCGCGATCTACTAGTACAGGGCTGTCCAACTTCTACCGGACTGTGGGCCTGTGATCACCTGGGGGGCCTAAGGGTCTCCCTCCGCCCCCGCTCCTGGCTCGGCCCCCTCCCAGCTCCAGCCCCGCCCCCTCCCCGGGCTCCAATTCCATATATTTAATATTAACATAAGGGGAGAGGGAGGGAATGCCACACATGGGGGGTGTAATTAAACAATTCCATATATTTAATATTCACATAAGGGGGGAGGGAGAGAATGCAACACATGGGGGGCATAATTAAACAATTATTATATTATTATATTTCTGCCCCATATATTCCCACCCCTTCTTCCCCTTATTTCCAAATTACATACATTTATTATTATATTATATTTCTGCCCCATATATTCCCACCACCCTCTTCCCCTTATTTCCAAATCACGGAGAGAAGCAAGAAGACAGGCACAGAGGCCGGGGCTGGGTGTTGAGACTCCCACAGATGGCTCACAGACACGCCAAGCTAGTAAAAGTATTTACAGTTTATTCAAACAAAAACATAGCCACAGTCCGGCATAAAAAACCCACACCCAAAAAAGCCTATAAACAAAACAGAGAAGACGTCCGTCTTTCGTAGTCTTTGGCCTTTATCCCGGCTCGAAGTCTGTGTGATGCGAAGATCCGTCCAAGAAGGAAAGGAGGAGTGTTTCTCAAATTCCAGGAGAGCAACACAGGAAATGATCAAACGAAGCGCGGTAGTCAAGCTCGCTGGGAATCAGGGACTAAGACACGAAGAATCAAGAGCACCAGATACAGGAACTAGCAACCCACCAGCAACACCTTGGCCGACCGCAGAGTCCCAAATCCCCAGACCTTACTTTTATACCCTTACAACTCAGAGTCATCAGACTCCCCACCCAAATCTGCCTCAGTCCCCACAGCTGCAGCACTGGGTGTGTTCCTCCAATCCTCCCACCTTTGCTGAACAGTTAAAGGACCCCAATCCGACTCAACATTCCCACTAGGCCAATCAGGATCACTTGAAAAGCCAAAAAATGAGCTTTCGCTGGACTCAGCATTTAACACATTCCTGACATCCTGCACCAACGCTGAGTCCAGCTCTGTATCACTCTCTTCTGAGGTTAACTCTGCTTCAAACCCCTCAAAAGTGTCATCACTGGTAGGCTCCTAAGTATTTGTCGGACCTTTCTCCTTTGTTCTGCACCTTCCAAACTCACAACATTTGCAGCTCTCTTCCTCCCAGCTGCAGTAATTCTGCCCAAACCTCCCTCTTCAAGTGACATGTCCGACAAAGTATCCTCCTCCCTGTTACTACCTGTAGCAACTACAGGCTCAGCTTGCTCAACTACAACACTGGGCGCCTCTCTTCCTGCTTTTCTCCGTGATCAGGGAGAGAAGCAAGAAGAGAGGCGCAGAGGCCGGGGCTGGGCGCCTCTCTTCCTGCTTTTCTCCGTGATCAGGGAGAGAAGCAAGAAGAGAGGCGCAGAGGCCGGGGCTGGGCGCCTCTCTTCCTGCTTTTCTCCGTGATCACGGGGAGAAGCAAGAAGAGAGGCGCAGAGGCCGGGGATCGGCGCCTCTCTTCCTGCCCATCTCCGCCGCGGCTGCGCCATCTCCGCCTCACAAAGACGGAGCGCGCCGATTGGCAGGGAGAGGGAGGGAGTAGGAGTAGGAGGGAACCTGCTCCTCCTCCCTGCTCCGCCCCTCCCCGCTGCGAAAAAATTAATAACAATATTAATAAAAAAATAATAAAAATATTTTTATTATTTTAAACAGCCCATTTCTTTTCTAAAAGAGTAGGGGGGCTGTAGGGAAGGGGCTGGGGGGGGGCGTATGCAGACCCCGGGCCACCAGTTGGACAGCCCTGTACTAGTAGATCGTGTAGGGCGTCCTGGTAGATCGCAGGCAGGGCGGGAGGAAGGCTCAGTCCTGCCCCGCAGGCTCCTGCCGCTGCCCAAGTGCTGCTGGCCCTGGGTTATCTGAGGTCCTTTCCACACAGTTGAATAAAATCCCATGTTATCTTCTTAGAATCAGATTATATGGCAGTGTGGACTCAGAAAACCCAGTTCAAAGCACATATTGTGATATATGTTTCACATTTTTGTAGTGGGTAGGTAGATCATTTTGACTTGGTTGTTTTATAAGTAGCTCGCATGCTGAAAAAGTGTGAGCACCTCTGCCCTATGCCCTGTTCGGCCTTGCAACTGACCAGGAGGACCTCTGTCTTGTCTGGATTAGCTTCAATTTTTTCGCTCTCATCCAGTCCGTTACAGTGGCTGAGCACCGGTTCAGGACTTGAACAGCCTCCTTAGTAACAGGTGGGAAGGAGTTGGACATCCTCTGCGTACAGATGACACTGCACCCCGAAACTCTGGATGATCTCCCCCAACAGCTTCATGCAAAAGTTGAACAACATAGGAGACAGTGCTGAACCCTGCGGGACCCCATGGTACAATGGCTGTGGGGCCGTGCAGGAGTTCCCTAACAACACCTTCTGGGAACAACCCTCGAGAAAGGACTGGAGCCACTGCAAAGCAGTACCTCCAAGGCCCATTCTTGCAAGGTGTCCCAGAAGGATACCATGGTCGACGGTATTGAAGGCCGATGAGAGGTCTAGCAGAACCAACAGGAACACACTCCCCCTGTTGATCTTCCGGCGTAGATCATCCACTAAGGCGACCAAGGCTGTCTCAGTACTATGTCCGGGCCTAAAGCCAGACTGCGCCGGATTAAGATAATCAGTGTCTACTAAGAATCCCTGGAGTTGCAAGGCCATCACATGTTCCAGGACTTTGCCCAAATAGGGAAGATTGGAAACTGGCTGATAGTTGATGAATTGAGTGGGGTCCAGCGATGGTTTTTTCAACAGCGGTTTTATAACAACCTGTTTTAAACTGGCTGGAATGTTGTCTTCCCGAAGGGAGGCATTAACCACCACCTTTACCCACTCTGCCAATTATATTGGCTTGGGTTGTTTTTTGTTTCTGCCATTAGAAGAGTTCCAGAGCTGGCAAAAGAATTATGGTTTGAGACACACATGTTGGCTAGTATTCAGTATCCCCCACCCCACGCCCCGGGAAAAACACTCTCCATCCCCCTGAGCACCAAAGCAGGGGTAATTAAAAAAGACCATTACTTTCTGATAAATCAGCTGATGAGTTTCATTGGACAAGACAAGCATTTTTGGTGCCAAGATGAGGAATGAATAGGATTGTTGTTGTCCTATATGCCTTTGTGACAAATGCACGTTTGGAGAGACCAACCAAGCACACAAGGGAATGCTTTTAACTCTTTGCTTATCAAGTGGACATGGGATTGCAAGAGGTTTCCATAAAACACACTCACAAAAGGTTTTCAGTGTCAGCAAATTCTTTAGTTCTGCCCGTTACTTTTCATTCACGTAATTCTTTTTCTGCTGTACTCCATATGAGCTCAATACAATGTCTAACAACTTCATCAAACTGGTCATAGTTGTTTGCTGTTCTGGTTATTATGATATTTCTACCAGCTTTGGTAAACTGGGGCTCAAGGCAGCCCAAAGAACTTGGATCTGAACTATATAGGGCTTTATGGCTCATAGCCAGTACAGGCAGTTCCCCAAGTCTCTGTAATAATTGGATTTTTGAAAAATTCAGCTTGTTGTAGAAACAAAGATTATTATTATGTTTATTGGTGAGAAAGTGTCAGTGGAGACTCCTTTTCACCATGATAACTCTTTAGAGGAGCGAATTTCCCTTCATAGGGGAGATTTCTTTCACTTCATGTTGTCTTGCCCCAGTTTTAATTATTGGGGATTACCTGTACTTTGAACTGGGCCTGCAAACAGATGGGCAGTTAGCAGAGCTATTACTACAAGGGAGTTGTGTGCCACAGATAACAGTTTTGCTGATGTTCTTTGAACCAGTTGAACACACTCCCAAGGCAGTCCCTTTGTTACAGTAATCCAAAAAGATCAGACATTTCTAGGAATGGGAATCTTGGCAATACTGCACTGTTATTCTCTCTTCATAAGGCTGCATCATGGGGAGAACACTTGCTGTTGATTAGCAAATACATTTCCATAAGACTCAAATTCAAAAAGTCAATCTCTTATGGATTATAGAAATCTGGACATCTCAAAAATAAGACTGGGATAATAACAAACAATATATTTTAAAATCATCTTTGTGATTCCTTTGTTTAATGTAGGCATGTTAGTTTCAAAATGTTTTGTAATGGATGTTGTGCTTTGACAAATAAGCTTGATGATATAAGGAACACCATTTTACTACAACTTTGTATATCATGGGATTGGAGCATCCATATATTTTGGTATTCACAATTTCTATGAAATCCTGGGATTTGCAGTTTAGGGAGGTACTGTACATTAAGAATTTTATTAGCCAAAGTACTTGAATGCAGAGATTATCAACCTTTCATGATCCAGTTATTTCTCACTTTAGTTCTCTTAAGCTTCCACCAACATGGCCATTGATGATGGATTTTGGCCACTGAAGTACAAAATATCAGGAGGACCAAAGGTTTAGAACCATTGTTCTAATGCAGTGGTTCTGAATGTGTAGGTCCCCAGATGTTTTGGCCTACAACTTCCAGAAAGCCCAGACAGTTTACCAGCTTTTAGGATTTCTGGGATTTGAAGGCCAAAACAACTGGGGACCCACAGACTGAGAACCACTGCTATAAAGCAGGCAGGGGCAAACTTCTGCCCTCTGGGTTCTTTGGACTTCAATTCCCACAATTCCTGACAGCCAGTAGACTATCAGGAATTGTGGGAGTTGAAGTCCAAAATACCTGGAGGGCTGAAGTTTGCCCGTGCCTGCTCCAATGCCTCACCAAACTATAAATCCCAGAATTTTATAGGACTCAACCATTGCACCTAAAGTTGAATCACACTCCTATAAAGATGTAGTGCGGAAGGACTCTTAGTGGTGCGTGCTCTCACTCTCCATTTATTGAAATGCCCTTCCGCTTCTAGCTCTATCACTACTAAAATATTTTATTTTGCTGGAGGTACAAGACAGCAATGAAACAAGGCACCATGATGTATCAAGAAAGAATCAGGCCAGTCTATCTGGGGCTGACTGTTCATTTATCTTCTCCAACACATTATTTTCACACACGCTTTTGCTTCATTACACTACCAAAGAAAGAAAGTAATAAATAAAAGGGCACATGCAAACTTACATAAATTTTCCTTCTGACTGATGGCTTGCCAGGAGCTGGAGTCTATCTTGATGTAAATCTGGCTAGCCTCTGGCTAACCTACTCCAGTTTATAGGTATCAAAGGTCACTTCAAAGTGGTCCAGAAAGCCACAAGGCTATGCACAAGTATTACCAGAAGTTTACAGTCCTGTTTTTTCTTTCTTTCTTTAGTTCTTTATTCCCCTAAAAAGGAAAACCTGCCATCTCAAACTGTTTTAGAGGACTCTGGTGGATAATATTTTATTGACTGCATTCTTCATTCTGTGAAAACAGACAAATCATCAAAGAAGAAAAGGAAGTGATTCTGCTAGTATTCTGTCTTTATATTAATAGAAATCACTTCATGAACCCTTTAAGTACCCACAAATCAACTGTGCTGTAAATCTTTCCAAACCTTTCTCTGAATTATAGACAACATTTAAAGCACTAGACTCAAAACAGACACTTCTGGTGTGAGAGAATTGGCCATCTGCAAGGATGTTGCCCAGGGGATGCCCGGATGTTTTGATGTTTTAACTTGTGGGAGGCTTCTCTCATGTCCCCGCATGGGGAGCTGGAGCTGACAGAGGGAGGTCAACCCACTCTCCCCAGATTTGAACCTCCAACCTGTCAGCTTTCAGTCCTCTCGGCACAAGGGTTTAACCCATTGTGTGACCGGGGGGGTTCCAAAGCAAACCATGCTATTAGAATGTAATATGAGGGCGGGTCAATAAGTCTATGACTTTTTGAATGAAAAATTTGGATAAAAAATCATTTTATTTTTCAACGTAGTCTCCTTTGAGCTCTATCCACTTTGTCCAACGTTTCTCCATTTTTTTAACCCTTCCAAAAAATAAGATTTGTTGAGATCATCAAAATAGGTATTTGTTTGTGAGATGATTTCATTGTTGGAGTCAAATCTCTTTCCGCCGAGCCATTTCTTCAGGTTTGGAAACAAGAAATAGTCACTCGGGGCTAAATCCAGAGAATAGGGCGGATGAGGGAGCAATTCATATCCCAATTCATGGATTGCTGCTATGGCAACTGCACATGTGTGCATGGTCAATTGTGAACAAACATGGCACCCATCTTGCGGAAAGCTTTCTCATACCCAAGTGATAATTTAAAATTGAAACCACTGAGCCATGTGAGATGCCTATGCCTTCCACAATCTCTTGCACTTTCAATCTCTGATCGGCTAACACCATATAGTGAATGTTTTCAATTGTTTCAGGTGTAGAGACCTCAACTGGGCATCCAGAACGTTTGGCACCTTCCGTGCTTGTACGGCCACAACGAAATTCAGTAAACCACTTTCTTACCATTGAAATTGATGGTGCAGAGTCCCCATAGTATTTATCAAGCTTAGCCTTGGTTTGAGTGATAGTTTCTTTCCGCAAAAAATAATGCTTAATGAACCCACAAAATTCACTTTTTTCCATATTCTCCTCAAATCACGCGGTAGTCTGCTATCAATGGCTGTCAAACACAAACTAAATGACGCAGCTTGTTCAAATTTTGACAGGAGTCAACTGACAGATGCCTGTTGACAGCAGCAGTGTTGCTCTTTCAATTAAGACGCAGGAAATTCAAAAAATCACTGACTTATTGACCCGCCCTCGTATATTAAAATGATAGATATAGCAGAACAGATACTATGTGAATTTATTCTGTCTTCACACAAGTTGAATAGTAGACTATCACAGCAGATGACCTCCCCAAAAGGCTTTTTTTGTGGAAGGGAAGGGTAGTGAACATCTAATATTATTTTTAAGAAGAGCGGAATAAGATATGTTGTCTCTGTATTCTGTATATATTCATTTACTAGAATCTCACGGCAGAGAAAATCCCAAACAATGGTTATTCTACTTTGCTATCAGTAAATAACAGTAATAAGAAAATGTCATTGCTACCAGCCCACTGCTGTAAAACCGAAAAGTGTAGGTGAGTGTGGCTTCAGTACATTCTCTGCTGAACAAGACTTGGGTAATCTTGTTATTGGCACTCAGTCATAATGAGTCAATACCATTCTCCAGACTCAGAAAAAAAAAACCATCATTTACCGAAAAAAAATCAAACATAATGCAATTGTCATATTTTTCACACTTACTTATCCAGGTCATAATGTTAACAGAATTTTACCATTTACAAATGTCAAGGGTGCATCTGAACTGTAGAATTAATATATTTTGACACTACTTTAAATGCCATTTTGTGCTTTTGAGATTTCCTATTCCTTTACCTGGATGAGAAAGTTCTGCATCCCATATAGCCTGCGAGAAGAGACTCCAAGCTGGGGATTTCCTCAAAAAATTCCCGGCCTCACCCATCTTATTTATTTTATTTATTTATTTCGATTTTATAGACCTCCCCTCCCAACAGTCTCGGGGCAGTGTACAATTGGTAAAAACATACTAAAAACAATCACATCTGTATACCTTTATAAAGCAGAATGTTTGTATGTATGTATGTGTGCGGAGGGCAGAAGGGCGGAAGGGCGGGAGGGCGGGAGGGCGGATATGTGGCAGCCACTTTCACAGGCCACAGCGACCAGCGCGGGTGATGGACCTGCACCAAACTTGGTACACATAACCCCCCTAACCCCCTTTACGTCCTGGTGAGGTTCGGGGGTCATGACCCACGGATTATGGGATTTGTAGTACTTTCAAACACTTTGGTTCCCACATACCACTGAGGCCACCAAAAAGGACCAATACAGACCACACTTAGCACACACAGCCCCCATGACCCACTCTACGTCCTGGTGCAGTTCGGAGGAGGGTGGACCATGGATGATGGGACTTGAAGTACCTCTTTTCACTTCCCAAGTCCGCTGCAACCCTCATCCAATCACTGATCGAGACCAAACTTGGCATACATAACCCCTATGACTGCCTTCACGTCCTGGTGAGGTTTGGGGGAGGACTGACAATGGATGATGGGATTTGTAGTACTTTCACACCCCTCTGTTCCCACAGACCACTGTGGCCCCCAACACACACTGATAAAGACCACACTTGGCACACAGAGCTCCAGTGACCCACTCTACATCCTACTGAAGTTTGGAGGGGCACAGACCATGGATGATGGGACTTGCAGCACCTTCCCTCACTTTCCAAGACTGCTACAAACCTAATCCAATGACTGATCAACACCAAACCTGCCACACAGAGCCCTGATGACCCACTCTACATCCTGGTGCAGTTTTGTGTGAGACGGACCACGGATGATGGGACTTGAAGTACTTTCACTCACTTCCTAAAAACAATGCAACCCTCATCCATTCACCAATACAGACCAAACTTAGCACACAGAGCCCCCATGACCCAATCTACATCCTACTACACTTTGGGGGAGGGTGGACCAGAGATGATGGGACTTCCACTACCTTCAGTAATTTCATGATACCACTGCAACTCCCAATAATGATGGATCAAGACCAAACTTGGCACACAGAGCCCCCATGACCCACTCTACATCCTGCACTTCTCAAATGACCCAGGCACCGCCGGGTCCCCAAGCTAGTATCTTAATAAAACAATACAAAATACAAGTTTAACAACAGGCAGTAACTTAGGGTGGCAATATATGTCGAGCATTTGATGGTTTACGGAGGGCTGCTGAGACCGAACACCCACTGTAAGAGGACATTATCTGGACATATGTAACACAATAGCCCAATGGACAGGACAAGATGGCCCATTGCCTTTTTCTGCCTGCCGGAAGTAGCTACTCTTCACAATCAGAATTCCTTCACCACAGAAGGAATTCTGATTGTCTTTTTTCTAAGCCCAGAGCAGGACTCTTATGTCCTATTTATGTAGATTGAAATCTTTAGAAATAAATGCATAAGAAATTTCTATTCAACACATTTTTAAACAAATCAAGGGGCCTCTACTTATATTCCATGGGCAGGGAAAGAGATTCTTATCTCCTGCCATTTCTTTTGGAAGATAAGGAGTAAGTAATATGTGTTGTGGATACTAGAATCATATAATGAAGTTCTGAGTTGGCTATTTAGCACAGTGTTTCTCAACCTTCCTAATGCCGTGACCCCTTATTACAGTTCCTCATGTTGTGGTGACCCCCAAAACATAACATTATTTTCAGTGCTACTTCCTAACTGTAATTTTGCTATTGTTATGACTTGTAATGTAAATATCAGACATGCAGGATGTATTTTCGTTGTACCAAATTTGGCGCAAATACCCAATATGTCCAAATTTGAATACTGGAGGGGTTGGGGGAGCATTGATTTTTGTCATTTGAGAGTTGTAGTTACTGAGATTTATAGTTCACCTACAACCAAAGAGCATTCTGAACTCCACCAACAATAGAATTTGGTCAAACCCCATGACCAACAGAAAATACTGTAAGGGTTTGGTGGGCACTGTGCTTGAGTTTGGGAGTTATAGTTCCCCTACATCCAGAGAGCATTGTGAACTCAAACAATGATAGATCTTGAGCTAACTTGGCATGAATACTCAATATGTCCAAATATGAACACTGGTGGAGTTTGAGGAAAATATACCTTGACCTTTGGGAGTTATAGTTGTTAGAATTTATAGTTCACCTACTATCAAAGAGCATTCTGAACCCCACCCATGGTAGAATTGGGCCAAACTTCCCACACAGAACCCCCATGACACCACCCCAAACAACAAAAATAAAAAAACATTTTAAAAAAACCAGGAAGGATTTGGTGGGCATTGACCTTGAGTTTGGGAGTTATAGTTCACCTACATCCAGAGAGCAACAGGGGGGCTTTTGGTGGGCGGATTTCCTGTCTGTTTCCAAAAACGAAGAAAAGAATAGACGACGATATCTTCAGCCTTCTCTGCCAAAGGGGTTCCTAAGACAATTAGAAATATATGTTTTCTGATGGTCTTTGGTGACCCCTCTGAAACCCACTTGTGACCCCCTAAGGGGTCCCAACCCCCAGGTTGAGAAACACTGATTTAGCAAGTCCTCTTGAGGGCAATCAAGCAGGCCCAGATTACCCATAAGGCCACCCTAGGCCACGGCCTAGGGCGGCAGCTTTTGGGGGGCAGCGGATTCGGCCCCCCCAAAACTAAAAAAAATATTTTAACCGCCCCCTCGTAGTGCTTTCCTCCTGCCCTCTCCCGAGAGAGTGATCATACATCGGGAGAGGGCGGGGGAGAGCACTGCGAGGGGGCGGGAAGGAGGGAATGGCGCCCTCCCCTCGCCATCGTCCACCTGGGCTGCCCCCTTGCAAAGGAAGGAGGCGGCCAGGAGGAGGAGGAGGAAGGGAAGCCCCGCCTCGCTGGCGGGTATGCATGCATGCACAGGCATGCCCACCAGCGGGCTTCCATTCCTCCTCCTCCTCCTCCTGGCCGCCTCCTTCCTTTGCAAGGGGGCGGCCCAGGTGGCGAGGAGGAGGGCGGGACTTCCCTTCCTCCTCCTCGCGCCCTCTTTCGGTGGCGGGAGGAGGAGGCGGCAGAAGGGAGGAGGGGCACCGGTGCAAGCAAGGTGGCGGCGGGGAAAGCCGCATCAGTCACCCTAGGGGTGAGACGTCCCCCAGTGCTTTGTCCCTCACGCCGGCAGCGGCTCCGCCCCTCCTCCCTTCAGTGAAGGGAAGGGAGGAGGGATGGAACCGGTGTGAGGGAGAAGGAGCCGGGGGGGGAAGTCCTGCCCCTGGGGCGACTGACGCGGCTTTCCCCACTGCCGCCTCGTTCGCCCGTGTCCCAAACACGAGCGAGGAGGCGGCGGGGGAAAGCCGCGTCAGTCACCCCAGGGGCGGGACTTCCCCCGGCTCCTCCCTCACGCCGGTTCCATCCCCTCCCTTCATTGAAGGGAGGAGGGGCGCCCCTGGGGGTGGCCACTGCCGGCGTGAGGGACAAAGCACCGGGGAAGTCCCTCCACTAGGGCGACTGACGCCCCCCCCCCAGGGGCTTTTCCCCGCAAGGCCACCACCCATATGAACTTCGCCCGTGCCCCAAACACGAGCAAGGAGGTGGCGGGGCGGGGAAAGCCATGTTTGATTTTCGCCTTTCAAGGGGCTCGGAAGACTTACCCGGCTAAAAGATAACATTTGGCTTGTCCTCATGCCAGACCCGCCCCCGCAAGAGGCATTATAACCCCAAGTTCTTTAGCTCAAAGTTCTAGAATGATGGGAGTTGTAGTTTTACAAGCAGTTCAGTCTTCTGTGCCAAAAATTTACAAATCTGAGGATTCCATAATACACATCGAAAACGATCAAATTAGATCAATTCTTCACCTGTGCCTCTGAAAAATCGATTTACTTATTATTTTTCTCATGCCCCACTTTTACGTGGGCATGATGAAACGATATTTTAGGAAGAGATTAGGTGAACATAAATGTCGCATCCTGGCAGGCAATGAGGATACGTTCTTGTATAGGCATTTTAAGACGACACACGCTCTTTACCGTAATTTAAGTTTGTAGGCTTACAACAGGTCAATGCACCCCCTCATGCTGACATTCAAACATCCCTTCTAAAATGTGAAAGGAAATGGATAATCCGCATTAAAAGCGAGCAACTGCTCGGCTTGAACGAGACTCTAAGTTTAACAGACATTTTGCTTTAAGGATACCTGGTAGCTCTCACCACATGTGTATTCTGATTATCTTTGCGCCACAGTTTAGGTACTTAAGTAGCTTTTGAGTTTGTGCCTATACCGGATTAGCGGTCAGCGCCATTGGGGCAATTCATTTCAGAGCTGAGATATCAGCGTTGCTATTTAGCATTTATTATTATTTGAAAATTGGTAAGTAAATGTTTATCTCCAACCCTATTGTTGCCATCTCTCTAAATATTGGGATACTATTTAGTGTATTTATATTGCAGATATATGTGTAATTGCATTTCAACTTATGTGGGGCCACCCTGACGAAGAAGGACTCGAAACGGGTCGGTAACTGGACATGGATATACCCATAGGTGGACTACCCATCGATTTTGAGTACTAGACGGAGTTAGATGAATTATTGAAGTATACACAGCGATTCTCCGAAACCCTCAGATTACCCTCTTGGAGAGGTTGCTAGAGCTTTGGCCAACGGGCCGTGGATTACAATTATTTTGGTGGTTGGCCATCCGGCCTGGAATTACAATTATTTTGATTTGGTTATTGAGATTATTGAAGACAGCATTTGCATCACTCCACAGACGGAACTTTATTGCATAGACGCTGCAGAGAATTCGATACCACATTCTGATTGCATCCATTGTATATTTACTATCTGTATCGCGGGGTTCCGTGAGTATCGTTATTTTGAATGCCAATGACGAGCTTAGAAATATATACATATATACTCTGTTTAGTTGCGCCTCTTTAGATGACTATATAATTTGTGTATGATTATTATACTAAAAATATACTTATTTGCATGTGATAATACAATTTGGATATACCTTGATATCCCTTGGTTTTGAGTTGTGTATTGTGTAGTAGTTGGCAACTTTACTTCTTATATATTATTCAGGACGTAACAAGTGAGCAACCTGGCTGCCAAGCATTGGACTACCTGGAGCTTCCGAACAGTCTTCAAAGGCAACCCCATGTTCAGTGCATTGCAGTAATCTATGCGGGATGTAACCAGAGCGTGGACTAGCGTGGCTAAGTCAGTCCTCCCCAAGATATGGGCACAGCTGAAATAAACAACCCTCTACCAAAAGTTACCATAGATTCAACATGGAAGACCTTAAAAACTCCTTAAGATGACTCTCTGGTAATCTCTGGCATACCCTCCTCAAGACCTCAAAAATTCAGAGAGGGAACATTTTGTCAGATGCATGTAGATGAAGCCCTGGGTTCTGGTCTCATCATATGGGAATTGGAATACATTGGACTCATGTCCTTCTTACTTCTTTTTTGAATTTCTAGGTCCTCCAGCACAATTACGTAGTCATCTTTCACCAGAGATTCATCACCGGAGGTTCTAAGATGCCTAGAGAAAAGTTATCTCTGGGAATTTCTAGGTCCTCCAAGAAAATTCTATGATCAACTTCAACTAGAAGTTGTCCTTAGAACCATGTTGGAGGACCTAGGATAATGGAAACAGTAATGAAATCTGCAAATAATGGAATACACAAAAGTTGAACTGTCAAATTTGTAGAGAGCAGGCTGTAATTCTTAAGAAATAAACCCCACCTCACTCCAAGAACTAGTTGGGGGATTTCTTTTTCCCCTTAAGTAGTTTGCTCACAGACAGCATGGCTAATTTCGAAAGAGAGACTACTCGCTCGTGGCTTTGTTTTACGTTTAATGTTGACTGTAGTTTTACCACCCATTTTAATTGGATTATCCCCCTTGACTTCTCTGGGAAATGTGAATCTATTGCCTTGCCTGGATCTTTAGTATGGAAAGATGAATATCTGTGTTTTTTTCCGCAGAGAAAACCCTCATTTACCTATTGAGCAATGTCCTTTTGTGCTAGGCTTGACTGATGAAAACTCAGAGCTGATCATCACAGACAGTGTTGTCATAACCGAAGGGATGAAAAGCACAGTGAGACATCTTTTCCTCTTCAGCCGTACCCTTGTTGTTGCCAAACTGAAGTAAGAAATGTAACTTTCCGTGTTACCTTCACTCAACTAATGTAGAATTTGTGTACTGTACCATAGGGTAGTCTCCTTCTCACAAATGGTGGCCTCCCCAGGAAAACTGATATAAATAAATTAGATAACCATTTATTCTCCCCTTCATAGATATTGGGTTTAATTTATAACACTCTTAACTTGAATTAGTGTACATTCTTTTCCTCGATACAGCTGACAGCTTCTGAAATGTTTTCATGGCTTCAGCATGAGGGATAACCCAGAAACTGGAGTTGAGTGAACATTTCTGGAATGTGGCGCAGCTGGCTAAGTGTCACCTGCATAAGATGTCTCTGACCAGTAGGTCATGAGTTCGAGGCCTGCCCGGGTCAAGGTGGGTGCTCGACCTTAAGTGTAGCCTGCTGTCGACCTTTGCAGCCCGAAAGACAGTTGCATTTGTCAAGTAGGAGATAAAGGTACCACATTAAAGTGGGGACGCAAATTTTGACTGATTTATGAAGCCATTAAAAAGAACTCCAGGAATTGCTGACGAATGCGGAAGAAACAACAAAGGGATGCTGGAAAACGCTGAGAGATGAGGAGTGCGTCAGCTCCCCCTGATGGCCAGAAGTTTGCCTCTGTTCATCTATATATGTCTATATATGTTGTCTATATATGTTTAACTGCAGGGATTGTCTGCAAGTATGTGTACTGTAATCTGCTCTGAGTCCCCTTCAGGGTGAGAAGAGCAGGATATAAATAAAGTAAATAAATAACTAAATAAATTTCTCGGGACCTTTCTTCTGAGGCCCCTTTACACTGCCTTGAACTGTTGTCTCGCCCCCATTAGTAACTAGGAATTATTTGTAAGGCAGATGTTTGTTACTCGCGGACTGCCTGTAATTCAATAAAATTTTGGTCAGAGATGTGCAACCATTGGAATTAAGACGCGTCAAACTCCCCCAATTGAAAAATCTTGTAGCAAAAAACTCCTTCTAGAAGGATAAAGAAAATTTTACTATTTTGTGAGTGAAGTTGGAATATTATAGGCCCAGCACAGGCTTGCAATTCCAATTTTGTCTCCTGGGCATAAAATAGCTGAAAGAGGTTAAAACATGGCAAAATCACCCTCATATATGAAGGGCGTATTCTGTTATACTTTGGGACAATTATTCTTTCTTTTTTTAAAACAAAAATCTAAATTTAATTTTCAATAAAATTAATCTATTTCCATTGAACTCTTAAAAAAATAAGAATCTCAAAATTGAAGGGCTGGAGCCATGTGTATAACAAAATGGCCATAGAAATTTGATGAAGTGCACAGGTCACACTTTCCCCAGCCTTGGTTTAAAAAGTTCATATTCTACTATTGACTTTTTATTATTGACTTTTTTATATTGATGAATTTTCATTTTTATTTTTACAAAGAACATTTTTGGATTTTCCAGTGGGAAAACATGTACTTGAATAAGGACTTCTTGAATAAGGACTTTTATATGAAGCTGACTGTGTTGCCATTAGACTCAATGGGGAGAAGTTGAGCACTCCACGCACACTCAATGCTTTCCCTCCTGTGATTGCCCTCAGCTGCCGCTGTTGTTGCTATAGATAGCTGTGTTCTCCTCTCTCTGCTTATATTTCTGGCTTTGTGGCTGCAGCTTAGAGTACTGCTGTTTGTTTGTATTGGGAGTTGCTCTGTGCTGAGTGGGAAGACGGCAAGATGGCGGACTCGGTCAGTCGCATCCCAGAGGAGCTCTCGGCAAACCGCCAGAAGTGGCGGTTCCGGTCCTCTCTAACCCAAGACCTGGAAGCTTCGACCCAACAAACTGTGGGTACTGACCTCCAGCAGGGAGCTGCTGTCGAAGGTCCCCCAGCCCCCAGAACTGGCGCAGAGCGGAGAAACAGCCAACGCTTAGACTGGTTCCTACGAAGGAGCACATTGGGACCTAACGAGCCCAACAGAAGGGCTTACTATAACACAGCCCCAATCCACCCCGAAAGGAGGAGATGGACCTTCGGAGCACCAGGCGGGGAAAATTCCCACCATAGCTCAAAGGACAATTTGGCCTTTCAGGCCATCCAGACCCAATTCCGCCTGGCTGCTACACAGCTGTCACGATTAGGACAGATGCTCTCAGCTTTCCCACCTTACACCCACCTACCCCCGATACCTACGAGCCGGCCGGACCGAGGGCCGAAGTCCGAGGAAATAGAGACTTGCATCTTGGGGGATGACTGTCCGCTGGCGTCCCTGGGCCGGGGCAGCTGCCTGTGGTCTCGCGGAGGCCACCTGCGGCGGCCGGAGACCCAGGTGACCCAGGGGGCGGCCAAACCGCCTTTGGAGCAGCAGAAGCCACTGGAGACGAAGGCGCCGTGGGAAGCCCCAACCGCCCAGGAGGCCCAGGAGACCCAGAGGGCCGCCAGCCCCTTCCTGGAACAACGGGAATTGCTGGACCCTGAGGAGCCGCTGAACATCTCGGCGGTTTTAGCCAAGATCCCAGGCGAGCGGCCTCGACGCAGGGCATCTCGCCACCTGCCCCTGAGGGCCCAGACCAAGATGGCGCTGGCCACCAAAGACGCCGTAATGGCGACTGCAGCCCCGCCTTCGTCTTCGCCCCCATCTGCTTCGTCAGCAGAACGGGAGGCGGGCCCACACCGTGCAGGGAGGAGCCGAGAGCGGAGCTGGTCACCTGGAGGAGCCTGGAGCAGCAACCAGGAAAAGTGAAGTGGCTGCAGATCCTCCCTCCGATGGAGGAGAGGGCGGACTTAGCGGACCAAGTGGGATGGCAAGGGCAGATCTCAAACCTGCGACAGAGCCCCCCAACCCCCTACCTCTCCTCCCCGGCCTTAAAACGCCAGGAGAGAACCAGGAGAGGACGAAGACGTGGCCAAAGGCGAAAGGTGAGGTGGAACCAGCGGAGCCCGAGACGAGTCCGGAGGAGGCAGCCATCCTGCCCCAGCTGCCAGAACGCCTCCACTGGAAACCTCACTGGCCAGCGGCACCTTTCCTCCCTTGCGGTGAGTTAGCAGTACTGAGCTCATGCCCGGCCACGGACACAGGGGACAGACAGGCTGAAGCTATAAATGAAACAACAAACACTCTATCCCCTGCTGATACCCCCCAGGCCCTAGGCCCAACCTCGCTCCCAAGCCCTAACCATCCGACAGTGGACCGAACAGATCCAAAAATGAGAGGGCCCTAACCCTGGCATCAGCCCCGAGCCAGGTAGACATCCCCCAAGTCCTTGGGCCCATTATGGCCCTGAAGACAACCAGTCCCGAGAACAGGGAGCCGATCATTCCAGCCCGCTCCCTCCAAAACCTCGAGGGGCGGAACCTACGAAATGGAAACCGGCGAAAGCTGAATTTTGGCCCAAGAACGTTCTGGGGAGCAGGCTACGGAAGGAAGAGGACCCTTCCAGGGCCCCCCGCCCATAGAACAACTAGAAGCCAGGCTCATCCTATCGCTAAGACCATGATTGCCATAACACCCCCCGTAACATCTTCAAATAGGGAACATCAGCTCGGCCAGGAAGTGTGCTAAAGGACACCTGATGCGGACAAATCGCCAGCTAGGACGACCTTCCCTTTTCACGGGGTCTGTCGCAAACTTGATGCTCCGCTAGCCTATGGGACCGGGACAGGGGAACATCAAACCCTGTTCATCCCCCGACCACGGCCACGCCAGACCTTGGAGAAAGAATTCCAATAATTACAGGAAGAGGAACTGGTAGAGCTAGAAGCCGGCCAACAAACAGAGGCTGTAGGAATCAACGGAAGTTTTACTCCTCTCCCAATCTGCGACCCATTCCTCGACAGAACACCTACTCTCTACCATCTCCTATCTTTTCATCCCTCCTGCTTCTCAATGCAAGATCCATACTAAATAAATCAGCCACCGTAAGTGAGTATATCACTGAGCAAAACGTAGATATCACCTGCACTACCGAGACCTGGACCCGGGAGGGGGACAATATACCCCTCCGCGAGCTGTCCCCTCCAGGCTTCCAGATGCTCCATCTACCCAGAATTGGAGGCAGGGGAGGAGGAGGAGGAATACTGGTCCAGGACCACATCTCCATAACAGCTGTACAGACCCCGGAGATCACTGGCATTGAGTGCCTGGGAATTACCCTAAATGCCAAGGAGAGCCTGTCGATTCTTTTAATCTATCGTGCACCTGCGGCCCCGAGGGAGAGTACCTCCAAACTACTTGACCTTGTTGCAGACTGGACCCTTAGATCGCCGAGACTCATTGTGCTAGGGGACTTTAACGTCCATGCAGACATGACTACGCCATCTCCCTAGCAAAGGACTTCATCCATTCCATGGACACTCTAGGTCTTTCATTAATGGAATCCAGCCCCACACACCAGGCCGGGCACACCTTAGACCTAGTCTTCAGATATGGGCTAAAGATTACACCACAAACAACGGAGGTCCCTGGTCAGACCACTTCACCCTGAAGGTTAACATCAAAATTCCTCTACCACCAAGGATAGATCCAGAACCTATCCTGGCGCGGCAGAAGAGACTCATGGACCCTACCAGATTTGCGTCGGCCATAGAGTCCGTGGAAGTCCCCCGGAGGTACCCTTAACGACCAAGTAGAAAGGTGGAATGTAGCCCTGTCTAAGGCTATCGACCAAATAGCTCCTAAACGGCTCTTCCGACCACGCAGTTTCCGCTCTCCGTGGTTCACCGAAGAACTGAGGTCACTGAAGCGCAAACGGAAACAACTGAGAGTGCCTGGCGGCGGAAACCTAACCAGACATCAAGAACAGCCTTCAGAAACATGCGCAAGACATACGAGCGGGCCACAAAAGAGGCAAAGAAAATTCACAACACCTCCCTAATAACAGATGCGAGATCGCGCCCAGCGCAGATTTTCAGGATTGTCCGAGATTTGGTCACCACCAATCCGCAGCCAAAAACCAGGGACACTCCAGCCATCTCAGCAGAGGAATTCCAGGAATTCTTCATAGAGAAAATCACCGCCTTCGGCTAGACCTGCTATCCGTGCCTGAAGATACGAGTGAGAGGGTAGAAGAACTACATACACCAACTAACCAGATATTTGACCACTTCAAAGCCCTGGACCTGGAGGCAGTTAATAAAATCATCTCCACAGCACGGGCGACTACCTGCTCCACGGACCCTTGCCCATCCCATCTAGTTAAGGACTGCGCAGAGGGGCTCTCGATTCCCCTGATGCAGATAATAAATCACTCCCTGGAGCAGGGAATTTTCCCGGATGCCTTGAAAGAAGCCTCGGTCCGCCCACTCTTGAAAAAAGCCAATCTGGACCCAGCGATGGCAGCGAACTACCGTCCCGTCTCAAACCTCCCGTTTCTCAGTAAGCTGATCGAACGCGCGACAGCAACCCAGCTACAAAACTTCCTTGAGACATCAGAGGCCTTGGGCCCCTTTCAATCAGGGTTCCACCCCGGGCACGGGACCGAGACCGTCCTGGTGGCCATCTCGGACGATATCCGCTGCCAACTAGACAAGGGAGGCTCAGTAGTTCTGGTATTGCTGGACCTTACCGCCGCATTCCGCACGGTGGACCATGATCTGCTGATACGACAACTTGCCGCCATAGGGATACAAGGAACAGCTTTAGCTTGGCTTAGCTCCTTCCTGCGCGGACGTAGTCAGCGAGTTGAATGGCTAGGCCAAACATCTAGGAAATCTCTCCTCGAGTGCGGAGTGCCCCAAGGTGCCATATTATCACCAACGTTGTTTAACATCTATGTTCGGCCGTTGGCTGGTATAGTCCGAGCTTCGCCTAGGGTGCTACCAATATGCCGATGACACCCAGCTCCTACTGAAACTGGAGCCTGGCGCAACTTCGGTGCCCGAAAAACTTCACTCGAGGCCAAGAAGCAGTGACAAAATGGCTCCGCGCCCACAAACTTAAAATAAATCCATCAAAGACGGAGATCTTATGGCCGGGCCGCCCAGAACCATCTTTCGCTGCCCCCTTTGAAGGGGAACTGCTGATTCCGTCCCCCTCAGTAAAAAGCCTTGGTGTTATCCTGGACCCCAAATTGTCGATGGAGGCCCAGGTTGCCTCCATGAGCAAAGGGCCTTCTTCCACCTGCGCCAAGCGAGACAATTGGCGCCCCTATCTTCCGACGGAAGCGCTAGCTACAGTAATCCATGCCACGGTTACATCAAGGCTGGATTACTGTAACGCTTGTATGTAGGTCTACCCCGGTCACTAACCCGCAGGCTCCAGATTGTGTAGAACGCGGCGCCAGGCTTCTCACAGGAACATCGATGAGATGCCACATTACACCATCTCTGCAGCGCCTGCACTGGCTGCCCGTTGAGTATAGAGCCTTACACAAGACCTTGACCTTGGCTTTCAAAGCCCTACGGGGCCGGGGCCCAACATACCTAAAAGACCGCTTGTTGATGCCTGCTTACTCAAGGACCCCGCGGCCAGCAAACAAGAACCTTCTTCACGTACCAGGCTTGAAAGAGGCCCACTTGGAGACCACGAGACGGAGATCATTCTCCGTTGTGGCCCCCCGTTCTTTGGAACTCGATGCCACCGGACCAGAGAGCCTCCTCGACCTGCCCCAGTTCCTGGCCGCTCTGAAGACCTGGCTATTTAGGAAAGCCCATGGTTAATGCAGAACCAGGAACTCAAATACCGAGCCTGGCCCCTGCATTTAACCACTGAATATTTTAATCAGTTTTTAAATACTCTATTTTAATTGTGGAATTTGTTGTGTCTGAGTCGCCCGGAGCACTAACGTGGAGGGCGACTCAGAAATAATAAAGTCAGTCAGTCAGTCAGTCAGTCAGCAATGCTGTGTGTGGGGCTCCCCATGCCCCCCCTGACGAACTTCAGTGGCCATGTGACAAGGTCATTAACAGAATACAAGGTCATTAACACTGAAATTAGAACCCTTTGTTAAGTGATGCTACTAACAAATGACATTCTGCTGTTACTGCTCATAGCAC
Organism: Anolis apletophallus; assembly: GCA_030556195.1. NCBI lineage: Eukaryota > Metazoa > Chordata > Lepidosauria > Squamata > Anolidae > Anolis > Anolis apletophallus. Next base: position 152,746,019 of record JARBWK010000003.1, on the reverse strand, counting down.
AGCACCTCAGTTGCTCAAAACATTATATTGGAACAGAAGATGATTTCTGAATACTTGCGGACTATATATTTTTCCATCCTGTAATTTTCTTAAGTAATATTACTTGCAGATAATCCAAGAAAACCTTGCACGGTTTATATATGACTAAAGCCAGAAGTCACCTGCTTTGTTGTAAACAGTTTTGGGGAAATTCTAGATTTGATCAACAAAGGCAAAGCCATTCCTTCTGGGGCTTTTTCAGAGTAAAACTCTCAAGGGAGGAAAAGGTCAATCTGGAAATGAAACTTGTGGCTGCTTTATTTAGAACAGAGTGAATGAATCATTTGAAGATGTTTTTGTTCACTACCTGCTTCTTTGCCCTGAATGAGGGAGAAACCCTTGCGTTCATACTATTAGGGCTGGCCCAAAATATTTTGCTGCCTGAGACAAGACAAAATGGCATCTACTCTCTCATCTCACATATGCATGCACTTAATTGATTAAATGATTAATTACAAGAATAATAATTAGTAAGAGCTGTTCAGATCTGAAAGATGCTGCCTCGTACTGTGCTGGAGTCTCCTTCTCTGGAGGCTTTAAAGTAGAACTGGATAGCCATCTGTCGAGAGGGCTTAGATTATGCATTCCTGCATTAGCAGGGGATTGGACTGGATGACCCTTGGAGTCTCTTCCAACTCTATGATTCTATGATATTGTCAGCTGCTTGGAGGGACCCAGTTTTACTGCCTTTCCTCTGTACCCCTGCATAAATCCTGGCCCAATCGGACAACCAGGAACTGCGGAACTCCCTGCTGCAGGTCAAATCAGCTTGAACGCAGGGGGCCCTCTGTTGCCCGTCATTATTAATAGCAACAAATATAAAATATTTAAGAGCTACAACACAAAAGAGTGCGCTTTTTTTTTGTTCTTACCATTGTTTTATATACACACACGCACAGCGGGGAAGATAGCAAGAGAAATTCCCCCATTTTCACCTTTGCAGCAGAAGCTCTTTTCATTTTCTTCCTCCCACCACAGACCACACTCCTCCAGATGGCAAAAAGACCACCACTACGATTATGACCTTTAAACACCCTCCTACATTCTTCCAATAAAGGAGGTCATATTAAGAAAGGCAACACTTCACAGATTACTCAGCTGAAAACTTTATTTTAATCCTCTTGTAAGCTTCGGGAAGAACAAATCCTGTTTCTTCTAAAGGAGTGTTGGTGTCAATATTTGCATTAGAAATAGCAAGATTTGTTTCTTAGTCTCAGTATTAATTTTACTGTGAATAGTAACCTATTATATTAGTGAGCTATTATAGTGAGCTATTATAATTACTGAGAATGAAACTATTAAATAGTCATTGTGTGTTGTTCAAGGAAACTGCCTGTTGACTTGTGGCAGTTTCCTTTAATTTCATAGGGTTTTCTTAGGCAAAGAATCCACAAGTGCTTTTCCAGTTCCTTCCATTGAAATATAGCACATACCATCAGGTTTTCATTGGTGATCTGGTCTCCCATGCACAAACTAACCAGGCTGGCCCTGTTTATCATCCAAGAGCAGGCTGGATATAGTGCCCTTGCAGCTGGTATTTACTTAACATGTACGTCAGGGCTGGCAATTTCAGCAGGCCTAGGAGCCAGTTTTCCTTTTTGTAGGGGAAAGAGCAGAAAAGACTAGTTTGCGGGATCTGGATGGGTCAAGGGAGCCTTTGGGATCCTCATGCAGCTCCAGAACCAAACTTTCCTTATCCCCAGTAGATATAATAGTAGTATTTAATATCAGACTAGGGACAAGCAGACATCAGAGCTTGTCGGATATGCTTAGAAAGCTGCAATCCCAAGTTCCATGAACTGGAATGAAATCCAAGTGACATATACAGGGGGTCCCCGAGTTACAAGCATCCAACTCACATACGACACATAGAATGGGTCTGAGACAACAGAAAGGGAGAGGAAATCTACCCTTCAGAAGGGAAATGCACCCCTGAAAGAGTTATCATGAATAAAAGGTGTCTCAGCTTAAACTTTCTCACCAATCCTTGCTTCCATAACAAGCCAATTTTTTCAAAATCCCATTATCACACAGGGACAGAAAGTGGGGTGAAATCTTCTGAACAGGGGCACAGACAGCAAAACAAACTCTTCCCTATGCTATCCAAAGCTAATAATAATAATAATAATACTTTCTTTCTAACCCGCATCCATCTCCCCAGAGGGGACTCGGAGCGGCTTACGTGGGGCCGTGCCCGAATAATACATCACAAAATATCAAAAATATCAAAACAATAAACACAATAAAAGCAATAAACTAAGCTAAGATAAATAGATAGATAGATAGATGATAGATATTTGGCTGGAGCTACACTTTCAAAATGTACCTGTTCCGACTTACATGCAAATTCAACAAGACAAACCTACAAAACCTATCTTGTTTGTAACTTGGAGACTGCCTGTACTTAGAATTAAAGGGCAGCGCTCCTTTAGTCCCACTGTGATTCTAGAAATTTGTTTTGAATGCCAGATCCGAATTGATCCCATCACTGCTCCAATGTATGGATTCTGAGGGTGCATCTACACTGCAATAATGCAATTTGATCCCATTTTAACTGCCACCAGGATTCTTTGGCTGAGAACAGGACAAACTTACACCACTGCTAGAATGTCTTGGACCTACTTGGTGTTAGCTGGATTCAAATATCACTAATTTCTACTACTCAACCTACTATGTCCACCTTCTACAGCAGCAGAAACCATTCTCTTTGGGGGAAATGTGCATATGGCAGGGCAACTCTATAAATAAATTCACATTTTTGAAGGATAAGTATTTTCACAGATACTAGAATATCCTTGTTTACTAGATATCTAAATTAAAGACATGTCATAGTAAGAAATTAACATAAAGGAGCTTGCAATAAAATGATATAGAGGCTGAGTAATCCTTATCCACAAATCCAAAATTTGTGGATAAGGATTATCCCATACCTTGGGAAGTCTGATCTGGCTACGGTCGTCCACGCTCTGGTCACATCCCGAATAGATTACTGCAACGCGCTCTACGTGGGGCTGCCTTTGAAGACAGTTCGGAAATTACAACCAGTCCAACGGGCGGCAGCCAGACTACTAACTGGAGCTACATACAGGGGCATACCACCCCCTGTTGTGTCAGCTCCACTGGCTGCCGGTCCAATTCCGGCTCAATTCAAAGTGCTGGTGTTGACCTTTAAAGCTCTATACGGTTCTGGCCCAGCTTACTTGTCGAACGCATCTGCCGCTACGTCCCACCTCGTACTTTAAGATCATCCGGGAGGCCCTGCTCTCGCTCCGCGGCTTCCCAGGTGCAGCTGGTGGGGACGAGGAGAGGGCCTTCTCGGTGGTGGCTCCCCGTCTGTGGAATGCGCTCCCTAGCGACATACGATCAATTCCATCTCTCCTGACATTCAGGAAAAAAGTGAAAGCCTGGATGTGGGACCAGGCGTTCGCATAGTAGCACAGGACAGCACTTTAGTAGTTTTAATGGAAAGTTGGTGAATAGGGCTCAATGCTTTTATGGATGGAACACTGTTTTTAACATAGGTGAATGCATAGGATGTGTGAATATAATTATATTTTAATGTATTTTAGTGTCAAATGCTGGAGGGTTTTATATTGTGTTTTATACTGCAATTGTGATGTAGGCATCAAATTATGCCTTTTGGAAGCCGCTCTGATTCCCCCCTCGGGGGTTGAGAAGAGCGGGGTAAAATGCCATAAATAAATTAATTAAATTAATAAAATTTCATGGGTGACTAAGGCTTTGCTTTCTGGTGGTTTGGTGTACACAAACTTTTTTTAATGCTTGAAATTATTTAAAATATTGAGTATAAAATTGAATTACATTCAGGCCATGTGTACAACGTGTATATAAAACTTAAAATGATTTTTTATGTAGACGACTTCCATTTCTAAGGGCTCTTCCACACAGCCATGTAACCCAGAATATCAAGGCAGATAATCCACAATTTCTGCTTTGAACTGGGTTATCTGAGTCCACGCTGCCATATAATCCACTTCAATGTGAATTTTATACAGCTGTGGAGAAGGTGCCATAGGTAAATAAATGGATGTGTTTGCAAATATTTAAAAATCAGAACTCCAAAACTTCTGGACATGAGCACAATTTGTGTTGGGTTGTGCTTATTTCTATCTATGATGTATAAGAAAAACATTGGACAGAAACTTACAAATTCCAAATTAGTTTCTTGTTTCCTTGCTGATTGTTTCCCCTTCAGAAATGAACAGTCTGCATCTAGCAAGAAATTGATTTTTGTGCTTCCTTTTGAAATGAAATGTTTCAAATCAGGACCCTCAGTTCTGCAAAAAACCATGAATACAAAGGAAGAGATTAGAGTAGCACAAATAGGAATGGATTTAATCCTAAACAAAAATACAAATACCAACAATGAAATCTTAAGACATGTTCACCAAGGAATTAAGTTCCACCGAGTTTGGGATCTTACTCTTGAAGAAATGTGCTTCCAATTGAGTTGCAAATGGCATATTTCCAAAATCTGGATTCACTCGGGAGTTGGTGCAAGGGACCTCTCCAGAAAAATATTATTTTACTCATTCATTCCTAATCTTTGAGTAAAACTGGAAGCAGAAGTTCCAAAATACTGCAAGAAAGATTGCATTTGTGGCGAGTCTAAAATGGTCCAAAATGGGAAGTTCCAAAAAACTAGCAGACTGAGAGCTCAGTTGTATCCTTTGAGTGTTTGAATGTTGTTGGGTGGAGGTTGGGTTTGAACCTGATATTCTATTGTGAACACAGTTGTGTCCCAAGGATTATTTAAAGTTCCTCCAAATTCTTCTCCTTCATGTAAAGCTGTGGTGGGCAAAGGGTAGACCATGGCCACACGTAGTGTCAAGTCCATTTTGTGGCTTTCAGAGGGGCAGCAAGTGTGGTATAGTGATTGGAGTGTTGGGCTAGGACTCTGGAAGATGAGAGATGCATCTACACTGTAGAATCAATGAAATCTGACACATTTTCCCTGCTATGGAATGACAGGAATCATATTTTACAATGCCTTCTATGTGCAAGTGCTGATGCCTCAGCAAATTACAAATCTTAGATTCCATAGAATTTAGCCATGGCAATTAAAGTGACAGCAAATGGTATTAATTATGAAGATGATGGTGACGGTGATGATGATTGATTTATTACCAGCCAAATTAAAACTTGACTTGTCACCAAAGGCTTTGGGCCTCTTTTGTGCACCCCAATGACTGTTATTCATCTATATATATAAAAATCTTCACGTCGTGCAACGGGAGACATAGACAACTAAACTATAAGCCCCAGAAGCACGAAACTTGGCAACATATGTCAACATACCACGAGGTACCTGGACGGCCAAAAAAACCGGCCCTAGGTACCTCGCTACACCCCCAAACACAAGAGCCCCAAAACGGCCAACTAAACCTGCCAGCCCGGCCTCTTCGCTGCCAGCGCGCGTTTGGAACGTTGGCACATGGCAGCCAACACTCCCCCTCGCCTCCTCCTCCTCCTCCGCCTCCTCCTTCCGCCTCCCTCTCGCCGCTCCGATCGGGAGGGGGATGGGCCTAAGGAAGGGAGAAGCAGGCGCCTCCTTCCCCCTTCCTTAGGCCCACCTCCTCCGTCCCTGGCTCCCGCGGCGCCGTCAGATCGCAATCCGCGGCGCCCTGGGAGCCAGGGAAGGAGGGGGTGGGCCTAAGGAAGGGAGAAGCAGGCGCCTCCTTCCCCCTTCCTTAAGCCCACCCCCCCCCTCCCTGGCTCCCGCGGCGCCGTCAGATCACGAGGCGCGGCGCCCTGGGAGCCAGGGACGGAGGGGTGGCCTAAGGAAGGGAGAAGCAGGCGCCTCCTTCCCCCTTCCTTAGGCCCACCTCCCGTCCCTGGCCCCCGCGGCGCCGTCAGATCGCGATCCGCGGCGCCTGGGAGCCAGGGAAGGTGGGGTGGGCCTAAGGAAGGGGGAAGCAGGCGCTCCTTCCCCTTCCTTAGGCCCACCTCCTCTCCCGGCTCCCGCGCGCCGCCAGATCACGATCCGCGGCGCCCTGGGAGCCAGGGAAGGTGGGGTGGGCCTAAGGAAGGGGAAGGGAGGCGCCTCCTTCCCCCTTCCTTAGGCCCACCTCCTCCGTCCCTGGCTCCCGTGGCGCCACCCAGATCGCGATCCGCGGCGCCCTGGGAGCCAGGGAAGGAGGGGGTGGGCCTAAGGAAGGGAGAAGCAGGCGCCTCCTTCCCCCCCCTCCTTAGGCCCGCCTCCTCCGTCCCTGGCTCCGCGGCGCCGTCCAGATCGCGATCCGCGGCGCCCTGGGAGCCAGGGAAGGTGGGGGTGGGCCTAAGGAAGGGCTAAGGAGGCACCTCCTTCCCCCTTTCTTAGGCCCGCCTCCTCCGTCCCTGGCTCCCGCGGCGCCGTCAGATCGCGATCCACGGCGCCCTGGGAGCCAGGGAAGGAGGGGGGTGGGCCTAAGGAAGGGGAAGGAGGTGCCTACTTCCCCCTTCCTTAGGCCCACCTCCTCCGCAGCGGTGGCACCGGCGGAAGAAGGTGCCCAGTGCCATCCTTTCCTCCTCCATCCCTCGCCAGCCGCCGCCTACTGAGAGGCCGCTGCCGCTCTCCCACACCCCCTTTGGATGATTTGGGGCTGCCGGTGCTCCCTGGGCAGCCACTTCACACCCCCCCCAATCTTTCCTTCACCCCAGTCCCCTTCCAAAGGCCTGGCCAAACTTGGGCCTAACAAGGGTTTTGGACTTCAACTCCCACAGGCCCGCGTTTCCCCAGTTGTAGGAGTTCAAGTGAAAAACCCCTGAAAGGCCCAAGTTTGCCCAAGCGGAACTTGAGCCTCTTAGGGGTTTTGGACTTCAACTCCCACAATTCCTCACAAACCCAACCCCCTTCCAAAGGCCTCTTCAACTCCCACAGGCCAAAGTTTCCCAGTTGTGAAGTCCAAAACCCCCTGTGAGGCCTGTGGAAGGGGCCTGGGGCTGTGAGGAAATGTGGGAGTTCAGGTCTACAATCCCAAAAAGGCCCAAGTTTGCCCAGGCCTTTGGAAGAAGATGAGGTCAGGGAAAGTAAAGGTAGAAGGCATGAAGGATGGAAGAAAGCAAGGAAGGAGGGGAGGAAAAAGGAAGAATACCAGGAAAGAGGGAAGAGAAAAGGAAGGAAGGATAGAAGGAAGGATGGATGGATGGAAGGAAAGAAGACTATGCCACAGCATCTCCTAAATAGTGCACAGCAACGCGTGCCGGGTACAGCTAGTAGTTTAATATTTAAACATCTGTTTTTATATTGTTTAATATGTTTTACATTATTTAAACTATTTTACTATTTTCTGCCTGTTTAGTGATATTGTAAGGCACTTTGGGGTGGAGTTGGTCATCCATACCCACAGATTCAACTATCCATGGTGTGAAAATATTCCTAGAAGGAAAAAAAAATCCAAGAAGCAAATCTTTGCCATTTTACAAAAAGGACACCATTTTGCTACTCCATTGTATATAATGGAACTTCTGCATTCACAGGTTTCGATTTCCACGTGAAGTCCTGCTAATAACCTCTAGTGGATACTAAGGCCCCACCATGTAAATATTTAAATAAATTAAATTTATTTATTTATTATTTACGCACAGCATTTAAATTCCGCCCATCTTACCCCGAAAGAGACTCAGGGCAGATTACAAAACACATACATGACAAACATTCAATGCCATTAGACAATACAGGACAGGCAGACAGATAGAGGTATGTGTCTTGGCATTTTTCCAACTTCGGCATCCTGGAGGTTGTGCTCTATTCCAGTCACAGGGGGTGCTGTCACTCCATCCTCTATGATGATGAGCCTTTTTGATCACAGACTTTCTTCCTGTTCTTTGATCAACAGCTTTTTTTATGGTGCCATAAAATACCTCCCCGCTTAAGTGGTGCCTAATTTCTCTACTCACCCCTACAGCTGTTTTCAAACTGCTTAGAGATGGACAGAAGGCTGGGCTGAAGGTTGGATTCTCACCCTGACCTGAGCTCAAACTCGCAGCCTCTTGGTTGGGAAAGATCTATTGCTGCTGGTGATTAACCAGCTGTGCTAAAGCCAATTAAACAATAACAACAGAATATCAGAAAATCTCAGCTCAGACCAGCTTAGAAGGCTTGTTTTCGGTTTTCTTATTAGAATTGCCATAAGTCAGAAATGACTTGACAGCGTATATTCTCCATTCGCTGAAGCATTTTCTTCAACACAAGTCACCTAACTGAACTTTCATGGGATGCAGTATTTGCTTCACTTGTTGGAGCCCTCACATCATGACACACAATAAAAGTGAAATTCCTGCCTTTCCATAAGAACCCAGGACATCTGTTTACAAAAACCTCACACACAAATGTAGAAAGAAACTGATTCAAAAGAGATTACCAGACAAGGAAGAATTCTTGCAAAACAAGTGGCTATAACTTGAGTCTTAGAAAACATACACAATTTCACAAGAAACCACCAAATAAGGCTACTTCTCTTACTTGTCACGTTTCTCTGTGACGTATATGACTTCACTTAAAAGAATTAACATGCATTTTTTCAAGTGTATTTAGCTCATTCAGTTTTGTCAAGAATTTTCCCTTGTTTCATCTGTCAAACTCTTTAGTTTCTATGATATTTATTTGTTTAATGAGGAAATTAAGCTTTGCTGCTACAACCCAGGGCAAACAGGAAAAATGGAACTACACATACACAACATAGTGAGGTGTGCATGTTGAGTCAGAAGCAAGCCCATTTTCTTCAACAGATAAATCAGAATATTGGATTAGGATTGCAGAGGCTGAGGAAACCCGCCTTCAGATATCTAAGAATGATGAAATCTTCATTGGCCAGTGACTCTCTTTCCATCTAACCTACATGACAGGATTGTTGTAAAGATAAATTTCCATAAATTATATCATCATCAACGTCATCACCCCCCTAGGGTATCATGGTGGCTAACAATGACATGACACAATACAATAGAATTTTAAAAGAAATCCTCATATAATAATTTTTTTAAAAAATTAAACTATTGTGTCATGAGTGTGAAAGTTAAAATACAATTAAAATTACATTTAAAATTTAGACATACCCCCAAACTCCCATTCACAGTATGCTATCTTCAGCTCCTTACCACTTTATAAGAGAAAGAATGGGATAAAAAGTAGCATAAAGTGATAGTAAACATTATAAAAAGTACATGCTACTCCCCATCTGGTTTGTCTTTGCCTTCTTCTGAGGCTGAGAGACTGTGGCTTGCCTCAGGTCAACCCCCCTGTTACAGTGGCTCCATTGGCTGCCAGTCTGTTTCCGGGCACAATTCAAAGTGCTGGCTATGACCTTTAAAGCCCTAGGTTCAGGTCCAGGCTATTTGGCTGACTGGATTCCCTTGTACAAACCTGCCCAGGCCCTGAGATCTTTAGGAGAGGCCCTTCTCTCAGTCCTACCTGTCAGAGATTTCTGTTATCTACGATAATGTTCAAGATCCTTCAAGGTAGACTCCAGCAATACATCGAGCGAGAGTTGCCAGATGTACAAGCTGGGTTTAGAAAAGGTAGAGGAACAAGAGACCAAATTGCCAATATCCGTTGGAGAATAGAAAAAGGCAGGAAGTTTCAGAAAAACATTTATTTCTGTTTTATTATTCTAAAGTCTGACTGTGTGGATATGCCAGGAAACAATGCCCAACTGCTCATGGGAGGGAAGGATATTAGAGGCAAAGATGAAGTACTTTGGCCACATCATGAGAAGACAGGAAAGCTTGGAGAAGATAATGATGCTGGGGAAAATGGAAGGAAAAAGGAAGAGGGGCCGACTAAGGGCAAGATGGATAGAGCTTATCCTTGAAGTGACTGGCTTGACCTTGAAGGAGCTGGGGGTGACCACGGCTGACAGGGAGCTCTGGCATGGGCTGGTCCATGAGCTCAAGAGTCAGAAATAACTGAATGAATAAACAACAACAAAGTCCTTGAAGCTTCCCCAGCAGATGCTAGATAGAATGCAAGCTCCCCTCCTTGTAGTTGTGGCAGGAACACAAGACACCAGACACCAGATGCTTGTTCCAAACACAGGAAGGCTTTATATATTCAGTTGCAATATATACAAGATGTATACAAGAACCACCAGAGTATGGAAAAAAATGACACAACCTCCATCTCAAGCTTGGTTGGTGAGAATGAGAGAGCGGGACTTCTCAGTGGCTGCCCCTCGACTCTGGAACTCCCTGCCCAGAGAAGCCAGAATGGCCTCCTCCCTGCTGTCCTTCCAGCAGCAGGCTAAAACTTTTTTTAATTATACATGCTTTTAAAGAAGAAGGTTTTTAAGATAAGATCAGGGAGTGCTGTGGTTTTCAACTTTGTGTTTTATTGGTTTTTAATTGGGAAAATTTTTAATAGGGTTTATATTTAATCCTGTCTTAATGTTAGCATATTTGTATATTTTAAATTGTATGCTAATGCTATTATGTTAAGCCACTTTGAGTATCCTTCAGGAGAGATAAAATGGGGTATAAATAAATATAATAATAATGTCATCCAGTGGATATCTATGGACAAACTGGGATTTGAACTCAGTCTCCGGAGTCCTGGTTCATCACTTAAAGCACTACACTATACCATTCCTCCCTTTCACATACTGCTACCTAAATATTATAGCACCAAACATGTGCCATGAATTTATCTATATAATAAAGATGGGAAGATTTAAAACTCAGAATGGGAATCACATTTTTTTTCTTTTTAAAACAATGTTCATCACTTTGAAGCATCATCATCATCATCATCATCGTTCTGTCAGCTGTTATTGTCTCAGAAATTACTCCCCTCCAGGTCTATTTCTTTCACTGAGATTGCAAAATTAGATGTCATTAACTATGAAGAAAATGACAGGAAGAGTACCGTAATTTTGAGGATAAAAGCACAAATACTGGAGAAATTCTCTTCCTTCTCCCTATATACACACTGCTTGTTACTTTGAACTGTCCATCAGCCCTCCTAAACAGAGATTTAATGCAAAGATTGTGTTGCTGATATTTTATCACCGTATTTAACAAAATTGAGAGCCTTCAGCAGTACAGTGGAAATATTTTCAAAAGATTCTTAATAGGGATAAAATGCAACTCACTCAATGCGACTGCTTTTTTCAGATCTGGCACAACATTCAAATTGAAAAACAAGGTGGATCTAAGTGAACTCTGGATTGTGTACAGTGAGGAGAAAGAAGACAATAATGACATATCTTGTGGATTTACTCCCAACTGTGAAAACACCATCGTTTTGAGGTGGTCCACCAATGCCTGCATTGCATCCTTCAAGTGAGTCTCGGCCTTTTCAATTGCAGTTTGATGATGATTATCTGGTAAATAAAGTTGAAATTTGATGGTACCCGGATGCATCTACACTGGAGAATTATAGTGGTTCGACACCAGTATAATTGCAGTGGCCCAATGCTATGAGGGGAGTTGTGGTTTGATGGACCTCCAGAACTATTGGGCAGAGATAACTAAAGGCTTTGCAAAACCACAACTGCCATGGATTTCATAGCATGGAGCCATGGAGTTAAAGTAGTGCCACACTGCATTAAATCTACAGTGTAGCAGTACCCCTAGGTAAACAAACAATTCAACCCTTCTCATGGATATGCTGAGAGAAACAATATGTTTGGAAAAAATATTAAATGTGAATTTTGATACTGACTAGAACAAATTCAGAGACTAATGAGGAAAGAGGTGGAAGGGTTTTTGTCACAATCCTGAAGTTGACACATTTTGAAACTAAAGAAAATGTGTTAACAGTCACAATCCCTGGTCTAGACAATGTAACAACCTGAGATAACGGAAAGAACAGGGAAAGTGAGGGTGACATTGACCACAACCAGGGACAGTTCTCTAACAACAAGTAAGCCAAGTTATCGACTGGCTATAACGCCATGCTATAAGAGTATTCCTCTCCATTGGCGCCCCCTTGTAGTGGGGGAGAGAATTGCGTACCCTAATGAAGTTATGAGCTGTGCTGGCGGTGTCCACCGGTAGGGTCTCCCATGCCAGACAGGTCACAACCGAAGAGTCTGACAAAGAGCGTCAATGGGCAGGATGGACTCTCTAGCCTTTTCGCAACCATCCTAGGAGAAGGAAAACTGATTTCAAACCCGGGCAGATGGTGCTCGTGTAACCTTGTAAGGTCAACCATCTAGAGAAGGAAACTCAAATCAAACCTACGACCTGAGGACCTCGCTGCCATCGTTCAAGCTTGCTAGGCCCCGGCAGACAAACCTTTGGTTTATAGGGTGAGGCCAGTTCTGTGCATGCTGCACTCCACCAGAAAGGTTCATTGCACAGGCTCGAAGGACACATCCACCGCCGAAAAAGCATCAACGTGCTTGTAGAAAGCGTGGGATGAGTCCTTCCTAAGTAAGTATCTTCGTTCGGTAGTAATGCCAGAGAGAGGGAGAGAGTGAGAGAGAGAGAGAGAGCGAGAGAGGAGTAGTCAAGCCAGGAGTTTTGAAGACTTCTTAAAGTCTTCAAAACGCATGGCTTGAATATTCTTATAGCATGAGTCGAGTTAAATGTGCTTGTACTGATATATTCTCTCCTGAAGTTGCAGCTTTCAAGTATCATCAGATTTATTAATAAGCCTGGACTTAGGCAATCACTCTTTTCAGAAAGCCACAGAGTTCTGAGAAGCTCATACTGTTCTTCAGTTTATATGATAAGACATGGAGTCATTGTCTACAGTCACCAGAGCCATGTTAGGCAATCCTGCTACTCTTCCTCTTTGTCTCAACTGTCACATCCATGGTTGGTATTGTGTCATGCATCTTCCCCTAATTGCCACCGTATTCTAGTAAAACAAGACTGAATTTTGTTTCCTATTGTTTATGCCAACAGATAGAAGGAAAATGCAGTGAGCACAAAATGGTAGAGTTTAGACATAATTTCTTATAAATAATAAATTTGCCTTGAAACGTATTTGGGGTGGATACTACACAACTAAAATAAATAATAGCTAATAAATGCATAAATACATAAGTAATATCCACCTTTCTTCTAATCTGGAATCCAAGGCAGCAATTTCAACAAATCAAAAAAAAAAGATAAATAACATGCAAAAATAATTGGTAAAATGCCAAGAAAAGATACATGGAATTAATCCATATATATATGGATAAATGAGGAAGACCACATTTCAAATGGAAGGAAGATATGTCCCTGGATCTGTAGAACCTGAGGAGAGATGTTGATGATACAGTGACTTTGAAGTATCTCATTCATAGGGTCACCATAAGTCAATTTCAACGAGTGCATCTCTTACTTTCATCTCCACCTTTGCCAAGATAAAGGCTCCCATGTTATTCTGAGTTTCTGTTCTATGATACCTTAGGAACCAAAGCCAGTGGGTAGATTTCTGAGTTACAATCAGTCTGGTGTCTTCAGAAATAAAGGAAGACTATTGATTCTTCTTCCTGGTTTGCAGGGTTGGATGTAACCTAATGACAATTCACCATCCAAAGATTCACTCATTCGTGATCTGCATCTTAGGGCTGACCTTTTCCCCACCTCATGGCCCTAAAACCTGACCTATGATTTTGCCTCTGTCTTTATTTTCACTTTTTTATGTCCTGCTTTTACACCAGCAAAGCTAATGAGGAGTTCAAGGGAAGTCGAAAGCTTGCGTGCTTTTGAGTATTGCTTGACTGTGGGCTTTGTTTTGATTCATTCAGAAAACTACCTTTGTCTTACGACCTCATCAGACACCTGGCGGCAGAAGGTAGCAGCGCTCTGCTTCACCATGGGATGTTGGGAATCAATACCCCATGCCTCACATTGCCACGAGGGTGATCACATTGGGAGAGGCATGAGCACGCGGCTTCTCCCCATAAATTAGATGGCAATACAGGAACCCCCCTGTGTTGCTACAGTGACTGCATGCTTGTTCCACCCTCTTTCACCCATGGAGCTGGCATGACATAGCCTGATGGGCGCCCGCTGGTTCCATGGATGACCAGAGCTAGATCAGTGTATGCCATCAAATTTAGCTATGTATAATGAGGTTGTTAGTGTTTTTAATATACTTGCTGAATTAATATAGTGAAAAAACTGCCTGCAGGCAAAAAAAATCTTGCTTATATATTCTTCAGAGGACTGAGCAGAAAAAGAATAGATAATTTCATGCAGACAGATTTGACCAGTCCTATTCCCCAGTAGCAAATAATAACATGCAGGACTAGTCCAGAGCAAGAATGAGATTGGTGATGCTAACTGAATATTGTTCAACTACCGTGTTTCCCCGAAAGTAAGACACCCCCGATTGTAAGACATATCGGGGGTGTCAGTGGGGTCGGCTAATGTAAGCCGTACTCGAATGTAAGCGTGCCCGAGCTCACGAAGGGGGGGAGAAGGAGCAGGAGGCGGGGCGAAGCGGCGTCACGTCAGAGGCTTTGCCCAGCCTCCTGCTCCTTCTTCTCCCTCCCTTCGTGAGCTCGAATGGACGAAGGGGGGGGGGAAGAAGGAGTAGGAGGCGGGGCAAAGCGGCGACACGTCAGAGGCTTTGCCCAGCCTCCTGCTCCTTCTTCTCCCTCCCTTCGTGAGCTCGAATGGGCGAAGGGAGGGGGGAGAAGGAGTAGGAGGCGTGACAAAAGCGGCGACACGTCAGAGGCTTTGTCCGCCTCCCTGCTCCTTCTTCTCCCTCCCTTCGTCCAATCGAGCTCACAAAGGGAGGGAGAAGAAGGAACAGGAGGCTGGGCAAAGCCTCTGACGTGTCGCCGCTTGTCCCGCCTCCTACTCCTTCTCCCTCCCTCGCGAGCCTCGAATGGGCGAAGGAGTAGGAGGCTGCAGGGAGATCTCGCGGTTTCCTTGCAGCCGGCTCTTTGGAGAAGGGACGACAGGCAGGCAACAGGGCTGCCCTTTGCACCTGTCTGTCTTCCCTTCTCCCTTCGCCTGATTCCGCCCCTCCCTTCACTGAAGGGAAGAGGGGGCGGAGCCGCCGGGCGGCGAGGGAGAAGGCGCCGGTGGAAGTCCCGCCCCAGGGCGGCTCAGGCGCTTTCTCCGCCGCCCGGCTCCCATTTGGAGCGCGGCAAGCCGGGCGGCGGGGGAAGACGCCTGAGCCGCCGTGCCGGCAGGACTTCCGGCGGCGCTTCTTCCCTCGCTGGTGGCGGCTCCGCCCCTCCTCCCTTCACATAAGGGAGGGGCGGAACCGCGAGAGGGAGAAGGCGCTGCTGGGAGGAAGAGGAGGAGGATGGAAGGCGCCGCTGGGAGGAAGAGGACGAAGAGGAGGAGGATTCCGGGCCCCTTTTAAGCCCCTCTGGGAGCCTCTTCGCCCAGCCAGGAAGCCACGCCATGCCGCCCGAGGTAAGTCTTTCGTCTTACTTTCGGGGTACCGTCGGCTAATGTAAGCCATACCCCGAAAGTAAGCCGTAGTGGGGATTTTGGGGGTCAAAAGAAAGTAAGACGCTGTCTTACTTTCGGGGAAACACGGTAGCATAAGGAGCCATGAAGTTTATGAACAGATACATCTGGGACTCGAGCCTATTGCTTTGTCCCTAACAGTCATCCACTTTGGTGATAGTATTGAAGCTAGAACTAATTACAGAACAGTATACCATGCCATTTCCATATTGTCTCAAGACCATGCCTATTACAAGGCAAGACCTCTCAGCAGCTGCATTTTCCTAACACTGTGAACCTTGGCTGAACATGGAGAGCCCTTAACACAATATGTTAAACTGACATGCCTTTTGTCCCTTGAATGTCCTTTATTCCAGTCTCTATTTTGCATAATAGTATAATGCAGCAGCTGAATTATTTATTCAGTGGGTTCAAATAAAATGTTATTTTACAGTTGCAGTTTGAGAAACAAGCTGGAGCTGATGTTCAAATTATCTTTAAAAGATATTTGATCGTATTTATGGTCTCGCAAATACTTCTTAAAGTTTTGGATTGGTGAGCAACAATTTTTTCTTATGGGAACACTTCAGCAGATACCAAATAAGGCTGTTTGTAAGTGAGTGACCACATGTTGTCAGTGCTCTCAGAGGGAATGGTCTCCATTTAATTGATTTATCTGATAAATGAAGGGTATGGGGAAGCCAAAATTACTCTTTAAAAGGAAACATACAACTGAAAAAATGTTTTTTAACAAAGCAAATCTTTTTTATACAAGCAAACTCAAGCTAGATTTAAGGAGCAGGGAAGTTGTGTCACTAAAAAATGGTTATACCATGCACTTTGCAAGGCTATATTTTTGTCACTTCTGAATGTATGCAATTGTGTAAGCACCCACACATTCCCAAAATGATTATTTAATTAACTGAATAAAGTAAAGAGTGGGCAAACTGGTGAAACTGAATGCTAAAGCTGTCCTGGCAGATAACTACATTGAGGCAGTCACTTCATGCAAAAGATTTGGGAAATGATCTGTTGTTATTTACTTTATTTATATATGTTACTGCCAGGCATGAAGAGAAATGCTCTGGAGAGACCTTCAATATTATTCATACTGATGTCAGTGAGAGGGCAGGGACACAATTTTCTGCTCTTTAACATTAAAATACATTAAAATATATTTTATTTATTATTTATTTATTATAATTTACATCATTTATATTCCGCCCTTCTCACCCCCCAGGGGACTCAGGGCGGATTACAATGTACATATACAGGCAAAAATTCAATGCCATAGACACACAACATATATAGACAGACACCAGAGGCTATATTTAACATTCCAGATTCTGGACACCAGGGGGAGCTGTTGCATTCCTTCATTCATTTGCGTACTTCCTGGAGATTTTATGGCCTTGTAAATCAGTTAAAATTAGCCTCCCCACAAAGTCGTACCTAAATTTCTTACTTGACAGATGCAACTGTCTTTCAGGTTGCAAAGGTTGACAACAAGTTACACAAATTGGTCGAGAGATCACCCCGACCCGGGCAGGCTTCGAATTCATGACTTTCTGGTCAGTAGGTGACTCCCAGCCAACTGTGCCACAGTCCCGGTGCACATCTGCTTTACAAATTCTGCACAAAATTATGTTTTATGGTGCCACTCAGTTCCTTCTGTCAAATCAACTTGAGAAGTTGTAAGAGGCTATTCTCAGTCACACTGATATTTGCTGAAAAATGATATTTGCTTTTTAACTTTTAATGCGGAATAAATACAGTGTTCCCTCACTTATCATGGGTGTTACGTTCCAGGACCATCCTCAAAAGGTGAAAATCCATGAAGTAGGGGCACTATATATGTATATCAAGTTCCAAGGGTGCGGCAGAAGCGAGAAGAGATTGAAAGGTACCACGCTCTCTTTTTTTGCTAGCTATCTCTGCTTTGTTTTGCCATCACTCCTGATTGGCTGCCTCTCTCCCCCTTACACACTTCATCTTTGCCAGGAGGTGGGATTAGAACACCACTCTGAGCAATGGCAGCCATTCATAAACTTGGAAGCAAAAACCTGCAAAACAGCAAGTCCGCAAAAAAGCGAACCACGAAGTAGCAAGGAAACAC
The DNA here is from genome assembly GCA_030556195.1 of Anolis apletophallus. NCBI lineage: Eukaryota > Metazoa > Chordata > Lepidosauria > Squamata > Anolidae > Anolis > Anolis apletophallus. The sequence continues at coordinate 152,728,519 of JARBWK010000003.1, read as the reverse complement.
TGTAACTCCACAAAATGTATACTATAATCTTAGACTTTCAGTCATATCTCACTGGTGGCTCATTTTAGCTGAGAAAATAGTTGTTTCACTTCCTCAGAGACATTAGACATGGGCCTATAATGTGAAAGGAGTCCCCGGTGGTGCAGCGGATTAAACCGCAGAGCTACTGAACTTGCTGAATGAAAGGTTGGCGGTTTGAATCTGGGAAGCAGGGTGAGCTCCTGTTGTTAGCACCAGCTTCTGCCAGCCTAGCAGTTTGAAAACATGAAAATGTGAGTAGATCAATAGTTAATGCTCCAGCAAGAAGGTAATGGCACTCCATGCAGTCATGTCAGCCACATGACCTTGGAGGTGTCTATGGACAATGCCAGCTCTTTGGCTTAGAAATTGAGATGAGCATTTCCCCTTAATGTCAAAGGGAAACCTTTACCTTTATCTTATAATATTAAAAGAAATATTCAAATATTTTCAGTAAATTTCATTTCAAGCCTGTGGATCTCTACATATCTGCATATGCATTCACTTGCATATGCAGACTATATCTAAAGCAATGGCGAAAGTTTGGTCTGCAATGTGTCACCCATGATAGGTTAAACATATTTGAAGATTAACATGTGATGTTGGAATATTTGACTATTAAGATACAACCTTGAGCTACACCATCTTTGGTGCTGCTATACGTTACTGAAAGAAATGACACAAAGTCTCTGCCTGATCAACTGAAACAAAACTATTTGAGATATTAGTTCCGTGTTTTAAAAAATGCCTCTTTTCCTTAAAAAAAGGCAGAGTGAGAAACCCATAAATACATAATCTGCTCCTACATCCATACATCTTTTAACATTCCCCTGTGTCCAATTCATTTTAACATTTTCCAAAAGGTTACTTTGATAGGATGACCTGTGTTTCTGGATATTCTACCACTGTCTTAGGCTGAATTGATGAATTGAAAAAAATTGATGAGGAAGATCAACATGGAATTTTAAGTTAAAATAGATGAGATATGCAATAAAATATTTCTGTATAAAGTCCTTCTGTCCAGTATGTTTCTAAAGCATATTCTATCTGCTTCAATTCGACTTCAGCCACCGCAACAGTTCCTTAGCATGTCATACCATTAGTAGTTCATTCCATATTATTATTATTATTATTTGAAACACAACAAGACTAGTATACAGCAAACAAGGTCACTCTGCTGGCAGTTGTATTGGATCACACATCGGACACTTACCAAGTGTCTAGGACTGTGTGATGTATCAGTAAATAATGCATGCAGATCCCTGTAGGATGGTCTTTTGCAGCTGACAGGTGGTAATTTTGGCAGTGCCGATTGTGTTTAAGTGCAGGCCAAGGTCTTTAGGCACTGCACCCAGTGTGCTGATCACCATTGGGACCACCTTTACTGGCTTGTGCCAGAGTCTTTGCAGTTTGATCTTTAAATCCTCATATTGTGTCAGCTTTTCCAGATGTTTCTCTTCAATCCTGCTATTGATGATCCATACTTGGTTTTTAACACGATCATGAGGTCAGGAGTATTTTGCTCCAAAACTCTGTCAGTCTGAATTCGGAAGTCCCAGAGTAGTTTGAAATGTTCATTTTCTGTAACTTTTTCAGGCTTGTGATCCCACCAGTTCTTTGTCATAGGCAGATGGTATTTGTGACAAAAGTTCCAATGAACCATCTGAGCAACGGTGTTATGCCTCTGCTTGTAGTCTGTCTGTGTGATCTTCTTGCAGCAGCTGAGGATGTGATCTATTGTTTCATCTGCTTCCTTGCAAAGTCTACACTTGGGATCTGTCATCGACTTTTCAATTTTGGCTTTGATGGCATTGGTTCTAATAGCTTGTTCTTGGGCTGCCAGAATAGGGCCCTCCATCTCCTTTTTCAATGTTTCATTTGTGAGCCACATCTATGTTTTTTCTTTGTCAATTTTGCTCTCATTTTTCCCCAGGAACTGTCCATGGAGAGCCTTCTTTCGCCAGTTTTCTCTTCTGCTCTGTGTTGTATTTTTACAATATCCCCTCTTTGTCTTTTGCACGTTAAGCAGTTTTCTACTATTGACTTCTATCAATGTTGGTTCTTGACTGCCTTTCACATAATCTGTCAGTGCATGTTTCTCTTCTTCTCTCATTTGTTTCACTTGCAGAAGCCCCTTGCCTCCTGATTTTCTGGGCAGGTAAAGTCTGTTGACATCACTACATGGGTGTAATGAATAGTGGACTGTCATAAATTTTCTTATTATTATTATTTGCTTTCTTTATGCCCTGCCTTTCTCATCCCATTGGGGGACTCAAGGCGGTTTACAGCTCCGGCAAAATTCAGTGCCACATAAAACACAGTCATAAAAACATCAACTAAACAATTAAAATAGTTAAGCAAATAAATGCACATATTAATAACAGAGTTTAAAACATATAAAGTGTATAACACAATTCTTCAATAATCCTTGCTCATAATCCATATTGGGTTATTCTGATTCATTTGCTCTCAGTTCATCCCCCTTCTCCCACTAAAATTTGTTGAAGGGTACTTATACAAACTATAAGATGATTACCCATCTTTACCAAGCCTGCTAATATCTCCCACTTATGTGTTGATGGTGCTGTTTGGGCTATGAATCAGCAGTACCGAAGCTTGAGGAAGCCAATAAGGTGTGTTGATTAGGATGTTGGACTAGGACTCCAGAAGACCAGAGTTCAAATTCTTAATCAGCCATGGAAACCCTTGAGCAAATCTGACTCTCTAAGCCTCAAAAGAAAGTTGTGGCAAACCTCCTATGAATAAATCTTGCCAAGAAAATCTTGTGATAGGGTCACCATAAGCCAAAGTAAACCTGAAGGCACCTAGCAAGACAACAACTCTGGCCCGAGTTCTATAAATCAAAATAATTATAAGGTTTCTATAAAATAATGAAGAAAAGATAGAAGGTATATATCCTTTTATATCTATATATATAAAAAGAGAAGGTCTGTTTTTGACGCTCATAGACAAAGAAACTATAAGTCCCAGAACCACGATACTCGACAACAGTCACAAACATACCCACAGGAACATTCGTGGTGCAAAGACCCGGCCCTAGGTCCCTCACAACACCCCCAAACACAACCCCCTCAAAACCGGCAACGTTCCTCCCACCCCGCCCTCTCCGCTGCCAGCGCGAACGTTTAGAACACACGCACATGGCAGCCAAAGTCCCACAGCTCGAACAACCATCCCTCCCCCCTTCCCATGGCCCCGACACAACAGAAAACCAACACACACTTCCCCTCCCCACGCACATGGCGCCCAAAAAAGCCGCTCAATGCACACACACGCGCCGCAACAAAAAACCTCACCCTTCCCACCAGCATGAAAACACATGTACACAACAATCCCTCCCCCTTCCCACGGCCACGACACAACAGAAACCACACACACACTCCCCCTCCCCCACGCATGGCGCCCAAAAAGCCGCTCCAATGCACACACACGCACGCCGCAACAAAAAACCCCACCCTTCCCACCAGCATGAAAACACATGTACACAACAATCCCTCCCCCCTTCCCACGGCCACGACACAACAGAAAACCCACACACACTCTCCCCCCTCCCCAAGCACATGGCGCGCAAAAAGCCTACCCACGACATACTCCCCCAAACACGCCAGGCCGCCTCCCTACCAATAGCATTCTTACCACATTCCACCCACACTTCCATCACCACTACACACTTCTCCTCACCTCCTTCCCGCACTGTACAATCCACACACACGCCCCACTCAACACCAGACACTCACAAACTTCCCTTCCCTTCCACGCCAAACTTCCTCACACGCTCAGCCGGCGCCATCTTCCCTCCAAGCATCCAACTACACTTCCCAGGACCCATTTCACCAAAGCATGGACACCGCACGTGCGCCCTCTAAAAAAAACCACCCACCCGCAAAAACTACATTTCCCAGTACACTTTGCAACTACCGATGACAACCACACATGCGCACATCGATACATTCAAAAAATACACCCGCGAAACCGCCTGACTGAGCACCGATCTCCAGCCATCCTCCTTGCAAAGGTCCCCCTTCAGCCCACCCTGTGGCAGGGAACTGGTGAAGGGGCAGTGATGGCGCTGGCGCCATGGCCGCCTCTTCCGGCCCCTTCTCGCTGTCCTCCATCGCCTCCGTGCTGCTCCCTGAAGAGGAGGGCGAAAGGGGCCCGCACGTTCTCTCTCCCTTCCCCCTCCTCTTCTGGGAGCGGAAGAGAGGCGGCGGAGGACAGCGAGAAAGGGCCGGAAGAGGCGACCATGGTGCCGTCGCCATCGCACCCCCCTCGCTACTTCCCTGCCACAGGGTGGGCTGAAAGGGGACCTTCGCAAGGAGGACGGCTGCGGTGGAGACCGGTGCTCTGCTCGGGCCCACCTCCTCCACCTCCTCCTGTGAAACGGGCCCACGCGATCTCTCTCCCTTCCCCTCCTCTTCTGGGAGCGGAAGAGAGGCTCCGGAGGAGAGCACGAAGGCAACGAATGAGGCCCTCCACCTACCAAACGTCCCCCTTTGCCCCCCCCTTCAACACAGAGGTGGCTAGGAAGGCCCATCAGGGAGCAGAACAGACGGACAAGGAACAGACAGGCAAGCTTACAAAAAAAACCCCATAATCATAATGAACACAACAAACTCCTGCACACAAGAACACAAACCCACACATGTACACACATATACACATATAGAGACACACATATATATACATAAATACACATACATACACACACACGTCAACAAACACACACACATATATACACACACATACAAATATATACATACAAAAATATATATATACGCACATACACATACATACACAAACAGATATATTAACACACACAGATACCCCCAAATATAAACAGACACAAATACATACACACACACCAATATAAACAGACATACACGCATACATACACACAAGCATACACATATATACACACACACAACACATGCTCACATCATTTCAAACCCTTACATAATAAGACTTTCCCTCATCTCCTACATAGGGCACAGCAACGCGTGCCGGGTTCAGCTAGTAGTTGTATAATCTTCCCCTAGAAAGGGGTCCTGATTTGCTATTCAGTCCAACATTGTGTGGGGAAAGGTAGCCTTTTAAGGTCAACACAAGGGCATTTTGATTTAAAATACTCAGCTGTGCCAATTTGGGGTCTGTTTTAAAACAGCCATAAGAATAAGAACAGCTGCTAATAGCAACACAATACACAGACCATAATCTGCTTTAAAGATAAATCTTATTTATCAGCGACATTTTGATGAATGGGGAGAACTTCATATTTTTTTTAAAAACACATTCTGTCTTTTCTCAGTGAAACTGTGTACAAATTACACAATTGGTTACATCAAGTAACAATGTGAAAATACACACCAATATCTAATGTTTAGTGAACTTAGCTCCACTAGACCCAGTGGCTTCAGCACATCTATTTCTGTTGGATTGAGCTTACTGTGCCTAATTTGCTGGAGCATTTACAAGGATGGTCAGATAATAAATTGTGCTCATCCTAGTTTTAGAGACATAGGGCAGCATTCTGTCAATAACATGTACAAGTGTTATTCCACCTTACATAAGCCTTGTTTGTTCATTGCAGAGGTTGGTATTTCTTTCCTTCCACCACAATGAATTTACACACACACACATATATCCTAGGTGCTAAGTTGGAGAGGTACTGCCTAACCTCCCAAAGACATTCTATTGCTGATGGACAGCAGAAGATATCACAGATGCATTCAGATGTGTTCCCATGTGTTCCCATAGCCAGACAGGCCAATGATATAATCTGCTGAAACCTTCAGAGACCCCAGAGGATCTTGGTGTCTGGTGTCTTTGGTCTGCAGCTGACTCTGAAAACATAGCCAGATATCTAACTGACATACATACTCCACTTTGCACTAGCCAGGGAATGGTATTGGGAAGGCCTGTGACAGTGACATGGTGACTCTTGGGGTTGCGTGCAGAACTCTTATTCTACTCATCCAACCCTTTGTATGCAAGATCAATGCAAGATGTTTTGACACATGAGGCATCAAATCGCCTATATACTCCTCTGTATCTCCTTCCTGGGAATAAAAATACAGTAGGTCCTCAGTTTGATTCCATGAACCTCTATGGCAGTGTTTCCCAACCTTTTTTGAGCCGCGGCACACTTTTTACATTTGCAAAATCCTGGGGCACACCACCAACCAAAATGACACAAAATGGCACTCGAACACAGTAATACATATAGTTAATATGTTTTAAATGTATTTATACACTCAGTGTGAAACATGGGCCTGTTTTGATGAACTCAACATAGATATCCTGGCAGGAATGGCAGAAAGACACAAACTTCCCACACAGAACTCGCATAACCAAGAGAAAATGCTATAAGAGTTTGGTGGGCATTGATCTTGAGTTTTGGAGTTGTAGGTCACGTATATCCAGAGAGCACTGTGGACTCAAACAATGTTGGATCAGGACCAAACTTGGCATGAATACTCAATATGCCCAAATATGAACGCAGATGGAGTTCAGGGGAAATAGACCTTGACATTTGGGAGTTGTAGTTGCTGGGATTTATAGTTCCCCTACCATCAAAGAGCATTCTGAACCCCACCAATGATATTAGGCAAGAGGAGGTCTCTACTTGGGGAAAGGGAGGCGGGCCTTCCCAATGCATGGAGAGGGAGAGACCAAGTAGACAACGGGTGGGAGGGGGTGTTTGTAATTTTGTGTCTTTATCGAGGTAGGTTTCTTAGGGTTTTTATACTTCAACACACTAGACTCCCCCCCCCCCCCGAGATTCCAATTTCCCACGGCACACCTGATGATCGCTCACGACACACTAGTGTGCCCCGGCACACTGGTTAGGAAACACTGCTCTATGGATACCAAAAAATAATGATTGCTTGTCCTGTTATATACAATGGTATAGTCAAATGGCATTCTTTATATTAAATTGCAAAATCAAAGTGCCCTTTTTGAATTTGTTGCAATTATTGTGGTGGTGATTGTTAATATTTTAAATAATTGATGGTTGAATCTGTAGATATAGATGATCAACTGTACGATATAGGAATCATCATCCCCATGGGCTATCACTATAAGTATGATTACCTTCCAAGGGTAGAGTCTTGATGGTGAGTCCGCAAATTACTGTAGAAGTTCATTCTGAATCTGCATAGTGTTTCACAATACATCTTCAGATGGAAGGCGATCCTGACAAGGGTTTGCTTGACGTGCCTTCTTCTTGACATGATTCCCCCTCTATTTGTACCTCTTCAAAATCCACAGCACTGTTGGTAACAGCTGACCTCCAGCTAAAGAGCCCTGGGGCCAGGTCTTTCCAGTTCTCAGTGTTTATGCCACGGTTTTTAAGATTACTTTTAAGCCCATCTTTAAATCTCTTTGGCTGTCCAAAGAGTGAATGGGTATTCGGACAATGTGGCCAGTCCAGTGAAGTTGATAACGGAGTATCATTGCTGCAGTGCTGGTGGTCTTTGCTTCTTCCAGAATGCTGATACTTATCTGCCTGTCTTTCAAAGAGATTTGAAAGATTTTTTTGGAGGCAACACTGATGGAATCTTTCCAAAAGTTGAGAATAATGTTTGTAGACAGTCCATGTTTCATAGCCATAAAACAGGGTTGGAAGGACAATAGCTTTATAAACAAGAATCTTGGTAACATAATTTTTTAACTATTTGCTAACCTTTCTGATTATATAAAATCTTATAACTGAGGTAAGAGAATTTAGAGGGGGAAAATAAGCTCTGATCTTTATTTGCTGTCACTAATGAGGAATATCATAAACAATTATTTTTGCTTGGATCCATTTCTCCAAAATCCAAAGATTTAGATCAAGCATATACTCTAATTGAAATGTTCTACATATTCCCATCCCCGCTTTTACAAATCCTTTCTTTCCTCGGAATAATGCCCTGGAGTGTCCTTCTTAGGGAGCAGCGAATGGGAGGAGTGAGGAGTGCTGCCCTCTTTCTCCTGGTGGACCTCCACTTCTGCCTTGCTTTATCACACAACTCACATTCTTCTCCTTCCCTGGAACCGTATCACACCTTTGCAATGCCCCTACACTTGTTCTTTGCACTCTGCAGCATTGCCTATTTCACATTTGTCAAACTCAAGATCCACAATTTTTATTTATTTATTTCGGGATTTTACCCTGCTCTTCTCAACCCCCAAGGGGGGGACTCAGAGTGGCTTACAGTACAGCACAATTTGATGCCCACTTAATAACAATATAAACCCCCAAACCCTTCAACAATTAAAATACATTAAAAATACATTAAAATACAACTACATTAGCACCATACACATTCACTCTGGATTAAAACAATGTTCAGTCCATAAAAACATTGGCCATAATCACCCACTTTCATTAAAAACCAATCTAAAATGCTGCCTTGTGCTGCTGTACAAATGCCTGGTCCCACAGCCAGGATTTTACAATGGTGTTGGGTTGTTATTCCCGCGGATTCAGTGACCCTTTAAGGGCAACCATAATGCTGATGTGGCCCTCAATGAAAATGAGCATTATAGGATGTATCTACACTATATAATTAATGCAGTTTATCCCACTTCAACTGCCATTGCTCAATGTTATGGGATTCCGGGAGTTGTCATTTGGTGAGGCAGAATAGGCTAACATTCATGTTTCCATTGCACTGAGCCATGGCATTTGAAGTGATGTCAAACTGAATTGATTCTATAGTATATATGCATCTTTGGCTTCCCTTTCATCCTTTTCCTTCCTCCCCTCCCTTCCTACTCATTCCTTTGCCTCACCTCTACTTCATCACACTAGAGAACGAATCCACTTTAAATCCGGTTTCTGCCTTCCGCAGAATTCTGGGGCTTGTAGTTTTGTGAGGCTGTTAAAGGCTCCTCCCTAAACTACAAACCCCAGAATTCTACAGGAGGCAGCAACCGGATTTAAAGTGGATTCATTCCCTAGTGTGATGAAGGCCACTTATCCCCACACAATGCTCCTCTGTCTTTATTCTTGCACTGTGCTGCTCACATTATCCCTCCCTCCCTTGTATCTTATGCTCTGGTATTTCTCTCTCTCTCTCTCTCTCTCTCTCTCTCTCTCTCTCTCTCTCTCTCTCTCTCTTAGCCAACTCTCACCTCACCTTGCACCCTCCCAGTTGAATCCTTTCTTGCATCTTGTACTCTGCTGTTCTCACTACTAACACTTACTTCCCTGCCACCTGAAACGCCTGGGTGGACTTATTCCTTCCTGAACAATTTGAAGGAACCTTCCCCCTCCTTCCCCATATCTCAGCTTCTAAAAGGGGTAATTAAAAAAATGAAAGCTTTGAGCTTGGGTAAAGTGATAGTTCAAACAAAAACTGGGTGCCCATAAACCAGATAAAACCCCAGCTATCTGGATGGTATAGCAACCCTATCCCTTAACCTCAGGTTTTGGATCTGAAATCTCAGTGTCCATATCAGTGATTCTTAACCCGAGGGCCACGGACCACCACTGGACTGCAAGGATGAAAATCTGGTCCATGAGCCTCCTTCCTTTTTTATTTGTTTTATTTTATTTATTTCCTTCCTTTCACGCCGCCAGTCATTTATTCCCTGTCGCTGAACATGGTGTATGTTCTATATCCGAAACTAGATATAGATGTGGTCTATCTAATGCAATTTTCTGAATAAGTACCTCAAAAAGAATCTGATTCGTAACCCTTTTGTTATTCATGTTGGAGAGTGGTCCCTGGTCAAAGTGGTCCCTGCTCAAGTGGTCCCTGGTCAATGTGGTCCCTGGTCAAAAAAAAGGTCGGGAACCACTGGTCTATATGGGGCATAGCATTAAGCTGCAATAAACACAGAGGACATTATGCAATATGTGCTGACCACAAGGTCATAGTCATACAATATGAAAATGCCTGCAGCACCCCACCAGAAAGATTAGGAGACCACACAAAGCATCATGAAAATAATAGAGCTGATACTTGAATGCTGCTGTCACGCTAAGCAGCCAAAACCATTAGGAAAAATACAGAAGGAAAGAAAACGAAACCTGTGCTCTCTGTGTGCTTACGCAACTGCTCTCTTGTTTGGTCAATGTTTTTGTTGTTTCCCTGGAGACCAGTTTTTTCGACTCTGACAAAGCTAGAATACATACTATATATGAACATTCAGAAGCATTGGTCCAGAACCCTCCTTGTTTTACTGCGCTATAAATGGGGTTCGAAATGTCAATGCCAAAGCAGCATCCTTTTGTCTGTCAGACTATGCTAAACCTTTGTTGTTTTCTCATTAGCATAACATTGACACAAACACAGATTTGTAGCCCTTTGCTCTCCCATGCAACCCCTGCCTGTAACGGTCATTGGGGCGCCTCAAGAGTTGGTTAAAAGCTCTATTGAAACTAGCAAACATTGGCCATGGCTTGGATTTTCCCATTTGGGGTTTCACAAAAGAAGTCAAACAGATGCTTGGTGAGGAGGGGAGGGGGAGAGGATGTCAGCAATCTTCCTTTTTTTGTTGTTTTCCCAACTCTTACTACCTTAGCTGTCCACAGTAAGGAACAGGGTGTTTCCTACAGTCACACAATGTATATTGTTAAGTTTTCCTTTATTCACAGCATTTTTAAGACTGGCATTTCACATTGGGGTGCTTCAGAAATACTGCTCAAGCAAGAACAATAATCTGGAAGCACAGGAATCGATAGCCTTTATGCCCTCCAATTCATAGCCATTCATTTCCAAAGGCAGCTTACAAAATAAAATCTGAGATAAAAATACAACATTAAAGCAGTTAATAATGTTTAAAATTATCTTCACCAGAGAGGTTTTGACAAGCTCCTCAAACATTGAAAGTAAGCCTGAGAGAGACTGTGGACAGATTTCCACAGAAAGCTCTTTCAAGGGAGAAATCTTCACTTAGCCGCATCTACATAGGCATTATGACCCAGATGCACCCTGTGTTTCCCCAATGTCGTCTCCACAATATTTCTCTATTTCCAGTAATAATAATCTGGTTCAGCCCTGCATTAGGGGTGTATCTATATTATAGAATTAACCTACCTTGACATCCCCTTTAACCACCATGGCTCAGTGCTATGAAATTCTGAGCATTGGTTTTTGTTGATGCACCAACTCTCTTTGGCAGAAACTGTAATGCCAGTGACTCCGCAGCATTGAACCATGACAGTTAAAGTGGGGCAAAGGAAACGTTGGGGGATACTCAAGGGTTTGCTTGAAACTCCAGAGTATATGCCTAGCTCTGAGGCAGCGTAAATAGCAGGACTGGTTCCAATTCAGACAAGTCTGCTGTCTACATGGGGCATTGGGACCATCGTCTTATCCCTGTGCTCATCAGCACAGGGAAAAGGAGAGCTATTGTGTCTGTGTCACTGCCATCACTGCTCCCCGATGGATGCAGAGCTCTGTCAACTCCTGGTCATTGTGGGCACCCTGCACTGATAGCAGCATCTGTGTCCACAAAACCAAAAAGAAAAGTGGGGGGAGTGGCTCCATCTTGCTTCCAGGTCATGCAGACACCTTTGCTGGCCTTGAAGGTGGCCACATACAGCTTCCTGAACTTGTTGTAATGGTGGGTTGGCATCTGAAGGGCTGAGGGTCTAAGCCTGGTGAATCCTTGTAGATGCCAACCCACCACTACAGCAGGTTCAGGAAGCTGCATGTGGCCACCTTCAAGGCCAGTCAAAAGCATTTTGACTGGATTTTCCCAGCAACAATATATTGTGGTGAGCTGGAGGTATGTGAGTGTATAATGTAGCTTCCAGAGCCTACATCCAACCAATTATGGGCCATCCTATCTTTCTGATCCTGCTTCTCCCAGTGACACACACACCTTAGCCCCAGTCAAGGTTATTCTTTAAAGAGTATGTTTGGTAATTACACCACATTTTCAGTCCAGTTAGGTATGTGATGTCCCTCATACTAATGGAATTAACTTTCAAAAGTGACAGGAAGTGATCTGGGGCCAAAAATGTGGGTGGGAGAGTTCTAGATGTTCAACCATAGATTGTGAAGGACATAATGCGGGCTGTCCTTTGCAAAGCTTTGGGGTATGTAACTACGGATCAACACCGATATCTCCATTGTCTGGACTCTCCTTGTGAGATCAGAGGTGACCCCCCCCCCCAAGGACTCTGTAAAACATAGTTCAACATCAGGGAATTCATAGTTTTGCCAAGGACACCAGGCTGGAATGATCCCATAATCCTCTATCTCTCTCCCATGTGGGAACCTAAGGCTCTTTCCATGGCCCCACATGGCAACACCCATGTAACCCAAACTTTATGAACTTTTATGGACTTTGGGGGGCTGTTGTGGCTTTCCCTTAGACCCTGCATGATTCCCCCTCTCTTCCTATGAATTCCTTTTATGTTCCCTTACCCCATTCCCCATCCTCTATGTATGTATCTATATAAAATATGAAGGGTAAAAACCACTGTTTTCATAAAACCAGCAACTCTCGAGACTCTGGAAGCCCCTCCAACATTTCCTGAGTTGATAATCCCCTGACAAAAGGTTTTACCAAGCCCACTTGCATGGACAATAGATAAATGGCCCTTATCAAAACCAGGCTTCAGAGGGCAAGGCAAGACCACCTGCAATAATAGGATCTATGGACACTTTAATCACTCAACACAAAGGGCATCTTCCTCAGGAACTTCGCTACAGCCTCTCCATTGTGTCAATCCTAACCGGCCGAAACCAACCCCAAACTTCTTCAATGGACTCCATATCCTAGGACTGTAAAGACAAAGGACCTAGCCTCTAGGGGCTAGACCAAAATGTGAATTCAAGAAGTCAAATAATAACCCTGGGTAGGCTTGAGCCATTTAGCAAACAGTCACTTTAATCCAGTCCACTAGACATTTCTTCATTGTCTCCTTGTTGCCCATCTTCCTTCCACCTCATTGGCTGAGAGGCCAAAGCAGGGGTCAGGCCGCCATTGGCTCTCCTACTGGCTTACTGATGCCACAGCCAATCATAACAAAACCATCTGGGGGGACGTGGGAACTTTTGAATCTGAAGACTATATAGGTTGTATCTCTCTGCCCAGTGGGCATGTCGATTTTTATGGCAGGCTACTGCCATCGTTATCCTTTCCAGCTGGAGAGAAATAAAAACCTCGGTGGATTTTTCTTCAACTTGGTGAGATTTTTTCTGGAATACTGGCTTCTCTTTCTCACCAGGCAACCCACAATGGCTTGAGTCTATCCACAGCCATTCTAAATTGCTTAACAACACTTGTGGATGCATTGGTGGGAACTACATTTATGAGCGCTCCCACTTCCAAATTTAACACCTCTGTTTTTATGTGTTCTTCCATGGCACATTCAAATGAACTTCTTTATCATGGTTTGTTTGTGGGGGTTTTTGCTTATCTCGATTGGATTTGTACTTCACAATTTTATTATTTTATGGTGCTTGATGTCCATGAATCAAATTCAGGTGCCTTTGTACACAGGGCATGTTGCAAAAGCATTTTAGCCATATTGCAGCTTATAACCTAGCACACTTCTAAATATACATGGGAGGGAGATCAGTGGGAAAAGGCGTTTACTGAAGGGAACTGTGCATGGTGCAGTTGCTCATATCAGAGTGGAAGATAATGGGAAGCACTGAAACATACCAAAACCACAGATACAAATCCTCACAGGATGCTGAAGTATATAGTTTAATTTACTAACAGTATATAATGTAAAGCACTCCAGTGATCTCACATACAGAAATGTGCCCAATCTAATTTAACAGTAAATGCCAATGATTTTTTCAGAAGGAAATCCTACTGTATTCAGTGGGTAAGTGTGCTTAGGACAGCAACCTGTTGGGGAACTTCACATTTGTGAATCATCCCATTGATTTAAATAAGAATGAAATCCAACTAACATAAGAACATAAGAACATAAGAAGAGCCATGCTGAATCGGACCTCAGCCCATCTAGTCCAGCATTCTGTATCACACAGTGGCCCACCAGTTGTACACGGGGATCTCGAGCAGAAGGGAGGGCAAAACCCTGACCTGCTCCCGACCCCCCACAACCAGTACCCGGGGAAATCCTGCCTACCTCAACCAACTCCGAGGTGGCACTTGAATGTCCTTTTCAGTAACTACCGATACACTTGGTATCCATGAATCTGTCTAATCCTGACTTGAAGTTGTCCAGGCTGACAGCTGTCACAAACTCCTCTGGAAGAGAGTTCCATAACCCAATGACACTCTGGGTGAAGAAATATTTCCCTTTGTTAGTCCTAATTTTCCCTACCTTGGAGTTTCAGGGAGTGCCCTCTAGTCCTAGTGTTTTGTGACAAAGAAAACAGTTTTCTTTATTCACCTTTTCTATCCCATGCATGATTTTATACACTTCGATCAAGTCACCTCTTAAACGCCGTCTTTCAAGGCTGAAAAGACCAAGGCGTTGCAACCTGGTTTCATAAGGGAGCCGCTCCATCCCTTGGATCATTCTTGTTGCCCTTTTCTGTACCTTTTCCAGTTCCGTTATATCCTTCTTAAGGTGCGGAGACCAGAATTGTACACAGTACTCCAAATGTGGCCTTACCATCGATTTGTAGAGAGGTAATACAACATTTGCTGACCTATTTTCGATTCCCTTTCTGATCATGCCTAGCATAGAATTTGCTTTTTTCACTGCTGCTGCGCACTGGGTTGACATCTTCATTGAGCTGTCCACCAAGACCCCAAGATCCCTTTCCTGGTTTGTCTCGGAAAGCTTTGACCCCATCAATTTGGAGGTGTAGTTGGGGTTCTTTGCCCCGATGTGCATGACTTTACACTTGTTTAGGTTAAAATGCATTTGCCACTTTGTTGCCCATTCACTCAATTTCGAGAGATCTTTCTGGAGCTCTTTACAATCAGTTTCATTTTTAACTACCCTGAACAATTTAGTGTCGTCTGCAAACTTTGCTACCTCAGAATTCACTCCTACATCCAGATCATTAATGAATAAATTAAAAAGTAACGGACCCAAAACTGAACCTTGGGGTACGCCACTTCTCACCTCTTTCCACCCAGAGAAATGTCCGTTTATTACCACCCTTTGTTTCCTACAGTTTAGCCAGGTTCCAATCCAGGACAAGACCTGTCCCTGATTCCATGGCTGAAGAGCTTATTTAGGAGCCTTTGGTGAGGGACTTTGTCAAAAGCCTTTTGAAAGTCAAGGTAAACAATATCAATTGGGTCCCCTTTATCTATGTGTTTAGTTACACCCTCAAAGAATTCTAACAAGTTAGTAAGACATGATTTGCCTTTGCAGAAACCATGTTGATTTTCCTTCAGCAATGCCTGTTCTTCTATGTGCTTAGTAATTTTTTCTTTAATAATGGTTTCCATCACTTTGCCTGGAACTGAGGTTAGACTAACTGGCCTATAATTTCCTGGATCACCCTGGATCCTTTCTTGAAGATCGGAGTTACATTTGCCTCCCTCCAGTCCTCGGGTACAGTGCCTGATCTTAGAGAAAGGTTATATATTTTGGCTAGAATTTCAGCAATTTCACACTTGAGTTCCTTAAGAACTCTGGGGTGGATGCCATCTGGCCCTGGTGATTTGTTGACATTTAGTTTAGTAAGGCATGTGAGAACATCTTCCTTGTTTATCTCTATCTGGTTTAATTCATTTAATTCCCTCCCTGAAAAAACTGACTCAGCTGCAGGCATATGTTGTCTGTCCTCCTGTGTGAAAACTGAGGCAAAGAAGTCATTTAGCCGCTCAGCAATCTCCTTGTCTTCGCTGATTTTCCCTTTCTGACCATTGTCGTCGAGTGGCCCAACTGCTTTTCTAGTTGGGTTTCTACTTCTGATGTACTTAAAGAAGTTTTTGTTGTTTTTTTTAATATTCTTTGCTATGTGTGCCTCAAAATCTCTCTTGGCTTTCCTGACTGTTGCTTTGCATTTAGTTTGCCAGATCTTGTGTTCCTTTCTGTTCTCCTCGGTAGGAAGAGCCTTCCATTTCTTAAATGAGTTTTTCTTCTTTCCAATCACATCTTTTACTTCATTTGTAAGCCATACTGGTGTCCTTTTGGACTTTCCATGCCTCTTTCTTTTTATTGGAATGCATTTTAGTTCGGCCTGTTTTAAGGTATTTTTAAACAGTTTCCAAGCATTTTGGAGGGATTTGATTTTTTACTGATCCTTTTAGTTTGTTCTTTACAATTTTTCTCATTTTGGTGAAATTCCCTTTGTTTAATGTCTCTGTGTTAGTTTTCACTGACAGTTTGCTATCCAAACTTACGTTGAAGGTTATTGTGTTATGGTCACTGGTACCTATGGGCTCAGCTACAAGGACATCTTGAACGAGATCTTGTTCATTAGTTAGCACCAAGTCCAGGATCCCCAATTGGTCTGTGTGGAGAATTTAAGAAGTGAATCTGTTGTATTGTGAAAGGCTTTCATGGCTGGAATCACTGTGTTGTTGTGAGTTTCTGGACTATATGGCCATGTTCCAGAAGCATTTTCTCTTGATGTTTTGCCTGCATGTATAGCAGGTATCCG
This sequence comes from Anolis apletophallus, assembly GCA_030556195.1. Taxonomy (NCBI): domain Eukaryota; kingdom Metazoa; phylum Chordata; class Lepidosauria; order Squamata; family Anolidae; genus Anolis; species Anolis apletophallus. The sequence continues at coordinate 152,711,987 of JARBWK010000003.1, read as the reverse complement.
CAGAGGTTGTGAGGTCTGTTGGAACACATTACTATCTTTACTACAAAGCCAGCATTTAGGAGGGAACCTTTATCCAGATCCCCCCAAATTCAAGAAACAGATGGCCAATGCACTTCTTAATAAAAGGTTAACTTTTCTGTTTGACAACAAACTCTAATAGAAAATGGGAAACGTTACTTGCTCACCAAATAGCATGGGATGTTTTTTGAGAAATCGATTTTATCCTGAAATATTCAGAGAATGAAACCGGCTGTCCAAGTAGTTTGAGCCACGTGTTGCCATCCAGCACAGCTGTAGGGAGCTGATACAGAGAAGGCTAGTTTACTGCCTGATTGTTTGCATTTTGTTGGTTCCCTATGAATGCCGTGCTGCTTGCTGTGCTTCTAAGTAACTTTATTGAAGTCTACAGCCTGAGTCATTTTTTGCTCACCAGCATCTGCTGCCATGAGGTGTGAAAATGGTTTTGGCAGCTCCTGCTGCTTTCCCGAGAGCATGCTCACTCAGCCAGCTACAATAAACCCCTTTGCTTCTCCAAAAGCCTCTTCCCAGCCTAGTGACCATTGTTCCTCTTCCATCTGGTGCTGTCTGCCTGCCACCAGATCTTGTAGCAGCTGCTATATTTTAGCATTGCAGTTTTCTGTGCCATTTTACAGGATTAGACAGGATTTAACAAACACTCAGTCTTATTTCTTTAAAAGTCACCTGGCAATTCGATTTCCTGAGTGATCCAATTTATATATGAATATCTCAGGAGATCAAGTTTGTGATAAAGACACTAGCCCCGTGAAAAAAGAAATCCTCTGCATGTGCTTCACTGTTGCTTTCCAAATACTATATTCTATTTTGGGGTTGTTTTTTTTTTAAAAAAAGGTACAGTTAATGCAAGATTCAGTGTCATGTACTGATTTGAATGTTGAAGACTTTGGAGACCAGGCTACAAATGCCCACTCAGCCATGAAACTGACTGGGTGACCCTGGGCAAATCACACCCTCTCAGCCCCAGAAAACGCTGTGGCAGGCACACTTTATGGCTGCCTTAAGCTGAAAGGAGCTTGAAGGTTCACAACACCACCAATGCATGTTAAACAGTCTCAGATACGAGTAAATCTGAGTATTCTCTGTTTATATAAGCAGAAATCACTTCATGAACCCTTTAAGTATCCACAAATCAACTGTGCTGTAAATCATTCCAAACCTTTCTATGAATTCTAGACCACATTCAAATCACTAGACTCAACGCAGACTATTTTGTTTTCTTGTCAGGAGTGTCTTAAGAAACTGCAAGTCGCATCTGGTCTGATAGAATGGACTGTTTGCAAGAATGTTGCCCAGGGGACACCCAGATGTTTTGATGTTTTGCCATCCTTGTGGGAGGCTTCTCTCATGTCCCCGCATGGGAAGCTGAAGCTGACAGAAGGAGCTCATCTGCGCTCTCCCTGGATTCAAACTTCCGGTTGGTCATCAGTTCTGCTAGCACAAGAATCTAACCCATTGCACCACCAGGGCTGCATATAACAATAAATAACACTCTGCTTCTTAAATGTCCCCAGCCCATTTATCCTCCCACATGCCTATTACTTCCCCCAGTTGCTTTTTAAAAGAGAATGCATTGACCTATTTTCATGGTCCTTGATCTCTTGTCCATGTGGTTTATTTAGGGTGAGGTGTGACGTCTTGGGGACACTTGTCGTGTTTGGAACCCCAGATTGCCCTTTCGGCAGCCTTTACACAACCTACACGGCAATCTGTTTTTCACACATCCCACCAGATTCCTGTTGTAAGGTGGAACTTTTACCTGTAGGACATCTCATCTGTTCCATTGTCCTTTTGTCTGTGGGCTTTTTTATTTTTCAAAAAGTGGGAGGGAAACCAAACAGAGAGCTCAACTGCCCTAAAAGGAAAGAGGAAACGGGTGCACTAAAGTATCTTGCCAGTGAGTTCTGCATTCAGGCCATGATGCGTCTTCCTGTTCCTACTGCATTGTGAATTTCCACCTGCGTCTTTCCACTGCCACCGCTCATTTAGCATGCAGCGCACGCTGGGCTGAAGGCTCCTCAAACTCTCTCTGGCAAATGAGTTGCAGGCAGTGGGCAGTCATGCTGGTTCTCCTTTTCTCTGCAGCTCACTCAGTTTGAAAGAACTTTGGCTGGATACCATTCACTGGTAAGTTTGTAACATGAGATTGTGTGAAGTTTAGTAGCGGCTGTAGACTCTGTACCAGTAAGATTTTTTTATGACAAAGCATCCACTGCTCAATGTAACTGTCCTGTACAGCATGTGGAGGCTATTTGTAGTTTAGTATTATCCATTGAACTTTATCCAAGTATAAGGTTTGATTTATTTTTATAATGTCAAGAACTTTTGTACATTCGTAACATATATTCATAGCTTGTGTTTCATTGTAGGTTTCCAACATTTTGCAGTCACTATTCTTTTAATTGGGATGATTGATTATGTTTATGCAAGGCTCTAAAGAGAATACTTGTGCCTGGGATATCTTTTAGTGCATATTTAAGGCTTGAAAATGATTTTTCCCTAAAAGATCTGAAGACAAAAATGGCTATTTATGGTAAATAGTGTATTGTGCCAAATTTTGTCCCTGCTGAATATTGTGTGGGGACTTTAAGAAGTGAATCTGTTGTATTGTGAAAGGCTTTCATGGCTGGAATCACTGTGTTGTTGTGAGTTTCTGGACTATATGGCCATGTTCCAGAAGCATTTTCTCTTGATGTTTTGCCTGCATGTATAGCAGGTATCCGCAGAGGTTGTGAGGTCTGTTGGAAACTAGGAAAATGTGGTTTATGTGTCTGTGTAATATCCAGGGTGGGAGAAAGAACTGTTGTCTGTTTGAGGCAGGCGTGAATGTTGCAACTAGTCACCTTGAGTAGCATTTAATGGCCTAGCAGTTTCAAGATCTGGCTTCTTACTGCCTGGGGGAATCCTTTGTTGAGAGGCGATTCGCTGTCCCTGATTGTTTCTTGTCTGGAATTTCCCTGTTTTTGAGTGTTGTTCTTTGTTTACTGTTATGATTTCAGAGTTTTTTTAAATATTGGTGGCCAGATTTTGTTCATTTTCATGGTTTCTTCCTTTCTGTTGAAATTGTCCACTTACTTGTGGATTTCAATGGTTCTCTGTGTAGCCTGACATGGTAGTTGTTAGAGTGGTCCAGCATTTATGTGTACTCAAATAATATGCTATGTCCAGGTTGGGTCATCAGGTACTCTGCTATGGCTGACTTCTCTGGTTGAAGTAGTCTACAGTGCCTTTCATGTTTCTTGATTCGTGTTTGGGCACTGTGTTTTTTTGGTCCCCGTGTAGACTACGTAGAATCCTTTGTCTCACAAATTAAGTATCTTGTATTTATCTTAACTTGCCATAAAGAAAACTGAAGCTTTTGTTAGATCGTGTTAACATTTGTCTCATCATTCTTAACCAGGCAAACTAGAGAAATCAAAGGAGCAAAAATCACAAAAGTTCCATCAATTAAATTCCTGATGAAGGTGTTAAGCAGTTGCAATGCAGTGAGTATTATTTTTCCCCTTCCTTAGTATCTGGATGCTGCAATATAGCAAAAAACTGCAATGGATTCTAACTATGAACTGCATTTATGTTTTGTTTTGCAGCCCAAAACCTTAGATGTGAGTGATATGGAGACTTTGATTGGATGCCAATCAGAGGTAAACAAATTTCAAGCACATGGTTTATTTATTTATTTATGTATTTATTTATTTACATCATTTCTATACCACCCTTCTCACCCCGCAGGGGACTCAGGGTGGATCACAACGCACATATACAGGCAAACATTCAATGGCATTTGGCATACAACATAAGACAGACATAGACAAGTGAAGACAAGGAGATTGCCGAGCGGCTAAATGACTTCTTTGCCTCCGTTTTCACACAGGAGGACAGACAACATATGCCTGCAGCTGAGTCAGTTTTTTCAGGGAGGGAATTAAATGAATTAAACCAGATAGAGATAAACAAGGAAGATGTTCTCACATGCCTTACTAAACTAAATGTCAACAAATCACCAGGGCCAGATGGCATCCACCCCAGAGTTCTTAAGGAACTCAAGTGTGAAATTGCTGAAATTCTAGCCAAAATATATAACCTTTCTCTAAGATCAGGCACTGTACCCGAGGACTGGAGGGAGGCAAATGTAACTCCGATCTTCAAGAAAGGATCCAGGGGTGATCCAGGAAATTATAGGCCAGTTAGTCTAACCTCAGTTCCAGGCAAAGTGATGGAAACCATTATTAAAGAAAAAATTACTAAGCACATAGAAGAACAGGCATTGCTGAAGGAAAATCAACATGGTTTCTGCAAAGGCAAATCATGTCTTACTAACTTGTTAGAATTCTTTGAGGGTGTAAATAAACACATAGATAAAGGGGACCCAGTCGATATTGTTTACCTTGACTTTCAAAAGGCTTTTGACAAAGTCCCTCACCAAAGGCTCCTAAATAAGCTCTTCAGCCATGGAATCAGAGGACAGGTCTTGTCCTGGATTGGAACCTGGCTAAACTGTAGGAAACAAAGGGTGGTAATAAACGGACATTTCTCTGGGTGGAAAGAGGTGAGAAGTGGCGTACCCCAAGGTTCAGTTTTGGGTCCGCTACTTTTTAATTTATTCATTAATGACCTGGATGTAGGAGTAAATTCTGAGGTAGCAAAGTTTGCAGACGACACTAAATTGTTCAGGGTAGTTAAAAATGAAACTGATTGTAAAGAGCTCCAGAAAGATCTCTCGAAATTGAGTGAATGGGCAACAAAGTGGCAAATGCATTTTAACCTAAACAAGTGTAAAGTCATGCACATCGGGGCAAAGAACCCCAACTACACCTACCAATTGATGGGGTCAAAGCTTTCCGAGACAAACCAGGAAAGGGATCTTGGGGTTTTGGTGGACAGCTCAATGAAGATGTCAACCCAGTGCGCAGCAGCAGTAAAAAAGCAAATTCTATGCTTGGCATGATCAGGAAGGGGATCGAAAATAGGTCGTCAAATGTTGTATTGCCTCTCTACAAATCTATGGTGAGGCCACATCTGGAGTACTGTGTACAATTCTGGTCACCGCACCTCAAGAAGGATATAACGGAACTGGAAAAGGTACAGAAAAGGGCAACAAGAATGATCCAAGGGATGGAGCAGCTCCTTACGAAATCAGGTTGCAACGCCTTGGTCTTTTCAGCCTTGAAAGACGGCGTTTAAGAGGTGACTTGATCGAAGTGTATAAAATCATGCATGGGATAGAAAAGGTGAATAGAGAAAAATATTTTCTCTGTCACACAACACTAGGACTAGGGGGCACTCCTAAAGCTCCAAGGTAGGAAAGTTAGGACTAATAAAGGAAATATTTCTTCACCCAGAGGGTCATTGGGTTATGGAACTCACTTCCAGAGGAGGTTGTGACAGCGGTCAGCCTGGACAGCTTCAAGGCAGGATTAGACAGATTCATGGATACCAAGGGAATCAGTAGCTACTGAAATGGACATCCAAGTGCCACCTCTGTGTTGATGGAGGCAGGCAGGATTTCCCGGGTACTGGTTGTGGGGGTCGGGAGCAGGTGAGGGTTTGCCCTCCCTTCTGCTAGAGATCCCTGTGTACAACTAGTGGGCCACTGTGTGACACAGAATGCTGGACTAGATGGGCTGAGGCCCGATTCAGCATGGCTCTTCTTATGTTCTTATGTTCTTAGAGGCAATTTAACATTCCTGCTTCTGGCCACCAGGAGGAGCTGTCGCATTCCTTCATTCTTTTTGTGTAATTCCTGGAGATTTTATGGCCTCATAAATCAGTTAAATTTAGCCTCCCCACACAAAGTAGTACCTAAATTTCCTACTTGACAGGTGCAACAGAAGTATCCTTCCTTCTCATTTTATTTTTAATTTTAAAGGAAAAAGACACATTGCAAGCTTATTACAGCAATGTGTTATATGGAGATGCTGTGTGAATTGACTTTAAGTGGCTTCTTATAATTAATTATTGTTTATTCCAGGTTGACATCAAGAAATGCCACTTGTTCATGCCCTGTGACACTGACGACGGGCTGTGTCATCTGTCTGGTATGGTTTCATAAATAAACACTATCATTTGATAAATGTGAGAGTGGAGACTAGGTTCTTGGCTGCAATTCATTATGCAAGAGTGATCAAAAGTATGCCAGATCCAACACTGATGTATGTACTCAGTTTTTGTTATGTAATGGCGTTTGAAGCTTGGAAAAGTTATCTTTTTGAATCACAGATTTCAGAATCACTGACTAATCCAAAGCATACTGTCCTGGTTGGCTACCAGAAGTATTCTGGGAGCTATGGTTCACAAAGTAACTTTTCCAATCTGTTGATATTGGTAAATTCAGACAGCAGGCATGAGAAATCATTCTAGGCAGATAGATATCCTGCCTCTCCCTGCTAGTATCAACACTTATCCCCTCTTCTGTGTGTTTGAGCAGCAGCCTGGTGTGCAAGCATAATGCACACCTCTTAAGATTTGTGTTATATTTAACAACTGCATTCTTGATTGCCCCCTAGTGGCAATCTTTCATAAAACTATATTTGTATTGGTCCACTAACTGTCCCCTGCCACGCGTTGCTGTGGCCCAGTGTGTGTATATGTATTTTGTATGTGTATATATTTATGTCTATGTGTATATATGTGGTTTTGCGCATGCATTGTAATGTGGTTTGTGTGTGGGGGTTTTTTTTGGCTATTTAACTCTCTTCTGCTATATTTTTCAGTGTTTTTATGAGGGATGGTTACTCGTTGGCCTGATAGGTGTATTGTGTCCAAATTTGGTGTCAATATCACCCAGTGGTTTTTGAGTTATGTTAATCCCACAAATGAACATTACATTTTAATTTATATAGACTAATCAACAAGTCCCCAGCTAGCCTGTCTGTCCCATTATTTTGAAGGGGTTTTAATATTGCTCTATATTGGGTGAGGAAATTGCAGCTCATAAGTTATCTGTACCTCCTTTAAGGTTTTTTTTTTACAGACACTCAGCACTATCTCAAAACTACCAACTCCACCAAGAATTCCTCCAATGGGCAAAAAGCCACTAGTGGTATAAAATGCAAGAGACATCTTTCAACATTAGCTCCCCCCCCCCCCAAAAAAAACCACTCACATAACTAGTTGCAAATAGTTAAAAATAGAAGCAGTTTTCAGATAGATGAAAACATTGACATGTTCCCTATGTAATATAATTTAGTGTTGGTAATAATGTATCTTGGTAGATATGCTCACTAATTAAATACTTGTTCTCATTCCCTTTTGTTTGAGCAGAGAGTAATAAGAAAAGAAAGAAAGTAATATCTTGGCCATTTATGATGAGACGCATCATCACTGGACCAGAGACCTTGGGACAACTAGAACCTGATTTGAAGCCTTCTCTGTTTGACCAGCCATTGTCAATGGTTTGCAATGAGGAGGATATGCTGCCCAAACCAATACAGGTAAGCAAGCAATAGGTGACTCTTTTCACTTTGTACAAATGATGCCCACTGCTTCAGCTGATCAAAATCATCACAAAGCTAAACTTTTTCCAGAAGAAGCAAAGATTTTGGGCTGTATATTTTCCAGCAAAGCAATTCAAACATTTGGGGCGGGGGGGGACCACAATAGCACTTTGATTGTATTGTTTTTGGGAATTATTTCTAGAACATTAGGAAAGGTATGAAAAGTAATGCCTCCACCTTCGTAACTCCACAACAGATGGCAGTACTAGTATGTGGCAGGCACTGGCTTGTTCAGTAGACTCTCCTCTACAGTTCCATTTTGGCAGAAAGCCTTAGCATTGAATGGTTGTATTGTTAAAGTGCAAAGTATGGAACCCTGCACAGACGGTCAGTCAATGTGACTTAAGCAATGTGCAGTCATTGAATTATTGATAGCAGAAGGTGTCACCCCAAAGGAGATTCATCAGAGAATGCAAGCTGTTTATGGTGACTGTGTTGATGTGAATACTGTGTGTCGTTGGGCGAGTAAATTTAAAGTTGTTGAGGTGGGAACGTCTGACTTGTGTGACAAACAAAGAGTTGGACGTCCTATGACAGCAACCACCGAGTTACACAAGCCAAAGGTTGACAGATTAATTCAGGATGATCATCGTATTACTCAGAGATAAATTTCAAGCATCGGTATTTCACAAGAACGTGTGGGTCACATTATTGAGTGTGGGTCAAAGACTTCCATCTTTTCCCGATAATGAAAGAAGATCTGTGAGGACATAACTGTGCTTCTGATGAAGACGTTGAGGGAACTGTGAGATGCTGGTTGCAGAAACAGTGTCGACTTCTTCCATGATGGCTTCAGAAAACTTGTTCATCATTGGCAGAAATGTATCCAATTGTCTGGTGATTATGTGGAAAAGTGAATAGTGGTAGTTAAAGGATTATTTCTGCGTTTGATTTATTAAAATATTCCCATCCAAACCCAAGTAATGAAGGCAGAGGCATTACTTTTCATTCAACCCTCGTAAATAGGAAGAGAAGAAAGGATGCAATGCTTGAGGAAAATAATCTTTGAGAGAGGAAATAGCCAACGATAAGCACTTTGTTTTTCCACTTTCGAAATAAAAGATGCAAGTAAACAAGTCCCTCTCTGATGATGTTCCATCTGTGAAGTTCCTCGTTAGACAGGTATCTGGCCTGTCTAGTTAATAATTTAGCTCTGCTGGCATAAATTAGCTTCTTGTTTTATCTATTGTTTTGCGTCCTTATCTTTTTTGTGGGTTTCTGTGGTATCTTAGTGTTGCGTTGCACATTACTTTGAACACTGTGTTGAAAAGGTGGCATGTGCTTTTTAAAAAGTAGACTATGTTTGGTTCTCAGTCATTCTCTCAGTGAAATGAATTGTGCTGAATATCCTTTCTTTTGTTCTCTGACATCTTTAGGATATCCTTACAATACTCTTCCTGCAAGGTCCATACACTGAAGGAATATTTCGGAAGGCAGCAAATGAGAAGTTACGCAAAGAGCTGAAAGAAGAGTTAAACTCTGGAGGAAACGTAGCCTTTGAGAAGGCCTCTGTGCATTTGTTAGCAGTGGTTTTCAAGGTGTGTCCCCATTTATACAGTATGTATGTATTTGTATATCTCTTCCATTGCCGGTGCTGAAGAAGAGGCAATCAGCAATAGAGTTGGCTTTTGTGTATGAAGAGGGAGTTCTAGCTGGCTCTTCAACTGAACTAGCAAAATATCTCTTGCCAGTCTTGCTTGTTTATACTGTGAAGACATAACTTCATCTATGTGGTAGAAAAATATTTCACCTAAATGTTAAAGCAAGGCTTATTTACTTGTAGGATTTCCTCAGGAACATTCCCCATAAACTCCTGCTAACCGAGCTTTATGATGACTGGATGACAGCAGTGGGGAAGATGGGCCATCACGAAAAAACTGAAGCAATAAAAGAGTAAGTTGACCCATCTCAAAAACGATCTTCTTGTTTTGTGACATACAGTAAAACTAGAAGTTGATTTCAAAACATCAGGCAGAAACATCACTTATCTGATTAATAAGAGTGTTAATTTAAAGGACTTCAAGTGTGATATGAATAAAAGTACCAGAATCCTTTATTATTGAAGCAACATGTTTAGCCAAACATGTATCTAAATAAAATATCTTTGCCTAACAGCCAAACAAAAGCAGAAAAGTAGCCAGTCTAGCTTCCCATAAGAAGGGAGAGAGGGCTTCTTCCTGTGGCCTCAATAAAAGTAGCTATGATGTGGGTACAACAAGGATAAAGTACTATACCAGTTGACAGCTGGTTGGGAGCTTTTGGTTTGTTGCTTTCAGACACATTCAGCTGGTGTCTGGGGACTTTTGATTGGGATTTTTTTGTCTAACCGCTTTAAATAAACTTCCACATTTTAAAGAAAAATTCATGTGACTGTGAAGCTTGGCTTCAAAAAAAACTTGGAAGTTACCGAGGGTCATTTCTCACTTTTGTTTTCTATTTTCATAGGGTTGCAAGCAAGCTACCAAGACCAAATCTTCTTTTGCTCAAGCACTTGCTTTGTGTACTGCATCACATCAGCAAAAGCTCAGAGATCAACAAAATGGATTCTAGCAATCTTGCCATCTGTTTTGGCCCAACCATGTTGACTTCAGATTACGACCGAAGTCTGCCTCTTGCAGCCCAGAAAGAGCAGACAGATAAGGTAAGACTGGTTTTGCTTCCTTTTGCTCTTTAACCTATATCATTCTTCAAAGTGACTTATTGTAAAATTATCTCACATCAGCAGCTTTGTCCTTACATTGGGAGTTTTATCCTAAGAGCTAATTCCTGAAAATTGAACCAATAATCAATAAAGATTTCACATTCCTAAGACAGTTATTTGATCTTTAGTCTCGGTGACATTTGCCAGTTTTTAAAAAAATCTTAAATTTAAAATTTCTAGAGAGCAATCATCTTTGAATCAGGGTAGATTCAATTAATGCTCGGCATGTACTAGGATCAAGGGAGGAGTGATAATACAGTGGACTCATAGATGATCGAGATACAATCCCTGGCACTTTCCAATAAATAGGTCAACTATCAAGTCCTGATGCCATGAAGAATGCTGATAGTCAGAATATACAGGCTAGGCTATATGGACAAATGTTCTGATAGGGTTTAAACCAGCTTTGTAGCTGTGCAGGAACATAGTCTTACCTACAAGATAGGCATGTGCATTTTATTAGAAATTGTAATTGTGTAGTCCATTCCTCATACAGAGAAAAACCAGACCAAAAATACATCCCAGCCAGGCCTCTCAACCACCCGGGGGTGTGAAAGGCCATCATGGGTTGGGACCCCCTGGAAAACCAATGCCGATTACACTGGTCACTAAAGTCTGGTTTAATAGCCCATGGCAAATGCCTCATAAAGTTTTAACAATCATAAATAATTAAAATGTCTTAACATAGGGAGTGTAGATGGACTGAAGCTCAGAGTGAACTACTTGCTCAGGGTTCCCCTTTTATGTAGCCTTACCCAACCAATAGAACCCCATCCAAGTACTCAGCCAATGAATATGTGTCAGACTACTTTTAAATTCACTGGCTGACTGTACAGTATGCTTCCTCACAATCACAAGCTGCATAGGCACAGTAGTGGCTTGTTGGGAGGTAGTGGACAGAATTCGGAGGTGCTGCCATCTCCTGTCGTCACCCCCCACCCCCCTGCACCCAACCTAAAAGCTTCAATATTTCAATGAGCAGAGCATCCCAGTTCTTGTGTATCTTTAAGTTCTGGTTTCAAAACCCCTCTTCAAAGAATGAATTCAAACTTCCAGCATAATTTGTTTCTTCCTGCATGGGAATGGAAGAAGTGTTGTGGGGACAGATGGGAAGGGGAAAAAAGGATTAGAATTTATTTTATTTATTTATTTAAAACTTTTATATGCCGATCTTCTCTACCTCCACAGAGGGACTCAGGCTGGCTAACAGCAAGGATTCAATGCCAAATTACAACTTAAAACATCATAAAACAATAAAAGATTAAAATACAAATAAAATACATATAAATACACACAGTATATGGAAGGCAAAAATGATGTGGTCCAACAAAGTTTTGCCTCTGTTGTTGCCGAGTACTGGCTTTGACACTACCCACTGTTTTACTATGCTCCCTGGGAGATATTCCAAAATGATTACAAGATCCAAGTGTTTAGAAAACTTACCGTACTTTTAAGGGGAAGCTTTCTTTTTTGGGTGGGGAAGTAGGTTGTAGTGACTCTACAGGTGCTCTATGGCTCACTGAATTGCCAGCTGTAGTGTAGTTTCATGTGCAGGATTATTACACTGAATCATATAGGGTTGTAGCTGAAAATATATAGTTAGCACTACCGATGCATCTGTTGTTTCTTTAACCAAAGAATGAGCCATATTTAAGAAAGATCTGCCAAAATTACAGTGTGTTGTTGAAAGCTTTCCTGGCCATAATCGCTAGGTTGCTGTGAGTTTTCCGGGCTGTATGGCCATGTTCCAGAAGCATTCTGTCCTGAAGTTTCACCCACATCTATGGTAGGCATCCTCAGAGGTGAAATGTCAGGAGAGAATGCTTCTGAAACATGGCCATACAGCCCAGAAAACTCACAGCAACCCAGATTTGACAGAGTTAATTGCAAAATGACCCCAGAAAAATGCGCGAGTAACAGTATCCTTGGTTGATTTCAACAGGTAAAGACCCTAGTGGAGTTCCTCATTAACAATTGTTCTGATATATTTGGAGAAGAAATCTGCTTGCTGTTCACTAATTCTGTTGATGATTCCCTGGACAAATCAGGTATTTTAACATATTTTGTCCTCAGGTCTCTGTAGTGTTTGCTCAGATCGTTCTCAGAGTGCTCATGTTTCTCAGAATGTGCAATGATTTCTTTGAAAGTGCTACGTTAAAAGATATGATTCAATCTTGCATTGTTGCTAGTTTATTTAGACCTGTTCAAACTGCAAAGGAAGTGACTAAAGATAACGGACAAACCACAATATTGCATTGCTTTCAAATTTCTAAAAGAGGTATTTCTTAGAGAGTCACATGAGAGACAAATTAACACACTAGTGAAGCTGCTGGCTCAAAGTGATACAGAAGGAGAAAGAATATATGCTCTCGAAATCCCTCACTGCTGGTGTAACTTTGTATTGGACACTTTTTGATGTCCAATACCATACGAAGTAACCCTAGATATACAAGGAATGCATCAAAAGATGGTTGCATATAGATAACAACACTGAGAACTTCCTTATAGTTGACTCATTATCAAATTAGAATGTGAGATTTCATGATGAAGAACCTCTAGAATTCTATGGTGTTGTGGGAGGAAGCAAACTATTTTAATATTAGCAGACAGTCACAGCAGTCATACATTCCCCTGTTTATGGAAAATCAAAAAAATCTTGTTCTGGAGTCTATACATTGTGGAAGAATTTTTCATGTCAGGAGCGACTTGGGAAACTGCAAATTACTTCTGGTGTGAGAGAATTGGCCGTCTGCAAGGACATTGCCCAGGGGATGCCTGGATGTTTTGATATTTTATCATCCTTGTGGGAGGCTTCTCTCATGTCCCCACATGGGGAGCTGGAGCTGATAGAGCAATATCATCCGCGCTCTCCCCAGATTTGAACCTCCGACCTGTCAATCTTCAGTACTGCCAGCTCAAGTGTTTAATCCACTGCATCACTGGGGGCTGCCAATTATAGGATTATGTACTATCCATATTTTAGACCCTGTATCTATAATATCTGTGTCTAGTATTTCTGAAAATTAGATTGCACATAGAGATCATAAGTCTCATTCTTTGCTCTCTCTCTCTCTCTCTCTCTCTCTCTCTCTCTATATATATATATATATATATATAACTGAACTCTAAAACCTGCATCCAGCTGCCCCAGACCTAAACAGTACATTTTTTTCTCTTTTCCAGAAATGCTATCGACAAGCCAGTTACATGATTCTGCCTATGACAGCACAGACCCTGAGGGAGAATGCAGTTCCAATGATTTCCAGCCTAACAATCTACCAAAAGCAAGCATGGCAGCTAGCAGACCCAGCAGCAGAGAATCATGCCCCCAACGACTACTAGAACCAATCTCCCCTGTCTCCTCCCTGACTCGTTTTAAACTATCTATAAGCAAACTGGACAGAAGATACTCTGAACCAGACATGTTCTCTTCTAAGAGTTCTCAGGAAAACTGTGTGAGAGATCAGAAGTTAACCAAAAGTGAGGAGAATGTTATTCAGCAAGAGGAATTGGGACTGAAATGTCAAAATTTGAGAATGCACATGATAGGGGAACCTCCTCTTCCGGGTCTCTATAGAACCAAAAAACCACAAAACCTTACAATCAAAGCCAGTTTGCAGTCAGAACTGTCAAGTGGTTCCTTGCCAAGAACATCCTCCAGCAGTTCACTAGACAGCCTCACCTCAGTCTCAGACCATTCTGTCTTCTCCAGCTCACCACTGGCATCGCCTTCCCTCTTCAAGAATAATGCCTTGATTCAGCCACAGTCCTCGTCTCCCAATATTTCAGAAGGAAGTGGCACACACATCAGAGAGCTAAAGAAACATTCAGTGTCATTTTCAGCAACAACCCGCAAGAAACTGGTAACAAAAACGCAAAGTTGTAGCCTGAGTGGCTTTCAAAGGGACAGTTTCAAGACAGAGTCCAAGAAGGAGAGGCATCTTTCCTGCCGGATAGTCCAAGCAACATACGTTGATAAATGCAAGCCAGTGGTACCTCTGGAGTGTCAACACAGGTCTCGTTTCATGTCAGCAGAGGAAGTGTTTCAACTTGTGGATCGACGAAATCCCGGAAAGCCCCCATCCTATGAAGAGGCAACTAAAAACTGCACCGCTGCTAGACTTCCTTCCTATGGTAGTTTAGCAGTTCAAGATACAAGATCCATCACATCGTTTCCAGATTCTGAGCCTCAACATTCAAGGTTTGACAGAGAGGTTACAAATAAAGTATATAAGGACTTTTTAAGCAACAGACGTTCTGTGATCAATAATCCTAAGGACACTCTGCCAGCTGTTGATTTTGTCATTGGAATACATCCCCGGGCAAATATACCCCTCACTCCTCAAGTCTACCGTCTTAGGACCATGTCTGGTTCTTACCAAAAAAGCAAACAAGAATATTTGGTGCGACGGTGCAGTCAACCAGCCTTTGACTGCATTCAGTGTGCAAAGGAATCCTATGTTTAAGTTCATCTATCCCATTTTAACACCATTGATGTAAACACAAGTCTTTGACTACCCCTAATATAAGTTCATTTGTGTTTTTAAAAATGCCATTTTCTAATTGTAATATAGAATGCGTATTGCTCACTTACAAATCTGTACATCTTGTATATAATGTATGTATCTAAGTTTATGAATTTGTGTGAATTTTTAAAAGGTGTGTTTTAAAGATAAGCAAAAAGATTAGGAGTTTTATCTATCCTATTCTGCTAGGCACCTAACAAGATGTGATATACTGCTTTCCATTTGAATCTCTAGACAAGACTGTAGTCCTTATAGAAAGCAGTGTCTCTGCTGCAATACATATAGACAAGCTTAAGATGTCATAGATGCTTGTCACCAAGGTTTCCCCAGCATATTGACCTTAGGATGTGTTGGACTACAAACTTTATATCCTGACAGAAGATGGTAGAAACAGTAGTCCAATAAAGTGTCAAATTGGGGAGATATGCTTTTAACTCATATCATGTGTATTTTTGACCTTCATAAGGAGGACATGATTAAAAGGCTGCGGAGTTTTTCTAGCTAAAGCCACACTTACTTATTTCTCAACCAACTCAGACATGGCATTAAACTGTAGAAACTCACTTCCTCTTATTATATTTATTTTACTGCCTATTCATCCTGCATTGCACTATAAAATTTACTATGTTTTCATTCTGCCTGGGACTATAAAAATGCACTCAAAACCTCTAAAAGCACATGAAAAACCAATTATGCAATAAAATCAATAAAATCATCAGAGTAGTCAAAACCATTAAATTAACCCCAATAACTGATGACCATGTATGGAATAACAAGGCCTGACAAAAAGAATTAGATTGAAACAAGGGCCAGCTTAGTTGAACTAAACCCTATTCAAGCTAGGCTGAACCTGGAAAGGAACAAGAGGAAAAAGCAATCTAGTGTGGGGTCAGTAGAGGCAAAGTGTCCCGTGTCAACTTTTTCAATCCTATAGCTGGGTTTGCTTCCTCTGTTTATTTATATCCTGATATCCTTTCCTAAACAAGAATCAAATCTACTAAGAGCAACCTGAGGCAGACATGCTCAAAGTCACAGGAGCAAAACCCCAGGTTAACCTCAAGGATAGGCTCCTTCCTCACCCATTGGGTGACAAGATCTAAAGAGACTATTCTAGAGACCTGACCTTCACCAAAAGAATATCAAAATGTACACTGAAACTTTTATTCTTCTGCTCCCTGCCACAGACGAGAGACACAGGTCTACATAGCCCCTTTCCCCCTCTAGGCCAGCCAATAAGGGCCCCACACCCTTGGGTTCCAGGCTGTATGGCCATGTTCCAGAAGCATTATCTCCTGACATTTCTCCCGTATCTATGGAAGGCATCATCAGAGGTTGTGAGGTCTGTTGGAAACTAGATAAGTAAGGTTTATATATCTGTGGGATGTCCAGGGTGAAAGAACTCTTGTCTGTTTGAGCCAAGTGTGAATGTTGCAATTAGCCACCTTGATTAGCATTGATAGGCCTTGCAGCTTCAAAGACTGGAACGTGGTCATACAGCCTGGAAAACTCACAGCAACCTAGTAATTCTGGCCATTAAAGCCTTCGGCCCCATCCCTTGTTGCAAATCCTCCAGGAACATGTCACAATATGTATCTATGATCTACGGAAATATGTCTGACTGAACAAAAATAAAAATCTCCCTGGGTTTTCAGTCATGAAATGAAAGCTCAGAAAGGAAGGAAGGAAAGAAGGAAAGCAAGCAAGCAGGAATGCAGGAAAGCAAGCACACAGGCAGGAAAGCAAGCACTCAGGCAAGGAATGAAAGAAGGAAGGAAAGTAGGAGAGATTAGTGGTTTTTATCATGATAACTGAGATGATCAGTTACATCTAAGAAAGAGCTACTACAGCTTCATGTGAATTAAAACATTACAGCAGGAAACTAAAAACCACACATGTTCTCAGCTTTCTGGGTTTTCTCTGAATTCTTTTGTCACTATCAATGTTTACTTCCCACAACACCACTGAAGCCAGAAGTTCTTTATCTTAAAGTCTCAGTGATATCCTCAGACAAAGTGATGTTTGTCAGTAGCTAAACAAGTTACTTTGGGGGCTACAATTCTCATAATGTCATTCCAAGAATTCTGGGAGTTGTAGTACAAAAGGTAAATTTTCCAAACAGTTGATTTGGCTTGCTTGGTTGTTTTTTTTTTGGGGGCCTTTGGGCATCCAGTTCCAGTTTCTCATGCAAGCTTCCAGTTTCATGATCTCATGGACTTGCTGATTCTGCCAACAGTGACTGCCCTCTACGCTGTGCTTTATTGGTTCTCATCTGCCCATCAATTGCAACACTTTCCTCTGTGTTTCTCTGAACTTTCAAAACAGATAACTATGGTTACAACTGTATTTTCTGATTCACATCTTCTGTTTTGCACGCGTACAGATGGTGCTTGTTTCCTGCAGATGCAAATGAAAGTACTTTGCTTCCAAGATACAATTGTTATACTTGGCTTTCTCACCAGCAACTGGGAAAACACCACCTGAAAGAAATAGTTCTGTGGATAAAGTCCAATTTTTTTAAGTAAATATGAAAATTCTGGACACAAAACAGTACCTCCATTCCATAGATAAAAGTGAGGACACGAAAGAAATAAAGCAATTTCTCAACCCGTGGGTCCCCAGATATTTTGGCCTTCAACTCTCAAAAATCCTAACAGCTGGTAAACTAGCTGGGATTTCTGGGAGTTGGCCAAAACACCTGAGGACCCACAGGTTGAGAATCACATAAAGAAATGTAGATCCCATTTTTAAAAAGTTTAATATAACCATGGACAGGTGACTATGGGCACATCTGCAATGTAGAATTAATGAGGCTTGACACCACTTTGATTTCCATGGCTCAATACCAGGCATCAGCAAACTTTGGCCCTCCAGGTGGTTTGGATTTCAACTCCCACAATTCATAACGGTGGCTGTTAGGAATTGTGGGAGTTGAAGTCCAAAACACCTGGCTGCTCAATTCAATGGAATCCTGGGTTTTATAGTTTGGTGAAACATTGGCACTCTTTAGCAGAGAAGGCTAAAGATCATTTAAAACTACCATTCCGATAAATTCTACAGTGTAGATGAACTTCATCCTCTGTTGACCTTTGGTCCTACCTGCTGGCTTCCTCTACCTCCTATTCTGTGATTTCATTCAAACGTGTTTATTGATCTTGACATCTGACCTAAAGAAAAGAAAGTCCAGTTGAATCAGTCCAAAGGTCTTGAATCCACCACTCTCTTCATACAGTGTCAGTCAGGTAGTTAGCCCATCAGAAAAATATTGATACAATTGCATTGTTCAGTTCTATTCTCCTGATTATATTCAACTAATGTTTTTTGGTATCTGGTTTCTGTAGTTCCTACATAATCATGTCCAGACAACAGCCTGAATTGTTGGTGTGGGGTAGGGGGTGTTTGGATAAGATTATTTCAGTGGAACTCCTTCCCTAAGTATTGCCAATCTTTCCTAGATGCTAGGAGTAGGTGAAACAGATCCATCTAGTTTGTGTCACTAGTCAGGATCCTGCCAACAGCATATATAGTCATAACTGGAGGTTATTCCCATGTATGTACATTTTCAGACTCAGTTGGAGGGGGGTGTCTACTCCTCATTCATGCAAGGTTCTGATTGCCATGGACAAAGAGCTTAAGAGAGGCTACTAGGCACAGTGATCACCCATGTACTGATTAAATATGGAGTTATAACTAGGCTCTTTTTGAGTGCTACTGCACAGGGAGAAAGGAAATACAGCCAACCCTCAATATTTTCAGATTTCACTTTTGCAGATTGATTACTAGGTTCTCTCTATAAATCTTTAGGTTGTCCAGTGAACTCTAAGGTCAATACCTACCAGTTGTTGCAAGAGAACACTTCTTTAGGCATCTCTACGTCCTCCAACACAATTATTGAAGGTTACAGAAAAGAGTTTTCTCCCCAAAAATGGATTTTTCAATAAAGGAATGTTTTAAAAACACTCCAAGTCAAAGTTGTGTGGGAACATTTAGAGGACTGTGACATTCATAGGATAACTCTGTTCTGATCCATGGATTTATTGGGGGGGTGGTGTTGGTACCTACTAAAATATACCCATTGGATCTATGAAATATACATGAGTTGTTTACCGATTATCCAATGGTTGATTCCATGTAAATTCTTGCTTGAATCTACAAGATTCAGACAAGAATTTATTTATTTACTGTATTTATATCTCGCCCTTCTCACCCCGAAGGGGATTCAGAACGGCCTTACAATAGGCAACAATTTGATGCTGTATCAAACAGACATAATAAAATTAACATATACATTAAAAACATAAAATAAAACAGTAATATAAACCTTAAAACATATTAATTGAAACCACGCAATCCGAATTCATAGTCAAAGCCGTTCCAATCATTATTGTACATATTCCATCTTCACCTATTGCACTGTACTACTGGCCAAAGACTTGGTCCCAGAATCATGTTTTTGCTTTCTTTCTCAAAGTCAGGAGGAAGGGGGAAGGTGGCTTGATTTCACTGAGGAGAGAGTTCCATAGCCAAGGAGCCACCACTGAGAAGGCCTTGTCTCTCATCCCCACCAACCACAGCCGTGAAGGAGGTGAAACCGAGAGCAGGACCTCCCCAGATGAACTTAATCTTATGTTGCACACTGCATTCCTGGAAGTCTTATCCATCATCACTATTGACACTCTATGTAACTAGAGTTGGCAGGGACTATCCCCTCCTATCCTGTATGTTCTTCTCCACTGACAACTTTTTCTGTCTGTAATATTGTTTGGCAACATGTGCCCTGTAAAATGTTGATGGGCATGTAGTCATCCATTTGGCTACGGGAAGTCATAAAGGCAGCTGCAAGCTCCATCTCCTGTTTCATGCAAGCAAGTCAGGGGTAAAATTATATAAAAATGCTCATAAAGATTACAGTGACATCTTGTGGTGGAATTCTCAGTAGTTATTCTAACAATTACTCTGGTTTCTCTTCAGATCATATATTCTAACAAAATTTATGATATAATCTGACTCTGTGCCATCTGCCCCTTATATCATATATAGTTGACAATCAAATAATAAAGTTGGAATTTGTTTGTTTTTCTGGCAACCATACATTTCCAATGAGAGAACCAAAGTAATATTCGAAAAATTAAAACAGTGTTGGAGAGTAATCTTTGGCAACAATAGAAAGAAATGAATATTTTTAAAAGAGGCTTCTCTCATAAATAATTTGTGAGCCAGTAAATATGAAGAACATATGTACAGATGTTGCTAGACCACAAATTTCATTATCCCAACACAAGCTAAACATTTATCTAACTAAAATAACCATAATTTTTCTGTACTGGGCAATGTAATGTATGCATTGTGCTGTTGTACTTTAGTTCTTAGTGCCACATTTGCACAAGTACTACTACTACTACTACTACTACTTTATTTATATTCTGCCCTTCTCCCTGTGGGGACTCAGAGCAGAATACAGTGTAAACAGATACCAGCAAACACAATAAGACACACAAACACAAACAAAGATGGAGGCTTGTCATTTTATTTTGGCTTTGGGGGCAGTGCTCATCTCTGGCTCTGGAGGAAGTGCTGTTCTCCATTTCCAAGCATTGTCACCTCCTGGTTGTGTGACTGGCATGACTGCTTGGAGCATCTTATGCCTTTCCCACTGAAGCAATGCTAGGTTGGCAGGAACTGGGGCTAACAGTGGGAGCTCACCCATCCCACAGATTCGAACTGCCAACCTTTATTTAGGTCAGCAGTTCAGCAGCACAAGGGTCTGACCATGAGTTTTGTTCTGACCAGATAAAGAAAGTTGTTTCATTGGTTGGAAAATATGAATTCAAAAACTGCTTTTTTTAAACCTAAGACAACACCTATCTAGGAATCTTTAGGTCTTCCAGCATATCTCCATGGTAAATTTCCAGCAGATGTTAACTGAAGAATCAAACTAGAAGATCTAGAGATTCCTAGAGAGACCATGTTAATCAAATCTGCAATTATTAAACCTGAAAAAGTGGAGGTCTGTTATAAATAATGGGCTGAGTGACACGGTTTGCATCCCTGCCTCAGGCATCAAAACGGCTTACACCAGCTTGATATGAAGGCCAATAGGGTTTTTTTTCTCTTTATCATGAGCTAAATATCTTTTGTCTTCTGTTCGCACTGCAATTTACTGGAGTCAATTAAGGCATGTTTGAAAAGGGAATCTTTGCCAACTCTGTCTAGAACTCAAAAAAGAACTTTATGTCTTAAGAATAAGGATAGAGTTCCATCTGTGTAAAAGAACTGGTCAGCCCAGAATTCGTTTATCATGGCAACAAGATAGAATTCCAGAACACATAGCAACTGTTGACAGGGAGGATTGTTCTTCAATGCCACTGAGTCTTGCTAAGTCTATTGGAACCCAAAGTAGCTAAGATCCAACATGACCTCAATTATTCTCAGCCAAGATGGTCCTACTGCCCCTACTGTCACATACTCTTACAGCAGTCGACCCAGAGTTGTGCCCATCAAAAAACGGTACCGGGAATCCAGAGAGAGGTGAGTTGTGATGCCCAATGAGGGGTTTCTCCCCAAGCCCCCTCCCTGCCCTTTCCTCCTCTTCCTCTTATCTTTTGGAGGCATAAAGTGAAGGAAAGACGGGAAACATTTGGATCCCAGAAGAGTTAGCCTGGTCAGGATGAGATGGTGGACAGGGGAGAAAAAGTGTATCCATTAGACCCCATATTGCCTACTCCTTATCTAGAATCCTAGAATCCTAGAACTAGAAGAGACCTCCAAGGGCCATCCAGTCCAACCCCCTGCCATGCAAGAAGGCACAATCAAAGCACTCCCAATAGACAGCCTCTGCGGAAAGGCCTCCAGAGGAGAATCCACTACACTCCTAGACAGCCTGCGCTACTCTCCAACAGCTCTTACTGTCAGGAGTTTCTTCCTAATCTTTTCATACGAACCTCTTTCCCTGCCATTTGAATCCATTGCTCCCTTGTACTCTGGTCTCTACAGCAGCAGAAAGTCAGTTTTCCCCCTTGTCCTCCTCCTCAATGGGACACCCTTTTAAATCTTGAAACATGGTTTCCATGTTCTCTCACTACCATCTCTTTTTATGTATTATAGGGAAGAAGGCTCTGTTTACTATGGGAACCTCATGTATGACCGCAGAGTGGTTCGAGGCAACACATACTCCATTCCTGCAATACCTTGGGTGAGCTTTTCCTCCTCAAATTTCTATCTTTTTCAAATATAAGAAGACAATAAAATCACACTGGCCAACATACATGTTGGTGCTGCAAATGTTAGCCCTGTAGCTGGGTATATTTGGCCTGCCAATTCCAAAAATTGCACCTGTTTTCCTTATCAGCTCTATTTTTGAGATACAGAACATATACCGTCTCCCAATCACTCATAGAAAATTATGATAGCTATATCTAAGAAACTAGAGCTGATGTGGTCTAGCCAATGTGATTCTCTGAATCAGTGCCCCAAATAACATCAAGAACAGGCCTAAAAACCAAGACACCAAGAATATATTTTTGTTCTTGTTGGAACACGTGCTCAATGGGAATAACTGTTAAAGCCTTCATGTTGATCCCAATTTATGGCAAACCTCTCACAGGGCTTTCTTGACATGGTTTATTGCAAAGACACTTGCCATTTTCTCCTCCTAAGGCTGAGAGAGTATGACTTGCCCAAGATCACCCAGCTGAGTGGCGATTTGGTCTCCTGAAGTTTTGGTCGCAACTGTGAAACCAACAAAACAATTCTAACTATTTTTGAAGTATTTTTATACTGCAGAAACATTTTGTAAGTTGCATTCTGGGCCTCTAGGACCCATAAAGTGGGACATATGTGATTTCAAAAATCCCAAATAGTTTTTTACACTTTTATCATGTAGATTGGAATATCACTTCAAATTAGCAGAGGAATTTCTCTCCTACTTTCCAGAGTCCTGAACCAGATCCTGCTGAGCTTCAGAGGCGACGAGCAGCCCACAGGAAAATGCTTGCTAGAAGGCGAATAAAGGAAGAGAACGAAGTACATGCTCCAATAATTGAAGATACTAGAAATCGTGTTGATGTGCAGACAGGTAGAGCACCAAAAACATCTGTGAATGGCTCATTTTTAAATAAATAAATAAATGGTGAAATCCCTGCCTCATGATGAATGCAGATTAAACAGAGAGGCTCCTGTTGAAAATAATAAATGAAAATAATGTTGCACAGACAGGAAATCATTGCTTAGATCAGTGTTTCCAAACCTTTTCTGAGCCGCGGCACACTTTTTACATTTGCAAAATCCTGGGGCACACCACCAACCGAAATGACACAAAATGACACTCTAACACAGTAATACATATAGTTAATATGTTTTTAAATGTATTTATACACTCAGTGTGAAACCTGGGCCTGTTTCAATGAACACAACATAGATATAGTGGCAGGACTGGCAGAAAGACACAAACTTCCCACACAGAACTCCCATAACCAAGAGAAAATACTATAAGAGTTTGGTGGGCACTGACCTTGAGCTTTGGAGTTGTAGTTCACCTATATCCAGAGAGCACTGTGGACTCAAACAATGTTGGATCAGGACCAAACTTGGCATGAATACTCAATATGCCCAAAAGTGAACACAGATGGAGTTTGAGGAAAACAAACCTTGATATTTGGGAGTTACAGTTTCTGGGATTTATAGTTAACACACAATCAAAGAGCACCCTGAACTCTTGCAACAATTGAATTGAACCAAACTTGGCATATTGAACTCTCATTACCAACAGAAAGTACTGAAAGGGTTTGCTTGGGAATTGACCTTGAGTTTGGAAGTTGTAGTTCACCTACACCCAGAGATCACTGTGGACTCAAACAATGTTATGTTATGTTGTTGTTTGTTTTCTATCCAGAATCGCAATGTTGGAAGGAGGCTCCCCACTTTAAGGCCCCTAAAACAGGCATGGCAAAACTTCGGCCCTTTGGGTGCTTTGGACTCCAACTCCCACCATCCCTAATAGCCTGAGGCCCTTTCCTGCTTAAGTGGCTGAGGGGGGAAAGGAAAAGGGCCTGAGGCTGCTAGGAATGGTGGGAGTTGGAGTCCAAAACACCTGGAAGGTCCAAGTTTGCCCATGCCAGCTTTCGACAGAGACCCCTTCCTCCCCCTTCCCCTTCGCGCCCTTTCTACCCCCTCCTGCCCAACATTTACTTTTTCTTCTACACTGCCGCTTCTGCCGCCATTTTGATCCGAGGGGGTAGCGTGAGCGTGTTCAGGAGGGGAGGGGGGAGGGAGGAAGACGTGACCCGTGCGGGCGCTACTGCTCAGACTCGCCCCAGAGCAAAGCGAGGCAACGCGAGCAGAGCGAGGCTGAGAAGAAGGGAGCCCGAGTGGAGAAGAAAAAGTGCTCTGCAGGAGGGGGAAGAAAGGGTCTTGGAGGCTCCCATTTCCCACGGCACACCTGATGATAGCTCACGGCACACTAGTGTGCCCTGGCACACTGGTTGGGAAACACTGGCTTAGATAGCTTTTCAACTAAAATATAATTTTTAAATTATAGAGCCAGAATCCCGTTGAGGACTTATGAATGCATGAGCAACATAGATATGTTGCTGTGCAGTGAATCTCATCTCAGTTCCTTCAATATCCACTCCTGCCACTGATTGCAATGGCAGCAACCATTGCAATCAATGGGGGTCTGTTTCCCTGACAATTGGGGAGCAGCTAACTGATGTTCCCTTCATTGGTATGACACAGATGAAGAAATCAGTCATGGATGTGTAACTCTTGTAACTGCCCAGCAGGATTCCAGCTATGCCTTTTATTAATCCACTAGCTATTTCTCAATGTGTCACTATTGCAGAATTATACCTGGAAGAAATTGCAGACCGCATCATTGAAATAGACACAGAGTGTCAAACGGATGCTTTTCTGATGAGAGCACCCAGCCCTCTTTTCGTCCCATTGAAGACTGGGGCTGATGCAGCCACACAAATCGAAGAAGGAGATGTATGTAAGATTCAAATACTGAATTATATTAAAATAGCAAACTACATAATAAAAAACTCTTCTCCCTGCATATTTTACTTTCCTAGATACCCTTGGAAGTTTAGACATTTGTAAATGTCCTGTAATCACTACATCATAGCATTGAGTCACTACTGGATGAATCAAGTAGCACGCGGGACGGTTTGGATGCATCATGTATAGGTTTGAGAGAACTCGGTTTAGAGGACTGTTATGGCTTTTCTAGCTGAAGAGGCATATATCAGTGTTTGCAGGAGGTTATTTGGTGTTTGTATGTGCCTCTGAAGTCTCAGTAGTCATTTCCACCCATTCCCAGCTGTCACCAGACCCAACTAAAGGTCCTTATATGTGCATTGCAATTATGCAATATTACTGTGCAGTGGTGAGAAGATGGGACTGGAGAAAGAGCTGATGTGGGCATGCACTTGGGCCCGCTGTGCCATTTGGAGCAAGGCAGGGGAAAACTCCCAATGCATTTGAAGTGAGCCTTCCATATTCCTCAGCAGCAGCATAAGGCCACAAGAAGCATGGGAGTGTCATGGATGTAGGGAAGGCTGTGTGGGATGCAAAGCCTAGTAAAAATGGTGGCAAATGGAGAAACTACAGAGTACATTTTGATACTTCCAAGGGTGTCACAATTGTTTTTCTTCCTGGTTATGGGCTGCCATGTTACCTGGGTAGCTGGTTTTTACCTGAATTCTGGGCCCAATTTGCTTTTGGCAAGATGTTCCCCAAAGGCTGCTACTTCAGTTTGATCTTTGGTGTTGTAGATCTACTAAGGGGTTGTAAGACAATGGCTTAATGATAATTAGTGTATGTCAAGTGATGGTATTATGTCCCTATAGCAAACTGCACATGCCAAACTAGAATTTCCCTCTTTGTCATCAGTAGTGTCATTAGGTACAGTAAAGCAACTATATCAGGCAAGAAAGGAGATTCCATCTGAACATGAGGAAGAACTTCCTGACTGTGAGAGCTGTTCAGCAGTGGAACTCTCTGCCCTGGAGTGTGGTGGAAGCTCCTGCTTTGAAAGTTTTTAAACAGAGTCTGGATGGCCATCTGTCGGGGGTGCTTTGACAGGGGGTTGGACTGGATGGCCCATGAGGTCTCTTCCAACTCTATGATTCTATGATTCTACCAAACGACGGGCATCAACTACAGCTAACCACTTGCCATGCTCTGATTCTGGGTTGCATTTTAGATGTGGTGGAGAGAACCCTATCTCATCATCAATACTGATATAACATGTATCACTCATTCCAGTCATTTCATGAACATGGAATGGGCAAAAGGCATCATCTTGTATTTCGCCTCTTTTGTATATGGATGGAGAATCATGTCATGATCTAATACAGGGCTGCCTCATGAGAGATTTCATTGTCAGCCAGCACTGGATTTCTTTCTGCCCTGTTCTTGTTTCATATTCAGGGAAAAACACCTTTTCTATATCTGAACGATTCCAATGAAGCATCATACAGTTTTAATAAACTTAAAATAATTATAAAATTAGACTTACTTACTTAGGTGATCCTTCATAGCCCGAGGATGATAGTCCTCCAAGTGTAGTGCCTTGGTGGTGGGTCCATAGGTGGCTGTGGAGCCCTATTCTTGATCTGCATGTTCTCCCGCAGTGAGGACATTGGTATCCAGATGGAAGGCAGTCCCCGGTGAAGGTTGGCTTGACCTGCCTTCCTCTTGACACGCTTCTCCTTTTTGACCTCCATTTGTGCTTCTTTGAATTCTGCAGTACTGCTTGTGACAGCTGACCTCCAGTTAGAGCACTCAAGGGCCAGGGCTTTCCAGTTCTCAGTATCTATAGAATTAGAAGGCCCTAAACAGATTTTTTAAAAATAAACTGACACAGCATACTTTAGAAATAGAAAACAGTAGTTTGTTACAGAATACTGTAAAATAATAAGTCATATAGCATTTATCTAACTTTTCGTGTGTGTGTGTGTGTGTGTGTGTGTGTGTGTGTATTACTTGAGCTATCCACCCAACAAAAACCTTGAAAGTAATGTGCTACAACTGGCAATATTACTTATAAAGTGTTACACTTTGAAATAGTAATGCTCTCACTCCTGTTACATTTTAAAAGTATGGTAGCAGCTACTGCTAGCAGTTTACTCTAGGTGTAACAAGTAATTTGGGAGCTTATTTCCAAAAGGCTGTGACAGCTGTCAGCCTGAACAACTTCAAGGCAGGATTAGGCAGATTCATGGATACCAAGTGTATCGGTAGTTACTGAAAAGGACATTCAAGTGCCACCTCGGAGTAGGTTGAGGTAGGCAGGATTTCCCTGGGTACTGGTTGTGGGGGGTCGGGAGCAGGTTAGGGTTTTGCCCTCCCTTCTGCTCGAGATCCCCGTGTACAACTGGGGGCCACTGTGTGATACAGAATGCTGGACTAGATGGGCTGAGGTCCGATTCAGCATGGCTCTTCTTATGTTCTTATGTTCTTATTTTTAAAATGAAAAATGAGTTACAGGTGGCAGCACATTGTTGGTTAGGAGTAGAATATTATGTATACATTAAAACAACTAAAATATACCAAATCACTTCAATACAGGACTTGGAAAATCCTATTTTATAGCTAAAGATATCAAATCCAGTTGGTGTTTCATGCCAAACGTACCAAACTCCAATTTGTTTTCAAAAGGTACCAAAGCCAAATTTATTTCTTGAATAATGAATAAAGACTTGAATATCTTTGTGCCACGTGTAAATATGATGTCTGGCATAGAAAGGATATATGAGGAAAGAACGACCAAGGTCATTCTGGTTGCATATCCTCAGCACTTTTTTTCTGATTTCTGTAAAATTGGTTCAGATGTGTTTGGTACTTTTTGGAAACAATTCTATAATGTATTCTCTATTTCTCAGCCTTTGCTTTTAGAAGCTAAATTAGGTGACGTTTGGGCCATTTACATCATTTTAAGTATATTTTTAAAATAACTAGAAAATAGCCACATATTAATTCACTAGTAATGAATAAGATAACAAACCAAACTTTTATTAATTTTGAAAATGGTATCCCAATCCCTGACTTGTTGTGTACAATAACCCCAACGTTATCAACAAAAGGTTCATCTGTCATCCCATCTCAGTTTGAAAAATAAAAGTCTTCTGCTCCACATCAGAAAGCAAGATGTCAACTGGAGAGAGGCTGAACACCATCTGTTTTATCTTTTCAGCTCTTTGACTTTGACGTTGAAGTCAGACCGATGCTTGAAGTTTTGGTTGGAAAAACCATAGAGCAAGCTTTGATAGAAGTCTCAGAAGAAGAGGACCTGCTCAATCTTCAGGCACACCAGTATGCCTTTCAGGAACTCCGCAATGCAGAGCTCGCTGAAGTGCAGCGCCTTGAAGAGCAAGAGAGAAGGCGCAAGAAAGAAAAGGTATAGCTAGGGGCTTGTCTATTGACAAAATATTCCTGGGTGCATACTTCCAACAATGGATTCCCCCAGGTAGGAATCAGCCAGTCTTTGAAGCTGCAAGGCTATTCAATGCTAATCAAGGTGGCCAATTGCAACGTTCACTCTTGCCTCCAGCAGATAAGAATTCTTTCTCTCACCCTGGACATTCCACAGATAGGAGGGCGGGTCAATAAGTCCATGACTTTTTGAATGAAACACAGGTTTTTGGATAAAAAATCATTTTATTTTTCAACATAGTCTCCTTTGAGCTCTATACACTTTGTTCAACGTTTCTCCAATATTTTATCCCTTCCAAAAAATAAGATTTGTTGAGGTCATCAAAATACGTATTTGTTTGTGTGATGATGTCATTGTTGGAGTCAAATCTCTTTCTGCCGAGCCATTTCTTCAGGTTTGGAAACAAGAAATAGCCACTTGGGGCTAAATCCGAAGAATAGGGTGGATGAGGGAACAATTCGTATCCCAATTCATGGATTGTTGCCATGGAAACCACATTGTCCTGCATTGTGAGCAAACGCAGCACCCATCTTGTGGAAAATTTCTCATACCCAAGTGATCATTTAAAATTGAAACCACTGAGCTATGTGAGATGCCTATGGCTTCCACAATCTCTCACACTTTCAATCTCTGATCGGCCAACTGGATGCCCAGTTGACACCTCAACTGGGCATCCAGAACATTCGGCATCTTCTGTGCTTGTATGGCCACAACGAAATTCAGTAAACCACCTTTTTACCATTGAAATTGATGGCACAGAGGTCCCCATAGTATTTATCAAGCTTAGCCTTGGTTTGAGTGATGGTTTTTTCTGCAAAAAATAATGTTTAATGAGCACACAAAATTCACTTTTTCCCATTTTCTCCTCAAATCACACAGTAGTCTGCTATCAATGGTGGTCAAACACAAACTAAATGACGCAGCTTGTTCAAATTTTGACAGGAGTCAACTGACAGAGACCTATTGACAGGAGCAGTGTTGCCCTTTCAGTTAAGAGGCGGGAAATTCAAAAAGTCACTGACTTATTAACCCGCCCTCGTATATAAACCTCACTTGCCTAGATTCCAACAGACCTCACAGCCTCTGGGGATGCCTGTCATAGATGTGGGCAAAACATCAGGAAAGAATGCTTCTTGAACATGGCCATATAACTCAGAACACTCACAGCAACCCAGTGATTCTGGCCATGAATGCCTTCAACAACACATTATTCCAGCTGTAATTCAGAGTATTACAGAGCTGTTCCAGATTCCCCCTTTTAGCACCAAATCTATTTTTAATACACCACACTGACATTATATTGATAGCCACTCATTTCCCTTTCCCAAATTCAGATGAGAAGCACTGTTCTTGGCGTCATCCCTCTCCCCCTCCCCCAGCTGAACCTCATCATGAATGAGTTCTGCACTTATAGATTCAAACAACTAGTTGGGTTGGATACCAACAACTAGTATTACCTGTTGCACCGTTTTATTGTATTTTTATTGTGTTTTTACTGTGATTTTACTGTGTTTTTAGGATTGTGTTTTATTATGTGCTCTCACTTCTGTAAGTCGCCCCGAGTCACACCAGGAGTGGCGACTAACAAGTGTGAATAAATAAATAAATAACCAACTACAGCTCAAAAATATTCAGGGGGAAAAATCCAAACTACAAACATTGTTTTTGCTGTCCTCTGGGTTCTATGCTGATGTGTTGGCATACCCTGCTGTAGCCTCCCACTATTTCACAACTCCTTAGTCTATTCCTTGCACTCATTTGAGTTGTTTACCATTTAATACAAGTTTATTTTTACAATGCCATTGTATATATGGAACTTGAGCATTAACCGTTTTAGTCACCTCCAGGGGGGGGGGGGGTGTCCTGGAACCAAACATCGGTGGTCACAATAACGTCACAAACCAGACATCACCCCCCAAAAAATCACAAAATTATTTTGTTGAATTTTAATTGAGCCTAATAAAAGCAGCCCCTACATGTGCTTTAACACTTATATTTTTCCACAAACAAGTGGATCTGGAGCTTTGTTTACAAGGCCAACAAAATAATAGTATTGAAGCCATATCCAATTTCATCCATTTTGAGAATGAAGAGCTGCAAAAAGACAAAACAAAGGTAGCAACCTGGAAAGCCTGGGTGGATGGATGGGAAGACATACTATGGGTGATGCTGTACTCCTCTCCTGGCCCTCTAGAAACAATTATTGCTCATCACAGGTTACTAAGATACCACTTCATGACAAATGTCCCATGTCACTCTCACACATATCAAGAAGAGACAGCTTTGGCATTAGCAAAAGAGGAATTCTTGAACAAAAATGGTAGGATCAAACACCAAAATCAATACCAGTCATAGTCTGTATATATTTTTACTTACTCAAAGAAATTAAATAATTGGTTTAAGGATGCCATCTCCAAAGACACCATGGAGTTCTCAGCAGCTTTCATTTTTGTATACATATTTTCATACCATTTGATAGCCCTCAAATATTTCTTTAAATATCACCCAGACTGAGTTGTGGTCTGATTTCATAGCTAATTCATAATAATGAATGACAAAGAGATTATTTGTATTGCTTTCTTTTAATTCAAAATAATCTTTGACCACACATTTGGGGAAGTATTGTTTTAAAGACCCCCCCCCCCCGCTTCTTTTGTGGAGAATGGGGAAATGTCTACCTATCTCATCTTTCATTATTATTTAAAGCTTCGACGTATGCGGCAGGAGATGGAAGAGCAAGAAAATCAGGCTGAGGTTGCAGAAAGAATTGCTGCTCGGGTATTTGCTCTGCAGTACTTGACAAACCTCATTCCTTCAGCCTTGACTAATCTTCAGAATAAGGGATTCTTCTACGATGACATCCAAAGAGGTATGTAACACACAAGCTTTTATCTATAGGTATTGAAACCATTCCTTTCCACCCCCTCAATATCCCATATTGGAGACTGAGTCAAATGCTTCTTTTAAGTTGATGACACATAAAATACAAAGGTCCTATGAGTTTTTAAAAATAATGTATTTGTCAGAAAGTTCAAAACAAAGCACAAATCTACAGCTGATCTGCCCTGTGTACATCTAGGTTGTTCTTTTCACAAAATATTCTCCTTATCCATCCAGTCAATTAATGTATTGGACAAGCATTTTGTGTACAGTTTATTGATTGTACATACTGGAACTATTTGCCAGATTATTTTGGGGACCTTTTTATACATGGGGACCTTTTTACAAATGTCTCAGGATCCCTCTACACTGCCACATAAAATCCAGATTATCTTCTTTGAATTGGATTATATGGCCGTGTAGACTCATATAGTCCAGTTCAAAGCAGATAATGTGGATTGTCTGCTTTGATAATCTAGATTATATGGCAGGGCAGAAGAGACCTCAGTGCATGTGATCTGAAGCTGCCATATCTTTTGATATGTACTATACTTTTAAACTGTGGTGTTGGAAGAAAATTCTGAGAGGCCTTGGATCAAACCAGTCCATAATCCAGGAAATAATGCCGGCTATTCACTGGAGGGAAGGATATCAGAGGCAAAGTGTAAGTACTTTGGCCACATAATGAGAAGACAGGAAGGCTTGGAGAAGATCATGATGTGACTGGCTTAAGCTTGAAGGAACTGGGGTTGGCAATGGCCAACAGGGAGCTCTGCCCTGGGCTGGTCCATGAGGTCACAAAGAGTCGGAAGCGACTGAACGAATAAACAACAACAAAATACTTTTAAAAAATAGCAATGGTAATTACCTAGTTGCAAATATAACTTTACTTAACTCTAGTCTTTATTCTGAACTTTAAAGGAGCTATCTAAACTGCTGGATCTATTTTAGGGGTAGTGTTCAGCACTTTGGATAACAATATCTTTTGACGAGTTCTGTGCTGCAGTTTTGGGAGATCATACTTTGCAATGAAAATTCGACTTTCATCACAAAGCATTTTTCTGTTGAGCTTTGTTCTCTTCTTACATTTCGGGGTAGTAGATTGGTCATTTTTTCATACTTTCAGCAATATAGTGCTAAAATGGAATGATATCTTAGCATTGTGACTATATCAATTTTTAAATAAATGTACAAGACAGAGAACATGAATTTTGAGGGGAAGAAGTGTGAGAATTGCTGCATTTTTTATATGGAAGGAAACCACATCCACGCCAGAGTTTAACAACACCACATGGAGGTTTTCTGCTGATTTTGGTTTTTTCATAAGATTTCCAACTGAAGTTTTTCTCCCATTTCTTTTGCAGTTATAATGCTCAAGTAGTATAGATTTATAAATTTAGCATTATGACTATTAGGAAAATGTAAAAAAATTAAATACTTAAGATAGGGAACATGGATACGGGGAAAGGATCATGGATGGAGATGCTGAATTCAGGGAAGGAATGCAGAGGAATGAAACAACACACACATCTAAGCTTAGTCACATCTCAATCAGGAACAAAGAACAGTTGAAAATAAATGTTCAGATTGAGGATAGCACTAAAATTGTTCGCAAACCAGGGCCAAAAACACAGTACTATACACTTGGGGATACAAAAGTGCAAACAACTATTAAAAACTGTGAAATCCTGAAACATAAAACGTCAGCATTTATCAGAAGGAGACTTTAGGCACTAGAGCTCTCTGGCCGATAATTCTGGATGTCCCTTCCTAAATTATCAAGTCCCAAAACTTCATAGGATATTGCCATGGCAGTTAAAATGAAACCATAATGCTATAATTGTGCAGTGTGATAGTCCAAAGATTTGTTGGATGATCCAGATAAAGCAAATGAATTAGATAAAATAATGGGTGGAATGATATGCAATGTGTTCCTATCCAGGACTGCTTGTGGATAAGCAGCCTCTTTGATCGGACTTACTGCATAAGTGCTGAGGATTCATAATTCTTTATGGTCATTCCTATAGTACTATATATACTGTGTACACATATAGAGAGAGGGGGAGAAAAAGAGGGGGAGATTCTTCAAAGTGTTTTATTGGAAATTGGAGTAATTTTTCATTAAAAAGTGACATGAATAAAAAAAATATAATGCATGTTTTGCTCTCTTGCAACATTACAGAGGTTGAGGAAGATTTCCTTCCATACCTGATGAACAATGCAGAACAAAGAATGGACAGTCGGCTTCTAGGAAGAATCATAACAGACTGTAAGTTAATAAGAATGAGATATCAAAGAGCGTAGTTCTCTTTTTGAAATTATTCCTTGCCTCCCTGTAAAAAGAGTATGGAAAAGTAACATTTTAGGACTACAGTCTCCAGAATCCTCAAAACATCATGGTTACTAACCATAGCTACTGGGAGATTCATAGAATCATAAAGTTGGGAGAGACCTTGTGGGCCATCCAGTTCAACCCCCCGCCAAGAAGCAAGAAAATCACATCCAAGGCACACCCGACAGATGGCCATCCAGCCGCTGTTCTATTTAAAAGCCTCCAAAGAAGGAGCCTCCACCACACTCCGGGGCAGAGCGTTCCACTGCTGAACAGCTCTCACAATTAGGAAGTTCTGCTAATGTTTAGGTGGAATCTCATTTCCTGTAATTTGAAACCATTGTTCCACGTTCTAGTCTCCAGGGCTGCAGAAAACAAGCCTGCTCCCTCCTACCTATGACTTCCCCTCACATATTTATACACGGTCATCATGTCTCCTCTCAGCCTTCTCTTCTGCAGGCTAAACATGACCAGCTCTTTAAGCCGTGACTCATAGGGCTTGTTCTCCAGACTTTTGATCAATTTAGTTGCCCTCCTCTTAGACACATTCCAGATTCTGGGAGCCACAGCCCATAGAAATAACTTTCCTAGCCTTTGACTTTAATATACAAAGTTGTCAGTAAACACCATTAATTTTATTGAAACACAAAAAAAAATTGACCACATAATAATTTCTGTGCTTTCATTTGGCTGTGCATCTTTTTGTAGACTGTGGTTGAATATTGTTTTAAGAAGGAGCAACATGGAAATCTCTTCATTTCCTAAATGCAGAAGAGGTGTTTTATTCTGATGAATTTACTTAAAACGCCACCCCTTCTTGCCCATTCTCTCTGTTAGATTACTATGATGTTCAGAGGGAAAAACCAATGCTTATGAAAGAGGCTTGTACTGTGATTACAATGTATTTTCATAGTCCCTTTACAAGTCCAGAAATGGCACTCAACATGCATTAAGTCGCCTTTGTACAGTATAACATTTCTGCAACCTTTTCCAACCGCTGGGTGTTAAGGAGTTCAATAAGCAGCCAATTATGCTGGTAGATTTAAAGAGCTTATATTTATTGTTTCTTTCTTCTATAAAGGTAAAAGTAAAGGTTTCCCCTTGAAGTTAAGTCGAGTAATGTCTGACTCTAGGGGGTTATGTTCATCTCCAATTCTAAGCTGCAGAGCCAGCGTTGCCCATAGACACCTCCAAGATCAGGTAGCCAGCATGACCACATGGAGTGCCACTGCCTTCCCGCAGAAGCGGTACCTATTGATCTACTCACATTTGCATGTTTTCGAACTGCTAGGTTGGCAGAAGCTGGGGCTAACAGCGGGAGCTCACCCTGCTCTCCAGATTTGAATCACCAACCTTTTGGTCAGCAAGTTTAGCAGCTGAGTGGTTTAACCCGCTGAGCCTCCAGGGGTGCCTCTTTCTCCTTCAACCCTACACAAATACGTCTCAGCTTCTTTCACCTGTCATTTGTCTGGCAATTATCACCCATGCACATTCTATCAATTAAAAATCCCTAATTTGCTTGCAAAGATGGCATGTTATGCACTAAAATGTAATCAAATACAACTTGCTTTGCTGGATGCAGTTTAGAAGAGACTATCTAACACAAAGTATTAATATTTCAGGTTTAATACGTGAGGTTGCTGGAAACAGGGTGGATGATTTTGCTAGTCAAGAGTTGGCACGGAAAGCGAAAAGCTGGCGAGAGAAACAATTTGCTGGATTCAACAAACCTAGTCACAGAAGACGCTCCAGTAATCGGTAAACCAGGTTGTCTCAAGACCATTCCTGGCTCAGAGAATCAGGTAACAGACAAAAACATTTGACTCTCTCTAAAAAATATGCATTTTCAATCATGTATAATTACAAACCCATTGAAGGCATCACACTGTTTAAGCAGCAATTCTAACATGCTGGTATAAACATAAATGCCAAGTAGTCATAACATTTGCAGAGCAGTAAAGCTGGTTTGGAAGTGGTCATAGCTCTTTGACAAATGGAATTGTACCCTTGCAAACTAGGTCTTCAAATTTGTAAACAAAAAACCCCCCCAAACCACCCCATAATGTGCATGGCAGTGAATGCTATTGACAATGGACTCCTCCAGGTGAGGTGTACATGTAAGGTTTTTTTTTTTTTGAAATATATTTATTGGGTTTTCTCATAAACATTAAAAGATGGGGAACAATTGCAGGTATAGGACAGTAGGAACAGAGGAGAGAGAGAGAGGTGACCGGGGGTTGGGCTCGGGATAGTGGGGTGAGAGGAATTAAGAGGGGGAGTTAGGGGAGGGGAGGTCCGGGGGAGGGGAGGGGGAGGGTGTACTGTGTGGGCTTCCGGCACCACCATATAGTCCCATTTGTATAGTCCTTGTGAGGAAGGGGGATGAAGGTAAAGAGGTAAACGTCTTTGACAGTAAGCGGGGGGAGGCGTTGCCCCTTGAGGGTTCCGTCTGATTTGCCTTTGGTGTTCTCCGTCCCCGTGGGCAAGTGTCTCTACTGTGGCGGTCCAGTACCTCTGAGTCCCCGGTGTGGATGGAACTCTTTGGGGGTTTCATGGTTTTGGAGATGCTGAAGCTGCAGGGTCCTCCCGGGCCTTCATATAGTCCAGGAAAGGCGACCAATCTGTCCGTTTTATCGCTCCGCCTCCCACCTCGCTTAGGTGGTAGGAGAGCCTATCCATGTTCATGATGTCCCATACTTTGGCTTCCCAATCCTCGAGCTGTGGTGCGTTTGTAGTTTTCCAGTTCCTCGCATACACCATTCTTGCTGCCGTGGTCAAGTAGACAAACAGGTGTTCCAAATTTTTGTCCGGCAGTTCTTGTTCAAAAAGCAGGCCCAGCAGGTAGCTCTCCGGCTTCCTTTCCAACGCAAGGAGGAGGATTTTCTGGATACTTCTGTGTATGCCTTTCCAATAGTCTGTGGCTTCTGGGCAGGTCCACCACATGTGGAAAAAAGTTCCAGGTTGCGTCCCACACTTCCAGCAGTTCGACTGAGCTGCCTTGTACATCCTCCCCAGCTTCTGCGGTGTCATGTACCACCGGAAGAACAGCTTGTACCAATTTTCTGCAAGGTCTGTGGCGTAAGTGATCTTCAGCTGTTTCCTCCAGACCTTTTCCCATTCGTACATGCTGATGGGACGCCCTATATTCTGCGCCCATTTGATCATGCAGGCTTTTACCACCTCGGTCTCCGTGGCCCATTCCAACAGCTTCTGGTAGGCTCTTGAGACTAGCTTTCGTTCCCTTCTCAGGAAGGCCTTCCAGAAAGTCTCCTTATCCTCGAAACCGACCCGGTCATCCTTCTTGAACCATGCCCTTATGTGGAGGTATTGTAGCCATGTGAGCCGCTCGTATTGAGTTTGTAGTTGAGCCAGCGATTTGAGGCACCTCCTCCCTGCTACCTTAGTGGTAAGCTCGTCGTACCTTGGCCACGTCTGCCATCCCAGGATGCTCTTTTGGTGTGCTTCCATGGGAGAAATCCAGAGGGGGGTTCTGGCGAAAAACCTCTCCCTGTATCTCTCCCATATCTGCAGGAGCGCCGCCCTCAGGGGGTGTTTCTTGAAGTTGGGGTCTGTTCTCGAGCTCCCGTACCATAGGTATCCGTGCCATCCCGCTTTGAGGTCGGATCCTTCCAGTGCCAGGACATCCTCTCTAGCCAGAGCTATCCAGTCTTTCACGAAGACCAATCCGCACGCGTCGTGGTACATCCTCAGATCCGGGAGACCCAGTCCCCCCCTCTCCTTTCTGTCTATCAGGAGTGTATACCTGATTCTAGCCTTCTTGGAGTCCCAAATAAAGTTGAGGATGTCCTTTTTCCAAGCCTCGAAGACAGCACCTGACTTGATGATGGGAATGTTCTGGAACAAGTATAGCAGCCGTGGAAGGATGTTCATCTTGACAGCTGCTATCTTGCCCATGAGGGAGAGGGAGGCATTTTTCCAATTCCCCAGGTCTATCTGGACCTTCTTCCAGAGTGCCTCGTAATTGCTCTTAATCAGGTGACAGTTCTGTGCGGCTATCTGGATACCCAAGTATTTAATTGACTGGGAAATTTGCATGCCTGAGGCCGTTCCCAGCAGCTCCTGGCGACTCTTAGATACATTCTTTGTTAAAATTTTCGTCTTCCTCCTGTTTATTTTCAGCCCCGCTAGTCGGCCAAAGTTTTCGATCTCCGCCAACCACAGGTGTATGGAGTCCAGAGGTCTTTCGACAAAGCAGATTATGTCATCTGCGAATGCCTTTACCTTGTACTGGTGGCTTCCCACTTTCGGACCTCGTAGCTGGGCGTTGGTTCTTATCGCCCTCAACAGGACCTCTGTAGCGAGTATGAAGATCAAGGGTGAGAGTGGGCAACCCTGCCTGGTCCCTTTCAATATCTTTATTCTTTCCGTCGGGCGTCCGTTAACCCAGACCCTTGCTGATTGCTCCTGATATATTGCCCCAATCGCATTTTGAAATTTGGGGCCCATATCCATCTTTGCCATGAGCAGCTGGAAGAAGTCCCACCTCAAATTGTCAAATGCTTTCTCTGCGTCTAGGGCGAGAAAAGCAACTTCTTTTTTGGGGTGCGCTTCATAGTATTCCAACAGGTTGATGACCGTCCTGACGTTTTCTTTGCCCTGTCTGCCCGGTAGGAAGCCGTTCTGGTCTGAGGCAATCCAGTCTCCCAGCCAGATCTTCAGTCTCGCCGCTAATATGGAGGCCAGGATTTTATAATCAATGTTCAGCAGCGAGATGGGCCTATAGTTGGCCACCTTGGCCTCATCTGTGCCTTCTTTATGGATGATGACTATATTTGCTTCCTTCCATGTATCTGGAGATGTGCCTTCCGATAGTACTCTGTTGTATAGTTTTTTCAAAAAGGCGGTAATCTCGCAGTTCATGGTTTTATAGAACCGGGCTGTCAGGCCGTCTGGGCCTGGGGCCTTACTTGGGTCCAGATTCTTTATGGCAGAGTCTATCTCCCTCTCCGATATATCCCTATCGAGGATGCCCCTGTAGTACCCTGGGATCTTACCCAGTTTCTGGTCCTCCAGATACTTCCAAATGTCTTCCTTGCTTTCGGGCTCTGCTGCATATAGCTTGGCGAAGAATCGATGGAACTCCTCTTTGATGTCGTCTTCTGCCGTAACCATTCGGTCCTCCGCCTTAACTCTTGTTATGTATCCCGCCTGCTTCTTACGCCTGATCTTTCTCGCTAGCCATCTGCCCGGTTTATTGGCATTCTGAAAGGCTTTTTGCTTCACAAATTTTAGATCCTTAGCGATCTGGTCCAGGTCAAGACGGTGCTTTTGTCTTCGAAGCTCTGCCAACCTTGTAACCGTGGTTCGGTTATCTGGGTGATGCTTCAGATTTTGTTCTTCTGCTGCTATTTTGGCTTGTAGTTCTTTAAGGACCCTCTGTCTCTCCCTATTCTTGATCGCGTTGTGCTGTATGAAGTGGCCTCTGAGGACAGCCTTACAAGCATCCCAGACCACTTCTGGGCTAGTTTCTTGATTGTCGTTAATCGCAAAGTATTCCCTGGTCAGCTCCCCTATACTTTCGTATATCCTCCTCCTTCCTCAGAAGATTGTCGTTGAGTCTCCAGCGTCGTACAGGGAGCCTGTGGTTGAAGGTCATCTCGATCGGACAATGGTCTGAGACATCCCTTGGCAGGATCTTTATTTGTGTTATCTTTGGGGCCAGAGAGTTCGATGTCCAAACCATATCGATCCTGGACCAGCTTTGATGTCTGCTGGAATAGTAGGTGAAGTCTTTCTCCCCTTGGTGATGGTGACGCCATATATCTATCAAGGAGAGATCCGACTTGAGATGAAGAAAGGCTCTTGGAAGCGTGCTGGTGGAGTCCGAGGCCGGTCTTTTATGCTTGAAGGCGCTGTGAGTTTTGTCCATCTGCGGCACTAGGACTCCGTTAAAGTCCCCTAGTAGCACCAAGCTGTCGTACTCCTGGTCTTCTATCAGACTTTGTAGGGTTTGGATGAAGGTGGTCTTGGGCCCATTTGGAGCATATATGTTACATACCAGCAGACGCAGCGTTCCTAGCTCGATCTTCACCCCGACGACTCTCCCCTCGAGATCTGTGAAGGCGAGCCTGGCCGGTAGTTTCTCGCTCACGTATACTGCCACCCCTCTCTTCTTTTCGTCCGCCAGCGAGCAGAAAAGAGTTCCCAATCCTTTACATTCCAAATGGGGTTTATGCGTTTTTTTGACGTGGACCTCTTGCAGCGCCACAATGTCGTATCTTTTCTTCCTTAGTAGGCTGAATACTTTTTTCCTTTTTGAGGCCGAGTTCAGCCCGTTTGTGTTGTTCGAGAAGCACGAAATCGGGATTTGAAAATCATGCATCTGGCATCTCTTCTGTATGGCTCGGTGCTTCTACGTTATTGTCCGCGTTTCTTGTTGTGATGGTCGTTTCCGTGTTCTGGAGTCCGTGGCTGGAGTGTGCAGGCTCGGTCGGAGGGGAGGAGAATCGCCGTTTTTTCGGGTGGTCGCTCTGGCCCTCGTGTGAGGCTGTCCTCTGCGGCGTTTCTTTTTGCAGCTTCTTATAAAACTCTTGGGCCTTGTCTACCGAGGTCAGCCATATTTTTTGCTCTCGGTAGGTGACCATCACCCCTTCGGTTCTCTCCCAGCGAAACTTGATTTTCCTGTTTTTCAGCTCCTCTGTAAGGAACCGGTAGTTTTTCCTCTTGAGCATTGCGGCTGTGGTGAACTCTCTCAGAATGATCACCTTAGCCCCTTTGTGTGTAACTTGCGCCTCCTTCTTTTTCGAGAGCACTGCATCTCTGATCCGTTTCCTGCTAAACTGGACCACCACATCTCTGGCCACTTTGTTCTGCCTTGCATACGCCGAGGGGACTCTGTATGCCCTCTCGATCTCCTGCTGTGTTTCTCCCTCGCCCTTGCCTAGAATGGAGGCTGTCAGTTTGCTCACAACTTTTATCAGATCTTCTTGAGGGTCCTCCTGCAGGTTCCTGAGGCGAAGTCTGGTTTCCAAAGTGGCCTGCTCCATCCTTTCCTGCATCTGCTCCAGCTTCATGTTTTTCCCCTCCAGGTAGTCCATGCGTTTTTGCATTGTACTCTGCACCGACGCTATTTCGTCCTTGCCTATTTTGATGCTTTTAATTTCCTCCTTCATTGTTGCCAGTTCTTTAGTGAGGTCCAGTTTGATATCCTGGAGTTGTTCCTGGACTGTTTTGTTCTGCGCCTCTTGCCGCGCCGCCGCTTGATCTACCTTCCTCTGGGTCAGCTCTTGTTGCTCCGAAATTCTCTGGAGTTCTTTCAGAATTTCCTTTAATGTGGGGTCCTCCCCTACAGCTTGTCGTTTCTGGACCCCCTTGGCGTCCTTGAATATTTTTGAGGTAGTCATGTTCCTCGCCTCGCTGTATCTCTTCTCAGGTGCTCCGCCGCCTGTGTTTCTGGAGGGGGGGAGAGGCGTTAGGCCTGGCGCGCTGTGGCTGTGGGTCGGACCCTGTTTCTCTCCCTGGAGAGTACCTCTTCCTCCACGGAGGGCCTTGGTGTGTAGTCCGGAGGTGGGCTGGCGATCCCAGAGCCCGGCGTGCTTCCCTGTGCGCCCTGTACTTGTTATCCCCCAGACTGGGATGCTCATGTGTTTAGATCTGTAGCCAGTAGGGGCCGGCGTGATCAAAAATTTGGATCTTCTCCGGAGCGGGCTCTCGTGCAGCTGTCTCTGGTTGGGGCTGGAGAGGATGAGATGGTCCCTTCTCGTCCCTCTTGGTGGGTGGGCTCCCTTCCTTTTTGATCCGATAGGGTTTTGTTTTTGCTTTTGTTTTTTGTCTTTTTCCCCCTTATGTTTTTTTTTTGGGGGGGGGCGCACTCTTGGTCTTCTTTCCTTGTCCTTTCTCCTGTGTTGTTCCTCCTTCTCCTCCCCTCACTCCTTTCCCTCTGTCTCCTGCCTCTATTCCCCTGTCTCCTGGGTTCTTTTTAGTCTTCCGCCTTTCCCTTAGTGGCACTGACCCAGGAGGTTTTCTTTCTTTTCTTTCTTCTCCTTCACTCTTTGTCTCCTTGCCTGTTATACTTCTGGCGTCCTGCGGGTGGCGGCCAAGGCTGCTCGCTAGAAGGGCCTCGCTCCCCCCGCCTCCCAGCTCCAAATGGTTCCCTCCGGAGGCTCTTCTGAGGCGCTTCCGGTCTGCGCCTCCTCCTCCTCCCTTCAGTCGTCCGACTCTCAAGAAGGCCCCAGGTACTGTGTGCTTCCTCCTTCCGCCCGGTTTCTTCCCGCCTTTGGAGCCTCGTCCCTTCGGGGAGAAGATGTGACGATGGCGCCCCGGGTTGTCTTTTCAGGCCGCCATCTTGCGGCCTCTTTTCGTGCACTTTTGCTTGGAGGGCAGTTAAGTTGGAAGGGGGGGGGGGGGGGTCCGATGAAAACGTCCCTCTCTTTTGCTTCTTCCCTGTTAGCGGCGGACCTCCTCAAGGGTCCCGCTGGGCTGCTCTTTCTTTCGGGGGCGGTGGGGATCCCCTGGTTTCCTTTTCCAGCCTCCTCCTGTCCAGTTCCCTCCTGTACTCACTGTTCCTTCCCCCTTCGGTCTTTTTCCCTAAGGTGGAGTGGGCTGGGCCGGCAGTAGCTGCGGGACGAGTCCCGCTTCCCGCGTCCCGATCCGCTCGTCAAGCTGGAGCAGCACC
Organism: Anolis apletophallus; assembly: GCA_030556195.1. Lineage (NCBI taxonomy): Eukaryota > Metazoa > Chordata > Lepidosauria > Squamata > Anolidae > Anolis > Anolis apletophallus. Next base: position 152,669,952 of record JARBWK010000003.1, on the reverse strand, counting down.
GGGCCCGCTCGGCCGCCTCCTCTTGAGGAGGTGACGACCTTTGTGGCCTGCGATGCTGCCCCTTGACTTCGCGTCTCCGTGGTGAGTGTGGGTCACCCGGGGAGGGGGCGCAGATCGCCCTCCGACTGGGACAGCGGTTGGTGTCTGGAGGAGCCCTCAGAACACCCGACCTGCCGCCATCTTTGACCGACCAGAAGCCAAAAATTCATACTTCTATAGACTGGTTGAAATTTTCCATGGCTGATTGACAGATTCTTATTATATCTTGTTCTCTCCTTCTTCCCACCTCCTTCTCAAATGCATACACACAACACAGTGTAGTCTTTTGATGATGTGTCAAAAATGGAAAGTGATAGGATGAAAGCATACAAGCAAACAAATCTACATGGAATGTATGTCTGTGTGGACATACATTCCACAATATACAAAGATCCGGGGTGGCACAATGACACAGTCCCCTATTTGGGATCCGGGGTGGCATAAGGGTTAAACTCTTGTGCCGGCTGAACTGAGACTTGAGAGAAGCCTCCCAAACGATGGTAAAACATCAAACATCCGGGCATCCCCTGGGCAACATCCTTGCAGACAGCCAATTCTCTCACACCAGAAGCGGCTTGCAGTTTCTCAAGAAAAGACCACCCTACTCGGATCTGCACGTATTATTGGCTGATACATCACACAGTCCTAGACGCATGGGATGTATCTGATATGTGATCAAATACAAAAGTCAGCATGGTGATCTTGTTTGCTGCATACTACTCTTGTTATGTATAACAACAACAACAACTTTATTCTTATACCCTGCCACCATCTCCCCGGAGGGATTAGGGGTGGCTTACATGGGGACTAAGCCGAATATAGGCAAAATTACAAAGTAAACTCAGTTAAAAAACATATACCAGATAAACAACAATACAGGCCAGAAAGAATTCCTTCAGAAGAGGAAGGAAGGAAAGAAGGAAGATATAAACATTATTAAGAAAAATTAAAAACCAGAAAAATAAAAACATCATAAAAATACATCAACAAACATTACAACAAATAAGCATCACAAAACTAAAATTAAGTAAAATATAACAAATACACAATCAAAGTACTCCCAATAGACGGTCAGCACCTTAGAAAACCCAAAACTATAATACAACCTTTTGAGACCAATCTGCAAGAGCCATCTAAAAAATACACTAAAATTACCCCACAGATGTTCCAACATGTGTAACCACTAGATGTCAGTGATACCATTAGAAACAAAAATCATTCAGCTATTAGTGGATTCCTTCTTCTTACACACATTGGCTAGCCAACATACCCTGGTTGAAGTCATTAACAGCAAACACCTACAATTATTCATTCGGTGGCAGCTGGAAGCCTCAGAAGCAGTGAGAGATGGGGAATCTGCTCCAGGTTCTAATCTAATCCAAATTTTAAGGAAACTATTGGTTGTTCAGTTAAAGTTTAGACTAAAATCTGGAGTAGTCTCACCATCCCACTGACCTCGGAGCCACCAAATTCCACTTTATGGACATATGCAAAGGTGGTGTCATGGAATGCAATGCTGGTGCGATATTGCAGATCTATCTGGGAATAAATCATGTTCAGTTGTCCTTCCAGTTTAGTCATAAAGCTAAGGATTGCATTGCTTAGTCTTCAGTTGTAGTCCACACAACATTGACAAAATACCACTTTGGGTAATGTAAGTTTCTTTCAAACAGTTGTTATGATATAGGGATTTGAGTGCTGGACGAGGACACTGGGAGACCAAGGTTCAAATTCCTGCTCAGCAAAGAAGACCCCCTGGGTGACCTTGGGCAAGTCGTGCTCTCAGCCTCAGAGGAAGGCAAAGGCAAACCCCCTCTGAATAACTATTGGCAAGAAAACTGTTAGAAATGCCTTGAAGGAACACAAGAATAACATTTATTTCACAGTAATTCTAAACAACTTTTATAATCATGCTAGAGTATAATTTGTGTAAGTATTCCCCAAATCCTATGTCTGATCTTCACCTTTCGTGTTTAAAACCATTCTATCTGCCTACATTGTTAGTCTTAGAATTATTTTTAAGGACTGTAGTCAATTCTGTGTTCTGTAAATGCTTTTGCTTGTTGCATATCATCTCAGGGGCTCTAGCAGATTGGCAGGCTTTTTTTTTCATGTCAGGAGCAACTTGAGAAACTGCAAGTCACTTCTGATGAGAGAATTGGCCGTCTGCAAGGACATTGCCCAGAAGTTTTACCATCCTTTGGGAGGCTTTTCTCATGTCCCCGCATGAGAAGCTGGAGCTGACAGACAGGAGCTCACCCCGCTCAGCATATTCAAACCTCCAACCTTTCGGTCAGCAGTCCTGCTGACATAAGGGTTTGACCCAGTGCATCACCGGGGCCTCCGATTGGCAGGTGATACAAACAAATTAAATGGAAATCACAGCCTTTCGCTGCACTCACAGACACACACCATTTAGAGAATGAGTCAGCTTACTCAGCAGCTCATTCTGGACACTGAAATGACAGCAAATTGTTTGTTACTTGCTTCCTAGTGAATCTGTACTTTTTCATTGCTGTGTTCGTTACGAGTGTTTTTGCAGTCACAGGGAAGAGATACTTGTGAGATTTCATGGCTCAGTATGACATTAACTTAGTTCGCATTACATGGTACGTACTTTGACTTGGATGACTACTAGAGTCAGCAAAATGTCTTGGGCTTGCCCTGGTGGATTGGTAGGACTTCCTGGTAATCCAATAAAAAGTCAAGAGGGAAGCTGGTATTGTTCTTTCCCTGGCATTCTTCTTTCAGTCATGTGGCTCTCCAGGCTACTTTCTATACTGGTGGTTCCAATCCTTTATTCGTCCACATTGTGGACTTTGGCTCCCAGAATTCCTCAATGTCAGTCAAGCTGGCTGACGCTTCTAGGAATTGAAATCAACAATACTGTATTGAATGCAGTGGTTACCAGCCTTTGGTCCTACAGTTGTTTTGGACTTCAACTCCCAGAAATCCCAGCCAGTTTACCAGCTGTTAGGAATTGTGGGAGCTGAAGTCCAAAAACTTGAAAGATCAAAAGTTGGGATCCATTGATCTGAAAGGAAGAAAGGTTGGGAACCACTGCTTTACACTGCCTCAAAAGCATAGTAGGTATGCCTCCAGCATACTATAGAACAGGGCTGTCCAACAGGCGACCCTGGGGCCGTACACAGCACCCGAGCCCCTTCCCTACGGCCCCCTAACTTGATTTAATAAAATACAAATTAAAAATAAAAAATTAAATTAAAAAATTAAAAAAATACCTACTTCTGGGTTTAGGCAAGCATCGCGAGACTACGCCAGCCACAGACGGGATTTCGAGGGAGGCCGAAATCCCGTCTGTGGCTGCATAGTCTCGCGATAGCTGCCGAAATCTCGGGTCCCGCGGGATTTGAGGCCGGCCTGGGCGCGTGCCTCCTCCTCCCTCGCGGCTGTTTCCAGGTCAGCCCCCATTCCCTCAGAGAGAGGGAGGAGGGGAGTGAGGCAGGGAAAGCCCCTCCTGGCTCCGTCCTCTTCCTGTGGAGGGCCCTCACTTCCCGCCCCGCGGATGGGAGAGCTGCTGCGCCCGGCCTGAGCTTGGCCTCGGCTCCAGCGGGGCTCTTCGGGGATGGCAGCGGCGTTGGCGCTTCGGCCCTGTGGCGGGGCTCCCGCAGTATGGGTAAGGAAGGGCCTGGCTTGAATCAATCAATCTAAAAACAGTGGGATGTTGGGTGAGGGGGGGAGGGGTCCCTTAGCGGCGGTTTCCTTGGCGACGCTTTCTTCCCCTCCTCCGCGCCCCCTCCCCCTTCTTGGCAATTTATTTTTCTTTTAACATTACAGTATAGTTAATTAATCCTTTTCACATAGTTTTTCTTTCCAATTATTCAGAGAGGATATTTCTGTACTTTTCCAGAATTGTGCAGAAAGTATTCTAGCTGACATGACCATCCTTTCACATTGATATTTTGTCTGATCAATGAACAATGTAACATGAAGCAGGGTTGTTTCCCCTGCGTGCAGGGCGCAACGTGGCTTCCTTTGCGCCTGCCCCCATGGCTTGTTTTCCCTTCAGGGAGGGAGGGAGCTCTTTGGGCCTCCTCCACCCGCCTCTGGGAAAGGAGGCCCCATCAAGCCCTGCGACGGCATTGAGGTGTTTGGGTTTTTTTTTGGTGTGTCCCAATTTGAGTGTGGACTCAAATAACTCAAAGGTATTAGGAAACATTCCCCCAAATCCACCAGTGTTCCCATTTGGGTATATTGAGTATTCATGCCAAGTTTGGTCCAGATCCATCATTATTTGAGTCCACAGTGCTCTCTGGATGGAGGTGAACTACAACTCCACAACTCAAGGTCAATTGTAAGTAAATTGGAGCCGAGGAGGGGGCGGAGCTGGGGGCGGAGGCAGACCCTTTGGCCCCCCAGGTGATCAGAGACCGGATTTCCGGCCCTTGGGCCTGTAGAAGTTGGACAGCCCTGCTATAGAACTCATAGTGTGATGGTGAACCATCAGCTTTATATGTCCATTAACTCTTAGGAGCAATGCTAAGATCTTTACCTGAATCCCTGGGGAGCCAGTGGCAGTCAAGGCAGGCAGTAACAGGCTTCACAAAGTTTGTGACTTTTCTCAGAATCAATGAGGCGGATCAATGAGGTGGAACATTTCCTTGCCATTCCTTCTTCACGGCATCATTCATCTTGTTCAGAGAAACAGGATCACACTGAGTCAAAACCAATAGTGGATGACGAGGCAGCTTTATCAAAAAAATGCACAATGGAAAACTGAATCACATGAACAAATTCCATTAGACGTTTTATGGATTTTAATCCATTTTTAATTAAATTTTTTCATGTCAGGAGCAACTTGAAAAACTGCAAGTCGCTTCTGGTGTGAGAGAATTGGTCGTCTGCAAGGACGTTGCCCAGGGGGATGCCCAGAAGTTTGATGTTTTACCATCCTTGTGGGAGGCTTCTCTCATGTCCTAGCATGCGGAGCTGGAACTGACAGAGGGAGCTCAACCCTCTCTCCCCAGATTTGAACTGCTGACCTATTGGTCAGCAATCCTGCCAGCACCCATTGCACCACCAGGTGTTTTAAATGGTTTCCAATTTAATTCTATTTTAGTGTTTATATGTTTTCGATTTTAAGTTGTATATTGTATTGCTTTTAATACTGCTTGCCATTTTGAGTCTCTTTTAAGAGAGAAATATAATTATAATATATATGATTGTGAGATATTAATTCATTTGTGTTTTCAGTTCACTATAGCTTCTTAAAACTGGGGTTCTTGTCCAGTCATGACAGGGCATGGTGGAGGTGTAGAAGATACCATTTTCAATTAAATCTCTATGTTCTGAAGTGTTTCCATATCTTTCTGTCGGTCTGCTATGAATTGACACACGTGGCCATCAATCTTGGTATAACATGACCAGAACAAAAAATGTATTATATGTTTTGGATTTAATCTGTCAACTACATCAGGTACTAGTGCCCCATCTCATTCTCTTTTCTTTTTTTTGTTAATTTCTTTATTAAGGGTTTTCCAATACAGACTTAAAAGTTGGGTAAAGTAGGGGGGGGTAAGAGGGAACCAGGATGGGTAAGTAGGGAGAGGTGGGGAAGGGAATGGGTTGAGGGTCACCCGGGTAGGGGGTTGGCAGTGAGGGAAACTCAGGGAAAGGGGAATAGAAGTAGAAGAATGAAAGTCTATATTAGCTGACTCCCAGTCCAGTTGCAGGGTCAACAATACGACTTGGCTGGTGAGAACTTCAAACTGATTCTATCTTCGCCTCCTCTTTTCTTATTAGAAAAGAACGTTTCCCGCTCCTTCTCTCTCTTTAGTTGGTTTCCTCTTCGGTTCTTATTGATTTTAAATATACTCTCACTTGTTGCCAATTAATCCATTTTTCCAATCTCTGATCTGTTACTCTATTTTTAAGCGTGTCCAGATCCATTATCTCCCTCAGTTTCCCAAGCCATTCCTCAACTCCTGGCATGGCTTTATTTTTCCAATTCCTTGCTATCTCTATACGTGCTGCAGCGGTCAAACAGAAAAAAATCTTGTCTTCATTACTCGGTATTTCAAAGTCCATTAAATTCAACAAATAATATTCTGGTTTTAAGTCCATCTTTAGGTTGAGCATTTTAACCACGTGGGAATGGATCGCTCTCCAAAAAACCTTAAACTTTTTACAGGACCACCAACAGTGGAGGAAGGTTCCTCTTCTGTCCCCACACTTCCAGCAATTATCTTTGGAGGTCTTGTACCACTTTGCTAATCGAACTGGTGTATGGTACCAGTGATAAAACATCTTATACCAATTATCACTGATATTGGTAAACCCTGAATATTTTAACTTGACTTTCCAAATCGCTTCCCAATCTCTATAGAGTATGGAGTGTCCTAATTCCTGGGACCATCTCACCATAGTCTCTTTTATGGTTTCCTCCTCCGTCTCCCATTCAAGAAGCTTATTATACAATGTAGATATTACCTTCTTTTCTAATTTCATTAATCTGTCCCACATTGACTCCGAGGCCTCGAAGTCTTTTAGGGAATCTATTTTAAATTGTTCCTTCACTTGCGCGTATTGGAACCAGGTTAGTTCCAGCCCCTGGTCCAGTAGGGACTCTCGCGTTTTTAATTGCCATCCCTTCGTTGTTTTTTGGAGGAGCTGTTTGTACATATACCACTTCCTCGCTGGTACTTCTCTAAAATGCTTTGCCTCTAGCGGCGAGATCCACATTGGTGTCTTCACATATAGGCGTGGCCTATATTTCTTCCATACCTTGAGAAGGGCTGCCCTGAGGTAGTGGTCCGTAAAGCTTTTTTCAATGGATGCTTTATCATTCCAAAGATAGGCATGCCATCCTCGCCGCGCATCTAGGCCCTCCACTGCCAAGGCCCTGTTGTTTTTCAAGGTAGCCCAGTCCCTCACCCAACTAAGTGCTGCAGCTTCATGGTAGAGCTGCAGATTGGGTAAGGCTAGACCCCCTCTCTCCCTTCTATCACACAGTACTTTATACTTTATCCTCGGTTTCTGACCTTCCCAAACAAAATTGAGGATATCTTTTTTCCAAGCTTTAAAGCAATGGTCTGTTCGTAATATCGGAATATTTTGAAATAAAAACATCATCCTGGGAAGAACTCCCATTTTGATCGCGGAGATCCTACCCATCAAATTTAGATTAAGATGCCTCCAATTCTCCAATCTCATCTTAATGCTTTCCCAGGTCTTCCCATAGTTGTTTTTCAGGAGTTGATTGTTATTCCCTGTTAGCGTGATCCCCAGGTACTTAACCTTTTTTACAGTTTCATAGTTTGAGATCTCCTGGAGTTTTCCCCTCCTCTCTCCACTAATGTTCTTCGTTATAATTTTTGTCTTTTCTTTATTGATTTTTAGACCCGCCACTGCTCGAATTCTGTGATCCGTTTTATCCACTTCGTAATCTTTCCAAGGGGTCTTCCACTATACATGCAATATCGTCAGCGAACGCCTTTATTTTGAATTCTTCTCCCTGGCCCGTAGCCCCTTAATTCGTCATCCATTCTAATTGTAACTAAAAGCGTCTCCAAAATCATAATAAATAGAAGCGGTGACAACGGGCAGCCTTGCCTAGTGCCTTTTTGTATCTCTATTTCTCCTGCCGATTCTCCATTTATTAAAAGCTCCGCCGACTGTCTTGTATAGATCGCCTGAATGGCGTTCTTGAAAAAAAAAACCCATATCCTTTTCTATAATCAATTGCTTAAGAAAGTCCCAATTAGTATTGTCGAATGCTTTTTCAGCGTCGACAAATAATAACCCAAATTCTGTCTGTGGATTTCTTTCACAGACCTCAATTATGTTGACCATCGCCCTAATATTGTCCTTTAGATATCTACCTGGCAGAAACCCTGCCTGGTCTTCATGTATGTTCCTCCTCAACACGTTTTTTAATCTATTAGCCATTACCAAAAAATAACTTATAGTCGTTGTTGAGGAGCGATATTGGTCTGTAATTTTTGACCTGATGGGGGTCCGTTCCTTCTTTATGAATAAAGGTTATGTATGCTTTTTTCCAAGAATCCGGTATTGTCATTTTTTTCAAGGCGTTATTCATTACTGTTTTCAGGTATGGGGTGACCTCATCCTGGAATAGCTTGTAGTATATGGCCGTTAGGCCATCCGGTCCTGGTGCTTTATTCCGAGGGAGTTTCCTTATGGCTTCCCGTATTTCTCCTTCTCCTATTTGATCATTGAGCTCCTCTCTTTGCGAATCTGTTAATTGATCCTTATTATGTATAGCCAAATATTGCATCACTTCATTCATCTCTATTTGTTCCTTTTTATACAAGTTCTCATAATATTCCTTAAATTGAGCCGCAATCTCCTCTTGTTTGAATACTTGAGTGCTGCCTTTCCATACCGATGTAATGAAGTGTTTCTGTTTTTTCCTAGCAAGAATCTTAGCTAAGAGGTACTAGTGCCCCATCTCATGATAAGTAATTTGAAAAAAAAACTAGTTGCTTTAAAATATACAGTTCTGAACCAATTTTGATCTAATTTCATATTTAGACTTCAAGCTCTATTGCACTACTATTGTAACATTATTATTCCATTTTAACATTGTAGTTTAGTGAGGATCCAATACTCTCTGGCTCAGATTTCTAAATATCTCTGTCTAAACTGTAAAGATAAAGGTTTCCCCTGGCATTAAGTTTAGTAATGTCCAACTCTGGGGGGGGGGGGGTGCTCATCCCTATTTCTAAGCCAAAGAGCCATTGTCCGTAGACACCTCCAAGGTCATGTGGCCAGCATGGCTGCATGGAGCTCCGTTACTTTCCTGCCGGAGCGGTACCTATTGATCTACTCACATTTGCATGTTCTTGAACTGCTAGATTGGCGGAAGCTGGGCCTAACAGCTGGAGCTCACCCTGCTACCTGGACTCAAACTGTCAACCTTTCGGTCAGCAAGTTCAGCAGCTCAGTGGTTTAACCTGCTGTGCCACCAGGGGGCCCATCTAAACTGTAAATCCTGCAATTTCATAAAACCTGGCCATGGCACTTAAAGCACTATAGCACTATAACAGTGTAGTGTGATAGGGTCCTTTGACTAGCATCTCAAACATTTCCAGGAAGATTAGAACTAATCAAAAAACCTTGGATTTTTTCCCACCAGAAAATTGCTGGATTTTCTAATTTGCAATGGAAAAAAATATTACAAGTTGCAGGTGATGTCAATCAACCTTTAAATTAGCTCAAAGCTCGCCATTAATATGTTGTAAACCGCCTTGAATCCCCGCAGGGGTGAGAAAGGGAGTATATAAATATATTAAATAAATAAATGAAATTGTCCACATCCATTCAGGCAATGGCAAATCAATTTCTTAATGTTAGACACGTGAGAGCCAGTGCAGATGAGTTTTGAAACATTCTCTTTACATCAGAGCTTCATGGTATAATGTAAGCTAGGTGCAATGCAATAACATTGTATTGTAAAGAAGTCTGGGTGACTTTAGTTTGACAGTTACACATTTGTAACAACAGAAAATGAACCCGAAAGCATAATTCATGCCAAATTTGGGGTTTTCTTATGCAACATTTTGTGAATGAGCCACACACTAGATGGATAGTATTCACTTTACTATCTCATGTATGTCCTGCGTGCCTATTGCTATGCCAACAGTTCAAGCAGGACATTGCCATTTAAAAGAAGGCCGCTACATTCCACCAGAGCAAATCGGCTTAACCATTAACTGCGCATGAAAACAGCCCCACCTTGTCCAAGCCACTCACCTTCCAGCTAAACAAACTGTAATTGTTAGTTAAGCCCTAGATCTAACACAAAGTCTCAAAAGGAAATATGGTCAAAAGTAATTACTACAGATTATGAATAAACTACAAACACAGAGTCAGAAGAAACCACAAGAGACACCCTTCCAACCCCGTCATGCAGGAATACAATTTGGCAATCTCACAACTCCCATCATCCCCGTTGTGCCGGCTAGGGCTGATGGATGATATAGTCTCACAAATATCTGGAAGGCTCCAGTCTAAGGCAGAAATGGGTACGTGTGGAAGTAGCAAAAGCTGTTTTTCATCCCCACACCCATTTTAATGCTCGGATATGACCACAAGTGATTTTGTACCATTAATAGTTTGCTTTTCATTGTGGGGAGGGAGGATTAAACTTTATGAGTGGGTTCAGGGGGGGGGGGGATCACTACACATGCATTTGCATTTTTGGCCATGAGGGGATTGGGGAGCCAATCTACTTCTTTAGGGCAGTGGTTTCCAACCTTTGAGCCTCCAGGTGTTTTGGATATCAACTCCCAGAAATCCCAGCCAGTTTACCAGCAGTTGGGAACTGTGGGAGTTGAAGTCCAAAACACCTGGAGGCCCAAAGGTTGGGAACCACTGATTTAGAGAAACTTCAGCATGCCTAAGATCTTTTCTTTTCATTGTGTTTATTAAACTTCGTTTCAACAAAAGAGTAGCAACACAACAATGAAAACAAAAGAAAAAATATGCATACAAATAAAAATAAAAACACAGATATGACTACTTATAAAATGTTTTGAAAATAATAATAAAAAGAGGTCTTCCTGCTTTCCTACTAGCAATGTACCTTTTAACAATATGGTAATTAATTACCACTAACTTTATACATTCGACATCCTCCAAATCCTGAATTGTGAGTGAAAGTTTATTTTCAAAACCCAGAGATGTCATTCTATTCCCTCTCTCCCTGAAATATGTAAGAAATACATTCCTGGCTTCCCAAAACTTGGCAATTTATTTTTCTTTTAACATTACAGTATAGTTAATTAATCCTTTTCACATAGTTTTTCTTTCCAATTATTCAGAGAGGATATTTCTGTACTTTTCCAGAATTGTGCAGAAAGTATTCTAGCTGACATGACCATCCTTTCACATTGATATTTTGTCTGATCAATGAACAATGTAACATGAAGCAGGGTTGTTATTGTGTTATTTTGCCTGTATAGGAAAACCATATTATTTATATCCAGTCTTTCCTTCCAAAACTGAAACCCAAAGCTAGCAAGGCTATTAAATGCAGACGAAAGCAGAAAATTACAAGTTCAAAACCTTTTGGTGTTTTAGAGTTTACCTCAACTTCCAACAATCTCAAACTTTGGAGCAAATGACTTTATTCCTAGCTTTGTGTATTTTATAACTTTTATTCCACCATCGCAGACTACAGCCAGGAAATCAGAAGGTAGTCGCTTTTAAACTTTGTTGTTGAAGGGAAATTCTGAGAGTGCCTTGGACCACAAGAAGATCAAGCCAGTCCATACTCCAGGAAATAAAACCCGACTGCTCACTGGAAGAAAAGGTATTAGAGGCAAAGATGAAGTACTTTGGCCACATCATGAGAAGACAGGAAAGCTTGGAGAAGAGTATGATGCCGGGGGAAATAGAAGGAAAAAGGAAGAGGGGCAGACCAAGGGCCAGATGGATGGATGATATCTTTGAAGTGACTGGCTTGACCTTGAAGGAGCTCGGGGTGGCAATAGCCAACAGGGAACTCTGGCATGGGCTGGTCCAAGACGTCACGAAGAGTCGGAAGTGACTCAATGAATAAACAAGAACAATTCCACCACCATATCAAGCATTTTACGGATGACAACATCTAAGCATCACGGCTGATTTATGAAAGCACAACAAATTTCCAAATGTGCCCATTAACCACAAAAAGAGCCAGGAATTGGAGTTTGGCCATTTTATGCATGCTCTAAATTGAAGAAATTGACAAATGAACAATTCAGAATGCACACGTTCATTGCCTGCATCTTGTTTAGTCCCAATTAGAGTAAACCAGTTGAATCAATTGTTGATGCAATGTTAGTGTTCTACAACCCACAAAAATATAAACACAGGATTGAAGAGAAACAACTGGAAAAGCTGGCACGATATGAGTATTTAAAGATCAAATTGCAAAGACTCTGGCACAAGTCAGTAAAGGTGGTCCTAATGGTGATGGGTACACTGAATGCAGTGCCTAAAGACCTTGGCCTGCACTTAAACACAATCAGCACTGACAAAATTACCATCTGTCAGCTACCAAAGGCCATTTTGGTTTTGGATTATCTTTAAAGAAAACCAAACAAACACAAGATGAACTTTTACTCAGCCTGACTATTACATAATTTGTGATGAGGTAAAAACATATAAGTCCCAAAATCATCTTTGCCAAACAGTAAAGCCAGAGAATATGAGGTTAAAGTGAAATCCCAAAAGTGAAACCAGGATCCTTTTTGAGTAATGGCCTAGAATACATTTCTACCATGATATTTCCACTAGGCTTCGACTACAACAATTGCACAACCCAATACCCCAACAACCAACAGGGCAAAGACCTCCTGGTACCATCTAGTCACACTTGTAGGTCTCAGAAAAAGGAACAGCCATCATCTATCCAATGTTCAACCAAATACCCTACAAGTATAGCAAAGTAAGAGCTGTTTCATTTCCCAGCTGGACAACTTCAGTCAAGTGGTGCTCAGGAGCCTCCTGACTGGCCATAGGGATGTGGATCTCTAGTGCTTCAAAGCTGAGGTTGCATGAGAAGAAAGTCATTGTGCAAAGAGGTACTATACACCTCCTCCTACTACAACAACTGAAAACTATATGCACCAGCATAACAGGAGAATATGCCAGTGTATGTCACCAACATTATTGTTGTCAGAGTGTGCTGATTTGAAGAATCAGCTTGGAGTCTGCTGGTATGAGTTTTCACCTCAGATGGGAAGGATAGAGAGTCAATTGCCTGTATCTCCCTGGACTAGAAATGGGCAAATGTCAGGTGCAAGAGGGTCACATGGTCCCCCAGGAGAATTTGGAGGGCTGCATACATTGCTGTCACACAACTGTCTTTCACCCAAAATGCCTTTTAGAGGAGCATGGGGAGCACTGTTTAATTGCTAAACTATGCCTTTGGAGGCAAATCCCCACTTGACCATGGAAACCAACTGGATTGCCTTTGAGAAGTCATACTATACAGCAGGGGTGCTCAGAACGGTGATCGCAAGCACCTAGTCGATCTTCAGCCCTCTTCCAGGTGATCTTCAGGCCTCACCTCCCATGTGCGCGCTCCCGCGCGCTCCCGTCGCCACACTTCTCTTGCCTCCGCCGGCGCAGCGCCTCCTCCACCCATGGGGCACTGCAGGAAGGAGGAAGTGGCAGCGGAGGCTGCACAGCTGCCCCTGGAGGAGAGAGAGGCAGGGCGCTCCCTCCAAAGGCAATGCCTTGCGGGCGGAAAAAGCGCCGCCTGGGCGGAAGGCGTGCTCTTGCTCCTGCCTTCCGCCCGGATCAGCACGGCGGCGCTCTGGCAGGAATGGAGAAACTTGCAGGGGAGCGAGGCCTGGCGCAGCTCCCTTTCCCGATCCGGGCAGCGGGGGAAGGGAGCTGTGCCAGGTCTCGTCTCCCTGCAGGCGTCTGCATTGCTGCCAGAGTGCCGCCCGGATTGGCACGGCTCCGGCTGCGATGGAGAGGCCTGCGGGGGGGGGGCGGCCTGGCACGGTTCCCTTCCCCCGCTGCCCGGAGCGGAAAGGGAGCTGCGCCAGGCCATGCCCCCTCCCGTAGGCCTCTCCATCGCCACCAGAGCCGCGCCCGATCTGGGCGGGGCTCTGGCAGCGATAGAGAGGCCTGCTGGGGAGGTGAGGCCTAGCCCGGCTCCCTTCCCCTGCTGCCCGGATTGGAAAGGGATCTGCCCCAGGCCTCGCCCCCCCCCTCCCATAGGCCTCTCCATTGCTGCCAGAGCCCGCCCGGATCAGCGTGGCTCTGGCGGCGATGGAGAGGCCTACGGGAGGGGGCGAGGCCTGGCGCAGCTCCCTTCCAATCCGGGCGGCAGTGGAAGAGAGCCGCGCCAGTCCTCCCCCCCCCCCCTGTAGGCCTCTCAATTGCTGCCAGAGCCGTGCCAATCCTGGCGGCTCTGGCGGCGATGGAGAGGCCTACGGGAGGGGGGCGAAGCCTTGTGCAGCTCCTTTCCAATCCGGGCGGCGGTAGAAGAGAGCGCGCCAGCCCCCCGTAGGCCTCTCCATTGCTGCCGGAGCCACGCCGATCCGGCTGGGCCCGGCAGCGATGGAGAGGCCTGCAGGGGGAGGCAAGCCGCTCGTGCCACCTCTCTTTCGCCCGGATCTGCCCGGATCTGCCATGGAGCCGGGCGAGAGAGGGGCGGGAGGAGAGGAAGGCTGCCCCCGTGGAGGAAAGTGTGTGTGTGCGCGTGCATGCTCACGCAAGGCGCACTGCATGGAAGCTGGGTGCGCACATGAAGCGCGCGCGCACATAAGGTAGGTGATATTTTTGCCTTTGTTAATTGAAAGTAGCTCGCATGCTAGAAAAGTGTGAGCACCCCTGCTATACAGCAAACATAAACCCCTATGAACAAAGATTTGCCAAGAAAACCCTTTGATAGGCTTGTCTTTTGGTTGCCATAAGTCAAAAATGACTTGAAGGAACATAAAAATGGAACACTAGGGGAGGAAGGATGGTTGCCCAGTAATCTTCTTATTAATGAGTGATCACTGATCACCCAACAGCTTTACTAATATGTTTTCTAACATATTACACATGCTATTAATCTGTTAAATAACTAATAACAAGTTGGGACTCCACATCAATGAATTTTCTTAAAACTATGTAATATCTGAGGATGATGGGGCCAAAGTTAGTAAATTTGTGACACCGTATTAAATAGGAACTTATAAATATGGTATGTGTTAAAGTTTCAGTGAAATCAATTGAGATTTTAAACTTTCTTTCAAAAACATAGGATCATTTCAAACTTTAACAAAATTTGCTTTTTATGATTGACTCTCATTAGTGAAATTGTGTGAATCTGGATTTTAATTAGGCTTTCCAAACATTTTTCACATTTGCCTCTCTTGGTGTAGTAATATGCAGAATCTTGTAGACATTTTATGTCCTTAAGTGGAGGAAACTATATACAGTATTAAATGCTACATACAAATATCTATGTCTGTATTTCCACAGGAAATTGAATATATACTAGAATTATCTGAGAACATCTACTGAATACTGAATTTCTTCTGGTGAAAATCATCCCCGGGGCAAGCAATAAACCAAATACTCCACATTTTCCAAAGTTTGTAATTTCTGTGATTTTATTTAACTATTTAACTGATTTTGTTGTAATTTAAGTTAAACAGAATTTTAAAGTGTAATTAATATGACAAAATATACAAGAGAAACCTTAAATATACCTATTTATTAATATACTATTTCATTAAAATAATATAATATAGTTTGTTAAAATTGAATTTTATTCCCATTTTATTAGTCAGATTTTATTTATTGCCCTAGTGAATCTTTTTGTAAAGGATAGGGATACATATTCTATAATAAATAAA
Source organism: Anolis apletophallus (assembly GCA_030556195.1). Classification (NCBI taxonomy): domain Eukaryota; kingdom Metazoa; phylum Chordata; class Lepidosauria; order Squamata; family Anolidae; genus Anolis; species Anolis apletophallus. The sequence continues at coordinate 152,654,581 of JARBWK010000003.1, read as the reverse complement.
ATAAGTATTAATATTACTCTTTGTTATCTGTTTCTGAAATAATTTAAATGTAGTACAGACAAAATAAAATATTTTCACCCTGAAAATGATTGTCTTATTTTGTAAAATGCATGTAGTTCTTCCTGGGCTATAATAAAATACTTATGTGAAATTAGCATGTTTTCTACTATTATTTATTTTGTGCTGGTATGTGGAGGTGATGATTATGATGACCTCACTTTTTCTCAGAATTGTAATTCAAAGTATCTCACACTTTGAAAGCAAAACAATTTAAAACATACAAAAGTAAATATTGAAATGCATTAAACTTATACAAGTATGCAAACAAATACATTCAAATACAATTCACATAAATAAAAGGCTTTTAAAACCAATTCACACCAGAAGTGAATGGCAGTTTCTCAACTCTCTTCTAACATGAAAAAAAAACTACCCCAGAGCAGGACTCCCTTCCCTGTTCCTTAAAAACTTTAAAAATGCTTTAAGAATGTATAAGTTTGCAGAGAACTGAGTCTAAGTCCATTTATATTGTTCTTTCCGCAAATAGAGAGGGAGGAAAGTGGTACCTAAATTTCCTACTTGACAGATGCAACTGTCTTTCGGGTTGCAAAGGTCGACAATGAGCTATACAATTGGTAGAGCGCTCACCCCGACCCGGGCAGGCCTTGAACTCATGACCTTCTAGTCAGTAGAGATCTTATGCAGCTGACACCCAGCCAGCTGCACCACATTCCCGCCACATTTTCCATGTGCTTCAGAAACGGAGTCCCGCGGAGGCCATCACATGAAATAGGGGCACTTTCAATGGGATGCCATAGGACTCCGTTTCCACAGTGCATGGAAATAAAGACCAGACTGCGTTTTCAGAAGTCAGGTGTTACCCAACTCCAATAGGTGAAAACTAGGTAAAATGGAGAAAGGATGTGGGATAGCTGGCCAACCCAGAAGACAGACCTTGATGGTAGGGAATGAAGTAACATGGTTCCCTCTGATTATCCCCCCACACACACACACACACACACACACTCATGGGATGAGGTCCTAAGAATTTCTGGGTCTTCCAGAGTATTTCTATGGTTGTCACAATGCAGGGACTCGGCCGGCCCCTTAATCACACACACAGAGACGGTAATCAGCTAACTATCTTTATTGTAGAAAAGGAACAAGTAAAAAGGCAATTGTCCATATGATATACGTTCCGTTCAAAAGCAAAGAGTCCGTAGTAAATCCAAAGGCAAAGGTCTTGGCAAAAGGCAAAAGGCTTGGCAAAAGCTCCGCAAAATCAAGCGGATCAAGAAACTAGGCAGAGTTCAATCAGGATTCAAGAAACTTCTTGGCAAGGCACGAGCCGCAACTTAGTTCCGTGGTCCTTTCCTCGCTACACCTCCTTAGGTTAGAAGTGGCCGAGGTACTGAGGATCCGTTCCCACGGATCCTATACTTAATTCCCTTGGCGAGGACCCTGACGCTCTAGGCTTCTCCTCCAATCTGTGCTTCGGGCCCTCGCCCCCTTTGGCCGGTCTAGGCTGTGGTGCCAGCCCCTCCTGCTAGCCTCAATGCTCCGTCTCCTATCAAAGCTTCGACCTTGCCTCCCAGCACCTGGCTCCCTATCTTCGTGAGAGTCAAACTCCCCTTGCGCTTCCATGGACTCATCCTCTTCCGTTTCCCACATTCGTTCCTGTGAACCGTGCCCCCCGGTTTCTCATAGCCTTCGCTATCACTGCGATCCGAATCCCTCTGACCTTCCACATTCTCGTATGGGTCAGGCCATCCATCATCCCAGGCCAGACTCTCTGTGGGAGAAGAAGGCCCAGCTAACTCATTAACCCCTTCTTCCAATCCCTCCAAATCCTCCTCAGAATCTTCCTCAGCTGCCGCTGGTTCTAATGCGAGTGGGACCCCCGGTGCTGCCCCTTGCCCCCCAGGCACGAAAGAGAACTGGGTTGCTACACTATCCCCCCCCCCTCAGGGCCCCTCCGAGGCCTCCCCCGAGGCTTGGACTTGTCGGGATACTTGCGGTGGAAACGGGCAACAATGTCTGGGGCGTGAACATCTCGAGCCGGCGTCCAAGAGCGCTCTTCCGGTCCAAAACATTTCCAGTCGATCAAATACTCCAGCTTCCGGTATCTGATGCGGGCATCCAGGATGTCCTGGACTGCGAACTCCTCCTCCCCATCACGTAGCACAGGAGGGGGGGGCGGCTGCGTCACATCAGGCCGCACCCCCTTCGCCGGTCTCAGCAGGGAACGATGAAAGACAGGGTGGAGCTTCATGTCCGGTGGAAGCTGTAGTTTGAAAGCAACAGGCCCCACACTCTCCAACACCTTGTAGGGACCCAAAAATCTCACATCCAGTTTGCGGCTAGGTCTCTGCGTAGGCAAGTTCTTGGTAGACAGCCAAACTTTGTCTCCGACCTGGATCTTTGGACCCTCCTGGCGCTGCCGATCAGCCATCCGCTTGTAATCCGCTTTAGCCTGGTCCAATTGAGTACGTAGCATCTCTTGCAGCGCAGTCAGCTCCTGCAGCCAATCTTCTGCTGCTGGCACCTCTCCGGCCTGGTTTGCTAACTATGGGATGGTGGCCATAGTTAGCAAAGAAAGGAGTCTCTTTGATGGATTCCTGCGTCGCATTGTTGTAGGCAAACACTGCCAAAGACAACAAGGACGCCCAGTTGTTCTGCTGATAGTTGACATAGCACCGCAGATACTGTTCCAACGTGGCGTTAACCCTTTCGGTCTGCCCGTCGGTCTGAGGGTGATGAGCTGTAGACATCCGTGCCTCAATTCCCAGCAACTTCTGAACAGCCCGCCAGAACTGGGAAGTGAATTGGGTGCCTCGATCCGTCACCAAACTCTGTGGCAGTCCATGCAAGCGAAACACATGTTGCACAAACATATCAGCAGTCTCTTTAGCCGTAGGGACCCCCACACAGGGGATGAAGTGGCCCATCTTGGTGAGACAGTCCACCACGACCAGGATCGTGGTGAACCCCTTGGACTTTGGCAGGGTCGGTGATGAAATCGGCCGAAATCATCTTCCATGGAGCGGAAGGGGTCGGGAGCGGCTGGAGCAACCCGGCCGGCTTGCCCCCCACCGGCTTGGCCCGTTGGCACACAGGGCAAGTGCTGATGTAGTCCTCCACGTCCCTCCACACTTTGAGCCACCAGAAATCCCGCAGCACCAACTGTAGAGTCTTGAACAGTCCAAAGTGTCCCGCGGCCCGGCTATCATGGCAAAGTCTGAGAATGTCCTCTCTCTCGGGCCCGGGAGAAACGTAAACACCCTCGCGGTGGTAGAGTACCCCATTCTTGACTTGGAAAGGGGATTGCACCCCTCTGGTCAACTGTTCTTGCACCCAAGGGTCTCCCTTTTGACAAGCGTGGATCCGGTCACTCAGAGGTCTCTTGTCCCCCGGGGCTGGGTTGACCACCGGGGCCGGCGCAGGGGCTGCGCCCGTGGCGGCAAAGTTCTCCGCTTTCAGCAGCCGTGCCTCAGGAAGCCCCTCTCCTCCACGGACATACTCCGGCTTCCGAGACAACGCATCGGCTTGTTTGGTCTGCTTGGGGGTCACATAGTGAATGCGGAAATTGAATCTCTCAAAGAACAGGGACCATCTCTGTTGCCTCTGGTTCAATTTGCGCTGGGTCTTCAAGTGCTCCAAGTTCCGGTGGTCGGTGTGCACTTCCACCGGGAACTTGGCCCCTTCAAGCAGATGTCTCCAAACTTCAAAAGCTACCTTAATGGCCAGGAGCTCCTTCTCCCAAATGGTATAGTTCTTTTCCGGCGCTGACAGCTGCCGGGAGTAGTAGGCACAGGGCAAGAGATCAGTCCCCTGCGGCTGTAGCAGGATCGCTCCCACGGCTACATCCGAGGCATCAGCTTGCACGATGAAAGGGGTGCGGGGGTTGGGATGCTGCAGAAGCGGCTGCGTGGTGAACAGCTGCTTCAACTTCCGGAACCCCACGTCCGCCTCCGGTGTCCACCGGAACGGCACCTTTCCACGCAAACACTAAGTGATGGGGTCAGCCCACTTGGCAAAGTCAGGAATGAACTTTCTGTAGTAGTTGGCAAAGCCCAGGAATCTTTGAGTGTCTTTTTTGCTGGCTGGAGCCGCCCAGTCTGCCACAGCTTGGACCTTGGCTATGGCTATGCCCGTGGGAGAGATGCGGTAGCCCAGGAAATCCACCTCACAGAGATCAAACGCGCATTTCTCCAGCTTGGCATAGAGACCGTGGTCTCTGAGTCTCTGGAGCACTTCCTTGACATGGTGGTCGTGGGTCGCCTGATCAGGAGAAAAAATTAGCAGGTCATCCAAGTAAACTGCCAGATAGCGATCTAGCAGGTCCCGAAAAATGTCATTCATGAAATGCTGGAAACAGGCGGGAGCGTTGCACAAACCGAATCCCATTACGAGGTATTCGAAACTTCCCCACTTGGTCTGGAATGCGGTCTTCCATTCGTCGCCTTGGCGAATCCGCACCAGATTATAAGCACCCCGGAGGTCTAATTTGGTGAAGACCTTGGCGTCCCGCATCCTTTCCAACAGCTCCGGGATCAGTGGCAGGGGGTAGCGGTTTCGAATCCTGATCTTGTTGAGCTCCCGATAGTCATTACAAAGTCGCAACTCCCCCGATTTCTTTTTGACAAACAGGATTGGCGCTCCGGCCGGGGACTGAGAAGGCCGGATAAATCCCTTTCGCAGATTTTCATCCAAGAACTCTCGGAGGGCCTGTTGCTCCGGATCCGAGAGAGGGTAGAGTCTCCCACGGGCTATGGGGGCTCCGGGCTCTAGCTCAATGGCACAACCATAGGGTCGGTGGGGGGGGGGGACGTTCCGCCTCCTTCTCACTGAACACATCCCAAAATCCTGCGTACTTTTTGGACAGCGTGGCCGCTTGTTCTACCTCGTGGGCCTGGCAAGCCCGGGCCGTCATGCAATGTCCCTGGCAATGTTCAGAGGAAATCGACAATTGTCTCTTGGCCCAAGAGATCTGCGGATCATGCAGGGTCAGCCAAACAATTCCCAAAATTACCGGAAAATCTGACAACTTGGTAACAAGGAAGGAAATGTCCTCTTTGTGGGAGCTTGTCCACATCTTCGTAGGGGCAGTGTATTGCGTCACGGCCCCTGCTTTCAGGGTTCTTCCGTCAATGGTCTGGACCCCCTTGGGCTCTATAAGGTCATGAAACTGTAATCCCGCAGACTTGGCATAGTCTGCATCGATGAAATTGTTGGTGGCCCCCGAATCGATCATGGCATGGACCATCATCGGTCCCTTCTCTTGCGACCAGAGGGAGACCATCACTAGAAAAAATTGTCCAGTCTGGGGTTCTGGGGGAAGGTCAGTGACTGCAGCCGAGTTAGCGAACCCTCTTAAACTCGGCCGACCCCTTCCCCCACCGTCTGGATAGCTTCTCTTCAGCCCCCTGGGGCCCCTCGAACGCAGCAGAAGCCCGGGGGGTCTTGCCGCGTGGCTTCTGGGGGCATTCTCTAGAAAAGTGTCCAGCTCCCCCACAGTACCAACAAAGATTCAAACACTGGCGCCGAGCCTTCTTGGCAGCGTCCACTTTTGGCCTCACATGCCCAAGCTGCATGGGTTCCGGTTCATCCAAGGGCTGGGGAGCCGGCGCGAACTGCAGGAACGAGAACTGGCTGGCTCCCGTTTCCTTCCGCACCCCTGGTCATTCCCCGGGCACTTTGTCCCATCGCTTCCGGGTCTGCATTCCGGCCTCCACCCGTATGCTCACGGTGATCGCCTCCTCCAGGTTCGCAGGCCGAGTAGCCCCTCTCAGGATTTCCTGCTGCATCTCCGGCGACAGGCCTTTCATGTACTGGTAACGCAAGGCGGAGGGATTCCAATCCACTTGAGCGGCCAACACACGGAATCGGGAAATGTACTGAGACAAAGGCATATCTCTCATGGACAACCGATCCAATTCCCTCTCCGCCAATTCGGTGTTTACTGGATCTCCCCAAGTAGTCTTAATAGCCTCCAGGAACGCCGCCACCGTGGCCACTTGTGGGGACGCCGACTGGAGCTGCGTGGTCGCCCATGCCGCTGCGGTGCCTTCCAGTAGCGTGTAGACGAAGCCCACCTTGGCTCGTTCAGTGGCGAACTCCAGAGGCCGGAGTTCTAAATACATTTCACATTGTCCAATAAACACGTTGACTTGGGCCGGGTTGCCTCCAAACCGAGCCGGTGCAGCCACAGATGGGTGTCGGCCCGCCCTGGCCCGTAGTTCTCCCAGTTCCTGCTGCAACTTGAGCATCGGTCAGTTGAGCCATGTTGCCGGCCCGCCGTCCGCGTTTCCTGGAGCGTCCCGTGATGTGAAAAAGGGGTTAGTGGAGTACCTCGGCCAACTGTCACAATGCAGGGACTCGGCTGGCCCCTTAAGCACACACACAGAGACTGTAATCAGCTAACTATCTTTATTGTAGAAAAGGAACAAGTAAAAAGGCAATTGTCCATATGATATAAGTTCAGTTCAAAAGCAAAGAGTCCGTAGTAAATCCAAAGGCAAAGGTCTTGGCAAAAGGCTTGGCAAAAGCTCCGCAAAATCAAGCGGATCAAGAAACTAGGCAGAGTTCAATCAGGATTCAAGAAACTTCTTGGCAAGGCACGAGCCGCAACTTGGCTCCGTGGTCCTTTCCTCGCTACACCTCCTTAGGTTAGAAGTGGCCGAGGTACTGAGGATCTGTTCCCACGGATCCTATACTTAATTCCCTTGGCGAGGACCCCGACGCTCTAGGCTTCTCCTCCAATCTGTGCTTCGGGCCCTCGCCCCCTTTGGCCGGTCTAGGCTGTGGTGCCAGCCCCTCCTGGTAGCCTCAATGCTCCGTCTCCTATCAAAGCTTCGACCTTGCCTCCCAGCACCTGGTTCCCTATCTTCGTGAGAGTCAAACTCCCCTTGCGCTTCCATGGACTCATCCTCCTCCGTTTCCCACATTCGTTCCTGTGAACCGTGCCCCCCCGGTTTCTCATAGCCTTCGCTATCACTGCTATCCGAATCCCTCTGACCTTCCACATTCTCGTACGGGTCAGGCCATCCATCATCCCAGGCCAGACTCTCTGTGGGAGAAGAAGGTCCAGCTAACTCATTAACCCCTTCTTCCAATCCCTCCAAATCCTCCTCAGAATCTTCCTCAGCTGCCGCTGGTTCTAATGCGAGTGGGACCCCCGGTGCTGCCCCTTGCCCCCCAGGCACGAAAGAGAACTGGGTTGCTACACTGGTTGACTTCCAGATGTGGAAGCTGATCACATAATTGCACTTGAAAACCCAAAACATTTTTAGAGAGGCCCTCTCTCTAGAAAGCTCTAGGTCTTCCAACATGACCAAAAGAAGTTGATCATAGAATAACACCAGAGGAGTTAGAGATTTCGAGAGAGAACACTTTAATCATATCCACATGAGTCAAAACCACAAATGTGGAGGGACAATTGTATTTCCAAATTCCCTTCAAGAAGGAACCAATAATGGGAACACAGAGAACAGATGGATATACTTCTAACTGTACCTTTTAATAGATAGTGCCAGCAAGAAATGCGAGTCGAGAGTAAGAGCTCATGCCAACTGCCTGAAAATACCTTATTTTTTCTTGTTCTTTCTCATTTTACACTGGGTTAAAATAAACAAATATGGGGAGATGGTAGTCTCTGATAATACTAGAAGTTGACAGAAATATTTTGTGATTTTAAAAAATATATATGGATCACTGAAATAAAATTAGAAAGAACAGCAATAAAATCTAAAGCCTTCTGGTCTGTCAAACCAGTTCAGATGTGTTCAAAATTTGGCAGCATCCATGTGTTCCTTTTGATATCAAATCAGGAATTGGAAAGCAGCCTTTTTGTGTCAAGCCAAATGGAAAGGAAAATTTCGATGTGCAATGTATTTTTCTTTAAAAATTGGAGTCCATTTTTGTTTCTAGAAGGTCACTTGTTTGACACTCAGACATTCTTGTTGCTTTTCTATTTACAAATCTAATGTAAGTCTATAGTCATATCTTTAGTTTTTAGATTACTTTGGTAAAAACAAATACAACGTGACGATAGTTCTAGGATGTAAACTTTCCCTGATTATTAAATAAAAACACCCTGTGATAGTTTTCCAATCTGGTTTCATGGAAAGCATTTGTTTCATGATATTCTAATTACTGTAGCTAGTGAGGAAAATGGAGCTGAGTTTAACCATTAAGTTCATTCTTCTCAATATAGAAGAACTAACTCTCTTTTGAATATGACTTTGGGACTTGCTCAAAGCATATAATAAAATATCATCAGAAAATCATGTTCTTTTTTAAAAAAAATCTTATACAAACAATCAAATCTTAATCTGCAACAAGGTCCAAATGCACCGTTCTAAACAAATCATTTCAAGGAAAGAATATAATCAGTCTTCATCCCCCACAAAAAGTAATGTCAGCCTCAATATTGTTACTAATCTTGATAACAAGAGCCTTCTGGAAAGTCTTAGCTCTAGTTCCCCATATCTTAAAACTGTATACAGTCAGATCTCCACATTTTTATGAGATTGGGGGCAAAGGGAACCCTGTGAAATTCTTGGTGGTGGCCAGGGGAGCATTTGCACAATTAAAACTTGCGCACCAGTTGCACCTGTACCTTGAGAAGTCAATCTTGGCCACAATAGTACATGCTCTTGTTACATCCTGTGTAGACTATTACAACACGCTCTACATGAGTTGTCTTTGAAGACTGTTTGGAAGCTTCAAGTGGTCCAACTGGCAGCAACCAGGCTGGAGCAGCATACAGAGAGAGGACATCCCTCATGTTACGCCAGCTCCACTGGCTGCCCATCTGCTACCGAGCATAATTCAAAGTGCTGGCTTTAGCCTATAAAGCTCTAAATCAGGCCTGGGCAAACTTCGGCCCTCCAGGTGTTTTGGACTTCAACTCCACAATTCCTAACAGCCGGTAGGCTGTTAGGAATTGTGGGAGTTGAAGTCCAAAACACCTGAGGGCCGGGGTTTGCCCATGCCAGCTCTAAATGGTTCTGGCCCAGCTTACCTTTCAGAACGTATCTCCATCTATGAACCATCTCGGAGATTAAGATCATCTGGGGAGATCCTGCTCTCTGTCCCAACTCCTTTGCAGGTGTGGTTGGTGAGGCGAGGGACAGGGCCTTCTCAGTGGTGGCCCCTCGGCTGTGGAACTCCCTCCTCAGTGAAATCAGATCAACCCCCTCCCTCCTGACCTTCAGGAAGCAAGTAAAAACATGGCTCTGGGACCAAGCTTTTGGCCAATAGTACTGTGAAATAAGTAAATAGATTATGTACAATAATGACCAGAACGGCCTTTGACTATGTCTTCAGATTACATGTTTTGAAATTTTAAAATTGTGTTTTAATGTACTTGTCTATTTTCTATTGTCTGTTCATGGCATCACATTGGTGCTGATTGCAAGGCTGCCCTGAATCCCTTTCGGAATTGAGAAGAGCGGGATATAAATATAGTAAATAAATAAATAAAAATAACAAATCAAGAAATTGCTTCAGAGAAGAAATTTCTAGGACTCTATAGTTAACTTCTCCTAGAAACTGGACACAGAATCGTATCAAAAGATTTAGAGATGGCTATAGAAGTAGTCTCATTAGAAATCTCTTGGTCCTCCAGCATGCCTGGAGGAAGATGACCATTGTCACACTGGAGGACATAGAAAAATTCATGGAAAGGACATTTTTAATCAATTGTGCAAATGTCAAAACTGTGGAAGGCAAATTGAAATGAACTGCAATCTCTTTCAGTTCCATGTGTAAGATGCTATTTTTGTTAACTATCTCCACTGGACTTTCAATGGTGGGAAAACATACAATCGAGATGTCTCCAAACATTAGGTATGCTAGTGATAGTTCCTGAATTTTGACTGCAAAGATACTCCAAAGTATAATACAAAAAAAACAGACAAAGCTTTTACAGGACATTGGGATTCCATCTGTCTTACTTGTATCTTTGCTTTCTCTCTTTCTTGCTGGTACTTGTACCCCATCACTTCTCTACTCCCGAAGGGGGACTCAGGACGGCTTACATTTGCAGCAGTATGAGGCCGCTATACCACAAATGCAACAATATAGTAACAGTCATATACAAAAACATTAAAATTACATAATCATTAAAACCAAAATAAATAACATTAGTTAAAACCATAAAAGAAGCACAGTGTCATCTGCCGCAATGCCTTTTATTCCAGACAATGTCCAGTAAAGTGCAAATTATGACTGATGCCCAAAGGTCTGGTCCCAGAACCATGATTTAATTTTTTTTCTTCTGACGGCCAAGAGGGATGGTATCAATTTTATCTTGTTTGATAGTGTGTTTCATAGGTGGGGGGCACCACCGAGAAGGCCCTGTCTCTCGTCCCCACCAACCGCGTTTGCGATGTAGGTGGGAGCGAGAGCAGGGCTTCACCAGATGATCTTAGGCTGCGAGATGGGACATCGAGGCAGACGCGTTCGGACAAGTAAGCTGGGCCAGAACCGTATAGAGCTTTATAGGTCAATACCAGCTCGGAGATGGACCGGCAGCCAGTGGAGCTGACACAACAGGGGGGTGGTATGTCCCCTGTATGTTGCTCCAGTTAGTAATCTGGCTGCTGCCCATTGGACCTTTACACCATCTCTATATTTTTAAAAATCAGAGAGTTTAACTACACCGAAGACATCAGATGCCATCGGATCTTGGAAACTACACATAGTCACGACTAATTGGATGTGATTTTCCTGCTTCTTGGAAGGGGGTTGGACTGGATGACCCACAAGGTCTCTTCCAACTCTATGATTCTATTATTCTAATTAGTACTTGGATGGGGATCCATCAAAGCAGTGCTGTCCAACTTCTGGCGGGTCCAGGGCCGGATAAGAGGTCACTGATGACCTGCGGGGACCGCTCCCAGGCCCCGCCCTCAGGCCCCGCCCCCAGCCCAGGCCCCGCCCCCTCCTAAAGCCGCCGAAAAAGGAGGAATAGGCGGCGCCAAGAGCAGCGCGTCACAGGCCTGGCGTGGACGCGCTGCTCTTGGCACCGCCTACTCCTCCTTTTCAGCGCCCCTCCCTTCCTAGGCCGGGGAGCCGCCGAAGGAGGAGTAGGGCGGTGCCAAGAGCAGCGCGTCACGCCAGGCCTGTGACGGGCTGCTCTTGGCGCCGCTTCTGCCCTTTTTCGGCAGCTCCTGCCCTAGGAAGGGAGGGGGGCGCCGGTGGGGCAGAAGGCGGCGCCAACGGCAGCGTCACAGGCCTGGCATGACGCGCTGCCCCCCTTGGCACCGCCTACTCCTCCTTTGGTGCCCCCTTCCTTCCTAGGCCGGGGAGCCGCCGAAAGGGAGGAATAGGCAGCGCCAAGAGCAGCGCCGGCACGCCAGGCCTGTGACGCGCTGCTCTTTGGCGCCGCTTCTGCCCTTTTCGGCGGCTCCCGGCCTAGGTAGGGAGGGGGGCGCCAAAAGGAGGAGCTAGCTCTCTTCCTCCTCCCTGCCCCGCCTCCCCTTTCCCTCGGCCGCCATTTTTTAAAAAAATGGCGGCTGAGGGCATAGGTGGGGCCGTGTCCAACAGGCTACGGGCCGGATCCGGCCCCGGGCCGCCAGTTGGTTACAGCCCTGCACCAAAGTATACCAGGTGCTGCAGGCTATATTTCAGAGGAAAGAACTGGTAAATCATCTCTGAGTATTCCTTGCCTTTAAAACACACCCTTATGGAATTAACAAGGTTACCCTAAGTCAAAAGGCAACTTACACACATACATGTTTTAAAAGATATTGTGATAGAAGATCTACTTTATACTTAGCAGGTTCTAAGATCAGAATCCTACCTGAAAGCCTAGAGCAGAACAACCAGTTTGTGTTTTCGGTACTGGTCTAGAAGAGAGCCATTCATCCCATTGCCCTGCCTCATTCACCAGATTTTATGGAGCCTTCGGGTGATACAGTCCTCCTTGTTCATTTTTCCAATACATCTTCCTCTTTTCTTACTGCAGGTCTGTTCAAGAGAAATGTAGATATCACTTGTGAACAGCATTCCACCTAGAAATGCCCTCAGTATAAGGGGGTCACATTGTTTTAGGTATTAGTACAGCAGATTAATCTCCAGCTGCAGTAAATCTTGACAGTTCGAAGCCTGGATTGGGGTGAGCTCCTGGCCTTTAACCCAGCTTCTGCCTACCTAGCAGTTTCTAAAATAGCAAATGAGTAAATAAATATGTACTGCTTTAAGCAGGGAGATATTTAAGGCACCCATAAGGAAATGCCAGAAAAATACCAGCAATTCAATCGAGGAAGTTTACATACAAAAGCTCTTTAGCAGGGAAAGTGGAGTGACAGCACCCCCACCCCACCCCCCCATGGCCAGAACCAAGCACAGCCTCCAAGATGTCAAAGATGGGAAAACCTATTATACCTCTATCTATTTACAGTTGTCTGTTTTGTCAGTGTACAACAGCATTGAATGTTTGCCGTATATGTGTTCTGTGATCCACTCTGAGTCTCCTTTGGGGTCAGAAGGGAGGAATATAAATACTATATATAAACAAATAAATTGATATTTCAGCCTGAATATGGGGGTTGGGGGGGTTGGCCTGCAGCTCCAAGAAACTCAGATTACTTGGGATTCTGGGAACTATAGTCTAAAAATTACATTCTTATACTCTGTGTTTCTGATAATTAAGCAATGTATGCAGGCCAATGGGATTTTAGCCTGCATCAGGCATGTAGAAGTAAATTCTCAGGGTGGTCCGTGAAAAGGCCTTACTGGTACATTATTTAAACTGTTATGTTTATTTATATCATGATCTGATCACCATACTCATTATATCCCACATTAATGGGGTTATTAGGATAACAGTACAAAAGGTTTGCTAGGGTAAACCCTCTTCCACCCAGTCTCAGCCCCCGAACTGGCCCCCCCCAAATCAAAATCCTTGCTACGGCCCTGCCTGCATCAATAGGAGTATAGTGTCTTGATCCAGGGAAGTCGTGCTACCCCTCTATTATGCCTTGGTCAGACCACACCTGGAATACTGTGTCCAATTGTGGGCACCACAATTAAAGTGAGATTTTGACAAGCTGGAATGTATCCAAAGGAGAGTAACTAAAATGATAAAGGGTCTGGATAACAAGCCCTATGAGGAGCGGCTTAAAGAGCTGGGCTTGTTTAGCCTGAAGAAGAGAAGGCTGAAAGGAGACATGATGGCCATGTATAAATATGTGAGGGGAAGTCATAGGGAGGAGGGAGCAGGCTTGGGCAAATTTGAAAAGCGGGAATGAATCACATATTCTCACTGATGTACCTAGATTAAACCAACTCAACTGTAAAGGAAAAAAAACTTCTGTCCCCTATTTGGCACAGCTAGAGTTTCAAGGTATTAATCTTTGGGCAGGATAAACATTTCAAGAAAATAGGGGGAAAGTGCCACATAGGAATAGGGTGTGTTTCTCTATTTGGAATAGTATGAGAACAGTGAATCCTTGTGAATCTGGAACTTGTGTAAGACTGCCAATATCATTGTTTATCAGGGATCATCAAGAGAAGTGGTAGTTGTATAGAACAAATTTACCTTTGTGGAGCGAGTGACGGATGTCTGGAAATTAGTATATGAAGCATTGTATTCAAGACTAAACTACACAAATTAAAAAGAGAACAAAAAAAACCACCAATGTAATTTGAAAATGTATGCCACTGCTATGTTTAAGTATCTCCCAATAATATTGTGGACACAATTGCCTGCTGCCTTTTTCTTTTTTTAGCAGGATATCAGCTTTTTTGTACGCAAATGTAGCATATAGATCAGGCATGAGCAAACTTTGGCCCTCCAGGTGTTCTGGACTTCAACTCCCACCATTCCTAACAGCCTCAGGCCCTTTCCTTTCCTTCCTCAGGCACTTATGCGACTGAGGGGGGGGGGAATAGAAGGGGCCTGAGGCTGTTAGGAATGGTGCGAGTCAGGCATGTAGCCCGGGGAAGGGGGGGCTGGAGGGGCTTCCCCCCCTCCCCGAAATTCTCAGGGTGGTCCACGAGAAGGCCTTACTGGTACATTATTTAACCTGTTATGTGTATTCATATCATGATCTGATCACTATGCTCAATATATCCCATATTCATGGGGGTATTGGGATAACGATACAAAAGGTTTGCTAGGGTAGATCCTCTCTCACTCAGACTCAACCCCCTCCAAATCAAACTCAGCCCCCCCCCCCCCAATCAAAATCTTGGCTATGGCCCTGGTGGGAGGGGAAGTCCAAAACACCTGCAGGGCCCAAGTTTGCACATGCCTGATTTAGATCCATTTAAATCTGACCTGGGCAATTGCCGGCCCTCCAGGTGTTTTGGACTTCAAATCCCAGAAATCCTAACAGCTGGTAAACTGGCTAGGATTTCTGGGAGTTGAAGTCCAAAACACCTGGAGGGCCGGCAATTGCCCAAGTCTGATTTAAATCTCGGTAAGTATGGCAGAGTGACTAGGACTCTTGAGACCAGTGCCTTCTACCATGAAAACCCTTTGTGTAGCCTTTGGCAAGCCACACTATTTCCGCCTCAAAGGAAGACAAGGGCCAATCCCTTCTGAACAAATGCTATTTCATGATAGGGTCAACTTAGGTTTGACACATGTCAGAAACAACCTGAAGGTACACAAGAACAGTAATCACTCCTTGGATTACATGTCATGATAAACCGCATTTTGTGTTAACCATGCTTTGTTGCTTAAGCCACAAATTGTTTTGCAAATGACTGAAACAAACATGATTTACATTTCTCACTTCTGGCTTGGTTATAGTTAGTTCCTCTCTTGATCCTTTTGTTTATTTATATTTCAATCGAAATAACTAGGGAAAGAAGCCAGAGGTAGAGACCACGAGGTGTTTCAAATGTTATTGGATTAAAAGTCAGTGTCAACTTGTCATCAATGTTCACCTGCACTACAAATCTCCAACAGAATCCTGGGATTCGCAGTTGTGTGTGGGAGTGAGAGGACGCAGTGGCACAGGGGGGTTAAACCGTGCAGCTGCTGAACTTGCTGATCTTCCAAATATCAAGATCTATTTTCCCCAAACTCCACCATTTAGGCATATTGAATATTCATGCCAAGTTTGGTCCCAATCCATCATTGAGTCCACAGTGCTCTCTGGATGTAGGTGAACTCCAACTCCAAAACTCAAGGTCAATGCCCAAGAAACCCTTCAAGTATTTTCTGTCGGTCTTGGGAGTTCTGTGTACTTCTCAGCCAGTCTCTCAGCCCAGGGGAGGGCTGTTTCTGAGACTCCAAGTGGAGAGGGGAGAGCAGGCATGCTTGATGCATGGCAGCGTGGTGCACGTGTGCGGCCGAGGGAGAGCGTGCAAGGCTAGAGGGAGGCTCATGCCAGCAAGTCCCTTCAAGGCATGGGCATTCTGTGTGGGAAGTTTGGTTCAATTCCATCATTGGTGGAGTTCAGAATGCTCTTTGATTGTAGGTGAACTATAAATCCCAGCAACTACAACTCCCAAGATTATGGCAACCAGACCAATTGATAACTGGCTACTTGGGAGGGAGAAAACGTGGAGGCAGTGACAGACTTTGTATTTCTAGGTGCAAAGATTACTGTAGATGCAGACTGCAGCCAGGAAATCAGAAGACACTTACTTCTTGGGAGGAGAGCAATGTCCAATCTCGATAAAATAGTGAAGAGCCGAGACATCACACTGGCAACAAAGATCCGCATAGTCAAAGAAATGGTATTTCCCCGTAGTCACCTATGGATGTGAGAGCTGGATCATAGGGAAGGCTGAGCAAAGGAAGAGAGATGCTTTTGAACTGTGGTGTTAGAGGAAAGTTCTGAGAGTGCCTTGGACCGCGAGAAGATCCAACCAGTCCATACGCCAGGAAATAAAGCCCGACTGCTCATTGGAGGGAAGGATAGTAGAGGCAGAGATGAAGGACTTTGGCCACATCATGAGAAGACAGGAAATATTAGAGAAGACAATTATGCTGGGGAAAATGGAAGGAAAAAGGAAGAGGGGCTGACTAAGGGCAAGATGGATGGATGGTATCCTTGAAGTGACTGGCTTGACTTTGAAGGAGCTGGAGGAGGTGATGGCCAACAGGGAGCTCTGGCGTGGGATGGTCCATGAGGTCAGGAAGAGTCGGAATCGACTGAATGAATAATAGAATCATAGACTTGAAAGACACCTCATGGGCCATCCGATCCAACCCCTTGCCAAGAAGCAAGAAAATTGCATTCTAAGCACCCCTGACAGATGGCCATCGAGCCTCTGTTTAAAAGCCTCCAAAGAAGGAGCCTCCACCACACTCCGGAGCAGAGAGTTCCCTGAATGGCTCTCACAGTCAGGAAGTTCTTCCTCATGTTCAGGTGGAATCTCCTTTCTTGTAGTTTGAAGCCATTGTTCCATGTCCTAGTCTCCAGGGCATCAGAAAACAAGCTTGCTCCCTCTTCCCTATGACCTCCCCTCACATATTTATACATGGCTGTCTTGTCTCCTCTCAGCCTTCTCTTCTTCAGGTTAAACATGCCCAGCTCTTTAAGCTGCTCCTCATAGGACTTGTTCTCCAGACCCTTGAACATTTTAGTCGCCCTCCTCTGGACATATTCCAGCTTGTCAATATCTCTCTTCAACTGTGGTGCCCAGAATTGGACACAATATTCCAGGTGTGGTCTAACCAAGGCAGAACAGAGGGGTAGCATGACTTCCCTGGACCTAGACACTATACTCCTATTGATGCAGGCCAAAATCCGATTGGCTTTTTTTGCTGCCGCATGACATTGTTTGCTCACGTTTAACTTGTTGTCCACGAGGACTCCAAGATCTTTTTCACACGTACTGCTCTTGAGCCACGCGTCCCCCGTTCTGTATCTTTGCATTTCATTTTTTTCTGCCTAAGTGGAGTATCTATTCTTGCATTTGTCTCTGTTGAACTTCATTTTGTTACTTTTGGCCCATCTCTCTAATCTGTTGAGATTGTTTTGAATTCAGATCCTGTCCTCTGAGGTATTGGCTATCCCTCCCAATTTGGTGTCATCTGCAAACTTGATGATCATGCCTTCTAACCCTTCATCTAAGACTTCATTAGTCAAGATGTTGAACAGGACCGGGCCCAGAACGGAACCCTACGGCCAGGCATGTAGCTGGGGAGGCTTCACCCCCCCCGAAATTCTCAGGGTGGTCCATGAGAAGGCCTTACTGGTACAGTATTTAAATTGTTATGTGTATTCATATCATGATCTGATCACCATGCTCAATATATCCCATATACATGGAGCTATTGGGATAACGATACAAAAGGTTTGGTAGGGTGGACCCTCTCTCAGACTCAGCCCCCCAATCAAACTCAGCCCCTCCCAAATCAAAATCCTGGCTATGGCCCTGCCTGCGGCACTCTGCTTATCACTTCTTTCCAGGATGAAGAGGAAGCATTGGTGAGCACCCTCTTAACCAATTACAGATCCAGCTAATCGTAGTTTTGCCTAGCCCACATTTGACTAGTTTCCTTGCCAGGTCATGGGGGACCTTGTCAAAGGCCTTACTGAAGTCCAGGTATACTACATCCGCAGCACTCCCTGCATCTACCCAGTTGTGAACAACAACACAACTCCCAAATGACAAAATCAATCCCCCCCAACCCCACCAGTATTCAAATTTTGTCATATTAGATCTTTGTGCCAAATTTGCTCCTGTGAATGAAAACACATCCTGCACACAAGATATTTACATGACGATTCATAACAGTAGCAACATGACAGTTATGAAGTAGCAACGAAAATAATATTATGGTTGCGGGGTCACCACAACATGAGGAACTGTGTTAAGGTGTCAAGGCATTAAGAAGGCTGAGAAATACTTAGGTAGATCGTGATCTACTGGTAAATCACGTAGGGTGTCCTGGTAGATCACAGGCAGGGCGGGAGGAAGGCCCAGTCCCGTCCCGCAAGCTCCCGACGCCACCCAGGTGCAGAAGGAGGTTGGACTGGATGGCCCTTGGAGGTCTCCTCCTATTCTAGGAGACCATTGTTATTATTATTATCATAGGCTGAATGGCCATCTGTGAGGAATGCTTTGTGTATTTCCCTTATGGCAGAAGGAGGTTGGACTGGATGGCCCTTGGAGGTCTCCTTCTACTCTAGGAATGTATTGTTGCTGTTGTTACTATTATTATTATTAGCAGAGGCTGAATGAATATTATTATCATCATTCTGGGGATGGAAGGCCGCCCCGACTCCGTACCCGATAATTTCCATTGTTGCCTTGAAGCCGTTACTGGGTGGCTGCGAGCCAGTAGGTTGAAGGTGAATCCGGCTAAGACGGAGATCCTGTGGCTGGGTTGTCAGGGTACGGGAGGAATCCGGCTCCCAACCCTGGATGGGGTGACACTTCGCCCGTCTCCATCTGTAAAAAGTCTGGGAGTCACCCTTGAGTCCCAGCTGTCAATGGAGAACCACATCTCCATCGTCAGCGGAGTGGCTTTCCATCACCTCCGGCAGGCGAGGAAGCTGGCTCCCTACCTGTCCCGTCATGACCTAGCCACAGTGGTCCAAGCCACGGTCATCTCAAAATTGGACTACTGTAATGCCCTCTACATGCCTTCCCTTGTCGGTGATCCGGAAGCTTAAGCTGGTGCAGAATGCTGCAGCCAGGCTGGTGGCAGACCTTCCATCTTGCTGCCACATCACACCTGTCCTGCGCGGACTGCACTGGCTTCCAATAGAGCACCAGCTCACCTTCAAGGTGCTGGTTCTGACCTTCAAGGCCTTGAATGGTCTGGGGCCAGTGTACCTAAGGGACCACCTGTCCCAATACAATCCCCCACGACCACTGCGATCTGAGTTTCAGAACCTCCTGGTGGTACCTAGCTGTCACGCCATCCTCCTCTCTACAACACGGAGGAGGGCCTTCAGTGCTGCTGCGCCGGTCTTGTGGAACGCCCTTCCATCCTCAATTTGAGCACAGACTGACCTGCTGGCCTTTCGCAGGCCTTGTAAAACCCTCCTGTTTGTTGAAGCCTTCAGTCCATAGACATATGTAGACCCAAGAGCTGTTTAATTTTTATCTGCTTGTTTTTAAATTTTTAATATGTGGACTTTGGTCCGTTGTTTTTACAGTGCTTTTATGGATTATATGTATGTGAGTCGCCCCGAGCCTCTCGGAAGGGGCGGCTAATAAATCGAAACAATAAATAAATAAATAAATCATTATTATTATGAATAAATTCATAAATAAATAAATAAACTCTACATGGGGCTGCCTTTGAAGACAGTTTGGAAATTGCAAGTAGTCCAGCGGGGGGCAGCCAGATTACTAACAGGAGCTACATACAGGGAGCATACTACCCCCCTGTTGTGTCAGCTCCACTGGCTGCCTGTCCAATTCCGAGCTCAATTCAAAGTGCTGGTTTTGACCTTTAAAGCTCTATACGGTTCTGGCCCAGCTTACTTGTCCGAACGCATCAGCCGCTACATCCCACCTCGTAATCTAAGATCATCCGGGGAGGCCCTGCTCTCGCTCCCGCCTACTTCTCAAATGCGGCTGGTGGGGGCGAGGGAGAGGGACTTCTCGGTGGTGGCTCCCCGCCTGTGGAATGTGCTCCCTATCGACGTACGATCCACCTCATCCCTCCTGGCATTCAGGAAAAAAGTAAAATCCTGGCTGTGGGACCAGGCGTTTGCACACCAGCACAAGGCAGCATTTTAGATGGGATTTTAATGGAAAGTGGATGAATAGGGCCAATGCTTTTATGGACAGAACATTGTTTTAATCTGGAATGAATGCGTATGATGTTTAGGTAATTGTATTTTAATGTATTAAAATACATTAAAATACAATTACCTAAACATCATACGCAATTTTAATTGTTTAATTTTAATTGTTGAAGGGTTCTGGGGTCTCATATTGTTACCAGGGCCGGACTAAGGTAATTTAAAATGGTAAGCGAACATTATTTTGGCACCCCCTCGCTCTCCGGCCTCGTGGAGCGTGCGCATGCACGCCGAGCGTGCATGCGCTGGGCCAGCTAGTTCTGCGCATGCGCCATTGCTGCAGAGGGACTCCAGATGGACCGAGATACCAATCGCCCTAAGTGAGGCCAAAAAGGAGGAACTTTTTGCAGCTGGGACGGAGCCAGGGCATTTTGGGCAATTGGCGTCTCAGTCCAGCTGGAGTCCCTTTGCAGCAATGGCACATGCGTGGGACCTGGCGGCCAGATGCGCCCCTGACTACATGGCGCCCTAAGCGGGTGCTTACTTTGCCTGATGGTAAATCCGCCCCTGATTGTTACTGTGTGCGCATCGAGTGGCGCCTTGCTGTAAGCCGCTCTGAGTCCCCCCTCGGGGGTTGAGAAGAGCGGTGTAAAATCCTGAAATAAATCAATAAAAATAAATAAATAAATAAATTCAGCTGGCTTATTATACTCACATTTAGTTGAATTCAGTCTTAAAATATATTATATGGCTCTCACTGAAATAAATTTCCAAATATTTGGCTTTTATGGCTCTCTGAGTAGTGGGGAGGTAGATCATTTTGGCTTGGTTGTGTTATAAGTAGCTCGCATGCTGAAAAAGTGTGAGCACCCCTGGCCTACAACAATCCCATCCTCCCCAATGATTTATTTTTTTTTATTTATTTATTTCCAGTGTTTATACCCCGCTACTTCTCAACCTGAGGGGGGACTCAGTGCAGCCTAACAGACGGCAACAATTCGATGCCACACAATACATAGTAAAACACAGTTAAAATTAAAATACATTAAAATACACCTAGAATTCAATACATTAAAATACAGTTAATATTAAAAACATCATTTACATTCATCACCATTAAAACAATGTTCCATCCAAAGTCTTAGATCTTAACCACCAATTTGCCAACTGACCAGTCTAAAGTGCCGTGTTGTGCTAGGGTGCAAACGCTTGGTCCCAAAGCCAGGATTTCACTCTTTTTCTGAATGTTAGGAGGGATGAAGCTGATCGAATATCAATAGGGAGTGCGTTCCACAGACGGGGGGCCACCACCGAGAAGGCCCTCCCTCTCGTCCCCGCCAACCCCATTTGAGAGGTTGGCGGGCGCGAGAGCAGGCCCCGGGATGATCTTAAATTACGAGGTGGGACATAGAGGCCGATGCGTTCGGACAAGTAAGCTGGGCCAGAACCGTATAGAGCTTTAAAGGTCAAAACCAGCACTTTGAATTGAGCTCGGAATTGGACAGGCAGCCAATGGAGCTGACACAACAGGGGGGTGGTATGCTCCCTGTATGTAGCTCCAGTTAGTAATCTGGCTGCCGCCCGTTGGACTAGTTGTAGCTTCCGAACTGACTTCAAAGGCAGCCCCACGTAGAGTGCGTTGCAGTAATCTATTCGGGATGTGACCAGAGCGTGGACGACCGTAGCCAGATCAGCCTTCCCAATTATCCATCTTTAAAGCAGAGTCAAGCTGCCATCATTGTGCAGCGTAGATGTGCCCAGACAGGGGGCAAACCCTGACCTGTAACTTTCCAGAGGATTAACTGTGTGTGTGTGTGTGAGAGAGAGAGAGAGAGAGAAGAGAGCAGGCAGCAGGGACAGTAAACAACGAGGCCAAGGCCAGAGCACCTTGAGGAGGTTCTCCCCGCTGTGTGTGTGACATCCAGAGAGCCTGTCCACCTGCGGCGCCTGCTGGGCACTGCTGGAAACAAGGACAAAAGCCTTCTCTCCTCCTCCAAGGGAGTAAGCCGAGAGCTGCACCTGCCTCACCTGCCCGCGAGCTCTCCTCCCTCGGCTATTTATAAGGCGCTATTTTAACCCCTCGCGCTGATTGGCCGGCCGGCCCTTGTGACGACACAATCGCACCCAGGGCAAAGTTCCATAGCCCTTTCTTTCCCCCGGAGAGCGAAACTCGGAGACGCGGAAGGGAGGGAGGGAAGGAGGGGCCCACGGAGGAGGCGCGCCCACGCTCTTTCCACGCCGCAGCGCCCTTTGTGGCCCAAAGAGGACGGGCGTGTGCTTCAAAGGGAGCCAAGGCCCACAAGTTCGGGGGTTGTACGCAGGGTCTTCTACCCAAGGTCATATGATTCAGTCCCAAGGCTGTGTAGGCAGGGGCCCAAATCACCTACATTTCCAGGACGGATTTTAGAGCAATTTTGAGCAAACTTGGCCCCTCCAGATGTTTTGGACTTCGACTCCCAGCATTCCTCACAGCCTCAGGCCCTTTCCTTTGGCCCCTCAGCCGCTTAAGCGGCTGAGGGGCCAAAGGAAAGGGCCTGAGGCTGTGAGGAATGGTGGGAGTTGAAGTCCAAAACACCTGGAGGGCCCAAGTTTGCCCAGGCCTGCTTCAATCCATATTATATAAGGCACACCATTTTACTGTCCCATCTTCTATATAAATAAAAAATGTAATATTCGTTTGTAAGATTAACGTAACTCAAAAAACCACTGGATAAATTGACACCAAATTTGGACACAACGACACCTATCAGGTCAACAACTGTCCATCACTCGAAACAATCGATTTTGTAATCTGGGAGTTTTAGTTGCTGGGATTTATAGTTTACCTACAATCAAATAGCATTCTGAACTCCAGCAAGAATGGATATTGAACCCAGCTTGGCACATAGGTCTCCCATGACTTACAGAAAACACTACAAGGGTTTGGTGGGCCTTGACCTTGAGTTTGGGAGTTGTAGTTCATATACCCAAATACGAACACAGGTGGGAGTTTGGGGGAAATAGGCCTTGACATTTGGGAGTTGTATTTACTGGGGTTTGTAGTTCACCTACAATCAAGGAGCATTCTAAACCCCACCAATGATAGAATTGGGGCAAACTTCCCACACAGAGAACGTCATGACCGACAGAAAATATTGCGCTTTCTGGTGGTCTTTGGTGACTTCTGGCACCCCCTCGTGACCCCCCCCCCAATCGTTCTGACCCCCAGGTTGAGAAATGCTGCCTTAAGGTCAAGAAACAAGAAGAAATACTGTTTACCCAAAAGCATAAAGGCTTATATTAGAAACCAAGCCTTTCTCATTACTTTATTTTCCAAATCACCAGACTGGGCCACAGCAACGCGTGGCAGGGGACGGCTAGTATATAAATAAAAATGTAATGCTTGTTTGTGGGATTAACGTAACTCAAAAACTACTGGACAAATTGACACCAAATTTGGACACTACACCCTTAACAGATCGAGTGTCCATCACTCATACCCCCCAAAAAGCAGTACAAACCCCCCAAAAGCGAAATGGCAATGCAGATGCAGATTTATTTATTTATTTATTTATTGGATTTCTTAGCCGCCACTCCCAGGTGGCTTGGGGCGGCCCACAAATTTAAAGGATGCTCAGCTTACTAACCGTGGAGCCCTTTCTCTGCAGAGAGCAGGGATGTACCTCTCTCAAGCAATGCCTTCGAGCCCAATTCTTTTCTGACCTATGAGTAGTGGGAAGGAAGGAGAGGAGGGAGGAGGGAAAGAAGGAAGGAGGGAAGGAAGGAAAGAGGGAATGAAGGAAAGAAGGAAGGAAGGAAAGAAAGAAAGAGGTAAAGAAGGACGGAAGGAGAGAATGAGGGAGGAAAAGAAGGAAAAAGAGAGGGAAGAATGGAACCAGAGCAAAGGAAGGAAGGAAAGAGGTAGAGAAGGAAGAAAGGAGAGAAAGAAGAAGGGAAAGAAAGGAAAGAGGGAGGGAAGGAAGGAGAGATAGAGGGAGGGAAGGTTGGCCACAGCAACATGTGGCGGGTACAGCTAGTTGTATATATTGGGGCTTTCGTATAAAGTCCTTTGCCTCACCCCACTGGAAAATGAAACAATGCTTCCGAAATAATGCTTGGCCTACTTTGTTTTTATGCATGTTTACAGAAGTAAGTCCTGTTGTTTTCTTAGGGAGTTAACAAGTGTATTGTTTGACCATTGACACCGTCAATTTGCAGTCCTCGCAGGTACAGCCAATGGAGAGGAAATATGGGTGGGGCAGTCCAACAATATCTGGAGGGCTGCAAGATTCCTCTTTCTGTTCAGGGTGAACATTCTGAACCCCACCAATTATAAAATTGGGCCAAACTTCCCACACAGAACACCCATCCCTTTAAGGAACTAGATGGCGTGAGCCTCCCTCCAGCCTCACACACTCTCCCTCACCAGCACATGCGCACCACACTGTCATGCATTAAGCATGCCTGCTCTCCCCTCCTTGCTTGGAGTGTCAGAAACAGTCCTCCCCTTGGCTGAGAGGCTGGCTGAGAGGCCGGCCAATCACAGCAGGAGGAGGTCTTTTGGTGGGAGGATTTCCTCTCTGTTTCCAAAAAGGAAGAGAAGGATGGGCGGAGAGATCTTTAGCCTTCCCTGCCAAAGAGGTTCCAAAGGCCATCAGACATATATGATGGTCTTTGGTGACCCCTCTGAAACCCCCTCATGATCCCCACCCCATGGGTCCTGACCCTCAGGTTAAGAAACACTGTTTTAACACAATTATCTCCCAAGTTGTAGTATAAGGTATATTGGTACAGTCTAGCTATTAACCCTTTTTCCCTTTATCTAATATAGTTTCCAGTTCTGATTTTTTAAAGCAAATCCCCACTTTTCATCCTTTTTAAATCTTCATATAATTGGTGATACTGAAAACAGTTTTTGATACCCAGATCATCTTTCCTTCTCAGTGCCCATTGCCAATTGAACCTGATAAGTAGTTCCCCGTATGTTCTTCCATCATCCTTAAAGGTGGGTCTCACAATACCTTCTATTGGTCTCAGCCACAGGGGTGTTTTTGGTTCCATACCTAACTTGTACCTGTTCCAGACATCTATTAGGCTTCCTCTAATTATATGTTTATTAAAAGCCTTATTCAATCTCCTTTTATACCATAAGGGGCTGAGGGGGAAAAGGAAAGGGCCTGAGGCTGTTAGGAATGGGGGGAGTTGAAGTCCAAAACACCTGGAGGGCCGAGGTTTGCCCATAGATGGTATAAATGATTGAAGTGGTCAGAAAAGCCACTCCAGCTCTGGAACTGACAAGGTGCCAGAAGTGTCCTTCAATCTTGTTCCTCAGTTTCGCTTGCATATTTGCTCTTTTCAACTCTCTACACCAGGGGTGCACACACGTTTTCAGCATGCGAGCTACTCTTAAAGCAACCAAGTCCAAAAGATCTACCTGCCCCCGCCACCGCTCTTGCCACCGTGTGTACTTCTGCTGCTGTTTTCCGCCTGCATAGCACTTCTTCCGCCTGCGGGACACTGCCGGAAAGAGAAAGCTCGAGGCGGGGCATCCAGAGGGAGCGCTCCGCCCTGCCTGTCTCACCGACAACGGAGGCTGTAAAGCTGCTTCTGAACGAGAGAGAGGCAGGGCGCTCCCTCCAGAGACCTCGCCTCGTGCTTCCTTCTTCCTGCAATGCCCCGCAGGTGACAGAAGCACCGCGAGAGCGGAAGCCAGCAGCAGGAGCACGCGTGCGTGCAGGGTGTGCGCGCGCATGGCAGGAGCCCCCCACCTGGCTGGTGAGGCCCGAAGATCACCTGGAAGAGGGCCGAAGATCTACTAGTAGCTCCCGAGCTACCTAATGAGCACCCCTGCTCTACACCTAGTTGCCCATAGGTGTTGCAACAAGGTTGCCAAGTGGTAAGAAAAATGCCAGCTTGGCCTGTGGGTATATCTTTAACAAGAACATTTGCTATACAGAAGTCTGCCAGTGAAGCATTTATAGCCTCTTACTTAACCAGTTTATTGCTGCAAATTAGACTTCTGTTAAAGAAGCAGTGCTCCAAAGGTTGGCGTTTCCACACTCAAGACGACATTCCAACAAAACTATACAGTATATGGAGCAGAAATATTTAAAATACAGGTTGAGAGAGAGAGAGAGAAGGCTGAGTGAGTTTACAGAATATAGTTAAAGTGTTTAGTCAGGAATTGCTAACCAGCTCTGCACATAACTTTTTGTTGACCTTTTCTACCATGAATCATCTAATTCCTCCACAGTTAGGAATTTCGATCTGGGTGTTTCATAAGGAGGGAGTGAATTAACCATCTCTTTCAGATTACTTTGGTGCTTTGTATGGTCAGATGAAAAGGAAACTCCAGCCTGCCTCTTCCTCAGTCCTCCCACCTCTACCCCGTACAGTGGAATTTTGATATAGCCCACTTACTTCTGCAAAGTGACTCCAAAAGCCCTATCAATTAGATAAGAAGTTGGAAAGCATATAGAATTACCTGCCCCCCACATTCCCTGAACACAGGACATGCTGGAGCAGGACTGTTAAAAAATATTGGTGCAATTACAGCTGTCACCTTTTTAACATTTCCTTTTCCTGTTTCATTAGCAGCCATCTGACACACCAAAGTTATGTGGGAATATTTTTTTCACTTCATCTCTACCAGGAAGAAATGAGAATACATATGTTTCTGCATGTCAAGCTGTGTCTCAAGAGCAAGGCTAGTTTAAAAGTGGAATTTTTTTCATGTCCTGGAGCGACTTGAGAATCTGCAAGTCACTTCTGTTGTGAGAGAATTGGCCGTCTGCAAGGACATTGCCCAGGGGATGCCCAGATGTTTTTCCACCCTGTGGGAGGCTTCTCTCATGCCCCCCTAAGGAAAAGGAAAAGTTCCTGCATCCTCAAGAGTCTCTCCACCATTCAGGCCAAAAAGTACTATGTCAGGGGGATCTGGGGAACTGCAGTCCTAAAAAGGTAACTTTTTCAAACAGTATCAAACAGCATCAAGTGTATCTCCTTTTTCTTCAAGCTCCTGTTTCTCCAAAACGAGATCTGCATTGGCATTGTGTAAACTCTCCAGATGAAATTCAAGGTGACTGGAGTCTCATTGACAAAAGGATAAGTGAGCCTGGTCATGGAGGTGGAGAGCCACTTTGCATGCACTTCCGTTTAAAAACTTCTGCTACATACTCAAATACACATTCCGAAAGTGAAAACCAGATTGAGTTCACATGACATAGTCTTGCATGAGATGTGTCTTTTTCCTTCCCCATTTTTAGGGCGCCTCTCCCCCCCCCCCCCACACCCACACATGCTTCTATTTTGCCCCAGATGCAGTGCCTCTGCTCCAGGAATGAGCATACTCCAAAAATCAGGTAGCCATGCTAACCTGTTTAGGGTCTGTTTAGTGGAGGGATGCAAAAGGAAGGTTTACATTTGCCTTCCTCAATGTGGCAGTCATTGCTGTTTCTGTCTTTGTGTGCCTGCAATTCAACTTCAATTTATGGAGACTCTGTTGGAAGCCTTTATTGGCATGATTTGTTCACAGAAGATCTTACAGAGCCCTCGTCTGAAGCTGAATCTAAACTCATTCACATTCCTGTTGATTACTAATAAATTTATTAAACAAGTTGATGTATAACTCCCTACAGACCCCCCAAAAGCCTGCAGAGCAGGGTTTCTCATCAATGAGATTAGGCAAAAGAGGTTTCATTCAGAAGAATGATTTTTTTTCATTTCTTTGCTCACAGCATGTATAGTGAATCCACCTGAAAAGTGAGCAGGAAATCATGAGGGTAGAGAGATTCCAGCTGTTTATCATCTCCCTGTCTTTCTACTTTTACTAGTGCTTTTTAAATTATAGTAAGGAAACTGTTAACAAGAATATGGTAGTGGAATTATGATTAATCTGACCATTCAAAACAATATTTTGTGTCCCGTACCTTCACACTTTTCACAGATGAAAACCTAGACACCTCTGGCCAAGCAAAATCAGAGTGTGCAGAAAATGGCAAAGGATATGAATGAGGAACACCTGGGACCTCTTCACACGGCCCTTTTGAGCTTTGCTATTTTGCCGACAGCTGCCAGCGAAAAGGAAGGCGCGTGCTACTACTCTCCTTCCCCCATCATATGGTGGGGATGGTACAATCCTTATCCCCATCAGATGGGAGAATAGACAGTAACATGCATTTCCCCACTACCCTTTACCCCCATCATATGGGGAAATGGGAGGAAAGTGCGGGTAGCTCCATTGGAGCTACCCAAAATACACTTCCCTCTCCGTGGTGGAGGAAGCGCCTTCTGATGTTTCCCCTCCACTATGGGAGGAATGTGGACGGGGCCTACCGTGCATCATGTGATGGTGCACAACAGGTCCCTTCCAAGCCACCAATAAGAGTGGTAAAATGGGACTATTTTGCCCCGTGTGATGACGTTCATAGTCTAGGAGAGGCTGCAGCTGATTGCTTTTGCCTAACCATACGGGAAGAGCAAATTTCCATTCCTCCTCTCTTCTCCTCTTTTTTGAATTAACTAAGTGCAAAAACTAAGTATTTTTGTATCTTGAACTGTGCAGAAATTGAAGTAATCTGGGGATGAAGGAGTAAAGTGGCAGGAAAGATAAACTGGGACATTTTTATAAGCAGTAGAAAAAGCAGAAAAGAGGATTAATATGGACTATCTCTGCTAAATTGGTGCTATTGGAGTATGGTGTTCACGGCATCTTTATACACATATTTTCAGAGAACAAACGAGTCTTCTTTAATCTTGTATATTTATAGTGATTTGCTCTTGGGTTTTTGCAACTTTTGGGATGTTCCCGGTTGACACCCAAAGAGAACATCTTCAGGGAAACTGGATTATGTTGGCCTCTGTGCAAAGGCATACAAAACTGTACACTGCAACTTCTCTGTTTCGGTTGCACTGCCCTTGCTTGCACCAGGTCTAAATTTAGTGATCCTACAGTATCACATAATAACCAGGATCTCTTTGTGGTGGGTGTATTCTTGGACTCCTTCTCCCATGCAGTACTCTGTGTACAAAGGTTAATTATCGCCAAAGGGGAACTCCTGTTAAGAAACAAACGAGGTGCTGCCAAAGTTGCCATTAAATGCACATCTCCATATAATATTTTTCATAGCAATCCCCTGGAGTTCCCTAGTTTGCTAAAAGTAATATGGTGACATGCTGAGTGGAAGATTATGAAAATGCATCATGCAGTTATAATTTTTGTATCATCACATTGCTCTTACTTTTATTTTGCTGTCCTTTAAAAATCATTATGTTATGTATTTATTTACTGACATTTATACCCTGTCTTTCTCACCCCTCAGGGGACTCAAGGCGGCTTAAAAACTCTGGCAAAAATTCAATGCCACATATAAACATGAAAATAAAAACATACCCCATCAAACTATAAAACAATTAAAACACATAAGCAGATAAAACACATAGAACAATAAAACAGGTCAAAAACATAAAGTGCCAAGTCTTGATTCCATGCTTATTGATAGATCCACAGTCGAAATCCATACTATCTTATTGCCTGCGTACACAGCCAGGTTTTTAGCTTTTTTATGAAGACCAGAAGGGATGAAGCCTACCTGACATCACTGGGGAGGGAGTTCCACAACCAAGGGGCCACTACTGAGAAAGCTCTGTCTCTCATCCCAACCAGTTGCACTTGCGAAGGGGGTGGGACCGAGAGCAGGGCCTCCCCAGCAGATCTTAAAGTTCTAGTTGGCTCATAAGGGGAGATGTGTTCAGACAGGTAAGTTGGACCAGAACAGTTTAGGGCTTTATAGGCCAAAGCACAAGTAATAGTCTGAAGTGGAGAATAAAATTAGCTGCAAGGCTTCTAACTCCCTTATTATCTTTATTTATATTGCAAAATAGTGGGCAAGCTCCTCAAAACATGCAACATTCTTTTTTGGGCCAGGTTGGATTAAACCTCTAACCACCCGAAACAGCTCTGCTGGACCATTTTCTGCTGCAGCAATAGTATTAGTATATAATGATCTTATTTCTGATTTTATTGCCCCACAATAAGACTTCAAATATATTTTTGCATATTTTTTGGTCAGAATCACTCTTTGCCACTGTTACTCTAATCCTTATCTCACTCATTTCATTGCTGCCAACTCTTTAGTGAACCAAGGGGCTGGTTTAGCACCACTTAGTGAGAAGGAACACTTCAGAGTAATCGTGTCTACTGCCCTGGCCATTTTCCTATTCCAGAGATCGACCTGGGTTTCACCAAGGTTGCCTGCCTGGGTGGCGAGAAATTCCCCAAGAGCCACCAGGAATCCATCCGGAGCCATAAGCCTCCTGGGGCGGACCATCTTAATGGGTCCCTCACCCCTGCAGAGGTCCTGAATCACAGCCAGTTTAAATCTGATCCGATAGTGATTTGTCCATGACAACAGAACTACAGAGAGCTCCTCAATTTTGTCACATCTCTCCCTGCCACCCTGAAGATTGATTTGCTAACACTGCCTCTGATCTGGTGAATTGCACATTTGTAGTACTGTATTTCTAAATAATATCATTTCAGCTATTTTTTTAAGAGCAAAAGCTTCCTAAATCTTCATAGTACTTAAAATAGCTTAAGACCATTTAGATGTTTTTTCTATTAAAAAAACCCTTCCCCACACTCTCCACATTAGATTTGCCTAATTATTTTATGTATTACTTGCCTTTCTGTAATGATTATGGTACCTACTTAAAGATGTTAGGCTGGTCCTATCTCTTTTAAACTTCTAACTAGCAGCCAAACATGGCTGTTATGCCTGGCATTCAATGTTTGAAATCGTCATTATAACTATTTCAGAAGTGGATTCTACGACTGTTTCAGACTGTATTTTAATGTGTGTAAAATCTTTGCATTGTTTGAATTAGGTGTTCATTGTCTCAGGATGATGTTACGGACCGAATTGTGACACAGAATGCAATTTATCAATCATTTAGTTGCTTTAATTTTGTATTATCTGTTTCAGTCCTTCAAGAGATGCCAATTTGAATGTGCATTAATCTTATAATGCAACCAACTGATTAAAAAAATACCTCTGAGTTTTGGGCAATAAGGAACAGAATGTCTGACCTATCTAAGAATGTGAGACTTCTTCCCTTTAACATGATTGTAGTGTTTTATTTGCATAACTTAATGCAGTTTCTCTCTGAAGCAATTACTCCTACAAAGTACTGCCTATATCATTATAATGGGGCAAAATATTTTTCAAATTACTCATGCTGTGAAGCACAACTCATCCTTCGAGTCTGGGCTTGGGAGGCTTGCAGTTATTTGCATTCTGGCAAGAGGTCATGGCCTAGTCTCAGTGTGAAATGCATTTAAAGCACTAGCCATTATCCTGTTTTAATCTTAAATATCCTGTGCTTAAAGTTTTCAGGGGGTTTTTCTGATGCTAATAAATTATATCTTGCTAAGCGGGTGGCGCAGCAGTTTAAACCACTGAGCTGCTGAATTTGCTGACCAAAAGGTTGGTGGTTCAAATCTAGGGAGCTGGTTGAGCTCCCGCTGTTAGTCCAAGCTTCTGCCAACCTAGCAGTTCGAAAATATGCAAATGTGAGATCTATAGGTACCGCTTCTGCTGGAAGGTAACGGCGCTCCATGCAGTCATGCCGGCCACATGACCTTGGAAGTATCTACGGACAACACCGGCTCATCAACTTAGAAACTGAGATAAGCACCACACCCCAGAATCAGACATGACTAGATTTAATGTCAAGGGGAAACCTTTTTAAGGCAGATAAGGAAGCAAATGCATTTTTCTTAATGGTATCCTCATTTATGCAACATAAAACGAATCCCATTTTACATACCTGCTTAATAATTTTATTTCCTTCACGCATATGCTATGCAAATCCAGAGGCAGAAGTTTCTATCAAGACTTTATTGAGACTGTTAGAAATCATAGTGATGCCAACTCTTCTTTGAATTGTAGCGTGCACTCACACCACAGCCAGCTCCAACACAATTAAGACCCTTCTTGAATGAGTGACACTGGAACTTTTCTGGTGGAGGTGGGCAACACCTATCATGCCTCTCTGGTCTGTAATATGGTATGTTTTTTGTGTGTATGTTTAATGTTTTGCTATTGGCTACTACAGTGGCAGCACAAGTATCAGCAACCTCTTCCCATGTCAAGGTCACCTTTTCATTTCTCATCTCTACCAGAGAAATGGGATCATACCATGAATTATCAGTGATCTCTGGTTATTCTGGAGCCTCCGGTGGCACAGCAGGTTAAACCACTGATCTGCTGAACTCGCTGACCAAAAGGTCAGTGATTCGAATCCAGGGAATGGGTTGAGCTCCCACTGTTAGGCCCAGCTTCTGCCAACCTAGCAGTTCGAAAAGATGCAAATCTGAGTAGATAAGTAGGTACCGCTTCAGCAGGAAGGTAACAGCGCTCCATTCAATCATGCCAGCCACTTGGCCTTGGAGGTATCTATGGACAATGCCGGTTCTTCAGCTTAGAAATGGAGATGAGAACCACTCTCCAGAATTGGACACAACTAGACTTATTGTCAAGGGGAAACCTTTACTTTTACTTATACTCTGGCTATTATTTTGGTTTTCCTGCAGTGTTCTGATCCTCAATGCAGTATTGACCGCTTAATGATACCTCCTGAAGTATCATCACAAATGAAAGCAGCAAAAGTTGAAAGATAACTCTGTGGTGGATGCTTGTGCTTTGTATCCTCTAAGTAATGGAAGACAGCCAAAGAAAGGAAGCCAAGGCAGCAGTCTTCAATGGCCCTGTGAGCTAAACTGCAGCCGCTCCCAAATCAACACGCAGGCACACCACGCAAATGTTTGAAAGTTTTACTGAGCAATACAGACAGGATCTAAGTCAGATGTGCCGGGCGGTATATACACCTATATACCCTCCCCCACATTCAAACCCTTGGTTCCCGCTTTCCCTCTTTCCCTCTGGAACTTTTCGCACTCAAGCTGAGGACCGTTGACCTTCCCCCTCCGGCTCCTTATCAGTTGTTATGGCTAGGTCAGAAATCTGGGTTTTGGGCGCCAATTTCTTGGCCCGGAATCCCGGTTCCTGACAGGCCCCTTACTGGAATACCAAGGTGACTGTGATTTGGCCAAGATTACTATATACTTTCCTATGCACATGAGACTAAATGTTCCTCTGTATCAATAAGACTCAACATTTGGTCACCTGATGTTTTGAAGATTCTTTGAACTGATGTTCTCACTATATAGTGCACTTATACTCAGTCTTTGATTCTCCAGGTGTTTGGGACTTCAGGTCCTAGAATCCCCAGCCAACTTGGCCAGCTGTCAGGAATTCTGGAAACTGAAGTTCAAAACATCTGGGGACCAAAAGTCAGAAACCAGAGAGCCAAATTGTGATAACCACTGCTGTAGATAACAAATTACCAGTACATGGAAAACCAGATGTAAGAAAAGGGTGAGGTTAGGACATGCTAGTTTTATAAATGAACTGACTACAGTATTAACCTACATCTTGAAGGAGTATAGCATAGCTGCAGGCTTGCCTTTCAATGACAATAAATCATATGCTGATATTAAAATGCAGAACATTTCAAAGTTCAAACATGCGGCAATATAAGCAAACATTTCATTTTTCACCAGGTCCAAATGCTTGCTTAGGCTGCAAAGATGGGGCACACAAAATTACTGTTCACTTCAGGAACAGGATAAATCAAGCTTGCTTTCCCCAAAGGGTCTTTGCTATTATCAAAACAACAATTATGTCAGAAGGAAATTCCTCTTGGCTGAGAGAAATGAGGCTCCAGTTTTATGCAGAGCTTTAGCACTTTCTCCTTGTCTAGAATTTTGATTTGTTGCATTGAAATTTGAGTACCCTTCAATGCAGATTAGGTAGAGAGTGGCAACTCACCCAAGGTTACCCAGCAAGCTTTGTAGCTAATTGTGGACTTGAGTTGT
This sequence comes from Anolis apletophallus, assembly GCA_030556195.1. Taxonomy (NCBI): domain Eukaryota; kingdom Metazoa; phylum Chordata; class Lepidosauria; order Squamata; family Anolidae; genus Anolis; species Anolis apletophallus. The sequence goes on along the minus strand of JARBWK010000003.1, from coordinate 152,620,990 downwards.
CTCTCCAGAGTCCAGACTGACAATATATGTGCCATACAGCACACTGGCCTTTTCTCATGAGCATTTTAAAAAAGCAATCAAACTTGGCATGAACATAAACATTAAACAGCTAAGTTGTTTCCACTAAAAAAAAAACTCTGCCCCTTCCAGTATGTCCTCATCGTTTAGTCTTAAAACTAAGAGAATAATATAAACATTGAAATAGTACCCAAATAAAGGCCTATCATATGTAGAGTAGTGGTTCTTAAATCATATGAAATGACATCTCCCCACCGATTCAAAAGTCTGCTAGAAAAGAAATGCCTTTTTGTCTTGGAAGCAAAGGGGCTCAGTGAAGCAAATATGGTCAATCATGCCTCTTCAACAGAATAATTCCCAGAATTCCTTGCCTTGTATGGTCAAATCTTGGTTAAGAATGGTGCACACTTACATATCCTGAACATTGATCTACCGAAGGCTTGAAAACTAATCATGCAGACTTTGTATCCTTGCTGCCGCACTCTTGTAGGAACCTAATCTGGGGTAAACAAAGGATGAGTCATTTTTGCCAAGTCTGAAGTTCTCACAGACGACCAGTGTTTCTTTGAAGAAACTGGTTCAACATTCTTCATTCTTTTGCTTGTTACTTTGGTTCATATTTCTCCTTTTATTCCAATACAGGACCTTAAGCAGCTTAAACTGGAAATCAGAACAAAATGGCTAAAATAGTATGTAGTACACAAAATATAATCCAATGGAAACATTTCAAAACAATTAAAAACACATAAAATACATACTCTCTATATACACACACACCAGCAGATCAATTGCACATCCCAGCTATGACTTTCACCTCAGCTACATTGTTTTATGATGTTGTTTTGATTGTGTTTTGTTTTATTATTTTACTTAATTGGTTTTAATGTGTTGTATTTTATCTGTGATTTTTGGGCTCGTGCCCTTTGTAAGCGGCCTTGAGTCCCTGAGGGGAGATGGTGGTGGAGTATAAAAATAAAGTTATTTACTTATTTACTTACACCCTTCTACCCCAACCGGTTAAAGGCTGAAGGCCTGTTTGAATCAGGTATTTGCCTGCTAGTTAAAGGAGAGTAGAGAAAGGATAAATCAATCTTGCTGTGGGGACAGATCCATAGTCTCGGAGCAGCCACCAAGAAGGTCCCCTCCCATATCTTCACCAGATAAACTGATGAGGTTGGTGGGATTGGAAGAACCAGTACCAAGACCATGATCATCACTAGCTCAACTTCCTCAGCAGAAAATAATAGTGCATCATTGGCATTATTTCTGTACAAAATGGCTTTTGTTGCTGTGAGAAGGAAAATATGGACCAGATAGGCTTTTGATCTCATCCAGCATAATTCTTCTTAAGACTTTATAAATTATTGCTTAGTGAAATATTTCCACTGTTATTGCTTAATTAACCGTGACCTAGAAATTGTTAGGCTGAGCTGTTATTTCTGCCTAAAAGAAAAACTCCTTGAGGAAAAATATAAAACAATAGCAGTGCTCATCAAATTTTTTTCTTCTTCAATTGCAGAGAAATGGAGGAATAAAGTTATTTTCAGTGTTTCCCTTCTGTTTATGTTGCAATATAATTCTATCAAAGCTGCAATATTGTATTGCCAACATGACCTTGCCATGTTGAGACATGTATTGCTCTAAAACTGCACTTACCATGGCCTTGTTCCCTAAATTGCTTGGCTGTGAACATAAAACAAAACTGGAGCATAATGAAGCAGCACTCAGCATTAGAGCACAATGCCTTGATCATTTCTAATCTACTTGAGTAGGCCTTAATCCACTACCACACATGATCTCAAGGAAGCAACAACAGAAAGGACACAGAGAGGAGTTTATGCCCTCTGCAAAGATCTCCGAGCCAGTTCTGTTCAAGCATTACAGCCATCTGAACTCATACAGTCCCTTTAAAATCTAATTATGCATATAAATAATAATGTTACTAATTTATTAAATAATTTTAATACCTTTACTTCTAGTGAATGAGACCTGAGAATAGAAAAAGTTGCTCTTTGGCCCTGCAATGTCCTGAACACACAAACCCAGTTAACATGCTAGCTGAGGAAAAATGTGCAGGCAGTGTAATTTTTTTAAAAAATTGAGTTACACATCTGAACTTTTCAAAAGAACTGCCTAGTGTACTTGAAATAATTGCTTTAAAAGAATAACTAAACATGCTTGTTAACTGGGCTGATTTCCAAATATTTATCAAGCTTTCAAATCCTACAAAAAGAAAACTATACTTACTTGTGTGCCTGTATTTTTCTACAAACAAGTTCGTCCAGTGAAAGATAGCATCTAACTTGCCAAGATTTTCCATTACCAATATATTACAATAATTGTTCGTACATACCAAAGACTTATTATTGTTGCTGTATTTATTCATCACTGCCTTTTCCACCCATAACCCACAGAAATCACTTCCTATGTATTCCTCCATAATAGAGGTGTTAATAATTATTTACAAACAATTCTCAGAACTATCCTTCATTCCAGCTGCTACATAACTCATCCTGCTCATTTTTCTGACAATGCTCAGGGCTAAGGATAATAATTATACTTATTTAATCACATATTTGTCTTGTTCCCATATACAACTTTCTGTGTGAATGATACACACACACACACACACACACACACTTCCCTCACTTATTGTTGGGGTTAGGTTCCAGGACCTCCCACAATAAGTGAAAAATCGCGATGTAGGGATGCTCTATTTTAATAGTTATACATTATTTTACTAGTTATACACTATTTTACATCTTTATAAATTTAAAATAAAGTGAAAGAAAGGCTGTTCAAGGTTGGAGGGAGGGAGGACTGAGGAGGGAAAGTGCCTTGGAGACTGGCGGCGGCAAAATCCCACAAAACAGTGAAAATACCATGATATATATTTTAAATTATTTTTTTAAATCCACAAAATAGCAAGTTTGCAATAAACGAACAACGAAGTAGCGAGGGAACATTCTGTGTGTGTGTGTGTGTGTGTGTGTGTGTGTATCAACAAGAATAGATGAGAAAAGGAAGTAGTATCTGATACTAACTTCCATTTGCACACTTTCCCATTCAGATACACTTCTCTCACCCCAGCTCAATCTTGATATCTGTAAAACAGCAAAATCGAGGCAACAACGGCATTATGTTCAGGGTTCAAGTAGCTGGCTCATTTTTTGACAGTATGGTACCATAATTAGTGAAGTGGGCTCATTTCTAAGAGACCCAAGCTCAATATACCAGAGCTTTCCAAACTTTTCATGTTGGTGCTACATCACAAACATCATTGTCAACAGATTGTTTTCTTAGTTGGAAACGTAACTATTTTGGTGTAATGTAAAACAGGGAAATTATTTTTACAAGATAAAAGCCTGATTCTGCAATGACAACAAATTACTGGCTTGAGAACTTGCTAGTGGTTGGGGATGTAATTCTTCACCAAGTTTCTTCTTTCAGGTAGTAATGAGTAATTTTAGCATTTTTTCCCTACTACAGAAAATCTCCAAAAACCATGTGACTTTAAAACGTTATTTGCAATTCAACATTGCATGGGAAATGGCATTTTTCTGTGCATGAGGGAGCATTTTCTCCATGGAAAACAATACTTCAATGCAGAAATATTAATTCCCACACAGAACACATTATTTTATAATATGCAAATCAACCAATTGTGAATTTTATGCGGAATAAATTCCACTACAAGTTTTTTATGCTCAGAAAATACATTTCTGCACAATAATAGATCTATGTTGAAATATTATTTTTTTTTATGCAGAATATGCATTTCCTGCAAACAAAGAACATGCATAGATTTGACACACAATATGTCCCAATTTGATATATTCTCATCAGTTCCAATTCTTCTTGGTAGTTTTCAAGCCTCAAAAATGTGTTATTTGATAATTTCAAAAATATTTTATAATATTCTTTCCATCCCTAGTTCAGAGGCAACCTATTCATGAATTTTCTGTGCATGTCCAAATTGCCGCAGCCATCTTTTTGTACCTACCTTGTGTTGTTGGACTGGTTCTAGCAAAACAAAACAAAGCAGATCCCTTTAGCCTGGAGACAGAAACCATAAAATTTTATGTTCTCTAATAAATATGTTTACAAACTCTCTCTCACACACACACACAAATACATATAAAAAATTTCTTTCTTTTACTGTAGTGGCTGCTGGATCTGATCTTCTCAATTCCAAACCAATGTTTAGAGATAGGTTATATTAGGCATGGGCAAACTTTGGCTCTCCAGGTGTTTTGGACTTCAGGTGTTAGGAATTGTGGGAGTTGAAGTCCAAAACACCTGGAGGGCCAAAGTTTGCCCATACCTGGGTTATATCTTATCAGGTGCTCTTACTTAAGTCATCTTCCCTTTTTCTCAGGAATAAACTCAGCTCTCATATATTTCTCAATAATAGACCTTCTGTTGGGCAGAGTAAGGTAACCACCTCAAGTTTCAGAGGCTAAGGGTGAACACCAAAAAGGTGTTTTAGAAGGACAACAATAATGAATTTATTGCCCACTTCTCCCTGTGGCTTGAGGTGGGATACATCATTAAAGCAAGAGCTAAAACACTATTAAAAGATACACAGAGTTAAAATACAAGTTAAAATCCATTATGTATATGCATATGGTGGCCAGTTGTGCACTTCCTAAACTGAGCAACTACTTATGCATTTAGAAACCTTTGATGAACATATTAGAGGACCTAGTGATTATTTCACCACACACTTTATGAGACTGATATTGATTGCAGTTGTTTTATATTCTGCAGCTATCATTGCATTTACTGATCTCAACCGGGGAGATGTTTTTATCATTGAACTTTTTGTATTATGTGTGTTTATTTATTTACTTCATTTCTTTACTTCATTTCTACCTTGCCTTTCTCGACCCTGAGGGGACTCAAGGCAGCTTACAAATTTGCACCTTTGAGTGCTTTGTGAGCTGCGCTGAGTCCCTCCGGGAGATGGTGGCAGGATATAAATAAAGTTGTTGTTGTTGTTGTTGTTGTTGTTGTAAGAGTGGAAGATTCAAATACACAGTCAAACAGTCCAGTTTGACAGTGTGTGGAACACAGTGTTCTGTCTTTTCCTTTGCACCAGGCATGTCTGGGCCATACGCTGAAACTAAACGTTACTAGGGAGACATAATAGCGGGAAATCAGATTAGACCCCTTGAAAGGTAAACTGCATATTACTTAATAAGGAGTGCATTGCAGGGGACATGGTTACATCAAAACACAGAGTACTATCACAAAGCACTTGCTAAACACCAACACATTTTTTTAAAATTATATTTGTTTGAGAGTCACAACTCTATAGCATCTAGACATCTGCACCATAGACCTTGCCCATGGTAGCATAAGTAAGAAATAATCAGATAATATGATGAGTCTTTGTTTAAAAAGTCTATTTCTCTGTTCTCAAACAGCATGTCCATTCACCAATAACACTATATGCATCCAGATATTGGTCACCTGTGTACAATCTGCAGAATAATTATAATTATAATCATTATAATATCCTTGTGGCTCAAGGTGGGGTACAACATAGTTTGCATTAAGAAACACTTTGAACTTGGTTGCTGTGACTTTTCCTGTCATGTTCCAAAAGCATTCTATCCTGACGTTTTGCCTACATCTGTGGCAGGCATTCTCAGAGGTTGCGAGGTCTGTGGGAAACTAGGCAAGTGAGGTTTATAGATCCGTGGAGAAAGAACTCTTATCTGCCAGAGGCAAGTGTGAATGTTGCAATTGACCACCTTGATTTAATGGCCTTGCAGCTTCAAAGCCTGGCTGCTTTCTGCCTGGGGGAATCCTTCATTGGGAGTGTTAGCTAGCCCTGGCTGTTTCCTGACTGGAATTCCCCTGTTTTATGAATGTTGCTCTTTATTTACTGTTCTGATTTAAAAGGTTTTTTTTAAAAAATAATAATACTAGTAGCCAGATTTTGTTCATTTTCATGGTTTCCTCCTTTCTGTTGAAATTGTCCACATGCTTGTGGATTTCAATGTGTTATCTGCATAGTCTGACATGGTGGTTGTTAGAATGGTCCAGCATTTCTGGGTTCTCAAATAATATGCTGTGTCCAGGTTGGTTCGTCAGGAGCTCTGCTATAGCTGAACATTAGTCTGCCATAATGCCTTTCATGTTCCTTGATTCATGTTTGGGCAATACTGCATTTGGTGGTCCCTATGTTATGTAGACATGACCACAACTGCTTGGTATAGAATAGACACCTGCAGAGGTGAAAGGATCCCTCTTGTCCTCTGCTGAATGTAGCATTTGTTGGATTTTCTTAGTGGGTGTGTAAATAGTTTGTAGTTTGTGGGTGAAGGTCAGGAGAGAATTCTTCTGGGCAAAAGTATGATAGCTGGGACCCTACACTGGTTGCGCAATGCAGGTTTGAATTAATGGGAACACGTGCGCGAGACAGCGCAAGTGAGAGGTGCAACTGCATCAGAGTCGTGGGAACATTGTTCACCAGAAAGGTGAGAGGAAACATTTCTATCCTGTTTACAGTCTTCGTAAGCCATTGTTTATCATTTAACAGTAAAGAACTCTAACATTACTTAACTCGCCTTAAGCACTATGCTTGGCTGTTTGTTGACCCCCCCCCCCTTTCTGCCCCACGTTGAGCACATCTTCCCTTCATTAATTCTGACCTGTGTTGTGCAAGTAGCGTAGCATTTGATCCCAACGATCATACTTTTGCACATCTTCCCTTCATTAATTCTGATCTGCGTTGCACAAGTAGCGTAGCGTTGGGTCCCAGCTATCATACTTTTGCCTCCTTCTGGAACATGGCCATACACCCAGAAAACTCCCAGCAACCCAGTGATTCCGGCCATGAAAGCTTCAACAAGACTTTGAACTTGGTTTTACCTTCTCTGTGACTCTGTCTTCTACATACTACAACCAGTTTTCCAACTCTGGGTTGCAGAGAAACACAAAGAGATATCCTTTCTAGGATAAAGGGGAGCTTTAAATAGTACTGCCTTCCAAAGACAGCACGTAATTTCTAAAGTTTCAACGATATTTCTTGCAGCCATTTCCCACCCTGCACCCAGTTCCCAAAGGAGCCCTACTTGCACTCAAAACTCTCAGCATAACAGGTCTGAAAACATTAGAGTCATTGAGTGTGGTTTGTCAGATGACAGGAAGCAAAGTGCTATAAATTCTGAACCAAACTATAATAGGTAATTTACAAAAAACATATTGTAGAGTCTTTATCCCATTCCATTATCTCCAAGAAACTCTGATTGCCATGAAAAGTGGGGAAACAAACATAGCACCAAAGATCCTTCTCGGTTTTAAAAAATTTGTGTGCAGCCAGTTTTTTTCTACAGTCTCAGCTCAAACACTAAATAAGGGGAAGGGCAGACAGGGAGTTATATTAATGAATAACCTGTTTCAAAGTATCCAAGAAGCAAAAGTAGTTGATTTTTTTTCCCAAAGGTTCAGTCATTGTGTTTCATGTGAATTACACAATGAGTTGCTAAAGTCTGTAAATCAATCCTCTGTCTACTTCCCCTCTGTCCTGATGGAACTAAGTAGAAGATATTTCAGCAGACATCTATAAAAATGCACAGTAAATCAGCAAACCTTAATATAACTTGAGTATCACAACATTAAGAACCCAACCAGAATGAAATCTGGAAAGAAAACTTGTACCTTTAATAATAATTACATAGTAGAAGCAATTTCAGGATTTGAGGCTTGTTATATTGTTGTGTATCAAGTAACTCCTGCTGAAATTCCTGAATCTACATAACAATTAAAGGTACAGCAGTCCTTTCCAAACTCCAGTTTGGCAACCTGAAGTCTAATATTAGTTTTCTCGGTAGGGTGGCCAGATACAAAAGAAGGTAAATCTTTCGTACTTTTTCAGCTGTGTGGTATCGGTCTTAGGCATGACAAGTCACACCTGCTGAAGAAAAAAAATACTTCTGCAGAGCCTTTAAAGGTGCAGAAGCCTTGCATTGTGTCTTTCAACTTTTCTAGGGGATTTTTGTATTCTCACAATGCATCTAAAGTTCAACCAAAAACACTTGTTTTGTTGTGGTTTTTATTCTTTCAGTTTCTGGGTCAATTCCAAATTAGGGTTTCATTGTGTTGTTAGCCTGCTCCAAATATTAAATTTTACAAAGGACTGAGACATTTCCCTCTCCTGTGTTTTTCCCACAAGTTCTTCAGTATTTGTCATATAGTCTATTTTAAAAAACCAGAATAACTGCAAAATGCATTTTTTTCAAATACTAGAAGTTGTCTCCCTGAAAGCAGCCTCTCTCCATTTGTAGCTCTTCTTTAGAAACTATCATCATTGTGATCTTTATTTCTAGACCACCCTCTCTCCACAGAGGGACTCGGGGTGGTTTACATACAAGAAAGGCAAACATTCGATGCCTCAAAATGGATACAAACACATCAAAATAATACAGGAATCTAATGCAAATATCTAATATGCAGGATGTATTTTCATTGTTACAAATTGAACATAATTCAATTTGGGGGCTGGTTTTGTTTCTTTAGGGAGGGAGTTCCAGAGACGGGGAGTGATCACAGAGAAGGCCCTCTCTCTCGTTCCCACCAACAAGCTTGTGACGGGGGTGGGACTGAGAGGAGGGCTTCCTCTGTAGGCAACAGTGCACATTATGGTCTGTACAGGGAGGTGCAATTAGACCAGTGATTCTCAATCTGTGGGTCCCCAGATGTTTTGGCCTTCAAATCTCAGAAATCCTAACAGCTGGTAAACTGGCTGGGATTTCTGCGAGTTGTGGGACAAAACACCTGGGGACCCACAGGCTGATAACCACTGGAATAGACAAATAGCCTGAACCTGAACCGTTTAGGGCTTTATAGATAACAACCAGCACTTTGTATTTAGCTCGTAAGCAGACTGGCAACCAGTGGAGCTGTCACAGCACAGGAGTCGTCCTCTCAGGACACAGCACTCCAGTTAGCAATCTAGCTGCTTTGTAGCTTCTTTATATCTTCTCCTTTATGGAGGGGTGAGCTGAAACTGACATCTTATGAAAAATGTATTGAGGAAAAGACTGAACAACCACAATGGGTCTTACTTCTGAAGAGATATGGATTGGATTATGTTTGGAATAGGCAATTTGGACTGCAGTCCCAACCATTCTTCATTAATGGCAGGAACAGGGATTCTTTAACATTTCCACTTGGGATCCTTTTCGCCCAAGCATTTTTCATACAACTCCAGGTATATAAAATAGTTATACAAATCAAACATTTACTGATAACATGTCAGCATTTGCAAGGCTAGTTAAAAGGGCTTTTTTTAATGAACAGCTAAAGCATCCTCTGTAGAGTCTATTGTAAACACTGCACAAAAGATTAATGTAAATGTCTAAAACAACTACTAGGAGGCACTCATTAAAAATTAAGACCCCAGCATTGAGCTAAGGTGACCTCTTTTGGGGTTAGGAGCCACAATTTGAGAAACAGAGGACTAGAGCTGCACTTGACTGGCTGGCTGAGTTATTTTCATTTCCTCAAAGGCACCCCCCCCACCCCCACCAGGGCTGCTTATTCACGCTACACAATTATACCACTATTATTCCACTTTAACTGCTAAGGTTCCACCCATGGAATTCTGAGATTTGTAGTTTGCCAAGGCACTGGCATTTTCTGGCTGAGGTTTCCAAAGGCCCCTCCCAGCACTACAAATCCCATCATTCCATTGGATGAAACCACAGCAGTTTGTGGTATCATGGTGCCATAATATGATAGTATGAATGGACCCACAGAGAAACCATCTTAACCCAAAAAAGTACAGTTGACACTCCATTTCTTGAGTTCTGCATTCACAGATTCAACCATCCACAGCTCAAAAATTCACTGAAGGTTGATCACAATTTTATATAATGAATGCCACTTTCTTACCCTATTTATATAATGGGAATTGAGGATCCATTGAGGACTTTAGTTTCCACAGGGGTCCAAGACCCAAACTCCAATAGATACTGAGGACCCACTGTAGTTGGCTGCTATTGTACCTGGCAAAAGCAAATCTCTATTTATCAGGTTTCACCGGTTAAGCAATCCTTCCAATCTCCAGTCCTCAGGCCTACTGTCATAAAATCATTGACCTGGAAATAACCTTAAGGTCATGCAGCTCATCTCCCTCTTTCTTAGTTTAGACAGAGAAAAGGAGATCGAATTTCCAGGTTTAAAAGCAACTGGATGCACTTTCCCCCCAAATGAAACACTTCTGCTACCCAAGGTCCCGGGGAGGGAATAAAGGCCTTCTTTCTCAAACATGTAACAGTAGTTTGGGAATTTTGACTATAACTTCCTGTCTTCCCACACAGTTGGGTTCCCTACAAAGGAAACAGTGATATCACTTTTTAAAAAGACAACAGATCATCTGCTTACAGGACTTGTGCCCCCCAACCAACTCCAAGTGAACCAAAATAATATAGGAACAGTCAAATCATTTTGGAAACCACCCTGAAAGCACCCCATAGCTTGCCAGGTTTCGAGTTCAGCAAAGATGGTTTGTAACACAGGCCACTGAAAAACCATTTTGTGATGGATTGCTTTTAATTTTAGTCTTGGTTTTTTAAATTGTTTTTTATTTGATTTACTACTCAAAAAATTGAGGTACATGACTGGTCCACTTTCTCCGTTTTCAGAATGATTCCTACTTAGAGTTCAGAGTGCTCTACAAACTTCTGGTGCTCACTTTTAAAGCTCGGCACAATATTGGGCCAGCATACTTGAGTGACCGGCTGACGGTCCAACACAGCGTGAGGCCAGCACGTGCCATAAATGGCGATCGCATGACCATCCCCGGGGTGCGAGAGGCTCGGCTGATGGAAACCCAGCGGAGAGCCTTTTCCGTGGCGGCCCCCAGGATCTGGAACTCATTGCCACCTGCCCTCAGAGCCACTCTGACCCTAACTAGATTCCGGTCAGACCTAAAGACCTGGCTCTTCTGCCTAGCGTTTGGGGCCTGATCGGTACCTCTGAATGTCTGAGCCTTCCTCAGACTTGTATCCGTTTTAAACTGTTGTATATTGCTGTTAGGGTTTTAAAATGATGTAAGTCGCCCGGAGCACCACTGGTGGAGGGCGACTCACAAATATTAAAGTATTATTATTATTATTATTATTATATGGCACCACAAATCAAGTAATCTAGGATGCTTTTTGGATAGTAGCCTGAAGACATTGGGGCATGTCTGACCGAAGTCAGGCCTGGTTAGTACTTGGATGGGAGAACACCGACCAATACCAGGTGCTGGAGGCTATATTTCAGAGGAAGACACTGGCAAAACCTAAGATAAACCTAAGGAAAATGTATGGGGTTGCTGTAAATTAACAAGTGACTTGAAGGTACATACACATACAGACGTCATATATATTGCCATATAATATGGTCAGTGTAGATACTTATAATGCAGTTTAACTGCATTGAACTGCATTATAAGAGTCTACACTGACTATATAATGCAATTTCAAACTGCATTTGTGGGGATGTATATAGGGCCACAGAGGAGGATAGAAAATGCCACACCTGTGTCAAACTCTAAGTCCATGGGCTGAATCCAGCTCTCCACATCATTGCCTGTGGCCTTTCAGGAGCATGGACTACATCTTCTTTCCTCTTCATCATTAGACATCATGACTAAAGCTGATGGGATTTGTGATACAGTAACATCTGGAAGGCTGCAACATAATTGCCCCCTTGTATCCATAGGTTTATTTATTTATAGCATTTATATTCCTCCCTTCTCATCCCGAAGAGTCCTCAGGGTGGATCACAGAACACATACACAGCAAATATTCAATGCCGTTAAACGGACAGGGCAGACAACAGATACAGATATATGTCGGCATTTTTCCCAACTTTGCTGTTTTTGAGATGGGGCTCGATTCCAGTCACCGGGGGGAGGGGGTGTGTGCTGCCACTCCATCCTCTCCCTTACACTATGACACGGGTTCTCAACCTGTGGGTCCCCAGATGTTTTGGCCTTCAACTCCCAGAAATCCTAACAGTTGGTAAACTGGCTAGGATTTTTCGGAGATAAAGACCAAAACACCTGGGGACCCACAGGTGGAGAACCACTACTCTATGTCGAAGAGCCCTTGATCACAGACTTCCTCCTTCCTTTGATCACTAGCATTTTCTAATATTTCCTTTATATGGTGCCATAAAATACCTCCATGCTTAAGCAGTGCCTAATTTCTCTACTCACAGCTGCTTTTCAACTGCTTAGGTGGACAGTGAGCTGGGGCCTGGGCTGAAGGTCAGGTGCTCACCCCAACCTGGGATTTGAACTGCCAACCTTTTGATTGGTGTGATCTATTGCTGCTGGTGATTAACCAGTTGTGCTAAAGCCTGGCCTGCCTTAAAGGAAGTTTGACAGGCCTGTCTTAAAGAAACAGGTTTAATGGACATCCACCATCTTTCTAGGGGTACCTCTACACCAGGCCTGGGAAAACTTGGGCCCTCCAGGTGTTTTGGACTTCAACTCCCACCACTCCTAACAGCCTCAAGCCCCTTCCTTTTCCCCCATTAGCAATTTAAGGGTTGTTGGTGTTTATTTGTTTAGTCACTTCCAACTGTTTGTGGCCTCATGGATCAGCACACGCCTGTCGGCTTTTGCTACCCCCAGCTCCTTCAGAATCAAGCCAGTCACTTCAAGAATACAGTGTTCCCTCACTACTTTGTACTTCGTGGGGTGAAAGAAGTGTATCTGAATGGGAAAGTTTTCAAAGTTAGTATCAGGTAGGCTACTACTTTCTTTTCTCATTTATTATTGTTAATGTTCATACACACAGAGAGAGTTCCCTCGCTACTTTGCAGCTCGCTTATTGCGGACTCGCTGTTTTGCAGATTTCAAAAAATATTAATTTAAAATATATATCATGGTATTTTTGCTATTTTGCGGGGTTTTGCCGCCGCTGCTCTCCAAGGCACTCTCCCTCCTCAGTCCTCCCTCCCTTCCTCCAGCCTTGAAGGGCCTTTCCTTTCTTTCCTTCACCTTAAGTTTATAAAGACTTAAAATAGTGTATAACTATTTAAATAATGTATAAATATTAAAATAAATAGAGCGTCCCTACATTGCAGTTTTTCACTTATTGCGGGAGTTCCTGGAATATGTTGTAATTTGTTGTTTGCTGTTTGGGCTTGGCCTCATGTGAGTCGCCCTGAGTCCCCATTGGGGAGATGGGTGTGGGGTACAAATAAAGTTTATTATTATTGGAACCTAACACAAGCAATAAGTGAGGGAACACTGTACCATCCATCCACCTTGCCCTTGGTCGGCCTCTCTTCCTTTTTCCTCCCATTTCCCCCATAATTGTTGTGTTCTCCAAGCTTTCCTGTCATGATGTGGCCAAAGTACTTCATCTTTGCCTCTAATATCCTTCCCTCCAGTGAGCAGTCAGGCTTTATATCCTGAAGTATGGACTGGTTGGATCTTCTCATGGTTCAAGGCGCACTCAGAACTTTCCTCCAACACCACAATTCAAAAGCATCTATCTTCCTTCACTCAGCCTTCCTTACAATCCAGCTCTCGCATCCATAATTTACCACTAATGGCAAATACCATTGCTTTAAGTATGTGACTTGACTCTGAAGGCGCTGGGGGTGGCGATGGCTGACAGGGAGCTCTGGGGGTGGTGTCCATGAGGCCACGAAGAGTCGCAACTGAACGAATAAACAACAAATAACTTTTTTAATTTTTTTATTTATTCAATTTTATATACCGCTCCTCCCTGCAGGCTTGGGGCGGTTTACAGCAATCAGTTGAGATACATGTAAAACACATAAAATACATATAATCAATTAAAACATTTGTCAGATAGGGCATGGTCAGAACCGGAGGGCTTAGTTAAAGGCAAGCTTAAACAGAGTCGTTTTGCATGCCCTCCAGAAAGGAGCTAGCTCCGTGATGGTGTGAACGTCGTCCGGCAACACGTTCCATAGCGTCGGGGCAACCGCAGAGAAGGCTCGCTGTCTAGTCACAGAAAGATGGCAGGAGCGGACTGATGGAACTGTCAGGAGATTTTGTTCTTCTGAACGTAGTGGTCTCGGGTGAACATAGGGGGTGAGACGGTCCCTCAGGTACGCTGGCCCTAGACCATACAAGGCCTCAAGGTCAATACCACCAGCACCTTGAATACAGTCCGGTACTCTATTGGCAGCCAGTGCAATTGCTGGAAGATAGGAGTGATGTGCTCTCTCACCGATGCTCCCACCAGCAATCAAGTGGCAGCGTTTTGCACTAGCTTGAGCTTCTGGATTGTAGACAAGGGAAGGCCAATGTAGAGGGTGTTACAGTAATCTAGCCTCGAGATTACCATCACATGGATAACTGTGGCCAGGTCATCCCTGGATAGGTAAGGAGCCAGCTGCCTAGCCTGTCGAAGATGGTGGAATGCTATCCTGCTAACCGTGGAGACCTAGGTCTCCATGGATAGCAGTGGGTCCAACTGGACTCCTAGACTTTTTACCAAGGGTGATGTGGTTAATTTCTCGCCATCCAGGGTAGACAACCAGCACGCACCTACCCCAGGGTGACCCAACCACAGGATCTCTGTCTTCGATGGATTCACCTTCAGCCGGCTGGAATGCAGCCACCCAGTCACGGCTTCAAGGCATTAATGGAAACAATTGGGTCCGGTATCCAGCCTACTGTCCATTCTCAGCACCAGCTGGGTGTCATCAGTGTACTGATGACACTCCAAACCAAACTCACGAACCAGCCGGGCCAGCGGACACATATAGATGTTAAACAATAAAAGGGAGAGGATAGCTCCCTGGGGGACCCCACAACTTAATGGGAGTCTCCCAGAGGCCACACCCCCCTCTCCACACGGTCTCCCCGATCTTGGAGGAAGGAGGTCACCCATTTAAGGGCAATCCCCCTAACTCCCCTCATGGCTAAACTATGTGGTCTTTGTTGCCGCTTAAGCGGCTGAGGGGGAAAGGAACGGGTCTGGGGTTGTTCGGAATAGTGGGAGTTGAAGTCCAAAACACCTGGAGAGAGGGCCAAAGTTTGCAGCATTTTCTCCTGACGTTTGGCCTGCCTCTGTGGCAGGCAGGCATCTTCAGAGGCTCAGGCCTGGGAGTGTCAGGGACTCCCTTCCTTGGCTTCAGCAGGCAGCGGCCTCCTCGCTCTCCTTCAGGTGAAACAAGGCGGAGGAGGAGGAAGATGGCTTGGAAGGGGCGGGAGGAGGGCCAAGGCGAGGGTTGGAGGCGCTGCCCGGCTCCCGCCTCGTCAGCCATATTGCAGCACGGCCGAGGGAGGGAGGGCAGGCAGCGACGCCCACAAGCTCCAGGGAGCAGCGGCAGAGCGGACGACACGCAGCCAACCCCGCCGCCGCCCTTGGGTGTCGCAAAGAGAAGTAAGTCTCTCCCTCCCAGGTGGCAGCCCCTTCCTTCCTTCCTTCCCCCACTTCCGAGGGTCTTGTGTGTGTGCTGGGGGGGGGGGGGGTGGCGAGGAGAGGAAGAGGCTGGGGCGCCTTTGTGTCGGGCGCGGGGGAGGGAGGCAGCGCCGGCAACAGGTGTCGCGGCGGCGGGAGGGAAAGGGATGATCCCTCTGCTTGGATGCCCCCTCCTTCCTTCCTTCCTTCCTCCTGAGCGGGAAAAGGGCCGGAAAGGTTCTCGGAAGAGCCCTCCTCCTCCTCCCCTTCTCCTCTCCTTCCACCTCCAACAGCTTTTTCTTTTTGCTCAATGAATACTTTTGAAACTTCTTTCCGCCAGAGTTGAGTCAGGCTCGGAGGTTTCGCCTGAAAACAAGGGGAGTCCGGTCGGAGCCCCGTCTCCTCCGTGGGCTCTCTATCTAGTATCTCTCAATTGGGTGGCACAGGAGAAAACTTCGCGGACTTGCTCTTGGCGCGAGTCGAGACCCTTCCACACAGCCCTATATCCCAGAATGTCAAGGCAGAAAATCCCACAATATCCGCTTTGAAATGGGTTGTCTGAGTCCACATTCAGACAATGTGGGATTTTCTGCCTTGATTTTCTGGGATGTAGGGCTGTGTGGAAGGGCCCCTAGAATATCAAGGCAAAAAAACCCCCACAATATCTGCTTTGAACTGGGATATAGGGCAGTGTGGACTCAGGTAACTCACTTCAAAGCAGATATTGTGGGATTTCCTGCCTTTGATATTCTGAGATATAGATAGGGCTGTGGGAAGGGCCCAGAGTTTGGACTCTGATAACCCAGTTCAAAGCAGATATTGTGGGATTTTCTGCCTTGATATTCAGGGGGGCCTTCCACACAGCCCTATATCCCAAAAAATCAAAGCAGAAAATCCCACAATTATCTGCTTTAAACTGGGTTATCTTAGTCCAACATGTCATATATAGCCCAGTTCAAAGTAGATGTTGTGGGATTGTCTACCTTGATATTCTGGGATATAGGGCTGTGTGGAAGGGCTCTCAGATAACACCGTTCAAAGCAGATGTGGGGTTTTCTGCCTTTATATTCTGGGATATAGGGCCGTGTGGAAGGGCTCTCAGATAACACAGTTCAAAGCAGATGTGGGGTTTTCTGCCTTTATATTCTGGGTCCGGGATATAGGGCTGTGTGGAAGGGCCCTCAGCCACTTTGGTTGCAACAAGCTTTGGGTGTGCAATGAGCAAGTCCGGCTCTTCAATTGGTTCTTTCTGAGGCAGGCATGTAGCCGGGGGGGCCTTGAGGGGCTTCGCCCCCACCCCCCAGAAATTCTCAGGGTGGTCCGCGAGAAGGCCTTACTGGTACATTATTTAAACTGTTATGTTTATTCATATCATGATCTGATCATCATGCTCAGTATATCCCATGTGCATGGGGGTATTGGTATAACAATACAAAAGGTTTGCTAGGGTAGACCCTCTCTCACTCAGTCTCAGCCCCTCCCGAATCAAAATCCTGGCTACGGCCCTGTTCTGAGGGAAACCTGGAGGAGAATCAGAGACTCCCTTGAGCCACCCCGTTTCCCCCTGCTCTCCCATCTCAGCAGGAGGGAGTGCCTAGATTTCCATGGCTGCAGATGTGTGTGCTTAGGGGAAAAGGGTCTTCCATGGTGGGGCCCCGTGTTTGCTTTGAGCAATGCAGGCTCAAAAATGTCACCTCAAGGACCCTTCCACACAGCCATATAACCCAGAATATCAAGAGAGAATAACCCACAATATCTGCTTTGATCTGGAATATCTGCATCTACACTGCCATGTATCCCAGTTCAAAGCAGACCACGAGGGATTTCCTTCAGCTGCGTGGAAGGGGCCTCAGAGAGAAGGAAGTGTCTTGCCTCCCCGAGCCTTCGTTGGAAAGGTGACGGAAGCTGAAACAGTTCCTGCCCAGAGCTGGAAAGAGCATTGGTGGTTACATCATACCTGCATGTTGACCTATCAATCAGGAAATCCTTTGCTTACTTTCAAGGCAGACAAAGTAACATTGAAGCCTCATCTTGTCTTCTTCAGATGGCCAATACATCCCTAAAGTGTAATACTGAACATTGATATCCCCCCCCCCCAAATGTACAATATATAATTTTAGTGTTTGATTTTAAATCTATGCTTTTATGTAATGCCTGGCTTTTGTGAAATTCCTGCTCCAGAGTAGTTTCATCAAGGTCCTAGTCCAAGCTTGGGCAAAGCTGGGCCCCACAGAAGTTTTGGACTTCAACTCGCACTATTCCTCACAGCCTCAGGCCCTTTCCTTCCCCCCCTCAGCCGCTTAAGCAGCTGAGGGGGGAAAGGAAGGGGCCTGAGGCTGTGAGGAATGGTGGGAGTTGAAGTCCAAAACACGGGGGGGCGCTTTGCACAGGCCTGGACTAGTCATTGCTTGAGTGCAGTTAGTGAAAAAAGTGCATGGTTTTGGAAGGAGAAGTTTACAGAAAGGGGTTTCCTGGCCTCTGTGTTGCTTGGAGACTTGGCTGAGATAATCCCCTCCATCCATCTACCCAGCCCGGCTCCTTCCCTCCCTCCTTCCCTGGAAAAAGATCTCTTGAAATTATAGGTGCTGCTTGCTCAGGGTGTGGCGGCCCAAGTAGCCTTCCTTCCCTCCTTGCCATTCAGTTCTTCCTTCACTGGGTGAGGCTCCTGGCTTTATGTTTTCTTCTCAAGCAGTGGCGTTACTAAGTAATTATTGGTCATGAATGAATCATCGCTGCTTACTTAACCTGCTTAAAACTTCTGTACCCCGCCGTGCATGCGTCTCTTCCTTTGACTCCCATGTAATAAGTATCCGGATTCTTGGCTCAGGTCTCTCAGAAGAAAGGAGGATCCCCCTCAGGCTGCTGCATGAACATTTGCTTTTGGACCCAGAGGAATACTTCAAGAACCGAAAATGCCGAAACCAGTAAGTGCTTGTCTATCTCCTGCCGCAGTTTTACACGGCTTCACAGAAATTATGGAGATGTACAAATTGTGATTTCTATTAACCACTTCAGTATGTTAATTTATGTAACTGATTCTGGTTTAATTATCATGTGCTTTCAAGTTAACTTTGACTTAAGGGTCCCTTCTCATAACAGGACATAATATATAATATGATGTAAATATAATATAAAAGGATGTATTCAGAGGGGACTTTCCATTGCCTTCTTCTAAGGCTGAGAGTATGTGACTTGCCCAAGGTCACCCCTGACATATGGCTGGATGGCCATCTGTTGGGGGTACTTTGAATGCAATTTTCCTGCTTCTCGGCAGGGGGTTGGACTGGATGGCCCACAAGGTCTCTTCCAACTCTGTGATTCTATGATCTAGCATGTTTCCATGGCTGAATGGAAATTCAAAGCCTGGTCTACCAGAGTTCTTTCACATACTATTATACTATACAAACTCCTGAAATTGAGGATATAGCACACATATTATTTGATTGTAAATTATACCAGAAGGTGACAGACTTGTACCTTGGTCCATGTATCAAACGGACAATTTATTGGGAATCTCACATCAGAACAACCCAGAGCCGCTCTGAGTCGTTGTCATCCGAGGTAAAAATGATGTAAAAATGATGTTAATAATAATAATAAATAACTTACGTGTGGCCAAGACCCAAAAATAACATATAAAACAGCTCTGATTTTAAGCAAAGCAATACATCTGATAAATTATGTGGGGTTGATTGGGCTAAATGGTAGGTGTGATCGGGAAACATGATGTATATATTCTGTTTTATCATATTTATTTACTATATTGTTATACACTAAGTGTTTTATTGAACTTACTATATAGAATGTAATCAAGTTTGATCAAGCCTTTTTGTTTGTTTTGGTATTGTGATATGGCCTAAGGGCTAATCAATAAATTTACTATGAGGAGTGTCTACAAACTCCATTCCTTTTCTGGTGTCCTAATTAAAATGAAAGTTTTTATTCTTTTTAAAAATAAAACTATAATACAATTCTTAAAGTTTTGAGTAAAATTATAATTGTAGCCAATTCAATTCTTAATGTTCTGGTTTTGTAATCAGTCTTAACTGCAAGTATAGTCCTATGACCACAGGCAATGTTCAGCCCTCCAGGTGTTTTGGACTACAACTCCCACAATTCCTAACAGCCTACTGGCTGTTAGGAATTGTGGGAGTTGTAGTCCAAAACACTTGGAGGGCTGAAATTTGTCCATGCCTGGTATAGTCCTATGGCCACTGTCCCTAGAAGTAACCCCATAACTCTAAAAAGAAAGTTGCAGAAAACTGAAAAGTCTACTCATAATTTATTATGTTGCATTAAAAATAAAAACTTGCCCTTTTGGGTGTTTTTATAAACCTACACTATTTTGTATGCTCCAGAAGATTTATTATTATTATTATTAGACTCAATATTAGACTCAATGTATTATTGGACTAAAGGTTTGCCTGTTGCCCACACTGGCATAGTTTCATTCAAAAGGCTGTGTGGCATGCAGCACCACGGAGGAGAAAGGCATCTTCGGCTCAACTCATTTTCAAGTCAAAAACAAAATTATGCCTAATTATGGGTTTTTAAATACTGCATAGGTCTTCATAATGACAGGGGAGGCAACAAATTCTTGCTGCTTCCTTTATTTAATTAGTACTATGTTTACAGGAAAACGCTTTCAAAAGCAAACAAACATTTCTATGCCATGTTTGTAACTATGGAGAGGATTTAGTGGGTTTTTTTTTTTGTTTGCTTGCTTGCTTAAAGGTTTGATTTCAAAAGGTTCTGATCTTGGACTCTACATTCACTCTACATTCACGCTGAATGGCTATGTTCTAAATTACTTTGCACAGGTCACATGGAGGCAAAGAATGTGCTTCTCTTGCAGAATTGGTATCTAAGAAGCCGGTTTAATAATGAACTTTAGTTTTAGGGGGATGGCAGAGTTCATTAGCTCAAGAGAAGGAGTTTCTTTTAGAAAGATACTGAAATATTAACTTGCTCAGTTCATGCTTTAGTAAATGGCCAGTAAGTCCATAAAGTGAATACATTGGTTAGTTTTCCCTCAAAATTTGCAATATATAATTTTGGTGTTTGAGTTTAAGTGTATGCTTTGTCTAAGTTGATAACATCTCTGGACTCTATGAAGAAAGGCAGAATATAATGATGGTGGCGATGGTCGAGAAGACAAATACAACCCTAGAGATAAGCAGTATAAATGAGATGTTCATAAGTTTAGTTAAGTAGATAATTATTTCTGAGAGGAATTAATATGATGGCATGTTGAAGCTCTCCAGAGATAAACAGAAATGGGCTGGTGCTTTGGGTCCCAAAACCTTAGCTTTCCAGTGTTCCGTTGTTGAAGTTTTCAGTATGTCATTATATTTTATGTGTTGTTGAAGGCGATCATGGCCAGAATCACTGGATTGCTGTGAGTTTTATGGGCTGTATGGCCATATTCTGGAACATGGCCATACAGCCCTGAAAACTCACAGAAACCCAGTCACATTATTCTTCTTGAAAGTAATTCTCCAAGTTCCGAATGGATAATACGTTTGCTCATTACCATGATTTGAATCCTTTTCACTTGAGGATGGGGGGGGGGTCAGCATCCTCATAGTAAACTGAGACATTGCAGCAGAGGAAGCCAACAGGACTCAGGAGAGTCCACCTGCTAATCATTACTAGAGACTTTAACTCCTTGATCCTCCGTTTGCTTAGGGAGGAGCAAGTCTCAGTTAACTTTGTGTAAGTCATTGTGAGTTAAAAGACAGGCCATTAAGCCTTCCACAGCCCTACTATAGCATTGTCTGAGGAAGTTTATTGGAGGGGACGATGACAGAGGAAACCCAGTAGTTTGTGCTGCTAAGACAGACAATTGCTCTTACTGCTCCCAGTCTGACCTCTATTAGATAGACCACATCAACTCTAGTTTCTGATACAGAACATTCAGTAGTCGCCATCTGCTCACCCACAGAAAACCATATTTAATA
This sequence comes from Anolis apletophallus, assembly GCA_030556195.1. Lineage (NCBI taxonomy): Eukaryota > Metazoa > Chordata > Lepidosauria > Squamata > Anolidae > Anolis > Anolis apletophallus. The sequence continues at coordinate 152,599,614 of JARBWK010000003.1, read as the reverse complement.
ATCTAGAGCTGATGTGATAGTAGTAATCTTTAGTAGTAATGGTAGTCAGCCTCTCCCCCCCCCTCCCCCACATTCATGTTGCCTTGGCACTATAAGAGGGTTTCACGCGACCAGTCGCTCTTGTTGACATGTAGTTTCGAGGCAACGATGTAGTAATGGTGAGGTCGTGGACCATTTCTTTGTTCTTGCAGACCACTGGTGGTCCACTGACTACAGGCTGGGAACCACTGGTTTAGATTAAGATCCAGTTGTACAGTCATCCCTCTGTATCAACAGATTCCGCACTTACACATCTATTTATCTTCATTTTGAAAATATAAAAACATCCAAAACACTAACTTGGATTTTTCAATTTTATATAAGGGACAACATTTTGCTATGCCATTGTATAAAATGGGACTTGTGAATCCAACTGGTACCAACTGTAAACCGCCCCAAGTCGCCTGCGGGCTGAGAGGGATGGTATATAAATATAATTAATAAATCCACAGAGACCCTAGGACCAAACCCCAGTGGATACCAACGGCCCACTTTACTTAAACTGCTGGTATCCTCATATTATTAAGAGCCTAATGTATACAAGTCCTAAGAGATCTTCATGGCTTCTTCCTTTGATTGTGGACTTTCCCCTTAGGTTCAGCATAGTTTCACAGGTGTGGCAAGTTGGGCCCATGTGGATTGTAATAGTTAAAGCTGTGACTTGAGAAAAGATAAATATGTTTGCTAATTGCTGATAGCTGATTCCACCCTTGGTAACAGAGTTGTTTATTTAATCACATGTGCATGGAGGGGTGTTTCTCTGCTCAGATCAGACTTATATAATTTATTCTTTTTGTTGAAGCTGATCCTTTAAAAATTGGAATGACTAATTAAGCTTTATCAGTCTCAGAATCATCAGATCTCTATTTTTATTTACATTTCTACAGCATTCGCAGTTTTTCTGTTGTGGAAAAAGGAGTGCACTCTTTTCTTATCTCCAAAACTATCCTCAGAGCATTCTCTCAAACAACTGATGACTGCCATTTTACCAGGTCGTTTGACTGGTTGTGGCTGACTAGAAAAAGGATTTGAGGTTATAGGATAATCGGCCTGTTAAAATTATCACCCCATCATGTAGCAGTTTTGAAAATGACAAATGATGTCCTAGGGATGGGTGAAAGGAAGTGGTAATGTTTCCCATAGTTTCAATCCTATGTAACATTGTGGTTGTTGCACCTTAGAAATGATGCAGAGAAGGGCAATCCAAAGGCTGGACCAACACGTCTCTATGTAAATATTTGACTGGTTGGGGAATTCTAGTTTAGAAAAAAGTGAAAAGTGGCAACACACTACAATTCATTATTTTATTTTAAATCTAGAATTGTTATAAATTTTATTTGTTCACCCTTCTAAGACCCCAAGGTGACTGGATATATAGTAGGACCTCCAATCCATTAGTGACCCAAGCGTTCTGTGAAAGTACAAATACTACACAAAAAACCTTGAGATTTTTAACTTAAGAGAACATCTCTTTGTGAGTCTCTAGATTAGTGTTTCTCAACCTTTCTAATGCCGCAACCCCTTAATACAGTTCCTCATGTTGTGGTGACCCCCAAGCATAAAATTATTTACGTTGTTACTTCATAACTGTAATTTTGCTACTGTTATGAATCATCATGTAAATATCTGATATGCAGGAAGTATTTTCATTCACTGGACCAAATTGGGCACAAAGACCCGATACACCCAAATTTCAAAACTGGTGGGGTTGTGGGCAGGATTGATTTTGTCATTTGGGAGTTGTAGTTGATGGGATTTATAGTTCATCTACAATCAAAAAGCATTCTGAATTCCACCAACGAAGGAACTGAACCAAACTTGGCACACACAACTCCCATGACCAACAGAAAATACTGGAAGGATCTGGTGGGCATTGACCTTGTGTTTTGGAGTTGTAGTTCACCTACATCCAGAGATAACTGTGGACTCAAACAATGATAGATCTGGACCAAACTTGACACAAATAATCAATATTCCCAAATGTGAACATTGGTGGAGTTTGGGGAAAGTAGACCCTGACATTTGGGAATTGTAGTTGTTGGGATTTATAGTTCACCTACAATCAGAGAGCATTCTGAACCCCACCAACAATAGAATTGTGCCAAACTTCCCACATAGAACCCTCATGATCAACAGAAAATATTGTGTTTTTGATGGTCTTTGGTGCCCTCTCTGACAGCCCATTGTGACCGCCCCAAGGGTCCCGACCCTCAAGTGGAGAAACACTGCTCTAAATCCTCCGGGATGACTTTATGATAAGCTGCTGCTGGAAGTTGGCCATATAAGTGTTCTGTCTAGAAATGCATATGTCCTCCAGCATGACTTCTAGTAGAAGCTGACCAGAGTCACCTTGGAGGACCCAGACCAGTGGTTCTCAACCTGTGGGTCCCCAGATGTTTTGGCCTTCTACTCCCAGAAATCCTAACAGCTGGTAAATTGGCTGGAATTTCTGGGAGTCACCTTGGGAACCCACTGGTTGAGAACCACTCACCGAGATGTTCTGAAAGAGCATATTAATCAAATCAGCAAAAGTTAAGCCTACAAACGTAAAGGGCCAATTGTAACTATTTTAATACATAGTTACATTCAGAAATATATAACACTAGCTGTACCCTGCATGCGTTGCTGTGCCATAGTCTGTGGCTATCCCCTTCTACCCACATGGTGTGTGTGTGTATATGTGTGCTGATGTTTGTGTGTATATGTATATGTGTATTTTGTGTATGTTTGTGTTCTTATGTATATGTGCATGTATATATGTGTGTTTGTGTGCGTGTCTTTATGTATGTGTGTTGATGTGTGTGTATATATATGTGTATGTGTATGTTTGTGTTCTTATGTATATGTGCATGTTTATATGTGTGTATGTGTGCATGTCTGTATGTATATGTGTGTATGTGTGTGTGTATATATGTGTATAATGTTTATGTGTGTGTTCTTATGTATATGTGTGTGTGCGTGCTGATGTTTGTGTGTATGTGTGTATGTTTTCATGTATATGTGTGTGTAGGTGTGTGCTGATGTTTGTGTGTATATGGGTATGTGTATTTTGTGTATGTGTATGTTTGTGTTCTTATGTATATGTGCATGTACTGTATATATGTGTGTTTGTGTGCGTGTCTTTATGTATGTGTGTTGATGTGTGTGTATATATGTGTATGTGTATGTTTGTGTTCTTATGTATATGTGTATGTACATGTGTGTATGTGTGTATGTTTTCATGTATATGTGTGTGTATGTGTGTGCTGATGTTTGTGTGTATATGTGTATATGTTTGTATGTTTTTTCTCTTTCTGTATCTCTTTCTGTTTTTCTCTGTCTTTCTCTCTCTGTTTTTCTCTCTCTTTATCTCTCTCTCTCTTTCTGTCTCTCTTTCTCTCTGTGTATCTCTCTCATTCTCTCTCCCTCTCTTTATCTCTCTCCCTCTCTTTCTCTCTCTTTCTTGCTCCTCATTTCCTTCCTTCTTCCCTCCTCCCTTCCCCTCCCTTACCGATGGCGGCTGCCTTCCCCGCCTGGTTCTTCCTCCTTCTCTGCCTCCTCCGCCTCCAGGCCAGCCTCCGTCTCCTCCCTCCTCCGGTTCGTCCTCCTCGGCGGCCTGGCCCCCTCCCTCCATCCCCTCCCGGCGTTCGGGAACACCGAAGGGGGCAGCGGAAGGAGGAAGCAGAGGAGGAGAGGCTAAGGAGTAGCCGGCTCGCTTGCTCCTCCTTAGCCCGGGTTTGAGTTTGGTGGTTCTGCGAGCCATAGTTTTCTTGTCTATATACGACATTGCACGGACGCAAGAAAAATATATATATAGATTCATCAGTGACTACCTACTGTATACTACTCTCTCAAAGATCCAGAGTACCCGTTTCTAGGAGTTAACAGGGGAAGAAGGCTGTTGCTCCAGTGTCCACTTCTGGGCTTCCGTGAGCATCCGACTGCAGAAAAAAAGGATGTTAAACTAGGAGGGTCTCAGGTGTGATCCATCAATGCTGGTCTCCTCTTCCTGTCATGGGGCATTGAGCTCCTCATGGTCTTTCTCAGTTAATCCAGATTTTGAATCCGCATGTTCACCCTAGATCTTGTGTATTTCCAAGGAGGTTTATGGAGCTGTTTCCAGAAATATAGAAAATAGTAGATTGTTTCAGAGTTTTCAACAATGCTTGATTTTATCTTTCTTAAAATAATATTGGATTTTCTTTGTGCACATGCCTTCAAGTCACTTGTCAACTTAAACCAACCTTATGAAATTTGTAGGGTTTTCTCAGGCAAGTAATTCTCAGAGGTGATTTTGCCAGTTCCGTCTTCTGAAATAGAGGTATTTATTAGTGGTCTCACATCCAAGTACTAAGCAGGGCTGACCCTGCTTAGCTTCAAAGATCAGATGGGATTTGGTACTTTTTGGGTCTTTAGGCACAACTGGATTTCATACCCTTGCTCATTTTTAAGACCCATTGTTATCATTCACCCATGCTGACTTCTGCTTTCCTGCTTCTTTCATCTTCCCTTTTCATTGTGTTTTTCTCCTTCTGTTACAGAAAGCATGTCTCTACCGAAATATGAGACTTTCTGCACTTTTTAATCTACCTACATAAAATAGTGAGGTGAATTTGTCAGTCAGGCTGTGTGACTGGGTCATGCTTTCTTATAACCTGCTGGGCTGCAGTGAGCTACACAGAAACATACTATAGCTTCAGGAAAGGTTCTGTCATCTAATCAACCAAAGCAGCTTACAGCTGTGTTCTTAATTGTGCCTGAGCTGGGCTTGTCAGCTGACTCTGGAAGCCAAACCTAGTAGAGATGAACTTACTCATTTTTCTCCCGCAGTCAGCAAGTGTCAGAGAGACAAAATGCTGACTTAGACTGTAAGGTAAATGGGGATCAGCACACACTTTTGCCTCGTCAATGATCTGGAAGCTACATGGTGCCACTAAGGTTTTGTAGACACAGTTCCAAAAATATTTATTTATTCAGTTATTTATTTATTTAGGGCATTTGTATCCTGTCCTATCTCAACCTCCACAGAGGGTCTCAGGGCGGATACCAACCAGCACAGCACAGTGCCAACAACAGAGTAAAACAAGCATAGATACATTTATTTATTTATTTATTGTTTCTGCTTAATAGACCGCCCTATCCGAAGCTCAGGGCGGTTTACAGCACGCAAACAGAACCAATTAAAACACATAAAAGTGACATTATAAAACAGCTAAAACAGTTAAAACAGTTAAAAAGTTAAGAATCCCCCCCAATAAAACCCCAGTAAATCGAGCACATAGTGTTTGGGACAGTGTGGCAGTGACGCGGCGGGATGGCAGGTTGTAGCAAATGCCAGTCAGGGGCCAAATGCCTGCCTGAACAACCAGGTCTTACAGGCCCTGCGGAAAGTCATTAGATCCCGCAGTGCGCGCGTCTCTGCAGGGAGCGAATTCCATAGGGCCGGCGCGGCCACTGAAAATGCCCTCTGTCGTGTGCTCGATAGCCTGCATGTCTTCATCCCAGGGACCTCCAACATGTTCAGCCCCTCTGAGCGCAGTATGGGGTAAGCCGCTCCCTCAGGTATGCCGGCCCCAAACCATATAAGGCCTTGAAAGTTAAAGCTAACACCTTGAAGAGGACCCGGAATTCAACTGGCAGTCACTGCAGTTCGCGCAAAAGCAGTGTTATATGCGCCGTTCTTGAGGCTCCTAGTAGCAGACGGGCTGCCGCGTTCTGCACCAGCTTAAGTTTCCGGATCGTCAACAAGGGTAGGCCAATGTACAGTGCATTACAGTAATCGAGCCTCGAGATGACCGTGGCTTGGATCACCGTGGCCAGGTCGCAGCGGGAGAGGTAGGGAGCCAGACGTTTTGCCTGCCGCAGGTGGTAAAACGCTGTCTTGCAGGCGCATGCAACCTGCGCCTCCATAGACAGCTGAGGGTCCAGCCGGACCCCCAAGCTCTTGACTGAAGACTGCAGGCATAGCGCCACGCCGTCAAATGTCGGCAGCTGGATCTCCCCCCCCCCCCCGGGCGGCCCAGCCACAAGATCTCCTTCTTCGCCGGGTTCACCTTCAACTTAGTGGCTCGCAGCCATCCAGTCATGGCTTCCAGACAGAGTTGGAAATTATCGGGTACGGATTCCGCCCCAGCGTCCATCCCCAGAATGAGCTGGGTGTCATCAGTGTACTATATAATAATAAAACAGACATAGAAATACATTAAAAACAGTTTGCCAATTTAAGTCGTCATCCTAAAAACAGTCCCTCATAGTCCATTAAAAAAGTGTCTTTGCCAGTCTATTCCGTGAACGCTTGATCCCACAGCCAGGATTACCGCTTGTGTACTGCATGCTCAGCTTTTCATATAAGTCATCATATAGACGAGGCGAGTAGGCCTCGTCTATACTCTCTGGGCTGTGATATTTGCTGCTGTTCAATTGGTATATTGTATTTTGTTGTTTTAATTGTTTTTAACTGTTTTATGTTTTTAACCCTTTGGCTGTGCCACTGGCTCTGTGAGCCGCCGCGAGCCCCCGGGAGTCGGCGGCGAAGAAGCCCCAATAAATAATAATAATAATAATAATAAATCAAGTAGCTCTCTCCTGACAAAGGACTCAAGGTGGCTTACAACTAGCAATTGATGCAGTTGTTAGTGTAGGACATGAAAAGTCTTTGGGGGAGATCTTGTTTAAACAATGCAGTTATCTTTAAAAATTTCAGAACCATGAAAATTAGCACTGGAAATCTCTACCTTGCAACTTTGTCCTGATTCATATTCATTGACATTTATGTAGCTACTTCATCTGCAGCATTGCAAGTACACTTATTTATATTTAAACTTTATATTTATCCTATTTTTTTCACATAAACATGGGACTCTTGGGGATACGCCCTTTCTCTGGTACCAGCGAGTCTTTAATGGAATGTATGGTGTGTTTATCCCATTTTGGGATCTGAGATTATTTGCCTTTGCAGCACAGAAGCTGAGATAGTGACTTGAGATAAGCATACAACCTGAACTCAAGCATCTACACACTTTAGTTTAAATTTAAATTTACAGAGACAGTAGTTAATTATCTCTACTGAGTGTGCAGTTTCTTGAGCATTCTGCTAACTGAAGTTAAAGTGTCTGTAATATATGTGTGCTAAAGCTGGAAGGAGATCATATGCTTACACCAAAAAATGCATTCAGCAGCCTCTGTAAATCATAAAAATGAAGAAAAGCTTTTTGGATAGTTTATTCTGTTTCTGTAGGTAAGACAGAGAGCAAGCAGCCACATAGGGCTTAGAAGCTCTACTGTTCACCTGATATTCTACTCAGTTCAGAAGGTGTTCATCTTGCACTTCCAATCATACCTTTGTGGCCATACGAATTAAAAATTTGCTTTCTATATAAATAAAAATGTTCGTTTCTGGGATTAACATAACTCAAAAACCACTAGATGAATTGACACCAAATTTGGTCACTATACGCCTATCACTCATCACTCATAAAAACACTGCAAACATAGCAGAAGATGCTTAAAAGCCAAAAAAACATCCAAAAATTACATTACAACGCATGAACAAAACCACACACAAACACATATACACAAATATATACACACATATACACCCACACAATGCACATATACACAGACTGGGTCACAGAAACACGTCCTTAGCTTACCTATAGCTGGTGTTAGCATTTGGAGAGCTAGGATGGGCCAGTGGTTTTGGGTGTTGTTTGAGGACTTTGGAAGGCCGGGATTAAATCCTTTTTCAGCTTTAGAAACCTACTGGGTGACCTTAACCAAGTCTCAAACTCTCAATCTCATGAGGGGCAATGACAAACTTCTGAATTCATCTTGCCAAGAAAACTTCATGATAGGGTTGCTGTAAGTCTGATTTGTCTTATAGTAAGATGATAATAAATCAGTTTCTATGCCATCTTCTCTTTCCCCAAAAACATGAATGTTCTTTTAAAAAGCTTTCTGAATAAGTTTAAGAAGTTTTGTAGCATCACTTACCTCCTATCTTAACAAACTACCAATTTACATACAGCTGTGGCAAAAAAACTGTCATAGGGAGGCATTTGGTAACAATCGCCTGCTGCTTTTCCCGGTATATGTTTTTCAGACAAAGAATTTGTTTGTTCACACACAGTCTCTGCTACACAAAGGCACATGAATCATTTGTCATCCAAAATTAGACAGTGTCAGCCCAGCCTGTGTAAATATATTAACAAGTTCCATGTCACTAATGAAATTACGTTATTTGGATGTCTTCTATAGTGAGTTTTGCAACCATCTTCAGCAGGGTTCATGGGCAGAGGTATATTACATTTGGATTAATAGCTTTTGGTATATCATTTCCCCCGCAATCCTGATTTGAGTGAAATAGGACAAAAAAAACCTCTTTATGTGTATGTTTTTTTTAATATGACGTATAAGCATATAACATGTAACACTACTGGAATTGTGCCTGTAATCTTGATAGGTTTGAAATGAAGTTTGATTTCATGATATCTAAGAAATAGTCCACAGTGGTGAAGTGGGCTAAACCGCTAAGCTGCAGAACTTGTTGACCGCAGGATGGGGTGAGCTCCCGTTGTTAGCCAACCTAGCAGTTTGAAAACATATAAATGTGAGTTGATCAATAGATACCACCTTGGTGGGAAGGTAACGGCACTCCATGCAGTCATGCTGGCCATGTGACCTTGGAGGTATCTACGGACAACACCATCTCTTCGGCTTAGAAATGGAGATGAGCACCACCCTCCAGAGTTGGACACAACTAGACTTGATGTCAAGGAGAAACCTTTACCTTGAGAAATAGTCGCAGAAATAATTTTTTGAGAAAGAAAATGTAATAATAAGCAGAATATGATTAGGCCTCTGAAATCTTTAATGTGGGGGTATGAGAGAGTGATGTGGGTTGATATTCATGGATATGATTCATATAAATAAGTTACTCTTAGTAACTATCTCTTCACTGTTTTGGCATTTCTGGCTTTCAGTGAAGATCCCTCCAAAGGAGAAATGAAAATACTTTAAAAACCAGCAGAATAGTTTTATTACCATGATGCCTCATGAAGTGTTTTCAAGGTGTAGCTATTCATGAGAAAGAAAAGTATATGAATAGTTTTAATTGCTGAGGGCAAAATAACACAGGGCTGTTGAGACTGTAAAATATGCTGCAGCGATTTGATTCAAAATTGCCCTCAGCTCCTGTAAACCAGTATATCTTGTCTTTCACTGAAGATGGGATCAAGTAATAATTTTGCACACCTGAAAATACACGTTCCTTGAAATCACATCCACACAAGAATTGTGCACTTTTACAATTTATAAATAAATGTGTGTATGCCTTGCTTAGTATAAAAAAAAAGGTAAGAACGGGATCGGATTAAAAGTAATTAGGAATTGGTCACAATAGAAATGAAACCGTTGGACTTCTCAGTCAGTAAGAATAAAGGGGCTACTCATGTGATTTTGTGTGAAGCCAAACTTGTGTAATGTTGACATTAACTCAGAATTTGAGAGAGTACTGTCCTGGAAGCATTATTGTATGCTGCTTTGCTTTATACTTGTACTAATATAGAATGTTTAAAATTCTGCCTATTTGAAAATTGTAGGTAATTATTCCTTTTTCAAAGACATAAATTAGCATTATATTAAAAGCATAGATTAATAAGATTTTGGAAGGAGTGTCATGATATTGTTGCTAACAGAAAATATAGGTCATAGTTGAATATAGGTGAGATAATTTAAATCGTATCGATTTAAATACGTGATGTAAAGATTTTGAACATACGAGTTACATGACTTAAGAAAAACCCTAATCTCAATTATTGATTTCAATAAAAGATTTCCCTTGCACTTTGCCCTACGTATCTTGAAAAATGTTGTAAATCTGAACACTAAAATATGTTAACGTGCAATGCTTCTGCGACAAAAGCATTGTCTCTCTGCACCATATCCCTCTGCTTTTTCGGCTCACCTTTACCTACATGATCCCAGTTTCTCTGAGCCATTGTCCTTATATATCATGTTACTTTAGTCAGCTGAGAAACAGAAACTGAAAGCCCTGAACTTGAAGTGGGAACTGGTAATTACTGCTCATTGCTGGAACTGACTAGAGCAATTTTCATGAAATGGAAAACCTAAATGAATGCGTATGTTTGATTGTAAGTAACACAATCTGAGTGAGTATGTCAGAGTGATTAATTCATTCTCACGAGATTCTAAGTAAGTTTGGTTAGCATTTGGAGATAAGATCTACTTTTCTCTTGAAAAGAAGTGAAGAAAATGTATATTTAATTCTAATTGTTCTCAAGTACATCCAGTGAACTAATGGAACTAACTTAATCTCAACTGAAAGCTAATCTCATCTCTCTGTCATATAGGGTGGGGTGCATCTGCTCTTCTCTTCTAATCCATACATCATCACATTTGTGATGTATGTGTGTTTGGTGATGTAAGTTGCCCGTTAACTTATGGTGGCTCTGGACACTGAGATGTATTGGCCTACAAGTCCGACCCAGTTTACCAGCTGTTAGGATTTATGGGAGTTAAAGGCCAAAACATCTGGGGACCCACTGCAATAGGGATTTCTTGGGCAATAAATATTTGGACATGGGTTTGCCAGTTCATTCTTCTGATATGTAGCCTTCAGCTCCTGGTTTGAAGTGCCAATCAATATACAATTCACATTGTGGCAGAGTGATGCTATTGCTTTGTCAGAAGTTTTGTGGACCCCCCCAGTTTAGGACTCATTGTGACTCATCCAGAAATCCCTGGAGCTGGATGGCCACCACATGCTCCAAAAACTTGTCCAAAATAATTGTTAAAGACTGATTCAGAATGTTTGGATTCAGAGAGACTTTCTGAAATATGTTTTCATAACAGTCTCCTTCAGACAAATTGGAATTCTGCCTTGTTTTAGCAAGGCATTAACTATTCCCTTTACCCATTCAGTTCATCCAACTCTAGTTTTTTTTTTAAGTAGCAGGAAGAACAAGGATCTAACCTACATGTGGTGGCTTTCACGTCTTCAGAAATGCTGTCCGCATCCTCGGGTTTCGCAAACTGAAAGACATCCACTGTCATTAGACAAAAAGGGCCAAAGTTTCATCCACTGAGCAGATCTCAGTTAATTTTATCTGTAAAGTATTGGGAAAGTGCTTCACAGTAATCTGTTGTGTGGCCTGGATTGTCCTCACTTAGACCTGCATATAAAAGACCTCTACTCAATTCAGCATAGGCTCCAGTGGTCAACTTCCTGCAGCCTCAAATAGAGATAGAGAATAAATTTGCCTTTGTTACCTCAAAACAGCAACAAACAAACAAAAGTACAAGACCTGTTTCTTCTGAAAAATAAATTCTCAAGAACTTTCTGGAATAAAAATTGATTTAGCTACTATACTATGAACCATCAAGGACATTAAGATCCTCCGGAAAGGCCCTGCTCTCGGTCCCGCCAGCTTCGCAAGCGTGGCTGGTGGGGACGAGAGACAGGGCCTTCTCTGTGGTCGCCCCTCGGCTGTGGAACTCCCTACCAAGTGATGCTAGATCTGCCCCCTCTCTGCTGTCCTTTAGGAGGCTGGTGAAGACTTGGATATGGAACCAAGCCTTCCCAGAATAGGCTGAGATTGGCTATTATCTGAATGTATGACCACGTTTACAGATTGAGTGGAATTGTTTTAATGGCGATGTGGTTTTATGCTGGGTTTTTATGTATTTTAATATGTTCTAGTTTTTAAATTGTATAGCATTGAATCTTTGCTGTTATGCCGGTCTGAGTCCCTCGATAGAGGTGAGAAGGCCGGGGTACAAAAGTTTTAAATAAATAAATAAATACTTGCAGCAAGATAGTAAGGGAGGTGTCAGTGTAGTCTTTCTAAGAAGGGAATTGCGGATCCTGGGAGTCACCACTGAGAAGGCTCTCTTTTCTCTCCTCATCTGTGAAACTTTAGGAATGTAACATGTTTGTTACATTATGGGGAACATAACTGTTACTGAACAGAGTATTGGAGGACTTCTATGCAAAATCTTAAATTCTAATCATTGTAACAAATGCATCAACTGAATGACAACAAATTTCATACCATGCTGAAACCAGACTTCACATATACTATCTGAATTGTCAAAATAAAAAATGTTGTGTGTGAAAGGAAGTCCCAACCAATGACTTTTACTGTGCAAGAGCTGTTTCATACATGAAGCTACTAATGATGATACAAGAATCTCCTTTCCCCTCCCCTTCTCTGATTACTCTGGCTCTCCGGCCAGCATCAGTAGATGCAATGAGAAACAACTTCCAGCAATTTTGCACTTGGGGCATCAGCTTATCCACAGAGCATTTATCACAATTTAAAGAAGAGAATTACAAGATGCTTATTATGGACATAGTTTTATTCATTTTAGCTCATCTTGAAATACATTTAGGACACATAACTCTGAATAAATTATGAATAAGAGTTCTGACTACAGTTTGGAGAAATCAGAGTGATGCAGATTATACTGGGACACTCAGCACTATATATAGGTCCTCCTCAGTCAATGAGAATGCTCCGTAACAATGTTCTTCATGGTGCTGGGTTGCAAACTTTAATTCTGATATATGGATTTTATTTCCTGTCACGATTAATCTTGTGCCAGATTGCTCAGTATAATAATCTACATGTATGACACATTAATAAAAGGTAAATCTCTGTGTTGGCCATGATATGGAAATTTTCATGTTCATTGGTAAAGTGTCACTGAGATTCACCTTGAATTTAAACCAAAGGTGGCTTTATCTTTACATGTTGCTGCTCAGCTTTCAATGTAGGAAACAGAATAAGGGGCCAGATGGCCTGCTAAAGCATAGTAATTCTTTATATTAGCTTCATTCCTTGTAGAGTCAACATAAGGTAATTTCTAGAACAATAACTGCTGAAAGAGCAACCCTCTTTCCGTATGATTAATGCACAATAAAATATTTTATCCTTATGTGTTTGGGGTGTAATTATCTGCTCGCTATCCAGAAATTCCTATAAACTTGTTTTCTGCTCTCAGTACAACTCTAAAGGCAACATAACGCTGCATGCTTATTGGATTAATGTTGATTAGCTTGAAAGAATAATCACCATCCTTTTACCTCTTTAAAACCCCAGAATAACTCCAGCTCTTAAAATAACAGGAAGGACTATGTTATAATTTAAAAGCTGTCCCTTAATGTGGTCAGTTCCTTGTCCTAATTCCAAAAAGGATTTTAATTAAGATGTCAAGTTCCATAGTAATAGCAGTCCTGCTTAGTGTAATAGCATATTCGAGAACAATCAATGCTAAAATGCCATCTTGCTTCACTAAAAGCTCAATCCAATTCCACACTAAGTTGCAAAGCCAGTAGAATAGTCAAGATAATGTTTTGCCTTATTGTCATGATGTACTCAAAGGATAGATCTTTTTCTTTGACTGTAATTTTTGTGCCTCTTAAGCACTGCTACAATTATTTTAATATAGTATCCAAGTTTTGTGCCTTTTCCCCAAGTCTAAACTCCATATATAATTTTAATCTCTTTTCTAGGTCAATGTTCGAGTTACCACAATGGATGCAGAACTGGAGTTTGCCATCCAGCCTAATACAACAGGCAAACAGCTGTTTGACCAGGTTAGTATGGTTATATGTGCTATTGTCTTCCAGCATTTTCATACCTGAGTAGTTAGTTGACCTTTTCCATAGACATAAAGTCTTATAATGCATATGTGTTTGAAACCTTGACAATATGCCTGTTTATTTATCGTGTCAGAAGCGAATTGAGGGTACAGTTAAAATGCATTGGAAAAGGTAGAAAAGGGGGATCCTGTAATTTTTGGTAAGTTGGTGGACATGCTCCAAACTCTATGGGTGAATTGTAGGCACACTCTTTAAATGGCTTTTTTTGCATGTCAGTAGCAACGTGAGAAACTGCAAGTCACTTCTGGTGTGAGAGAATTGGCATGGGGATGTCCGGATGTTTGATGTTTTACCATCCTTGTGGGAGGCTTCTCTCACGTCCCCACATGTGGGGCTGGAGCTGACAGGAGAGAGCTCAACCCACTGTCCCCGGATTTGAACCACTGACCTATTGGTCAGCAGTCCTGCCAGCACAAGGATTTAATCCATTGCGCCACCAGCGGCTCCCTTAAAATAGCTGCCCTTTGAGATTCACACTCAGGAAATTTCTACCTTAATTTTTGTTATTGCTTTTGTGTCTTTGCACTTTTTGTATTTTGTGTGTTTTTGTATTTTGTGTGTTTAGGTGCTTTGTGAGCTACCCCAAATCCCTTTGGGACATGGTGACAGGGTATAAATATTGTTGTTGTTGTTGTTGTTAGGACAGTCACAAATCTGTGTGTGTGTGTGTAATTATATTTTTCTTCTGGATTGACAGTTTCTGCTTCATTGCTTGTTTCACAGAGCATAACTCTCAGGCAAGTGACTTAGCCAAGAATGGAAGTCTGGAACAGAGACAAAGTCTGAGCCCCAAACATATCTGTCCTCATAATGAACTGCTAATGTTCAGATAAATAGACATCATGAGCCCTGGTGGTCAAATCACAACCAAGGCACAAAATACACCATATGTAGAAAAGGAGGGGGGGAATACAGGAGGTCCAGTCAAATCACAATCAAGGCACAAAATACACCCTATGTAGAAAAGGGGAGGAAAAACAGGGGGTCCATGAAGTCTCTTAACCATTTAAATGATAAAGAGACCAGATGGTAAAGAGACTTTATGGACACCCTGTATAACTCAGAAAAGGATAAATCAACTCACCTTGAATGCACTCCTGCAATAAGCACATGTGCTGCTACCACCTTTAGTATCACCATCCAAATATTGCCTATAACTCTTTCTAGTCTCCCATATTTCCTGCTCCCAGTTTACCCTTTCCCTGGGTGTAGTTGAACTCTCTTCAAAATGAAGCTCTGGGTTCCAGCCATCTACCATATTTATTTACTAAAATGCATTTGCAGCCTAGTATTTAGGGTCCAGGAGCATTATTTAGAGTAATAATGGTGCTAACAGGGACCGATATACCTTAGAGACCGCCTTGCTCCTCTTCACCATCAGTGGTCACCACGGCCCTCTCAACGTAATCTGCTCCACATACCTGGTCCCAGAGAAGTGCATCTCGAAAGCACGAGGTGTAGGGCCTTTTCTATCTCTGCTGTGGAATTCATTGCCTCCCTACTTGAGAGTCATGCGCGACTTACGACCTTTTGTTTAAGAACTCAAGACTTGGCTTTTTACTAGAGCGTTTGATTTGTAATCTGATTTTAATATTTGTAGTCTAATGTTTATCCTATTTTCTGTTTTTGTGTAAATCACCCAGAGCATCCTGGATAGGAGGACGATTAACAAATAATAAAGTAATGATGATTTTAAAACAATTATGAGGAGCAGACACAACAGTGGGATTTATATTCTTAAAAATCTGCATCTCAGATAATTAAGGAGAATAAAGAGGCTGCTTTCTGACTCTTTTGGATAACAGGAAATGGAAAAAAGCCTTTGACAATAAAAAGAAGGAATAGTTTTAAATATATTAGGGACTTTAAAGTGCTCAGTAGCTGGATTTAATGTAATGTTGTTGGATCAAAACTGTAATATTCAAAGGCTATAGTAAAGTAATAATGTATATTCTTTGGTGACTCAGATATGTGGGACATGTGCATGCTGATATAAAGGATAATCCTTTACTTTTAAAATGACAGAACAAATCAATGTTGAAATTGTTCTGTTGAGACACTGCAGCATTTTCTCTTTTTTTCCCCCTTGCCCACCGTTAACCTTTTCTGAGCAAGAGGTAATCAGTTAATAATAGCTGGTAGATTAATTGGCTGCTAATAAACTATATCTAGTGTCAACGTACATGTTCTTTTACACTGAATCAACATATGTAATTGTGGGAGTAAGTATTAATCATACTTAAACTACACAGCATCTGCCATTACTGGGAGATTAACAAATGGGAAGAAGAAAATACCCTGTAATAATGAGGAAGTGGTAATGACTTAATAGTCTATATCCGAAGGAACAGTGAAGGGACTTAATGTGTTTGATGTATACACTTTGGAAATTGATTTCTGTTTTGTTATTGTGTATGGTCAGCAGGGACCTTACATTTGTAAGTGGAAGGTCTTATATCTGTTATAACAGGCTGTGCTTTTTATTTAATTTTAGTTTGTTAAGTTATAATTGGTATTTATATATTGAGTTGTATAAATTTGTTAGTATGGATGCATTGTTATTGTATTTGGGCATTGAATGCTTAGCCTTTTATGTTTGGAATCTTCCCAGAGTCCTTTTGGGGAGTTATTATTATTATTATTATTATTATTATACTATTCTGCTTTCGGCCTGAGATTTTTTTCCCCAGGATTTATTTGCCACTTGTAGTGTTCCCTTTCTCTAAAACGGAAAGATGTGCATAATATGGGAAGATTAAGAAGGCCTGTAAACATATCTGAATATGAGGAATGGGTGTGAGAGAATAATTCAATTTTGTCTTGGTGCAGTGATTGTATGCAAGCAGAGGTATTTTTTCAACTATGACCACTTTGCCATCCTTTTTGAGGGAGAGGCAGAGCTACAGTTACAAGGCAGTGGAGTAAGCGATGTACCATATTTGTGGTGCTGTATTTTCTTTACTTAAGAAATTGGAAACATTGTACCTTATTAAAAGGCGAGCAATTGTTTCTCTTTGCTATTTCGGAGAATACTTGTTTAAGTGGGGTGAGAGGGTGCCTGTCAAGGTGAGGGAAAGTATTGTATCAAAGATCAATCACTTAAACTTTTAACCAGTTTTCAAGGTTCTGGAGTGAGAAAAGAGATTTTGTTAATAAATAACAAGAAGTGAACAGTCCGTTCTTTGCCAGTGTTTTAACCCTTTCTAATCAAGTGTATTCTCTAAGAATGGAAGGTTCACAGCAAGTTTTTTCTTCTCACAGAGAAATTGTAGGCTCAGGCCCCATCTACACTGCCATATAATCCAAATTATTAAATCTAATAATACGGATATTATATGGCAATGTAGAAGGGGCATCGGAAGCCTGGCAGAGCAAGTTGTAGGGTTCGTGTTCCGAGTTCCTTATGGAGGAATGCCTTAATGTTATTCTTTGTCATCAACATTGACTTCTCCTCCTGTTAATCCACACAGCCAAAGTACTGGGAGGTTACTAGCAGCAGCTTGGTTAGTGGAAGAAGCTACAAAACAAAGTTTGAGTAAAATCTCCTCTTCAGTGGTATATAACCATATGTACTTATGCAAGGCAATTCGTTTTCCAGTTTTTATACTGATAATCTAGTTTTCTCTGATCTGTTAGGAACAGATCTGTTAGGATCTGTTTTCTCTGATCTGTTATATTATTCCAATGCACAAAATATAGCAGTTCTTCAGAAGTGTTTTGTTTTCAGTGCCCAAAAACATATCTACTCTCCCATAAAATATCTTGTTTCTATGTCATATTCTCAAGAGACAAAAATAAAGTAAACTTCGTTAAAAGTAACATATCTGGTTTATTCACAACCTTCATGTGTTCAGCATTGTAGCACAGCAGTTCTCGTTTGTGCCTGGGGGGCAGGGGACAGGACCGGGGGTCCCATTGGCATTGGGGCCTGCAGCAGCGGAGATGGATTCTGAAGAGGATTTAGAAGGGTTAGCAGAAGGAGAGTTTCCCATCACTGGGCCTCCTTCTCCCACAGAAAGCTTGGCTTGGGATGAAGGTTGGCCTGACCCTTACGACGAGACAGATAACCAGGTGCAAATGGAAAGCAGTGATAGTGAAACTTATGAACGGCCAGGGGGGAGAGGTTCACAGGATCCTTTGAGTGAAAACATGGAAGAGAGTGGCTGGGAAGAATCTAGGGAGGAGAGCTCTCATGGAGATAGGGCAGCAGATGTTGGGAGGCAAGGCCGTACTTTCGATAGGAGACGGGACATCGAGACTAGCAGGAGGGGCTGGTACCATAGCCTAGACAGACCGAGGTCCCGCACCACAGATTGGAGAAGGAGAAGCCTAGAGCGTTCCTCGCCATGAAGATTAAGTAGAGGATCCGTGGGAACTAATCCTCAGTACTTCTGCCACGTCTCATCTGAGCAGACGTGAAGCGAAGCTGGTCCACGGAGCTAGGTTGGCTAGTGGCTTACCAAGTCTTGTTTTGCACCTTGTACCTTGCTTTGTTCCTGAATCCGCATTGCTGTGCGGAGCCTTGCCAAGTCTTTTGGAAACTTTACCAAGTTGTTTTGGACATTTGATTGCCTTTTGCCTTTGGATTTGCTTTTGCTATTTTTATGGACAATATACCTTTTGAACTGTTTTTTATATATTCAATAAAGTAGTTAGCCTTCAGTCCGTCTCTGTGTGTGTGATTAAGGGGCCGGTCAAGTCTGTGCATCGTGACAAGCATACAGGTACAAAACTTGTCAATCCAGTTACAGATAGGTTTGAAGTAGTTTCTGTGTGCAGATAACACAGGGCATCTTTCTTACAATCAACAGCAACATCTTTACATTCTGAGAGTCTAATGGAGTCTGTCCTCTAAAATGGGGTCTCAGGTCTGAGCAGTCTCAGATCTGATCATGTGGTCTGCAGCTCCTCCCACAACCTCAAAAAAACATAGAGTAAAGGGAAAGCTACATACCAAAACATACATATACAATACAGTAAACAAAACATAATAATATACAAACAAATTACTAGTGGAAGCTTGAAGGTTGCTATTTCCAACAGCTGGAAGCATATCTTACATGAGTTGCTTAATCAGGGATGAGCTGAGGGTGGGACAGTCCTTGTGTCACCTTGAAACTTTTTTCCTGCCCCCTAAAAGATAATTATTTTTTTCTAAAAAGATTCAGTGATCTGCTGTTCACCTTTAAATAAGCTACAAGACACTATAAAACACTACTTAACACTTTAAAATACACACACATTCAACCCAAGGAATGAACTTGGACTCACTTCCAGGTATTTTTGCTATTCCTCTTGAATGCACCAAAGTTGTGCACTCTGACATGATAAATATTTTAAAGCAAATACATGTTATACTTGTAATTAATTCCATAGTTGGCATAAAGCTGTTCTGGTTGGGAAGGAAGGGAGTATTAATCAGTTGTATTTGAACAAGAGCAAATTAGAGAAGTGCAGTTTAGGCTACTATACTGTTAGTATTGTAACAAGTTTGCAGGTTCTCTTTCTATTAGTAGCAACATTAGCAGGGCTATAAACCTTGCCCTAGGGGTGCTAGGAGCAACAAAGTGGAACTGAAGACTGCACTAATTGTTGTATCTGGAGGAGGCAGCCTTTGATCTCTATTCTTTTTATATGTATTGGAAAACATTAAGACTTACTTTAATGGGTAATAGTAAAGCTTGCTTAATGCACCAAGGGGGAATATATTTTGGTAGTATTGGAGCAGAACATGAATTGCCTTGGCCCAAAAACTATCAAGATCTTTGGAAAGACTACACAGTACAGTTTTTCAAACATTTATAATAGATCAATTCGCCTTTCAGATGCTTTGGGTTCAAACTCCCACAGTTTGAATTGAAAGCATGTGGGAGCTCTGTCAGAACAACTGGAGGATCAAAAATACAGGTACAGCAGTTGCCCATGAGATTTTAATATCTCTTTTGATGCAGGTGTAAGCTTTCATCCTTTGTGGGCTGTTAAAAGTTGTAGCTTGGCATATAGATTTTGTAGAAATTTGAAGTAAGGAATTGAAATGATCAATATCCCATTGGCTGTGTTCAGTTCTTTGTTTGTAGTTTAAGAACTTTCTGATTTATTTTTATTTGTGTTGGCATGTCACAATCTTTTTAGAATTGTCCATGTTGGCTCCTGTATAAAGATTCAGTGGACACAAAATGCCTTTGGTACAAAATCATACCATGTAAGGCTCTCTTATACTACACAATAATAGCATTGTTATTCCACTTTACTTGCCAAGGTGCATCCTGTGAACTCCTGGGTTTTGTAGTATTGTACCCATTCTAAGCTTCAGTCCATAGGATGTTGCCAATGCAATTAAAGTGGAATCATAGTTTTGTGACTGTTGTGTAAAGGAGAACCTAGTCATAGCCAGAGCAAGATGAAGAGGCAAAATCTTTGGAACTAGGCCTCTGTGTCTTGGACAGAGAAAATTAGCAAACATTAATTACAAAATAAATATTGATATATCAGCATTCTATGGAGTGGCTATTATATAGCAACATGCTGAATTTAGGAAGGGGAAGGATTAATAATGTTCTGGCCCAATGTCACTTGTCATTGGCCATGGATCTGATGTAGCAGTGGGGAACATTATGTCCTTGAGTATTGTTCACATTAGCTTGAACCAACATAGCATATGTTGATGGAGAACTAAATGTTGCTCTTTTCAGGCCTAGTAGATTGAAATACTAATGGTTCCATCCTATCCTATCAAATTCTAGATTTTCAATTCAGGAAGGAGTATTTAACATGTTCAACTATGGAGATCTAGTGTCTCACCAAACTACTAATTCCAGGATGCTGAAGGACAAGTGGAGCAATAGTGCTGTAATTCTATACTATAAAAGGGCTCCTAATCTTGAGGCAGACACATCAATAAAGGTGCTATTCTATATATCAGTTTTTTCTAGGGCTGGGTCTTTACAATATTTCTTCCTTTTGAAGAAGTTTTTCAATCTACTAGGCCTGAGAAGAACAACATATTGCTTTCTATCACCATTTGCTGGTCACAGCTGCTGATGTTTTGGTGGAGTAAGCAACACAGTTCTTATGAGCACCAGGATATTTCAGCACATTGCATTTGCAACAAAAAAAAATCCCCAAATAGTGCTCTTGTTTTAAAATAATTATTTTAGGTTACATCCCTTCTTTCCCTAGTCTAGACTATATGTGGACACCATGTGGGTCCAGGAGAGTCTTCAAATGAAAGGAAAGGCCAGGGCAAATGGAGACCAGCCAACAGTGGAAAGAGTAAACTACTACTTGGCTGTGGGCAATGGAGACTTCCATGTCCGAGAACTAGGTTTTAATCCAGGTTTTAGCTGAGCTCTCCAGGGTGCTGAACCCTCTTACTTAAGTGGTTTAGGGAAGGAGGATATTTGAAAAGCCAGCAAAAGTCAGATGGGGGAGTAGGAGAAAGCATTTATAAAAGTGTACATGCTTTCCAGAGTAGAGGAAGGAAGCATGACAGTGAATATTAATTTTTATCTGCGCATGGGAGTGATTTATGGTTGTGACTCCTGTTTAATACAAATGAATGTCTGAGAATTAATTTTTAAATAATTTGTTCAGAGGTGGTTTTCCAAAATAGTGTCTTGCTGTTAAATATATTTTATGTTGGATCAATAATTGTGGATTCAGATGAGCACTTGCTGTTTTTCTTTTTGCTTCCTCCTGGTAACTTTTCATGAAATGTTGCTGTATTACATTTCATGGTTTCCCATTCTCCATAGGAGTCCTTTTATGACTGTGCCCACAGCCATTTGTGCCCACAGGTACAAAAAGAATTGGAGATCCCTGGCATATCACTAA
Source organism: Anolis apletophallus (assembly GCA_030556195.1). Taxonomy (NCBI): domain Eukaryota; kingdom Metazoa; phylum Chordata; class Lepidosauria; order Squamata; family Anolidae; genus Anolis; species Anolis apletophallus. The sequence continues at coordinate 152,578,079 of JARBWK010000003.1, read as the reverse complement.
ACAATCTTATCTCTAGCTATTCCATTTAATTTAATTTTGACAGAAATCAATCATCACTGTTGATCAACAGCAATCATCCTATCATTATAATAAGTGTGCCTTTAGTTAGTTGTGGTGACAGTGTTTAATGGCAGTAAGTTAAGTGTCTTTTAACTAAATTTATTCCAGTTGAAGGTATCAGTATACATTAATAATCATTTGAGTGCATGTTTGTTGAGATATGATCAGATCCACATTTCAAATCTTCCCCAAGTAAACAACACAATTTCTAGACCAGTGGTTCTCAACCTGTGGGTCCCCAGATGTTTTGACCTTTGACTTCCAGAAATCCTAAAATGGCTGGGATTTCTGGAAGTTGTTGGCCAAAACACCTGGGGACCCACAGGTTGAGAACCACTATTATAGAGTATTGGGTTTGAGTAGATATCAGAAGAGCTGCCTTGCCAATGCTTTTAATAAAGTGGATGCACATAAATGCAATAAGCAATGATAATTGATGATCAAAATCTGAATGCCTGGATAGAGTTGACTATGCAAAGTTCCTTGCAGAGGAGAAGTGTGGAATGCATATAGACATACCTCAATCCCAAAAAGGAAATTTGAAAAATAAATAAGGATTTCACTATTAAAGGGAGAAATACAAGTTATACTTGTGTAGATCTGTGTCCATAATTACACGTGTGCTGTTAGATCTGCCAATGTTTTGAAAACAATTATAGTGTTCATTTTGTCATGGAGAACATAAATCATTAACTTGTTGTTCTTGGGGATGGACTTAAATAGTCATGGAGAACATAAATTAATATTACTAAGACAAAAATAAGTTGTTTCTCTTGGTTTCAAAATAAATTGTGAACATGGAAGTCTTTTCTATAATTGATTCTATATGGTTTTCTTTTCTGATATTAGAGCTGTCTGTGCCCTAAACATAACATTAGAAAGAAATTTCAATATGCAGGTTTTTTAACACAGGCTTTGTGTGGTAGAAAAGAGTGTATTGATATTTTTATATCCTTATTAGTAATATTTTGAGTACATTCCAATATTGCTTTCTGAAAAGGGACATTAAAGACTATTTCTTTAAAGGCTAATTGGGTATATCTTCTTTCTTTTTTACTATTTTTGCTCTGAAGTTCTTTTGGGGGATATTGTGTGTACAAGTACACTATTTCTGTTGAGTTACAACCTCTGCTCTTGGACCTAAATTCAATTTCTAGTCTCAAACATTAAACACATTGAAGCAACTGCTGAACTGTTAAAACAAAAACAATGTGTATCCCATTGATTTAGTGATGTTGTCTAGATAAGGACCAGCAGTCATATTCAGTCCTAGGTCTCAGGTTGTTCTGATAGCAAACAGTAAAATACCTTTCTTTCCGTGAGAAACTGCAAGTTGCTTCTGGCGTGAGAGAATTGGCTGTCTGCAAGGATGTTGCCCAGGGGACGCCCGGATGTTTTACCATCCTGTGGAAGGCTCCTCTCATATCCCCTCATGGGAAGCTGGACCTGACAGACAGTAGCTCACCCAGCTCCCCAGATTCAAAACATCAGCCTTTCAGTCAGCAGACCTGCTGGCACAAGGGTTTAACCCATTGTGCCACTAAGGTTAAATACCTGAAACATTTCTAGGCAACATGTATGAATCCAAGGCTTGTATTGTAAGTCCATTAGCTTTTGCAAAGAAGCTGCTTTCTGATTTCTTGGGGGGGATCCTAAGATTGCTTCTATACTGAGACACCTTTTTTTCTAAGCTAGTTTCCCAATGGAGAGGTTAGCATTATGACTGTTGTTTGAGATGCCAATCTCTTCAACCTTATTTCCAGTAGTAATGAGAATTACTTACACAAAATGTTATAAGATGGATGGATAGAGGCTGTAGCTTTTCATATGTTTTGCTCCAAATAATATCAGCCCTTGCTCACAAGGTGATTGGTCGCAAGAGATGTGTAACAACATATGAAGCTTACCAACAACATTGTAGTTAACATGAAGGGAGGTTCATAGCTCACAAATATGGTTCAAGCTGAATGTTCCTTGAGCAAGACTGGATTTCTTTCCCCTCTTTCTGTTTTTAGATCATACGTCTATATAAATCGGTGGTTTCCAACCTTTTTTAAAACTAGGGATCAATTTGATCTGGGGCCATGGTTATTTGGGGTGCTGATTCAGAAAATTGCATTGAATAAACCACATCAGCTCTAGTTTCTGATACAGAACATATACCATCCAGTAGTCGCCATCTGCTTGCCCACAGAAAACTATATTTAATAATCTAGAGTTTATGTGGTCTATTCCAGTGTTTCCCAACCTTTTTTGAGCTGCGGCACACTTTTAACATTTAAAAAATCCGGGGGCACACCACCAACCAAAATGACACAAAATGACACTCTAACACAGTAAAGAACGGTTGAGGGTTGGTGGCCTGCTGGGAGCAGCTGCTGGGAGAGCTGAAGCCGGGGAGGGGGCGGAGCCAGGCTGCACCATGCCCCGCCCCTACCCCTGGCTTCACCTCTCCCAGCAGCTTCTCCAGCCTTGAGGGGGCAGTGCCAAGACAGCGGTGCCAGAGCCAGCACAATGCTGGCTTGGCACTGTCCCCTCAAGGCTGGAGCAGCTGCTGGGAGTGCCGAAGCCGGGGGAGGGGGCAGAGCCAGGCCGCACCATGCCCCTCCCCTCCCCCCAGCTTCAGCTCACCTACAGGCCGTGCCATGCCCCGCCCCCTCCCCCCAGCTTCAGCTCTCCTACAGAGGAGGAGCATGAGTGGTGAACGGGCTTCAGTGGGCGGGGCTCCTTCCACGCGGCTTCAGCGAGCGAGGGGCGAGAGTCATGGTGGGAGTCATGGCGGATTGGAGGCTGGCTGGGGAAACAGCCGAAGGAGGCGGCACCCCGGTCCCTTCTTTTCTTCGCCACTGCCCGGCCCTTCCTCCTCCTCACCCTAGCAGCAGGAGTTCGGCAGGAAGGGGGGGAGGAAGGGGGGCAGAGACCTTTTCTCACGGCACAGCAGGAGGTCCATCACGGCACACTAGTGTGCCTCGGCACACTGGTTGAGAAAGACTGGTCTATTCAATGCAATTTTCTGAATCAGCACTCCAAATAACCCTAGTAACAGGCCTAAAAATGAAGGCACCAAGGTGCGCCGCTTCCAGGCAACACATGGAACAGCTCCACTCCGGGGGGGGGGGGAGGAGAAGCAGCATTCAGGAGGCTTGTTGTCGCCCCCTTCATGGATAGTAAGCTTCTCCCCTCCTGACATCCCAGTTGTCTTGGTACTATAAGAAGGTTTCGCACGACCAGTCACTCTCATTGTAACGGTGAGGCTGTGGACCATATTTTAATTCTTGAGGACCATTCTTGGTATATGGACCAGAGGTTGGGAACCACTGATATAAATAGTGACACTTACTGCTCCTGTTGCTAGTGCTTTAAATAAGTGTGTTCCTTTAAAAAAAACTAAAATATATGAATAAAGTTGTACTTACCTATCTACCTTGACCTGAGTTTGTGCACTAATTGTATTCTATTGAAACAGTACACACCTGAATAATATGTCTTTTACTCAGCCTTTGAGACCAGGTTTTCTTTTTGTCACTTGTATTGACACAAATGTGTGTGTGTTTGTGTGTGTGTCGATAAAAATTTTAAAACATTTTCCATTATCTTTCTTTATTTTTTATTTCTTTCCCACTTGAACTGGATTATCTCTGTGCCTGGAATAATTCCACCAAAGCTTGGTGTTTAAGTCAGTATTTCTTCTTGTGAGTAGAGCAGTGCTCAATATATTTGGGCAACCAGTTCAATAAGCCAGCTTTCGCAATCATTGTAAATACTTTTTGACTGATGTAATGAGTTCTTTGCTAATCTTTCAGGTGGTCAAGACTATAGGATTGCGTGAAGTCTGGTACTATGGTCTTCAGTATGTGGATAATAAAGGATTCCCAACCTGGCTGAAGCTTGACAAAAAGGTAAATCAAATTAAAAACCAACCTTCATGCAAACCCCCCACCAAAAAAAATCACAAATACCTTTCTGCACCTGCATGCCATGCTGTTTAATGTATAGAATGAAAAGGAAACATGCACCAAAATATCCTCATGGTTTTTTTTTTCTTTAATAACTTTCCTTGTCCGATTTTAGTAATGTCTTTAAATGGTATTTGGGCTTGAGCACTGTCAAGGCAAGACACTTTGCTCATATCTCTACTTGCCCTTACAAATCAAATAGGAAATTTTATTTATTATTTAAAGCATTTACTGTATATTCTGCCCTTCTCACCCCGAAGAGGACTCAGGGCGAAGCACAACATATATTCAAACATTCAATGCCGGAATATAAACTATAAATATACACAAACATTAAAATCAGTTGTTCATTGACTGGAGTTGGTCATCATTAGTCTGAACTGAAATGATTAGGAGAGAGGGGCATTTAAAGCATTTTCTGTTTGTATCAGCACTTTGAATTGTGCCTGGCTAACCTTAGGGAACCAGCTACACCAGTTCAGGCCAATGCTCCTAAATATCTCTGTTGTGATTTTCAAAGATTAAACCTCTCAGCAGAAAGAAGGAAAAAGACAAACATACCATTGAAAGTTTGTTTAGCTTTCTTGTCATTAGTGTTCCCTGACAAACTGAATACTTACTTAATTTCTATGCATGAATACTGACAAATTGAACTGTTTGTACATAGTCTAGTCTCAGCATGTTGTTGCCTACTCCAAACAGCTGGCTATTGTGCTTATTTCAATTAGCGGAACCTCTCAGTATACACTGCTTAATCTTCTAAAGGCTTTGCAGGACTAGTTGCCAGGCTGCCTAGAATGGGCTATTCTCATAGATGAATTACAGTGTAGAGATTAGTCTAGACATAGTCATTCTAAAGATTTTGAGTTTCTTAAAAATAGTTGAATAATCTTCTGAGCCATTATTCCCGCCTTTACAGTGACTGTTTAGACATGTGTGGAAAAAATACACAGAAGTACTTTATTGTAGCCTCCTCCATACTAGCCAGTCATGCAAAAAGGTACTATTTTGTTTTTTCAGAGGAGACTAACAGTTGATGTCAGTCACCCTGAAGAAAGTTATGTATAAAAGATTTTCCTCTTCCCTCCTTGCAAACATTCAGTATAACATACACAAAATACTGGTCTGTGTTTGGAATACTGATAAACCTGGAGTTTGGCCCTGTAATATTTAACCCTATAACAGGTGGGTCAAAAAGACTGGCAAAAATCTACCATCTTCTGTGTCTTCTCCAGCTTTGTCTTCTATGTAATGAGATTTGAATTTCCTTGGAATATTGGTAAGGGAGGGGACAGAGTTTCAGGAAAAACAAATACTTTACTTTCTCCAAAGACATTTTAAAGTTATTAGTCATGTCTCTGAATGCTTAGGCTAGAAGAGTTTTTCTCAACCTGTGGATCCCCACATGTTTTGGTCTTCAACTCCCAAAAATCCAAACAGCTGGTAAACTGGCTGGGACTTCTGGGAGTTGTAGGCCAAAACACCTGGGAACCCACAGGTTGAGAACCTCTGGTCTAGAAACTTTCTGTTCGTTTAATGTAAAGGAAAGTTGTGGAAGATTTTTTAAAAATCTCACCGTATATTTTAGCATTATTTTTCATGAAACATCTTCAAGTTTTGTGATCATTTTAGCCTTCATCAAAATTAGCTGGTGGTTCTTCATGCATTTAAAAAAGGCTACAGTTGATAAACAATTATTATCATTAATTGGAAAATACCCAGTAGAGTAGAATGTTCCGTCTAAGCACACAATTTTTGTCTCTACATTTTGGCTGATGAGTTTCCAGAACATTTCATTTCAATGACTGCCCCAGAAAGCTGTGAAGCAAAGAGGTTTTACATGGTGACTGTTCAGGGTGTGATATACTGTAGGTCCAAGGATAGATTTGTTATTGCTGACAATGAATTACTTAGAGTGTGTGCATTTATATTATTAGGGTGTGTGTATATGTATTTGTGCAACTGTTACTTTTATGTCCTGTGTGTGCTAACAGTTAGTTTCCCATTTGTTCATTTAAACATGAGTTAGTTTCCATATTATGTTTTAGGTTTCTAGTTTATTTTATGGCGTAGCATTGAATTTGACGAGTTAAGTTCAACAGCATTGTTTTAGCATAAAACAGACAGTGTGAAGTAAAACCAGTTCCTGATGAGCAGAAGATATATTACCTCTTATTATAGTAAAGTTATAAGATGGAGGATATTTAAAAGTACCTGCTATTGATAACCATTGGAAGCTATAATGGTCAAAGAGTTTTAAGAATCGGCAGGAAGTAAAAGCCAAAAAACAAATGCATTTATTTGAATGTTGGAATTCTGAGTGAGTGATTTCTTGATCAGAGGGAGGATAGACAGTATTATACAAATAGAGAATTCTTGACATGAGATTTAGAGGAGATGATTCGTTGGCATCTCTGAGCTGAATCTACACGGTTTACAAGATTGAAAGTAACTTGTTTGTAAAATATATTGTATTGTTTTCAACAAGCTTTTCTTTCCTGTTGTTGCCTCTCTTCTGCCATTTTCAGGTCTCCGCTCAAGAGGTTAAGAAAGAGAACCCGCTGCAGTTCAAATTCCGTGCCAAGTTTTTCCCTGAAGACGTAGCTGAGGAGCTGATCCAGGACATCACACAGAAGCTGTTCTTTCTGCAGGTGAAGGAAGGCATCCTTAGTGACGAGATCTACTGTCCACCTGAAACTGCAGTTCTCCTTGGGTCTTACGCTGTTCAAGCTAAATTTGGAGACTATAATAAAGAATTACACAAGGCTGGATATCTCAGTTCTGAACGCCTCGTTCCCCAGAGGTAAGAATTTATATTGAGAGAGTTCTCAGACAAACCCTGGCTCTAGACTGTCATTAAAACTGGATTTGTTCAAGTTAGTAATTACTGGTGTGCTACAGCAGACCTGCTGGTAGTTGGTTGGTGGTGCTTATAACCTTTGTTTGTGGGGTGAGGGATGGTAGTGAACATATCAGAAGCAGAAGTAATAAGCATGTTGTAGCTCATTTTATGCGATTTGGCAAAATTTTAGAGGTGAATTTGAAATACTGCAGTAAACTTTTCCTAGAGGAGCTATAAATTTCATGGTGTCTCTTTTCTTCATATGTTAGAGTAATGGACCAACATAAACTCTCACGAGAGCAGTGGGAAGAGCGGATTCAGGTCTGGCATGCTGAACATGGTGGGATGCTCAAGTGAGTAATGGACTCTAGTCTCCCGTGACAGTTTTAAGTTTCTTTTCTTAAGCTTTTGTAAGTTTTTTTTTATAGTATTTGCAGGACCCCCAAATTTGATTTCTTATTTCACACCAGGATTTTAGGTTAGAGCTAAGCAGGAGCCAGTAGTTTCAATCTTTTCAAAAATATCACTTTCTAGAGTTCTTTGTATTAATTTTATAGGGTGGGCAGTTGATGAGCATAGGCATCTAGTCTGACTGGCTGCAAACATGGAAATATCTTGAACATATAATGGCAGAGGAGATATTAGAAATGAGTAAAACAATGACCATTGATGAAGTGTTCGGGTGTTTTTCCATTATTTCTGCAAGCCCAATGTATGTCTTTATCTTCCTACCCACACCTGTTGATAGACTATATAAGCTGCTGGCATTGCCCCCTACCCTCAATGTGTGATTGGAAGTTGATGCTAACTGGGAGAGAAATAAGGTTGAGCACTGTGAAGGCCACCCACTGCATGGCTATCAGCCTCCTCCCAGTACACTCAAATCAAGGGGAAAGCTTCATGAGAGTCACTACTCCTCTTAATGTTTTCCCAACAATAGCAAGAGCATCCCTCTGGGCAGGTAAACCAGGAAACCCCAAATGGATGGCCCCCCACAAGGGTCTGCCTCCAGGGACAAACCAAGATTGGGCAACTGGAAGTCCCTGAATAGACTCAGAGGTAGAGTGAGCAGATCAAAAGACAACCTGGCAAAATGGCACTACCTAGAAGAATCCTCCACTTTGTACGACTGTGGAGGAAAACAAACAACTCCGCATCTGTATGCTTGCCCACAATGCCCTGCCTCATGCACAGAGGAAGAACTGTTTAAAGCCACACACAATGCAGTCGCTGTTGCCTGTTTTTGGTCAAAAATTATTTCGCTGCTTGTACTCCCTCTATTTTATTAGTTTTATACTTATTTATGCAATACTTTTTTCATGAAATAATCTTCCTACCAGTACTGAATTTATAAATTAGTCTTAGAAATATCTACTAATATTTCCTGTGTATGATTTTTCCATGGACAACCAGAGAGAGTGCCATGCTGGAATACTTGAAGATTGCCCAGGACTTAGAGATGTATGGAATCAACTACTTTGAAATTAAGAATAAGAAAGGGACGGATCTCTGGCTGGGGGTAGATGCCCTTGGGCTGAACATTTATGAGAAAGATGACAAGTAAGTTAGAGCTTTATTTACTCCATTATGAGTTGATTCTAGTGCCAAATAATTTTTCTTACTAGCTGTTTTGCGTATTTGTATAGCATTCTTATCAGAGCAAGTCACCTTGCCATTCAGCATAAGTGCTGAATTCAGTTGTGCTGGAACGCACGTGTCCTCAAAGTGACTTGCCTTTGCTTGTCTTGAAGCTGTGACCTTTTTCCCCTTTAACTTATCTACCAATGTGCTGCTTTAGAAAGGCAAACAGAGGTCACATAGAAGAATCATATTAAGTGGGGAAGTAAGGTGTATATCAGTTAGGCTATGGAATCCACTTTTGGTGCCAAAAATGTTTTTCCCATATGTAAGATTTATAATTTCTAGTCCATCCCCAGTGGATGTCATATACGATTTCTGGATCATGGGATTTTTATACTAGGATGATTTTATGCTTTGTCTGAATATTTACATTTTATGTATGTCTTATGTTTAATGGTTTTAATTGGTTATTATGATTTCTTTATGTACTGTATGTTGGCATTGAATTTTTGCCATCAGTATGTTGGAAACTGCCTTGAGTTCCTCCCACCCACCCCAGGAGTGAGAAAGGCGGTATATAAATACAGTTAATAATAATGTCTATAAATGGAGAGTATTCAGGTCAATCCACTTCTCTGTACACTTAACTGCCACACACATATGAATTATGAGCACTATAGGCAACATATTTAGTTTGTAGAGATAACGCTTAAGTATTTTACACTGATGGTCACTATGTTGTGAACCATTTGTGTGCATCAGTCTTTAGCTGGTAAAATTGGGGTTAACTTGGAAGCTAATTAGGTTGAGTCCTCTGGTGTACAGAGATTTGCAATTGATCTTTTTCAGTAGGTAGCTGTGGGATCCCTTAATTATGGAGGAGAACCAGGGGAAAAGCAGACTGGTAATCAGGAAATGAGAGAGATGAAATGTAATGAGAACAGAAAGTAATTGTAAAAAAAAACCCCAGCCTGTTTCTCTCTACATGCGTGTTTGCTTAGTTCAGAGAGGAAGTGCATGGTCAGAAGCTACAAAGTTTAAGGGCAAGAGCTTTGAGGAATCTGAAATAAGGACCATGACTGAAATGAAGCCAGTTATATCGCATTAATGTTTCTTTACCATTTGGATCCAAGATTATCTTTAAAGCATATAACCATGCACGCATGAAATTTACAATTGGTCTGTAAGGGCTGGGGAAGAATAAAAAAATGTGTTTTAGTCAAAGTTAGGTTAAGAACAATTCTGCATCCACCCACAATGCTACTACATACCATCACCCATAAAACAAGGAGTGTCACTGTCGGTATTGCATGGGTGAAACTGCTTCTAATTTCTTGCATGACAGGCCTCTCTGTATAGCCACAGTCATGCAAACAGGTTTTGCAAGCTGTATAAAGCCTGCAGAAAGGAACCTTTGCCTCCATAAGAGGACTGGGGGGTGGGGAGACATGCACAACAAATGAATAATTCATAATCTTTACTACTTGAAATTAGTTGGGATTTCCTCATCCCTATTTATATAATCAGGATTCTTGCTTCCCTTAAACCAATTAAATGCACAAAGAGAACTGGGGGGGGGGGGGGGTCGGAATGTGTATGGTTAATAAGAAAACTAAACAATGCAGGTTTTCCACAATGAAAACAAGTTCCAGTTCTTCTATATTGAGACAGTAGTTTAAATTGTGGTTAGTGGGTTGAGAATATAATATAATCTCAGATTTAATTTCATAAATTACATTTTCCAAATGAGATAAATACAGATGTTAAACTAGATGTATAATCCATGTGGATATTATTAGAATTGCAAATTAAGCATATAGATAATTTACATTTTGGAATCTTTACAAGATTTATTTATTTATTTATTTCGTTCGGCTTCTATGCCGCCACTCCCGGCGGGCTCGGGGCAGCTCACAACACTAAAAAATCACAGCATAAAAACAGTGACACAGAATAAAACAGAGCATAAAAACATCATTAAAATATCACAATAAACAGCAATTAAAAACGACCTGGATTGAGAATCGCTTTTCAACAGGGGGGGTGCATATATAAGTTAAATGTTTATCAACATGTTCAGTAGATATGAATATATTTGCCTGTACGCTGAAGTGATGGTAAATTGCCATTAACTGCTGATTCATTTTTAACAAGAATGAAATCTGCATAGGCATAATGCACACGGCATGATTGAACTTCTGTAATGATAGTTTCTTTGAGTTTTTTTAACCCATAATAATGGAAACAATAGGAGAATAGAGTTCATAGGAGAATGAGGAAAAAACTAACATTCAGTTCAGTAGTTAGTATTGTTACATAATTACTAAAGTAAATAGCAGCCATAAGAGTGTTAGACTTTTACTAGCAACTTGGTCCACTTGGACAATGAGTTTCATTGGTTGAGGCCTAAAGTAGCTTGGTCATTTTCTGCTGGCTGCTTTAATGCTTCACCCTTATTCTTCTTGTCTTATTATATTCAGGAGGGAGGGGATGCCAGGTTGAATCCTGTGAGTTGTAAATTCAGGTCCAGGATCTCTGAAGGAGCTACATTCCCACTTGAGCCTAGTTCATAGCATTTTCTGGCAGGATTTGTAGATCTATAATTGTTGCTAGAGACACAAGTAGCCTTGATAACTTGGTACACCTTATAACAAATTGAGATGATACGAGGGACTGCTGATAAGTTTTTGGCTTTACCCAGAAAGACACGAGATAGGAAGATGAAACTTTACATTTATTCCACATACTCTCAACTGATATCAACACACTACTTACATCGGTATTCCAAGTTCTGTAAGCCTTGCAAAAAGAAGGATTTCAGTTGTGCCTCAAACCAGTCATCCCTAGCAGCCATGACATCGGAAATAGTGTGAAATTTGGTATCCTTGAGGTGTTTCTTCAGGTTTGGAAACAGATGATAATCAAAAGAAGCTAGGTCCAGTGAATAAGGTGTGTGGTCAACCAGCTAGAAGCCTAGCTCCACCAGTTTTGCCATGGTCGCTTGTGCAGTGTGAGCAGAGGCGTTGTCTTGCAGGAACAAGATTCCTTTGGACAGCTTACCACACCTTTTGGCCTTCAAAGTTGCCTTCAATTGGTCCAAAAGTTCAATGTGATACCTTGCATTTTGAAGGTAGTTCACTAGCAGCATGCCCTCCTTATCCCAGAATACAGACACCATCACCTTAGTAGCTGATTTTTGCACCCTGAACTTCTTTGGACGAGGAGAACCACTGTGCCTCCACTCTTTTGACTGCTCCTTGGTTTCAGGGTCATGCAAATAAATCTAGGTCTCATCCATAGTGACCAGTCAATCCAGGATGTTCTTATCAGTCCGGAAATGCTGGACCAGGAAGTTTTCACTCGCGTGTTTTTCTGATCTGTTGTCAAACATTTGGGGGCCCACTTTGCAGATAGCTTCTTCATGTTCAAATGTTCATTGATAATGACACAAACACATTCACGAGAAATCCCCATGATGTCTGCTATTTCTTTAGCTGAAATTCACCAATTCTCCAGTATGAGGTTGCGCACAACAACAACCACTTTCAGTTGTCCAGGACATTCCTCATCATTGATGCTGAAGTGGACCATTTTAAATTTGGCAACCCAGTTCTTAATTGTAGAATATGAAGGGCATTGATCCCTCAATGTCTGCAACATATCACCATGAATATCCTTCGTGGACTTTCCTTGCAAAAACAAGAATTTTTTCACTTCTCTCATTTGCTGTGACTATTGCCTTAGACTCCACCATTTTGTTTTCCTACATGCCTAGATCACTGTTGCCATAAGCTACAAACACAAAATTTTACAAACATATGTGAGACACACAAGGCTTTCATATGATGTAACATTCATTACCATAGAAACAAAAAAAGGAACACAAAGCCAAAGACTTATCAGCAGCCCCTCGTATATAAATGTTAACAGAAAAGACAGGAGTATATTTTCTTCTGGTTCAACCAAAGACAGTGGGATGTAGAGAAAGGGATCAAAATAGGAAGAAAGGGTTGAAGAAAGGGTCTGTTAAGAATCTATGTTTTGGTCAATTGGAAAAAGATTGATAGTGACCTTTCTCAATCTTTTTACCCTTGGGGAACTCTTGAAATAATTTTCTGATCTCAGGAAACTTTTATGTAAAATTTACTGTACACATCCAGTCACAATCTCTTGTGGCGCCTCTTGCAACTTCTCATGGAACCCAAGATTTCCAGGGAATCCTGGTTAATGACATAGAGAGCTGAAAGTTCACAGAAAGGTTCTGGTGGGACATAAATCAGAAGCAAATCCACCCTGGAGAAGTTTTAATGTTTGGGGAAATATCTTTAATAGACCCCCCCCCTCTCACATTTTCCTTTGCTAATTCACTACCTGGTGCACAGGTGACCTAACAGATCCTGATAGCACAAGGATATATTATCAACAGTGCAATTGGGGAAAATGCTCCAGGGCTCTAATTGGATAGGGGACCTATGATTCCAGTGGCATTACACACATGCTTCTGTTTCTGTGATGTTGTCAAGAGAGAGATGTTTCTGCGGGAAGGAGGACTAAGGATCACTTTCCAACTCCCTTTGCCCAAGGGTTGGTAGTGTTTAGTGTCTGCCTTAGTCCTGTTTTAAGCTATGGAACAAGTGAACAGTAGTATATAGGCACTGCTATTCTGAGACTCTGGCCTGGTTCACACCAGCTGCACCTGAAAGGGAAACTAACACATATAAAGAAAGACATCCTTTTGAAACTTCATGCCTCCAAACTCATTAATCCAACCTTAGGTCTTGGCGGCCATATAAATTAAAAAAAAACACAGGGACATACCTGCCTGCATAGATATATTTCTGAAGTCATCTCATTAACATTTAGACTATTTATTAATGGGTTTAGAGGAAGGGTAAGGATGAGACAGCCTTTCTCCTTTTTCAGTTATTGTGATGTGTTCTGTGAGGGTCTTATATTTCCAAATGGTCAAGAAGTGTCAGTAAGTCAAGATGGTAAGACTGCAAAACTGAAACTGACAATATGTTTGTTTTTTATTAGCATTACGTCATCAGCTCTGGCTACCACTTCCTATCCAGAATCAGTTATATGCATGTGTGTGTGTGTGTGCGTGCGCATTTGAATGTATTAAAAAAATTCAGGACTGAAAGTCCGATAAGTAAAACAAGACTTTGCATCAGTGATTGCTTTGTTTTATTGCAGATTACCCAGCAAAACATTCTGATAAACACTGCTGTAAAGATTTAACATATTCACCATTGAAACAAATGTCATGCATCAACAAGGTCTTTAATCATTTATAATTCTTTGTTTCTAGATTAACCCCGAAAATTGGCTTTCCTTGGAGTGAGATCAGAAACATCTCTTTCAATGACAAGAAGTTTGTTATAAAGCCAATTGACAAGAAAGCACCTGTAAGTGTATCAATGATGACCATATTTTGCTAAATAGAGAACATTAATTTCTTCATTTACTTTAATACTTATACCATATGTTAGTAACCATCCTTACTTGTAAGCATGTAGGTTCATAAAATCTTTGTTCTAGTGTGGGGAATATGGAATCCTAGAGTTGGAAGAAACCTTGTGGGCCATTCAGTCCAAGAGGCAGGAAAATTGCATTCAAAGCACCCCCGACAGACGGCCATCCAGCCTCTGTTTAAAAGCCCCCAAAGAAGGAGCCTCCGTCACACTTCAGGGCAGAGAGTTCCACTGCTGAATATTTAGGAAGTTCTTCCTCATGTTTAGGTGGAAAATTTGGTATATAAAAAAATTGGGTTTTCTCCCTCTAATATATTCTCAAAATGCTTGAGGTTTTTAAAAAAACTTTTATGTGATATTTGTTCCTCAGGGACCAGAAGGGCAGTGCTCTGTTAATTCTTCTAAGCAACAAGTCAATGCACTGTTCTCTGTATCTGATTTCCCCCAGTTTTTCCAAGTCTACTTTTTCCAGATAATTTGTGTTTGCAAATTGCTTGTTATTTTTGATATTGTTTAGTATGTAGAAAAATAGTGATTGCTGCAGACTTTAAATATAAAAACCGCAAGTGCTTTAAATATAAAAGCCTGCAAGTGCTTTTTTTTGCTCATGATAACATAATAAAGAGGAGTGCTGAATGTAATTGTTGGACAAACATGGAGATGACGGATGGTAGACCAGAAGCAGGATGCTATTAAATGAAACACCCGGTCTGTCCAAATGCTTTCCCTTCAAGCCTCTATTTCCATGAGATAAATTGTGTTGGTGGTAGATACTCATTTTTAAAAATTCTAAACATATCCTCCTTCATCATGGACCCCAAATCTGCTCATGCTGGAAAACAGATTGGCAGTTCATTTTCATTAAAAGCAAATATTCATGAGCCTTGAGCATAGCTTTTCTCGTACCAGTTTCCTGTGAAAACTGGAACATTCTTTTACAACAAAAACACGTAAAAAGCTGTTACAGAAATTAGCTTAGCCTAGTGAGAAGCATTGTTGTCTATAGCCTGCTGTTTATATCTTTTACTGTGCTGTGTGTTTTGCTCTCTCCAACTGCAATCCAATGATGTGGCCTTATGATACAGAGTGCTGCATGTAGAGCTCTGGGATTAAGATCCAGGGAAAGGGGGCAGAAATAGAGCATTCTTATACAGGCAGTCCCCAAGTTACAAACAAAATAGGTTCTGTGAATTTGTTCTTAAGTTGAATTTGTATCTAAGTTGGAAAAGGTACACTTTTCAGTGTAACTCCATATATGACAAGAAGGGTTAATCCTCCTGTGGTTAAACCCTTGTGCCTGCAGGACTGCTGACCAACAGGTTGGTGATTCAAATCTGGGGAGCGGGGTGAGCTCCCGCCTCAACTCTAGCTTCCCATGTGGAGACATGAGAGAAGCCTCCCATAGGACAGCAAAACATTAAACATCTGGGCATCCTCTAGGCAATGTCCTTGCAGGCAACCAATTCTCTCACACCAAAAGTGACTTGTAGTTTTTCAAGTTACTTATGACATGGGGGGAAAAAACACCCCTGTAATGTTTGTTTTGCTGCTCAGAAAGTGAAGATTTCACTTCACTTTCTGACCCTGTGATAATTGGATTTTGAAAAATTTGGCTTGTTGTGTAAAGAAGGATTGGTAATAAAGCTTCTGTGGAGCCACCTTGTCCCCATGATAACTCTTCCAGGAGTGAATTTCCCTTCCGAGGAATAGATTTTCTCTCCCTTCCTATTGTCTCACCCGTGTTCAAAACTATGAGCCATTTGTAAGATGGGTATTTAGACTGTCTGTAGTTGACTAAAAAAAATTTGAAGTCCATTCCCATACAATTGTGATCTATTTAAGATATGCCCACAATTTTAAAATGGTAGTGTTTCCTAATGGGCTTCTTCAAACCTCCTTGTTTTGGGAGAGATAACTAACAAAGAGTACTGAATGTTGAAATCATGTTTGAAAGGGATTAGAAGTGTGACTAGAAATGCTGCTGATCACAAACAATACTTGTCCCCCAAGATATTACTTGCATGGAAAATTTGGGGAGAAGCACATCCATTTTCACAAACACATTGCCTAGGTTTTTGTTTCCCTGTAAAACCGAATCATCACTGAAGCTTCAGGAATGTTCAGGCTAAATTTCCTGCAGTTTGGGCGTTCTCTGGGCCTCTTTACATCAGCCTGATTATTGGGCTTCATCCAAATCTAAAGTACCCATCTGGTATAGACACTGGGTTCACAGACATTATGAAAGCATCATTCTTTTTGTGGGACAATTTAGAAAAACAAATTGATGCCCTTTGTATAGCTAATAAAACTTGTTGTTAAAAGACTAAAAGTGAGCCAGTGCAAGAATACTTAATGTACTGGGAAGTTCAGCTTCAAATCCTTAGCTATAAGCTCACTGAATAGCCTTAGAGAAGTCACTATTTATCTCAGCCTAAACTAGTTCATACAGCTATTGCTGGGATAACTTGATATCCATCACTATGAGGTCCAGATGTAGAACTCTGATAAATGAGATGATGATAATAATAATAATTTTTATTTCTTATCTGCCTCACCTTACGGCCTGAGATAAAATTGTTTTGCAGTTTCATAGAAATCTAGTTTGCAAAATGCAGGTTTATTCTGATGACAATTGGTGTCTAGTTTATTCTGCTGCAAAGCAAAGTAATAGCTGTGAAACAAGTCTTTTCAGAAAAATCTGAAGCTGGCCATTAACTATACAAGAAATATCTATGAACAGACTGACTCCCACCATCCCATCTAAGAATTAAGAGCTGGAGGTAAAACAAGGACACTTCACTTTAATATATGCAGAAACATTATTTACCGTTTTGTTAAAGGGATGTGCAGATACGCGCACACAACTCTTCACTCTTTACTTTCAAAAACCTGAGCATTTCATAGAAAGCTTTTCAGGAAGTGGTGTTGTGGCAAAGTTCATGAATTATTCACGAATGTAAGCTGTTGAAACATATTACATTAAAAGAACAAGAACCTCAAACAACTAAACAGATTAATCACTGTGTTACTACCGGGATTTTCCATGACAAAGAACTAAAGATCAAGTGAGATGTCTAGAAAAGCTGAAAAATTAGAATACTTAGGTGAAATCCATGTCTATGCACTTTTTGACCTGGCCATTGTATATTTTGGCATTTTTTTCTGCCTAGGACTTTGTGTTTTATGCTCCTCGTCTAAGAATTAATAAGAGAATCCTGCAGCTCTGCATGGGAAATCATGAGCTGTACATGCGCCGTAGGAAACCTGATACCATTGAGGTGCAACAGATGAAAGCTCAGGCCCGTGAAGAGAAGCACCAAAAGCAGCTGGAAAGGTATGGAAGTGGCTGGAAGGGAATATTGAGCTGAATACAAAGGTGACTGCACTTAAGTCTATTGACCAACAAAAGTCAGAAAAGATGGAGATCGGTGACTATGGTAAAATAATAGCAAAGAAATGTTAAGATTCAGGAAAAAATCAGTGAGCTGTCATGCTTGGTTTTCTTACTACATGTACGTGTTCATATGGACAGCATACTGAAACTAAGAAGACCATAATGTGAATGTTACTATTTCAAGGAATTATTGCAGTATTAGGAATGTCTTTGGTAATAGCATGGTACACTGATCAAGAGAGATTTAAGCTGAAGTCTTGAGGGGATTGGAGATAATAGCTCAAACACCAGCCCAAGGCAAGCTCTAAATACGAGGACGTGAATTCTAGAGGAATACCTGTGGGACGGAATGGGATCCACAGAAAAACTGACAGGAAATTAGTATGTTACAGCAAGCCATATTTCAAATTTCTGTACACCAACACACAATGACTATAGACCTGTGAGAGGCAAATCTGCCTGCACACATCCTTTTAATTTTATTTCTAGTTTCTTTGTATGGAAGTCTGTGGCTTCTAATCATTGCTGCCTCTCTTGCTGATTGATTGATTGATTGATTGATTGATTGATTGATTGATTGATTGAGAATGGCAGTGGGGTATGCAGCATCCTTTCATGCTAATTACTGAAAATATAAAAACTATTGGCTTCAGTGTATACATGATAATATAGGTTAAGGGTTCTTGAGCTTTTGCAACACTTTTTACCTTTATTTCTCATAGGCAACAACTAGAAAATGAAAAGAAGAAGAGAGAGACTATTGAAAAGGAGAAAGAGCAGATGTTAAGGGAGAAAGAAGAGCTGATGATGAGACTTCAAGAATATGAAGTGAAGACACAAAAAGCAGAAAAAGGTGCTTGCTTGCATTTATTCTACAGAAATGTCAGATTTGATTAGGCATTTAATTCTTGCTATTTGTTTATATGTTGTGTCCTAAAATGTGCTATTCTGTGTCTGTTCTTTGGGTTTGCTTGTTGACAGCTATATGCAGACAGGAAAACATTTCCACAGAACACAGTAACTACAGCAGAGGTGGCTTGCTTTAGCTGTCATATCCTGACTGAAGCTCTGGGAAGAGTTGTCACTCAGTATCCTGACTCAATATGAGCCAGCTTCCATTGGCTGATATCCTACATCAAGCAGACAGAACTCCACCTTTAAATGTTTTTATCCTCCTCCAATCTGACTTTTCAAGGCCTGGAAGGGACCTCTAATCCTGCTGTTTACTACTGAGTAGGGGACAATTCAGATGATCAAGAAAAAGCTGATCTTGGTTTAGGGGGGAGAAACAAGAGTGATCGCAGAGAGAATGCACTCAACTTTCCTTCAAATCTCAGTTCAGACTGACTGAATATCAATTGCCTGAATTGCCTTTCTTCCCCCTCCTAGGGCTTGATAGAAGGATTTGGACAGGGTGCAAAGGCTAAAAGATAATCTCCTTCATCTTCTCAAAAAAAATAGACACATACAGACAGTCCCTGAATTACAAACATCTGATTTACAAATGACTCACGGTTAAGATCAGGGGTAAGACAAATCTACTCACCAGCAGGGAAATTCACTCCTGAAAGAGTTATGTTGGGGAAAAGGTATTTTCACTAAAGCTTTATCACAAATCCTTGTTTCCACAACAAGCTCCATTTTTCAAAATCCAATTATCACAGCGACAGAGGTGAAATCATCTGAACGGGCACAGACAAATACCATAGGGGTGTTAACCATTCCCTATGCTATCTAAAGCTAGCTCTCTCTCTCTCTCTCTCTCTCTCTCTCTCTCTCTCTCTATATATATATATATATATATATATATATATATATATATATAGTTTTAGCTGGAGTTACACTGAAAAAATGTTCCTGTTCCAACTTACATAAAAATTCAACTTAAGAACATACCTACAGAACCTATCTTGTTTATAATGTGGAGACTGCCTGTATAAGGTTGTAATGCACTAGCAGGGTTCTATCCACATCAGATGTAATACACATTTTCCAAGGAAATGCCATTGGCATTGGTAATGCCTATTGTGTAAGCCAGGTGTCCTCAAACTGTGGCCCTCCAGCTGTTTGGGCCTCCAACTCCCAGAAGCCCTGACAAGCTTGTTCAGTTGTCAGGAATTCTGGGAGTTGAAGGCCCAAACAGCTGGATGGCCGCAGTTTGGGGACGCCTGGTGTAAGCTGAGCAAGTTCACAAAAGCAGCTTCTAATTTTTCATGTCCCATTTCTATCATCAACATTGTTTATTAATTAAGCTTCAAAACTATTTTCAGTTTTCCCCACAATTGTTACAATGATATATTTTGTGTATTTAAAGTCGGATGGATTTTGGGTTTGAAGTTCCAATATTTGTTGTTTCTGATGTAGTTTTCAAAGAAACCTGTCACCATGTGATGACAGTTTCATTGTAAAGAAATGCTCATGTTGTTAGGATTTCACTTTAAAAACCTTCGCAATTAAGTTTATCATTAAGGTCCACAAACTGGATGCATATGCTTTAAAATGTTGAAACATGTGGTTGTTAGTTTCCTGGCAGGCCACCAGTGAAATCTGAAATGGCACTGGCTGCTTTCCTCTGCAGCCTAATTTATATGAGCCAACATTTGGACATGCAATTGTGAAAGCCAAATGTATACCAACCCATTGTCCTCCTTTTAACCTATATTATCCTATTGCTTTAGAATAGACAAGTATTCCACATTTGTATCTGACAGTGCAAATGATGCAATAATCTAGCTTCAAAAGGGAAGTGGCGTGCATGCAATTTAAAGTGTCAGATACTGGAGTTCCAAAGGTCAAGTGTAAATAGAAGGCACTGCATTGGCTTAGTTTCTTTCAGGCGTCAACATTTCAGCCCAAGATTTCAATTGTAGTTCAGTTTTTCCTTTTCTTTTTCAGAGCTCTCAGACCAAATCCAAAAGGCCAGAGACCTGGAAGAGGAAAGAAAAAGGGCTGAGGAGGAAGCTGAGCGTCTGGAGAATGAGCGTTTAGCTGCCCTGCAAGCCAAGGAGGAGCTGGAGAAGCAAGCTGTGGATCAGATGAAGAGCCAGGAGCAGCTGGTATGCATCTAGGATGTTTGAGAGATGAAGTCTTGTATTAATGTCAGAAAACAGGCTTCTTAGAATACTGTATTACAAAGTAGTGAGAAGTTACTGGCCAAATCAGTACAAGCTGGAATGTGGCCAAAGAAGGGAGACCAACATGGTAAAAGATCTAGAAACCAAGACCTGTGAGGAGTAATTTTGTGAGTATAAGCAAAGGTTAATAGGGAACATGATAGCCATGTTTTACTATTTGAAAGGTTGGCCAATTGAGGAAGAAGCAAGCTTATTTTCTGCCGGTTTGACACCTGAGACACAAGAGATTCAAATGACTGGAAAAGAGATTCCACCTAACCATTAGGAAGAACTTCCTGACAATAAGACTTGTTTGATGACAAAATATGTTACCTCAAAGCATAGTGGAGCCTTCTTCTTCTCTGGAGATTTTTAAGCAAAGTCTAGATGACCATCTGTCAGGAATGCTTAGATTGTGTATTCCTGCATGGCAGGGAGTTGGATTGAGTCACCCAATAATGTGGGGGGTTTCCCATCATTATGTTTCCAACTTTATGCACAAGTCTATTTTTGAATAATATTTTCAAAGCATTTCCTATTATAATAATCATAATCTTTATTTGTACCCCGCCAAGGGACTTGGGCGGCTAACAAAGCACTCAAGGTACCACACATTAAATAGAATTACATATCATCAAAACAATATACAATTTGACTGAATACAAAAAATGGACAATCAACACCTCAAATAAGTTGTCCTGCCTTGATGTAAGTAGAATGCCCAGAACCTCCTTTTTACCTGAACTGGTGCAGCTGGTGTAACCAGCCAAACTTGGGTGAAACCACCCTCTGGCTAACATTCCCAACAAGGCATCTGGCAGGAACACCCAGATCTAGAAGGAATCTGATATTAAAAACCTGATTTTTTTCAAGGGGAGCACAAGCCCCTGTGAAATTGCCTATTTCCCTAGGTCAGTTGACTAAATAATCTTCAACTTTATCTGAATTATATTGAGTCTTCTCTCTGTCTCTCTCCTAAACAAGGCTACAGAGCTTGCAGAGTACACAGCCAAGATTGCCCTTCTGGAAGAGGCAAGGAAGCGTAAAGAGAATGAAGTGGAAGAGTGGCAGCACAGGGTAAGTGTGGAGAAGTTACTTCTTCAGAGGTTTAGCATTCTGGTTGTCTTCACAAATCTGCTACAATCAGCTTTTCACGTTTGAGGGTTTAGCTTTACAGGATTTGGTTATTTGTGGATTTGATCAATATGGTCTCTCCCAGAATCTCTAGGATCTTCAGCACAACTCTATTGTCAGTGTCTCCAAGAAGTATTTGGTTTTTATTATTATTATTTGCAATTTTCCAGCTTTTGCAGGGGTCTTGTGCCCGTAATGTGTTAGGCTACCTATCGTATGATCTTCTGTTTCGGTGCCATTAATCTAGGAATCTGGGTGGCACTATCCCTCATAGAACAATATATTTTGTTACATTTTCAGTCATAGTAACATAAGAGGATCTATGCTCAATGAGGTGGAAGGTTTATGATAGGGATAGAAAACCATTTGAACTTCCAACTCCCAGATACTTCACCTAGCAAGTCAAAGAGAAAGGGATTGTGGGTCTTGGAGTTCAAAGTACTTCATCATCCCTGCTCTCCCCATTACAGGGTATCTGTTCATACAATATCCAACCAAATGCTAATGGTAAGTTATTGCAGTATCTTCCAAGCAGCTGAAAGTAAAAGGCATTCTGTCATTGGCAGTAGTATACAGCTATTGTGGCTGATGGACTTTTGAGTGCCTTTTCCTACCTGAAACTAAATGCAAACCACAATGTAGTTAAATGCTAATTACAGGAAAAAGCGAGGCTGTACAATCAGTATAATGGCCTTGGACTGCAGTGCAGGTTTAGAGTTTTGTCTGTTTGCCTCCACTGCTTGAGTTGCAATCCTCTGCACATTTTTCCAGGAATGACACAGTTTAACTAATGGGATTTGCTTCTGAGAAGACATACCTAAAACTTTGCTGTCAGCACAACACTAATTATTTTATTTTATTTTTTCAAAAAAACCCTACTGCAGAGTAACAGCAAAGAATAAAATATTCTGCTTCAGTAATTCTTATTTTAGTATATCACTTTCGGAAGAAGTTTTCCATATTTTGCATCACAGTTAGCTAAAGTTGCAATATAAGTTTGTTGTAACAGTTTGCTTGCTGGTTTCACTGTTATAGGCCAAGGAAGCCCAAGAAGATCTTGTGAAAACAAAAGAGGAGCTACACCTGGTGATGACTGCTCCTCCTCCACCACCACCACCACCTGTTTTTGAGCAATTTAATTTCCATGTCCATGATAACCTTCAAGATGAAGGAACAGAGTCCTCTGGCTACAGTGCGGAATTTTCCAGCGAAGGCATATCAGATGATCGCAATGAGGAGAAACGGATTACTGAAGCTGAGAAGAATGAGCGTGTGCAAAGACAGCTGCAGGTAAGGTTTTCAGGCCTCAATTGTTGAAAAGGACAACTTACTCAGGGGATTGTTCAGATATATCATTTCCTGGCCTAAGTTTTCCAGAGATTAAGAGAAATGTAGCATGTTGGGATAATCTGTGCACAGCAATACTGTGGAATTGTCAGGCTGCTTTAATAGTTCTCTCCTACAGTTGATTTAAGGCCTATAGGGAAAGGGCCAAGGCAATAGATCCAGCAGATGATGCTTCTCCCTTCTCGGAATCCTGCAGAACAGGATATTTAAGGGTTATTATTAACATGCATATTTAAGAGGAAAAGCTTGGGAGGAAGGAACCAAATTCCAGGAGACCAAATAGAGTGACTGAGATCAGCATTAGAGTCTTGGTGATTGAAGTTGCTTGAGTATCTGATCTCTCAGAAAAAAAGAAAAGGGTAAAGATTCAGGGGGGGGGGGGTTGGGGGGTAGGTTAGGCAGGTGAGTCTGTTCAGTTATGGTTCCCTCTTGGCTTTCAAGTTTGGCAGCTTTGAACATTTACCACTGGACATCATGGTTATATATGTGAAGCACCGATAAAGGCTTCTACACATGGAATTTCAGAGATTCTTCTGTGTATGATGGTGTCTTCTAGTAAATTAGCATTCCTGAAAAATGTAATTCCAAAGTCTACCTAAAATAAATATCCACAATTTGAGAGTCAGAGCATTTATTATGATCCTGGGCACCTTTCCTAAAGCATATTGATTGGATAGAAATCGGGCAACTACATGAGTGTTGCATCTGCTTCTCAGCATAAAAAGTCCACAGCACTGCTGTGCTTGGTAAATAACTTTGTGTGAAGTGGTTGTATATTTGTTCAAACTATGAGAGACCCACCAAATGGAATAGTGAGATGAAACTGCCACTATTCAGAAATTAGTGGGGTTGCGGGGTTTGGCATCATTTCATTCTCTTGAGGGAATCTAAAAATAATTTCTCCTTTGAGACGTGAGCAGGTATGTCAGCATTTGCTGTGGTTTCTGATTCTATGCTAAGAAAAATACTTATTTTGTTGTAGTATTGAGCACATTTCTTTTTTGTTTATTTGTTCTTAATACACTGGTTTCTGTCTTCAGAAAACTTCGATTTTTTTGTTTGATCTGGTATTTATCCAAATTTGGAGAAAAAACTGTGATGGATAGAGCAAGAATGTGAGGATTTTCTGACTCTTAGACTATATTTTATTGAAGCCTACCTGACTGATCTCCCATCTTAAAGTTGGTCACCTTAGTATGAAATTTGAAACATGCATCCCCTGAATTCTAGGACATAAATCTAAATTGTTAGTCCCAACAATGATTGATTCATTGAATCTACCCTTATGTAAGTCCTACTGATTCAATTGGGTTTGTTTTATTTGGGATTGGTAACTGGATTTAGGCCCATGTGTTTATGAGAGCCTTGTTATAATTCATCCCTAAGTATCTTTATGCCTGTATAACATGGTGTCTTAAATATTGTATAGACCCTGACTGATGAACTAGCCCAGGCCAGAGATGACAACAAGAAGACACAAAACGATGTCATCCACACAGAGAACATGCGACAAGGACGCGATAAGTACAAGACACTGAGGCAAATCCGGCAAGGCAACACAAAGCAGAGAATTGATGAGTTTGAGGCTATGTAAACACACCGACGCAAGACTGTGGGAAAGGCAGATTTTCAATGCTGGCTTTTCTTTCTTTCTGAAAGGTTACTGCACCGTTATACCAAAAAAAAAGCCCCCAAATCTTCACATTATCAAATGCTACCTGAATCTAACAAGCGCAGCCATCAACTTTTGAGTATATCAGAATAGCTGCCATGGAGTCAGTCAAACCTTGGTAATATTTGGCCCTACCTTAGTGCCAAAAAGTATCTTACGAGTTGCTGATCCCCCAGATTTGTTCACATTGTGCTCCTTAAGTGCAGGCATCTCTACAATGGCAGTTATGTCCAGATTTGGGGGGTGAGGTACTATTAGTATCTTGTGCCATCTTTGTTGTTTTTAAACACACACGTAATTAGCAGTTGCAAAAGTGTAGGTGGACACCTCCTACACTAAGGGCTGAGGAAACTTTTATTGCGCTGTTGCATTGAAGAGGCTTCCACAGTGATCGCTCAGAAGAAATGTCTTGCAGGCACACTCAGTTGCCTTTTTGCATGAGACAGTCAGGGATATTGTTGGCCTTCAATATCATTGAAGAGTGGTACTCCAGCTTAACCAATCAGCTATAGTGTAGTATTTATATATAATATACCTTTGTTAAAGATGTTGAGAGATATAATTCTAGTTTGAAAAGGGAGGTTAAAATTCTTCTGCTCTGTATATTTTGTTACTACTTTTCAGACTTGATGTTAAAAGAATACGTAAAAGAATTAAAACAATATCTTAGTTTCTGGGATGAGGCAGCATAAGAAACTGATTATGATCTAGCAAATATTTGTAAAGATTTTTTTTTACTTTAAATGAAAATCGTGATACATGCCTATGATTCAATATATACAATTTCACTGTACCTATTTTTTTCTAACAAATTTTCTAATTTTTTAAAATGATTAGTTTCAGACTCCAACCATGAAGGGACTTTGTCAGCTTTTTATTTTCTCAGTTACCGAGAATTTACATGGATTTTCTCCACTTGCGCCATGTCCAGGTTAACCGCCCTTAAATTACCCATCTCAATCTTTGGAAATCTGCTAGGATGTCGGAATACATGCATCATTATCTCTCTCCTACAAACAACTCCCTATGCTGCTTTATACTCATAAGTTTAAACCTTTGTATCCTGATGACAGTGTTGTGGGATTTGTTTTGTGCAATTCACCACAAATTAAAAAAATCTGCAAAGTGACATGATTTTGAAGTTGTGTGGATTTTTTTTCTCTCTGAGAAATAATCTCTTATCATTTCATGTTTTCATACATTGGAATAAGTAAAGAGGAAGGTAGATAAGGCAAAGTCACCTATCCATATTTGAATGAATGTTAAGTGAAGGAATCAATTACTAGAATTAACTGGAGTGAATGGAGCAAGCTTGTTTTCTGCTGCCCTGGGGACTAGGACGTGGAACAATGGCTTCAAACTACAAGAAAGGAGATTCCACCTGAACATTAGGAAGAACTTCCTGTGAGAGCTGATCAAGAGTGGAACTCTCTGCTCCCAAGTGTGGTGGGGGCTCCTCCCTTGGAGGCTTTTAAACAGATGCTGGATGGACATCTGCCGGGGGTGCTTTGAATGCGATTTTCCTGCTTTTTGGCAGGGGGTTGGACTGGATGGCCCACAAGGTCTCTTCCAACTCTATGATTTATGCTGATACAGAGGCAATAGAAGTTCAGTTTGTGTTTAAAAATAGCAGGATACTTTCTTTTAAGGTGATGGAGCTGGTGCCAGCCAAACAATAATGTGGTAAGTTGTATGAGGCAGATTCACACATAATTGAGCAAATTCATCTTTTTTCAGTTAAGTGAAATATTAGGTATAAACAAAAGGCAGTTTTCCAAAAAGTGGTAGTTTTATTTCGTTTCACTCCAAATCCCACTTAACACTGTACAATGAAAAATGCTGTGCACTGGAGTGTTTTTACACATTTTATAAATTAAGGTTGCAGTAAAGTGTTGATAGAAGGAATTATGTCCAAGTGCTGCAACATCTGGGCAGACGTATCAAAAAAGGAAAATAATTGGAACAGAATACAAAGAAGCAAATTTATTTGAAAAAATAAGGGCATGGACTTTAGACCACTGCTTCTTAAACTGTGGGTTCTAACCCCAAATGGGGTCCTCTTAGCTCAATGTTGGGGTCCTGAAAAAACTGGCAACAGCAAAAGTTTTCTGAACATCACCTACTGGCCATTTTAGGCATTTACACAAATGTGTTAATGCAGTGTTTACTGCAGAAGACGCTTCAGCTGTACTTCATAAAGTAAATCAGCTTGTTTAGCAAGCCTTGCAAGCACAAGCCTTTCACCTCCCTTTCAACTGCTATGTGGGGAAGGGAATGATCTTTATTTCAATATATATGTACAGGAAGCTCATAATCAGATATTTATGATTTCCAGCATTTGGTTCCAGAGGTATATGGTCCATGATAACAGGCATGATTATGTCTTCCATAATTATGGAACAGCAGGAGAGGTTGATGTCCAAAAAAAGGCAGAAGCCCTTTTTTCTGTTCTCTGCTTCCCATTTAACTAGGTCCCATGTCATTAGAAGACATCGTTTGTTATCCCAAGATGGCTAAATTTTGCTCTGGAATCTTTGGTGAGGAAGTTTTCCAGAATATGTTTGGTAGTCTAAAGAATGTCTGCTGCCTCTCTCCAATCCACATACTATTGATATTTTCAGAAAAACAACTAAAAGCTCAGTGAGACAAGATTTAACTATCCAGAGACCATATTGACTCTTATTCAAAAGGTGTTGTCTTCTATATATGTGACACTTATCTTTCATGACTCTATCAATATGCTCAGAACATGTATCAGTATAATTACTCAGATCTCCATTGATGTATTTTTCATTTCTCTCGGGTGCCTTCCCATAATCAGTCAGTAACCAGGGAGATGGGAGTTGTCTCTGCATCACATACACACAGAGTTGCTATGAGCCTTGCACAAGGAGTTACTTGATACCTCCTGTATGGCCTGAGAACTACAACCTCCAGCCATACCTTTGTACATACACTAAAAAGATCTGGATGCTATTTAATCTAGCATCCAAATCAAGTGTCACATACTTAAAGGTGTTTGTGACCGTTCTCTTACATTGTGTTTAATCTGTTCTTCGGCCTAGTCTTCAGAGTCTATAGAAAGCAATGCAGCCATGGAAACAATACCAACTTTTGGTTGCTGTGAGTTTTCTGGGCTGTATGTCCATGTTTCAGAGACATTCTCTCCTGATGTTTCACCCACATCTATGGCAGGCATCCTCAGAGGTTGTGAGGTTTTAACATCAACTTTGTTTTCAAGTAGGACAGATTGCTACTACTTGTAGTTAAAACCAACACAATTGAATTGTCAGTGTGATATCTTGCTGCTATTTAATTTATGTCTGGAAGTTTTGTGCCTGGACATCCTAAGACAGCCAGCCAGTTCCTTTGACACACTGATGATCCATACGAAATTTACAATTAAATATTTCTGGCTTTTAAAAATAGATTCATAGTTTGCCACTTTTTCATCCAATGTGCCTAACGAAAGAGATTTTAAGGGCCTACATTTTTTTCTTTGTGGCTTTTATTTTTTCAGGATTAAAAGCAGGCAATAAGCAATGCCATGAATAGTTTTCCCTCTGCTCTTAAATCGAGAGATATTCTGTACATGACTCTTCAGACTTTAAATGCAGTAGCATTAGGGTACAGTGTAAGGGTGATGTCTGTCCATGTGTCTGGGCTGTTCAGCATTTTTTCCCACTGAAGACATGCTTGGGACGTTGCACCCACAGTGCTGGTTGGTGTATCTACAACAGAAGAAAGCAAGAATGAGCAATCATGTTTCTGCCCATTGAATTACTTTGATCTTCCTTGGAAAGCCCATCACTTTGTATTGTGCACCAAAATATGCCTTTATAATTCAATGAGGTATTTATATGTAAACTTTTCACTAGTAGAGTATCTCAAGAGAGTTGCAATTATGGTTATCAGACAGCACATATCTAAGTTAAGAATTGTATCCGTTTCTGTGTTTAATGCTTACATGCAAACTGAGAAGGAAGGAAAGATACATTTATAAAGGACTGGCATTTCTGTGTGATGAGGGAAAATAACAATTCGAGAGGCTATCACAGCAAAAACATGAGTACTAGGGTTGGTGTGCAGGGAGCCCTAGCATAATTCCACCAGCTAGACACATGTGCTATGCTGGACAGGCTAGGATTTAGACCTCTCTCTTGGTTACTAACCAGATAAATGTGTGAACCATACATTCTCCTACAGTACGTATTGCTGCAGCTACTACAGCCCAATTAACAGATATATTTCACGGTTTGTTCAAATCCATCTCGGATGCTAGGAAAACTACGTAACTGGGTTTGGAGTAGTGAAATGGTTCAATTGTAAAGGCTTTGTGCCTGACCAGTTTTTAACTAGACAGGCTTTTGGCAGCAGGGAAGGAATGGATCATCACAAAGGGAGGGCCCAGCGGGGTACCAAACAAGCTGAGGGCCATTCCAATTAGTGTTGCTAATGGCATGTCAGTGTTCTTTTTCCCTTTGCTAGTTTGCCAAGGAGGAGGCAGTTCTGAGGGAGAGCCAGAACAAGGAACAATCATGGAGTAGACAATGGGTTAATTCAGTAAGCCACAACTAGGTCAGTGATTCTCAATGCGTAGTGCAAACTGTAAGAAGGAGATGCTGAATCTCACTTGGGAGGCTTGACTTCCACATGGACTCCCTCTTGGGATGTGTGTTGACTGGACGCAAAATAGTAATAGGTTTTGTCAAATGACTGTGCCAAGAACCAATAGGGCAGCCCTTTGTGTTCTCCATACCTTTCATTTAAGACACAATGTGTCCCCATGCTGACATTTAAAAGTACTTCAAAGAGTAATCCTGTTGTTACTGCAATTACCGTCACCCCCCACCTCCACACATCCTCCAACATTTCATCTCAAAACCAGGGAGGAACGACACAGAACCGAGGAGAGAGTCCAGCAAGTTGTTTTTGCTTGAGTCTATTGGGAAGGGCTAATATTATTTCCCACTTTCCCCTCCTCTTCCCTACTAAGTTAACTGAGGGCAAGCTATCCTCAAAATTCTGCCTCTCCAAGGAAGTGAAAATTGTCTCCTTGATCCAGACAGGTGCATCTTTTTACCACAACTCAGCTGTTATCAAATATTCAGGACACCAGGGGAGGGGGCATAAAGTGGGGTGGTTTTCATTAGGACCATTGGGGAGAGGAGACTTAAAACTTTCCACTTCCTCCAAATGCTACTTAGCTGTTCATCAGAGAACAAGGAAGAGATCAATCTAGATCAACACACGGAGAATCGGAAGGAAGATCACAGAACAGATAAAATTGAGTAGCAGGCCACATGCAAATCACAGACACCACCCATGCTGCACAAACCATACTTTAAGCATGCATTTCCATGGAAGAAAAACTTTTTTCTTGTAGCTATGAGCCCAAAGAGAGCCTTTTCCATATGTCTATTGCATATAACTGGTATCATCCTCATGTTCCAGACAGGAGAACACTTGAGAACCTGGAATTTATCCACACTGCATAGTTGTATCAGATTTATACTTCATTAATTTGCAGGGCCTCATTCCATGGAATCCAGAGGTTTATAGTTTAGGGAGGTATTTAGAATTCCCTACTACAGGAATATACAATGTTTTAGGTCAGAGGAGTAAATTAATGATATCTATGTAATTACACATCCCAAGATACCACAGTATGAAAACATTATTGTTATAGGGTTGCTGAGAGTTTTCCAGGCTATAGAAGAGAAGCATTCTCTTCTAATGTTTCAACCACATCTATGGCAGGCATCCTAAGAGATTGTGGGATAAAGAACTCTGGTCTTGATTGTTATACAGTACCAGATTGGCAGAACTGAACAGTATAGACCAGGCATGGGCAAACTTTTTTGCCTTGGGGCTGTACTGCAGGCCCAGCTGGGAGGGCCGGGCTGGGAGGGAGGGGGGCTTTCACATGCTAGGCAGGTCCACGAGAGGTAGGGCCTGGGAGGGTCAGGGCCAGGGGGCAGAGCCTGGGTCATCCTCATGTTGTCCTCCCAGCATAACAACGGGGCTGCTGGCCCCATCCTTATGCCAGGAGGGAGGCGGGACACATGGCAATTGCCCCAATCCTCCTTCCCAGATCCTATGGCTGTCTTCTTGGCATTATAACAGAAGGAGTGTGAAACAGGTGGAGGCTGAGAGTCCTCCGAAGGACTCTAAGCCACCATGTGCCTTCCTTGAGCTTTTCTCCTGTATAAGGATGAGGCCACTCACACCGTCCTTATGCTAGGAGGAGGGTGAGAGTGTGCTCCAGAGGGCTCTCAGCTGCTGCATGCTTTCCTCCCCCATCTTTTTGGCATTAGGATATGGTGGGCCACTGTGTCCTTATGCCAAGAAGACAGGGAAAATGAGGAGGGCCTGAGGTAATGGCCCAGAGGGCCGCATCTGACCCCCAGGCCTGGTATAGACACTAGGCATGAGAAAAAAGCTATGAAAATTAAATGAAATCGGAAGGGATTCGTATGTAATGGGACTTTCTAGTTTATACGCATCGCCGCAGCGATCCCGGAAGTACCCTTTCTTTTACGACACTTTGCGGCGCCATTTTTGTATCTGGTGCGTAAGTGTTGTAAGGACGTCGGATGGCTTCTTTGCCCTTACTCGACGTGGTTTCTGATTGGCTAATGGAGACCAGGTGGTACCATGAAACTACCTTCTTTCCTTTAGCCAAACAGACACAAACAAACTCCTGGCAGGGAGGAGGGGCAGGGAGGGCCCGTCTGCTCCTCCTCCTCTGCCTCTGCCAGGATCTAAAGCCTGGCAGGGAAGGCTTGGTGCACTTCAGATCCTGGCAGGGAGGAAAGGGCAGGGAGGGCCCCGGGAGGGCCCCTCCTCCCTCCTCTGTCAGGATCTAAAGCGCATCAAGGCTTGGCACGCTTTAGATGCGCTGGATCCTGACAGGGGAGGAGGAGTGGACGGGCCCTCCCTGCCCCTCCTGCCTGCCAGGATCTAAAGCATGCCAAGCTTTGAAGAGGCTTCATGACTGGCCATGGCCAACTTCAGCCCTCCAGATGTTTTGGACTTCAACTCACTCCTCCCTCTCCCCCGCTCTCTCTCCTTCTCTCTCTGCTTTCTCTCTCTCTCTCCTCGTAGCTTCCCCCCTCCCTTTTGCCTCCTCTCTTCCCCCACTGCACGGGCCAACTTCAGCCCTCCAGATGTTTTGGAACTCTCACAATTCCTCACAGCCTCAGGCCTCTTCCTTTTCCCCTCAGCCTGGGCAAACTTGGGCCCTCACTCCTTCAGGATCGGGGCGAGAGAGAGGCAGCGAGGAGCGAGGGGGGGGCTCCTCCTCCTTTTTTTGCTGCTTCCAAGAATAGAATACCCCCTCCCTCCTTCCCTCCCACCTTCAGTTTACCAGCTGTTTGCATTTCTGGGAATTGTAGGCCAAAACCATCTGGAATGTGCATGCACTGGCATACGAACTACTAACAAATTTTGAATTTTTGGAAAAAAAAATTGTAAGTTTTTCTATTACTAATCAAAAAAAATCCCCCCCATTAGATTTTCGAATCCCGATTTTTGGGTTCTAAACCAAGCCTAATAGACACACTACCAGTGAATTCATGGATGAGGTGAGATTCAGATCTGTCATTCTTCTACAGCATTATCACAACATCACAATCCCAACATCAGCATAAGGCCATTATGCTGGCTTTGGGCTTTCTTTTTTCTTTGTCAACCACTTACATTTTCCTAGCCGAGCTCCACCCAGGAACTGATCATGTAAGGCAAATGATACTTGATCCCATACAGTTAGGTCTAGGGAAGACTGCTGCAGCTGAGATGCGGTGACCCTGTTAAACACGAACAGGTGGTTCCACTGTGGGTGAGTTTGCTTCTTCAGTACAGGAGTCCTTTGCCTTACGTCCTTTTGTCCCTGGACGCACAGGCAGCTTTTGAAAGAACATGCAGAAAAATTGTGAGGGAAAAAGATTTGATGACTCCCCCCTAAAATTATGCATTTTGAACCTTGTTTATTTACAGCAGTGGTTTCCAACCTGTGGTCTGTATCATTTATTTGTTTGTTTGTTTATTTCAAATATTTGTACCCTGCCCTTCTCTACCCGCGAAGAGGGACTCAGGGCAGACTCAGATCACCAGTGGTCCGCAAGAATGAAAATTTGGTCCACAGCCTCACCATTACTACACCATTGCCTCAAAACCATATGGCAATGAGAGCGACTGGTCTTACAAAACCCTCTTATAGTGCTAAGTCAACTGAGATGTTGGGAGGGGAGACACTGACTATCCACAAAAGATTATTACTACACATCAGCTCTAGGTTATTAAATATGGTTTTCTGTGGGCAAGCAGATGGCGACTACTAGATGGCATATGTTCTGTATCAGAAACTAGAGCTGATGTGGTCTATCCAAATGCAATTTTCTGAATCAGCACCCAAATAACCAAATCAAATCTAAAGTTGACCAAAAACCGATTCATAACCCTTTTGATACTAATGTTGGGGAGCAGTCCTGGTCAAAGTAGTCTCTGGTCAACAAAAGTTGGGAACCACTGATTTACTGTAAGGGTGTTAGTTACCTATTAATTCATTTTTAAAAATGACTGTATAACATACCATCCTCCCTGATGCCCTATTAAAATGAAAGGGGATTAAAGATGCTTGCATTATGCCCTTCTTTCAAAGTTTTATAATGAATGCATTGAACATTGAACTTTCAAAGATGCAGATGCAAGCCATTAAAGCAGTGGTTGCCAGCCTTTTTTTGACCAGATACCACTTGACCAGGGACCAGTCTCCAACATTAGTACCAAAATGGTTACGAATCAGTTTTTGGTCAACGTTAGATTTGGTTTGGTTATTTGGGGTGCTGATTCAGAAAATTGCATTTCATAGACCACATCAGCTCTAGTTTCTGATACAGGACATATGCTATCCAGTAGGCACCATATACTCGCCCACAGAAAACCATATTTAATAATCTAGAGCTGATGTGGTCTATCCAGTGCAATTTTCTGAATCAGCACAGGTTGGGAACTGCTGCATTAAAGGAAGCAACTTCTGGCCTTAAAAGGATCAAAGTCTTGTCTTCCTGCTTCGCTCGTGATGTAATATCCAAACCTTAATTGGGCAATTTTAAAATAGACAAGAGTTCATCCTGAATATAAATCTTTACCATAGAAAGAGGGGGGGAGGCTCAATAGTACTAAACAGTGGCCTGCTAGCAATAACGGATCCCTCTCAATATGAAGAGGAAAATTAATAACTTTACCCCTCAATTTAAGGCCTGCGTTCAACAAGGATTCCCCCCCACCCCACAATGCAAAAGAGATGTATCTTGTCTTTTCATACTTTATCTCCTTGCTTTGCATCAGTCCTCTCAGTTTCTGGTTGCTGTGGGAAAGTGACCACACTGTATCTTTGACTTTCCCTTACCCATTCCTGCTCTTTACAATATCTGGGACTGAAAGATGCAGTTTTATAAAATCACAATTTTTTAAAGATTTCATAAAACATGTTACTTTCTCATCATGAAAACAGTAGTCAATTAAAAAAAATACTGCCAGTCATACCCTTTAACAAATGGGTTTAATAGACCATCAGGTCTTATCGTGGACAGGTTGTTGGCTCCAAGTATTATAACATGAAGTTGGTATTCTGGATGGGCCTTTTCTTTTTTCCCTGAAAAAAAATGTTTACATTTAAAAGAGAAGACAGAGTTACACTACAGCAATATTGCAATAACAATTTTCAATAGCAGTTAGCCAAATGACTTACTAAATTCCAAATACAACCATTATTATGTCCGGTTCTTTAAGTAAAGCAATCATGAAAGGGAGAGAGGGAAACATTGCAAAACTAAGGCTGTGATCCCCTGCTGTCTTTATGGGGGGAAGTTCCATTCTGTGTGATTCCACTTCATTTTAAACTTGCTAGGACTCAAAATGTTAACTTCAGAAATGGAGACAGGAGGAAGACTGAAATCAATAATCCACCATATTCTGTTCTTCCACGTAAAAGCACTGTGCGCAATGGTGAATGGCTTAAGATAATAGTGAGTATGGGTTTTGAGAGGTTTGCATAAACTGGCTGTGCTTATGCAGTAAATTCCAGACATACA
Source organism: Anolis apletophallus (assembly GCA_030556195.1). Classification (NCBI taxonomy): domain Eukaryota; kingdom Metazoa; phylum Chordata; class Lepidosauria; order Squamata; family Anolidae; genus Anolis; species Anolis apletophallus. Next base: position 152,543,406 of record JARBWK010000003.1, on the reverse strand, counting down.
GCCCTCTTCATTTTCTTTCAGTGGCTATCATACTAGAAAATCTTACCTACTGAAGGTAAAACCAACTTTGCACGGACTTGGAGTTCTCCACTGTATAGAGCCACATTCTCTCCAGATTTTTCAGGCTATTCGGGAATTAAGAGAAAGACATACACACACAAAGAGTTGACTGTTTAAAACCAACCTGCATTATTCACCTTGTCCTGTGTGTCATTCACATAATCAGTTGAGGCAGACATTATCAGGTGATAAAAGAGCCAAGCATAAATGATTTATCATAATCACATAATCGTAAGATAATAGTGTAGGGGTCAGGCTCCAAATTTTACTTACTATATGAAAACTCCCTGTTCAATGAATTGGCCTTGCTACTGCAGTCTCTTTAAACCCATTTCCAGAATGTTTAATTTTCCGACTACTACTAATTATGGAGTCTTGATGCAGCAACAATCCCAACAGTCAGCCATGAAAAGTTATGGCTAAAGTTTTCACAAGTATCCATTTTTAAACCTCAAAGCATCTCTATTATTCTCAAATAGGAGAAATGCAGTAGTTTGTGTGATATGTGAGAATAGAAGAGGAGATGTGCTGTGCATATCCGATAGTTACATTACGATTCATAACAGTAGCAAAATGACAATTATGAAGTAGTAACAAAATAATGTTATGGTTGGAGGTCACCACAACATGAGGAACTGTATTAAGGGGCCGCAGCATTAGGAAGGTTGAGAACCACTGGTCTAAATGAACATAGAGATTCCTTTCAACTATGATTCTTGATATAGGGATATTTCTTATATTGGCAAAAATAAGTTTTCTTCAAAATATTAATTATTGAAGTTATGCTATATACCACATGTATACATATACTTAAAAACATGTGAAACTCACCTCCCCTCATTCAAAAAAAAGTACAAATGAGACTATTTTACACTATAGCACTATGATGCCACTCTGTCAATCCTATAGAATCATGGGATTTGTAGGTTGGTGAGTCACTAGAGCCCTCTGGCTAAGACTTCTAAATATGTTTCCCTAAACTCCAAATCCTAGGATTCTATTGGATGGAGCCACGTCCCTTAAAAGTAGAATTATAGTGCTATATTTGTGTACTGTGAAAAGGCTTCAGGTTTGCTTAAGCTTTCTTTCATCAAGGAATAAACCAACGAGCCATCGGATATATCTAACTATAGTTTTACATAACTATAGCTTTGCATAAAATTCCTGTTTGTAGAATTACTACCAAGCCCAAAGTTACCTTGGTTTGGAGTTGATACCAGTTAAATGATCGAGTTGAATTGTCTTCAAAATCCCAAGATTCAAATGAGATCACCACTTCTCCAAGGAATACTCGGCGCCTGAATGTTCCCGAGTGCCACACAGACACCTGAAGCTGTCGGGTTTGCAGCTGGGAGTATTCAACCTTATACTGTAAACATGAACATTATTACTATTCCTATACAGAGTTGAACAATATCATTATTACATAAGGTAGGGGTTTCAACATCATTTTCATTGAGGGCCACATCTGTCTTAGGTTTGTCTGTAAAGGGCCTAAATAGGGATCAAATATCCAGGGATAGCGAATCCGTAAATACATAGAGCCAACTATAATTTTTTTACATAGTGGTTGGTGGTCTAGTTTTTACCAAATTTGGTCCCCAATGTTATTGAATGACAACTCCCATCACTTTTGATTATTATTCACCATGTGGGCTTGGGAGAATAGGTAGAACCCAACCATGTCAACCTTCTTTAAATGCTTTTCATTCTCAGGGCCCTTCCACACAGCCCTATAACCCAGAATATCAAGGCAGATAATCCACAATATCTGCTTTCAACTGGGTTATCTGAGTCCACACTGCCATATAAACCAATTCAATGTGGATCTTATACAGCTGTGTGGAAGGGGCCTCAGAAAGGTCTGTGAAAGAAGATTTTGCTGTGGAGAGATGAGACCTAGTGGGTAGGAATCTAGGCTAAAATATGTCTTAGTGTACCTTAAATGATTCTCGGAACAATGGATCCAGTGTGTTCTTTTTAACAGAGGTCTTCCGTTTACTCTGTGGAGACTTATCAGGCAACAAGCAAGTCTTGATGTACCTTATAATCAGAGATGGAGTTAAGAGCCATGAAAAGGAAGGAAGAAACTAAAGCCACATCCTTGCTACTAATTCTAATTTGCCATTTGTTTTTCTTTCATTTTTTTTTCTCTTGGCATCTGAAGTCTTTCTCCACTATCAGTTTCTGTTTGAGCACACCCAAGTCTTCATATTTACCAACCTTTCTCATCATGTTTGTTCCCAACTTCAGTATATTTGCAAACCCTACCAGCACTCACACATACCTGCGCAGCATCCATACTAATGGCATAACTAAAGCTTAATTCTAAAATACATTAGCTAAAGCTAAGGTTTCAAGGCCACCACCCTGCAGTTTTCTCTCTCAAAAGACCTGGTATTGTTAATTTTTCAGGTTTTTGTAAAGATGCAAAATCTTCAGTTTGAAGTGAAACATGAGCCAACATTTGAGCCATGTGATACTGTCCATTCACATTTAAAGTCCACACTTTTCCTAACTATAAAAGCAACTAAACTTTAAATTATACCACAGATGGATTTGAAACTTCATTGCTGTGAAAACAAATAAACTGAAATTGTTATTTGCAACAACTGCAAGTTCTATATCCTGGGTATTCTGGTCATGATAAATAACAAAGGTATTAGTATAGAGAACTGGTTAAATGCATGCCATACCTTGTAATATAAAGCCAAACCCTTATTGAGACATTGTAATTTTTTATTTATTTATTTACTTCACTTTTATACTGCTTTTCTCACCCTGGGGGACAGGGGGTACTCAAAGCAGTTTCCAACATATTTATGGCAAAATGTAATGTCTCACATACATATGAAACCTAACATAAAACAACAATAACATATAACTATCAATTAAATCATAAAAACGTACATTAAAATGTAGAGTTAAAACGTATTGATATAAACATTAAAATCACATAATCCAAAAATCTTAGTCCAGGCCGCTCCAAATATCAAATATCAATTGCACATAATCCCAGATCATCCCTTGTATTGCTTACTGCCCAAAGGCTTGGTCCCATAGCCAAGTTTTTACTTTTTTTCTGAAGGCCAGGAGGGAGAGCGCTGATCTAATTTTGTTGGTGAGGGAGTTCCATAGTGAAGGAGACACATCCGAGAAGGCCCTGTCTCTCGTCTCCACCAGTCACACCTGTGAAGGGGGTGGGCCTCCCTGGACAATCTTAACCATCAAGATGGTTGATAAAGGGAGATATGTTCGGAAAGTTAAGCTGGGCTGGAACCATTTATTTATTTTATTTTATTTTATTTATTTAAAACATTTATAATCTGCCCTTCTCACCCTGAAGAGGACTCAGGGCAGAGTACAACATATATATGGCAAGCATTCCATTGTGGGACATAAAATAACTATAAATATACACAAACACTAAAATCAGTTATATTTATTTTAAAATAAGTTGTTTAAAACCATCTCAAGACATCATGCTGGCTCTGGTCAGCAGAGTGGGTTTCCTATTATTACCTTAGTGCACTGTCCCAAAGGCAGGGAGGGGGCTTGATAGGCTAAAGCCAGCACTTTGAATTGTGCTCAGTAGCAGACTGGCAGCCAGGGGAGCTGGTGTAACTAGTGGGTTGTGTGTTCCCCGTACCCCGCTCCAGTGAGCAGTCTGCACCAGTGAGCTGCCGCCTGTTGGACCAACAGGAGCTTTCGAACAGTCTTCAAAGGCAACCCCACATCGAGTGTGTTGCAGTAGTCTATTTGGGATGTAACCAGAGTATGGACTACCATGGCCAAGTCTGACTTCCCAAGGTACAGGTGCAACTGGCACACAAGCTTTAATTGTGCAAAAGCTCCTCTAGCCACCGCCAAAACATGGGGTACTACCTAAATGATTGAGAAAGGAATAGGAGAGGAATACACAGAAAGAGCTTCATTTGGCCACTGCTTTATTCATTCATCTTGTATTGTCTTGGCCTGGCATAAGTCAATGGATTCTGGCATTTAAAAATCTACCTGCTATTTTGAGATGCCATGGAATGCTATCTATGGAATCAATACTGCTGTTGGTCACTATATAATACTCTTGCTGTGGAAGGCAATACTGTTCTCCGGTACACCCATGGTCACTTTATGGGCAGCCCCAATGAAAGGGGAAATGGGCATGTAGGCCATGCCTCTTCCCAAAAACTGTATTTGTCAGCATGCTATACCACCCATGTTGTCTATGTGATTGAACATGGACAACTTGGGTGTCCACAGGAGGATGAGTGAGAGGATGGCCAAAAGCCAAGGGATCACCAGGAGCATGCTTAACTACTACAGAGTGAAGTCTGAGAGGGCAGTATAACCCTTGAAAGTAATTTATAAATATTTAAACTACGTGTTCAAAGATAGGCTTAAACAACCCTCACAAAGATACTTGTCCAGATTCCGGATTAGACTCAGCTTCAAAATTTAATTTCTACCCAGGTTCTTCAATTACAACTACAGTTTGTCGCCCCCTGCTGGTCAATAAGTGTCTGAAGAACTTTCCTACACTTTCCTGTACAGTATGAGTTATGCCATATTTGCAATCACTTGAAAACAATGTCGGTCTTTGGACATTGTCCTTCCCATTTTGCTCAATGTATATAATAGCATGTTCCTATACCAATCAAAGTGATTCCATTAAAAGATAAGCATTTCCCATTTTGTAAAATGTATAGTGAGGTAGGAAGTGCAGACCACAGGCATTTTGCAGCCCTCAATGTCCTCTTTGCGGCCTCTAAATCTCAAACATGACAAAGCAGAAAAACTATAGTGTACAATACTTCACTGTAATAATGTAGACAAAGCCACTAGTGTAGTGGTAATATGAATAATAATGGTATTGAAATACTAATAAGAAAAAACCACCCCAATTCGGCCTCGAATTCCATTACAACGCAAATTGGATATGTACTTGCATTTGCGTCGTAATGGAATTTGTACATTGGTGTTGACGTTCGATGTGGATACCCCTCTGATTATATCTCAACCTTGAAAAAGTCCCAAGAGGGACGAAACAGAGGATCCATTTGATTTACACTGATCCGTTGTCTGTTCTTGAAGATTCACTTATTGTAGTGTGTGTATGCTACAAGAGGTTGAACCATACAACTTCCATTATATATACTGTGAATATTTGTATCCACTGTGTGTTTGGTGGGACACCACCCAACTCCTCGTTTGCCTTGTTTACTGCGATTGGGAATACATCCCGGATTAAAATACTACATGATCCGATTTGAAGTTCGACTCCTGAGTGACTGAAAAGGTGTTTTTTTTCGGGAAAGTGATTACAGTTGGGACATTTGATTATTACGAATGTTGGGTTATGCCGCAGACCAGGACTTCTGTGGGGTTCTGGAACACCTACATTTTCACCTAAAGCAACTATAGGAATGTGGCGTGACCCGACGGATTTCCATGTGTTACATCAACTTCTCCCCTTGAGGACTTGTATATATTTATTTACTCCAGGCATGAGGCCGAATTGGGGTGGTTTTTTCTTATTAGTATTTCAATACAATTATTATTCATCTTACCACTACACTAGTGGCTTTGTCTACATTCTTACAGTGAAGTATTGTATACTATAGTTTTTCTGCTTTGCCGTGTTTGTTAGTCTCGCAGCAATTTCCTGTTGTGTATTTGTGGCCTCTAAATCTCCCCATACCAAAAACCCCCAGCACACAAACTAAATATTTTGCAGCATTTGGGACAAGCTTTCACTCAAAACTGCAAAAAGGCCACCAAAAACTTACCAACTCCCCAAAAGCCCAAACACAAAAACCCTTGCAACCTGCTTCTAAATATCTCAATTTGTGTTTGTGTTCTTCCAAAAATGATGACCAAAAGTGACACAATACCACTTCCTGCCAGCATTTTGAGAATAGATGAAAGGGGAGGAATTAAAGAAATATGTTTCCACATTAATGAGGAGTGAGACCCACAGAGCAGTTCAGAAAGCAGATATTTATTTCCAGCGCCCACAAAGTTGTTCTCGATTTGTGAAGATACTAAATCATTCTGGGCCCCTTCACTCACTTAATGTGCTAATTATTCAGCATTAACTCTCTGCTTATTATTATTATTAGTAATAGTAGTAATTCTTACCCGCCTCTCCCCAAAGCTCGATGCAGGTTATTAAAACACAATAGATAAAAAAAATAAAACACATATAAAACACATAGATTAAAACACAAAGTCATAAGATTAAAACATATTAAAATAATGTAAACCAATAACATGTAAATTTAAAATTCATATTTTAAAATTGACTGAGAATGCTTGCCAGAAGAAGTAGGCTTTTAATTGTGTACTAAATTTTGACAGCTCATTTGGCTGTCAGATCTCTTCTCATTTCACAGTCTTAGGGTGGCAAGGGCCTTGGAGTGGTTCGTAGGTTACCTGGACCCAAACCATGTAGGGATTAAAGGTCATAACCAACACTTTGAACTTTACTTGGAAATTATTGGGCACAGTGTCCCTACAAAGTCAATCTGTCTTTCTCTTTTGAGAGTTGTTTAGATTAAAAATTACAAAGTACCTTGACCAAAGGAACATGTATATTTACAATTCCAAAGAACCAAGGCATTACATTTTCACACCCCAAGATTTACAAGAATAAATGAAAAACAAGCTTACGGGTTGCATTTTTTCTTGTTCTCCTCTCCATAAGCCAGGTTCTTGCAGGCACTGATGCACACTTCTAAAGTCCCCGTTCGGAAGATATACGCAATGGCAAATTCTATTTCACCACTGACATCTGCTCTCTCAAAGTTGCCAGCCTCTGTGCATGTGCTGTTAATGCTATATAAACTATTCTGTAATAATAGAAGGAATACATATAATGTCAGTCAAGACATACAATTACACAACAAATGTAAGGCATTGTCATTGGTCAGTGTTTTAAGCCAAATTGAAGTGCATGGGAGCAATTTTTAAAGAAACAATCTGCCAATCCTTCCAGCTTTATAGTGAGGAATAAAGACCATTTAACCATCATCATTTTTTCAGTGAAGAAGATTCCTCATATGCCTGACCTCCTTTCGCAACTATCTCACTTCTGTTTCCAAAATTAATGGACCTGCATTATAGCCCAGACATCCTTTTAAAAACTGAAGTATGAGCATTACTTTAAAACAGTGGTTCCCAACCTTTTTTTGACCAGGGACCACTTGATCAGGGAGCACTCTCCAATATTAGTATCAAAAGGGTTACGAATCAGTTTTTGGTCAACTTTAGATTTGGTTTGGTTATTTGGGGTGCTGATTCAGAATATCGCATTTAGATAGACCACATCAGCTCTAGTTTCTGATACAGAACATATCTATCCAGTAGTAGCCATCTGCTCGTCCACAGAAAACCATATTTTATAATTTCGAGCTGATGTGGTCTATCAATGCAATTTTCTGAATCATTACCCCCAAATAACCACAGGAACAGGTCTAAAAACGAAGGCACCAAGGAAAAAATCTTTTGAGTTGGGCTGTGTTATTATCCGTGGATTTTTTTAAAGCTTGTGTTAATTAAAAAAGGGGGGAGGGGTGGTGGCTGAAGGGAAAAAAAGCAGAGTGTGAGACCTAAGAAACTGTCCCTAATGGCTTTAATAATAGTAGTAGTACCGTGTTCCCCCGATAGTAAGACACCCCTGATTGTAAGACGTATCGGGGGTGTCAGGGGAATTGGCTAATATAAGCCGTACCCCAAAACTAAGACGTGCCCCGTCGCCACGCCGCCGCCGCCGCCACACCGCTGCCGCACACCTCCGCGGCGCCCCATCGGGCCGCGGCACACTCCACGGCGCACCTTTCTGGAGCCAGCGGCTGCGGCCGCCGGTCGGCGGCTGCACACGTGCAGCAGTCTTAGCCAGGCGCGCGTGTGAAAGCGGCTAAGACTGCGTTAGTTCAAGCGCCGGGCGGCACAGGAAGGCACGCGCAGAAAGGTGCGCTGCGGAGGTGTGCTGCAGCCGATGGGGCCGGTTGCAGCGGCGGCGTGGCAGCAGCGTGGGCGTGGTGGTGGCGGTGTGGGTGTGGCGATGGGGTACGTCTTACTTTATATAAGACGTACCCCGAAAGTAAGACGTAGGGGGACTTTTCGGGGGGGAAAGAAAGTAAGACGCTGTCTTACTTTTGGGGAAACACGGTAGTAGTAGTAGTAGTAGTAGTAGTAGTAGTAGTAGTAGTAATAGTAATAACTTTACGCGAGTAAACAGAGTCTTACAAAGGGCTGCTTCCCCATTACAACGGATATGTGGCAATGGAAGATAATAATAACAACAACAACAACTTTGGGGGACTCTCCTTTCTCTCTCTCACTGTCCTCCAACAGTGCCGGGGAAACTGTGAGAGGGTGAGGTTAATGGTACTAGCCTCCTTCGTTCCTGCAATGACTTCTCATTATTTCACTTGCAACTGTGGCCAGGTAGTTTTCTTATTCCACCCTTACCACCAATTTATATAAAGACTTCTTTTATTTCCACTTGCTGCCACCGTATAATGTAATAAGTATTCACACAGGTCAGCTTTCCCACTGACCTTTCGATTACTGTGTCAGGGCAGGGTATCCCTCTAACCCAAACTCCCACTGACACTATTTGTTAGTTTTCGCTGCCACCATTCACTATACTGCCTATACTTAATCCCTTCGGCCGAGGTCCTCGGCGCTCTAGGCTTCTTCGTCTCCAATCCCTGCTGACGGACCTCGGCCGGTCTAGGGCCAGGACCAATCCCTCCTACTAGCCTCGATGTTCCGTCTCCTATCAAAGGTTCGACCTTGTCTCTCGGCAGCTGTGTTGCTATCTCCTGAGAGCTTTCCTCCTAGCCAGTTCCCATGCGCCTTCTTCCATATCTTCCTCAGGGGGCTCCTGGGAAGATCTCCCTCCTGGGTGTTCATAACTCCCCGAATCGCTATCTACTTGCACCTGGTTATCTGAATCATCCCTTGGACCAAAACACATTTCTTTCCAGGCCAAGCTCTCTGTGGGCGAAAGAGGCCCTTGCGGGGAAAGCTGCCCTTCACCCCAGTCATCTAGCTCATCCTCTGAATCCTGTTCTAGCACGGCTGGTTCTAATGCTAATGGGACCCCAGGTCCTGTCCCCTGCCCTCCAGGCACAAACGAGAACTGCTGTGCTACATATACTGGGCTACCCACTAGGAAGAAGTTGTTTTTGAGGCTTATGTGTGAAGGAACTACACGGGAAGATATCTTTGTTAAAGAACTGTAAAGTTTATTCAAGCAATGCGTGGAGATTTCAGAGTTCAAAGCTTAGGTGGTTATAGTATCTTCTTAGAGGCAAGTATCTTAAGGTTACGATACACTAACTATGGAGATACAACTTAATACTCTATAGCTGCACTCCCAGAACCAATAGCTCAGCAGTCTTTACACTAACTGCTTGTCCTTTAAACCCAACTGCTTTCCTAGCAGTTCAAACGCAGCTTTTCTTCTACTCTCTCACAGAGTAGAGTCACAGTCTTTTTTTAAATCGGCTGACAGCTGGCTAAAATGGACTCTCTAACTCTCCACACACCCTCTCCCCTTCGACTTACATTGCCAACTGCCAACTGCTAAAGTTTGAATTCAAAGATGCTAAGGCCAGTTGCAGGCTCCGCCTCCTGTTTCCACAGTAACAGAAACCCCTTGGAGGTTCTGCACGCTAATATCTCTGTTAACCCTTTAGGGTTTGCTAGGTTTTTGCCCCATCAACATATATATATATATATATATATATATATATATATATATATATATATATATATCACCCATATTTAAAACCTGTAATAAAGAAATATGACTTCACCACAGTTCCTTTCTTCTCTCCCTCTCCTTCTCTCTCTCGCTCTCCTCCAATGGTGGCACACAGCCCTGGCCACGGACCTTATTTTAGGTTTCGCCCACGGGTTGGGAACCACTGCTTTAAAAGTATGGGTTGCTGTAATTCACTACTTTAAACTCATCATGTTACACTGCCCATTAGTAATGTTATTAATGAATTTGTGTTTGGTTTTTTTCCTAGTCAAGTAATTAAAATGCATGGGATCCTCACAAAAGTAACATTTTGAGTAAGAAAGTAACACATTACACATTACTCTTAGCAACTGCAGTGTTCATGTTGATGTTTAAAACGATTAGAAATACAAAAGTTAGCAAAATTCCTTAGAAAATGTAACCATATCACTTTCAATAAACCACTGCAAAGCTTTGTGCTCTTTCCCCACCTCCTGTTCTGCTACCAGAAATTAAAGTAAGGTATTTTGTAAAGCTAACCAATATATACAAATGAATTGAGGATGTCACAGCATTTATCTTTCAAAGAGAAGCTTCCTAAGAAAGTGAATAAACTTGGAAGAGGGAAACTTTCAGTTGTTTGACATACTCTCTGGCTATCCCGGTAGGTCAGAGACATTCCCAATTAATATTGTGATGTCACTTTTTCAACTGCTTTTTAAAAAGGTCTGAGTTTCTCCCATCTTCTCCCATCCTCCCCCCACCCAGCTTCATCCTCAGTTTACTTCTAGGGTAAAAGAAAAAGAGGCATAATTGCACCTTTCCCAGGAGGCACAGGCAAAAGCAAATTCCTGTGAAATCTTGTCGATACAATCGGAATGTCAGAATTCCAGTAACTTTGTACCTATGCATAGTGATAAAATCACAGGATTAACACAGGACTGCTACTTACACTTCTTACACCTGCAGAAAATATGGCCTCACTTGTGGAACTGGATAGATTGCACTCTTCGCTAGAAGTATTTTTGGAATCACTTCCGTTGCTGTCCTCTTCTCCAGTTAGGAGTTGAAGGAGACTCGGGGCACCATTTAACTGTAGAAAAAGATAACGATATATTAGATTTTTTTCATTTATATTTATTTTTAAATAGTTTACTTTTCTTGTCAAACATACTCTGGGTGACAAAATCACAAAGTACACATAATAAAGCAGCTATAATTAAAATTGCAATAATAGCCATTCCAATTTATATACTAAATGAAGAGCAAGACAAAAAAAACTTTCTTCAAAAACAAGGAGAGAGAAATTTAGTCCACACTAATAATCTGCAAATAACCACACTAATAACCTGGAGCCCCCGGTAGCGCAGTGGGTTAAACCCTTGTGCCGGTAGGACTGAAGACCAACAGTTTGCAGGTTCGAATCTGGGGAGAGCGCGGATGAGCTCCCTCTATCAGCTCCAACTCCTAAATGCGGGGACATGAGAGAAACCTCCCACAAGGATGATAAAACATCAAAACATCCGTCCGTCCCCTGGGCAACGTCCTTGCAGACAGCCAATTCTCTCACACCAGAAGCACCTTGCAGTTTCTCAAGTCACTCCTGACACGACCCAAAAAAACCTGCAAAAAACAAAGGCTCCTTCTACACCACCCCTATATCCCAGGATCTGATTCCAGATTATCTGTTTATCCCTGATTATCTGGCAGAGGAGACTCATATAATCAAGTTTAAAGCAAATAATCAGGTATCAGATCCTGGGATATAGAGCAGTGTAGAAGGGGCCAAGTTTGTATCTGAAGCCAAAAAAGATATCCAACTGAAACTCTCTGAGGAAGGGTACCTCTACTTTAAAATGCCTGCTGCTTAAGCTATTCTCCCCATTTTATAGCAGATATTGGAGCTGAACTTGTACACTATCTCATTCCAAAGGACTTCTCCATTTAATTCAATGGAGAAAACAAGTTTGTACAAAAGGAATCCTTCTATTAAATGTAATGGGACAAACCAACCCAACTAAAGATTCCCATAGCAGTTTCTCTCAACTTTTTCATCTTGGGATAGTCCACATGGTAGGATGGGGAGTCAAGTTTTTCCAGCTATACAAAAATTAAGGCCCGGAAAAAAATCACAGCTAAAATTTTGTCCATTTTATTTCATCCAAAGCAATGTTTGTATTTTCTGTAAAGGCTATAGTCCCTAGGTGTTTTGGCCTTCAACTCCCAGAAATCCTAACAGCTCGTAAACTGGCTGGGATTTCTGGGAGTTGTAGGCCAAAGCACCTGGGGACCCACAGGTTGAGAACCACAGCTATAGACACTAGTTTTTCACTAAGGGCAGAGTGGTAGGCTTATGGGTACGCCCATTTCGAAACCACTTTTCAAAATATGCTGAATACTTATAGCGTACTCCTTTGGATGCAATGTCAACAGCAGGGTCAGAGTGGCTTCTCCTTTCTATCACTGAATCGATTTGCTGCCCAAAAGTTGTTGTTAGAAAATTCTTCTCAGCTGTCATATCATTTTGGGACTTTGACATTTCTAGTAAAGAGAGCATGTGAAGAAAAACATATAGAACAAATTCAGTATGTTTATGTTTAAGAATGCAATTTAATGTCTTGTAGGATGTTAGATTTTGAATATATGTACAGTCATCCCTCTACATTTGAGGTTTTGACATTTATGATTCTATGGTCAATACCTCCAATCAAGATGGAGAACTAGAGATTTTGGAGAGAGAACACCTTTCTAGGAATCTCTAGGTCCTCCAATACAATTCTAGAGTCAGTTTCCAGTGGAACGCACATCATGGAATGAATGCTGTAAAACTCAAGAGTTTCCTAGACAGGTGTTATCTCTGGGAACTTTCACACAGTCATATAACCCAGAATATCAAGACAGAAAATCCCACAATATCTGCTTTGAACTGGGTTATCTGAGTCCACACTGCCATATATTCCAGTTCAAATCAGCTGTTGGATTTTATTCAATCTGGAAGCACTGCACTAATTTGAGTCTGATCCCAGTTTGACTGTTATCTCATCATATTGTTTTAAGATGTTGTTCTGATTATGTTAACGTTTTTATTTGATTGTTTTTAATGCTGTTTTATCTGTAATGTGGGCTTGCTCCCTTGTAAGACGCCCTGAGTCCCTTTGGAGAAATGGTGGTGGGGTATAAGAATAAAGTAGTTGTTATTATTGTTATTTATATTATTGTTGTTATTATTATTATTAGGAGCCTGGGTTATCTGCCACACTGCCATGTATTATAATTCAAAGCAGATATTGTGGCATTTTCTGCTTAATATTCTGGGTTATATGGCTGTGTGGAAGTGCCCTGGGTTATCCAAGTCCACTCTGTCATATATTCCAGTTCAAAGCAGATAACGTGGGAGTTTATTTATCTGTGTGTAAGTGGTCTCTGTTATAAAACCCAGCTATTTCTTAATTCATGGTTTTTCACTTTCAATTTATTTTATTTTATTTACATCATTTTTACCCCACTCTTCTCACCCCCGTAGGAGGACTCAAAGGGGTGCTGTGCCCCAAACTGACCAAATGTGGAGGGTTGACTGTGCAATGGATATTCAAAAAAAAAGTTTTGATGCATTTAAATTACCAACATATTTAAGCCCATTTTCAGATCAGAGTCAGAACTACTTCATTCAAACTACTCTATTGAAAAATTGAATGTATCCATAAGACCACAGGAACAATTTTTGTGCCAACTGGATCATCTATTGATATTACAGTAGAGTCTTGCTTACCAAACATAAATGGGGCAGCAGAGTATTGGATAAGCAAAAATGTTGGATAATAAGGAGGGATTAAGGAAAAGCTTATTATACGTCAAATTATGTTATGATTTTACAAATTAAACACCAAAGCATCATGTTTGACAACAAATTGACATAAAAAGCAGTTCAATACATGGTAACTTTAAATAGTAATTAATGTATTTACAAATTTTGCACCCAAACATCACAATGTATTGAAACAGCTGTGGATCCGGATGGGAGACAGACAGTGTTAGATAATACAGAATGTTGGATGAGCGAAGGTTGGATAAGTGAGACTCTACTGTGCCAGTATGGGAGGTACTGATCTTGATTGAGCTGAGGGGCAATAACATAAGCAAATTTTAAAATAAATAACAATGTTGATTGCGAACCACACATCTGGTTTTTGTATTGCCAAACATGCCGTTTGGCAATGCAAGGTTCCAGAATGAAAAGGAAATACTCCTTGATTAACTTCCACATTTAAGGGGCACTAAAAGGAGCTGAATAGAGATAATTGTCTCTGTTCCTGGATGGTGGCAGTGCTATTTATCTATCTATCTATCCATTAATCTATCTAATCAGTACTTCCCAACCTTTTTGACCATTGATCACTTGACCAGGGACCACTTTGACCAGGGATCACTCTACAACACTAGTACCAAAAGGGTTATGAATCAGTTTTTGGTCAACTTTAGATTCAGTTTGGTTATTTGGGGTTCTGTTTCAGAAAATTGCATTTCATAGGCCACATCAGCTCTAGTTTCTGATACAGAACATATGCCACCCAGTAGTCGCCATCTGCTCACCCACAGAAAACCATATTTCATAATCTAGAGCTGATGTAATAGTAGTAATCTTTCATGGGTAGTCAGCCTCTCCCCTCCTGGCATCCCTGTTGCTTTGACACTATAAGAGGGTTTCGCAAGACCAGTCGCTTTTGTTGATGTATGGTTTCAAGGCAACAGTGTAGCAATGGTGAGGCTGCAGATCATATTTTTGTTCTTGCAGACCAGTGGTTCCCAACCACGGACCACAGACTGCATCCATGGAAGTTGCCATGGCACTTAAATGAAATGTAGTACCAGATCTGTGCAGTGTGAACAGGCCCTTATAATATTATAACATAGCAAAGTCCTTGACAACACTTACTTTTGATATGTGAAGTTAAAGACAGAAACAGATTTTCCATAGATCTATGGAAACTTTTATTCTGGTCAAGTTCCTGCAAATACAATTTGAAGAAAAAGATAAAATGATAAATCCTGAGGTTGTTTACTCAATCTTTTCATGCCATGTGACCATTAGCCAAACAATTAGAAGAAATGCTTTGGCATAGGAGTACAACGGGTGATGTTTACTCAAAAGGACAGCGAGCCCAGTTCAGATCTTTTGTGTCTACCAAAGCTTGTGGCTGCTGTAATTAAATTAAGAATAAAAGCAAACAAAATACATGAATTATTCTTTTAATTTCTGGATATGTGTGTGTGTGTGTATTCTAGATAAGGAATTTAGCAAGTCTTAAAATGTACAGCAACCAACACATATGCATTTGTGTACAGAAACTACACAAATACATTCTGGCATATACCAGTTTGTATACACGCATGCAAACAAACAAGTAACTATCCATTTTAATTTTTTATAAATTCTATATTTTATCTTATAAATGCTAATAAACTTAGCAATATTCTAAACAATTGAGAGTCATGAAAATTCGTGGGAATGCAGGAAATACCCCCACTCCAAAGACTGGTTATGAAAGCCATACACAAGGATGCATTGATGTCTCAAAAAAGAGAGGCTGCAGAGATGACAGGCCTCCCCTGAACTTCTGTCTTGTCTTGGATCGCTGCAGCAATCTGGTCTTACATTGGATGGACAACAATTGAAACAACTAATAGCTGCTCACTGCTATCTTTTAAAATAGAGTTAGTTCAACCTTTTCCAGTCTTCCCTACTTAGGACATATTAATAGTCACCTCAACAATGAACAAATGCAACTTGCTATCTTCATGGAGAGTTTTGATCCTCTTTCTTAAAATTATTTTTCACAACCAATTTAATGCACTGATTAGAGAATTAGCCTGAGACCTGTGAGATCCATGTTCATACTACATAATCTTATTATGCATAACAGAAATAATAGCTAGCAATAGTCATAGATATATGTGTAGAATGTCCCTAGAAATGAAACCTTATATACATTACCACAGTATTGACTCTAGTTGTGGACTCTGCAAATGGAGGGGGAGTTGGAGGAACCACTGATATATTGCTGAGAATATAAGGGAGAAAATACATTGAAATTGTTAAAGTACATTCCTGCAAAGTTCTGTTTACTATAATGAACTCTTTCCGCTTTTCAAAAAACTGTATCATTTTATTTCAAAATTTATCAGCCACTATTCTAACAAATGGCTCAAGATTGTTCACAATAACTACAGCAACAGCATCACAATATATAATTGCAAAAATAAGATTCAAAACAGAAAAAACAGAAATCAGAAATCAAATACCAATTTCAAGAAAGTTATTCACTGCTTCTTAAATTGTGGGTCCCAACCCCAAATGGGGTCTCTTTAGTTTAATGTTGGGGTCACAAACATTTTGGTGACAGTAAAAGGTTACTGGGTGTCACCAATTTACACAAATCTGTTAGCAATAATGTGCAGTGTTTATGGTGGACTCCACAGAAAATGCTTCAGGTGTACTTCATAAAAAATAACGTTGTTTAGCAGCCCTTGTAAATGCTGGTGTATGATAATTAATGTTGGGTATTTAAGGTTTATACGTCTATACCTGGTGTCATGTAGAAATTATTGGGCAGAAAGGGGTTGTGAGTGGAAAAAGTTCTAAGGAATATTAAAGAAATATTAAAGCATGAACAGTGGAATAGGTATTAATAAAAAAAACATTACACCTGCTGGGAACCTCAGGAACAACTTATTCTGCCACATTACCATCTCCAGAATGAGGTGACCTTCTTGTCCTTACCTTAGTTCTTGAAAATATTTCAAGAGTTTTGCACTAGCAGTTGCACGTCTGCCTATAAAGTGAGAAAATAACACACCAAGATCATTTAATAACAGGATTTTTGAACTCAAATATCAGTATTTGTTACTTCATTTTTTGGTCAATTCTGTGTTGGCACATTTTAATTTTGCAAAATAGTAGATGTTCTCAAAAGATTGTGGGTAGTTTTTCTGAAAACAGACGTTCAAGTTTTAGTTCTGTGTCAGAATGAGTGATAGAAAGCCACACCACAGCTGAAACATTCAGCAGTCACATAAGGCAGCACACTTCGCTTTTGACACATAACCCACTTTGAACCAATCTGTATCAATAACTACCCACCATTAAAGTAACAGTATAGATAATCTCTGTGTTTAAACAACTTTGGGGTAATGCCCAGCTAAAAAGGAAACAATCTATATCATTCAATTATTAATCATCAGCATGTAACAAAATGAAATGTGAGACATAAAAAAGCAATTGATGTCAATTATTAACAGTGACTGCCCCAATGTACTTCTACAGCGATTCTATATCAAAACAATTATTAACAAAACAGAAAATAACCCTTTGCCTCAAGCAGCTGAACTAGCAGGTAAAATTATTATCTAACAGTGAGTGAGTACTTGATCTCCCAAACTCTCCAGATAGAGAATTAACTCTGTACTCTACAATACAAGGTGGCAATAACCCCACTGGTTAGGATTTGCTATCTGTATCAGGAGAACCTCACTATAAATTAGACAGTCCTTCCACTGTAATATTGCAGAGCAAAGAACATGGAAGAAGTGAGAAAGAAACCATCTATGTTCACATCTGAAGGAGAGGAAATCGTTCTTATTAGGGCGAGAGGTTTTAAGGCCCCAAGCCAGGACATTTCTATTTGTTGCACTGCTGCAGGAGGAAGGAACATATAGCTCCTCCAGGCCAATGTTTGAGGACATCAACACTTACTAACACCCCTCCCCTAAAAGTTGACAGAAATGCTTTCAAACCCCAGTAAGGGACACAAGAAACAATCCTGCTACATGCTGGTCCCCCCCAAAGTCTTGCCTTTTTCAAATAGGTAAAAACTAGAAATTTGTTTTGGAAAATACTAGACTTAATGTTAAGGGGAAATCTTAACTTTTTTCTTACCAATTTCCCACCTGTTCTTTGTTGCTTTAAAAAATATATTTGCTGGTAGGCATTTTCAACCGGATTAATATTAATCACTATTTTTAAAATTAAAAAATCTTTTATTAGCCACATTTTATTTGTAATTTGTTTTTCAGCTAATGCTCCCAAACTAGTTTAGTCAAAGATTGATAGACAGCTAAAAATGTACAGCAATAATAAGAGAGAATTAGCTCAGTTGCATAGTTAAAAGAAATATCTATGTTAACTTTTGATTCAATATAATCAATTAATTTTGAAAGGAAGATAATTAATCAATAAAAATATAACTGACTGGCAACCCTCTCTTTCCAGTTCCCCATTATTAACACTGTGTCAATTATGTGAGAAGTTTGTGTTCCTCTCACAACAATTACTGTGGACTTATTGTTCAGACAAGCTATTAAGAGAGAATAGCACTGGGAAATTCAGTTCACTGCTATTGCTCTGTTAACTCATTCTTGCTTCGAGAGAGCCACAAAATAGGGACACTCTTTTCTTTGCCTGCAATCCTGCACATAGTCGGATTGCTTGGATTCCGTTGATTTCAAAAGGTTTTAAGCAATTAAAGCTTGTATAAAACCTCATCTTCTAACAGGGCCAGATTTTGCATACTTTGAAGTGCTTTTTACTACCTGAATGTTCAGACACTGCGTTACTGACACAAATACTAAGGGGGTAAAATACTTGCCATTCTTATTTATTTCCAATTCGTGTTGCTTTCAAATGCTTCCAATTCAAACCTAGGGCAAATATGTCATGGGTTTTTCTGGAGCTGAGAATTTGTGACTCACTCAGGGTCACCAAGTAGATGTCTATGGCTGAGCACAGATTTGAACCCAGGTCTCCAAAGTTGCGGTATAACATTCAAACTATTATGTTACCCTGGGTCTCTATTTCTAGCTCATATTACATAACAAAAAACCTACTTGGTTCTGTGACAGTAAGACAATCTAGTTACAAAAAATGTTCGACAGAAATATTGTTTTAGTTCTGGTGTTTTTATTGTTTTAGTGCTATTTTATTGATGTTATGCTTGTATGTTGTGAACCACCCTGAGCCTGTTGGAAAGGGTGGTATATAAATTGAAATAATAAATAAATAAATACATAAATAAAGAGCTGTAATATCAGATGAACTTTGGAAATAATCCTGGCCAAGATCCTATATCAGCAAATGTAGTTACAAAGATGGAGCTCTTGCATCACAGTTACATCTATTTACCAGTGCTAGCCTCCCTAAAACCATACCACTTAAACCAGGTTGCACCCCAACAGGAGAGTTTCTGAGGCACTACAGACCAGGAAACTGGGTAATGACAACTGCAGCACTTTTCCAGGGCACTTGAGATGGATAGTTGGAAAAACTGCTCGGGGCCCTGTTGCAGATACTTATCTCAATGTATCTCATGACCAGGAGAACATTGCAGCTGTCATTTTCCAGTATTCCAATTTCCACTATTCCAGGCAGTAGCCCTTTGGTTGGGCTACTGCCCGACTTAAGAGTTAGTTGTTTAGGCCACATTCAGTCACTGATAACTGTAAACACTGTTTGAGAGCCAACATCGTGTAGTGGCTTGAGTGCTGGACTAAGGCTCTGGAGACCAGGGTTAAAATCCACACTTGGCCACGGAAATTTACTGGTTAAAGCCCTAAATGGTTCCAGCCCAGTTTACCTGCCCAAACATATCTCCCTCTATGAACCACCAAGGATCTTAAGATCATCTGGAGGCTGCTCTCGGTCCTACCGCCTTCACAGTCACATTTGGTGGGGACAAGAGACAGGGCCTTCTCCGTGGTGGCCCCTTGGCTGTGGAACTCCCTCCCTAATAAGGTCAGATCAGTCTCCTCTCTTCTGGCCTTCCGGAAGACACTTAAATCCTGTGAGATCAAGCATTTGCAGAATAGACTGATTTACTGGTGAAGATAAGGTTTTTATTGGACCGCAATGGACTGATTTAGATGATAATTGAACCAGCAAACTGTTTTTAATGTATATTTATAACTGTTTTTAATTTATGCTAATTGTATTTTATGTTATGTTTTATATTGTGTGGGCATTGAATAGCTGCCTGTTGGAAGCCGCCCTGAGTCCCTTTTCAGAAGTCGAGAAGGATGGAGTATAAATGTTCTAAATACATAAATAATAATAAATTACCTTGAGCATGTTACATACTCTCAGAGGAAACTCCCTCTGAACAAATCTTGCCAATAAAGCCACATGATATGTTCACAGTAGAGCTGTCTTAAGTTGGAAGCAAAATGTGAAATAAAAACATACTTGCATTCTGTTTAACACTGTACAAAAGTTTCTTTTTGGCTTTTAATAACTACCTTCAGTGGGGAATTTCTTTGTTCGGATCTCAAAGAACCAGTCTCCTGTTTTCACTTTCATGTCTCTGCCAAAACAATACAAATATATGAATCTTCTACATATGTTTCAGTAATATTTTTTCCATATGTTTTTACATATTATCCATGCAAATAACTTTTTATCCATGCAAATAGAAGGCTTTGATTGGGACTCAATCTGGATTAGAACCATAGTATGCAGGAGGGGAATAATTATTGCATTCCTGGGGTCTTGATCCAGATCAGAAGAGTTCTGTCCCTATGTGGCCATTCTACAAAGCTGCTGTACTCTGAAAATCAACTCAAACCTGTCATAAACTCTATCAGGAATCCAGACTAGACCCATTATTCTCCCTCCTAGGGCACTATGCTGTCTCTCTGTCTTTTCTGTAGGATCCCCGTGCTTTCCTTCTTCTTCCCATCCTCAAATACACGCTACATCCTTCCTTTTCTTCCTTTTCCACAAATGACTACTCTCCAACCATTACATACATGAACTCTAAGATGTGCTGACCAACAGATATGGTCCCTCTCTCTTTCCAAATGTCATAGGGTTACAGCCTGTGCTTGACGGGGTTACACTCCCCCTGAAGGTGCAGGTTCACAGTCTGGGAGTGATCCTGGACTCATTGCTGAGCCTGGAACCCCAGGTCTTGGGGGTGACCAGGAGAGCTTTTGCACAGTTAAAGCTTGTGTGCCAGCTGCGCCTGTACCTTGGGAAGTCTGACTTGGCCATGGTGGTCCATGCTCTGGTTACATCCCATATAGACTACTGCAACACTCTCTACGTGGGGTTGCCTCTGAAGACTGCTCAGAAGTTGCAATTAGTCCAACGTTTGGCAGCCAGGTTACTAACAGGAGCGGGGCACAGGGAGCATACAACTCCCTTGCTGCGCCAGCTCCACTGGCTCCCAATTAGCTTCCGGGCACTATTCAAAGTGCTGGTTTTAACCTACAAAACCCTATACGGTTCTGACCCAGTTTACCTGTCCGAACGGATTCTCCTCTATGAACCATCAAGAACATTAAGATCCTCCGGAGAGGCCCTGCTCTCGGTCCTGCCAGCTTCGCAAGCGCTGTGGTCGCCCCTCGGCTGTGGAACTCTCTCCCAAGTGATGTTAGATCTGCCCCCTCTCTGCTGTCCTTTAGGAGGCTGGTGAAGACCTGGATGTGGAACCAAGCCTTCCCAGAATAGGCTGAGATTGGCTATTGTCTGAATGTATGACCACATTTACAGATTAAGTGGAATTGTTTTAATGGCGATGTGGTTTTATGCTGGGTTTTTATGTATTTTAATATGTTGTAGTTGTTTTTAAATTGTATAGCATTGAATTTTTGCTGTTATGCCGGTCTGAGTCCCTTGATAGAGGTGAGAAGGTCGGGGTACAAAAGTTTTAAATAAATAAATAAAAATAAATATAACATTTCTCACTCATAAGCATAGCAGATGGTGCACATCCATAAGGAGGGATTCAGAATAATGCGACATCCGGAACAAACTTGCTGGCTGCATCCATTGCATACAGCGCCTCTGTTGATTAGCCTTCCTAGAGACTTCTGGCAACGGGCACATGACTTCACATGATTTTCATCACTTGTTCTTTTTGCCCCCTTCCAACGAAGCTCCTGCAACTGCAGTTTCAGGTTCCTGTCCTCAACCAGGAGAAATTGAGGTGAATGCGTAAGAAAGAAAATATGCAGGCATTTTCAAGTTGTTCAACTGCAACATGAGCCCTCTCCAGTACAACTAACGGCAATGGATGATCGATGCTGCAGTCCAAAAACACATGAAGAGATACAACTTCCCTAACTCTGATCTCCCTGGAAGATGACTAGATGGTCACCCAGAGTTTAGGCTAAAGAGTCATCCCTGAAGCTCATCTAGATGCTGTTTTGAGACAGATGAATGCAAACAAGCTAATCCTGACAAAATTGAATTAATGTGGGCAAGAAAAGCAGGCAAATTGTATAGAAGATGCCACTGTTTCTATATAGGGTTCACAGTTCCTCTGTCTGGGGGACATCCTAGATTATCCACTGAAATACAGATCATAACTGTTGTGGTCAGGACTGTCTTTTACCAATTGAAGTTGGTGCACCAGCTATGATCTTATCTGGATGCAGCAGGTCTATCATGAGTTACTCATCCTTTGGTTACCATCAAGCTACACCAGTGCATGCAAATGTAATTTGTGTTTGGAATATCTGAAGACAGTTTGCAAGCCTATGCCGAATGTATCATGTAAGTCGCCCCGAGCCACCTGGGAGTGGCGACTCACAAATTCGAACAATAAATAAAAATAAAATAAATAAATATGCTAAGCAGATGCTAGTGGCACTAAAACCTTTGGACTGCATTACACCTGTATTATGCCAGCTGCCAGGAGCTGCCATATTCACTACACAGTGCTATTCATATTTATAGCATTAAACCCTAAAGAGTTAGGGAACACGCTGCTAAAGGAATTGCATGTACTTAAATAAGCCCTCCATAAAAATAATGTTTGATGTGAAGTCATTTCTTCTACCTGGCTTTTGAATAAGATTTTTTAAAAGGGTTTGAATGTTGATCTTTTTCATTTTGTTTTGTTTTATTTAAACCTCTTACTTCAGATTTCTTAAACTAGATTTAAAAACATCTAATAACAGCAAAAAGCTAATAAGCAAATAAGCTTTTTGTTTTCCACAATTATTATTATTAATAATAATAATAATAAACTTCATTTGTGCCCCACCCCATCTTCCTGAAGGGACTCGGGGACAGCTCGCAAAAGCACTCAAGGTGCTGCACATAAAAATAAAATTACAAAGCACCAAAACAATACATAAATTAACTGAATACAAACAATTTCCCATACAGTTTCAGAATGAAGAAATAGAGGAGCTCAAGATCTGGAAGGAGCTTACTTCTTTCCCTTCCTCAGATTACCTTTTTGTTTTTAAAATATCTTGGACTAAATACTTTTATCTGGAATTTTATCATGAGAGCGATGAGAAGGGCACAGTAGCAAATACGAGAAAAACCAAAATAGATCAAAAACAGGGCGGAAAATACGGCACATCATATTCCAAAATGTTAACATACCTTATTCTTTCTTCATCTACCTCTCTCAATGTTTCATCACGATGCAGGACTTCTAAAATAATCTTTTGCTCCAGGCCTTTAAGTAAGTTGAGATTAAGTTCTTGGGACATTTTCTACTTCTAACAAGATTGTTTGGAGAATCCTGTGTGTTCCTTCAAAAGATAAGTGCTGCCACAGCCCAGCAACAGGCTTCAGGAAAAAAATTAAAAGCTGTGAGTACTTGTAACACAGAGCTGTCTGTTGATTTCTGATTCATTACATATCCATTTACACTTTGTCATGCTCCTAGAGAGAGATGGAAAGAGTATTTTTCAATGCTGGTCATTGTTTTTGTACTCATCACCTGTTGAACACACTTGGTTTGCTGGGTCACAGTTATTGCCGCTGTCTCCCATAAGCACCAGTATTTCAAACTCCTAATCTGGTGCAAGTAGTACCCAAGATGATAAAACGATAATGCATTTGGATGTATTGATACATAACTGTGTACTTCAAACTAAGAAACAACAGGAAAACAAGAAAGTAATCCTCCTTACCTTGCTTTAACTTTAGTGATTTCATGAAAGTATTAAATTGTATTTCTCAAGACCTATGGAAGAAGGAAAAAATGGGGAAAAAGTTACAGTTTCCTAAAGTTCAGATTTATATTCTGCAATACAGGGCTAGCTTCCAGTTCTTTAAAAAAAATGGGGAATACACACTGTCTTGATATGCATATCACAAAGTTACCGAGCCACAATCAAGCTATGAATTATAGTTTGGACTAATTACAGACAGACACATTCTCCTGACCATAATGCTTACTCATCCTGTTGCAAAATAAGACATAAAAGTTAAAGGGGGTTGCAAGTCACTTTGCTGTAAAAAAAAAGTAATAGCAGGGGATAATGAAAACAAGCAACAGAACTCAGCACCCTAGTTTGCAACAAAAATGAAGATATTTTAACTGAAATTCGCATCCTTCTGCCTGCATTCTGTTGCTCTCTTATCTTGCTGAAATGGGCATGTACAATGGTGCAAAGAATAGGCATTCTAGAGTCTTTTTTAATCAATCAATTATTTATAGGCCTTAATAGCTAATTGTCTTGTCTTTGAAACTATGGTGCCTGCAGAAGCAGATAAAAACGTTCTTCACAGAACAATGCTATTATTACTGACCACATGCAGCCCACATTTGTCCCAGCACCGGGTGAGCAGAATATACAGTTAACAGGAAAAACCACATCTGCATTGACTTATAGGTGACCACAGTAGACACTAGAAGTTTATGTACAATGTGTCTTCAATTTCCCTGTCAGCTTATGGTGGCCACATTAATTTCTTTTTTAAAGCAAGAAGTACTCTGAGGAGACTTTGCCAGTCCTTCCTCTAAAATATAAGCCTATACAGGTCTTCCTAAACCTTTCCACTCAGGGTGTTTTTGGTCCAAGAAATGTTTGTGACCTCAGGTATATAGGTATATACAAAAGGTATAAAAATCAAGCATTTACTGATAACAGAATGACATTTCCAAGGCATTTGACACAGGCTGATTTTCATTTAGTCATGAAGTACAGCTGAGACATCTTCTGCAGAGTCCACTGTAAACACTGCACCACAGATTCGTGTAAATGTCTAAAACAGCCACTAGGTGAAGTTCAGAAAACTTTTACTGCTGCCAAATTTTATGAGACCCCAATATTGAGCTAAGGAGACCTCCGTTTGGGGTCACAGTCCACAGTTTAAGATACAGTGACCTACAGTAAGTACCTGTTGTTTCCTGGCAATCTCCCATCCATACTAACTAGTAGGCTTGATTGATCCACCAAAAAAAGGTTCAAAACCTGTTTCGGATGTAGGAGGCGCTGGTGGTTCAGATCTAAAGTCAATTCCAATTTTCACAGAAGAAAAGTTCAAAACTTTTCAAAACTTCTGAGACTTCCGAATCCTTCGTTAATGGTTTCAAAGTGTTATTTCCTGTTTCATTGGGTGGTATTTACTTTGAAAGTAGTTGTTTTACTCCAGAAGAGGGGAAGCAAAGGGAGGAAATTCATCCCCCGGGTTTTAAATCGCTCCCCAGGCTCATGCGGGGAGACGGGAGGGAGGAAAGCCATCCACTGGGTTTTAAACCACTTCCCAAGCTTGAGCCAAGGCCAGGGACCAGAAGTGGAGAAACGCTGGATCATTTCCAACTCACTCACTGCTTCGTAACAGAAATTGAAAGGCAAAAGAGCTTCGGAAGGGCAAAGGGACTTCCGGTTTCCTTAAAAACTTTGAAATTGCTTCAAAGAGCAAATCTTTCCAAATTTATTCTGAATTACACAGATTCTGAATGAACCTAACCATGTCTACTAACTAGGACTGATCCTAATTCGATTCCAAAATCAAACAGGATCTAGTACTTTTAGGATATCTGAATAATTTTGGGGAATATTCTGAGATTAAAAATAAATTGCAATTTAATGAGGTCTCATTCATCATCTGGGATTTTTCATGGACAAGACAGGACACTCTACCAACAGCTATAAGGTTATGGAGGTGGAGACATTATGGGGTTCTGTTGGGATTCTAATCAAAGATCTTGTCTCCATTCCTGTGAACATAAAAAGTTGTTATGCTCCTAATGGATTGCTCTGAGATCCAAACAAGCCAGAACTAAGCTTTCTACAGTTTCAGAAAAGACTCTAATTTCACTCCGTATCAACAACACATGTCAAAACATGTTGCTGATCTAAGGAAAGAGCTTATTATTCAGAGCATCACAAAGCAAGGTGTACTTCACCATGGCAATGTAGTGTGTACAACTGTCATGAGTAAACAAAAACCATTCATAACATACCACAGCAAGCTGTCTAAGAATGATAAAGACATCATTCAAAGTGTTCTGAACTGTATAAATCCATATTACAATTTAACTATTTATATTAGAAAATAAAATATCCTCAAAACATACAACCAAACCCAAAATCCACAATACAGTTATGCCTTTATTTTAAAAGGTAAATGTTTCCCCTGAAATTAAGTCTAGTTATGTCCAACTCTGGAGGGAGGTCTACATCTCCATTTTTAAGCTGAAGAGCTGGCGTTATCCATAGATGCCTCCAAGGTCATGTGGCCAGCATGACTGCATGGAGCGCCATTACCGCAGAAGCAGTACCAATTTATCTACTCACCTTTGCATGTTTGTGAACTTCTATGTTGGCAGAAGCTGGAGCTAACAGCAGGAGCTCACCCCGCTCCCCAGATTTGAACCACCAACCTTTTGGTAAACAAGTTCAGCAGCCTTTATTGAGCCAACTAAAAAGCACAAAATGCATCAAGCAAGCTTCCAAAGCTTCACTGGCTTCTTGATCACCTAAAGATGTTAAAAATCATACAGAAGTACAGTGACAATGATAGATTTATAATTTTACATTTTGTCTAAGGTGTTCCTTCTTTTGTCGATTAAGATGGCCTGTGAATTTCAATGCAGG
This sequence comes from Anolis apletophallus, assembly GCA_030556195.1. NCBI lineage: Eukaryota > Metazoa > Chordata > Lepidosauria > Squamata > Anolidae > Anolis > Anolis apletophallus. The sequence goes on along the minus strand of JARBWK010000003.1, from coordinate 152,516,753 downwards.
CACACCCCTGTTTAGTCATGTAAGGACGAACACAAAAAGGAGAAATTACAGGTGATAAAATTTCAAATCTGTCAGCAGCAGAGTAACTTTCACTGAGATCCATGCTAACTTTGTCCTGATTGAGCCTTTCTTAGGCAGAACTGTATTTGCTGTGTGGCCAGCACAGACATCCTTAAATATGTTTTCTTCAGAAAACAGTTCACAAACTTGTTTGCAATATGTTTCTGGCCTACAATAAAAGGACTGCCTGTCTTAGAAACAACCGAAGTGCTGGGCAGAGATCACAAGTCATTTACTGTGGAATATGCTCATAGGCATGAATGGAGTCACTCATAAGTGAGTTGCAGCTTGTAACAATAGAGTTGAATTGTAAAGGAAGAAAAGAACAGAAGTAGTGTAATGGATCGTTTCATACGGGACTTGACGACATTTCACAAGGCTGTTAAGACCTGGCTGTTTAGGCAGGCATTCGGCCCTGACCGGTGCCCGTCATAACTTGGCATCCTATCGCGTCACTGCTGCTACATCACTGCTGTCCTGCTACTGTTTATGGGGGGGGGGGGAGTGGGGTGGAATTGGTTTTAACGCTGTTTTAATGTTGTTATTGTGTTTTTATTGGTATTTTACTGCTGTAAACCGCTCTGAGCTTCGGAGTGAGCGGTCTACTAAGCTGAAATAAATAATAATAATAATAATAATAATACATAGTCTCAGATAAGTAAAAAAATCCAAATTTAGACTGAAATGTATAATTAAATCTGGTGGGCCCTGAGCTGCCCATACTCTGCCCTCCCTATCCTCTCATGTCCCCCCCCCCCTTTTCCCCTTTTTTGTTGCTGTTACTCTTTTTGTTATTGTCTGTTTTATGTCAAACTTTGTAAACTGCTCCGAGCCCTCGGGGAGTGGCGGTATAGAAGTTTAAAGAAAGAAAGAAAGAAAGAAAGAAAGAAAGAAAGAATTTGAATACGAACACATACATTTTCAAAATAGAAACTAATCTGCCTTCAATAATAGAATACTTAGTTTTAAATACAATATTAAATGAACTTTTTTTTTAAAAAAATTGCATAATTATTGGAGAGTTATTAGATATCTATTAACGAAGCTTGTATCAAAATAAAGAAAATGAGTAGAGCTGGATATAGAATCCTTCAGGTGAACATGAACTAGATCAGAGTGGGTTGTTTGTGGACCTGCGGATGATGTTGGAAAGCAATATAACAAGCAACTACATGAAAGGGAGCAAGTAATGTCATCTGCCTGGCAAATATCTCAGTAACATGGTATGAAAACATTGTTACCAAAGATTTCTTTCAAAGATTTCTTTCATTGTTACCAAAGATTTCTTACCTTTCCTCTCCACAGAGATAGATGCACACATGGTTCCCTTTTAATGCAGAAAAAAACCATTTGCCCGTCTCATCCGTTTTCTTCTTGTTGGGCACATATCTGACATATAGGACCTCCGTACGCTTCATTGTACTGTCCCACAACTGTCCATATTGAAACTACTTGCTACAGCTGTAGTTGACTATGAACAAAAGGCTTTAAATGTCTTAATGGTTGGAAAGGGAACAGCTTGCTGTGAGAAAGACAAAACTGCTCTCATCAACATGTACTTGAAACCTCTAAGCCACTTAACAGGAAGTCTGGTGACACTTAAGTATATTTTCACATTGCTTCTTCCCTCTCTTCCTTGCTCACAATAGATGCATGCAATACTACAAACCTCAACTTCCGCAAAATTTCAGATTGAGAACAGAGACCTTTCGTTTACTAGAAATGACAATTTCTTTATTTCTTTTTAACCCTTGATATCTTGATGTGTCATATGGTTATCCACTGATGTTTTGCCAGTATATTGTAATACACAATAAATTTTTGCTATTGCCATTGATACTTTCTCACCATCTTACCCATATCAAAGGCCCATGTTTTCTGACCCAAGTGATGGCCTTTTCTTTTTTTACAGCTTTCTAACCGTATATTCCTCACAGCTGGGTGGGGTGAAGGAGAATTTCACACATCTGCAAGTCTATCCAGCTCAGTTCTTTGATAGTATCAGAGAAGAAATCAGAAAAGTGAGAAGTAATAATATGCTTCTTTTAGGAACTTATAACTTATGAGGGTTGCTAAAAATTCCTTCCAATGGGAACCCCACACAAAATATCATGTCTTTCTTTTCTTTTGGGAGCAACCACTTTTTTGTGAAACTTCTAGCCAGTATCTCACTCTTCATCCTTATTACCCAACTATTTAGCAACAGGCAAACCTCAAACTAACTAAAGAGACAGATTTTTTTTAAAACCGCTCAAGAGGCTTTCAGGATCAACATAGTTACTCCAAACACATTCTTGCCATGTAATGTGCCAGTTTTCTAGAACAGTGTTTTATATTGGAAGCAAAAACGAACCAATACTCAAATAATGTCAGTAATAAGGATGAGTATCTAGATAATTCCTATCCTTCATTATCACTTTTCTCTATATTTTTGGGTTGGTGTACTCAAGCCACTTGCTTCCTTTGTACTTGCTGAGGTCGCTTCTTCCTTCTCTCAGTAAATTAGTCTCCATGGGGCTCCAATTCCAGTAAAGCATACTAGTTTATACCTCTACATTAAAGCCAACATTTAGAGCTTCTTCTAGTCAAGAATATCCCTTGACTTTGCCAAAAGTGGACCAAAGTCTTGAGTATAGCCTGAACACTTGAATTACTCACCAGAAGTCACTGTAGAATTAGCAAGTGGCAGAGCCAAACATAATAACCACTAAGTTCCTGAACGACTCGAGGAAATGTTGCCTAAGAACAGAAATTGCTTTGACCAATGGTAGTGAGAAGGCAAATGTAAAGGTTTCCCTTGACATTAAGTCTAGTCATGTCTGACTCTGGGGACTGGTGCTCATCTCTATTTCTAAACCAAAGAGCTGGCGTTGTCCATAGATACTTCCAAGGTCATGTGGCCAGCATGACTGCATGGAGTGTTGTTACCTTCCTGCAGAAGTGATCCCTATTGATCTACTCACATTTTCATGTTTTCTAATTGCTAGGTTGGCACAAGGTGGGCCTATCAGTGAGAGCTCACTCTGCTCCCCAGATTCGGACTGCTGACCTTTCGGTCAGCAAGTTCAGCAACTCAGTTGTTTAATCTGCTGCACCACCAGGGGGCCCAGTTAGTATGAGAGGGGAAATACATTAATTGAATAATTCTGAGAAAAGAGAACTGGAAGGAACTAAGGCAGCGGTTCTCAACCTGGAGCTCATGACCCCCAGAGGGGTCGATTGGCCATTTCCGAGGGGTTGCGATGCCACCTCTTTTGGCCCTGGCCTCTCCGCCTCCCTGCAATGATGCCAGGCCCCTGGGGGCAATGCAGGAGGACCAAGGCCCGGCAGGAAGGCAAATCTGGCAGCGAGGAGGAGGAGGAGGAGGAGGAAGAGGAAGAGGAAGAAGAGTTCATGCTCCTGCAGCAAGGCTTGTACCTCCATTTGGAGGCACCACCGAAAGAGAATGGAGAGGAGAAAATGCCTTTCTGCTGTTTCCTCTCGCTGCCCTTTGAGGTAGGGAATACAACTTTTAAGAGCCTTCCCTCTCCTGGGGTCTGCCTTCTGTGCTTTGGAAAACTAGAATTCCCCTTTGCTGCTAATAATTCCCCTCCTAGAGCAGGGAATACAACTTTTAAAAGCCTTTCCTCTCCTTGGGGTTACAAGTTGTACTTTTGGAAACTGGAAATCTCCTAATCTAATCTTTTCCTTGAGGAACAACATAATAAAAGTTTGGAGGCCCCTTTTCTCTCCTTGGGGTTACACGTTGTACTTTTGGAAACTAGAAATCTCCTATAAAATGAAGGAAAGGGAATTCCCCAAGTTTTGCCTGTCCCGTTTGCAGATTTTTGCGCATTGCGCAATCTCGTCTGCCATTAACGAAGCGATTCGGAAATTTCTGAAATTTCTGACTTTTTTTGGAAAATGTCGGAAATTGTTTCAGAATTGAATTGTCAGCGCCTCCTACATCCGAAACGAGTTTTGAACCATTTTTTCCTTGATTAAACAAACCTAGTAGCTAGTACAGAGACACCCTTTAGTAGCTAGCACAGAGACACTCACACGGCAATTAGGAAGGAAGTGACTCATGAGACCAGGCTTTCCGGCAACTTCTGGTGATTAGCAGCACTGGAGGACAACTAAATTTTGAGCCATGCCTTCTTCTAAGACATCATGGACTGATAGACTTTGGCTGGATCTATACTACCATATAAAGGAGTTTGAAATTGCATTATATGGTCAACTAGCATATCTATCCAGCATTGTTTGGATGTCATAGGGGTCATGACGCCCTGCTTTCATCTCTTCTTTCCCTTTCTCTCCCTCATAGCTTTTCCCTTTCTCTTTGTTCCATCCCTCCCTCCTTCTTTTTCTCTTTCTTTCCTTTCCATTCCCTTTCTCCCTTCTACAGCTTTAAGAGGGCCTCCCAATGTCTCCATGGCAACCATGGCTGTTTTCTTCCTGCCTCCCTTACACACACCTTTCTTTCCCTGTCCTGAGTTCTAATGTGGGGGAAATGATATAAATGACTGTAATATAGTTGTGCTATATTGTAACTGCTCAACTATGATTTATATGTAATTTAATACTTATGGGCCTGTATGTTGGTGGCAGTTTTGCATTTTTAGAAACCACAGAAAAACTTCCCTTAAAAGAATACCCAAAGTTGCTACAAGGACGCCATGACCATCCCTCTCTCTCAGGGTGCATCTACACCAGGCATGGGCAAACTTGAGCCCTCCAGGTGTTTTGGACTGCAACTCCCACAATTCCTAACAGCCTACCTCCAAAACACCTGGAGGGCCCAAGTTTGCCCATACCTCATCTACACTGTAGAGCAGGGGTGCTCACACTTTTTCAGCATGCGAGCTACTCTTAAAGCAACCAAGTCCAAAAGATCTACCTGCCCCCCGCCGCCGTGCACTCCCGCATGCTCCCGCCGCCGTGCCTTCTTGCCGCCACGCGCGCTCCTGCTGCTGTTTTCCACTTGCGCAGTGCTTCTTCCGCCTGCGGGGCATTGCAGGAAGGAGAAAGCACGAGGCGTGGCATCCAGAGGGAGCGCTCCGCCTTGCCTGTCTCGCCAGCAGCAGAGGCTGCACAGCTGCTTCGGGACGAGAGAGAGGCAGGGCGCTCCCTCCAGAGATCCCACCTCGCACTTCCTTCTTCCTGCAATGCCCCGCAGGCGAAAGAAGCACCGCGAGAGCAGAAGCCAGCAGCAGGAGCACGTGTGCGCGCACATAGCAGGAGCGCCCCATCCAGCTGATGAGGCCCGAAGATCACCTGGAAGAGGGCCGAAGATCTACTAGTAGCTCCCGAGCTACCTAATGAGCACCCCTGCTGTAGAGTTAATGGAGTTTGACACTTTAACTACCATGATTCAGTGCTTTTCCCTAATACTGGGAGGTCCTGCCCTGCTTACCCAAAGATTCAATTTATCCCTTTCCCAGGAACGTATCAAATAATCCCATCACTCAAGACAATGTCTTGGCACAGACAACAATGGACATGTGTGCCATAGGTGTCCAACCCACCCTGATGGGTCACTCACAGTACAAAGGATAAACCCATAATCACCGTGGACCTGATGGCCCTGCTTCATTCATCTTAAAAGAGAGATAATTCACTCATGAAACTATGTTCACTTTTGTCCAACTCGTCATCCTGCTCCCCATCAGCCATTGGAGAGCAGAAATCTGCATCAGAAGCTGGGAATGCTCTCTGATTGGCTGGCAGGTGCTGCAGTCCCGCCTCACAGCTCCACCAATCAGAGTGAAGCCAGCCTCAGGTGGGTGTGAGCGGGAAAAACAAAAGACTGTACAGTATGTTTAATTCTTGCAAACCATGTCAGCTTCTTTGAGCAGCGTGCTGCTAGCTGTCATCCTTTCCGGCTGATCTGAATAAACTCCCAGGTGGCTTCTTCTTCAATCAGTGAGATTTCTTTGATTGGGGAACATTGGGTTTTAGCTTTTCGTTTTGCCCAGGACAGACTCTCAGTGGCTTGTGGTTGGGTCTCATTATGCACCTACTGGATCTCGACATCCGTGGACGGGATCTTACTATTCGCAAATGCTCTAAATTACTCTGTTTCAACAGGACTGCCAGTTTTACAAGGCCTTTAGCCTTTTCTGCTTCAGAAGGCTAGTGACTCACCAAACTGCAAATCTCAAAATCTCATAGCATTGCATCATATCAGTTAAGCTGCTGTCAAACTGCATGAATTATGAAGTGTAGATACAGCCTCAACCTTCCAATTTCTACAAGATTGACAAGAAGTGCTAATGGTTCCAGCCCAGCGTACCTGTCCGAATGTATGTCCTTCTACGTTTCACCTAGGAGTTTCTGGAGAGGCCCTGCTCTCGACCCCGCCCATCACAAACACGGTTGGCGGGGATGAGGGACAGGGCCTTCTCGGTGGTGGCTCCCCGCCGGTGGAATTCACTCCCGGGGAAATTAGGTCATCTTCTTCCCTCCTCTCCTTTAGAAGGAAATTTTAAACGTGGATGTGGGACCAGGCCTTTGGGTAATCTTGCAGACTTGACGACAAAGTCAATGGCTATAGAAACAGTTCATGGATAAGTTTAATTGAGCCTTCAATGACCACCTGACTGGCTTTCCTTTTAGCAGACTTTATTGTATTAACCCAGGGGCCAGGAACCTACGGCTCGGGATCCAGGTGTGGCTCTTTTCATGATTGCATCTGGCTCTCCAGAGCAACCCGGGCCTTGGTTTCCCAGCATGCAGTGGGGAGGAGTAATGCAAATGTGCTGCGACTGCCGCTTCTGCACCACCATCGCCACCTCTTCCTCATTCCCCGCTGCTCTCGGGGCCCTGCGACCTCTTCGCTAGGGATGGTGGAGCCCAGCGGAGACGCCTAGTCTTCCTCTTCATTCTCTGCTACGGGCCTCAGGGGAGGCGGTGGAGGCGGGCCTGGCCCTGGTGCCGTGGACCTGGCCTCACTGCCCCCGGGGGACGCCCAGCTTATCACCCTCATTGTCGGGCAGCTCAAGAACCGCTGCCTCTTCGACGCCTTCCAGAGGGGCTGCCTCGTTGACGTCAAGGTCCACTTTGGCCCCGCGCCCTCCTCCCCCTTCCTTTTCCCCTTTTTCTTTCATTCTTTTTCCTCCCTCTCTCCCTACCTTCTTTCTTCCCTCCCTCGTTCCTTCCTCCCTCTTCCATTCTTTCCTTCTCTCCTTCCTTTTCCTTCCCTCTCTCCCCTTCCTTCTTTCCTCCATTCTCCCTCTTCCTTCCTTCCTTTCACCCTTTCCTTCTCTCCTTCCTTTTCCTTCCCTCTCTCCCCTTCCTTCTTTCCTCCATTCTCCCTCTTCCTTCGTTCCTTCCTCTTCCTTCCTTTCTCCCCTTCACCCTTTCCTTCTCTCCTTCCTTTTCCTTCCCTCTCTCCCCTTCCTTCTTTCTTCCATTCTCCCTCTTCCTTCGTTCCTTCCTCTTCCTTCCTTTCTCCCTTTCCTTCTCTCCTTCCTTTTCCCTCCCTCTGTCCCCTTCCTTCTTTCCTCCATTCTCCCTTTTCCTTCCTTCCTTCCTTTCCCCTTCACCCTTTCCTTCTCCTTCTCTCCTTCCTTTTCCTTCCCTCTCCCCTTCTTTCCTCCATTCTCCCTTTTCCTTCCTTCCTTCCTTCCTCTTCTATTCTTTCCCCCCAAGTCTTCCTTTCCTTCTCCTTCCTTTCTTTTCACTTCCCCCTCTCTCCCCTTCTTCTCCATTATTTTACTTTTTTCTCACTCCCTGAGTCAAAAAGGTTCCTGACCCCTGTATTCACCTAATGTGTTTATAACTTTTTTTTGATGTGTATTTTGTTGTGTTGCTTGTACAAATAAATAAATAAGTAATCGACCCTGAATATCTCTATGGTCAAGAACTCTACCATGGATATCTCTATGGTCACGAACTCGGCCGACTCCTTAGTTTATGTTGCGCGTGCCACATACACACAAAGGAACATGCAGCAGGGCGTGGTTTTAAAAAAATATCGGGATTGCTTTACGCAAGCGCACAGGCGCGCAGACGATTGGCTACCCAAGCAACAACTCCCCCGTCTGTCCTTCTCGCGTCATCCGTGATTGGTTGAGAGCGCACAAGGGGGCGGTCCCAATTGCGCAGCCGCAGACGAAGAAGCAGAGCTCGCTCTCTCTCTCTCTCCTTCGAGGGGCGTTCCTTGGCTGCCTCAGTGCGCATGCGTGGTTGTAACGGCCGCAGCCGAAGTGTCAGGAGCTCGGGCTCGGCGTCGGAGCCTCAGGAGGGAGACGGAAGATGGACGAGCTTCAGTCTGCGGAGGAGGTAGGCAACGGGGGTCGGAGCGGCGTGCCGTCGCGTCGCGTCCTTTCCCCCGCTCTGTGGGGAGAGTGGAGAGCGGAGTCGGGAGGAAGGCCTAGTCGCGTGGAGTCCCCTCAGGCGTTGCCATGGAGACGTCGCGCGAGGCCCCGCCCCTTCCCCCTTTGTTGCGCCGCTCTCCCCCCCCCTTCCCTAAAGGCTCCCCACCCGCATTAATTCATTAGTGTGGATGCCCCCGTTGTCCTTCCTGTCTGAAGGGCAAGCACAGAAATCCAGTGGGTCCTCCATGTGCTCAAACCCCACGATATGCAGCAGGGTAGTGAAATGTGGGCTTTGATATCAGATTGCTTTGCTTTTTGAACCTTAAATAGATTACAAACGGAGTGTATGGATGCAGATCTATGGATATAGAGGGCTGGCGGTATATTCAAGCAGCAGTAGACATGTCCTGGGGGGTTGAACACAAAAAAAGTCTTTTATTTGTTGAATTGGCAAACCCAAACACGTTTGTTTTGTCATCCTCTCTCAGTGAAAAGGGGGAAAGGCATTCAAGGCCCCATCCGTTTCCAAAAGGCAGTGTTTCCCAACCTTTTCTGAGCCGCGGCACACTTTTTACATTTGCAAAATCCTCGTCCACACCACCAACCAACATGACACAAAATGACACTCTAACACAGCAATACATATAGTTAACATGTTTTAAAAATGTATTTATACACTCAGTGTGAAACCTGGGCCTGTTTCGATGAACTCAACATAGATATCCTGGCAGGAATGGCAGAAAGACACAAACTTCCCACACAGAACTCCCATAACCAAGAGAAAATGCTGTAAGAGTTTGGTGGGCATTGATCTTGAGTTTTGGAGTTGTAGTTCACTTATATCCAGGGGAGGTCCAGGCCTTGCTGCCTCAGAGCAACATGCTGGTGGGCTGTCTATTGGGGGTGCTTTGATTGTTCCAATTTCCCACGGCACACCTGATGATCGCTCACGGCACACTGGTTGGGAAACACTGCATTAGGCAATTCACACTCTCTCAGGCTTGGATAAAGGCAATGGCACCCCCACCACACCCCAACCCCCACCCCACCTACACACACTGCCCTCACCTATATCCAGAGAACACTGTGGACGCAACAATGTTGGATCAGGACCAAACTTGGCATGAATACTCAATATGCCCAAATATGAACGCAGATTGAGTTCAGGGGAAATAGACCTTGACATTTGGGAGTTGTAGTTGCTGGGATTTATAGTTCCCCTACAATCAAAGAGCATTCTGAACCCCACCAATGATAGAACTGGGCCAAACTTCCCACACAGAGCCCCCAGGAAGCAAAAGGAGGTCTCTACCTGGGGAAAGGGAGGTAGGCCTTCCCAATGCATGGAGAGGGAGAGACCAAGTAGACAAGGGGTAGGGAGGGGTGGTGTTTGTAATTTTGTGTCTTTATCGAGGTAGGTTTCTTAGGGTTTTTATACTTCAACACACTAGAGTCTCTCCCCCCCCCCCCCGGTTCCAATTTCCCACGGCACATCTGATGATCGCTCACGGCACACTGGTTGGGAAACACTGTCCTAAGGGAAGAGGAATATGGGGGTTCAACAAGGTGTATCTACACTTGGCATGGGCAAACTTGGGCCCTCCAGGTGTTTTGGACTTCAACTCCCACAATTAGGAATTGTGGGAGTTGAAGTCCCAAACACTTGGAGGGCCCAAGTGTGCTCATGCCTGATCTACACTGAAATTAATAAAGCTTGACACCACTCTTAACTGCCTGCTGGAGATGTAGTTTTACAGGATCTGTACTTTTCTTCGCCAAACCGTATTGTTCTTTGTTTACATTTTTATGGTTTTTAAATATTTATTTATTTATTTATTTACTTTGCTTCTAGACCGCCTCTCTCAGCCCGAAGGCGACTCGGGGCGGTGTACAAATGGCAAAACTGCCCAAGACAAACATATCCTCAATTGTCAACACAATTCCATCACATACAAAATAGCACTTAACATTAAAAACACAATATCAGTGTCTCATTATTAAATCGGTTTCCAATTGCATTGTCGTCGTTCCGTAGGTCTCTATTTGATAGTCATACTACATCTGCAAATGCCCGGTCAAACATCCAGGTCTTGACCTTCTTGCAAAATGTCAGGAGGGAGGGGACTGATCTGATGTCATGAGGAAGGGCGTTCCAAAGCCGAGGAGCCACCACTGAAAAGGCCCTGTCTCTCGTCCCCACCAATCGCGCCTGCAAAGCAGGCGGGACCAAGAGCAGGGCCTCTCCGGATGATCTTAAGCATCTTGAAGGTTCATAGGGAGATATGTGTTAGGACATGTAAGTTGGACCAGAACCATTAAGGGCTTTAAAGGCTAAAGCCAGCACTTTGAATTGTGCCCTCTAGCAAACTGGTAGCCAGTGGAGCTGGTGCAATAGAGGTGTTGTGCGCACCCTGAGTGCCGCTCCTGTTATCAATCTGGCTGCTGTCCGTTGGACCAGTTGAAGCTTCCAAACAGTCTTCAGAGGCAGTCCCACGTAGAGGGCGTTGCAGTAATCTATATGGGATGTAACCAGAGCGTGGACTACCATGACCAAATCAGACTTTCCAAGGTACAGGCGCAGTTGGGGCACAAGTTTTAACTGTGCGAATGCTCCCCTGGTCACCGCTGAAACTTGGGATTCTAGGCTCAGCGATGAGTCCAGAATCACACCCAAACTGCGAACCTGCATCTTCAGGGGGAGTGTAACCCCGTCAAGCACAGGCTGTAACCCTATGCCCTGTTCGGTCTTTCGACTGACCAGGAGTACCTCTGTCTTGTCTGGATTCAATTTCAATTTGTTAGCTCTCATCCAGTCCGACACAGCGGCCAAGCACCGGTTCAGGACCTGTAGTAGTAGGTGGGAAGGAGGGACAGAGTTGGACATCATCTGCGTACAGAGGACACCACACTCCGAAACTCCAGATGACCTCCCCCAGCGGCTTCATGTAGATCAGGGGTGCCCACACTTTTTCATCATGCGAGCTACTATATGAACAATCAAGTTGAAAAGATCACCTGTTGTGCATGGGAGCGCGCGTGCGCGCACGCTTATACTGCAGCCTTCCATCCGCGCGGGGCTTCTTTCTTGCCTGCCCACGAACTCGCCGCCGCGTGCACCAAGGAAGGGGATCCTCTTTGCCCGTGCGCGCGCTCTCTCTTAGTGTCTTCATTGCCTTCCTCCTTCCTGCTGCGTGCTTTCGCGAAGCAGGAAGTCCCCATCCCATCCTGCTTCTTGCGTGCACAGCAGGCCCCTCCCACGCATGCAGCAGGAGGGTATTTATAGGCGCACCCGCCAGCGCTTCAGCCAGATATGGCTTCGGCGGCAGCTCGGAAGGTGCAGGGCTGGGAAGAGGGACTGCCTGGCTGCTGCCTGGGCCGGGAAACTCAACCGAGAGAGGGACCCACGTGAGGCTGGAGCCTCCCCACAGCAGCCTCCCCCCCCCACCTCCCTCGTGGCTTCCTTACCTGGGCAGGAGAAGGAAGAGTGGAAGGGGTGCTTCCCCAAAGTGACAGATGCAGCGGGGGGCGCCCTTCCTTCCTTCCTTTTGAGGGTGTCACTCAGAAAGGACGCCCAAGTGGACGGCTGGCAGGAAGGAGGACCCCTCCCACTGGTGGCAGTCCATGCCCACGGGGGGGAGAGAGAGAGAGAGAGTGTGAGATGGTGGTTCTTCTTAGCCGGCTCTGAAGAGCCCCCCCTCTCTCTCTCTCTCGTGGGCCCTCGCCGCCTTTCTCCTTCGAGGGCGAGGGAGGGCGAGGCGGAGAAAGGTGGCGAGGGCACAAGCAGCAGCAGCAAGTGGAGTCTCCATCCCCGCAGCCCCCTCCTCCTCGGGTTCAGCCCCAGGAACACGGCGGAGCCCTCCCTCCTCACCCCCAACCAAGGAAAGAAAGCAGCCCCACACAGCTCGCTCGCCCAGGTCTCGGCTTGGAATGGGAGTCCTGAGGGCAGCAGCAGGGTTTGCAGCAGGGTTTGCGGCGGGGCTTGCTTGGCTTTGCCCCACTTTGCCCGGCCTCTTTCGCCTCTCTCTCTCTCTCTCTCCCTCTCGCCTTCCAGCACCCGCCTGCCTGCCTGCCAAAAGGATCCGAAAAAGTTCTCCGGATTTCTTTCTTCTCTCCTTGGCTCTCTCTCTTTCACACACACACACATTCCCTCCATCCCTCCCACAGCCTTGCATCCTATCCGTGCACGTGCCTTCGCCTTGCTCCCCCCCCCCCCCAGCAGCAACCAATGGGCGGTCATGTCACCACACCGTGCGTGGCAAGATAAGCACCAGGGCCCGCCCACTAAAGCCTCATTTTGGCAAAAGAAGCCCCGCAAAGGCGGCGGTGGGAGCACACGTGCGCGCGCGTGGCAGGAGCGCTCCATCCGGCTGGTGAGGCCCAAAGATCACCTGGAAGAGGGCCGAAGATCACCTAGGTGCTCCCGATCACCATAATGAGCACCCCTGATGTAGATGTTAAACAACATGGGAAATAGTATTGAACCCTGAGGAACACCACAAGACAGTGGTTGTGGGGTTGAACAGGTATCTCCCAGTAACACCTATTATTATTATTAGGGCTTGGGTAGCAATGGCCAACAGCCGACAAGGAGCTCTGGCGTGGGCTGGTCCTTGAAGTCAGGAAGAGTCGGAAGCGACTGAACAAATAAACAATAACATTATTATTATAGTGCTGGTGCCTCAACAGGCACCAAAGTGGTATCAGACTGTATTATTTCTACAGTGTAGATGCACCCTGGGTCGCCTTTTGCTTGATTAGGCAGAAACAAGAGCAGAGGACTCCTGAAACACATTTTTGTCATACTTTCAGTTGGCTCTGCTTTCCTTCCTTTCACTTTTTTTGTAGGCAGAAAGAAAGCTATTTCCTTCTTTCTGTCACAAATGCCCTTCAAATGAATAAAATATGAAAGAGGACACATGGCCTTTTGTGTGTTTCCCAGGCTGCTTTTTTTCTTCTTAAATTATTTATTATATTATTTATATCCCACCATTTTCCTGGTAGCAGGATTAAAGGCAGTTAACAAGATATTTAAAGCAATACCGGTAAATAGAAAGAATAAGAATCAAAGTATAAATATATAGTTACAGTTTGTAAATTAAAACATTCAATATTAAAATGTATAAAAACTACCTAAAACACCTTTTAAAATTGTTAATCCATCGCCTAGCCATGACAGGTGTTAGGGGGACTGCTCTTAAATGGGTGTCCTCGTTTCTCCTAGACCGGGGACAGCGAGTGGAGAGGGGAAGGATGGTTTCCGAGAGGCTCCCCCTAAGTTGGCGGGTTCCTCAGGGGGCCATTCTCTATTATTTAACATCTACATGCGGCCACTTGCCAAATTGGTGCGGAGCTTTGGTCTGGAGTGTCACTAGTACGCTGATGATACCCAGCTGGTGCTGAGGATGGACGGCCAACCGGACTCTGTACCCGATTGTTTCCAACTATGCCTTGAAGCTGTGACTGGTTGGCTATGAGCCAGTCACTTGAGAGTGAATCCATCGGAGATGGAGATCCTTTGGCTGGGTCATCCAGGTGGGTGTGGGCCCAGGCTGCCTACCCTGGACGGTGAGGCACTATGCCCATCGTCCTTAGTAAAGAGTCTGGGGGTCCAGTTGGACCTGCTGCTGACAATGGAGGCCCAGGTCTCTGCTGTCAGCAGATCTGCTTTCTTCCATCTGCGACAGACTAGGCGGCTGGTGCCCTATCCCACCGAAAATGACCTGGCCACGGTGATCCAAGCGACGGTCATCTCGAGGCTAGACTACTGTAACGCCCTTTACATTGGTCTTCCTTTGTCGGTCATCCGAAATCTCAAGCTGGTGCAGCATGCTGCAGCAAGACTCCTGGCCGGAATCATATTACTCCAACTCTGCAGTGACTGCACTGGTTGCCAATTGAGCACCGGATCATCTTCAAAGTGTTGGTCTTGACCTTTAAGGCCTTACAAGGTCTGGGGCTGGTGTACTTGAGGGACCGTCTACTCCCATATGTTCTCCAGAGATCTCTTCGATCTGAGAACCACAACCTCTTGCAGATCCCTTCCCTATGAACTATCCACCTGTCATCAACTAGACAGAGGGCCTTTTCCGCTGTAGCACCAAGCCTATGGAATGCTTTACCTCCAGAAGTTTGAGCAATCAGTGAGCTACCAGCCTTTCAGAAAGCTTGCAAAACCGCTCTCTTTCGACAAGCATTTGGCCTTTACCTTGGATATGGATTTACACTGTTTTAACTGTTCTATAATTGTTGTTTTATTATGTAGTATTGTAGTTCAATGTGCTGTAAACCACCCTGAGCCAAATCGGAAAGGACGGTATACAAATCGAAATAATAAATAAATAAATAAAATCTTCAACCCCCTATAAACCTTTACAACCCAATTCTCATCCATTTGTAAAGACCTGGTAGAATAGAAATATTTTATCTGCTGTCCAAAAGACATCCTGGTCTCTCTATTTGGGAGCAGCCACTGAGAAATCCTTCTCTTTTGTTACCACCATCAGCTATATGTGATTGCCAGAATAAAGTCATGCGTGAGTAATTTAAATAATATATAAATACACCCAATATTTAATTAGTTACTGTAACTCATCACCTCCTTTTTCTTTTTTACACTGTACCTGGTCTGTGTTTGGAGAGATATAATGTATATGGTTCCTTGAAATTTCTTTCTCTGCAAGAGGTCAAGATTGCTGTAACCATTAATGTTAAGCAATTGCCTGATTCTCTTAGTTATTGGTAACACTGCTGGTCAGCAATATTTGAGAGGTAATGGTATAAAGCGTGCATTAACATTGGTAGAGGTTTGATCTCTTTGCAATTATGTTTTAGCTAATTTTGCACAAATCAAATTGCACTTTTGATTTCACATTCTTTTTTATTTTCTATTTTTAAAGACTGCGTTTATTGTGGATGAAGTAAGCAACATCATAAAAGAGGTAGGACAATGTGTATGACACATTTTATAAGAATATAATCTTGCAGCAAATCTGCATTCAATATTTTTCCCCCCAACTATAACTTGGAGAACAGAAATTCTACTTTCAAATTGTTGAGAGAGCCAGTGTGGTATAGAGATTTGAGTATTGGACTATGACTCTGGATTCCAGGTTTTGAATCCCCATTTGGCCATGGAAACCTGCTGGGTAACCTTAGGTATGTCTCTCTGTCTCAGCCTGAGGGGGTGAGAAGGGGTTTTGTTCTATACCACTCTCTAAAAGGGGAGGGGGAGAGATTGAGCTCCAGCAGCCTTTAAAGGGAAATCTGACCTATTAGTCTGGGAACAGGTGGCTGCTGTGTCAACAGGGTCTCCTTTTCACCCTGTTGAGCAGAGGTGAGCATAGAGGACCCCAAAACTTGACACTGTGATATGCTCATATTATATTGTTATAAGTCAGAAATCACTTGCAACGAACAGCACAGTCATGTAGATACTGTTACATTTTAATAGTACGTCTACTGCTTGGAGGGGAAATACCCACTTGCCAGCCTGAATCTTTTTGTTAGTACTGGCAAGAGTGAGCCCTTTCAGTCAGTGAGATTTACTGATTTGTTGATTCGTCATTCAACAATTGGTTAAGTCTACTCTAGTTGGAATGAACCGACAGAATGCTAGGTGTAATATTTTAACAGACATCATGATGTCCAGTTCTTAAAATACTGATCTTAATTTTGTTTTAAGGGAATCTCACATAGATATCTGGTGTGTCATTTGTCTTAAAGATTTCAGTGTAATCATGTAATTTGGCTTGAAATATTTAGATAAGTATTTTTTAATTCAAAATATGGCTGGATAAAATATACAGTGTTGTTTCCACAAATTCAAAGAGAAAAGATGAGCTTGGGCAAAGGAAAAAGAGAGAACCCTTAAGAATGGTTGAAAGCACCTTCTGTGGGCAGAATTCCTGTCTGCTAGTGGCCTGGCACCATTAAATATAACCACCTGTGAATGCAGCTTCCCCCCTGTTTTCCATTGAATCCCATATCAGTAGAGAGCTATAATTCTGTGTTGGTTTCTTTCCATCCACACACAACTGCATTCATAAAAACGTTTTTATCTCTCTTTAATGGTTAAGTGCATCCAATTTAGGACTGCGTTATGTAATATGACCTTATCCGTAGCCTAATCTGCAAACTGTTTAAAGCTACTTGAACTCAAGCAGTGACATCAACAAGACTGAACTCTGCATTTAATGTTTGCACTTCAGGTTCCACTGCATTCAACTCTTAACTTTAAAAATAACTTGTGACTTCAGCTATAGAATCCATGTGGTGGCTAGTTTTAAGACAAATGTGCTTGGTTTCAAAAGTTGACAAGATACCAATGTTTTGTTACTAGTCCCCTGTTGTAGCAACTTCCTTGATGATCAGTGATAGGTGCATACAAATATGCTATACATTGAAGAGCATAGAGATAATGCTAATCTTTTATTTTTGGTAATTGAAATAACTGTGTAAGAACTCATGCACTCCAGGATTAAACACAATGTGCTTGGCAGGTGTGCTTCTCAACCCCCCCCCCACCACCACCACCCAAATTCTGTAGACTTTGAAGTCTACAGAAAAAGTGGAGAAGGCAGAATATGACTACATTCAGTGGACACCCACAGTCCCTTGTTCCAAATAAAACAGCTTCGATTTTCTCAGTTTTCAAAGATAGCAGGACTCATCTTCCTGCAGCATACCTAGATAATCTAATAATCCCAATACACAGAAAAACAATTGGCTTGGTTCAATTTAATGTGCACCTTTCTGCAGTACTGGAGGGAATATACCATATCGTAGATACCTATGTTCCTGTCATGCAGAATCGGTAGAAACTGTGAGACATGTTTTATTGTACTGCTCTTTCTATTGAGACAGACATTCAGCAACACTATATTAAATCAATTTTACAAAGTATACCAGAGAGACTTGAAAGGTTTTATATTGATTATCTTTTGGCTGATCAGTCTCCTAAAATCACTACCAAATTTTATTTTTATTTATTTATTTTATTTATTGCAGCAGTAGCTTGCCAGTGCAGGATGTTGTCACAGTCTTAAAAGATTCTCAGCCTTCCTCGCTGCTATTCAGTTGCACAAATGCTTAGTGCTTATTTTTGCCTGGCATGGTTTCCTAGCTTTTGTTTTTTGCAGGTTATGTTTTGATGCCTTAATTTGTGTTTCACTTACCTTGGTGTCTGTCTGTTTTGATTGTGATCATTACCTGAAATAAAACTATTTGTTGTTGTTCAGCATGCCACCAAAATGAGAGTCTGTTGATTGGTTTTGGAAGCATGTGTTGTTACTTGCCATTACCTGTATGGCCTGCATTGTATGACAAAACTTTCACATAGCAATTCTAACTTTTAAAACAGCACTTTGAAATTAAAATTCTTCAGGAGGTTGATGGTAAAGAGAAATCTGTTGTTGTTTGTAGGCCATTGAAGGTACAATAGGTGGCAATGCATATATGCACAGCAAAGTGAACCAATGGACTACAAATGTGGTAGAGCAAATTCTAAGCCAGCTAACAAAGCTTGGGAAACCATTCAAATACGTTGGTAAGTTGATGCATTTGTTTCCTCTTATGTTTTTGACAAAAATGGGCTCAAGTAACACTGAACATTAAAGCTTAAAACAGCAGAGGTGGGATAGAAAGGTGTGCTTTTCTAGTAACTCCATTGAAAGTAATGCTTTGATTTTAAATGGGTATAAAAATATACATCCAATTTTACAATTAAAAGCAGAAATAATACAATATGCAGCTGTTTTATAACAGTGTTCTCTTTTTTTACAGTAACATGTGTGATTATGCAAAAGAATGGTGCTGGACTTCATACAGCAAGCTCTTGCTTCTGGGATAGCTCTGCTGATGGTACAAGAACATTTATATTTTTTAGTTTATCTAAGTTGTGTGTATAACTGGTAGCAGTCTCCTTTGGAAATAATCCTCTACACACACTTGCCTTTTGGTTATGAGCTTTAGATTCCAGCAGATAAAAGTGATCAGAGAACGGGTGACCTCAAGGTGTGGATGATGGACAGCAAGGTGGGAAATATGATACATTATAGAATAACATTTGAAATTTCTGCCAAACAGTGTAGTAATTCACATTACTGAATGATGTGGTTCAGATTCCATGAATGTAAATTTTGAAAAGGCTGCTTAGTGTTGTGTTGGCTTCGATCAAAGTAGAAATGGAAGAGGGACAGGATATGCCAGATTGTTGTGCTGTATCCCATTTTTCTGGAATTCCAGTCCAGTCTTTTAGTTTTCTGGAAGGCTATGCCCCCTTTCCCATAATGACATCATTTGGTTTTTGTACAGGTTCTTTCTCTTATTTTGAAAGTTTCCATAAACCCACTAAATCTGCTAATAGCTAGGCTTTAAACTGGTGTTGTTAGCCCTGTGAATTTGGTTTGCCTGCCATTGGACTGTGGCCCCTGTGGACATCCTGAAATGCAGTTCAGCATTCATGATGGATAAGGAAATTTTTGGTTTAGAGCAGGACAGATAATAGTGCCCCCCTCCCCAGCAAGGCACATACTATAAAATTCAAGTTTCAGATCAAAAATGGAGATATAGCTCTGCAGTTTCAAGGTGTTTCAGAAAATATCTTTGTGGAACTGGAAGTAGGCTTTTCCTTCTCAAAAATGGAAGTTTGGGTTTTTTCCAGAATGTGTGGACATGTATATGTGCACAATGGCACAGTTGTAGCCTGAAGTCTCTGTAGCTACCTAGATCTAGTTCAATGTAGGATGTGAAAAATACTATATTATTTAAAGTTCACATACTGTTTATGAAATGCGATTTTTTTTTTGCAGTGTGGTCATCTAATGTGATTTTTCTTTTTGGATAGGAACCTGCACTGTGAGATGGGAGAACAAGACTATGTATTGTATCGTCAGTGCCTTTGGACTTGCAATATGATTGCCTTGGAATTCCTCAGTGGTTGTGTCATCACCTCCATTTCATAAATCCACTAAAACTGTGAACAGATCTTGTTTTTTTTAAAGAATTTCTTTCTTCCAGTGAGCAAATGAGAGAGCAATTTTTGTGCTGTTACATAAACATACCATCCTTATTCCATATCTAAATCACTCCCTGTCTTAACACTTTAAAGGACTCTTTCTCAAGGTGCTAAAACCTGAAACTTGCTGCACTTCTTCAGCTTTACTTCAACTGATTTGAGTAAGACTAATTTTCACAATGTAGCTTTGTTTATTAAATTATTGAAGTTCCGGATGTGTGCATGTGTTTCTATCCAATACTAACTCCAGGAGGAAGGTGGGAGGCTAACTTGTGCCATTCCTACTCCAAAGTGACAGTGACACAGTTATTCCTGGGATCTCTCCAACTCCACCACATTGTTTCCCCTGTGTTTTCAAATCTATTGAAAATTGCTGAGTATTTGGTAAACAGCTGGATCCCATGTTATAAAAGTTCTAATAATTATAAGGAGGCAAACATACATCATAAAATGGATAACTGTGTCATACCTTATATTTTTAAGCACTTCCAGCATGACTAGCCAGCACAGCCTTTTTTGGGGAAAACATGTCTGTTAGAGGAAATGGCAATGTTTTATTACAGTGGTTCTCAACCTGCGAGTCCCTAGGTGTTTTGGCCTACAACTCCCAGAAATCCCAGCCAGTTTACCAGCTATTAGGATTTCTGGGAGTTGAAGGCCAAAACCTCTGGGGACCCGCAGGCTGAGAACCACTGCTTTATTAGAACTAATTTCTCTAGTATATAAAGCAATAGATGGCATTTAGTGATAATGGGGAATGAAGTAAACGTGAGTCAACTGTAAAGGTAAAGGTTTCCCCTGACATTAAGTCTAATTGTGTCCAACTCTAGGGGTGGTGCTCATCTCCATTTCTAAGCCGAAGAGCCGATGCTATCTGTAGACACCTCCAAGGTCATATGGCTGGCATGACTGCATGGAGTGTGGTTACCTTTCCGCAGAACTAGTACCTATTCATCTACTAACATTTGCATGTTTTAGAACTGTTAGGTTGGCAGAAGCTGGGACTAACAGTGGGAGCTCGCCCTGCTCCCTGGATTCGAATTGCCAGCCTTTCAGTCAGTAAGTTCAGCAGTTGAGCGGTTTAACCTGCTGCGCCACCAGGGGGTCCTTTCTCCTATAACCCTATACAAATAGATCTCAGCTTCAGAATGTGTTCAGAGGAGGGTGACTAAAAGTTCTGGAAACCATGTCCTATGAGAAACTGCTTTGAGAGCTGGTTATGTTTAGTTTGGAGAAAAGAAGGCTGAGAGGGAACATGATAGCTATGTTTAAACGTTTGAAAAAAATGTCACATTGAGAAGGGGGCAAACTTGTTTTTTGCTGCTATGGAGACCAGGTCAGGAAGCAATGGATTCAAACTGCAGGGGAAGGGGGAAATTCCACCTAAAATTAAGAACTTCCTGATGAGAAGAGCTGTTTGGCAATACAACCCAACAGATACCAGATATGCCACAAATACAGGCTGAGAGACTTGCCTGCAATACCTCTGGAAGTAGAAATGACCAGAGATTCCAAATACCAGCAAAAAGGAGTCCTTTCTGTAGCAACAGGGCAGGATATTGACAACAGTGGACCTTTCCAGGCATTTGGGTGGCAGTTGCACCAAGCAGGGGTCAGGTCCCTTTCTGTACTCTCCCCGTTGAGACAATTGAGTAACACCTGCTCAAATGGTGCTTGGAAGAAGTGAGCCCCCAAGTCATTCCCTCTGCGCCAACAGTGTCTCTTCCTGGCTGTCTTAGAAAATTCAGCACCATGCTCGTTCCTAACTTCCATATTCCAGGATGAGAATTGTAAAAGTTATTTGGTTTCATAACTATCCTCCAGTCATATACAAGCCCATGCTTTCATTTTGTATCCTGTACCGTAATGGTTCATATTAAATGTAAGACAGAGATACAATCTTAACTAAATACTGTTCTGAAGAGAAGAGATGTGATAAAAGATAAAACAAACGAATAAGAATGACAGAACTAAAGAAGCATTTACTTTGTTTTAAAAAGCTATCAAAGTGGTTGTGCACAAACGCTTGAAACATTATTTCTAGCCGATGTTGTATTTTGGCCTCATTTCCTACAGGCATTTTAACCAGTTACTTGGTTTTCTTTTCCCCAATATTATCAACTTTGCATTACACATTCTTGGGCATGTCTCCTGACTCACCTATGCCACAATTCTGACTAGTTATGATGCAAATCAACATAATGTGCCTGCAGATAACCGACCAGTGCTGCTGAAAACAAGTGTCACTATGCAAAGTTATATCCTAAAAATCTGAGGGTTAGGGCATATTTTGAGCGGTTTTTTTCTGGGGTAGAGCTATGCCATTCTATAGACTCTCTTCCCCATGAAAGGAATATCGGAAAAAAGAGCAATAATCACTCTATTGTGAAGTGACAGATTAATTTATACGTGCACACTAGGAAAATGCACATGATGCTATTATCTAAAGGAAATGATGCAACTGATGTGGCTACACAGGCTCAATATAAAACTTTTATTATGGACATGTTGAACACAATGATTTGTTATGAACACGTTGAGCACAATGACTTTATTATATGCAGCATCTTCAAAGCATTTCAAAACCCAATTATGTACTAAATGTAAATAGTAATTTTGCTCTTTGATTGCAGTTCAGGGTATGTTATCACCAATGTTGCCCACTGCTATCATAATTACAAACAGCATTTCTCCTGAAGCATGAAGATGACACATTAGCAACAACCATGCTGAGAAGCAAAACTATCAGGAACATCCAATTTAAAAATGCTCTAGCCATATTTTGGTGTAAAATATTTTCTAGATATTTTCTTCTTTTTACATCTATTTACAAGTATCGGATTCAGTCATACAGTGATGTCAGGACTTTTTCATATTAATTATGGGCACAATGGAAAAATATGGTTACAAAACGCAACACAAAGAACTATACCATTAAATCCAACAATCTTTTTTGCTCAGTCACCAGTCTAAAATATTGTCATTTGAAGGCCACAAGATTTTGCCCTTCATGTAGTAGTCCCACTGAACCAAATAGGGCTTGCTTCCAAATAAGCCTGCCAAGGATCAGACTATGACTCTCATGCTTAAAGCAAAATTTAGGTTTTTCCCCCTCAATTGTTCTACCTTGTTATAAACTGTTATAATCTGATAGCAATCATATCGTTCTAGATGGGTTACATTTAGAGCCCAGATTAAATTACCAATGAAAATATTCTAGATTTTGATTTTTAAATTCCATAATAATAATTCCTTTATTTCAAATCGTCATCACAGACAAATCTGATTGGCTAGATGGCAGCTATGATACTGAACTCCTTCATTACATTACCCTGACGGAGCCAGGAACAAAGAGGTAGCAGGCACAAAGAGAAGGATGCTAAAGCAACAGGAGTTGCTCCTACAAGACAAAACTACTAGTGGCAATGACCAGGATTGTTGTAAGATAAATATTCATATTGCCTTTAGGGCCATTGATTTTCATCAAACTGTCTAGTTTCTATTTAAAAAATCTGAAACTGAGAGCGTTCAGCACAACTGACCCATCTTAGGTTTACTGGCATTGAGAATGCCTTTCCGTTTTAATTCAAGACTTTGGTCAACTTCACAGATAATTCAGATTTTCATATCATTTTATCCATATAGGTTTAATGATAAAATCGCAATGAGAATACAAGTGTGAACATGATTATATCAGGAACAAAGAGAAGTAGGTGTAAATTAGAAATACACCTGAGCACATCAAACAGCAAGCAGAACAATGCTCCTGTTTTTCTTAGAGGTGTCTTGTACTCATGAAACATTAAGCAATGGCCTTTGTGTAAACATGTTTAACAAATTGCAACATCAATAAAACATTTTCTTCCCACTTTCTGAACTAAAATGCAGCCTATTCACCTATACTTCAAGGATGCCTTCCTTGTAGAAAAAGGTACACACTTTGAGCATTTTTTGTCAAACTTTTCAAGAACCCAATCTAGAAAATGAATTTTAAGATGAGATGTATGATAAAATAATTTTGTAAATTTTATATTTTTGGCATAAAATACTGCTATATTAGCAATATAATGAAGCACACTGAAAGCTCATTGATTTAATGGGAAATAACTAAGCAGGTTGGAGCTAGAAGATCTCTTAGGATTGACAAGCAGACACTCCAAGGATAAAACTATCAATTTTGCCGGTGTGTGCCTTACCCAAAAGGTGGACGCCTCGCTCTAAAATTTCTAAATGGAGACTCAAAATTGAACACAGTAGGAGAATACACATATATATCAAATAAAGGGAGCAGTTTGATTGATTATGTTCTAGTTTCGAATGCTATTTATAAGTACATAACCAAATTTGAAGTAGCAGCTGTGACAGAGTGACCATTTACCCATCATTTCCAACATGGACATCTTAAAGGACACTCACATAAGAGCTAAGCAGGTTTTAAATTCTGCAAAAAATCAATACACCTTAACCTGCTTGAAAAAATAAAATTGTACTTTCTTATAGTATAATTAATTGAGGGACATTTAATAAGAAAATGAATTCAGAAATCTATTCATTTTCTCTAGACTTAAATGGGGAAAAGCAACCTGGAATGTCAAGCAAAATCAGATTTTTGAAAAATTAGAAACAGACAACAATTTGAAGGAATGCATATATCAATGACAAGCAGAACATTTTTTACACATGACATGATTACCAAAAGTAAACATAAGTAGTAAAAAAAAGACTAGGAAAAAATACATAATTTTCCCAGTTCTTTTCATAACAATTTTGAATATACTCTTCTTTTTTGGCTTTAAATTACTGTAAAAAAACCCTATTAGGTTAACTGTATATTAGCACACTAATATGTTAAATACCACATAACGAAGGTAGCTGAAATGGTTTTAGCCCAACATCAGACTTCCAGCCAAAGTGATGTTTCAAACTGAGCTGATTGTAACATTAAAGATTTAGGGCTTCCGATATGCAACAGCACATTCTAATAGCTTTAGGACCAATGTAGAAAAAAACTAGTAAAAATGAAGTAAACCTTCACAATATATTAGTTGCCTCATTATATCTGTTATTACATACTTCTGTTTGTGGGATCCAAAGTTAAGCACACAGCATTTTGTGGACATGCTCAGCCTTTCCCCTTTGAATTCAGTTGGGAGCCCACTTATCCCATGCCTTCCACTTGAACAAAGGCAAGAACTTTCTAACCACATATAACCTTCTGTCTGTCTACAACTTGTGATTTGAATGCAGAATGAAATGTAGAGTAGGCTGTTTTTCTGTTTGAGGACAATATTTGAAAAGCAACAGACATAAATTTACAATTCAAGTGTGAACAGCAGACATGAACTTTTACATTCACCCTTCTTAAGATCTTGGTCGATTTCACCTCACCCTGTAGTATAACTCATGAATAAGAAGTGTGGTTTTTCACCAACAACGAGCGAGTGGTGGTGAAAATCCTGAAGTGAAGAAAAAGAAGATAAAGCGGGAGGTGAAGATTTTGGAGAACCTGCGCGGCGGAACCAACATCATTAAGCTGGTTGACACCGTCAGGGATCCCGTGGAATCAAGACGATTACCAGCTCGTTCGGAAGCTCGGTCGGGGGAAATATAGCGAAGTCTTTGAGGCTATCAACATCACCAACAACGAGCGAGTGGTGGTGAAAATCCTGAAGACTCAGAAAAATGGATAAACAACCGCCATTAAATAAATACACGGTGTTACCCTCTATCACCCTGCAGCATGGAGAGCTTAGCTTAACTATCACCTCAGAAGTTACTCCGGACGCATCAGAAGGAACCTCTAACATGGCACCACAACCAGAAACTGTCAGTGACCTTGCGATTCAGCAGAAAGTCCTTCATGAATCTCAGAATGCAATGGCCAATGAATTGCAACTTTTAAAGACTGAGCAGACCGCAAATAAAGAACAGAATGCGTCAGCCCTTGCTGCAATAGAGCAACGAATGGCCAAGACGGAAAGGATGTGTAAAGAAATGAAAGATTGGTTGAAGAAATAAACCCCACTAACATACAAAAAAAAAAAAGAAGTGTGGTTTTGAAAACACAGAGAAATACTGAGGTATGTGGAAACTACCGAGTAAAGTTAATCCTCTGTGATACTGATTCACAGGATCTGTTTGGAACCAAGGCCACCAAGACGGGAGGCAAGAGACATGCCCAACAAATGGAGACTGGAAACACCATTTTGTTAAGCCTTGTCATGTTCAGTAGTGTAAAATACAAGCACAGTCGAGAAAATAATGTATCCACACAAGAACAGCAGCCTATCATAGCACATCTAGGGTGGGAAGATTGCGAAACTCAAATAAAAGTTTGCTTCAAAGCAGAATCCAAAATGGCTCAGATTTAATTTTGACACAACTCTGAGCAAACTCAGTGCTACTACACGGATCCTTCACCGTGCCATTCCATCGCAGGAAAGTGAAGAGCAACTGGCTCCCATTGTACTCGTGCACTGCGGCGAACCTTACACATTACAGTCAGCACATGGAACTGCCTTCATGCAAAGACTAATTCAAGCACCTTCCACGTGTTCCCTTCACCCAAGGAGTCATTCCCAGAGCTCTAACCAAAAGATTACTGTGCAATTTGAACCTTCATTTGCCAATGCAAAAATTAGCCTAACAAAATAACTAAATGGCCATTTTTGGATCTTGCTCCTTTAAATGAAGTTCCACTTATATACATGACTTAAGTACTAATCCAAACACACATTATGTGGTTGCTTCTGTGCCACTAGTTCTTAATGGCCAGAGTACTTTTTTATATGGGGGGAGGGGGAGATTACAAAAATGGGTGTGTAAGGTACAATTGTTCCCTTTCATTTAAAAAAAACCTAGCCTATAAAAATCTGCATGTGCAAAATTTACTCCGATAACAAGGCTATGTTGTACTAAGATATTCAGTATAATTATTTAATTTAAATATTTTAAGAAAAAGAGACTTGGAACAATTATCTTGCTCAGATTATTTTTCCTGATTATATTATTATTATTATATACATACATTAGTCTCAGAAAAGACTAAACCACTGTTCACTGCTCACAAACTGGGGGGAAATCTATCTTACTTCATGAACCCAAGTCACAGCAAAGTTTAATCACAATTGTGATTCTTACCTGTCAGCTCTCCCTCATTGAAATAAGATCCCAATCTCTAGGTAGGTTTGGGGATCTGAATAATTTTACTCTGTTTCCTCCTCTATCCCACCCAGTTTCCAGCTAAAAGGGTATATTCTTGAATATGACTTCCAGGATAATGGTTGTGAAGCAACTTTGAAACTCACATGATCATGGATCAGAATGAACTATTAACCTCAAGGCCTCTTGGGCTGAAAAATCTGGTGGCATCCCATACGTGTCTTTTTCCTTTTTACAGTTAGTGTTTTTGGGTTTCATAAAACAATTTTTTAAAAATTAAAATTAAAACTCTCCTACACACACTTAACTTTGAAATTTGTAAACACGGGATAAACAGGAAGTATTTCCACAGAAGAATAGCCTTGGTTAACTGTAGACACGGCAGAAACACAGGAAAACACTGCTTCTATTTCTCATACAGCAGGTCACTTTAATGGAAACGTTAATCGCTATCCGATTCTTCCTTGAATTTCGCTCTGATAGCTTGGCCATTCTGAAGAGGCATTTCTTCATAATCACTCCTGTTTGGAAACATGTTTATATGAGAACAGTGAAACGTAAGAAGCAACTTAAGAAGTATGACCCAAATTCTCTTTGGTGGTTAATAATGTATAATCTTGTGTTACGCGTTTATGACTGTTACATATTTATGTTCGCTATACATAAACCCCGTGTGGTGTATAGTCATTTCAGCATTAGACTACAACCCTGAGAGCTGGGTTTTGAATACCCAGTCAGCCACTGGGTGACCTTGGGCTTTCCTCGATTAGCCTTAGAGCAGTGGCTCTCAATCTGTGGGTCCCCAGGTGTTTTGGCCTACAACTCCCAGAAATCCCAGCCAGTTTACCAGCTGTTAGGATTTCTGGGAGTTGAAGGCCAAAACATCTGGGGACCCACAGATTGAGAACCACTGTCTTAGAGGAAAACAAAGGCAAATTCTCTCTGAACAAATCTTGCCACCCCCCCCCCCCAAATGATAGTACCTAGGGTCACTATAAATTAGAAAACAGCTCATGCACATACACAAAAGGGACTGTGAGCGTCCCCATTCTCCAGGTACTGAGCAGCAGGTACCCATCAATCAAGAAGTGGCTTAGGGACAGTCCCCAAAACACACCATGCACAATCTCTAGCACAAGGGGGAACTACAAATACCAGCCCTTAATAACAGTATTTCTCTTAACAATCATACTTTCATCATTCACAAGTGATCTCTCAGATATTCAGAACTTGTCCCAGAATGTGATCCTAAATCATTGTAATAATCTAGCACAAAATGATCTAAAGTAAAGAACCTCCAGACTTATGTATAATTTGTGCTGCCCAGGACTCACCAAGGGACGTGAGTGTAGCAGGACTACTAGGAAAAGTGTGAGGAAACACCAACAAATAATGAAATATATACATTGATGTCAAATGCATCAGAAAAGGGAAGGTATCCAAAACATGAGAATCAATAAAATGGAGGATGAACAGAAAGGGTTAAGTCTCAAAATGTGTATAGGCTAGTCATGAATTCAATAAGAGTGTCAATGTAATTAAAAGTAGAAGAGTGGATATATAATTATATTTTAAGGGAGCAGAAAGTAAGAAGGAAAGATGTTAAAAAGTAATGTGAAAAATAATAGTCTCAGCTATTGTAGAATGTACACCGTAAGTAAGAAAAGACAGTGTAAATGGATTTTTTTTAAAAAAGGAAGATATTAGAAATGAAAAGGTTCCTTTTAGAAACCAGCTATTTTGTTCTAATGAGGTAGACACGAAGGAATACAAAATGACGTAACAGAAATGCAAGCCTGCAATTAGGAAGGGAAAATGGGTTTTTGAAGACCACAGCTCCTCGACTCCTTAATCCATCACTCCTTAATTGCATTAAGATCAGGAATTAAAAAGTCCTTAAATAAATTACGAGCAGGAAGTGAAGGAGGAAGGCAGTAAGACAGTTTGATGGCAATGGAATGAGAGGGGTAGTAAACAAGATTACAAAGGATAAATGAATTCTTTGCATCTCTCTTCGGAAAATATATGGCAGATGCTCAAATCATTTTGAGAGGAGAGGACAAGGCATTAATGAAAATTGTGGTGACAAGAAAACGGTGGTGACAAGACAGGACGTTTTAGATCTTCATGACAAATTAGAAACAGAAATCATCCGGCTCCAGGTGGCATCAACCCAAGAAGCGGAAGAAGTTAAATGTAGAATTGCAGAAATTAAAATACGCAACATGTTCTTTAAAAGGTCTCTGCATCAGTGGACTGGAGAGTGGCCACAATGATTCTACCTTTTAAAAGGTCCTGGAGGTGGATTATGTAAAACCAATTTGAAAAGGGGAACTGGGGAGAGCTGAGAAATTACATGGCAGTTAATTTAATGCATGTTCAGGTAAACTGGTGGTGAATGCAATAAAATACTAAATACTCAAGCATATAGGAGAGTAAGATCTTCTGCAAAAGGAACACCATGAATTCTGTATAGTCTTGTTTTACTAAACTTAAAAATAGTATGGACAATATAAATAAACATGTGGACAAGAATAATCGAGTGAACGCTATTTACTTGGATGGCCAAAAGGCTTTTGACAAAGTCCCTCATCAAATGTAGTTGGCCTAGGAAAGCAGGAGAGGGCTTCTTATGGGTCAGAAACTGGATAAAGAACAAAAGTAAGAATGTTCACAATGGAGGAAGAAGAGCAGAGGAGTCCCTTAGGGATGGCTGGGAACTGTGATTTTGAATGTGTTCATAAATGACTTAGGACCCATCCAAACTGACCATTTAATGGCCAAACAACAACGAATTGCCACAAAAATGTCAACAAAAGTCTTTAATATGCATCAGTGCCCTGTAGTTTGGGTGTAATCATCATACAGGCCTCAAACTGGTTTCAAGATTTCCTAATGTAATAATCTGCACTGCAAAACCACGTTCTTCAGCACTATAAACTGCCTATATAGATAGGGCCTTTAATTAAGATTATGCAGGGAAATGGCCAAGTTTTCTAATGACACTAAATAATTTAGAGTAGAATCAGAGAGTGAAGAGCTCCCAAAGGACCTCTTCAAACTGAAGGAATGGACATCTCAATGGCAAATCAGATTCAGATTCAGGCAAATTTAAAAGATGTATAATGAAACAAAAATTGATGTTTCTCCCACAAGTGAGTAAGATCTAAGCAGTTACTGACTCACAAGAAAAGGAGTCTTGTGTTGTTGAACACTGTATGAACCAGACACACTTTTAGTCTGATCCGGTATAGTTTTTCTGGTGTTCTTGTGACATGAGAGGAAAATGAGATCACAGATGAGCCAATATATCTCAACAGTAAAAATGATAATAGAATCATGGAGTTGGAAAAGACTTCATAGGCCATCCAATCCAGCCCCCTGCCAAGAAGCAGGAAAATCACATTCAAAGCACCCCTGACAGATGGCCATCCAGTCAGAAGCAGGACTAAAATGGGGAGACACATTCTCTCTTCAGTCTCCTTCACAAAGGTTGTTTGAAACATAAAATGAGATGCAGACCACATGTCTCTGATTTCCACCATGTGATGTGATTTTAAAAATATAATAAACTAAACTGACGCTATCTCACCCTTACCACAACCACCATTTTCTCAATCTTAATTTCGAAAATTAGCCATAGTAGTCCCCTGGTGTTTCTAACCAGCAGAAAATTTACAATGTGGAAACAATTCAACATCCTTGCTTGTGGGTTTCTTTCTCTTAAATATCAGTGAAAGTATTGTTAATACTTACCCATAAATCACATCATCATCTGAATCATTCAGCATAGAAAAAGCAGGATTGTCTTTCAACTGAGACTCTGAAAGAGATTGCAGGGCGGAGTCCATTTTTAAAGATATGACATTCCTCATTGGGGTGAAAATCCATAAAGTATATCAAATACTTTTAAATATATTCCTCTTCTTCATCTGTCCCATTTAGTGAACACCCCAAACCCTGCTTATTGCAATTTTTCCTCCCCTTATATAGCTTATTATTAGAGCTATATACAAGTAAAATATGAACAAATTCCTGAAATAAAAACCAAACACTTTGCTATTAACTCCTTCATAAATCTATGTGCTAACTTCCAACCTTTAAATTGCCCTTGACTTCCATGCAAAAGGGCCTTTTCAGTGGCTATGGAAGTTCCTTCTCCCAAAGGCAAGGCCAAGACATTATTAGTTATTTTTCCGCAAACAGGTAAGACCCTTTTTATATTTCTAAAGTAGTTACTTTTTAATCTAACTAAAATGTTACTCAGCACATCATTAATTTTGTTCCAATCATTACAAGATTTTTAAAATGTTAATTAACAAAATATTGTTAGAAAAAACAATAAAATCAATCCAGATAGCTGTGTACAAATGTTCTAATTTGGTATTTCCAAGCCCTAACTCCAATACATTTTAGTACATGAGGAAACATGTACAGACCATATGCCAAAAAGTTAGGTAATCATGAAGCTAATTTTCCACACACTGATATTTTGGTGTCCTTGGGCCAGTGTAGACCTAAGAAAAGCCTCTTTTTGTTTGTTTGTTTGACTATGGGATCAATTTTTGGTTCATAACCTGTTAGAAAAAGGCTTCCTCTGGAATTGAAACTGAGAGAGGGGGCACTGAAAGAGCCTTGAGGGGCTGCATGTAGGCTGACGGTCACAATTTTTAAATTACTGTCTTATGTGTTTAATGTCTGAAGTTCAAAAAACGGGGAAAGCATGTTGCTGCATTCTTCAGTTTACAAATAGATAGGCAATAAAAGAAATGATGTCAGAATGGAAGACCACCCTTCCAAGGTATTTCCAATTTTGCTATATGGAAAAGCATCCAGTAAGGGGGGTGGGGGTGGAATGGTGGAATACTTCCCACAATGGCATACTATTTTTCACAACTGAACAGAACTTGGCAAGAAAAAAAGAATCAAGTTGAGCTTACCATACAGGGCATTTTTTGATGGAGAATACACAAAGGCTAAAGTGTATAGATAGAAGTTCAGTAGGCCATAAAAGGATAAGAATTCTGCAGGTAATAATAGTCAAGGATATAACAGTATGTTTCACCTTTGACCCTTTACCAATCATATTATATTTTCCAAGCTTAAAAGTTACAACATTACTCTGGATACTGTTTGGGCCTACTTGGAAAAGTAGTCCTCTTTCTGAATATTATGGTATATCCACTGTCTACCTTGCAAATGAAGATTACATTTACCTAACCTACACAAACATATGAACCCACCTGATAACAAAGATCTATGGAGAAGGTTTCCATGCCTTTCTTTCCCTCACTATCTGAGCTGTCTAAAGTTGCGATAGGAGGAGGAGGTCTTTTCACTGCCTGCCCCGTGGCATCAGAAGCCCCTTCCTTAACAAGCCGGCTTCCTGAAGGATTTCAATTCATAACATACTGAGATCACTGTCCCAGTTTCAACTTCTTTGACATAACACTTCTTATTAGTCTCTTGTTTGCTTTAAAGAATCTATATTATGTCGTAATCCACAGTATCTATTACAACAACTTGAATTGACATTTTACTGATGTGTGAACAGAGGGAAAAAATACAAACTCTAGGGAAAACTGACTATGGGATTTCTAAATTTAAAATGCAGACTCTCGTGCAAAATTCCTCATCTTGTGCCCCCACACACACACAGCTTGATTAAAGTAATACTATATCACAGTCAAAGGATATAATTATGATAATGAGTTGAGAGTTCAACAAAGTTGTCCTGTAGAACTTGTGCTCCAAAACGCAAATATAGTATAGCAATGCTGTAAAGAGCAAGAAAAAGGGACAAGAAATAAAGGATCACGCTATACTTCATAACTATTTTTCAAATCAAACACATTTCAGAAAAAAATATTAAAGTTCTGTGTTACACACTATTTTGCTTCCTGATTTGCATTTGTAAATCACTCAAGGGCATTTGCTCGTTGGGTGGTATATAACTTTAAACAATATTGGTTGCTGTGAGTTTTCTGGGCTGTATGGCCTCTAACAGAATACCTGTAAAATATGTTTCTCTTGCCACAAACGTGTCATTATCATGGCTTGCAACTTAGGATTTGGTACAGCATCTATATTATTTTTGTATTCTGAAATGAAAACCACACATGTGTGGCTCTACTTTCAATTACCACCTTCTTTCCAGTAATCCAGATACTACTGGGCGTGAGACCTTTGAGGTCTAATTTAATACTTGACATACTTCCCCTCTCATACCTTCTGAAGAAAAGCTGTGAACATCATAACCTTAAGGGTGTCTGTTTTTTTGCCCATTTTGATTGCCCTAAATAACGGTCCATCTCCAAATTGGTCTAACAAAGGTCTATTGTCAAATTATTGACATCATTTAGAATCTTTCATCCTTGAATTCAGCTTGCTGAAACTGTAGTATCTTACCTAAAGACAAGCACAACAAATGTCAGTGCAGTCAAGAATTTCAACCTGAGATCTGAGGAAAAGGAAGAGAGAGAGAAAAAGAAGTTATCTGAATGTGACACTATGAGTGGGTAGATCTTGATTTCTCCAATGCTGCAAACTGAAGTAAAGTGACTATTTGTTGCGTGTCACTGCAGATTTTCCACACTTGGGCTGTGTGCAAAATCAGTAATGTTGCTACTTTCATTAAAAAAATAAAAGTTGCACAACAGAAATGTTGCACAGCAAAATGTTATACAAAATCAGCAATGTTGTAACAAAATAATGTGCTAAAAATTTAGTTGGTCCAAATTTCCTTTCCTTCTACATAACATTTGATTCACTTAGCTTTCCATCAGCAGTGATGATTTCGAACACTGCGTTATGTTGCTTGTACCGGAGTATGATGTGCAATTCAGTTCTGCATCTTATCGACTTCCACAAAGTACAAGGAGAACTATGATGTAATTTTCTGTTCATAGTATATATAAAAAGACTGTAGTATAGACTTTGCCTGGAAATTTGAACAGATTCTCATATTCTTGTGCAGATCTCAAAAATTGTGCAGTTCTCAAAAACTACACAGTTGTGCCAGGAATGTGCTGTTTCTTCCCACTCAAATCCTACAAGATTTGAAATTCCATCTGGAAATTGAAAAACTTTGTTCCATCCCCAAGTGAGTGAACAATCTGTCAGGACAACTCCACAAAAGTAGTAACAGGCACAAAACTGAGCTTACCAACATAGGGCAGGTTACGAAGTTCTGAGCAGGCTCTGATGACCAGGAACAAAAGGTACAAAATGTACACAATTGCTACCACAAGGAAGAAGATTTTCATTCCCTGAAACAAAGACATTATACTAATATTACCCTGATGGCACTGCACTTTGTCCCAATTCCTACCTTTTTACACTTGACACTGAGGCCACCATTTCTAGAGGCAGTTTCATCTGCTTTCAGAAATTCTGTAATGCACAATCAGGAAGAAGAAAGCCTAATGTTCTACATCAGCTTTCCTTGACCTTGTGTCCTCCTCCAGGAGTACTAGGGTCCAAGCTCCATTATTCCCAGGATCCAGTGACTTGGTATATGCTCACTGCCAGAGTGCATCCAGAACACTGTGCTCCCTCATGAAGAGAAGATAACATTTAGAACTGAAACAGCTCTTCAGCATTGCTGTCAGTTGCAATGAAACAAATCAGTGAACACAGATTGAGTAACATCCATTATTATTTATTATTACTTTTGGAATGTACACAAGACACACATACTTCAATATGCAAACAATACCACACAGAGATAGATTAGTCCTAGTTTACAAGAAGAAAACTATATTGCTCTCAAGAAAACTTGTTAGACAAGCAAATTATATTCGACCTCTCCTGGATCGAAGCAGGGATGTATCCAAAATGGAGATAACAGCTTGGATTCAAATGTGTGTACACGCAGAAACCAGCTCATGAAATGGGATTCTCTTAACTCACGTCCTAACGTGGCTCACCTTCCAAAATTCCACACATGGCATGGTTCCATTCCACATGATGTGGCTATGAATTCAAGTCATTTTATGTACATGCTTTATACTTAATACCAGTCTTCTTAATGAAGAGTGTCAGCTAGACCCAGAATAAGGAGCTCCCTCTGATGTTCCTTTGAGAGGCAGTCTTGGTTCGCAGACAGTTACCTTGTTTTTAAACTGTGGCATGTCTTCCTACATAGAAGTCATGAACAGTAACATCTTCAGTGCTGTTTATATCTGTTAGGTTTCATCCCTGACTGCACAAGTCTCCAGTCCTCAATGAGTAGTTAGACTAGATAGAATTAGAGTGAGAGATTCCTTCCCCACATTCCTATGCGTGCTTATCCCAGAAGGGGCTCGGTCTTTCCTTCTTCTCTTGCCACTATCTCTTCCCCACCTTTGAAGATGTAGCAATGTGATTGTGGGGGATGAGGTAACTTCCTCTTTAAAGGTATTTTTATTGGTCACATGGTCATTCTCCATTTTTGGCCTTCCTTCTTCTGCCCTTTGTATTCCTTTGAATGAGGAGGCATTTTTGTCTCTCTCCAGGCAAAATGTAGCTGCGTTGATACTTTTGTTATTTTTATTCTTTTACCATCTTTAGAAGATAGCTTGGTAAGCTAGTTAGCTCCAAGACTCTTTTCTATCTAGAATGGATTTATTTTTACTTCAATAAATATATATTTTTGGAACCTAAAGTTGTGACTCTGCAATCCATCCTCTGGAATGAAGGCTTATCCTGGCTCACCACACGTACATTTCTGCTGGTTATGACCTGTACTTCTGGCACTCTGCTATATTTTTGCGATAAGTCCTTGCAGGACCAAGTGTATGTGTGTAAAGAAAAACCTTATGAGTGGTAATTATCTTGTTCAGCTGGGAAAGAAGGTCAACCGGCTAGCTTGGGTGTTATATCTGACTGAGTTTCTTTGAATACATTCTGGTGGAGTTCTGGAGTTCCAGCAGGAGATGCTGAAGGAGATATCCTGGAGAGCCTTTTCTCTGAGGAGACCTATGTACAAAGGCTTGGCTCTTGGGAGCAGTTTGGAGAAGCTACTCTGGGGAGACTATGGTGAAATAGCTATTTACTTCAGATTTATTTTTGATCTCTCATTTGCTGTAAATATGAAGATGCCTTATTTTATGTTCCTTACAAAGACTGTGTAAGTTTGTTGCACTGCTTATTTGTGTATGCAACATTGCCAGTTTATGTTTCAACTCTGCAAAGTAAAGAGTAAAGATTTTTCTATTCATTTTTACTTTGGACTATGAGTCTTTTGCGTTTGGACTTTGGGCGCTGGGACACTGGGCAAGACAAGTCACTGCATCACCCCAAGTGAGGGGTTTTTTTTTATCTTAACAGCTCTGATTCCCAACAATATCTATAAACAATAATCCACTCTGAGCTACCAACATGATAGACTTCTAAAAATAAGTATTTCCAGTATTCAAATATCTTGTCTTACATTGTTACCTATGTTTTTTCTCCTACTCTTTCATTTCTGTTAATATCATTATTCTCTGCACTACATTTTATTTCACAGCATTGTTATGATGTTTTCATTTTATCTCAAAATGGCATTTGAGATTAACCGTATGACAAATACATACATCTGGCAAGAGCAGGTAAACCAAGGAACTTTTTTAAAATCAGCAATTTGTCCTTTTTGAACTTATGAGCCTCCTGACTACTACAGAAATCTGCATCAATCAAGTGCAATCAGAGCGATCTGACACACTGTAATCAAATCAAGTTTCCAATCTTGAAATCATATGAAGTGGGTCTAAAAGTTACTCCAGGAGTCTGTCTTTTCTTGAAATTGAAATATGAGCACAATACATTGAAATGTTTTGCAACAAGGACACTGGCAAAACAGAAGGCTTCACATTATTAGCATCTACTGTGTTAAATTCAAAATATAACTTCATACTCACTTACTTTAAAGTTATTTGTGTCAATCCCATACTGGTAAGTTGGATCATGTAGTTCATGGACACTAAGAAACAACAAAACAACAAAGTCATGAATATACAGATTTGCATGGCGTGTCAAAGCTTGTGATAAATGAACAGATGCAAACTTTTTAACACATTTGATCTTTTCTTCCCCATGGCAATTTAAATCCTCATTCTAAATAAAGATCTACATGCAGTCTCCAAGTTACAAACAAGATAGGTTCTGTATGTTTGTTCTTACGTTGAATTTGTATGTAAGGTGGAACGGGTACATTTCTTAAGTGTAACTCCAGCCATATTCTCTCTCACACACACATATATACATACATACTGTACATAAATATACATACATACAGATAGACACATATGCCTATATACATACATACATACATATATAAGATTTTGATAGCATAGGAAAGGGCTAACATTCCTGTGGTGTTTGTTTTGTGCCCCTGTTCAGAAGATTTCTCCTCACTTTCGGTCTCTGTGATAACTGAATTTTTACAAATTGGCTAGTTCTGGAAACAAGGATTCATGATAAAGCTTCAGTGGAGAAACCTTTTCCCCATGATAATGCTTTCAGGAGTAAATTTCTCTTGCAAAGGGTAGATTTCTCCCACTTCCTGTTGTCTCACCCCTGAACTTAACTATGAATCATTTGTAACTCGGGGACTGCCTGTATTTTCTAGAAAAAGGAAATAAAAGGTCGATTCCACTTTCAGTATGTAACAAATCTGAGTACATGGCCAAATACAATGGTCATGCTGACAAGGTGATCCTGGGAATATAAGTCCAGAAATGTGTTTTTTTTAAAAGAGCTTTTTGCAAACATAGAGCATGTCGGTAACACATTCATAGAGTAAATATGCAATATAAATAAGGAAGAACTACTTTGAATTAGTGAATAACCCATGAAAAAACCCATCCTTTTCTGTAATAGCAGAGACTATGTGTTATAGGGAAATAAAGTCAAAGAAGATTGCAAAGTGCTTCATAAAAAACAGGGCTGTGCCTCTCATCAGTTCTTGCTAGGACAGCCAGTGGTGAGAAATGATGAGAACTGCATACCAACAAAAAGGGAAGGACTGCATGGCCCCCATTGTTACATAAAATGATTGTTTTCCTTGTTGAGGCTAATTAGTAAACAGAAGGAAACAGGGACATTACTTACGTCTGCCATATTCCTAACATAACAGAAGCCAACCACAGAAGACCAACAATAAGGAATTTGGGAAAATAGAATGTTACGCACTTCCTTTCCCCCTAAATAAAAAAAATACAAATTAATATTAAATTTGCTTCATGGACCTCAATGAAGGTTCAATATGAAAATGTACCACACTTAAGAAAAATGAACTTTATTCATTAAAAAGAAAGAGATCTCTCACTACTCAGGAAATGGTTTTCAAACTTTGAGAGAGACAAAAGAGCATCATGAAGAGCTGAATTAGGCCTACAGTCCAAGCTTACATTGCTGCTCTGCCATCATTATTTGATAAGCTACTTATTGGGAACTTTTGGCTCTAATGTCAATTGAGTTGGAAATCTGGTCTGAATTATAGCCCAAAGTTTGAAAAAACGATCCTAAAGGTCGAGTTTATTTTGGGAAATTTTAATTAAAAGCAGCTTTATTGCTAGGGCCACCAGCTTCCACTGACACTCCCATGTCTAGCCTAATGTATTTGACAAAGATTATGGGTGAAACAGAAGCCAACCCAAAAAAGGGAGATGTTTCAATATCAGTGAGGTGGCAAATGTATTCTCAGATTCAGTTTGAATTTTAAAGGGGTAATCCAAAGTGCTAAATCCATCCTAAAAATATTTGCTGTTAATTTGTTCAGTCGCTTCCGACTCTTCGTGACCTCATGGACCATCCCACGCCAGAGCTCCCTGTTGGCCATCACCTAAAAATATAATGTGTTTCAAAATGATGGACCCACTTTCAAAGTAGGTCCATTTCACACCTTTAAAGCACAGACTAAAACCTACACTGGACTATGCTTCTCATCCCAAATGTGACAAGCCTCTGCTTCCACTCACTACATCCATTTCCTTTCTGGGGGGAAAAGGGACAATTTATTTACTACTGTATTATATTCTCACCCCTGGGGGGGGCGGGATGGGACCTCAAGGCAGCTTACATCATATTAATGCCAAAGATTGAATGCCAACATACAATAAAACAAAGATCATAATAACTAATTACTACATATAACTATGACTTAAAATCATTAAAGCCATTGAACATAAGACATAAACAAAATGTATACATTCAGATAAAGCATTAAAGTTATCCTAGTATAAATATTAAAATCACATTATCCAAAAATTGTACACCATAGCCATTCTGATTAAAATATATGTTGCAAATTAAAGTAGCCTTGTATTCAAGAAGAGAGACCACAAGTAAACATCACTTATTTATTTAGAGTGCCCCCCCCCCTCCGGATATATTCTCAATAGATCTTAACCATGTTTTAAATATTAATATCAAATGAAGAGGTCAAGGACAGCCTTTAGGTGGTAGTGAAATATTTTCCTTTCCTCACCTGCACTCTGATACCATGGTAAACACAGAGCCAGAAAAGCAGCAAAGCACACAGGAACAGTGACTGGAAGAGGTCATCTAGCATTCCAGGAAACCAGCTACTGATTAGGAATGAGAGAGGGAAAAAGGGATCTGCAAAACAACAGAAGCAAGAAGACTACAAGTCACCATTTCAACTGCAACTCATATGTAGTTGTTATTATCCTCACAGTTCAGGATCAAGAATCCAATGGGTAATAAGCAGCATTTAACTGCTTATTTAATATGCCCATGACTAGGGATTCCCATTAATAATGTTCCCAAAGGGCATTCAGGGATAGGCACGCACGCACACAACACACACACAGAATCTAGAGTTAAACAAATGCAACAGCAAAAGAAACCAATTACCCCACTATCATAGTAGTTCTAGCCTCCCAAAATGGTCTATCAATTCCTCTTTCTCTTCAAAAGTGAGCAAAGACCATAATGCTTATAAGACCAGAGAAAACAAAGACCCCTTGCGTAACCAGGAACTTGAGATAACCATACAGGGAAAGAGTAATGGGGCAAAAAGATAGAGTATGGAGGACAACTTACATCTGATGTTCCTGATTATCTGTTAGACTACTCTACAATGTAACACTCGAATAGTCTTTTTTCTATCTAGCAGTGAGATTAGTCTGAAGTCAAACCAGCTAGCCCATGACAAAAATTTGGCAGAGTCTCTCAGTGGCTTCCCAGAGTAGCCTATTAGCCCATTATCAGATAGGCAGACATAGTTACAGCCTGATATATTGACTGTGTTATCTGGCTGAGTGTCATTAACTTCTGTCAAGATGACTCTGATTAATGGTGATCCTAATCAGTGCAAGGCTTCCAAGTCACCTGTTATAAACTGGTCTGCTCAGGTCTCACAAACTCAGGGCTATGGCTTCCCTGGTTGAGTCTACTCACTTGAAACACAGCCTCCCTTTTTTCCTACTGCCTCCTACCTTTCCAAGCATTGGTGTCTTTTCTAATGAGTCATATGATGTCACATGGTCTCAAGTTGGATGTTGTTTTTATTTATTCCTGCTTTTTACATGATTGATTTGTTATGTTTGCAATAAGGGGTATAGCTACAGGAAGGGAGCAAATTGAGGACACTGCCCCCAAAAATAATTCTTCCCCCATGAAATTTTCCTCCTTCACCAAATGTTTATCATTTCATAGAGTGAAATAATGAAAATAGTTTACAGATATAATTATTTGCTGTGTTTGCAATAATTTTATAATTCTGCATGTCCCCTTTCTTTGGAAAGTAAAGGCAAAGGTTTCCCCTGACATTAAGTCTCATCATGTCCAACTCTGCAGGGTGATGCTCATCTCCATTTCTAAGCCGAAGAGCCGCCGCTATCCGTAGACACCTAGATCATGTGGTCGGCATGACTGCATGGAGCACTGTTACATTTTCACTGAAGTGGTACCTATTGATCAACTGCTAGGTTGACAGAAGCTGGGGCTAACATTGTGAGCTTCCCCCGTCCTGTGAACTGGCAACCTTCTGGTCGGCAAGTTCTGCAGCTGAACAGTTTAATCTGCTGCGCCCCTTTCTTTGGATACCTAAACTATAATACTAAATGCTGTGTGTGATATGCTGTGACCAGAAGTGGGGTAATATAACGAGCCATGGAATACAGAGGTCTTACTGTTTTGACCCCTTTACCCATCTCACAGAGATAATTAAGATGTTTTATAAGGGATAGTCCCAGAGACCCATCATGGTGCAATTCATATAAATACCATTATAAAGCAACAGCAGAGGGAGAAGGATGGACATCCACTTTTGTTCAATTCCCCAATCACGCATAGAGAACTTTCGCAGCGAGTGTGCAAAGAGACACTGCAAAGGAACACAAGAGAAACCATCAGTGTCCACACCATGCTCATTTCTTTCCAGGAATATAGAGGAGGTGAAGTACAGCAAGGGCTCTATCAAAAAGCAAAGTCAGCAAAGATTTATTGTACTCCAGAGAAAGAGTACATGATAGTGAATTAGAGATCTGGCATAACAAATGTACTGCTCTTTTGTGGAACCACATATTGCCCTCTGAATATCAAAGACAATATGTGACACGTGAAACAGTCCCAAAGAAAGACAACAAGACAGAAAGCAGTCCAAGACATATTTGCTGATCAAAAGCTTCGAGGGCTTACTTTTTTGGCCTATGGCCACAATGACTCAGGAACATCAGTATTAAAAGGTAATCTCTCCCATTTCAAGTTTTGCTCTTTCTTCTATCTGTATTGCACTTAATTTGAGCCAGGGATTCTCATTTTTCTTCATGACTTATCACAATGTTTGAAATTATTCCATAACTATTACTTGGCACAGTGTTTAGAAATAGCTTGATGTTTATGCACAGCACTGCTCATTGTTTTCCATTTCACTTTGCTTTTGCCCTTTACTTTTATTCTGAGAGACAGACAGACAGATAGACAGACCGACCCTTGGATAATATAGAGAATATGTCTAAATGCCTCTAAATGCCTTTAAAAGAAATAACTATAATCAGTCACTTGTAATAATGCATTATTTTTAAACGTAACTGTGTTACACCTTCATTGTGCCAAAAGGTAACTAGCTACTGATACTATTGCTTGTGACTTGTAATATCCAAGTTATACTCACAATGTTCTATATGTCATTATGGCCATTTTGATTGCTCACCAGCCTCACTCTTGTACTTTTATTTAACTTTTAATTTCGTAAATAATAATAACAACAACTTTATTTATATCCTGTCCCATCTCCCCAAGGGGAAGAAACAAAATGGCAAATAAATGTTATAAAATCATCTAAATAAATTTTGTTAAGATTCTGAAGGGCAATTCAAGTGCTCTAAACAAAGCAAAACAAAAAAAAGCAAATAAAAACACATATAGCTGGATCTGTCTTATAGAGGGCACACTTTCAAACACTGGTATTTATTAGTTACAGGAGAGCAAAGTTTGCTTGCCATATTTCACAGAATTCTTCCGACCCATGAACTCCCTACCCTTCACAGCACCCACAAAACTTTATATTAAAATAATCTAGGGAGTCAACACTCACTGTGACTATGAAAGTAAGGACGACGAAGACAAATCGAAACCAGATTTCCATCTGTGAGAAGGATGGGTTATAGGTTTTCCACTGAAATTATAAAAAAAACCCAAGCATGTTAGCATATGTGCACACATATAAAGCCCTCTAGGAATGCAGATGGCCACAAAAAAGTGTTGTCAAAGGCTTTCGTAGCCAGAATCATTGGGTTACTGTGGCTTTTCTGGGCTACATGGCCATGTTCCAGAAAGATTCTCTACTGAGCAGGACAGAGCATCTGATGAACCAACCTGGACACAGCATATTATTTGAGAACACAGAAATGCTGGACCACTCTAAAAACCACAATGTCCACAGAGAAACCACTGAAATCCACAAACATGTGGACAATTTCAACGGAAAGGAGGAAACCATGAAAATGAACAAAATCTGGCCACCAGTATTTAAAAACTCTAAAATCAGTACAGTAAATAAAGAGCAACACTCTAAAACAGGGGAATTCCAGACAAGAATCAATCAGGGCCAGTTAACACCTCCCAACAAAGAATCTCCCCAGACAGCAACCAGCCAAGCTTTGAAGCTGCA
Organism: Anolis apletophallus; assembly: GCA_030556195.1. Taxonomy (NCBI): domain Eukaryota; kingdom Metazoa; phylum Chordata; class Lepidosauria; order Squamata; family Anolidae; genus Anolis; species Anolis apletophallus. Next base: position 152,474,113 of record JARBWK010000003.1, on the reverse strand, counting down.
AGGCCATGAAATGCTAATCAAGGTGACCAATTGCAACATCCACACTTGCCTCCAACAGACAAAGAGTTCTTTCTCTCACCCTGGACATTCCACAGATATATAAACCTAGTTTTCAACAAACCTCACTATCTCTGAGGATGCCTGCCATAGATGTGGGTGAAACTTCAGGAGAGAATGCTTCTTTAACATGAGAATGCTTCAACAATTTAACATGGTCATGCAGCCCTGTTAAAACATAAGAACATAAGAACACAGCAATCTGGCCTCAGCCCAAGTAGCATTCTGTATTGTGTGTCTTAAGTTTCTGGTACCTCTAAGACAAATCTACTATGGGCTTTTTAAACATATGCTTTCCTCTGAGGTTAAAACATATTTCCCTTTATGTGACTTGGGAGTGCCCAACAAAGAAAACAGTTTTTCTTTATTCACCTGATTTTATGGGTTTCCATGGCTTTCAAGGCTGAAAAGACCAAGGCGTGGAGAGCCGCTCCATCCCTTGGATCATTCTTGTTGCCTGGTGTCTTTTCCAGTTCCGTTCTAGTCCAATGCTCAAACCATTACAACACAGTGGCTGCATAGAATGCCTTACTGAATGGGTTTCCATGGCAATGGTGTCTAGAGTTCTAGTTTGTCATCATGTAATTTTTTTCATCTAGATAAGGCTTTGGTCTACCAGGTTAAGAGTCTTGGGTTTCTTTTTTAAATTGCTTGACATAATTTAAATGTCTGCTGTATTTAGTGTGTGAGTTTGTTTAATATTCTTGCCTTTTGGTCAATCTCTTAATGCCATTCTTATGTTTATATCTCAATGGATCATTTTTTATTTTGCTATTTGAATGCCACTGACAGAAACACGGAATATACATTGAAACAGAATAATAAAAAGTTGCTTGTACGTTCCACTCGAACAATATGCCGCCAGCTTCATTTTTATAAGCCACCTTCAAAGCACTTTGCAATTCACCAGAACACTTTGAAATTCATCAGAGCCTGTATTGACAGGCTCTCTCAACCACAAAGGAAGGCAATAGCAAACTCTTTTAAAGAAAATCCTGTGATATGGTAGCTTAAGGGCAGCCATAGGTTGGGAAAAACTTCAATGGACACAATTACAAAAAGATAAAGGACTAGATCCAGACTTGCTACTCTCCATGACTGAAAAGGCTCCTTCTTCTGCAGATGGAACTTGGATGCTATTATTACCAATTCCCTTGCCAACCCTAACAGTGCCTCCAAGGTATTCTAGAGTGCCTCCGAAGATTACAAAATGGCACAGGAGATGGCAATGGGAGGGACAAAACTACATTGAGTGGAAGTTTTTATTTAATTTCATTGTCATTATTCCTGTCATGTAGGAATCCAATCACGATCAGAACCAAGCCAAATCCCATCATGATTAGCTTGTTACCTGACTATAGTCAATGCTGGAAAATGATTTTTTTTTGGTTCTAATTCAGAAGTACAGGTTCAACAATTGTATTTGAAGTAGACATTTTATTGCTATTTTAAAATGATGTTAGCAGTCTGGATTTTAATTCTGCTGATACTACCATATTACTATAAAGTGTAAGACACCACCGATTATAAGATGCACCCTAATGTCACTAACAACAACAACAAAATGTAAGATACACCTATGATTGTAAGGTGCACTCCTTTATTAGATATGTTTATTTAGGGGGAAAGCATATCTTAGAATTGAAAAAATACAATATTCTGAGGATAACACCTGAATCTGTCCTGTGAAGTAATGCATCTATTATCATTGCAACATCAATACATGTAAATCTGTAATTCAAATTAATCTTTCTTTTTTCACTTACTTTTCCTATATTTACACTTACTGTGAAGTTGTAGCTCTTGATCTGGTAGAATGGAGAAAGATTCTCAAAGGAGACGCTGATTTCATAACGAGCGTAGTTTAGGTAACCAAGATGCAGCACAATAATTTCAGCACATTGCTATAAAAGCACGGTAGGGAATGGCATGGGAAGAAATGCAAGGGCAATGAGGAAAACACACACACAAACAGCACTGATTAGTGAACATTTTGGACTTTTGGAGTATCTACGTCTATGTCAACTATTATGATGAACAAGTATAGAGCCACTCCTGATCTACATACATTTTAGGGGCACTTAAGACATGGCTCTTCAGATTACATAGTAACAAGCTGTTACTATGTAACCTGTTTATTTTAATTGTCTAAGTCGCCCAGAGCACCTTTGGTGGAGGGCGACTCATAAGAAATAAAGTTAAGATAAAGGTATGAAATCATCTGGGTATATAGGTCAGGATAAGGGCACACTCATCCTGCTCCTGCCAGGAGACATGTAAAAAGCTGCCTGATAGTCACAAAAGCACGCTGTTCTGTTCTTTTAAGAAACAGCTGGGCAACTCTGAGCCGATGCTCCTCAAACAGCCACAACCATCGAGCAATTATGAAGAATTATGGGAGGTGGATAGATTGGCAGAGGACCACAATTGTCCATTCTTGTTTTAAATTCACCTTACTTGCATGTAACCTTTGCAGCAAGAGTGCCGATTTGGAGACACTTATTACTAGTGGAAATATGACCGAATGGAACAAAAAACTGCTATGGCTGAAGCGAATGGGTTATGTGAACAAAAAAGCACCTTGTACAAACAATCTTTCCTTTTTTGCTTCTCATTTCAACCTACAGCCCACTCACATCACGACTCTCTTCAGAGGATGAGGGGCCTTTCTTAACATCATGAGTTAGGTACTGTTCCATTATCCAGGTGGCGGTCACCAGGGGGCGCTAGAGAGAGAAGCACAATCCATTTTATGGAAGGGGGTTGAAGGAGTAAACCATTTCCCCCTGTTTTCCTGTTATTCCCACCACCCATGTCGCCATTGTGGAAACAACCCTCATTTATGAAATCGGAAGTGGAGAAGGGGAATAGCCAGCAAAAAAGAGGAAAATGGTTTTCCTCCTTCAACTCCCCCCCCCCCCCTGAACTATCCTTCTCTGTTTAGTGCCCCCATTTGGCCTCCCCCCGGATAATGGAACAATATCTTAAGCAATATCAGACTCAACTCCACTGGGACCAGAAATGTAGTACTACTGGAACACAGGTTGTACAATGTATCTTCCCCGTAAGGTGGTCCATCCAATTCAGAAGGGCCCAAGAGCCTCGACAAGAGATTTTTAAGGATACAGGAGAGTATAATGTTTGGGGGGGGCATGCCTTCCCTTCACATAAGTACTAAACTCAGCAGCTGGTTAGGAGATAATTTATAAACCTGAACATGTTTTAGTTTGTAGATGTCTGAACCTGAACCTGGAGGTTCATACATATAGCGCACACACTTTGCAATTCAGAAATCATACCATTCCAACCTTTTTGTTCTTTTTTTTTAAAGCTGTCTTCCATCACCTAACACAGGGTAATCAGACAATGATTTTCTAGGATCTTTGGGGGGGGGAAACTGCCTATAATTTCTTCTTGTAGTGACAGGTTTTGACTTTGCATTCTTATATAAAGAAGCTATCAGTTTTAAAGCAATTCTGCGATGCCCTCACATCACTACTTCTACACCACTATAAGAAACTCCACAAAGTACGTACTGGTGCACAACTGAGGATCCTTGTTTGGTTGTGTTTTTCCTTGTTGAAATTTCGTACACTTGCATTCTCTCCTACTCCACGTATTATTACCGACATATTAAAGGCAACTTTCAAGTTTTTCCATTTGTCATCTGAAAATTTAAGAGCAAAAAGTTTGTTTTAAGATACAGCTTGGATAATATAATCTGAAAAAAGGATAGTAGGTGGAGTATTAACCTGAAATTAATGGATTCTACTGTACCATGTGGTATCAACCAGCTCCCATGACCTATGTCTGTAATCTTTTATGATCCTAGAAATGGAGTTTGGCAAGTTCATGCGCCCTTGGCTTGGTAAAAGTAACCGTTTCAGAGGCTTCTCCATTCACAGATGCATAGAAGAGAACAGCTACTGTTATTTAGCCCAACAAAAGAACACTACAGAAAACATTTGAGATATTGAGGGTCATATATATGGCTTCTACATTTATCATACAAGCATGATATATCACAATATACCATCTAGAGAAATGTAGAGTTCTCTTTCTTCCCCTTTCGTTTTTTAAGAAATAACATTTGCAATATCACAATTATATACCCAGGGATAACATCTGGTAAAAACTTTTTAAAATTGCTTAAAGGAACTTGAGTCAAGGAAGTGATAAATATCGTCCAGAATCTATTCCTCTATTTCCTATGGATTCTGTTCCACCTTTTATCCCAATCTGTTCCTATACTGTTTTTCCATCCTGTTATTCTAAAAATAAAAAAGGTGCGTCTGAATCTTGGAAGCCATTATTTCATTTCTTTATTTCCATGATCCATTTTAATAAGATACCATTATTATTATTTATACGCAGCTTTTTCTTTCTTGAAAGAGACTCAAATGGTGATATAACCAACATTTTGCCCACATATAACCACAATTTCAACTATAACACTTAATGCATCTATTACCACTATTGATTTTTGTTGTTTTTGATTCGTTCAGTCGCTTCCGACTCTTCGTGACCTCATGGACCAGCCCATGCCAGAGCTCCCTGTTGGCCGTGGCCAATCCCAGCTCCTTCAAGGTCAAGTCAGTCACTTCAAGAATAACATCCATCCACCTTGCCCTTGGTCAGTCCCTCTTTCCTTTTCCTTCCATTTTTCCCAGCATCACTATCTTCCCCAAGCTTTCCTGTCTTCCCATGATGTGGCCAAAGTACTTCATCTTTGCCTCTAATATCCTTCCCTCCAGTGAGCAGTCAGGCTTTATTTCTTAGAATATGGACTGGTTGGATCTTCTCGCGGTCCAAGGCACTCTCAGAATTTTCTTCCAACACCACAGATCAAAAAGCATCTATCTTATTTTGCTCAGCCTTCCTTATGGTCCAGCTCTCACATCCATAGGTTACTAATGCTTTAACTATGCAGATCTTCATTGCCAGTGTGATGTCTCTACTCTTCACTATTTTATCGAGATTGGTCATTGTTCTCCTTCCAACAAGTAAACGTCTTCTGATTTCCTGGCTGCAGTCTGCGTCTGCAGTAATCTTTGTGCCTAGAAATACAAAGTCTGTCACTGCCTCCATGTTTTCTCCCTCTACTCGTCAGTTATCAATCAGTCTGGTTGCCATAATTTTGGCTTTTTATATTTAACTGCAACACAGCTTTTGCATTTTCTTTTTTCACCTTGGTTAGAAGTCTCCTCAGCTCCTCCTCACTTTCAGTCATCGAAGTGGTATTATCTGCATTTTTAAGGTTGCCCATTGTATTCTATTTTATATTATGTTTATTTGTTTTATCTATTTGATTGTTATTGTATGTATTTTATTCTGATGTAATATTGTTGTCTGTATTTTGTATTTGATTCAGTTGTATTGTGTCTTTGGGCTTAGCCTCATGTTAGCCGCCCAGAGTCCCCTTCGAGGAGATGGTGGCAGGGAATAAATAAAGATTATTATTATTAATGTTTCTTCCAGCAATTTGGACTCCAGCCTTGGATTCATCAAGCCCCACAAGTCACATTATGTGTTCTGCATACAAGTTGAATAAGAGTCCTACCATACTCTTTTCCCAATCTTGAACCAGCATGTTGTTCTGTGGTCTGTTCTTACTGTTGCTACTTGGTCGTTATACAGATTCCTCAGGAGACAGACAAGGTGACTTGGTATCCCCATACCACCAACAACTTGCCACAATTTATTATGAACCACACAGTCAAAGACTTTTTAAAGAGTGGACAGAACAATTTACACAATGAAACCAAAAGGAAATCTGTGTGCCTGATAAACTTACAGAAAAATCCCTTATAACACATCTCAAGCAAGTCTGATAGTATCTGATACACTGGGAGGCTTCATTTTCCTTGTTTGCAAGGAACAAGGAAACAAACCTTTTTTTGGCAAACCTAGTCTACTGTGCAACTTTAGCCATTTTCTTTCAAGAGCTTGATTTTCATAGTGAGATGTTGCACAAAGCCATTTGAATTGGCCAAAAGGAGTAAAGTCATATGTTTTCATTGCAACCTTGTTGCAATACATATACATACACACACAGCACAGTGGTACTACTCTACAATCCACACTATGCTTGAGTCCCTCTCTATTTCTAGGTCTTTCTCAAGGGTATAGAATAGGGAGGAGAGCAACCTAAATTTAATACATCATGCAAAGGCCAGTCACCTCCATGTTGTACAGTCATGGGACAGACAGATTTGTGTATGAAGTTGATGCATATATACCATAATTAATGTGCTATAGTAAAACTAATACAAAACTCATTAAAAACTAAGTAATATTCTTACCATAAGGCTGCCCCAACTGCATTGTGCATGTCAGCCATAACTGTTGATTGTAAGTAGATAATGGTTGGGAACTTAAATTAAACTGGCTTATCTAGAAGAGAAAAAATGGAATTAAAAGTTAAATCACATCAATTCCTTCAATTGTATGAGCAAGTTAAGGAATGTAATTAAAAGATTTCCCTACACAATCCTTACCAACCATTTATGTCAAGGGTTAATCATTACTTAATACAAGACCTAGTAGATTTATTTAGTAGTAAAGACGCATATGCAAATAACTTTTCCCAAATGAAGAGCAATATGCATGTTACAGTATTAACATAACTTTCAAGATTGAGCTGTCTTTGGCAACTCACAACCCCTACTCAAGGATTCACAATAAAACTTTAATAAGTGCCTAAAGAGGAGAAGGCTCCAGCCCCTATTTTCTGCTGTTTTTCCTTTTCAATGGGAGGATGGGGTAGACCTGGGAACCAGAGACTAACAAAAACAAAAACAAACCCTAACTTAGACATGATTCCTACTGATACTTCCAACCAAAGTAGATCCATTAAATTAGCTGTTGAGCAGTGAATCAATACTTATAGAATAAAATAACTTTAGCATCATTGTACATCATACAACAAAATTAAATGCCATCCTCAATACACATTATATATGTAGAATTACAAAAGCAAATCACCCATCCTTCCACATTCTAAAATCACTATTGAACAACTCCTAATGCCACATCAGTGTGAAACCATAGAATTTAATATAGTCATAGCCCTGGGATAAAAACTATCTCTGAGCCTATTTATCCTTGTTTTTATCATCCTATACCCTAGCTGGTAATAATTCAAAAAAACAATATCCAGGGTGAGATGGATCCTTAAGAATATTCTAAGCTTTCTTAAGATAACAGGAATTATAAAAATGTTCTTCCCAAGAGAGGAGAGGGCAGCCAATAATTCTCTGGCCAGTAGTGGTATCCTTCTAGAGCACCTTAGCAAACCATACACAGATGTAATAGGTTTGAACACTCTCTACAGCACAACAGTAGAAAGTCACCAGGGGTTTTTCATTCAATTGTTGGTTCCTTAAAAGTCTCATTTAATACAATCTCTGCTGGGCCCTCTTAACCAATGCCACAGTGAGAACGCCCCAGGTCAGGTCCTCCTTGACAATAACACCCAGGAACTTAAAACTGTGTGAATCCCATTGAGCCAATTGCTTTATTTGCATTGAGGTTAACAATAGGCCTTAAATGTTTCCCAACCTCTGGCCTTCTAGGTGTTTTGGACTTCTGCTCCCCAAATCCCTGATCATTGGCCAATACAGCTGTGAGTTAAAATCCAAAACATGTGGAGAACTAGAGTTTTGGAACCATTGATTGTAACTCATTCTGACTCCTGATTACAACTGAGATTCTGCTTCTCAGCACATGGCCTTGAAAACAAACCAATTGATTCTGATCAGCACAAAGAATTCAGGAAGCAGAGATGAAAAATAATGTCTAAGCAACACAATATAACATAAGCAGATTCATTTTTTGTTGTTGTCTCTAACTTTTATCTTTTATCTTGCTGGAACACCTCAGCAAGCGAGACTCCAAAAGTGGCAGGCTAAAACCCAAAACCTCAATCAATGGCTGATACCAAATGAGAGACTCCCTCCTGGGCACACAAAAAACTGGGCAACTTGGAAGGTGCTGAACAGACTGCACTCTGGCACCACAAGATGCAGAGCCAACCTTAAGAAATGCAGCTACAAAGTGGAATCCACGAAATGCAAGTATGGAGAAGAGCAAACCACATACCACTTACTGCAATGCAATCTGAGCCCTGCTACATGCACAATGGAGGACCTTCTTATAGCAACACTAAAGGCACTCCAAGTGTCCAGCTACTGGTCAAAGGACATTTAATCGAATACCAAGTTTGCAAACTTTGTTTTGTTTGTTTGTTTTTTTAATGTAATACAACTATTTGGTTTGCTCCTGACATGATAAATAAATATTTTATATACTGTGTTAATTAGCCTTATTTTAACAGCTGGTACTCCATTTTAAAGGGAAAATATTTTATTGTGTGCTGTGCTATGAACATATAGGTATTTACGTCTCAAAGCAAGGAATGCTGTTAGGTACTTAAAAAGATCAGGTGCTGTCTCCCCTTGGTATATTCCTGGGTTGTCATTGCACAGCAAGTACTTCTTGCTGGGCAGACCAATAAATTTGTAATCAACCCAGCAACAGCTGTCCAAAGAATGAAGCCAGGCCACATGGGGAGAGGGCTTATATAGGTGCTATAGGTCCCATAAGACCTAGCAAAATAATCTGAGACACCGTAGAGGCATGCACAAGGCCTCTTCTAACATGACCCCTGCTCAGTCAGACACTTGTAGAGTGGCTGGCCAGACAGCAATTATGTTGCTGCTGTTGACTTTAGTATAGGAGTTACCGCTGAGAAAAGGGCAGCAGTGATTCCATCTCATGGTCTAAAGGTGATGAAGAGTGCCCAGATCTGAGCTGGATGAATGGCAGCAGCTGGCTGGAGCATTGCTTTACAGTCTTGCCACGTACAAAGCTAGCATGAAGCTGAATATATTCCACAACTACTGAGACTATCATCAACCTTCATGGCAAGCGTTAGGGGTGATTATGCAAAGTCAGCATGCACCAGCAATGAACAGAATTTAATAAGACATACCTTGGAACTATTATTCAACTGCGTTGTTGCTGAAACAATGACATTGGGACCTGTAGAATACAAAGCAACACAGGACTTAATTTACAAATACGTATTGCTCCAAGAGATGCTAATGTCTACCTTTGTAACTGAATATTTCAAGAAAGGTAGAATATATTGTTAGTTGAAGGCGTCTGTTGAGAAAAGCAAACATTATTCTGTTTTACACATCTATCAACTGAACGGCAATCTCTTACATGCATTAGCCAAATAATCCTACAGTACAGCAGGATCTAACAAAATTCCTGGCACAAACAGCAGGAGAGGATTTTTGCCTTTGTATCTGGGCTAAATACTGCTGGGAAGCAAAATAAATTAAGCATGCTCAGTAGAACCCAATATGAAAGACACAGGGATTTAAAGAAAACTTGTATCCAAAATTAATAAATAGCAGCACTTAGCAACCTTGAGGCCAACTTAAATTACTCTTTCTTGAAATCCCTCTGGGCAGAATTCTAAACTGTTTTCCTCTGAAGGACATACAAGTATTTCTTGAACTAAAAGCCCCATCTACATTGCCATATAAGTAGTAGTTTCATTATGCAGTTTAGCTGCATTGAACTTCATTATATGCGTCCACACTGCCATATAATGAAGTTCAATCCAGTTAAACTGCATAACATAGCAGGGTAGATGGGGCCAAAATGTACTCAGCCATAAGAATGAGAGAACAAAACCCATTTTAAATCAATCCTGAAACTTTACCTCTCTATATTACATTAGGTAGCACTGGCAAAACAATGATGGAGTAGATGGCTCTTGTCCAGCAAGGCTCCTCAAAATAGCTAAAACACTTTCCCCATGCTCCCCCCCCCCCTTTGGATAGATCTCTTAGACTCTATTGTTTTGCATTGCATTTCTTATCTTGTTTTAAAAGTGTAAAAAGTCCTTTTTAAAGCAACTGGAGTGCCCTTTCTTACTACCAATAAAGCAAACAGGGGTTCTCAATTATTTGGCCTCAAGTCAACAAACCAAAGTAATTTCACAAGACTTTAAGAATCTACCACATCACTACTTTTTCCACGATAGCAAAGGTCAGCTCCACCCTTCCAGCATGGCAAAAAGTACCACGAGGTACTGGAAAGCAGTTTTACAGAGTAATTTATCTTGAAAGCATAAACACATAAACTGCATTTTTATTCTGTATGTCTTTGGGAATAGTTTTCCAATCCAAAGCAATGAATCATAGAATCATAGAGTTGGAAGAGACCACAAGGGCCATCCAGTCCAACCCCCTGCCATGCAGGAAAAGCATAAAGCACCCTCAACAGATGGTCATTCAGCCTCTGGAGACTCCATAGGCAGCAGTATATTCACTTTCAAACAACTCTTGCCATCAGGAAGTTTAGGATATATTTTTTCCTGCTATTTGAATCCATTGCTCTGTGTCGCAGTCTCCAGGGCAGCAGAAAACAAACTTGCTCCCTCCTCAATGTGGCATTCTTTCAAATATTTAAACATGAATATCAGCTTTCTTTTCTCCAAGTTAAATGCATCCTGCTCCCTAAGCAGTTTCTCATAGGACTTGGTTTCCAAATCCCTTATCATTTTGGCTGCTCATCTTATCCCAGAAAGCTGATAGATCCACAGCCAATAAGAGAAGTTGAACTCCTCAGGCATTCCAAGGAACTGTATTAGAAGACTTTATTCTAAGTTAAGAGAGAGGAATCTGCATCCAATGGTCCAAATCTAACCCGCAGAGGTTATTCAACCGATTTGTAGAGGCTCCCATAGCACTCCTTCCCAAAGCTGCACCCTCTCTCAGCAAAGAGTAGGTTTTTTTCCTATCAGCAGTCAGTCACAGGAACCAAGAGCAGGAATATTATTTCGTGCTCTGTACCAACTACAACGACGACATTTCCCTCTTCAGGTCCTGAGCTGAAGAGTCAGGTAGATAATCTCCATCTAGCAATTTACCCAGGTACTGGACAAAGCTGGGATTCACACAATCCAGCCCCTGTCATTGGGTGTATATCATTTGAGGTAATCTGCCCATGAAGTGGATTACACTCTTTTCAGCACACATAGTTTGCCACACCCATTGTAAGTAAATATATTTAGTAAGAACATGGGGGGGGGGGGTGCTCTATCCGTATCATCCTCATTCCAAACAGACATTTGCACATTCATTATGACCCTTGTAAGTTCTGTAAATTGCTGAATAGGTTTTCAGATACATTTAAAATCAAACTCAAAAAACATAATTTTCCGGTTTTAAAATAATTGCATTTTATTCACAGGCTGTATATTCTTGGCCAACAAGAATACAGACAAGCAAATGAACCTTACACACCCCGATTAACAGCACAGCCAGTGGTGGGCGCCCTATTCTGTAGATACATGCCTTTTGTCACCTAAGGAAGAAGTGATCACTGGGACTCTCAACATCTCTAACAGTTTTGAATAGTTTGTTTATGCTACTGCCTTATTCCTTTATTTTTAATCATAAAGAAGCAGCACTGACAAATCTCATTTTAAAAGGCAGTGAAAAATATTTATTGAAGGACATGAAACATATTGTAAAACAAGCAAAGAAATTAGCTCCATGTGGGAATCAAGATAATTCATGACTAGAATAAATAGATGGCTTCTGTATTCTATCAGACATAGCTCCACATTACGCCTGGCCTCTAAACCATGATTTGTGATAATCATAACTCATTATTTGAAGCCATCTTGTTTTAAAAACACCACAGGATCAAAGCCAGGGACACCATTAGCAAGATGTCCACCTGAAGAAGTATGTGATTTGGAGATGAAGATATTCTCAGTTATCTTTAGCATTTTAAATAAGAATGAACAAATACAAGAATATCATTTCCCTTTCAAATAATCACTTTTATTATATCTCTACAAAACAAGCACCTCCAAAATAAACAATTTCTGAGAAATCTAGAAGATTAGCCTGCAGAAGAGAAGGTTGAGAGGAGACATGATAGCCATGTATACATTTGAAAAAAGGTGAAAATCTTACCTACGATCCCAATTAAGACAGTCAAACCGAAACAGAGGAAGAAGACAGCAATGACCAAGACAAAGTGGCGCTTGGACAGTGTATACAATCGCATTGGGGCCAGCCTGCAAGGGGAAAAATGAAAGGAATTAGGTCAGATGATCTTCAACAGGAAAGCATCTGAAAAGACTTAATGTTGCTGTTAGTTTTAATATATAGTACAACTTCTTGTATCACATGGAGATATGTTACTGGACTTTGTGTGAATATGCGAATGTGGAAAACAGCAAACTCTACTAAAATGAAGAACTTCTGGTCTAAGAATACCATAGAGTTGCACTGGGAGACTCAGATAATGCCTAATGATGGCATATATTGTCAGATAAATAAAATACATGGAAGTTGCCCTGAACTACCAGACAGCTGGGGAAACATAAAAATTAACCAATAAACTGAACATCTACCTGAGCATACTTCCTAAAGTTTTGGATCCACACGCATTGAGCATACATTATCTGGAATTCTGAAATCTGAAATACTCTAAAACCCAAAGCATGGATGACTGAGACAGTTAAGACAGTTAAAGCTGCTTTCTGATGGTTCAATGTACACAAACTTTGTTTCATACTAATATTACTAGTATTAATTTAAAATATTTCATAAATTTACCTTCAAACTATTTGTATATAATAAATTTGAAACATAGATGATTTTCATGTTTAAACTATAGTTCCATCTCCACAATCTCATTATGCATGTATATGCAAATACGTGTATCCAAATTTCTCCCCAAAAAATCTAAAGTCCAAAAAACCTCTGGTCCCAGGTATTTTGGATAAGGGATATTTAACCTCTGTACAGTTACCCAGCATGAGCCTCATTGAGCTAATTGAGGCCTACTTTTGAGTAGGTGTGCATTCTAACTTCTAATAGCATAACCCTTCACAACTCCCGCGGGAAGGTAACAGCGCTCCATGCAGCCATGCTTGCCACATGACCTTGGAGGTGTCTACAAACAACGCTGGTATCTACAGACAACACCGACTCTTTGGCTTAGAAATGGAGATGAGCACCACCTTCCAGAGTTGGACACAACTAGACTTGATGTCAGGGGAAACCTCACAGCTCCTTATATCTGACACTGCTTCATATCAACATAGTTTCACCATCTATTTGAGCTTTTTGTGCCACTCAAAAAAGGAGCATTAAAAACCTGCCCACAGCTGAGCAGATGATATGTATACTTGTAGCTGTGGAACAGTAGATTATCATAATTTCATGATCTTGACAAGCATATAGAATCTTTTGTTGATTTACAGGCAACAGATAATGGAGCTGTGATACTGTGTAATGTTTACTCTGTCTCCAGAATTAAGAGATGAATTAACATGTTCCGCATGGATAATCATGAATTGAAATGAAGTCTGTGCTTATAGCAAAGGGAAAACAGCAGACAGATAAACTATGTAGATATTTGCAGTAGGCTGGGTCTCGAAAATACACGTTAATACAACTGGAAATGGGATTAATAATATATGTACAGAAAAAGTAATCAGTGTGCCTGTTGGAATTGCAATGCAAAATTAACATGTTATTTTGGAAAACTTATCTGGTATTACATTTATTGCATTTTTAATCATCCACTAATTTTTCTTATCAGATAAATGCTATTGGGAGATGTAGGAAAGCATAATGTCTTAAGTCACCTTAATGATTTTATAGTGGAACCCAGATTTGATTAGGAACAGATCCATAGTTCAGACATGTAAGTTTCTACACTAAACTTTACATCAAGCTCTTGCAAAACTTAAAACAGTACAAAATGCTAAAGATTATTAAATTATAGAAGAACACATCTCTTCAAACGTGTTCAACAGTCTACATTTGCCAACACAATCTCTAAGAAAGTATCACCTTCTGCTTTACTCTGATAGAGGTTTACAGGGAAGTGGCCTATTTACAATTATGCTGCAGGGCAAGAAGGTGGAACCACTTCCCGGGGCCCTGAATGTTATGACATTAGTCATGACTGTACATAAAAGATAGGGCACATCGCAGGAAAGGAGACCAAGGTGTACACTGAAGCTTCCATCAAAAGAATTAGCTTTGAAAGTCCCAAGCAGGAAACATAAGCAGAAGAAATCACTCCTTCTTTCTCAAACTAAGACCAAGTTCTTCACTTTGTTCTTATACGTTTCATAAAGTCATTTTTGAGAATTAGATCAGACAAACCAAAAAAAAAGGGTATGGAGAGATCAAAATCACAGCAAGACATCTGCAACAACAGTTAATAATAAACTTTCAACCCTAGTAAAGGTAAAGGTTTCCCCTTGACATTAAGTCTAGTCTGGGGGGTGAAGACAAAAGTAGGCGGTTCAAATCCAGAGAGCAGGATGAGCCCCCGCTGTTAGGCCAAGCTTCCACCAACCTAGCAGTTTGAAAACATGCAAAATGTGAGTAGATCAATAGGTACCGCTCTGGCGGGAAAGTAATGGTGCTCTATGCAGTCATCAACAAACAAAAGAGCTAGCTACTCTGAAGCAACAAAAAACACAAGAGGAAACAGTGTGTTTGCTAGTACAGGTGATAGTCCCTATACGTAAACAATGCAATCAATACATGCATGTTATAAGAAAAGCCACCTAAAATGACATGCAAAAACTGTTGTATTATACATACAGTCACACAGCTATATAAAAGAAATCAAAACATATAGTATCACAAGTAATTGCATAGAAAAAGATTCATGATCAATAATTGATAATGAATCTTTTTCTATTCAATTACTTGTGATACTATATGTTTTGATTCCTTTTATATAGCTGTGTGACTATGCTTACGTGTATGTATAATACAACAGTTTTTGCATGTCATTTTGGGTGGCTCTATGCAGTCATGCCAGCCACATGACCTTGGATGTGTCTACGGACAACGCTGGCTCTTTGGCTTAGAAATGGAGATGAGCAACAATCCTGCAGAGTCGGACTCGACTAGACTTAATGTCATGGGGGAACCTTTACCTTTTACGGGGTCTTCTTAAAGACAGAGGGTAGAATGAAAGCAGTTTGACACCAATTTACCTTTCATGGCCCAGTGCTGTGGAATCATGGACATTGCAGTCTTCTCTGCCAAAGGATGCTGTCGCCTCACCAAACTACAACTCCCACGATTCCACAACATTGAGCCTTGGCAGTTAAAGTGTTGTCAGACCACATTCACTGTATGTTGTAGACCAGTGGTTCCCAAACTTTTTGGCCTATCGCCCCCTTTCCAGAAAAAAATTTACTCACTGCCCCCCTAGAAATTAATTTGTTTAAAAAATGTAATAGCAATTAAACAGAAAGACATATGTATTAATGCAGTGGTTCTCTACCTTTCTAATGCCGTGAGCCCTAAATAAGGTTCCTCATGTTGTGGTGACCCCCATCCATATTTTTGTTGCTACTTAATAAATAATTTTGCTACTCTTATAAATTCTAATGCAAATATCTAACAACCCTGGATCTGGACCAAATTTGTCACAAATACTCAATATACCCAAAGTTGGTGGAGTCGTGGGGGATTGATTTTGTCATTTGGGAGTTGTAGCTGCTGGGATTTATATAATCAAAGAGCATTTTGAACTCCCAACAGCAATGGAGTTGAACTAAACTTGAGCAATAGAGAATACTGGACCTTGGAAATTGGGAGCTGCTTGCATTTTCCTTCATGCCACGGCCATCTCCCAGGAGGCGCCTGCAAACGCCGCAGCAAATCAGGGGGCGTTTGCAGACGTGGAGGCTTTCCTTCTCCGCTGGACCAACTGGCAGGCACACACTCGCAAGCGCGCAACTGTCTCAGCCTGCCAGTTGGAATCCCTGGGCAGGCGTTGCCTGGAAACTGTATCGCCCCTTCCTTCCAAGGGACCTGTTGGATTGGAAGGGGCGATACAGGACTGTGCCGTGGGCAAAGTCAAGGAGAGGAAGGGGTCGCACGCTGCAGTTTCCAGGCAGCGCTTGCACAGGGTTTCCAACTGGTAGGCGCACACCCGCGCGCTTACGAGTTGGAATCCCCCTTCCCTTTAAAGGGCTTCAGTGCCCCCCCAATTCTCCTGAGCTTCCCACCGCCCCCTTGGATCGCCTCACCGCCCACTAGGGGGCGGTACTGCCCACTTTGGGAACCACAGCTGTAGACGTACTCAAGGTCTCCAAATTAATTTCAAATGTGGCAGCTAAAGCTGAGGAAACCTTCTAACACAGGTATGAGCAAGCTTGGGCCCTCCAGGTATTTTGGACTCCAACTCCCACAGCCTCAGGCCCCTTCCTTTTCCCCCTCAGTCGCTTAAGTGGAAACCCCGTGCCAGCGCTGCCTGGAAACTGGCTGTGAGGAGTGGTGGGAGTTGGAGTCCAAGAGGCTGAAGTGGCTGAGGGGGGAAAGGAAGGGGCCTGTGGCTGTGAGGAATGGTGGGAGTTGGAGTCCAAGAGGCTGAAGTGGCTGAGGGGGGAAAGGGGCCTGAGGCTGTGAGGAATGGTGGGAGTTGGAGTCCAAGAGGCTGAAGTGGCTGAGGGGGAAAAGGAAGGGGCCTGAGGCTGTGAGGAATGGTGGGAGTTGGAGTCCAAGAGGCTGAAGTGGCTGAGGGGGGAAAGGGGCCTGAGGCTGTGAGGAATGGTGGGAGTTGGAGTCCAAGAGGCTGAAGTGGCTGAGGGGGAAAGGAAGGGGCCTGAGGCTGTGAGGAATGGTGGGAGTTGGAGTCCAAGAGGCTGAAGTGGCTGAGGGGGGAAAGGAAGGGGCCTGAGGCTGTGAGGAATGGTGGGAGTTGGAGTCCAAGAGGCTGAAGTGGCTGAGGGGGGAAAGGAAGGGGCCTGAGGCTGTGAGGAATGGTGGGTCCAAGTTGGCTGAGGGGGAAAGGAAGGGGCCAAGAGGCTGAAAGTGGCTGAGGGGGAAAGGAAGGGGCCTGAGGCTGTGAGGAATGGTGGGAGTTGGAGTCCAAGAGGCTTAAGTGGCTGAGGGGGAAAAGGAAGGGGCCTGAGGCTGTGAGGAATGGTGGGAGTTGGAGTCCAAGAGGCTTAAGTGGCTGAGGGGGAAAGGAAGGGGCCTGAGGCTGTGAGGAATGGTGGGAGTTGGAGTCCAAGAGGCTGAAGTGGCTGAGGGGGAAAAGGAAGGGGCCTGAGGCTGTGAGGAATGGTGGGAGTTGGAGTCCAAGAGGCTGAAGTGGCTGAGGGGGGAAAGGAAGGGGCCTGAGGCTGTGAGGAATGGTGGGAGTTGGAGTCCAAGAGGCTGGCTGAGGGGGAAAGGAAGGGGCCTGAGGCTGAGGCTGAGGAGGCTGAGTTTAAGTGGCTGAGGGGGAAAGGAAGGGGCCTGAGGCTGTGAGGAATGGTGGGAGTTGGAGTCCAAGTGGCTGAGGGGGAAAGGAAAGGGCAAGTGGCTGAGGGGGGAAAGGAAGGTGGCCTGGAGGCTGTGAGGGGGAAAGGAAGGGGCCTGAGGCTGGTGGGAGTTGGAGTCCAAGAGGCTGAAGTGGCTGAGGGGGAAAAGGAAGGGGCCTGAGGCTGTGAGGAATGGTGGGAGTTGGAGTCCAAGAGGCTGAAGTGGCTGAGGGGGGAAAGGAAGGGGCCTGAGGCTGTGAGGAATGGTGGGAGTTGGAGTCCAAGAGGCTGAAGTGGCTGAGGGGGGAAAGGAAGGGGCCTGAGGCTGTGAGGAGAGTCCAAGAGGCTGAAGTGGCTGAGGGGGAAAGGAAGGGGCCTGAGGCTGTGAGGAATGGTGGGAGTTCGAGTCCAAGAGGCTGAAGTGGCTGAGGGGGGAAAGGAAGGGGCCTGAGGCTGTGAGGAATGGTGGGAGTTGGAGTCCAAGAGGCTTAAGTGGCTGAGGGGGGAAAGGAAGGGGCCTGAGGCTGTGAGGAATGGTGGGAGTTGGAGTCCAAGAGGCTGAAGTGGCTGAGGGGGAAAGGAAGGGGCCTGTGGCTGTGAGGAATGGTGGGAGTTGGAGTCCAAGAGGCTGAAGTGGCTGAGGGGGGAAAGGAAGGGGCCTGAGGCTGTGAGGAATGGTGGGAGTTGGAGTCCAAGAGGCTGAAGTGGCTGAGGGGGAAAGGAAGGGGCCTGTGGCTGTGAGGAATGGTGGGAGTTGGAGTCCAAGAGGCTGAAGTGGCTGAGGGGGGAAAGGAAGGGGCCTGAGGCTGTGAGGAGTGGTGGGAGTTGGAGTCCAAAACACCTGCAGGGCCCAGGCTTGCCCATGCCTCATCTACACTGAAGAATAAATGTAGTTTGACTCCACTTTAACTGGGCTTTCCTGTTTGGTGAGGCACCAGCACTCTATAGCAGACAGCTCCCAGGATCCCATGGCATAGAGTCCCCACAAGTCAAAGTGGTGTCAAACTGGATTCACCCCACCGTGTGGAACTCTCTCCCCACTCCCCTCTCCTGCCCCCCAACTCACAGCTCCATTCCCCCACTGCACATGCGCAGTGCGGCGGCGGCGCCTTCTCTCCAGCAGTCGGCCTCGAACGAGGAGGCAGCTCCCGCATCCCAACTACACTCCGTGGCAGCCTCGGCAACTTCCGCCAACGTCACCAGGAGAACAAGCCCCGCCCGCTCCGGGAAAGCCAGGAGGCGAAGCTGCTCTGCGCCTGCGCGCTGCGGACAATGCTTTCAGCCAGGGAGGTTTGGAAGCCGGAAGGAATGCACGAGGAGAGGGAGGCCTGTGTGTTCTGTTGCCTAGGCGACAGGCAAAGAGAGCGTCCCTCTCCTGCAGGGAATCCTGGGGAATGTCATTTTGGAGGCTAGCAAAGCAGAGCATCACAAGGGCTAAGGCATTCATTGCAGCTGTAGTCCACTGTTGCAGATCACTAAAGCACCTATAGGCTCATATATAATTCTTATAAGTTTTCTATCTCCAGCAACAACAACAACAACAACAACAACAAGGGCAAAGCCTCATCTACACTGCCATATAATGCGGTTCAAAACTGCATTACTGTATATGGTCAGTGTAGACTCACATAATTCAGTTTTACAAAGGCTCAAGACCTTGTCCAAGCTACACAGCTCCCATTATTCTATAACACTTACCTATGGCAAGTAATGTGGTGTCAAACTGCATTAATTCTATAGTGTAGATGCACTCAGCGGCCTCTGGCTGCATTGAGATTCCCTCCAGAGCAGTGTTTCTCAACCTGGGGGTCGGGACCCCTGGGGGGGGGGTTACGAGGGCGTGTCAGAGGGGTCGCCAAAGACCATCAGAAAACACAGTATTTTCTGTTGGTGATGAAGGTTCTGTGTGAGAAATTTGGCCCAATTTTATCATTGATGGGGTTCAGAATGCTCTTTGATTGTAGGTGAACTATAAATCCCAGCAACTACAACTCCCAAATATCAAGTCTCTTTTCCAAAACTCCACCACTGTTCATATTTGGGCATATTGAATATTCTTGCCAAGTTTGGTCTAAATCCATCTATGCCGTCACACCAGGTCTGTTTAAGATTAAAACTGGCAGATGTGTTGTCCTTTCTATCTGGTGGACTGCAGAGCGCTTGCTGAAAAGGCTAGGTGGTCTAGCAACCCAAAAAACACTCCAAATTAAAGTTGAAAATCAAACAGTTTATTCAATAACAAAGTCTTTGCAGGACTTGGCACAGCTTAATGGTTGCAAAAAAAAAACCAGACTGGAAATGCCTTGGGTTGTTGCTCAAAAGATTCCCACTGCTTCCCTTTGGATGGCAGGAAACCCGATATTTCCCACCCTGGTCCTAGGTGTTTGGTTGAAGGAACCACTCCTTCCCCCCTCTAAACCTAAGCTCAGTCCAAAGGTGACCTAAAGCTGGGCTGGTAACCAGATGTCTACCCTATACAGCATGCAAAGCCAGTCTCTGCAAGGTACCATAAACTCATCTGGTTCCAGCAGTCCCCCAGCTAATGGTCAAGCAAATAGCAATCAGCAGGTCAGCATGCAGGTAAGCATGCAGGTTAGCACCCAGGTAAGCACCCAGTACTTACGGTGACCCTTTCGGAGCCAATCCTGGCTGGCCAAAAACACATCTGAATTCCTTCCCTCTCTGAAAGGAACTGAAACACTTTCTAAAATGGAGGCCAATCCCCAGGAAGAAAAAAAGGGCGGACACCAACTAAAAAGATACATTTGCAGAGCTTTAGGCGGCAAATTCTGCACCAGGCTGCAACCCTGCTAATAATTAACAGGCAAGGTGTCAGAGTGCCTGGAACAGTCCCAGGAAAAATGCAAAAGGAAAAATGCTGCCTTTTAAAACAAAACTATGGGGCTATGCATATGAAACGTCTGGAGGACGGAACACCATCATTGTTTGAGTTCACAGTGCTCTCAGGATGTAGGTGAACTACGACTCCACAACTCAAGGTCAATGCCCGCCAAACCCTTCCAGTATTTTCTGTTGATCATGGGAGTTCTGTGTGCCAAGTTTGATTCAATTCCATCATTGGTGAAGTTCAGAATGCTCTTTGATTGTAGATGAACTATAATTCCCTGCAACTACAGCTCCCAAAGGACAAAATCAATGCCCCCCACCAGTATTCAAATGTAGGCACATTGGGTTTTTGTGCCAAATTTGGTCCAGTGAGTGAAAATACATCTGGCATATCAGATATTTACATCCCTATTCATAACTGTGGCAAAATTAGTTATGAAGTAGCAACGGAAATAATTTTATGGTTGGGAGTCACCACAACATGAGGAGCTGTATTAAGGGGTCACCACATTAGGAAGGTTGAGAACCACTGCTCCAGAGCAACAATAGGAAAAATATCTGAGACACAGTATGGGGCTATCATTTCCCCAAGCAGGAAGTGGCCAGGCTTTGAAACTGCAAGGCCATTCAATGCTAACCAAGCTGGCCAATCACACATTCACACTTGCCTCCAACATACAATAGTTATTTCTCCCACCTTGCACATTCCACAGTTATATAAACCTCACTTGCCTAGTTTCCAACAGACCTCTCAACCTCTGAGGATGCCTGTCACAGATATGGGTGAAAAGTCAGGAGATAATGCTTCTATAACATGGCCATAGAGCCCGGAGAACTCACAACAACTCAGCCATTCCGACCGTGAAAGCCTTTGACAACACAAACGCAAACAACAGGGGAATTCCTGACACGAAACAACCAGGGCCAGCTAACACCTCCCAACAAAGGATCCCCGGGCAGGAAGCAGCCACACTTTGAAGCTGCAAAACCATTCAATGCTAGCCAAGATGGCAAATTGGAACATTCACGCTTTTCTGAAGCTGTTAGGAATTGTGGGATTTAAAGTTCAAAACACCTGGAAGGCCCAAGTTTGCCCATACCTGGTCTACACTGACCATATAATGTACTTCAAACTTCTTTGCCTTTAGGTCCCTAAAAAATATAAGAAACTGACACTTTTTTCCAGTTCAGTTTATTTGTGATTCTACTTCTCTATGACTTTTGTTTAATACATTAGTAAGCAAAGTACATTGCTTCCTGCATCCTAAATTTTGCTGGACTGCGCCTCCCATCATCCCTAAGTAGCCTAGGCAAAAATCAGAAATAATGGGAGTTGTAGTATAACAACAATTCCGGAGGCCCAGCCTAGTCTCACTTTATGATCTAAGGCCCCTTATTATTATTTTATTATTTACGTCATTTATATTCCTCCCTTCTCATCCCACAGGGGACTCAGGGCGGATCACAATGCGCATGTACAGGCAAACATTTTTTATTATTATTTCGACTTATTAGTCGCCACTCCTGTTAGGCTCGGGGCGACTTATAAATGCTAAAAGCACCATAAAAACACAACTAAAACATCAAGATTAACACCCGAATTAAAACTATACAATAGTGCACACACACCAGAATTACTCCCATGGCCTACGGCTACATGGGAAAAGGCCTGGAGTTATTTACTGACCAAATGCCTGTACAAACATTCAATGCCATTGACATACAACATATATAGACAGACATAGAGGCAATTTAACATTCCAGAAATCAGTTAAATTTAGCCATATAAATTCTACAGTGCCATATAAAATCCAGAGTATCTGCTTTGAACTGGATTATATGGCAGTATAGACTCATATAATCCGGTTCAAAGCAGACAATGTGGATTCTCTGCTTTGATAATATGGATTATATGGCAGTCTAAAAAGAGCCTAAGATGATAAGTAAAGCTTATCACCTAAGAGGTAATGTTTCTATTGGATTTAATAGAGCTGGGGTTCATCTTATATTACAAGAAAAGGGTTTGAAAAACTGAATTACTAAGGAAAATAAAACTATTTTCAGACTTTAGTCAGTGTAATCTCCATGTACACAGCCCATCAATTCTCATATTAGTTGACCTGGGTTTTAGTTTTGCTAAACTGTTAAAAAAAATTCCAACATGCCATTCATCTCAATAAAGAAATATCTGAACAATCTAAATACAGTCCTATTTTGGCAGTGGAAGAAACTCACAGCTATTTCTCCATCTTTTAACAAAATCCTCAACTGTTTACTCCTAAAACGATCCATTGGTGGTTATGATATTGCTTCACGGTTGGCTGTTGCCACTGGATAAATAATAATAATAATATATTTTGTGTTGCTGTTGTTGGTTTCACATTCTATCCGGTGCCAGCAACTGGAGTTTTGAGACAACAAGAATTGAGATTCTGCACAAGATTAGAAATAAGCGAGGAGGCTGATGCAAGTTCTACTATCGTCATCATAGTTAGGAGCCCCCGGGGGCTGCTGACCAACAAGTCAGCGGTTTGAATCCAGGGAGAGCAGGTTGAGCTCCCTCTGTCAGCCCCAGCTCCCCATGCAGAGACATGAGAGAAGCCTCCCACAAGGATGGTAAAATATCAAACATCCAGGTGTTCCCTGGACAACTTGCTTGTAGATGGCCAATTCTCTGACACCAGAAGTGACTTGCAGTTTCTCAAGTCATTTCTGACACGGAAAAGAAGTCATAACAGTTATTGTTATATTGATGTTTTGTTGCTACGTATGATGACGTAAGGCGTTGCTACGTAAGGTGCTTTATGGTCAGGGGCCAGGGGCCAGCATATCTCAGAGACCGCCTCTCCCTTCTTTGCCGCCAGTGGTCACCACGATTCCTCCAACTAAACTTACTGTATGTTCCAGGCCCCAGGGAAGTACGTCTTGAGAGCAGGCCTTTCCCATCTCTGCCCCTGTCTTGTGGAACTCCTTGCCTCCTCACTTTAGGGCCATGCGTGACTTGCGACCCTTTGCTCAGGCACTCAAGACCTGACTTTTTAGCAGAGCTTTTAATGTTTAATGCAGTCTATTTGGTATTGTGTATTTTAATGCAATTGTTTTATGTAAATCGCCTGGAGCATTTTAATGGAGGGCGATTAACAAGTGAGAAACTGATGATGATGATGTTAGTGGTGGTGGTGGTGAGGATGAGGATGGCTGGTGCTCACTGGAATAGGCAAATGCCTCTCTCTTTCAATCTCTCCCCCACTCTCTCTTTCAGGGCCCTTCCAGATAGACCCTATATCCCAGGATCTGATCCCAGGTTTTCTGTTTATCCCAGATTTTCTGGCAGTGTAGACTCATATAATCCAGTTTAAAGCAGGAAATCATGGGTCAGATCCTGGGATATGGGGCCTGTCTAGAAGGCAGAGCTTGTTGTTAGTTAGTTAGTTTTGCCTGTCTAGAAGGGCCCTTGGAGCAGTGGTGTTCAACCTGTGGGTCCCCAAGTGTTTTGGCCTACAACTCCCAGACATCCCAGCTAGTTAGGATTTCTGGGAGTTGAAGGCTAAACATCTGGGGACTCACAGGTTGAGAACCACTACCTTCGACTCAAGGAAGGAAGAACAAATCCTTCTCCTGGCCTGTTGTTGTTGATTGATGATGGTGGTGGTGAGAGTTTACTCCCAGCAACAGGCAGAGGCCCCTTCCTCTTTCTCTCCCTTCTCTATTCCTTTCCTATCATCCTCATCATCCTCAGCCTCCCTCTCCTCCTCCCTCTCCTTCCCCATTTCTCTGGAGCCAGAGGAGCCCTCGCCCCTCTGCTCTGCCTCTGCTACCTGTAGTAGCGCTCCTCCTTGTAGGGGGTGAGGTCCTCCTTGATCTCCTTGTAGGTCTCCCGCAGCCGCTTGCAGATGTGCTTGAGCTCGCCGCAGAGCGGGTTCTCGAAGGCGGGGTAGTCCGCCTCCATGCCGCAGCCCGACATGGGCCCCGCCGCCCGGGAAGGCCTTCCCCACTTAGGAGGAGGAAGAGGAAGAGGAAGAGGAGGAAGGGGCCCGGCGCCTCCACTGCCCTCGCCCCGCCATGGCCCAGGAAGGGGCAGAAAGGACCCGGGTCGGGGAGACTGGGATTCGGCTGATGGGCGAAGGAAGGGAGGGAGGGAGGGAGGGAGGGAAGGCGGGAGGATAGAGAGAAGGATGAAGGGAAGAAAGAATGGGAAAGGCGGGGGAGGGAGGAAAGGGTGTAGAATGAGAGAGCAGGGAGAGGGAGGAAAGGAAAGAAGAAAGACAAGGGAGAGAGGGAGGAGGAGGAAGGGAGGGAGGAAGGGAAAGAGAGAGCAAGAGGATGGAGAGAAGGAAGGAGGAAGGAAAAAAGAAAGGAAGTGGGGAGGAAAGGAAAGGTGTAGAATGAGAGAGCGAGGAAAGGGAGGAAAGGAAAGAAGAAAGAAAAGGGAGAGAGGGAGGAGAAGGGCGGGAGGGAAAGCGGGAGCGGGAAGATGGAGAGGAGGAAGGAAAAAGAGAAAGGAAGGAAGGAGGAAAGGTGTAGATTGAGAGAGCGGGGAAAGGGAGGAAAGGAAAGAAGAAAGAAAAGGGAGAGAGGGAGGAGAAGGAAGGGAGGGAGGGAAAGAGGGAGCAGGAAGATGGAGAAAAGGAAGGAGGAAGGAAAAAAGAGAAAGGGAGGAAGGAAGGAAGGAAGGAAAGGTGTAGAATGAGAGAGCGGGGAGAGGGAGGAAAGGAAAGAAGAAAGAAAAGGGAGAGAGGGAGGAGAAGGAAGGGAGGGAAAGAGGGATCAGGAAGATGAAGAGAAGGCAGGAGGAAGGAAAGAAAGAGAGGAAGGAAAGGATGGCTGGAAGGAAACTGAAAAGAGAGAAGGAAGGAAGGAAGGAAGGAAGAGAGGGAGAAAGGAAAGGGTGTCGAAGGAGAGAGCGGAGGGAGGGGGAAAGGATAGATGGAAGGAAAGAGAAAGGAGGGAAGGAAGGAAGGAAGGAAGGAAGGAAGGAAGGAAGGAAGGAAAAGGAAGGAAGGAAGGAAGGAAAAGAGGGAGATCAAGAAAGAAGGGATGAAGGAAGGGAGAGAGACAAGGAGGGAAGGAAGGAAGGAGCCCAGCAGTAACTCCCGAGGGTCGTCGCCCTAAGGCTCTCACTGCCCCCCAGGGAAGCTTTTCCAGGCGCCAATGCTCCTCTCTCTCTCTCTCAGTCTCTCTCCGCCTGTTTCCGGGGATCAGCACCAAGGACAGCGCCGCGCTTCCTCCCTCGCTCGCGCAAAATGGCTTTGGCTCCGCCTTAGTGCCGGGGTCACCGTGACACGTCCCCTCCGGGGCCTCCCCTTGGCCGGGGAGCAGGGACTTGCCTATGCCTCCAAGCCAATTCTGGCTCCCGGCGACCCTAAAGGAAACCCGTCCCAGGCTGGGAGTCCTTGATGGGATTTGCTCAGAAAGGGCTTCCTTTGCCTTTCCCCTGAGGATGAGAAACAGAAGCAGGACACGGCGGAGGCCACTAGGGGGCGCTTCAGCCTTTCCTCCAGGTGTTTTGGACTTCAACTCCCACCATTCCCACCAGCCTCGGGCCCCTTTCTTTCCCCCCCTCAGGAAAGGGACTGAGGCCAGGCCCGGATTAACCCCTTTTGGCGCCCTAGGCCACACTTTGGAATTACGCCCCCAAACCAACCTCTACCGGGGGCGGGGCTTCCCTCCACCACCTCTTTGCGGCGCGCCTCCTTTCTTGAGACTAGGAAGGAGTACGCGAGGAGGAGGAGGCGGAGGGAAGCCCCCGGGGCCGCTGCCTGGCATGTGCAGCAGGAGGACGCGAGCGCCTTTGCCTCCTCTGCCATGTTCCTGGGTGCCGCGCATGCCCGGCAGCGGCCCCCGGGGGCTTCCCTCCGTCTCCTCCTCCTCGCGCCCTCCCTCCTTGGCAAGGGGGCGGGGGCGAGGGGGGACGCCATTCCCTCCTCCCCCGCTCCCTCGCAACGCTCTCCCTCCGCCCTCCCCCGAGAGAGAGAGAGTTGCGTTGCGGTTTTGTGTCAACATATTTTTGGGGTCTCCGTGAATTGCGCCCCCCTTGGCTTGCGCTCCTAGGCCACGGCCTAGGTGGCCTTATGGGTAATCCAGGCCTGACTGAGGCTGTCACCCAGAGGGCCAATGCTTACCCATGCCTGCACTAGACAGAAAAAGATAGTCCATTTTACTGGTGGAGGGTGGGTAGTAAAGATAAAGGAAAAGGTTTCCCTTGCCATTAAGTCTAGTTGTGTCCAACTCTGGGGGTGGTGCTCATCTCCATTTCTATTCCGAAGAGCCAGCATTGCCCGAAGACATCTCCAAGGTCATGAAGCCAGTATGACTGCATGGAGCACAGTTACCTTCCTGCTGGAGCAGTACCTATTGATCTACTCACATTTGCATGTTTTCAGATTGCTAGGTTGACAGAAGCTGTGGCTAATAATGGGAGCTCACCCCGCTCTCTGGATTCAAACCGCTGACCTTTCAGTCTGCAAGTTCAGCGATTCAACCTGCTGCTCAACCCTAATGGTCCTCCTACAAGTTATATTTTATATGTTTAAACAAACAAGTGAGAAAGGACAAGCGGTTGCACTTGTTTTACCAAATTCTCACAGGAATTGCTGCTTGCAGAGCCCCCTGTGGCACATCGGGTTAAACTACTGAGTTGATGAACTTGCTGACCAAAAGGTCAGCAGTTTGAATCCAGGGAGTGGGGTGAGCTCCAGCCATGTCCAGCTACTCTGGGAGTGGTGCTCATCTCCATTTCTAAGCCTAAGAGCTGGCGTTGTCCGTAGACACCTCCAAGGTCATATGGCCAGCATGACTGCATGGAGCGCTATTACGTTCCTGCAGAAGCAGTACTTATTGATCTACTCACACTTGCATGTTTTCAAGCTGCTAGGTTGGTAGTCCCCTGTGGGACCTGCCTACCTTTGTGACTGCATTTCCTCCAATGAACCTCTGGGGAGGCCCTCCTCTCGCTCCCACTTCCATCACAAGCGTGGCTTGTGGGGACAAGGGAGAGAGCCTTCTCCATCGTGGCCCCTCGGCTTTGGAACTCGTTACCCAGTGAGATTAGTCAAGCCCCCACCCTGGCAGCCTTTAAGAAAGGCTTAAAAACCTGGCTCCTCCGCCATACCTTTGACGAATGAACACATTTATTTATTTATTTCAGGATTTTACCCCGCTCTTCTCAATAGTACGGCACACCCGATGCCCACATAATAACAATATAAACCCCCAAACCCTTCAGCAATTAAAATACATTAAAAATACATTAAAATACAACTACATTAGCACCATACACATTCACTCTGGATTAAAACAATGTTCAGTCCATAAAAACATTGGCCATAATCACCCACTTTCATTAAAAACCAATCTAAAATGCTGCCTTGTGCTGGTGTACGAATGCCTGGTCCCACAGCCAGGATTGTACTTTTTTCCTGAAGGCCAGGAGGGATGTGGTGGATCGTACATCAATAGGAAGCGCATTCCACAGGCGGGGAGCCACCACCGAGAAGGCCCTATCCCTCGTCCCCACCAGCCTCATCTGAGACGTAGGCGGGAGCGAGAGCAGGGCCTCCCCGGATGATCTTAGATTACGAGGTGGGACATAGCGGCTGATGCGTTCGGACAAGTAAGCTGGGCCAGAACCGTATATACCTCCATACTATGTTTGTTCCAATACAGATCTGTCCTCTTGATGCACTTTCTCTCATCCTTTAG
This sequence comes from Anolis apletophallus, assembly GCA_030556195.1. Taxonomy (NCBI): domain Eukaryota; kingdom Metazoa; phylum Chordata; class Lepidosauria; order Squamata; family Anolidae; genus Anolis; species Anolis apletophallus. The sequence goes on along the minus strand of JARBWK010000003.1, from coordinate 152,446,182 downwards.
TGAATGTTAACCCCACTGCTCGTCCTTTCTGACTTTTCCCCTCAGACACACATTACTCCATTTACTCACCCAGGGTTTATCAATTTTAGTCTGTGCATTTGGCCCACCCAGTGTGTTATTATTCTTCCATCGCTTTCGTTGTTTGCTTACTGTATATTTGTTATTGTTTGCATTTTATTTGATGTTATTACTTGTTTGTTGTATTTTACTTTGCTGTATTGTAACTCTTGGGCTTGGCCTCATGTTAGCCATCCCCAGTCCCCTTCGGGGAGATGGTGGCGGGGTATAAATAAAGATTATTATAATAATATTGATATGCAGTTTTCCCTTAACTCTATGTTGTTTGAGGTTGTGGGAGGGACTGCAGACCATATAACCAGATCTGGAACTATTCAGACTGAGATTCCATTTTTAGAAGTCGTTTGCATCAGAAGTTCAGTTTAGAAGTCAGTAAGTGTCAGTATGCTGCAGTGAGTAGCTAAGTCTTTATTGAGTCAATGTTCGGTAATCTATTCTATAAGACTGAGGAGAGTGTTACTCTGTATGCAACAAAGAGACTGAAACAGAATCCTTTAGAGAACTTACTGTTTAAACTCCCAACCAATAAGCAATGTATCTGTATGCTGAATACAGTAAACCAGCTATGTTATTTTTTAACAAAGTATACTTATTTAGGTGTCTTGAGAGCATGATTTAAAACCAATATATTTTGTGAGAGAGTTGATGAATTTATTTACTTTGGGGGGGACGGGACTAAAATAACACTTCTGAAGATCTGCTATATATTTTGTGCATCGGCATATCTTTGTTCCTAACAGTTCAGAGAGATAACCAGGTATATCAGTCTAACAACTAAGAAGCCTAATGTGCATTCCATGAATACTAGTGGATACTTGTCCCCACCAATCACACTTGCAAAGGGGGGGGGGGGCAAGAGCAGGACCTCCCCAGCTGTTCTTAAACATTATAGCTGGTTCAAAGAGGGAGATACGTTTGGATGTTATATAGCATGTATCTGGAACGTATGGGTACATCAGAACACATTTGATTTACTGCCTAGAGCTTCTACAAATCCATTCTCCACGTACTTCCAATAGAAAGGGATCGGAACCAATGCAGGGCTTTTGGGGGATTTCAGTGATAGGTTTGTCTAAATCTCAGCTGGTTCCACTTTAAAAAAGAAACTCTGAATATCCAAATACATTGTACCAAGTACATGAGTTGTTGTGCGGTGACAGTGTAATAATCATGCAACTCAGCCATTGTTTATATTCATGAGGATTTTGTGAATTAACAGGAAATACAAATCCAATTTTTAGACTTTCATTAAATAGCCAGACAACACCTGAGTATTAGTCAAATGATTGTAATGGAATATTATAAACACAAGTATTTGGGTCAAAAATCCTTCTGTATCAATTTCAGAAGGTGCAAATCAGTGGAGAGAGTAATGAGGAATGGAAACCTGGATGAGAGTAACATGCTTAATAATAGGCAAAATACCAGAACTGACTTATAGTTTGCAAAAAATTTAATAAGCAACACCTGGACAAGTCTTACAATTCCAATTCATCAAGGAAAATAGGGCAACCGATCGAATCTCAATCATGTAGACAGTCAAAAGTTTGGAAAAAAACCACATTATTGAAGGGAAACCACTTAATGCTTTCTAGGAACCTTCTGCACAATCTATTACATAGGGCACATAACAGGAGAGGAAGGTCATGGGAAGGGTCATAATTACAAAGAAAACCCAGGTTTCAATGGCGTATTTCTTTTAAAAATAATCTATAGTGTTTAAAAGGCCATTTAAAAATATTGTAGGTATGGACCAGTCACTGGAAAAGTATACCATTTTCTCTGCAGAACCAGGAACATCATGCAGGTTTGGCATGATTAGGAAACCCATGCATCTGAGCATATAGATTCTCGAACTTAAAAGAAAATCCCAACTCAAAATATAACAAAAAACAACCTTAAAATAACAATACAAATTCCCAAAAGTTATAAATCAATAAACAATAACCAAAGTTTACAGTACGCAAATGATGCATTTATAAACAAATGCAAATTTTGGAGAGAAAAAAATGACCCTTTTCCAATAAAGATTACAATGCCTTTTTCAACCAAACATATCCCCATGCAATTCCACAACAATACAAAATTGTATCTACAACAAACAGCAAGATCTTTAAAAACTTCCTGCAAATAATGTACAGGAGAGGATACAACGTAAACAAAGAAGAAAAAAGAAAGAAAAAGAGGTGGCCAATTTGTGACAGAAAAAAAGGAGAGGAAAACTTACAGACTTAAAAAAAGAACTTTAAACGACATTAACAGTGGAAATTATGGCGTGAGCTCATTGAGCACTATTTTAACAAAACACTTGAAATACAAGCATCATCTGTTTTTTTTAATTTTCCAGTTTTTTCTTCATTTTAACACATTACTTGAAAGCTTCCTTCAGACAACCATTTATGAGAAAGAGCAAACATTCAATAAGACAAAATCTTCCCAACTCTCCCAAAAACTTTTAAGCAGGTGACAGTGCTTTGCATGTCACATTTTGGATTATAAACACATTATCCTCACTGAAAAGTTAAGAATCAGATCCTGCATCTCTATACCCCAATAATTTTGAAATTGTGGGCAAACCTAAGTTTGGTTTTACATAATGTGTAGAAGGATATTGAGAAAGCAAGAGAATCCATGAGATATATCCTACCTGCGCAAGATGCTACACGTTCTCTTCCCTGTAGAGAAGTACAGCTTATTCATATATATCCCACTCATGTGTAATTCAAGTTTGGGAAAGTTTCCATTTTGATCACAACTCCAGAATCTCCCAGCCAGCACAAAGAATCCAAATCATAGGGGTTTTTTCCCCTGAAGCTCTATTTAGATCACATCTGTTCTTTAATGTAGCTCAAGACAGTTGAGATGAGGTCCTCAAAAGACTTCATTCTGCTTAGCTTCAGCCCAGTTGCTGTGTCATGTATCTTCATACTACAGCCTTGGGCCCAGATAAATGGCCAGCTGATCCAGTCAACCAGCTACGATTGTTGCATTGTAGCTCAGAAAGCTTCCAAACAGGAGGTGTATGGATTAGTCTCCAGAAGGACTGGATTCCTGAATCCTAAGATATGCACTTCAGACTGGGAAGCAACCTTTCACTCACAGATTAGTGAGCTGCAGCCCAAGACTGAAGCATTAATACCAACAATGAATATGGCCTTTCTGTCTTTCTGTTTCATCTTTTTACTTGGTGGAGTTGGTTCTGCCTTCCATTTCATGAACACATCAAAAACAAACCACAGTACCACAATGCTTTATTTTCTCTACATCTTCCAAGACTTCCCTTTAAATGAAATGCTCACCACTGGGCCCAGCTCACCTGTTCCTGGGGCTTTTCCTAAATATTAATATCGAGTTTATGAAAACAAGAGTATTAAACAATTAACAGTATACTGGGCAACATCTCACAGGCATGTATGTTAGCCAAAGTAGAGAGAGGACCACAAAGTTCATTACAATCTTGTAACAGGGGATGGAGCAAATCTCCTTTTCCTGGTCAGCAGTCTGTGCAAACTCATCAAATGATTCAAATTTCTCTTGTAGAACTGGAATCTGTAGTTAAACATTTTTGTTAGTTGTAGAACTGGGCACTTTTTAAAAACGATCATCTGTCTACAGAGATCTTCTTCTGCATCAGTAAGCCCTAATGGGCAAACTGAATGGGCAAACTTATTGTATGGTGCAGTATGCTGGGCCCTGATACGCTGGGCCAGGTTCTAACTTTTCCCCACTTGCAAGTCTCAGGAGTGATACTAGGTCAGGGTCAGTGTGGAAAATGAGTGCTTTTTAATACCTGGAGTACCAGATCATCATTTTAGCCTGCCAAGTCCAAGTACATGTCAAAGGATGCCAAGTGCAAACACACAGACAGTTCTCCATGTATTTTATTTTTCACCATTTTGGAAGAAACTTTTGCATTTTTAAAATGGCGCTTAGTGTTGCTAAACACCACAGCTTCACATCCAGTTCACATTTACAGATGTTTTAAATTTGAAACTCCATTTGATATCTTGTATTTCCTTTTACTATTTGCCACTATAATTTTCTCTACTATTCTCTTTCTCATTCCTATTGTTAAGGCAACTAGTTGGGATCCCCAGTTTCTTTCTTATGTGTTGAACAATGCTTTCTAACTTGTTTATCCAGATGCTTTTGGACTTCAATCCCTGAAACTCTTGGCACCATGGCCAATGGGGAGTCATTCTAACTGCTGTAGCCCACAAGTGGTAAACAGTTGTGTCCAACCTTTTTAGGCTTCTCAGTTGTGAGAGTAAGGTATGGGATTGCAGGAGATGACCACACAGATATCAAAAAAGAAGGGCACCGTGCTACTGGAAATAGCAAGACAGAGTGTCAACGGGGGTATTAAATTGCTAAACTTTCACACATCAGCTTAATACTTGTTAAGTCAACACAGTTTCCATACTCCCCTAGTGTAAAGTCTGTATAGCAGTGGTTCACAACCTGTAGGTCCCTAGATGTTTTGGCCTTCAATTCTCAGAAATCCTAACAGCTGGTAAACTGGCCGGGTTTTCTGGGAGTTGTAGGCCAAAACACCTGGGGACTCACAGGTTGAGAACCACTGCTGTATAGGGACAGTGGGAAACAATTCCAGGAAGACATGTGGAGCGAAAATTTTTGATTTGCACATATCCGTTTCAGTGGCAAAAAGAGAAACATTAACTACAAAATATTCCAAATATTATTTTTGGAGGGGGGGTAAAAACCAAGGTTCTCTTGTCAGTGAACTAGAGTTTCTATTCTAATTTCGCCTGACCTCATCTGTGGGGTAATAAAATTTAAGAAGGATATTGATGAGCAGGAACAAGTTCAGAAGGGGGTTACCAAGGTGGTCTGGAAATCAAGTCCTATAAGCAATGTTTGAGGGAGCTGAATATACAGGGTGTCTATAAAGTCTCTCTACCATTTAAATCAGTGGTTCTCAACCTGTGGCTCCCCAGGTGCTTTGGCCTATAACTCCCAGAAATCCCAGCCAGTTTGCCAGCTGTTCAGATTTCTGGGAGCTGAAGGCCAAAATATCTGGGGACCCACAAGTTGAGAACCACCGATTTAAATGGTAAAGGGACTTCATGGTCACGCTATATTTGGCTGGAAGAAGTGAAGATAGAAAGATGTTTTCTATAATTAAATATCTGAAACTGTGTATAAATATCTGAAGAACTATCATATAGATAATGGAGTGAGATAATTTTCTCCTGCTCCAGATGAAAGGTCCTGAATTCAAATTGCAAGATAACAGGATTAGAAAAACCGCTTGATGATAACAATCTGTTTGACAGAGTAGATGACCCATGGGGTCACTTTGTCTTGCATTAGAGTAGTGTTTCTCAACCTGTTTCTCAAAGACCATCAGAAAATACATTATTTTCTATTGGCCATGGGGGTTCTGTATGGGAAGTTTGGTTCAATTCCATTGTTGGTGGAGTTCAGAAAGATCTTTGGTTGCATGTGAACTATAAATCCCAGCAACTACAATTCCCAAATATCAAGATCTATTTTCCCCAAACTCAACCTGTGTTCACATTTGGATATATTGAGTATTTGCCCCAAGTTTGATCCAGATCTATCATTATTTGAGTCCTCTGGATGTAGGTGAACTACAATACCCAAACTCAAGGTCAATGTCCACCAAACCCTTCCAGTATTTTCTGTTGGTCATGGGAGTTCTGTGTGCCAAGTTTGGTTCAACTCCATCGTTGGTAGAGTTCAGAATGCTCTTTGATTGTAGGTGAACTATACATCCCAGAAACTACACCTCCCAAATGACAAAATCACCCCCCACAACCCCACCAGTATTCAAACTTGGGTGTATTGGGTATTTGTGCCAAATGTGGTCCGGTGAATGAAAATACATTTTACATGATGATTCATAACAGTAGCAAAATGACAGTTATGAAGTAGCAACGAAAATGATTTTATGGTTGGGGGTCACCACAACATGAGGAACTGTATTAAGGGGTCGTGGCATTGGGAAGGTTGAGAAACACTGCATTAGAGCATCGGTAATTTAAGCTGTACAGAAAAAATGTGATAATACAAAGAAGGGAAAGAGATGTTTCTGCTGCATGGTTTTGTTAATTGTGAGATATATATTTTAAAAATAGCAGCAACAAATAAATGCTAGTGCTTGAAGTTTTAGTTTTGGGGGGCTAATTCTCCTAGCGTCTGCCCGTCAGCATGATTTTACCAGTCTCTGAAAAATTTGTATTGTTGGTAGCAACTCCACAGGGACAACGCTGCATTGCACTGCAAGCTAGTCCTTGTGAGACTGCCTCATCTGGTGCAGAGTAAACAAATACCCTGTTCACCTCCTAAATATGCATTCCTCAAAGCATTCTGGAAGATTCTCAGTAGTGTATGGCTTCCAAGTGAAATCAACACTGACCTGGTTTCAGGCTCTTGGGTACATTGTAATTCCAGGATGGAGTTGGTATTGGCAAATAATTCAGTAACCTGAGAACTGCAGCTTCCAGTCCTTAAGGCTCTGAAGATGGGCTCAAAGGTATTAAGGTATGAACAGATGTAAGCTTAGAAGCTAGAAGTCTATCAAATGGTGAATAAGATTTACAGATTCAGTGCTCCCTATGCATGTCCATATTAACAGAATCAACTGTATGTTAAATCATTGTCTATATTATGTTATAATTGTCACAGAATGGGTCAAAGTTTGGAATATGAAATTTGAATTCTGTGAGTTCATTCAGTCTGTACATGCTCTTGTTTGCCAACATATTTTCTGTTGGACACAACAGAGCAAAACAATAACGTGCTAATAATCACCAGCCTATAGCTTTAAAGTTTTGTTTGATATTGTTTTAAAATACAAAATATGGTGAATATCCTCCACTGCAGAAAGAAAAAGAGCTGAATAACATCACAACCTTCACAGCAACTGAAGTGTTTATCTGGCCAATGATATTGGCTATGTGGTGTGAGAAATCACTCATGTGGGATTTATTTCAGTTTGCACACACTCACTGATAAAGCGAGCTCCAGCTCAAAATCAGGAAAATACAGGAGCATAATAGGTTTATCAAACAGATTTGTTCTCTCTTCAAACCACGTCTTCTGAAATACCTGTCATGGCCTCTGACACATAATGGAGAGTTCATCAGGTAGAAACAGTCTCTCTGACTACATAAAGTTGATTAAAGAAACCATTATGTTCTCCATCAGTTTGGGCTTTCAATCTGTTTTCTGGAGCATTGCCCACTTCAATTTAGAGCCAGAGAAGGCATGCTCTGACTACAGAATAGCAAGCCTTCACCAACTCTTTCTTTGCTCAATTAGTAGGATGCTAGAATCTATGGGACTTGAATCAGGAACTTTTTTGTTTTCTAGCACCTTTGATTGTGAACAAGAATATTTGGAGAAAAAGAAATATTCGGAGCACAGAACCTTTTTCTGCAATCGATTGAGATCCTCTCTGACCAATCCTGGCTATATAACCTTGTGGGCTCTTGACTGGACAAATGATGGCTTTGGCCTTGCCCAACTGGTCAGCCCTACTCCAACCAATATTTGCACCCTGTCTTTTATCATCCATCTTCCCTTCTCCAATCACTAAGACCATCAGATTTACTTTCCTCCAGTGAAACTCAGATTATTCTGTCCTTATCACCGTCTGCTTTTAAGCATTCATTCACAAACTGTGCAAGTTCTTGCCAGTGCTGCCTCACATTAACCTATGAGATCTTAGCCCATTCTGAAAGCAAGATATAACTATACAAACGAAGACCAGTTCTTGACAAAGACACGTAATGCTTCATCGTATAGGCCCTTTTAGACTACATCAGTGGTTCTCACCCTGTGGGTCCCCAGATGTTTTGGCCTTCAACTCCCAGAAATCCTAGCAGCTGGAAAACTGACTGGGATTTCTGGGAGTTGTAGGCCAAAACACCTGGAGACCCACAGGATGAGAACCACTCCACTACATAGTCACAGCACTTTGATTCTACTTTGACTGGCTGCATGCTTTATAATCCCAGTTTTCAGTTTGGTGAGGCACAAGGGCTCTCTGGTGGGGAATCTACATGCCCCTCTCCAAAAGAAGAAAGCCCAGAATTTCACAGGATGGAACCACGGCAGTTGAAGTGGAATCATAACACTATAGCTGTATATTGTGAAGAGATCTTGTATCCATATCATCACCAATGAACATTATAATGTTGCAAAACTGAGCATTGTTCAGAAGATACACTGTTATTCAGATTTAAACATTATGAAGTGAAGACCAGTTGTTGTGGCTGTTGCATAGTTGTTACAACTACGCAAAGCTCTGGTAAGCTATTGTTTGGACCACAATGCCCAGAATCCCCAAAATAATTTTTCTTAGCTCTTGTCATAATTCTTTATCTTACATATCTGAATAAAAAGCAGTCTTCGTATTTTAAACCAGCAAGTTTGCTTCATCACATTTCCCCTGCTCAATTTGCCAGTGGCTGGTATAGACTCATAACCCAAGTCATAGAACAAAGGAAAGGAAAGGAAAAAGATAGAAAGAGGTCTTCTTTTTTCAAAACATCCCAAAGGGTAACAACCTTGTTTTTCTCTCTCCTTTGAATGATATTTTAAGAACAAAATACGAAATTCCAAAAAACTTCCATAGTGTCATCCATTTCCAAAGAATAAACATATGTCTTCAAGTATGGGTTTTTTGTTTTGTTTTTTGCTATTTACCTATTGATGTACAAAGTTATCTGGGGGGAGATTATGTTCCCTGCTTTAAAAAAAACAGTATGATATAAGGCAATCTATAAAAGAATGCACAAATGCAAAAAAAAGGGCAGTCTTTTAAAGTCCCTCTATTGGCTTACATTAGCTACTTTTTGCGGCAAACACAGAAGAACCATCACAACAAGCCAAAAGCTACATTTCCCAACAGAACACAGAATAGCTCTCATTCTTTACTCGTCCTGAAAAACCAGCCCACTGTTGAGTCAAAGAAAATAAATCCCATACCAAAGGAGCCCCACGCTATCCCCATTAATGTTTGAAGTTGTTGCCCTTCTTGGGGCATTTGGAGACTTTTTTCCCCAGTTGCACTTCCTTCTTCACTCCCAGACTCCTTTGTACACCGCTGCCAGACCACTTCCTGGGCTGGTCTTTACGAGAAAGATTTATTACAGATTTTCCCCTCTTTCTGTTCTTTCTTTTTTCATTTGAGGCGTTGAGTCACATTTGCCAGAGCTACTGCAAAGGCCTGCACCGCTGAAAATGGATACTGGAAGTCCAAAATATAAGCGTTGCCGTCAATCCTCCCAAACTGCATGACCTGAAGGACAAAGTAGGAAGAGGAGAAAAAGAAAAGAAGCAGATAAAAATACCAATGAAAACAAGTAAGAACTTTAAAAAATTGTTAGAGAGTGTGGGTCATTAAAGGATGAGAAGCTTACAACCTCTTGTATCATATTGAGAATCAACTCTTCATTTTAGTATGTGGTTGCAATCAAGTCAGTGAAGCCATTACAAAGAAAAGATGTCCCCCCCCTTCCCGGCAAAATGGGGGTGGGCTGCGGCAAAGTGGCTTAAGTGATGTAATCTAAGAGACTACACCAGCACAACATGAGTGGCAGATTCAAGCCTATGAATTCTGTACATCATGGTTTGTTTGGGGATCACCTGAACACAACATGGTTTCTATCTTAAAATGATTTATGAGTGTCATACACTAACTGGCAGTAATTTATCTTTTCAGAATCCTTGGCAGAAATTGTATTTTCTGTGTGCAAGGAAGTCTGTAAATGTTGTGGAATGCCTGAAATATCATTATTGTCTATTCCGGATTACCATTATGGAACAAGTGTGGCATCCTGGTTCTGTTCACTCAAACTGAAAACATTACTTATTTTAGAAAGCATTTTTGATATTTTTATTTTTTATTTCACTTTTCCTCTAGAAAACCCAAGCTGTTGGTCATAAGAGCTGTCTACATGGGTCTCTCTTGAACAGATGGGAACTAGAGCTGGGAAGAGGTACTTTTTGGACAACAACATCCTGAATTCGATGGCCATGGAAGCTATAGTACAAAAAGTAACTTTTCTCAGCTCTTAACAAATCCTTGTGACAGTTCTGAAAGGGTGAACACTGGAGACTTGATGGGATTAAGCAATACAATTTTTATAAATTTCATAAGGTATTTTTTACACACATTTTAGATTCACATTTTCTCATCTGGATAAAACTGAATCGTACACTTCTCACCCATCCACTCAGATCTCCATTCACTCCTCCAAACAGTGTCAAGAAGTCTTTGTGGGAGGGACTGCATCTAAAATTAAAATTGAAAGCTAGCTTTGTTTTGCAAAGCTAGATTTAAAAAGTGTGATTTGCTTTGGTTCAGACTTCTTAGCTAATGATATGTAAGTATTTATTCACCTTTATTTAGAAAGGTGAAAAACAAATAGTCAAGGTTTCAAGTTCATATAATCTTGCATCATTTTTTCTTTGATACACTTTACTATTTTCTGCATTACATATTAGGCATGGTTTAGATTTGACTTGTTAATGTGGCTGAGGTATTCTTGTGATGATCAAATGAGATCTCAGGATCCAATGGCCCTTCCACCCTTTGCATAGTTTCATGGATCAAAGCAGCTACACACCTGGGATGATCTTCCATGATCCACTCAAGCTGCTCTCAGGAAGCCAAAACAAGAAGGAACTATTCTTTATGGAATGTAACACATTTGGATCTACTTTGTGTGTGTGTGTGTCAGGAGCGACCTGAGAAATTGCAAGTCGCTTCTGGTGTAAGAGAATTGGCCGTCTGTAAGGACGTTGCCCAGGGAACGCCTGGGTGTTTCGATATTTTATCATTCTTGTGGCAGGCTTCTCTCATGTCCCCATATGGGAAGCTGGAGCTCACAGAGGGAGCTCATCCACGCTGTCCCCAGATTTGAACCTCCGACTTGTCAGTCTTCAGTCCTGCCAGCACAAGGGTTTAGGCCACTGTGCCACCAGGGGCTCCTTTTTGGATTTTACTAACCAAACTTTTGAAGTTTACTAGCCTAACTTTTTATGTTTCTGAGAGGTTCTATTATCTCAAAAGGGAATCATTTTATATATTGGGTTGCTGTGAGTTTTCCGGGCTGTATGGCCATGTTCCATGTTCTCTCCTGATGTTTAGCCTACATGTATGCAGGAATCCTCAGAGGTTGTGAAGTTCATATATTGTTTTCAGTGCTTGGGCTGCCATAAATCCCAGCATTGGGGAAATGGGAGGTTGCAAATATAACAAACTATAAGACACCGAGATGCACATTTTAGGCAATAAATACGATATATTTATATTTGTTTATGTGTTTATTTATATCCCAACTTTCTACCAAAATGCGACTTAAAGTGGTCTGTTAATTCTATCTGGGGGCCTAAGGAGATGTGGGAAAGTGATGGCCCTCCAGATACTAATCCTCAATTGCCAGGCACTCTAATCAACATGAACAAAGTGAATCAGAAGAGTCGGCTTGATTATAGGGGTGGAGAATGACAAATCTTCTCTAATTTTGACCCCCACAGAACAGCTGAAAACTGCTACCAGAGTCTCATGGATATCTTGGCAAGTGAGAATGAGGAGATGCTAATGGAAGGCCCAGCAGTTGAGCTGAAACCCAAGCAATGCCCAGCAGCTCCCTCAGTCCAGCTTTGAAGTAGCACCTATGGAAGGGTGCTACTTCTCAGCCTGCAAAACAAGTGCAAGTGAGTTCCTCCTGAGCAGGCTGAGGAAGAATTGCTTCAGATTTTGTGGACCTGCAATCAGAAAGGTCGCAGCTGTGCAGGTCCTTGAGATTAGAATAGAAGCAAGTCAGCAACAGGTAATACTTGTGGTCTTAGTATTTAAGGAGCTCGATGTGAAACCTTGTTGCAAGCTGCAACATCAGTTCTAGAAGCTATGATATCTTGGTTTCTTGTGTTCCTGAACTCTGGACATATCCTTGGACCTTGGGTTATGGATTCTGATTCATCCTTATACTCTGGACTCCCTGGTATTTGCCTTAGGACCCTGAAAAGAACATTCAGCCTCTCTGTTGTGTACCCTGCTAAGGTTTACATCTCTGTTGGACTATTGGGTTGACTTCGGGCTGTTGATTAACGCTCTGCTGGTATTTGGGGGTTGACACTTCTGACACAAGAGGTAGATTTTCATAGCTGTGATTAAACCCAATCCAATCCTCATTTTGTGTTTGTTTTTTCCAGACATAATCTTATCAGAAAGAGGCAGACCAAGGTATGATAGATAAATTTTCTGTTATCTTCTCATTCTACAGTTCAGGTCATTTTCTATCTACACATCTGCTTAGTTTACCTGAAAGGAAAGTGGAAGAGATGAGAAAAATAGACCCCAGCAAGAAGGGATGACAAAAGCTGGAATTCCACATCATGTGCAGGGAAACATACCTATTGTTTAAAAAATTCATAGTAAAGGTTTTCCCATGACATTAAGTCCAGTTGTGTCTGACTCTGGGAGACGCTCATCTCCATTTCTAAGCCAAAGAGCAGCATTGTCGATAGACACCTCCAAGATCATGTAGCTGGCATGACAGCATGGAGCGCAGTCATGCCATAGTGAAAGCCTAACATGATAAAATACACCTTAAAACCTAACACAAGAAAGTGCCTTCAGTTTCTCACTTGCTGTCTTACCTGTCTCCCTTCCAGCTCAATCTGGAAGTTTTTTGCTGATTCTTGGGTCACTCTCCCTCCAAAGTCCAGCTGATAAACTTGTGTTGCCTCATTCCACAAGGGCTGCTTGTTAGCCATCACGTACACAAAGCCCTGGCTGCCCAGCCGTCCATCTTCCTTTTCATTTGCTTTTCGGCACTTAAATTCATCAAGTTCACTGGCTGTCCTCAAATTTCTTTTGGTTTTCCACCCCTTTTTACTGCCCTGGCTCTGGTTCATCAGTTCATCCCCACTAATAAATAGTTCAGGCTCACTTTCTGAACTGTCCTGAAATTCATTCATCTTGTTCAGCTTTTTTGACTTCAGCTGGTCCTTCTGACTTTTGACTTTCTTCTTCTCTCTGCCCAGTCTAGGGCTAGATATCAGTGAGTTGAAATCGGTCAGCGTAGTCCTGGCCTCTTTTTTGACTTTCCCCTCTGTGATAGCCTGTACGTTTCCTTCATCTGCACGGCTGTCCAAGCGCCTCCGGTTCTTCTTCCCAAACTTGTCTGTCCGTTGAGGGATGGGGCTCTCCGTCAATGAGAGTACTTCTTGGAAGTTGTCTGCGGTCTCTGCCATGGCATCTGAGCCCACATGAGCCTGGGGCTCTGGTGGTGGTGGAGACATAACAGGCTTCTCCACCACCACCAGGGGCTTTGGCGGGAGGATGCTTTGAGCACTCTGTGCGGGAGGTGGGCAGGTGCTGTAGGGATTCCATGGGTGCAAGGCCATCGGTGGCAGCTGTAAACTCGAGCAAGTGCTATTTCCAGGATACATGGGAGGCAAAGGGCAATAAGAAAGGTTGGAGGGATAACCTGGCTGAAGCACAACTGTTGGCTCCTGTTGTGCAATTTGAGGAGGGGCCAGACCTTCTTTGGGAGGACAGGGCACCTGCATTCCCTGAAGAGGTGGGGGCGGTGGAGGAGGGAGACTATAGCCCCCCACATAGGGTGCTCCAACCCCATAACTCATCTGAAAAGTGGCAGTGGGACTGGTTGGAGACTTGGGGGAAATAAACGATGCCCGGGAGATATCCAGATGCTGAGCTTGGCCAATGACCAGAGGGGAGGATTTTATAGGGTGAGGCAAAGTATTCGCTGTCCTTTGTTGAGGAACCCATATTTCCTCACTCATCATAGGTTCCCACTGATAGGGAGGTGGTCTTTTCACACCAATGCTAGGCTCCGCCATGGCAACTGGAACGTGACGTACTGGCTTTTCCACAGGGCAGTGCTGAGAAAGAGCTTCATCTTCCATGAAGGCAGAGTTCACATAATCTGTCCGTTCATGAGAGTTGTCTGGTGGACCCAGCAAACTGTAGGAGGACTGGGAGGCCAAAGGTGAAGTACTGGCTGAGTGTGCAATGACAGAGTTGTGTTGAGAGCTGCTCCCCATTGTTACATCCGATCTTACATTGCCAATGCTAGATATGTTGTTGTTACTGTTGACACTGCTGATGTTCCCATTTCCACTATTAGCAGCACTGCCACTACTCCCGCCATTGGTGTTTCCACTGTTGCTGCACTGGCTGCAGGTGTACAACGCTGTTGGCACCCTCTGTTGGTACTGGGCTGCCACAACATTGCTCTTTAGTTTGGGTGGGAGCTGCAGGGTAGCTCTCTGGCTGTCAACCAACTGAGCCATTTTCAGTGCTGCCTCCCTGCTATTCCTCCGCAGAGTGGCATGGATGATGCTGTTGTCCAGCCTCTGTGTAATGCCACGACCTTGAGACAGCTGGGCAGCAATCTCTGGGTAAGGCGGTGGATCCCCAGTGGGAATGGAGTAGCGTGGAACTGTAAGTCTGTTCAAGGTAGCACTGGTACAAGGCTGCTGAATCTTCTTCTCGGATGAAGTAATCCTTAGTGTTGCAGAGCTGCCAGGCCCTGGTAGAGTGTAAGTATTCTGGGCACACAGCATCCGTGTCCGAGGTCGACATACTTCCTCAACATTCCCACTACTGTCAAAAGTGGTTATTCTCTCATAGCCGAGAGGAGTCTGATAATGTCCTGCTGGATAAAGCGGGAAGTCTCCTTTTTTCAAACAGAGGTCTACCGGAGGTTGTTGAGGTACAGGAGGAGGAGGAGGTGCTGTGGTAGGCGCTGCTGGTATGGTGCCTGGGTATGGCGGAGGGGGATTCATTTTGTTCATCTGGATTTCCTGGGCAGTGCTGAAAACAGACGCTTCTCCTTCAGCCACCTGTGGTACTGGACGCAATGTTTTTGCCTTTTGGAGGTGTTCGTGGTCCCTGTCCCCATCTCTGTGATCCATCATTGCCATCTGGATTGCACCCTGGGGTGGCAGGGGTAACTGAGGGGGCGCCTGGATGATGCGCCCCATTTCTACTCCTCCAAAGATCACCTGGCCTGGGTTGGAGTACCTGCTTGGGATCGGATAGTGAACTGCATTATCATTCATGTGATCTGCTGCCGCTACAGACGTTGTCTGGTTTGCAAGGACATCCAATTGTACATTCTGATTGGCCAACAAAGACTGAACCAGCCCTATGCTCTGAGTAGGTGACATTGCTTGTGCTGAGCTGTGAATAGGAGCAATCGGGATGTTTACGGTGCACGGTGGGTTGTTTTCGGGAATTCCAGATGCTCCAGTCACTATGACAAAAAACATATAGTATTATAGAGCATGCAAAAAGAACTTGTAGCACAGCTGAAGCTACCTGAGAAAAACATACAGTATCATAAGCTTTCATAGACCTACTTATTATTATTATTAATTATTATTAAAACATTATTATTATAGACCTAAGTTGACTCCATCAGATGAAACATACAAAGTATTATACTATTAAAGTATTCATTTACAGCTTGTTGTCCACAGAAGAAATCTTTGGTTCATGCATCTGATCACTTACATTTTTAAAATGCCTGAATGTTTCTTAATCCATGATTTAGCAAATATTATTGGTGGAGAGGTGGGTGCATGTACAGATTGCTTCCCTGTTAAGAATGGGAAGCAAATCAAGAACTGGACATGGAAACATATTAAGCCATTCCACAAATCCTCATTCACATCCAGCCCTATGGTTCTCTCCTTGAGTTTAATGTCTTGGTTTAAGGCAGGCATGGGCAAACTTTTGCCTTGGGGCTGCATTGTGGGCCCAGCCAGGAGGGATGGGCTGGGAGGGAGTGGTGTCATTCACATGCTGGATGGACATGAGCCCATGGGGTGGGGGTAGGGCCCTGGAGAGGGAGGGGGCAGGGCAGGATCTGGGCCATCCTCAGGTTGTCCTCACAGCACAAGGACAGGGCCGCTTGCCCCATCCTTATGCTGGCAGGAAGGCAGGGCATGCAGTGACTGCCTCAACCCGTGGGTTGTCCTCTTGGCATTACGCCAGGAGGAAGGTGAGACAAGTGGCAGCTGAGAGTGCTCTGGAGGGTTCTCAGCCACCACATGCCTTCCTTGAGGTGTCTTCCTGGCATAAGGAAGGATCTGTTCACACTGTCCTTATGCCCAGAGGAGAGCGAGACATGCGGTGCGCCAGATGGCTCTCAGCTTCTGTGGTCTGCTGTGTCCTTATGTCAAGAGGACAGGGTAAATGAGGAGGGCCTGAGGTAAGCACCCCAGGAGCCGCATCTGGTCTGCGGACCTTAGTTTGCCCATGCCTGGTTTAAGGGAAAACCCAGTAAGATCCTACCTTAGTAAATTTTGGAGTTAAATGTGTAATTACAAGAAAGGGGCACCATATCAGTACTATACATGTCAGTACGATCCAGTCTGAACTTTAAAGGAGCTCTCCAAGGTGCTGAATCATATTCCCCAAATAGATTTCACACACCCCAGGCAGTTTTTAATATTAAAAAAGTTCAGAGAAGATTCACTGCTCAATTGTCATGAGATCAATTGGTTTACAACAACCTAGCCCAGTGCCATTAAATGTAAGCAGTTATGAAAGCACAACTGGAGGCCACCTGAACTGAATTCATTTACCTGCTGAATTCAGTGGATGTACCTGGCCACCACAGCAACCTCTGTTTCCAGGCACTATTTTGAAGTTATGCCATCTTAAGGCTGTGAACTAAAACCAGAAATGGACACTAATTTTGGCAATAATGAGTGCCCATATTTCGCTTAAATTACAGCTTATTAAGTGTTATACTTAATTTCCGCCTCAGTCAGCCAGAGATTAATTAAGAAAGCTCTAATAAGGTCAAACAGGCCCTGTCAGACATGCAAGAAGAATCCAAGACAGTTCCCATAACACCTGTAAGACTACCTAAAGGTTTTTTCCACCTCGCCTTTCTAGGTCATGCCTGCTCTTAATGGCTTCATTGGATGTGTACAGTTCATGGGCCCTTTGAGTCAAATTTTCAAATCTATGATTCCATAATGGAGGTAAGAAAGAACAGGCTCCTGATTTGTCACCTTCCCCAATCATGGCCCCATCTTTCAAGCCATTTAAAAGTACGCTGAGCCTTGGCCATTTTTTTAATACAAGATGGAAAAATGCCCTTTTGAGATCCAACTATACATAACTAACTATATATGCAAAGGGATATTGTAGCACTTCAGAGACTAAATTGTATTGTTTTATAAATGCTGTTGTGTTGTTATTATGTCTTGTTGGGCTTGGCCTCATGTAAGCTGCCCCAAGTCCCTTTGGAAGATAGAGGGGGGGTTATAAATAAAGTTAATAATAATTATAATAATAATAACAATAAATTAGATAACAAAGTCAATAGCATAAGCTTTTATAGACTAAGTCTACTTACTCAAATACGTGTCTACATGTAATTGTATATAACTGTATACTACTTATATGTCTCACCTGGCAAATCATCTTCATCTTCACTAAAAACATTTGGGTTGAAAACAGGTAGGTTTATATAGTCCATGGAAATCTTGCGTACTTCTGGAAGATATATAGTCATTTGTCTGGGCTGGAGATGCAGCAAGCTGGTTTTATATATAACTATAGGAAGGGAGCAAGAACAAAATATTTGTAAGATAGTAAAGGTAAAGGTTTCTTCCATGGTTGAACAGAGATTTGAACCCTCATCTTGACAATCATAAGGAAAACACAACACATGCTGGCTCTTTCTTAGGTTACTAACAGTGTAATGACAGTAAAGATAAAAGTTTCCCCTTGACATTAAGTGTAGTCGCGTCTGACTCTGTGGGTGGGTGGGTGGGGGGGGGTGGTTCTCATCTCCATTTTTAAGCCAAAGAGCCGGCATTGTCCATAGACACCTCCAAGGTCATGTGGCTAGCATGACTACGTGAAGTGTCGATATCCTGTGGAACACACTCCCTAACGAAATCAAATCAGCCCCCTCTCTCCTGTCCTTCAGGAAGAAATTGAAATAATGGCTATGGGACTGAGCTTAATAGCAGCAGTCACAGCAGTAACAATTATAAATGAATCATGTGATTTGCAATGGATGGATTTTAGGTTATGACTCTGGACTTGGACTTGTCTCTTTCAAATGGTCTTTTTAACTTTTGATGATGTTTTATCTAATGTTCAAGTGTGTTTCTATTATTGGTGTTTGCATCTGATGGTTGCCGGTTGTAACCCGCCCTGAGTCCCCCTCTGGGGGTGAGAAGGACGGGATATATATGTCTGAAATAAATACATATCCTCCTGCAGAAGTAGTACGTATTGATATACTCACATTTGCATGTTTTACAACTGATAGGTTGGCAGAAGCTGGGCCTAACAATGGGAGCTCACCCCGCTCCCTGGATTCGAACAGCCAATCTTCCAGTCAGCAAGTTCTGCAGCTCAGCAGTTTAACCTGCTGTGCCCCCAGGGGCTCCCAATAACCTCTGTACACCTACCCAATATGAGCCTCATTGAGATAAGATAAAAATATGCAAAATAAAAGTATAGTATATAGTATTGTTTCAAAATCAGTAAAGTTCCTCTGTGGGCCCTGCTCTTGGTCCCGCCTTCTTCACAGATGCGTCTGACGGGGACGAGAGACAGGGCCTTCTCAGTGGTGGCCCCTCGGCTGTGGAACGCCCTCCCTAGGGATATTAGATCAGCCTCCTCCCTCCCAACATTTCGTAAAAAAGTCAAAACCTGGCTCTTTGAGCAAGCTTTCACAAATGAAGTGTAACAGGTAAATATAGAACTACGGAACAACTGGAAATGCGACTGGAAAATGATTTTAGTAAGGATATGCTGATGATTTATGTTTTATTGGTTTTGTGTGGTTTTTATATTGTATGCTAAATGTTTTTCATTGTATTTTATGTTTGTTGTGGCATCCAATTGTTGCCGAGCGTAAACCACCCTGAGTCGCCTTCGGGCTGAGAAAGGCGGTATTCAAATACAGTAAATAAATAAATAAAATAAATAACCATTTAAGAAAGAATATTCAACTATTGATTGACCACATGCAATGTTTTCTTGTGTTCACAGTAGGACAAAGGATGACGATGTACATAGAAAAAAGCTACCTGGATGGTTACGTGCTTTCTATTTAGGAGTTCTACCAGTACTAAAAAAAACCCCTAGAATTGTGTGGGCAATCTGTAGCTCATTAAATATTGCTGAACTACACCTCCTATCAACCTTAGTCAAAAGTAGGAAATAATGGGATTTGGTCCAACAACACTAGGAAAATCCCAAGTTCAGTTCTAAGTAAAAGAGAAATGGTATTTTCCGAGTTCTAACACAGAACCAAACAATCTTAATCTCACCAGTGTCTGGAGGTGACTTTTTTGGGAAGCCCAAATATAAGGACAATCAGGCTACAAATATGACCCAACAAGAGAGAAAAAATCAAATAGAAATGAATAAAGGGACTACAGATAGAATTTACAGCATGTCATGACATAACATATGGAATATGTTTAAAAAGCAAAACCAGATAGGATTAAAAGGAAGACGACTGCTATAAAATTAATCATAAAATATTTTGTCTGTGATTTGTTTGATTGGTGGATTTCATATAAGATTTAGCACAGCTGGTAAATCATCAGCAATTATAAGATCAACCAAAAGGTTGCAAGTTCGAAGTCTGGGGTTGGCTTGAGCTGCCAACTGTCAGCCTAGGTCATTCTTTACCTAAGCGATTCAAAAACAGCTTTACCTGTGATTAGATAAATTAGATATTACTGAAAGCGGGGAGGTGTTTTACGATGCCATAAAGAAAGAAGATCAGGGCGACCAAAGGAAGGAGGAAGTCCTGACGGGTCTTCGTCATAGAGGATAGAGCAACAGCCCCCCCTGGACTCGAGCCCAATCTTCCATGGCACCAAAAACAGTTGGACACTGAGTCGAAACAAACCACCTTCTTCTGTTCTGTCTGTCTGTGTATTGTCTATACAAAGAAGCATTGAATGTCTCCCGTGAATGTGTACTGTGATCTGTCCTGAGTTCCCTTCGGGGTGAGAAGTGCGGAATATAAATAAAGTATTGTTGTTGTTGTTGTTGTTATTATTAAAGACTTGTGCTACCCATAGTTTTGCTGCTTGCTTCACATTAGGATTAGGTGACAAGTAGTAAATACCATATTTCATCACATACTAGTTGCCATCACATAATAGTCATGCACTATGGATCCCGGTTTTGTTTTTTCATAATTCCTTGCATAATAGGCACACCCTTAGTTCACGGGTGTGACTATTATGCGAAGGCGACAACTCTCTGTAGCTCGGAGGAGACAACTGAGAAGGCCAATAAACCCACCTGTCCATTTATCTCTCCCCTCTGCAGCTATGCTGCGCAGCGGCTAAAAGTTCACCTGCCCACATGGCCGAATCCTCCAAGGGACTATTATATGGCGAAAAAGCCCTTCAATGGGGACTTTTTAAAGCCATGCAATAGTCACCATTACATAATAGTCACACTACCTTCCTCCTCCAAATTGGGGTGTGTGTGTCTATTATGTGATGAAATACAGTATTACTAAGAAAACGTTTATGTTTGTTTCAAGTCAATAAGGGACAGAAATGAAGAAAATCTAATCATTTTACCTGCACCAAGATTGGTTGGAAGAAAAGCAGCCAAGCCCACAATTTTGAATTTGGTTCCCCAGATGTTTGATGTGACCTGAGCAAGGTAGTTGTGCTGCAATGAAGAACCATAACAAAAAAACAAAAACAAGATTGTTAGTTTGCTCCTGTTTTAGTACTCTTTCCCTATTATCAGTATTATAGTCACCATATGGAAGTTGGTGACCCTGAGAAAAAGTGTTTACACTATCAATTCATTATAGAGGCGAGATATGAACAAGTGTGAAGTCCACAATATAAATGCCTCTCTATATTATTCAAAAATTCATCTTCCATGTTGATACATCTTTCATGTTGAGGACCATTTCAGAAAGTTACACAGATAGTTTACCTGAGTGATATCTTCCAAAGGAAACTCCCGACGAGTTAGACTTGGTGAACCTATGGAGGGCTTTCTGATGGGGAGCCGAGGAGATCTTGATATCTCCTGGGAAGCCCGTGATAACTTGGGAGATTTGCGAGCTTCTATGTTAATTCTGCACAAAATACCAAAATGAACCATAATCAGAAAACACAAATAAACATTGTCTGCTGCTCCGTAAAACAGAATGTGGAAGATGATTATAGTTGAGTTGGGGTTAAAATGGCACCAGATTTCTAAAAGATAATTTGTTGCAAGAATAATTTAAAAAGTGAAGTCACTGTGATATCTGACATTCTTTGACCCAGTGAACTAAATAGTGGCTCAGACACTAATCTCCCCAATTTTTTTGGACTATGTCATCTTTGGATTCAGGAGAAAATAGTCCAAAAGGGCAATTTTCTTATACTATTACTTTTCCTATGTATTTTTTAAAATTTTAATATACTGAATATATATTTCATTTTATTTCCCCCTTATTATTATTAATTTTCCCCTTATCTAGTAACATCACAGAAACTCAAATAATTGGTGTCTTCTGCTTCTGTTGGAAATAGAAACCTTTTCAAGCCTCCACTAGTTATGTATATAATTGCTTACTATATGGAATATGTGTATTGGTTTGCAATTTTACCTAATCTCTTTGTTGTGGGAGTGGATGCAGTGGCTGCAGATCATGTGATCAAGTCTGGACATGTTCAGGACTAAGACTCCATTTTAGATCAGTTTTTGCTTTGAGAAGCCATGTAGAGAAGTGTGTCTTTGCATCAGAAGCAATGAGTACAGTTTAGACTTCATGCTTAAAGTTAGATGTATGCTTAAAGACTCCTTTGGACTATGGACAATTGATTCTAAGGAAGATGCCCTGTGTTATTTATACAGAGAAACTACTTAAAATCCTATTGTAACTGGATTCTTAAGCAAAGTGCCTGTATGCTGTATACATGAAGTCTGTGAGTAAACCAAATCTGTTACTGAAGACTGTTTATTTTATCTCTAGAGAGCATGTTTTTAAGGAAAAGTAGATATTTTAGGCAACTTCAAAGAACACTTCTGAAATTCTGCTGAATATATATTTTGTGCATTGGCATATTTGTCCCTAGCAGTTCAAAAACGTACCTAGGTACATCAGTCTAACAGCTGAGAGACCTAGTTGCTTTGCATGAATGCTGGTGAATATCACTTTTCAAAAGTTTGTGACTTCTAACAAGGCCATGCCTTTCCAGTAGCTAAAGGTTTTCCAAAATGGTTATGAATCCAATTTCCCAAATGGTTATGGAGATTCACATTTGCCAAAAGGTTATGACGTCATTTTGCCAATGCAAGTTGGCTTTTGTCTTATACCTTGAAAATGGAAAGGAGCTGCTACTAGAAAAACATTGTTCTCTCTTGCCCCCATGCATACTAAAAGCGAACCCAGTTCCAAGCACTATAATGGCCATGATTGTTGAAGACTATGAAATATAGGCATACTTCATAGTCTACAGGTGTTTCTGCAGAAATTTTATAATAAAAATGTTGTATTTTAATGCAATCAATCAACCCACATTTGCTGTAGTTTAGGGGCATAGGTCCTCTGCAAAAGCAGTGAAACAATGGATACAAAAACCTATTTTAACTTTATGGTATTTCAAACTGGCAACACCAACGTTTCTCAAAGCTGTTCATTTCCTGTGCGCTATGTAAAGATGCCTCCCTTTGTTCTAGCCCTAAAGGATACCCTCTTGACATAGTAACAACTTCAAAGACACAAGAGAAAAGAAAGATGGGAGTTTTTAGGAAGCCGAACTGATTACCTGGGAAGTTTGGGTGATTTGCTAGCTCGAGTGATTTTGGGGGACTTTTTGGCAGCCCAGTCATCACTCAATTCAATATCGCTGGAATCAGAGCAGTTGCAGCTGTCAATCACACTGGAAATCAAACTGTTGCCATAGATTTCATCTGTCAGAACAGGCCCCGCAAAAAGGAAGAAAGAAAGGATCATTTCAGAAAGAGATCCCAGTTACAACTGTCAATCATCTTGCAAGCAGTATCTGAGATCCGACTGCAGCAATGAGCACCTGGAATCCTTTGAAACTAATGCACCCCAGAAATCAAGTGAATGGTGCTCTATTATGCTAGTTGACAGATATATTTCCAAATCCAAGGGGGAAATATGTCCACAGCTAATTAGACTCTTTCTTCTCCCATCAGGACACAGAGTATTATAATGTATTACAGATGGCACAGCTTGAAATACACTTATTGCCTCCAGTCTAATCCAGAATGGCTAATAAGACGAAAAAGAAAAGAAAAGAGACACCAGTTCTCTGATGGATAGAGCAGTTCTGTGGAATTAACAGGATACTGTTGTCTGCATCTTGATTACATATGTTGTTTGAGGATCAAAAACTGTAATATGCACATGGATATTTACAACATCCATCCAATACAGTCTTCCCTCGCTACTTTGCAGTTCGCTTTTAGCAGATTTGCTGTTTCGCAGGTTTTTGAAAATATTAATAAAAATTTTAAAATATTAAATATTTACGTCCAGTGGGGGCCAAGGAAACCAGGGACCCCGGAAGTGCGGCGGCCTGAGGCGTGGTGAGGAAGCCCTGCCTCCCTGGCCTACTGCTGCCTGTGTGACTTCGGAGGATCTACAGAGGCCAAGGAGGCGGGCAGGTGCTCTTGGGATGGGCCAGGAGGCAGGTAAGGAGGCACAGGTACGAAAATAATAGATAAAAAATGTATAAATATTAAAATTAATATGACGTCCCTACTTTGCGGATTTTCACTTATTGTGGCTATCCTGGAATTGAACCCCCTCGTAAGTGAGGGAACACTAATTAATATTGACACAAATTAGAGCTAGAGGTGAGTTGGGGAGGGGTTGCATTTAAAGATCTGCCCCTAGAATAAAGTCAACAATATTTGTACAAGAAATCCTTGCACAAATTTCAATCCATGTGGACCTCTGCATCAAATTGCCCAAAACAATAACAACCTTTATTTGCACCCCACCACCACCTCCCTAAACAGACTCGGAATGGCTCACAAAAGCACTCAATAGTGCAAACATAAAATATAACAAGTGTATAAACAATAGCACAATAGCAATAACAAATAGCAAAACAAATCTAGAAATAACCTGCTAAAAATCTTTGTACCTGCTTTTCCATCTGTTTTAGGATCCATGATGACAAACTCAGGCCGCAGTTTGCTAATTCGCCTCCCTTTCAAGATAGGCACCAGACCTCCCAAGTATTCCAAGTACAAGGTATAGCAAGGCCCCCCAACCTCTGGATCATCTTCTGTCCTCTTCATTGTGCAGTGAAGCCGCTCGTTGCCAGATGTTGGGTAGCTAACAAAATCTCTCATGTTATTGGGATCTGGGATAGGAGGCTGGGTTAAAATATAAAAGGTGAGGGAATGTGATTCACAGAAACAGTTCTTCATCCACTCAACACCTTTACAGTTACAGAAAACAAATCCATTATCACTCTGAAATACTCTGAATGTGTTTTGAGTTATTGGCCAGAGGACTCTAGTACCTCTTCAAATGACAAATTGTAAGATTGTGCAGGCTCTTACAGTAGTACCAAAGTACTATCATTATGTAGTATGAAAGCGACATTAGCCCTACTGCATTTTTTCTCCTTTTGCCACTGTTTATGACAAAATCTAAAAACCACAAAAGAGCAATACCAGCATGGGAAAAATGCTTTGTACAGGACAGGAGTAGCCTAGAGTGCCAAGGGAAGTTACTTTTCTTTTCCTGAGGGAACTGAAATGTTATAACACATCTTTTATTGCTCTGTGTCCTTGCACCACACATAGCCACAAAGGCTATTCCTTTGCCTGCAATGATATCTTCTAGTTCTTCTTAAACGACAAAAGAAATAATAATGTACACCCTGTGACTTTAACACTGCCATTTTTTTCTAGTTCTGATTTTTAACATCTTTACCTCATTAAAAAAACAGAGAAACTTTAAAAAGTTTGATGATGTACTCTGCGCTTTTTAATTGACCCAATATAAAGTTTTTGCTCTTTTGTCAATTTTGCTGCCCTGAATATGTTTAAGATGTGTTGCCTTCAGTTTTGTTTACCTTGATCGTTGGTGTAAAGGCAGTGGTGAGGTATGAGCACAGGCGTGGAGGCAGGGTGAGTTTACTGATATCTTTGTCATCCCGCAAAGAGCTAGCAATGGTCTGTTGGCACAAGAGCTGCAAGCTGGACACTCTGTGCTCCACTCTGACGACATATAGAGCAGGACCAGACGCCATGAGTAGACGCGAGTCCCTGTGACCCCAGCAGATGGAGATGATAGGGCACTGTGAGAAAAATAACACTTGAGATGTTTTTCTGTCAACGAAACACATTTTCTGTAGCATACATCACGCAGGCCACAGCACCTGATTTACAGAGCCAATCTGTATGTTCCAACACCATTAGCGTATTGCGACTGTATGTAAGTGCCTTCAAATCATCCATCAACTTATGCTGAACCCAGGACTTTCAAAGAGTTTTCTCAGGCACTTAGGTGTGGTTTTGCCAGTTCCTTCCTCTGAAATAGAACCTAATGCATTCTAGACCAGAGCTTCTTAAACTTTTCCAGACTTTTTTAAGCCACCCCAGGTATATAGGTATATATAACAGGTGTAAAAATCAAACTTTTACCAATAAGAAATCGGCATTTGCAAGGCTTGCTAAACAAGTTGATTTTTCTTTTTGCGGAGTACAACCAAAGCATCTTGTGCAGACTCCACTGTAAACATGAAACAAAGGATTCCTATACATCAATGGTTCTCAACCTTCCTAATGCCGCAATCCCTTAATACAGTTCCTCAAGTTGTGGTGACTCCCAAACATAAAATTATTTTCATGACTACTTCATAACTGTAATTTTGCTAGTGTTACAAATCATCAATATCTGATATGCAGGATGTATTTTCATTCACTGGACCAAATTTGGTACAAATACCCAATATGCCCAAATTTTAATACTGGTGGGGTGGTGGTGGTGGGCAGTTGATTTTGTCTTTTGAGACTTGTCATTGCTGAGATTTATAGTTATCTTACAATCAAAGAGCATTCCGAACTCCACCAACGATGGAATTGAACCAAACTTGGCACTCAGTACTCCCATAACCAACAGAAAGAACTGGAAGAGTTTGGTGGGCATTGACCTTGAGTTTTGGACTTGCAGTTCACCTACATCCAGAGAGCACTGTGGACTCAAACAATTATGGATCTGGACCAAGCTTGGCACAAATACTCAATATGCCCAAATGTGAACACTGGTGGAGTTTGGGGAAAATAGACCTTGACACTTGGGAGTTGAAGTTGCTGAGATTTATAGTTCACCTACAATCAAAGAGTATTCTGAACCCCACCAATGATAGAATTGGGCCAAACTTCCCACACAGAACCCCCATGACTAAGAGAAAATACTGTGTTTTCTGATGGACTTTGGCGACCCCCCTGACACCTCCTTGCGACCCCCGCAGAGGTCCCGACCCCCAGGTTGAGAAACACTCATATACATGTCTAAAACAGCCACTAGGTGATGTTCAGGAACATTTACTATTGTCAATTTTTTGTGACCTCAACACTGAACTAAGGGAACACAATTGGAGGTTTGGACTGAAGCTTAAGAAGCGCTGTTCTAGACTATACCACTTCAAATCATACTACCCTTCATGGACAGGATAAGGTATTATTTCACTATTATAAATATAGGTTTTTTTTTCCAATATCCCCTTCATTACTTTTTATTCTTTACTAAATGGTTTCATCATTGGTATGAAATTTCAACTAATTCAGCTGTATGCACAGTAGCACAGAAAACTTAATACACTACAATGGCCCCAACAACTGTTCAGGCCTTTCCCATATATAAATTACATATGCTCTTGGTACCTTTGTGTGTTTGTAAGTTAGTTCTGAGGGACAAAGGTTTACCTGTACAGGTGTCTCCAGAGTGTAGATATGTTCTCCATTAATATTGTAGAACTTGACGAGTGCACTTTTCAGAAAAGAAGCTCCACTAAGTTCAGCTAGTTGGCTTAGCCTTTCCATTCCTGCTACAGCCAATAAGTCTCCTTGCGTACACCACTGAGCAACTACATCTAAAACGACAAGAGGTGAAGGCTCACTTTGCAAATAAAGTCAGTCCTAAACATATATTATTACCATTTAGATTACATAGGCTTCTTATATTAAACAAAACTCCAGATGGTAGTCCCCAATCTATCCATCTACAATCTATCTATAATCTATCTATTTATCTATCTATCTCGTATATTAGGCCTTCACAATTTGGCAGTAGTAAGGGGCCACAATTAAATAGGCCAAATATCTTCGGTCCGCAGACAACACCCCACTGTTCAAGTCCAAGAATAAGTAATGATCTATTAGGATTGCTGTTGCTGGATGCTTCATCTTTCTACTAGCCGCACGAACTCCCAGTTCTCCCATCTTACCATCAAGTTCTTACAATCTGTAAATCAAGGAATAAATATGAAACCAGACAATCACTTAACACTATGGGTAGCACAAGTTAGCAAAATTCAGTACGAATTTCATAAATGGGTCTCCCTACATTTGCCTAGGAGCACTTTGATATCATTTTAACTGTTGTGGTTGCATTGAAGATAACTCTGGGATAGCAGTTTCACAAGAGATAAAGTACACATCTACATTATAGAACCAATGCAGTGTGACACCATTTTAATTGCCATGACTCAATGCTACAGAATTATGGGAATTGTAGTTTTACAATAGCCTTAGCCTTCTTAGCTAGACTGGTGATGCCTCACTAAACTACAACTCCCAGGATCCCATAGCACTGAGCCATAGACGTTAAAGTGGAACGAAACTGCATTAATTCTGCAATGTAGATGCACCCTGAAAATTCTCTATCAGGCAGCTTTCATACTACATAGTTCAGTAATGTCCACCAGAAGATTCTAAGTGCTTCATTTTAAAGTAGAAGCACAGCCGTTAAAATGGCATCAAACTAGTACAACTGTGCTATGTGGATACATCCTAAGGCTATAGGGATAAAATATGAGATTATTCTTGAAAACACCTTTGAGAGTGGCAGGAAACATTAATATAAACCAACTTTGGCCAGAAGGAAGTGTGTGCAACACAGTAATGTGTTTCACCAGGAATCCCACCTCAATCAAAGTACTTAAGATACAAGGAAACAGACACAAGCCTATCTTACTGAATGCAACCAGAACAATATCTTTATTATGGGCAACAGCCATCTCATCTGTTTGCCTTATAAGAAGTGTGTCATCATGGCAAAGCTGTCCCACCTTAGGAAAATATAGTAAAATTACAACATCCTGTTTACTATATGTACAGAATATACTATATTGTATGCTTTGAAATGGCCCCCCGGTGACACAGTGGATTACACTGCTCAGTTGCGGAACTTGCTGACCAAAAGGTTGACAGTTCGAATCCGGGGAACAGGTTGAGCTCCTGCTGTTAGCCCCAGCTTCTAACAACCTAGCAGTTCGAAAACATGCAAATGTGAGCAGATCAATAGTTACCGCTCTAGCGGGAAGGTAACAGCGCTCCATGCAGTCATGACGACCTCATGTCCTAGGAGGCATCTACAGACAACATCGGCTCTTCGGCTTAGAAATGGAGATGAGTGCCACCCTCCAGAGTCGGACATGATGAGACTTAATGTCAGGGGAAACCTTTACCTTTACTTTACTATGCTCCAAAAAGAGTTTTGCATCAGTTGCAAAACCAAATAAGCAACAACCCTATTATTTTATTCTTTCTTTTCAAAAATGGCCTGAGCTTTGTTTTGAAGCTCACCTGTGATTCCAGAGGCACAATTAAGCTTTCAGCGAAATATGCCATTTTCTATATACCTCATTTTAACAAAATGTGTGTGCAGTACATGATTATGAAGAAGGAGGAAAGGAAATGCTGCCATTTGAACACTGAAATTTGAAAGTGGCGCATTAAAAGCAGTGATGGTGCTATAAAATCGATAGGCCCACTGGCAGCTTGTTACCCAGTATGGATTTTAATTATTAACTAATTTAAGCTTCCAGCTCTATTGTGAAGTAACACTTCAAACTAAATTAACTTTCGAAACTTTTACAAAATCATTTAAAATAGATAACAAAGCAAAATATAATAATGTGAAGTATTCGACTTGTGATTTTCTGATACGAAATCCAGCATATAGATCGTGTTTGCTGTGACATACTGTGTTTTTGTGTCAGTAAAATAATAATATTAATAATAATAATAATATATCACACAGTCCTAAATGCTTGGGAAATGTTTGATTTTGTGATATGAAATCCAGCATATATATTTATTACTTATTTATTTATTATTTGGACTTGACAAGGATAGGCCAATGTAAAGGGTGTTACAGTAGTCCAGTCTTGAGATGTCCGTGGCTTGGAGCACCGTGGCCAGGTCGTCTCTGGATAGGTAAGGGGCCAGACTTTTTCTATCTAGCTTGCCACAGATAGAAAAAGGCGGTTTTGCTGATGCTGGAGACCTGGGCTTCCATCGACAGCAACGGTTCAAAAACGACCCCAAGGCTCTTAACTGAGGATGTCTGGCATAATGCTTCGCCATCCAATCTAGGTAGTCGGACCTCCCCACCCACCTTGTTTGCTGTGTCATACTGTGTTTTTGTGTCTGTAAAATAATAATAATAATAATAATTCTTATTTGTATCCTGCTTTTCTCCCTAAATGGGACCAAAAGCGGCTCACAACATTTTAAAACTATACAAGTACATACAACAATAATCTATAAAACCAACTTTACAATAAGGCATAAATAAACATTTTTGAAAATGTTTAGGAAATACAGTTGTTGTGGGAAACTCATCAATACAGATGGTAAACTTAGCACAACTCAATGAAAATTAGCCTTCCTGTCATTCGAAATTAAGTATCTTCATCCAAAGCTTGCATGAACAGGAAGGTCTTTAGTTGGTTTTTAAAAAATGAATCGTTACATGAAGCTGGAAGTTATTTTGAAAAGCAAATTAATTCCATTCCCTACAGTGAACAACTGAGAATATGAAGCGTGCTCCTAAATGATTTCAA
Source organism: Anolis apletophallus (assembly GCA_030556195.1). Classification (NCBI taxonomy): domain Eukaryota; kingdom Metazoa; phylum Chordata; class Lepidosauria; order Squamata; family Anolidae; genus Anolis; species Anolis apletophallus. The sequence goes on along the minus strand of JARBWK010000003.1, from coordinate 152,415,996 downwards.
ATAGAATCCCATATTTCGGTTTTGCCTGTTCACCAGAAGGTGTCACTCGTTCCTGTTAACATAAGCCATCCATTGCAAAGGGATGCTAAGCTATCAAGAGATAGATGCTGAAATATTCATGTCAAAGCAATCAAAATTTAAAAATACTGGATGGAAGAAATACTGGATGGAAGTAGATAGGAAGATGTCTCCCTTTCATACCTTTCAACCCCGAACGGATGATGGTCGGAGACAAGTCGTCATAGTTGTTCATCAAGTTAATGTCTCCCGATGTGAAGCTCACAGTGAGCAGTGGTTTGGTGTTCTGAACCAGGACTGGATATGAAGCTGGACCATCTGCCAAGGGAAAAGGGTATTTTGGAAAATGAAACAGAATTCAAGGACAGGTTTCCAGCTCATTAAACGCTATTGGCAGTATCAATTGTGTCACCAAGTGGCCACCTTCCCTTCATGAATTTTGACTTGACCCATCTTCATTGCACAGTGGGTAGGATGGTCCATAGTGTTCTGTGAATCCCACACATTTTGAGCCCTCAATGGTCCTTAAAATACAATTTCCTCCCACAATAGAGCCATCTATGCACTCAGTGTGGGTTCTATTTCTTGCTACCAATGATTCAGAAACATTAGTCATGGTAGTCAGTTTGCCTCCCATGAGATCCTCTGGCATTGCTGTTTCCCCATTTCAAGGAGTACAATCTACTCCTGGGGGATGGACAAGGTATCTTCAGGGACATGAAAGGTCCTTAAGTGTAAAGATATATCATTGAAGACCAGAGTTTGGATTGTCCATGCCATTGTATTTTCCATATCTATGTATTATTGTGAAAGCTGGATATTACTCATTTGAAATATGGTGCTGGAGAAGCATTCTGTGGACCGCTAACTGAAGCTAACGGATTAGCTGCATTGAGTTCAGTGTATTATACAGCAGTGTAGACACATATAAAGCAGGTCAATGCTTCATTATGAAACTGTGCTATGTAGCAGTGTAGATAAGATCTAAGCCTTACAGGAAATCAAGCCTGACCTTGCCCTAGAACAGTGTTTCCCAACCACTGTGCCATGGCACACTAGTGTGCCGTGAGCGATCACCTGGTGTGCCGCGAGAAAACCTCTACCCCCCCCTTTCTTTCTCCTCCTGCCGAACTCCTGCTGCTGCTGCTTGTGGGGGGAGGGGGAGGCGGAAGGGCCAGGCAGCGGCGAAGAAGAAGGTGCTGGGACGTCACCTCCTTCAGCCGTTTTTGTGTTTATGTTTACCAACTATTACTACATTTGGCATTGGCTGGATGTGATAGCCTTCCTAGTGACTGTGTAACAACTCTCCTGTTCACCAGTTATACACGAGGGACTTGTCTAATGCCCATCTGGAATGATACAGGAACATATCTATTGAAGGTGGAAGCCTCATTATTGTTCCATGAGGTGTACTGATGCATAAGAACAGTACTAGTGGGCTGCTTTGAAGCTACATGGACACATTTTTTCTAAACACAGAGAGAGACTGACAGCTGTTGAGCAAGACCTTCGTGTGTGTCTTTCTGCCATTCCTGCCAGGATATCTATGTTGTGTTCATCGAAACAGTCCCAGGTTTCACACTGAGTGTATAAATACATTTTAAAACATATTAACTATATGTATTACTGTGTTAGAGTGTCATTTGTGTCCTTTCGGTTGGTGGTGTGTCCCAGGATTTTGTAAATATAAAAAGTGTGCCGTGGCTCAAAAAAGGTTAGGAAACACTGCCCTAGAAGTCAAGTTTCCAAATTTGCAAGGGATATTGAGCATCACCCATCTCATTAATCTGTTGTTGTTATGTACTTTTAAGTGTACTCTGATTCACTGTGACACTATCAATATGATTTTCTTGGTGAGGCTTATTCAGAGGAAGTTTGGCACTGACTTCCTCTGAGGCTCAGAGAGTGCAAGTTGCCTGGCAGTTTTCATGTCCAAGCAATGATTTGAACCCTGGTTTCCTGAACTTCAGACATTATTATTAACTTAATGGACTGGGTTGTGATGCAGTGGGCTAGGAGTCAGATGCATTAAATCACCACTGACCAAAAGCCAGCCCAAGGCAGATTAAGCTCCCGACCATTTGTCTAGCTTGCTGTCGAGCTTTGCAGCCCGAAAGACAGTTGCACCTGTCAGGTAGGAAATTTATATGGGGAGGCTAATGTAACTAATTTAATCTCCAGCAGCAGGCGAAAGAATGAGGAAATACTCCATCAAGGACTTGGTGCCACAAGTGGACTGTGAAGCGACAGCTCCCTCGGTGGCCGAAATTGAAACATATCCTCATGAAGCTTAAATTGCCTGTTTGTCTATATATGTTGTGTACCTATGGCATTGAATGTTTGCTATGTATATGCGCACTGTAACCCACCCTGAGTCTCCTGTGGGGTGAGAAAGGCGGAATATAAATACTGTAAATAAATAAAATAAATAAATATTTTAAAGTTTTAAGTTGTTATATTTTCAAAGGTACAAATGTTTGTTCTTGAGGTGAATTTGTATGTAAGTTGGAACAGGTACATTTTAAAGTGTAAATCCTGCTATATATGTGTGTGTGTGTGTGTGCGTGCGCGCTTTGAATAGCATAGGGTAGGGTTAACACCCCTCTGGTGTTTGTTTGGCTGTCTGTGCCCCTGTTCAAAAGATTTCTGTCTCTGTGAGAATTGGATTTTGAAACAATTGGCTTGTTTTGGAAGCAAGGATTGGAGATAAAGCTTCAGTGGAGACCCCTTTTCGCTATGATAATTCTTCCAGGAGTGAATATCCCTTTCAAGGGGTAGATTTCTCTCATTTCCTGTTGTCTTATCCCCGTGCCTTAACTATGAGTTGTTTGTAAATCGGATGTTTGTAACTCGGGGGCTGCCTGTTCTACTAAAGTTTTCAAGCACATATTCCTATCTTCTTCATAAACATTGAATTTATAGTAACAAAATCATTGAAAGGTAATTTATCAGAAACAACATTTTGCAAAGAGATAAGACTATTGCCAGTCTTGCCTCTTGAAGATACTTTTAGGAAACGTGTTATTTCCTTAATGTCCAAACTGATGACTTCATAGTACTGAAACACATTTGTTCCATGCCAGTGAAATCCTTACTAATGGATGATGCCAACTAACATCAACCCTCATCACTGATGATGGAGCATGACAGTGGGCCCTGAGAATGCAGAAACTGGTCATCTTAGGCCACATTTGCACTGCAGATTGAACTGCATTATGTGATCAATGTAGACTTATATAATGCAGTTAAAATTGCATCGGGCGGGATTATATGAGTCTACACTGATCATATAATGGTTATTGAATGTAAAGTTTTTTAAATGTTTGATATGTATTAATTTTTAATTTAATTTAATTTTAATATTGTTGGAATTGTATGTTGCTCTAAGGCAGTGGTTCTCAAAGTGGGCGGTACTACCCCCTGGCGGTGAGGTGATCCAAGGGGGCGGTGAACCTCTTTAAGGGGACAGTGAACGATTGGCTATTTAGGAGGGGTCGCGCAGCCCTCTTCTTTGGCCACGCCCCTTTTGCTTTGACCTGCATATTAGATACTTGGATTAGAATTTGTAAGAGTAGCAAAATTATTTATGAAGTAGCAAGGAAAATATGGTTGAGTGTCACCACAACATGAGGAACCTTATTTAGGGGTGATGGCATTAGAAAGGTTGAGAACCACTACATTAATACATATATATTTCTGTCTAATTGCTATTAAATTTAAAAACAATTAATTTCTTGGGGGGCAGTGAGTAATTTTTTTTCTGGAAAAGGGGGGGGGTAGGCCAAAAAAGTTAGGGAACCACTGCTCTAAGGCATTGAATAATTGCCTATATGTAAGCCGCCTTGAGTTTCCTTTGGCGCTGAGAAAGATGGGGTAGAAATAGGGTAAATAAATAAATAATGCAGTTCAATCTGCATTGTAATGGTAGGGTGGATGGGGTCCTAGTTATATGTCACTGTACAAGAGGGCCTCAACTGCATGAAATTATTCTCCAGTGTTCAAAATGTCTTTCTTTGTGTTTCATATTTAACTGCCTACAGCACAAGTGGTGGGCTTCAGAATTTAGGTTTTTTTGTCTGTAACCTGTTTAGACTGAAGGAGCTACTATCCTAAATGAAAGGCATTCTCAGGACACTAGCTACGTGTACTCTATTTAATCATACAGGTCACATTGAGCTAGAACAGAATGTTATTATTCATGTGATTATCTACTGAAATGAGACAAAGGAGATACAAGAAAAGTGTCCTTAGGCAACGATTTTAAAAACACCACATTTGGTGCATTTTGCAGGCAAGGGGAATTCAATCAACGCCCTCACAATCAGCTGCATGAGTCAAAAGACATGCCTCTTTTGAAAGGTTTCTGAGGAACATGCACTGCTTTGCAAGATCATATTAGAATAATCATGAGAAGCATGCCATGTACCAAGTTCACCCACTCCTGATTGACTCAGCACTGTTTACCCATTTGCCTACTTTAGTCATCAACACGGATGCATCAGATGTTACAAATGTCCCACACAGAACTGCAAATCAATCTCATGACAAACATAAAACCATAACAATCACATAATTAGGATATACTTTGATGAAGGAAAACCCCAACACTGGAAGCTATTTCCTTTCCATAATATATAATGTATATAATATATAATGTACATAATATATAATGGATACACACTGGAGTTTCAGGGCCCTCCATAGACACCAAAGGGTGGTCCCAGTGGCCTGCACTTAAACACAATTGGCGCTGACAAAATTACTATCTGCCAGCTGCAAAAGGCCCACCTTACTGGAATCTGCACGCATTATTCGCCGATACATCACACAGTCCTAGACACATGGAAAGTGTCCGACATGTGATCCAATACAACAGCCAGCAAAGTGATTTTGTTTTCTGTGAACTCATATTGTTGTGTTTCAAATAATAAAACTTTATGTATATACCACTCTATCTCCCCTATGGGACTCAGGACAGTTTCCATACATGCAACAACACAGAAAAGATATACAGAGTATTCAATAAAACATAGACACAAAATTATAAACACAAAACATATACATTTAAACCAGTTCAAACACTAGTCTATCATATGGAATGAGCTGCTAGGGGTTGGAGTAGTTGAGGGGCCTAGACCATCTAAGGGGGCTGGGCCGAGGTTAGTGCAGAACAATATAGGGGCGGGGAGATGGAGAAAGTGCAAGGAACCAATCCTAACAGTGACCTCAGTGGGGCCTGGGGCTACATTTCCAGGACTTATTAATGGACTATGATAGGGACTGGGCAGAACAAGTACTCAGAGATGACAGGGCATCAGGAAAGAGAACGAAGAACAAGGTCGAGACCTAGCTAAGGCCTGGGGACTGGGACTAGTAACTAGTCATTCTCAAAGGCCTGATGAAAGTACCAAGTCTTCAAGTTCTTGCTAAATGAGGAAAGTAATGGGGCCTGATAACTCTCTGGGGAAGGCGTTTTACAGGCGGGGGCCACCACCAAGAAGGCTCTCTCCCTCGTCCCCACCAGCCAAGCATGAGACGTCGATGGGAGCAGGAAAGGGGGCTCCCCAGAAGATCTTAGGGTACATGCCGGTTCAGAGAGGGAGGTGCAATCACGGAGGTAGGCGGGGCCCAAACTGCTTCAAGAAAGTACAAAATGAACTATACTTTCCACTGTAAGTTAAGCAGGAATTTAGGAACAGACTGGCAAACACTGCCTAATGAAATAATATTTACAACTCATCGTGTGAAAATCATAAATTTATTTCCTTAGATGTCTTGAACATCCTTTTTAAAAGCTATTTCCCCAATGGAGGGAAATTCAGATAATGGGATGAATGATAAAGGATGGAATGGACACCCAATGTTGTAGAGCTAGCCATTTTTACCAAAAGGGCATTCAACATGGCTGGCAGTAATGCAATTTATTAACAAGATCTTGCCATGCAGATTTCCTTGAGAGATACCGGCTTGCATATTGGTAACACCATTACAATATCTGTGAAAAATTTCTAGACATCTGTAATCTAAATTCTCACTGAGGTAATAAACCTACATGTTGCTGGTGTTTAATTTTGGAGTAGAAAAGTGAATGATTGTCACCTGCCCATCTGTCTGCCATACTCATTCCATCATGTAGAAATTTAGATATTTGAGGTCTTGACAAGATGTGGCTGGTGTATGTGTAACAAGTATTTTTGTACAAAGGCACATGAGCACTCCAAATCAGTATAGTCAAGATGCAACATTTACGTCTCAGCGAAAAGTAGTCCACTGACATTCAAAGTCCACTACATCAAAGCAAATCACCTTGTGGTGGGGAATAATCATCGGAATCAGTGTCACTCTCGCTACTGTCTTCAACCAAGAAGCTTGGGTAGTTCCAGGACATGCTGAGGATGCCGTCAGACTCATGAAGGAGAACATGTGCTAGCATTCGGCCATGGCAGTCCATTACAATCACCTGTCCATCTGCTGTGCCAAACAGGACCTAAAAGAAAATAAATGGAAAGGAGAAGCATTTTTAAAAAATATGAACAAGACATTTCCTTCTGTTTTAGTGTCTTTCCCAAGCTGCAATCTTGCACCATGCCATAGCTCAGGGCTGTCCAACTGGCGGCCCACGGGCTGTATACGGCCCCCCAGCCCCTTCCCTACGGCCCCCTACCCTTTAAAAAAAGAAATTGGCTGTTTAAAATTAAAAAAAAATATTTATTTTATTTTTTATATTATTTTTAATATATTTTTTCGCGGCGGGGAGGGGCGGGGCAGGGAGGAGGAGCAGGCTCCCTCCTCCTCCCTCCCTCCCTTCACTTCAGTGATCACCCTCACATCCAGAGCTTACTTGCAAGCCCATCTGTATATAAACCTCACTTCTTCCTAAACCTTTCCAGTGATGGTGACTCAAACTGGATTATGCAAATATTGATACCTGAGCAGAGAAAGGGAAAAATCAAAACCAACCGCCATGAGAAATAAAATTCCAGTTTTGTAAATTTCCAGTTTCAATCCTTTCTAAATAAGCTCCGAAAGGAATGCAAATTAAGGTTCCTGTTATTGGCTGAGTCCCCCCCCCGCCTTGGCCACGCCCCCTTCCCTTCCCTCTCTGCCTAAACTAGAAGAGGAGGAGGACGCGTCGCCCAGCATTACAGGGAAGCCAGCCTGTCCGTGTGTGGAACTCTGAACTCATTGCTTGCAGGCAGCAGCAGAGAAGCAGACTTGGGAATTGTGATGATGATGATGCTGATGCTGATAATAGTAATAATAATAATTATTATTATTTGGTAAAAGGTAAAGATTTATTTCCCCTTGACATTAAGTCTTGTGTCCTATTCTGGGTGGTGTTCATCTCCATTTCTAAGCTGAAGAGCCGGCATTGTTCGTAGATGCCTCCAAGGTCACGAGGCCAGCATGACTACTTGGAGTGCCATTACTTTCCCGCAGAAGCAGTACCTATTGATCTACCCACATTTGCATGTTTTTGAACTGCTAGGTTGGCAGAAGCTGGGGCTAACAGTGGGAACTCTCCCCAGATTCAAACCTTTCGGTCAGCAAGTTCAGCAGCTCAGCGGTTTAACCCACTGCGCCACTGAGGGCTCCTTGATTATCATCATCAGACTAGATGGATGGCCCTTGTGGTCTCTCTCCCCCAACTCTATAATTCTAAGGTTGTTAGGATGCCTGCCATAGATGCAGGCGAAACATCAGGAGAGAATGCTTCTGGAACATGGCCATACAGCCCAAAAAACATACAACAGCCCAGCATTTTCTCCTGATGTTTCGCCCACATCTATGGCAGGCATCCTCAGAAGTTGTGAGGTCTGCTGGAAACTAAGCAAGAGAGGTTTATGTATCTGTGGAACGTCCAGGGTGGGAGAAAGAACTCTTGTCTACTTGAGGAAAGTGAGAATGTCACTTTGATAGCAGTGGATGGCCTTGTAGCTTCAAAGCCTGACTGATTTCTGCCCGGGGGCAATCAGGGCCAGCTAACACCTCCCAAGAAAGGATCCCCCAGGCAGGTTTTGAAGCTACAAGGTCATTAAATGCTAATCAGGGTGGCCAATTGCGGCATTCACGCTTGCCTCAAGCAGACAAGAGTTCTTACTCCTACCCTGGATGTTCCACAGATATATAAACCCCATTTGCCTAGTTTCCACCTCAATCCATCTCTCTTTGTGTGTTTCTGTTATTTATTTATATTTATTTCCCTCCCTTATGTATTTCCTTCCTCCATCCATCCATCCATCTTCCTTCCTATCCTCTCTTTTATTCTTTTATTTTATTATTATTACTGTATAATTGTATTGTAATTGATGTTAAAATATAATTAAAAAGGTGGAAGCAATAAAAAGCAGTGGAACTCTCTGCCCAGGACTGTGGTGGAGGCACCTTATCTGGAGCCAGTGGGGGGGGCGGAGCCGGGGACGCCGGGGACGGGAGCCGGGGAGGGGCGGGAGCCGGGGAGGGGCGGGGCAGGGGCAGAGCCGGGGGCGGAGGCAGACCCTTAGGCCCCCCCAGGTGATCAGTGACCAGAATTCCGGCCCCTGGTTCAGTAGAAGTTGGACAGCCCTGCCATAGCTAATCTATGACAACTGCCCTTTTGACATGGTATCTTTCCACCAAAAGAGGCATTTGATTTGGTTACATGTTCTGACATGTTTCCATGCTGTGGATTCCAAAATGGCATAATCTGGTAAGGAAATACCATAATACATTTTTTTAAATTTTGTGCCCCCATGGCACACAACTATTTACTTAAATGGAAAATTATGAGAAATTTCAAGCAGACAGTGTTCTGGCTTCAAAATATTTAGCACACTGGAGTCGAAGCTTGTCAGCCAGCAACACTTTAAAGATGGCTGTGGATTATGACAATGATGGAATACTCCACCAATGCATCGCCAACCACGTGAGGGCAGCCAGATGCCTGTCCCTGTAGAAAAGCTGGCAAAAAATCAATATGAATTAATCAGGTGGAACTAGAGCATTACAGTCCAGGTGAAAAAGCAATGTGGTGAGCTCAAAAACAACCAATAAAGGAAAGTTTCAACCCACGATGTCAAACATAGAATGGATGAGGGAAGGTTTTAATGTTGTTTAAAATAGCAGTTAGCAGACAGCCCAGGTACAACAACTCAGATAAGAGATACTATAACCTACAGACACCTTCCCTTGGAGCATGTTTTGTTCCCTGATGTACTGAACAGTCTTTGTCTTGCACATTTCATAGATTTTAAAAGATGTGTGGCATAATTCAGGAGAGCAACCGTGACACCTTTCCAGTGGCACACCTGGAAAATTCCACTCTGGCCTATACTCCTACACACATATTTGCACTATAGTTCCACTTCACTAATGGGCTGTCTTTCACATGAATATTTTTAGGATAGTGCATTGCTGATTTATTTAAATTACCAGTTGAAAGCCTTAATATAGACAGAAACCTCCCTCTGTCTATTTAAAGAAATGAAAAGGACAGATGAAACTTTTGGTGATATGTTGTAAATAGTACCTGCAGCATAAAACTTACTATACAGAAGTGTTTCTCAACCTGGGGGTCAGGACCCCTGGGGTGTCAAGAGGATGGTTTCAGAGGGGTTGCCAAAGACCATCAGAAATACGTATTTTCTGATGGTGTTAGGAACCCCTTTGGCAGAGAAGGATGAAGATCTTTCCCCCTGTCCTTCCCTTCCTTTTTGGTGTTGGTGAACTACAACTTCCAGAACTCAACAGCCCCCCAACCCCACCAGTATTCAATGTTGGCCATGTAGGTAGTGCGCCAAGTTTGGTGCAGATCAATTGTGAGCTGGGTTCAGAGTGCTCTTTGATTGTAGGCTAACTATAAATCACAGCAATTACGACTTCCAAATGTCAAGGTTTATTTTCCCCAAACGCCGTTAGGGCATATTGAGTACTCGTGCCAAGTTTGGTCCAGATCCCTCACTGTTTGAGTCCACAGTGCTCTCTGGATGTAGGTGAACTACAACTCCAAAACTCAAAGTCAATGCCCACCAAACCCTTTCAGTATTTTCTCTTGGTCATGGGAGTTCTGTATGCCAAGATTGGTTCAATTCCATCATTGGTGGCGTTTAGAATTCTCTTTGATTGTAGGTTAACTATAAATAAATAAATAAATAAAAATAAAATCCCAGCAACTACAACTCCCAAATGACAAAATGACTAAAGCAACAATGTGATGGTTGAAATGAAAAGCAAAACCTTCAGATAGGTAGGTTCAGGCTGAAATTTCAGGGAGAATCTACCTGGTAGATATCCCAAATCTAGAGGGCAAATTCTCCAACAGCAATTGCTGTAAACCAACCATTAAAATACTGAATTCCATTTTTACATGGCTCATAATCAAGTGTAGAGCATAATTGGGGCATGAGTTCTTGATTCCTTTGCTTTGTTTATTCATTCAGTTGTTTCTGACTCTTCGTGACCTCATGGACCAGCCCACGGCAGGAATCCCTGCCAGCCGTTGCCATCCCTAGCTCTTCCAAGGTTGAGTCAATCACTTCAAGGATGACATCCATCCATCTTGCCCTTGTATTTTATTTTATATGTATTTTAATTCATTATTCATGTCTGATGTTTTTAGATTTATTGTTAGCATTGAATCCTTGCTGTTAACTGGTCTGAGTCCCTCTACGGAGGTAGAGAAGATCAGGATATGTAAGTTTTAAATAAATATATAGGTCAGCCCCTCTTTCTTTTTGCTTCCATTTTCCCCAGCATCATCGTCTTCTCCAAGCTTTCCTGTCTTCTCATTATGTAGCCAAAGTACTTCATCTTTGCCTCTACTATCCTTCCCTCCAGTGAGCAGTTGGGCTTTATTTCCTGGAGTATGGACTGGTTTGATCTTCTTGCAATCCAAGGCACTCTCAACATTTTCCTCCAACTCCACAATACAAAGCATCTATCTTCCTTTGTTCAGCCTTCCTTATGGTCCAGCTCTCACATCCACAGGTTACTACGGGGAATACCACTGCTTTAACTATTACCTTTTATTTTTGCTTTACAGACAACTATCATAGAACTCCTGGGTGAGAAAATAAAAAGATCTGGATTTTCAAAATAAGCCTCCCTTTTTTCGAAGTTTTCAAAACACAATAAGAACATAAGAAGAGCCATGCTGAATCGGGCCTCAGCCCATCTAGTCCAGCATTCTGTGTCACACAGTGGCCCACTAGTTGTACACAGGGATCTCTAGCAGAAAGGAGGGCAAAACCCTCACCTGCTCCCGACCCCCCACAACCAGTACCCGGGGAAATCATGCCTGCCTCCATCAACACAGAGGTGGCACTTGGATGTCCATTTCAGTAGCTACTGATTCCCTTGGTATCCATGAATTTTATCTTGAAAACAGCTGCTCTTGGTTTTAAATGGTTACTTATCATTCTAGTATCAAGACTCTTGGTGAGAAGTGTGTGTCTCTAGGATGCCATTCCTGTGAACCATAATCTACATAGCCAATGGTGAGAAATGTTGGGATCAGCAGTACAAAACTACCTGGATTGATGCATTTTCTCCTCCTCTGTGCTACAGCTTCATCAGCCTTGCAAAATCTCATATTCTTGAGTGAGAATGCACTCTATTTAAAGAAAAATGTAGTCATACTTTTCCTCCTTTGTACCACTGAATGCACATAATCTTGCAACAGGTTGAAATGGATGAAATGTTGTAATAATATGGCTCAATTTAAATTAGAATTTTTAGTTTTATTGTGTCAAAAAAGATTTAGTCTGTGGTGCTCAACAACACTGGAAAGCAGTTTGTTTCTAAAGCCAAGTGACAGAATAATGACTATGTTGAGAATGCTAGAAAGCTTTGTGGAACCTCTTCATACATAATGAACATTTTCATATTCCTAACTGACTAATAATAAAGAGTGCAGCTTACAATAGTCACTTAAGAAAATGGAAGAAAAGGCCAATATCCCAATTAGCCTAATTGCTTTTTTCTACTAGATCTATAAGTTGTTTCATGGGGACTCATAAACACTAGACAGCTGAGCAAGTAGCAAAGAATGTTATCTGTTTACATAATTTATAACTGTATAAAAAGGAGCAAGTATCGCTAAAATATGTCTAATCATTCTAAATATAGAAAGAAAGCCCTGTATCCAGTCCAAAAGTGCAGCAGCAGAACATGAAACATTCATAACGCTCTTAGCATGAGCAACCGGAGATCATTAATTTTAAATGACAGAACTAACACAAAACCCTGAAATAATTCTAAAAATAGTCTAAAATATTATATAGTGAACTGTTTTATTTCTACTACATAAGAATCCCTTGTAATACCAGCCCAGGTCTTCTTTGATTGCTACACTTTAATTTTACAGAAAATACTGCTATTGGCTACTACAGGACGCTTTATGCAAGCAATTTTGCCATTGTCTCTATTTCACACAGCTTAAATGTACTGCCTAATTAATTAAGAGGGCTCCTTCCTACTTGCTGTGTAGTATGGCCATAATAATCAAAACGATAACAAGCATGTAAGCTAGGATGGAAGTTGTAGTTTTTTCTACCGGATGGGAAAAAATCAATATTTCTTGGCTTTGGAAAATAGGTCTCAATCTCTAAACAGAACCTGAGGGGGCAATAAATTGCAGATTGCTTAGCTGCTGGATGCTTTCTAATGCTGTTTTGAGAGCAGAGACCTGACCTAGATAACTCAGGGGCTCTGGTGGGAGAGGCTCACACTAGGGACTTACCAGAAAGTCTTACAGCATTTCCCTCTCGATGTATGTAACAATTAACAAATAGTATAAGTCTTCACCATGTAATATAAAATACATTGTTTTAGGTGTAATTTCAATCTTTTAAATTCCCTTTTATTTTTTACAATCATATCTATCTATTTATTTATATAACAATTACAGCATCTTTGTTTGTTTGTTTGCACCACAAAGACACCTACATGGCTTGATGGATCTGGACCGCACTTGGTACACATGCTCCTCATTATCCAACTTAAAATAACTGAGGAGTTACAATTTTAAAAAATCCAACCTGTGGGTCCCAAAAGCAAAAAAAAAGCAGTATATAGATAACATTAGCTACTGGCTTCCAGGTATGTATATATGTATGCAGTGCTCAGATGCAACCAGAAGAGAGTAGTATATAGACAGACTGCATTACCTACCTACTAGGCTACTGTACACAGACTGGTGTCTGCACCATAAAGTCTAACAAGAGGCAAATAGCCCATCAGGACATCCATGCCAGAAAAGAGTGACTTCCAAGAAAAAAAATCACACAAAGGAAGAAAAAAGAAACAGGAAATTTATACGGGAAAGGAATAACCCTGCGTCCAGTTCTAGGCACTACAATTCAAGAATGATATTGACAAACTAGAATGTGTTCAAAGAAGGACGCGCAAAATGACCAAATGTTTGGAAAACAAGCATTATGAGGAACGGCTGAGGGAGCTGGGTATTTTCAACTTTGAGAAAAGAAGGCTGAGAAGGGACATGATAGCCAGATTCAAATATCGGAAAGACTGTCACGTTGAGGTGGAGGGGGAAGCTTGTTTTCTGCTGCTCAGGAGACGAGGATTTGGAGCAATGTGTTCCAATTACAAAAAAGAGATCCCACCTAAACATTAGGAAGAACTTTGTGATGGTAAAAGCTGTTCAGCAGTAGAATATGCTGCTGCCTCACATTACGGTGGAGCCTCCTTCTTTGGAGGTTTTTAAGTAAAGGCTGGATGCCCATTTGTCAAGAGTGTTATGATTCTATGTCCCTGCTTGGCAGGAGATGGGACTGGAGAGCCTTTGTAGTCTCTTCCAACTCCATAATTCTACGATTCTATAAAAATTTCCAAGCTGTCTACCGTTTTAGCAGCAGAAGTGGCCATGAATTCAACATTAGTTTAGCTGCATTATAAATGAGAAGAAACAAAGCAGCAATGCTATATTTCAACCACTAAACTTGGTATTCAAATCTCTGCAATGAGTTGCAGGTGATGAACAAACGGAGCATGCTGGGAGCAGGCAGATCTCTGTTCTGAGCCAGTGTTCTCATTTGGAGCCTGATAGTCCCCTGGAGTCAATGAGAAGTTTTCTATCAAGATGCAACAAAATTTGAATTGGTTGACAAGCAGAGATACTTTTAATTGATGGAATCGTTTTTTCTTTCTTTCTCCCATATGGCTCCAAAATGAGGAGTTAACAAGATACACTTCTAAAAGAGTGGGATGAGGATAATTTACTTCCTACTCAGTATGATATGAGACTCCCAATAGTTTAAATACTAAGAGTATTCTATTTAATTAACACCCCATTAAATCACTCACTATGGACTACTACATTTGATATGGCTTAACAAATGCCCTACATCTATAAAATACCTCTCCATTGGCGCCCCCTTGACGTGGGGGAGAGGCTTGCGTACCCTAATGAAGTTGTGAGCTATGCTGGTGGTGGCATAATAGCCACTGGTAGGGCCTCCCATGCCAGACAGGTCACAACCGAAGGGTCTGACAAAGAGCGTCAATGTGTAGGATGGGCTCTCTAGCCCTTTGGCAACCATCCTAAGAGAAGGAAAACTCCAATTTCAAACCTGAGCAGATGGTGCTCGTCTAACCCTGTAAGGTCAACCATCTAGAGAAGGAAACTCTAATCAAACTGACGACCTGAGGACCTCGCTGCCACCGTCCAAGCTTGCTAGGCCCCAGCAGACGAACCTTTGGTTTAAAGCAGTGGTTCTCAACCTGTGGGTCCCCAGGTGTTTTGGTCTACAACTCCCAGAAATCTCAGCCAGTTTACCAGCTGTTAGGATATCTGGGATTTGAAGGCCAAAACATCTGGGGACCCACAGGTTGAGAACCACTGGTTTAAAGGATGAGGCCAGTTCTGCGCACACTGTGCTCCACCAGAAAAATCCATTGCATAGGCTCGAAGGACACATCCAACCTCCATCATCAACACGCTTGTAGAAAGCGTGGGATAAGTCCTTCCTGAATCCTCGTTCGCGAGGTGATGCCAGAGAGAGAGGGACATCTATAGAAGAGCACCCTGAATAAAGCTTTAGATCTTTGGCCTACAAATGCCAAATGTGGCGATGTATCTTTGAACTAGCTGACAATAATAACAACAATTTTATTCTCATATCCTGCCTCCATCTCCCCGAAGGGACTCAAGGCAGCTTACATGGGGCACGAGGTGCCAAAAAACAGAACATAAAATAAAACACAATATAAAATAGAATTGAATAAACAAATATGCATTAAAAACAAACAAATTAAGACACAAATTGAAACAGTGCTCATCAACCAATGGCAATAAGCTGCTGTAAACCTGGCCAGGCTGTAAACAAAAGGACAAAGGAATAGGATAAGTTCAGGGCTGTAATCATGGAAAGAGGGCATGGGATAAAGTGCAAGACT
The DNA here is from genome assembly GCA_030556195.1 of Anolis apletophallus. NCBI lineage: Eukaryota > Metazoa > Chordata > Lepidosauria > Squamata > Anolidae > Anolis > Anolis apletophallus. Next base: position 152,400,585 of record JARBWK010000003.1, on the reverse strand, counting down.
GGCATTAACTATTATGTAGAACAAGAAGAGACTAGGCGTTCTTGAAAGCTTGTTTGAACAGCAGAGTCCTCAGGTCCCCATGGAAGGGCAGTGAAAGAACACATGTTCTATAGATTCAACCACCCCTGTATCGCTATACATGGTACACAAAAACACCCTATCATGAAGGAGATGCAATGGTTGTATCTATAGAAGAGTGTGGAGGCTTGACTAATCTCCCTGGGGATGTCATTCTAAAGCCAGGAGCCACCACCGAGATCTTCTCCCTCGTCCCCATCAACCGCGCTTTGACGGTGGAGGGACTGAGAGGAGGACCTCCCCAGCAGATCTTAGAGCCCTTTGAGACACTGTTTGGAAAGCACAGAGATTGCCTTCTGACCCCATACTAAGCCTGAAAACAACAACCTCCTGCAGATAGATAGATATTTATTTACGGTCGAAGACCAACATTCTATTATACAGAAAGTAAAACCATATAAATGTTAAAACTCCATTCTACTCGAAAATTAACAGCAAAAGTATCTGGCCTATTGTGTTTCCGCGTGCAGTTTATTATGCTGGTTCCTCGTGACCAGAACGGCCATGAGATATTTGGCCACCAAGTTGGTTATCTCCTTGTGTTTGTCGTCAAGCAGCCAGTATAGGTAGAATTCCTCAGGTCTACCAGGTAAACGGGACAGGATTGGTGAGATTAAGGAGAGGCAGGCATCCAAATACAAAGGGCAGTGAAAGAACACATGTTCTATAGATTCAACCACCCCTGTATCGCAGGGGCATATACGTTCATGAGAGGTACACAAAAACACCCTATCATGAACGTATATGCCCCTGCGATGCAGGGATGGTTGTATCTATAGAGCATGTGTTCTTTTCACTGCCCTTTGTATTTGGATGCCCGCCTCTCCTTAATTTCACCAATCCTGTCCCGTTTACCTGGTAGACCTGAGGAATTCTACCTATACTGGCTGCTTGACGACAAACACAAGGAGATAACCAACTTGGTGGCCAAATATCTCATGGCCGTTCTGGTCACGAGGAACCAGCATAATAAACTGCACGCGGAAACACAATAGGCCAAATACTTTTGGTGTTAATTTTAGAGTTGAATGGAGTTTTAACATTTATAGTGTTCTATTTTCTGCATAATATGATGTTGGTCTTCGACCGTAAATAAATATCTATCTATCTATACGTTCATGATAGGGTGTTTTTGTGTACCTTCCCAGTAGCACAGCTGTTGGCAGAGCATTGACTCGGGCCAGAGTAAACACTTTCCTATGTTTTGGATTTATTAAATTTGTTAGATAATTTTGTGTAGCAAAGGGTACGTTAGTACTGCATTTTAGTAGTGGATGGTATCTGGCACAGGCTAGATGTTTTTGGTAATCTATATCCATTATTCTGCGCCTTACTGCTACTCTAGCATTCATATATCCCAGGTGGTCCAGTTCATCTTCCTGTAACCCTGACAGTTTGAGATTTTTGAGAATCGTACTTTTCCATGTAGACCTAAAAGAGTCTGTCAGGGTTAAAGGGGCCAGTCCTTTAGGTAAGTGTTTTAACTTTAGCCAAAAGTTTAGTGTAAGAGTCTGGACTCGTGCCTCCATGGAGGGTAAGCCTGCTTCTAGACGCAGGGTGTTGTTAGGGACGCAGCATGGAGTTGCTAGAATGCTTCTCAGGAATTTGGTTTGGACTTTTTCGAATGTGTCCAGTTTTTTGAAGGCACATACTTGTGCACCGTACAGAAGTTGGGCAATTATTTTCGCTGCAAACACTTTTGTGACAGCTGGGATATATTGGCCTCCCTTGGTGAAATAAAAATTCTTAATGGCTCTACAGGCTCTTTGCACATTATCTGTTGCTGATTTTATCTGTTCGTTCCACCGACCCGAAGAATGGAACGTGATCCCCAAGTATTTGTATTTGTCTACTTGTTCGATGGGTAATCCATTGATAGTCCATTTTGGTCTGATTTTTCGTCTGGTAAAAATCATTATTTTGGTTTTACTGTAGTTTATAGTTAGGGAATCTTTTTCACAGTGTCTTTGGAGTTCTAGTAATAGCCTTTTAAAACCAATTTGTGAATAAGATACTATAGCCGCATCATCTGCATACAGTAGCGTGGAGATTGGTCTGTGGGGTGGAAATGATCCCCCTTCAGAGTTTTTACCATAGAATTTATATATAAGTTAAATAAGGTGGGGGCCAGAATACATCCCTGCCTAACGCCTCTGTTGGTAAGAACTATTCCAGAGAAATGGCCAGTCTGGGAGCATCTTACTCTGAGTGAGGTGTTGTGATATAGCCCTTGAATTAAGAACATAAGAACATAAGAACATAAGAAGAGCCATGCTGAATCGGACCTCAGTCCATCTAGTTCAGCATTCTGTATCACACAGTGGCCCACCAGTTGTACACGGGGATCTCGAGCAGAAGGGAGGGCAAAACCCTGACCTGCTCCCGACCCCCCACAACCAGTACCCAGGGAAATCCTGCCTATCTCAACCAACTCCGAGGTGGCACTTGAATGTCCTTTTCAGTAACTACCGATACACTTGGTATCCATGAATCTGTCTAATCCTGCCTTGAAGTTGTTCAGGCTGACAGCTGTCACAACCTCTTCTGGAAGTAAATTCCATAACCCAATGACCCTCTGGGTGAAGAAATTTTTCCCCTTATTAGTCCTAATTTTCCTACCTTGGAGCTTCAGGGAGTGCCCTCTAGTCCTAGTGTTTTGTGACAAAGAAAATAATGTTTCTTTATTCACCTTTTCTATCCCATGCATGATTTTATACACTTCGATCAAGTCACCTCTTAAACACCGTCTTTCAAGGCTGAAAAGACCAAGGCGTTGCAACCTGATTTCATAAGGGAGCCGCTCCATCCCTTGGATCATTTTTGTTGCCCTTTTCTGTACCTTTTCCAGTTCCGTTATATCCTTCTTAAGGTGCGGAGACCAGAATTGTACACAGTACTCCAAATGTGGCCTTACCATCGATTTGTAGAGAGGTAATACAACATTTGCTGACCTATTTTCGATTCCCTTTCTGATCATGCCTAGCATAGAATTTGCTTTTTTCACTGCTGCTGCGCACTGGGTTGACATCTTCATTGAGCTGTCCACCAAAACCCCAAGATCCCTTTCCTGGTTTGTCTCGGAAAGCTTTGACCCCATCAATTGGTAGGTGTAGTTGGGGTTCTTTGCCCCGATGTGCATGACTTTACACTTGTTTAGGTTAAAATGCATTTGCCACTTTGTTGCCCATTCACTCAATTTTGAGAGATCTTTCTGGAGCTCTTTACAATCAGTTTCATTTTTAACTACCCTGAACAATTTAGTGTCGTCTGCAAACTTTGCTACCTCAGAATTCACTCCTACATCCAGGTCATTAATGAATAAATTAAAAAATAATGGACCCAAAACTGAACCTTGGGGTACGCCACTTCTCACCTCTTTCCACCCAGAGAAATGTCTGTTTATTACCACCCTTTGTTTCCTACAGTTTAGCCAGGTTCCAATCCAGGACAAGACCTGTCCTCTGATTCCATGGCTGAAGAGCTTATTTAGAAACCTTTGGTGAGGGACTTTGTCAAAAGCCTTTTGAAAGTCAAGGTAAACAATATCAATTGGGTCCCCTTTATCTATGTGTTTATTTACACCCTCAAAGAATTCTAACAAGTTAGTAAGACATGATTTGCCTTTGCAGAAACCATGTTGATTTTCTTTCAGCAATGCCTGTTCTTCTATGTGCCTAGTAATTTTTTCTTTAATAATGGCTTCCATCACTTTGCCTGGAACTGAGGTTAAACTGACTGGTCTATAATTTCCTGGATCACCTCTGGATCCTTTCTTGAAGATCGGAGTTACATTTGCCTCCCTCCAGTCCTCGGGTACAGTGCCTGATCTTAGAGAAAGGTTATATATCTTAGCTAGAAGTTCAGCAATTTCACACTTGCGTTCCTTAAGAACTCTGGGGTGGATGCCATCTGGCCCTGGTGATTTGTTGACATTTAGTTTAGTAAGGCATGTGAGAACATCCTCCTTGTTTATCTCTATCTGTTTTAATTCTTTTAATTCCCTCCCTGAAAAAACTGACTCAGCTGCAGGCATATGTTGTCTGTCCTGTGTGAAAACGGAGGCAAATAAGTCATTTAGCCGCTCAGCAATCTCTTTGTCTTCACTGATTTTCCCTTTCTGACCATTGTCGTCGAGTGGCCCAACTGCTTTTCTAGTTGGGTTCCTGCTTCTGATGTACTTAAAGAAGTTTTTGTTATTTTTTTTAATATTCTTTGCTATGTGTGCCTCAAAATCTCGCTTGGCTTTCCTGACTGTTGCGTTGCATTTAGTTTGCCAGAGCTTGTGTTCCTTTCTGTTCTCCTCGGTAGGAAGAGCCTTCCATTTCTTAAATGAGTTTTCTTCTTACCAATCACATCTTTTACTTCATTTGTAAGCCATACTGGTGTCCTTTTGGACTTTCCATGCCTCTTTCTTTTTATTGGAATGCATTTTAGTTCGGCCTGTTTTAAGGTATTTTTAAACAGTTTCCAAGCATTTTGGAGGGATTTGATTTTTTTACTGCTCCTTTTAGTTTGTTCTTTACAATTTTTCTCATTTTGGTGAAATTCCCTTTGTGTAAGTTTAATGTCTCCGTGTTAGTTTTCACTGACAGTTTGCTATCCAAACTTAAGTTGAAGGTTATTGTGTTGTGGTCACTGGTACCTATGGGCTCAGTTACAAGGACATCTTGAACGAGATCTTGTTCATTAGTTAGCACCAAGTCCAGGATTCCCTTTCCCCTGGTTGGTTCCATGACCATCTGCTCAAGGGAATAATCAGCTAGCATGTCGAGGAACCTTGTCTCTCTTTCATGCGTAGAACAAGAATTTGGCCAATCTATTTGGGGATAGTTGAAGTCCCCCATTATGACTAATGTATTGCTTTTGAGGCCTGTTTAACTTCATTTTCCAGATAGCAGTCTGCCTCTGGAGTTTGGTTGGGAGGCGATAGCAGATCCCTAGTGCTAGATTAGTTTTTGTCCTGGGACTTTTATCCACAATGTTTCTGTAGGTGAGTTTGAAATTTCTTGAAGTTCTAATTCATGAGATTCTAGCTCTTCGTTTATGTACAGGGCCACACCGCCACCATTTTTCCCTCTCCTGTCTTTCCTGTACAGTTTATAACCTGGATTCTTTGTGTCCCATTTGTTTTCCTCCGTCCACCAGGTTTCTGTTATGCCAATAATATCAATATTTTTTTCTTTTGCTAAATATTCCAACTCCCCTATTTTTGTTCGAAGGCTTCTAGCATTTGCGTACAGATATTTATATTTATTTCTCTGATGCACTTTCAACTTTGGCTGTTTGTGAGAATTTGTAGAAGGCCTACCATGTCCTACCTCTCGACTACTACTATCTATCTTTTCTGTTGACTCAGCCATTTGTGTGTGGATTTCGTCCTCCATACTTGGCATTTCACCCTCTCGAACCGGAAGCTGCCCAGCTCCTGTCGACTTTCCCCTAGGAATCAGTTTAAAAGCTGCTATGAAATCTTTTTAATATTAATCGCCAGCAGTCTGGTTCCATTTTTGTTCAAGTGTAACCCGTCCCTTTTGTACAGGTCTGGCTTTCCTGAAAATGTTCCCCAGTTCCTAACAAATCTAAATCCTTCCTCTCGACACCACTGCCTCATCCACGCATTGAAGCTCCTGAGCTCTGCCTGTCTGGCTGTCCCTGCGCGTGGAACAGGTAGCATTAAGATTAAGAGTCTTCTGTCTATTGATGAGCACTCTAGTTTCTTCCATAGTTTATCTCTCGGGATCAGATCAAACGCAGATTTAAAATCAATGAAAGCAGTATATAATGCTCCTCTGTCCGGGGCAGAGTATTTTTCTGCTAAATGCTGTAGGATTAGACATTGATCCAAGGTAGAACGTCCTTCTCTAAACCCAGCTTGTTCATCCTCAAGAATGTTCTCTTGTTCTATCCAGTCCGTCAGTTTAAGATGTAAGTGAGAAGCATAAAGTTTGCTAACAATACTTAGCAAACTGATTGGTCTGTAGTTTGCTGGGTTGGAACGTTCTCCTTTTTTGTATATCGGGATAATTGTAGCCATTCCCCATTCTGTAGGGAATGTGGCTGTCTGGTCTATCCTGGTAAACAGACGTGCCAAGACTGGTGTCCACCAGACCTTGTTTGTCTTTAAGAGTTCTGCCGTTATATTGTCACTGCCAGGGGCCTTGCCAGGCTTTAATCTACTAATTAAATTCTGGATCTCTAACTCAGTTACCTGGGGCCAACTGGGTGTTGAATCTATGTCCAGGTTGCCCTTCCTCATAGTAACCGTGCTGGGCGTATATATGTTTTTAAAATATTCTTCCCATGTGTGTGCTGTAATATGGCAGCCTACGCTGAGGGCACCATGTCTGATATCACCTGCAACGATTTTCCAGAACAGAGCTGAATTATTGGACTTTGCAGCTGTAATTAATTTATCCCAGGCACTCTTCTGGGCTTGTGACTTCTTTTGTTTAATTACTGCTTTATATCTTGCTTTTATGGTAAACCAATCCTGAGGTATCTGACATAAATTCTTGCATCTGTAAGTTTTATATATCTTCATCAGATCTTTTTTAAGGGCTTTGCATTCACTGTCAAACCAAGGTTTGTGTGTGTGTACTTTCCTATTCATATTGTTACAATACTTGGTAGTCAATAACTGTTGCAGTAGTGCTATCACATTTTGGTAGAGTGTCATCACGTCAGCTGATTGGGTAGTTAAAAATATTTGTGAGTGTAATTGAAGAAAAGCATCAGATTGCAAGGCGTTCTTAACTGCCATGTCTAAATTGTGAGTCCATTTTGCTCTGATAGTCCTTGGTCCCTCTTGTGTTTCACAGGAGGGAGTTTGTTCCAAATGAGTGTTTCTGTCACAGGTCTTTAGGTTGAATGCTAAAGGTAGATGGTCACTGGTCAGCTGTTTGTCAACCCAAAAGTTTTCAATTAGATCCAGTCCTCTATAGGAAACTAATATGTAGTCAATTGTTGAGGCTCGTGATCCTGACACATAGGTAAATTCCCCTGGCTTGTCACCAGTCACAGAGCCGTTCAAGATTACAAGATCTAATTTATTGGACATATGTAGTAAGCATAGCCCCGCATAGTTATGACCTGCATCCTTAGATTCTCTCTCTGGTATTGGATGGGCGGTATCGGATTTTAAATGGGTTTGGTGGAAAAAGTCGAAGAGGTCAGAGTCATTGTGGCCCAGCCTGGCGTTGAAATCGCCCACTACTATCACAAGTGCGTCGGAGTATGTGGTTGCCCATTTATCAATGTATTCCTCAAGCTTTTGCCAATCTAGTTTGACTAAGCTTCTAATTTTCCTGGGTGGGAGATATACATTAAATAGTAAGTATTTGGTAGAGTTAAATGTGATAAGAGTAGCAAGGGCTAGCTGCAGCAAGGGTTCTAGCTTGGTAACTTTGGTCTTCAGTTTTGTGGATACAAACAGGTTGATTCCTCCACACGCCCTGCCTCTTTTGGTTTTAATTTTAGCATTTAATGAGTGCGATTCATAGTTATGCAACTCTATATTATCAAGTGCCCAGGTCTCTTGCACCAGGATAAAGTCAAATTTTTGAATGTACCCTAGAAATTCAGATTCAGCCTGCTTGTTCCGCCATCCCGTAATGTTCCAGGAGAGGATGGATAAGTGAGCTTGTTGTTGGGGAGGTAACAACCTCCTGCATATTTTGAGTATCACTAATAGACAATAGTAAATGACAAAGACAATAGTAAATGACAACATTCTAGTTTCTGCAGATCTCATGGGTTTACTGGGCATATAAAAAGAAAAGTGATCTGACAGGTTGCTGGCCTTGAAGTGTTTTTGCAGTGCAATTTTTTTAAAAAAAATCTTAAACAAAGCTTCACAGGTAATAGACAGAATCAGTACAGTTTTTCCAGCATAGCCTGATATTCTACTGAACATCCTAGCTTTTCCATTTAGCAAAAGTTGCAGCTCCTGAAATAGAGCAAGGGCAGCTCTACAGAGAATGTACTGCAGCTATCTAGTTATATGGTTGTAACAAGTGAATGAATCAAAGCAGCAAGACTACCCTTACCTAAGAATGAGATTTGTCAATCTATCGCCCAACACTAGTAGGGGTCACTCAGACCTACTGAGACTGCCTGGGCCTCTAGTGATAAAGTCCAAGAACATTCTCAAACTATACAGGTGTTCCTTCAGAGAAACAAGTAAAAATTTTAATTCCCACATCTGCTGACTACCCACTTACAGAATCACTTTCTTATCAGGATTCAGCTTCAGTCTATATGTTCTCATAGAATTCATAATTATATCAATATCAAGGCATTCATAGGTTCTGATAACATGTTACAAAGAAATAGAGATGAATGTCATCTACATTATGGCTCCTTTTGGCAGTTATGTGGCATTCCATAGTTTAATTGTCATATCAGTAACTAGAGCAGGGGTCAGGAACCTTTTTGAATCGGAGAACCATAAAAGCAAAATATTTGGAAATTTATTTCCATGAGAGCCATATACTATACTATATATTTTAAGACTGAATTCAACTAAATGTGAGTATATACGTACATACTATGAGGAAAGGATTCCCCCGGCAGAATGACGAGACACTTCAGACCTGGCTCTGCAAAAGGCATGCTCAGGACTCTGGGAAGGAAGAGAAGACGGAAGGAAGGGGAAAAGAAAGAAAGAAAGAAAGAGGAAATAAAGGAAAGAGGGGGAGAGGAAGTAAGAAAAGAAGAACAAACTATGGAAAAGGGGGAAAAGAAAAGCAGGAGAGAGACAAGGAGGGGAAAAGAAAGAAGGAAATGGGAAGGGAGGAAAGGAAAGGGTGGGGAAAAGAAAGGGAGTGAGAAAAAAGTAAAATAATGAAGGGAAAAGAAGAAAAGAAAGGGGAGAGAAGGGGAAGTGAAAAGAAAGGAAGGAGAAGGAAAGGAAGACTTGGAGAAAAGAATAGAAGAGGAAGGAAGGAAGAGGGAAGGAGAATGGAGGAAAGAAGGAAGGAGAGAAGGAGAAGGAAAAGGTGAAGGGGAGAAAGGAAGGAAGAGGAAGGAAGGAAGAGAATGGAGGAAAGAAGGAAGGGGAGAGAGGGAGGGAAAAAGAAGGAGAGAAGGAGAAGGAAAGGGTGAAGGGGGGGGGGGAGAAAGGAAAAGGGAGAGCCAGATGCAATCACGAAAAGAGCCACATCTGGCTCCCGAGCCATAGGTTCCCTACCCCTGAACTAGAGCATGTGTCACTGAGTCCAGATAAAACATCTCTAGAAATGTGCAAAACGGGTAGCAACCGACATAGATACACACTCTGTGCCAACACCCTTATGGTTACTGCAACAATGTTGACAATTGTATTCTGGGCTGAATCCAGGAGTATAACCAAATCGTGAATATGGGTCTTCAAGGAAAGTAATGGGAATATATGTAGGAGTATGGCTTGTGCCACCAATGAACACTTGATTACATGGGCATCAGCTAGGAGTGCATCATCCACTGATTGAATGAGAATGCAGTAAATAAAACGAATAATGTTTTGTCCTGCTGGATGAGAAAGATGCTTATTAATGAATTCAAAGTCTGGAATATATATTAAGAGAGTGAAGTGCAAGGTTTGCTCTCAGAGATACATTACCTGTTGATCATCAGGAGTCCATATGCCACAGGTGATCTGACTCTCCAAGTTAATCTCCGAAGACCAATGTCTCTGCCCACTGACTGATCCAACCAAGACAAACCCATCTCTGTAGGAAATGAGTGCTTGTGTTCCATCGTGGCTCCATGTAAAGTCGCTCACCTTAACACACACAGAGGCAGAAGGTTAGACATACTTTTATAATGTATTCCACAGTCAAAAGATCATCACCATACAGAAACTACTGAAGTCAAAGACACAAACATTTCTGAGAGATTCCAGTTAATGAGTCTATCCCTTCCCTTTTTGACATATTCACATGGGTATTCAGCCCTCAAGCTAGCTCTGCTGTTCTTGCATTTTAGATTTCAAATTGATCTCTCTGAAAAGTATGTCAAATATAAATAGCTGATCTTAAGGAACATTTGATTAAATCTCACCTCCTGAAATGTACAAGTTGTTTTAATGTATTTATTTATTTATTTCGGACATTTATATCCCATCCTATCTCAACCTCTGTAAAGGAACTCAGGGCGGCTACCAAACCGGCACCCAATGTATCCAAATATAATTAGATTATCCCTTTATTTTTAACATTGATTAATATAATTATAATAAATAATAATAATAACACTTTATTTATATTTAGCCTTCTCCCTGAGGGGACCCAGAGCAGATTACAGTATATACACAGGCATAGGAAAACATTCAATGCCTTGTTACAAATGACATACAATGAGACAAATACATAGACAAAGACAAAGACTTCTCCTTTAATTTCTGGCTCAGAGGCGGTGCTCATATCCCGACTCTGGGGGATACGTTCTTTCTCCATTTCCGAGCCAAGGAACCTGCATTGTCCATAGACACATCCAGGTAGTGTGGCCAGTATGACTGCTTGAAGCATCTTTTTGCCTTTTCCTGCCAAGGTGGTACCTATTTATCTACTCACATTTGAATGTTTCTGAACTGCTTGGGTGGCAGGAGCTAGGGCTAACAACGGGAGCTCACCCTGTCTTGTGGATTTGAACTGCCAACCTTCATAGTGGTCCACTGTGTCCTTATGCCAAAAAGATGGGGGAGGAAGACACGTAGGAGCTGAGAGTCATGTGGAACAACTGTTGTCTCACTCCCCCTCCTGGGATAAGGATGGTGCAAGCGACCCTATCCTTATGCTAGGAGGATGGCTTGAGGAAGGCAAACAGCAGCTGAGAGGCCCCTGGAACACACTCAGCCGCTGCCTGTCTTGCCCTCCTCCCAGCATAATGCCAAGAGGACAGCCCAAGCATCGGGGGAGGAGGATGGGAAGGAGGATTGGGAGAGTTGCCCTGTGTCCCGCCTTACTCCCAGCATAAGAATGGGATGAGCAGCCCTGTCCTTATGCTGGGAGAACAACCTGAGGATGACCCAGGCCCTGCCCTGCCCTGCCCCCTCCTGGCCCCGTCCTTTCCTGGGCCCTTCCCACCTGGCGTGTGCCTAGCCCCCCCCCCCCCCTCCGGCCCTCCTGGCAAGGCCCACAATGTGGCCCCAAGGTGAAAAGGTTTGCCCATGCCTGGTTTAACCCACTGCGCCATTGATTAAGCAGAATAGATGGATTTCTATGTAACTGTCAGCAAGCCTGCCGTATTTTGAAATCTGGCTCATGATTGTATCTGAAATCACCCTCAAAAAGAAACCACAGTTACACATGAAACAGAAATGGTAGCTAGTTGCTAGTGTAATACTGCAAATGTATGCCATTGCCTAGAAAGATTCTCTCTCTCTCTCTCTCCACACATACACGAGTCATAAGTACAATAATGTACACTGGTGCTATTCCCTGGAATCTAGGGCTTCTTAAGAGATTGCTAAGGTATTTACAAGAGACTGTGATTTAAACAAAAATTTAAATTATAAATATAGTAATTGTTATGCAAGGGTTTCCTCTGACTTGCAAATTCAAGGGTTCCTCCATTGAGATACTCAGTGTAGGATCCAGAAAGTCATATTCTTTTTTTGTAAACAAAAAAACAAAACCACTTTTTCTGTGCATATATTCTGTGACAACGTACAGGCAGCCAATAGTTTCCAATTGTGAGCAGATATGCTTGTGTCTGTGGCAAACAATAGGAAGAATGTCCCTTGGGCACTCATTTAGATGAACATATTTTTCTAACAATTTCTTTTGTAATTCTTCTACTACGAAGTTATATTGTTTTTTAAAAGGTCAGGAAAATTCTCAAACTATAACCAATATAGAAATACTAACCTGTGCCCCGCGATCGTTCACAAGCTCCACAGACCATCTGCCTTCATACTGAATCCAAACAAATATTCCACCATCTGCATCACAGGTTGCCAGCTTCTGAAATGGTTCATTCCATCTTACAAGTACCACCTAAGAAGAATCCAGAAAATAAAAATAAAAAATTCATAAGTTTTAACCGGGTTCCTACTTACTGTTTGCCAGAGTTTATCTAACCCAAATAGCAAAGATAAATTGCCATGTTCACGTACTAAACTATACCTATAAAAACAAAAATATTAAGTTGGTAAATTTTCTCCCTAAGAACATCTGGATATATTTCAACTGTAAAAGCAACTGGGAATCCTTATGGATGAACTTCAATGTAATGAAGGATGACTATGCTCAATTCTCTCCAAACAGAAACAAATCAGGTTCTTCATACATTATCAGATTTCCTCTTAATTGTCATCACACCTGTAGTCTCCAAGATCCATTCACATACTATATATTTTGATATCCCATTAGCCTTGTTGAGCATACACATCAAAGATCTCACTGGCTGAGAATAGAGGATTAAGCATTCAATCTCTCCTTTCAGTTTTGTGTGGACAGGCTATTCTTTTAATGGAAATTTCCCTGCAAAAAAAGACTCCATCAAGAATATGATTCTCCTACACCCCAGAGATCAAAGTCAAGGGCATTTCACCTATTAAAGCTAACTGGTCATGTGAGAAACCTAGAAATCACAGAATCATAGGGTTGGAGGAGATTACAAGGGCTATTCTGTCCAACCTTGTGCCAAGGTTTTAGCCGCCGGGGGGGGGGCTTGAGCGGCTCAAGCCCCCCCCCCCGGAATCCTCAGGGTGGTCCACGAGAAGGCCTTACTGGTACATTATTTAAACTGATCACCATGATCAATATATCCCATATGCATGGGGGTATTGGGATAACTATTCAAAAGGTTTGCTAGGGTAGATCCTCTCTCACCCAGACTCAGCCCCCCTCCCAAATCAAACTCACCCCCCCACCCCCACCCCACCCCCTGGAATCAAAATCCTGTCTACGGTACTGCCTTGTGCCATGCAGAATTCATAATCAATGTGCTTCTAACAGTCCGCTCCAAAATGATGGAAGGAATAATAATAGTAATAATAATAATAATAATATTTGCAAAGACTCTGGCACAAGCCAGTCAAGGTGGTCCCAGTGGTGTTCAGCACTCTGGGTGCAATGTCTAAAGACCTTAGCCTGCACTTAAACACAATCGGCGCTGACAAAATTACCATCTGCCAGCTGTAAAAAGACCACCGCACTGGGATCTACACGCATTATTCGCTGGTACATCACACAGTCCTAGACACTTGGGAAGTGTCTAACATGTGATCCAATACAACAAACTCACCCCCCGAATCAAAATCCTGGCTACGGTACTGCCTTGTGCCATGCAGAATTCACAATCAATGTGCTTCTGAAAGTCCCCTCCAAAATGATGGAAGGAATAGTAATACGGTAGTAATAATAATAATAGTAATAATATTTGCAAAGACTCTGGCACAAGCCAGTCAAGGTGATCCCAGTGGTGATCAGCACACTGGGTGCAGTGCCTAAAGACCTTAGCCTGCATTTAAACACAATTGACGCTGACAAAATTACCATCTGCCAGCTGTAAAAAGACCTTAGCCTGCACTGAGATCTACACGCATTATTCGCTGGTACATCACACAGTCCTAGACACCTGGGAAGTGTCTAACATGTGATCCAATACAACAATCAGCATAGTGATCTTTTTGCTGTATACTAATCTTGTTGTGTTTCAAATAATAATAATAATAATAATAAATCATCTTTGTATCCCAATTTTTTCCCTAAGTGTGACCCAAAGCAGCTCACAACATTTTAAAAACAATACAGATCAAACATACATATAACAATAACGTATAAAACCATGTTTACAACAAGACGTAAATAAACGTATATAAAAAACATTTATCAACAATCCAGTGTGACTTCTTGGTGCCATTTTGAAAGGGGCCACAGAGGAAAGCAATTATTTGTTTGGAACATGTGTGGGGATAGGGGCATTTCATACATATGGGGGATTTTGGGGAAGAAAATGTCTGAAAATTGTATCCATTCCTATTAAACATTTGGGAGTTGGGGAATTCGTGTGGGGCTTCGGTGATCACAAAAGCGATGTCCAGAAGATGATACAGCCCACTGACCATACTTTGCACACCCTTGATCTAAACATTTACAGCAGGACTGTGGCACAGCTGACTGGGAGTCAGCTGCATTAAGATCACTACTGACCGAAAGGTCATGAGTTCGAAGCCAGCCAGGGTCGGAGTGAGCTTCCGACCAATTTGTGTAGCTTGCTGTTGACCTTTGCAGCCCGAAAGACAGTTGCATCTGTCAAGTAGGAAATTTAGGTACCGAGTATGCGGGGAGGCTAATTTAACTAATTTACAATGCCATAAAAATCTCCATCAAGCATGCAAAGAATGAGGAAGTACTTCATCAGTGTCACAAATGGATGAAGCAAGAGCTCCCCTGGTGGCCAGAATACCCTCATCAAAAAGCTGGAATGTTAAATCGCCTCTGTGTGTCTGTCTATATATGTTGTGTGTCTATGGCATGTTTGCCATGTATATGTACATTGTAATCCGTCCCGAGTCACCTGCGGGGTGAGAAGGGCAGAATACTTGTATAAATACTGTAAATAAATAAATAAATAAATAAATAAATTTGCCTCTGCCATTTAAGAATGAGAAATAACTTTACTGGTCCAAAACACAGGATCTCCTGGTCCGGCACTCCATCTCTAACTGCGGTCAGACAAAAGCCAGGGGAAACGTATTGGAAGAGTATGATGACACACCTACACACTGCAGGTGACACACTAATGTGTCGTGATACAGTTTGGAAAGCTCTGCTCACTAACAGGAAAAGGGAGCAACAAATCTAACAGCACACATCCAGTAAAAGTAACAAAGAGAAAGCGAAGATGAAAAAAAAACATTCTCCACTGCCAGTAAGTGGATGATTTTTCTCTCTCCAAACGAAACTGTCTGGAATGTCTACTGGTTAACTGTGGTTGTGGGTGGCTTATTCTTTTGAGAAATGTGCACTTTTAGTATTCGATAAAGTAATAAACAGAGATTTGACAGGTAACATAAAGAAAGCTGCACAAGTGAGATCAGGCACAAACTAATTACCCAATAATATTTTAATCCCTATATCAAAGAAGTCAGTACATTTAGCAAAGGTCATCACAACACAGCTGTTTGGTTCTTTTCCTTTTTTAAAAATGCAGGCTGTATGTAACTTTACATGTTACATTTAGGCAACACTCAAGCATGGACAAATCTGCTGAAAAGTGGCAAAATTTCAACTTGAAATGCCATGTTCTAGTATTCCTAAAGTAGGTGGTTAGTGATTCGTTTAAGTTTAAGAGAGTGTGAGTTGCTTAAGGTCACTCATTGAGCTTTCCATGGTTGAACAGAAATTCGAACCCTCATCTTGGCAATCATAAGGAAAACACAACACATGCTGGCTCTTTCTTTGGTACTGAATGATTAACGGTGTAATGATGTATATGGTATAATCAAGCATTTCTTTAAAATGGGAATGTTCTGTATTTAATGAATGTGTATGTTCTGTATTTCGTGGAAGGTCTCATAGGCATACACTTACCCAACCCCTTTCCCCTCCCCAGGATGAACTTTTAAAAGCAAATGCAGTTTAAATCACCAAGCAAAGAATGAGAAGGGAAGAATTGGGCCAATGGGTAACAACTCTCCACTCCCACATAGTCAATTTAATGATGAAGGGGCGCTCAGCTCCTGTTTAACCCAGAAACTTGGCATAAATGCCTATATAAAACCCTGGGGGAAGTACAAATTTCTCAAGTTTCTACATCGGTTTTGGAACAAAGTAGTGGGTTTATTAGTGAAAGACATGTGTTTAAACTGAGTCATTTTCAGTTGGTGTCAGCCAATTTACTACAGAACAGCAGATGGCTGATAATGGGGTGTTTTTCAGAACTCCCCCATAAAAATTAACATAAATATATTGTCATACCATAATATTCTTAGAATCAGGAAATTCTAGAAAATATTATTCACACTGAGACATATTCCGATCACCTGACATCACCTGCTCTCCTGAGTTTTAGATTATCATCCGCACGGCTGAATTATTGACTTCTCATTCACAGTTCCAGAGATTATATAGAATTATAGAGTGGGAAGAGAGCCCAAGGGCCATCCAGCTCAACCATCTGCCATGCAGCAATACAGAATCAAAGCATCCCTAACAGATGACCATCCAACCTCTGCCTAAAACCCTAAAGAAAAGCAGGCTCCACCAGACTCCGAGGCAGAATATTCCACCGCCAAACAAATATTTTTTTTTGATAATGCCCAGCCATTGTACTGCCTACAACAACCCTCTTCTTCTTTTCCAATTCAATAAGTCCTTTCTGAACTTTTTTTCTCTTTCCTTAATATCAAGGTAATCCTCCTCCCTGCTCTTGAGAAGTGAGCAGTTGGACGCAACCTTAAGGATACTATGGAGACCTGGTATGTTCAAAACTATGCTGGAATCCAACAGCCACTTCAGATCGTATCACTTATGCCTGCGGATGGAAAAATCCTATTTTGTCCATGTTTGCCTACAGGACAAAGTATCTCTAAATACAAGACAGACACAAAGCCCTTCTTCCTTTTTTATCGTGTCAGAAACAACGCGAGAAACTGCAAGTCGCTTCTGGTGTAAGAAAATCGGCCACCTGCAGAGACGTTACCCAGGGGATGCTTGGATGTGTTACCATCCTGTGGGAGGCTTCTCTTATGTCCCTGCATGGGAAGCTGGGGCTGACAGATGGGAGCTCACCCCGTCCTCCTTCAGGTCAGCAGGGTTGTTGTGATTTTTAAAAATTTTCCAGGCTGTATCGCCATGTTCCAGAAGCATTCTTCAGGTCAGCAGTTCAGCTGGCACAAGGGTTTAACCCATTGCGCCACTGCAGCTCCTGTCCTTTTTTTCTGATACATTTACACAAAGGTAGTACACAAGGAGATATTCAAAAACATGATACACATACCACTTCTGTGTTAATAATCTCTGCACTCCAGTATTCTTTGACATCGTTCTTCTACCTTAATTCTACACGCGTAATTCTAAAGTCAATATCATGTGAATCGGTTCCAAAAAAACAGATAAAAGGAAAAAGGGATAAGCTAGGGCCCTTCCACACAGCCATATAACCCAGAATATCATGGCAGACAACCCACAATATCTGCTTTGAACTGGGTCATCTGCGTCCACACTGCCATATAACTCAGTTTAAAGCAGATAATGTGGGATTTACGCATCCAGGTAATTTTTGTTTATCATCTCCAAATGAATTATGAGAACTGGTTTTTAAGTCTCAAATGCTATTCCTATTACGTGTTGTATTACATTGTTTTTATTGCCTTTTTCTTACCTAATTTCCAAAGAGATAATTGTGTTAGTCTGTTAAATATTATGCTAATAAATATGCTTACAAATCATTAGTCGTAAATGAGTCACAAGATTCCTTTCTTTGTTGTCCCCAACTATTTCTTTTTAACATTATAGTCATTTGATAAATATTAATTTTCATCAAATCATGAGAGTTGTACTTTGATAAGGTCTTTAGTCTTCTCGGCCAAAGTATGCTGGTGCTTCCCAAAACTACAAATCCCAGGATCCCATAGTATTGAGACATGGCAGTTAAAGTAGTGTCAAACTATTAATTTTACCACATAGATGCACCCACAGTCCTTCAACTATCCTGTATCAAATTGTATAGGGCTTTATAAACCATAAACAGAACTGAGTTGTGTGGTCCCTAAAGCCAGCCTCGAGTACCATCTACACCAGTGTTTCCCAACCACTGTGCCATGGCACACTAGTGTGCCGTGAGCGATCACCTGGTGTGCCGCGAGAAAACCTCTAACTCCCCCCTTTCTTCCTCCTCCTGCTGTACTCCTGCTGCTGCTGCTTGCGGGGGGCGGAGGAGGCGGAAGGGCCGGGCAGCGGCGAAGAAGAAGGTGCTGGGGCGTCGCCTCCTTCAGCCGTTTTTGTGTTTATGTTTACCAACTATTACTACATTTGGCATTGGCTGGATGTGATAGCCTTCCTAGTGACTGTGTAACAACTCTCCTGTTCACCAGTTATACACGAGGGACTTGTCTAATGCCCATCTGGAATGATACAGGAGCATATCTATTGAAGGTGGAAGCCTCATTATTGTTCCATGAGGTGTATTGATGCATAAGAACAGTACTAGTGGGCTGCTTTGAAGCTACATGGACACATTTTTTCTAAACACAGAGAGAGACTGACAGCTGTTGAGCAAGACCTTCGTGTGTGTCTTTCTGCCATTCCTGCCAGGATATCTATGTTGTGTTCATCGAAACAGGCCCAGGTTTCACACTGAGTGTATAAATACATTTTAAAACATATTAACTATATGTATTACTGTGTTAGAGTGTCATTTGTGTCCTTTCGGTTGGTGGTGTGCCCCAGGATTTTGTAAATATAAAAAGTGTGCCGCGGCTCAAAAAAGGTTGGGAAACACTGATTTACACTGCCATATAATCCAGTTCAAAGCAGATAATCTGGGATCAGATACTGGATTATATGGCAGTGTAGAAGGTGCCCCAGGTAATAATCTGGCTGTAGCTCCATGAATCAACTGAAGTCTGCTACCACTTTTGGGAAGTTAATTCAATATTAATTTGTTGTTTTCTTACAGTGAGCATCTGATCATTTCACATTCCATTGCTGACCATTACAATATATAATCAATACATTTGGCTCTTGGGTTACTAACATCAGAACCACAGATAACTGAAAAATGTTTTATATACAAGCTAGAAAATCCAGAATAGTTGCACACTGGTTCAAAATATAATTCCCCTTTAAGACATTGCTAGATAGGAAAATAATCTAAATTGATTAAGAATAAAAATAAACTGAATCACAGGATAACCAAGAGAAGAAATAATTAAATTACAGAACTGACCAGCAGTCACCCTATAATGGTGCCACTAAAGGACTTCATATTGCCCTCAGGCTAGACCTAAGGGGAATTATGAGGGGGAAATTTTATGTTAAAAAGTTGCATTGTTGTGAGTTAACAATCACAAAAATGCCTCAAATTAATAACTGCAAATTTCCAAAATGCCAAAATGAAGAATTCATTCCTGATGAATAGCATAAGAAAATGAATTAGAAATCCGCTTCCCTTCCTACCTCATCATCTCTGCAAATCACTCCAGGGCATTTGTCTAAAGAGAAATCTTGAAAGTTACATAACATCTTTAGGTTTTTTAAAAAATAATCTTGCATAATGAATATATAAAAGAAGGTATAAAATAATTGGGTGTGCTGAGGTTAGAGAAAATGAGGGCTTTGACCATTTCACAGCATTAGAAGGCTCATTGGAGGTAGGGGAAGGAGAGAGAAATAAAGAACTAATGGATTTCACTGCAGAAGAACAACAAATATTTACCTTGAAGTAGCTGTACCCGCCACGAATTGCTGTGGCCAACCTTCCCTCCCTCTTTCTCTCCTCCTTTCTTTTTCTCCTTCTTTCCTTCCTTCTCTTCCTCTTCCCTTCCTTTCCCCCTTTTCTTTTCCTTTTTCTTTCTCTCCTTCTTCCTTCTCTACCTATTCTTGGACCACAACTCCCAGCAGTCCTCCTGATCAATCTATCTACCTACTTATCTATATCTATCTAATCTATCTATCTGGAGGATTGCTGGGAGTTGCAGGAATTGGTATTATGCAGTGATTGGGATGCTCTCAAAGAAATCCAAGAAGAAGAAAGCTTGCAGTTTGGAAGCAGTGCATTTGGATCATCCTCCTCTCCTAAAGGGCCTGGTCTAGGGGATGCTGGGAGCTGTACTCTGAAAGAGAGTGTGTATATGCTATTGTGTGTTTTGTTTGCCAGGGAGAGTCGTTTTGCGCATGCGCTGTAGCGTCTTTTTGAGGGGTTTTTGGCTTTTTAAGTCCCTTCCGCTGTGTTTTTAGTGTTTTCATGCGTGATGGTCACTCATTGGCCCAATAGGTGTATGGTGTCCAAACTTGGTATCAATTCATCCAGTGGTTTTTTAGTTATGTTAATCCCACAAGCGAACATTAGATTTTTATTTATATAGGTGGAGGGAGATTAAATGCTGTCATATAAATAAATCCTAATCTAGAAATGAGAGCCAAAATTTTGCATAGCATTTGCAAATGATTAACCTGGAGTTGCATGATGATGGTGGACTTTTATAGCCCTTAATTTAGGGAACTATGAAAGTACCTCAGTTTTCACTTACCAAGATGCAGCTGCTGTAACTGACTGATGTCTGTTCCCCTGTCAATCAAGAAGCAGGCAGCTGACAGTCTCATACACAGAGATATACCCAGGGGCGGTCTAAGGTAATTTTAAATGGTAAGCGAACATTATTTTGGTGCCCCCAACATTATTTTGCCGCCCCCCCATGTAAAACAAATATACAATTATAATATCACAATACCATTAGTAGTATTATATTGTATCAATGTATATACTATATATTATACCATACTCATACTATATTATATCATAATTATATTATACTACATTACAATATAATTATATTATAATATATTGACATTATAATATAATGTAACATTCTATTATATTATTATTATAAAATAATAAAATTATTTATTTAAATAAAATTATCCTCTACTAAATATTTTCATTACTCCTATAAAACTCAAATAACCCAAAATAAAGTAAAATAAAATATTATATATTACTATTTTGTACAATACCACTATATTGCAATATTGTTTGTAATATTACATGTAATATAAAATATATCATTATTCTATTGTTATATTGTATTTGTATTATATTGTATGACAATATTAAGCAGAACTGTATAATAATCAACAAGAGATGCAATGTAAATGCATCAAAATCAGAATATATTGCCTATCACCCGACTCATAATTCATAGGAGTCTCCCATAACTCCAAAATTAGGATCCCAATGTAAATGTAAATAGAAAAACAGCCAAAATGTTCAAATGAGGTCGAATACAGGCAGTGCGGCCTGGGCAAACTTGGGCCCGCCCTCCCTCCTTCTAAGTGTTTTGGCCTCCAACTCCCACAACTCCTCATAGCCTCAGGCCCCTCAGGTCTAGACAGAAATAGAGCCGAAGAAAGGAAGTAGGGAGAGAAGAGGTCACAGAGGAGGAGGAGGAGGAAAGCCCTTCATTCATTCTTTCACTTATACTTCCTTCACTGATTCTTTTCTCCTTCCCTGCAAACGCGCGCGCGCGCGCGGCGGAGACAAAAAGAGAGGGGAAGCACTCCCTGCCTGCCCGATAGGGAGTGCTTTGCTTACAGGCTTCTGCGCAAGGGAGCTACTGGCATGCGCTGAGTTTTTCGTGCATGTGCAGTTGCTCCTGCGCTCAACTTCAGCTCCAGAGCAACTGCGCCTGTGTGAAAACCTCCGCGCGTACCCAGAAGCGGCGTCGGAGCGCACAAGGCCGGGTTCAAAAAGCAGGCAGCTGCAGCACTGTCTGAGGAACATCGGCAGGGCCAGGATGGCGCCCCATGCGGCCAGGATGGCGCCCCCTTTCCAGATGGCGCCCTAGGCGGCCGCCTACTTGGCCTATCTTGTAGGACCGTCCCTGGATATACCCTTGTTCAAACCAAGAGCATTGCGACAGAGGTACTGCATCTTACTGCGTCAATGGAAAGCTTTCATAGAACGAATGTGAACATAAGACAGTCTCCTCCTGAGTGACAGGGGAACAGACCTCCATTGACTGCAGCAGCTGCTGACCAGTAAGTGGGGACTGGGTTAATTGAAACAGAATTCATTACTGAGAGACACAACTATAGTAACTGTGAACATGAATTAATGCCAAGATGGAAGATCTAGGCAAGGGATGATCCTTTTTCTTCATATCATGGGGAAATGAGGATCTCATTCACAGCATTTTCTATTTGTACAATACTTTTATATATTAAACTGGAATGTAACAATCTACGTTTGCAGAAGTGTAAAAGATAATCTTGCCAGGTTCTAATTGCACATTGAAGAAGTCTACCAAAACACATTATTGTTATTGTTATTATTAGATAACTGCTCCTCATACCCTGTTGACCAGAATACATAATATCACTTCGAGTCTCCATTGGGAGAGAAAAGATGGGATATAAATGCTGCTGCTGCTGGTACTACTACTACTACTACTACTACTACTACTAATATGTCAGCCAAAATATGTTGTTTCATATGACCATTTGTCTTAAAAACTGGATTTCAAACATTACTTTAATTTGCTTTTAAAGAACTTTAAAAAAAATTATTTTTATAGATGCTTTTATCCCTTGTTTTTTGTGCATTACCTTGGGGGTAATCTGTTGGGTAAGGGCCCCTAGTGGCGCAGCAGGTTAAACCACTGAGCTGCTGAACTTGCTGACCGAAAGGTTGGCGGTTCAAATCCGAGAAGCAGGATGATCTCCTGCTGTTAGCTCCAGCTTCGAAAACATGCAAATGTGACTAGATCAATCAGTACCGCTTCTGTGGGAAGGCAACAGCGCTCCATGCAGTTATGCTGGCCACATGACATTGGAGGCATCTACGGGCAATGCCAATTCTTTGGCTTAGAAATGGAAATGAGCACCATCCCCCAGAGTTGGACACGGCTAGACTTAAAGTCAGGGCAACGTTTACCTTTACCTTTCAGTCTGTTGGCTAAGTGTAATAAACAAACAAACATTAATATGGTATTATTAAGAGCATAGCACCAGCTGTAAATCTTCTCCCTGAAGAGATTGAAGGTAATCTAGAATATATCAGAAGGTAGTGCAGGTCCTTTCTAACACAACCTGGAAGGAGATGTGAATTCATATATGAGAAAGTACTACAGAAAAACAGAGTGGCTATGTGCCACACACACACCCCCCCTTCTATTCAGCCACCCAGCTGTGAAGCAGGAACTGCTCAGCCTTCATCAAGAGTCCACCATGGCATAGTCTACAGAAGCCTAATCACAGTATGAAGTGGGAAAAGATGACTTGCAAATGGCTCAGCTAAATTAGCACTGCTACAAAAGGAGACAAAATTACGCTTGAAAATAAAGGAAATGAGGTGTGGGGGTGGAAATCTTATAGTCACTTGAAATAAGTAGAAAATGTCTTTCCAATTCTTAAATGCAGCAATCTTGAGTCTGGGCAAAAAAAAATCTCAAGGGGAAAAATTTAAGCCAACCTATACTGTCTCTAGTTTCTAGCTAAGGCAGCCTCCATTGTCACAAAGAACAATCTGTAGAACATTTCAGTCACCCTCCGCTACCTTGAACACTTATCTATCTATGCTCATCTCTATCTATGCAGCTATGGGTGGAAAATGACTCCCAAGACCACCGCTAACACCCTAAGCCAGTGGTTCTCAACCCACCTAATGCCGTGACCCCTTAATACAGTTCCTCATGTTGTGGTGACCCCCACTCATAAAGTTATTTTCATTACTACTTCATAACTATAATATAGCTACTGTTTTTAATTGTAATGCAAATATCTGGTATGTGGGATGTATTTTTATTCAATAGACCAAATTTGACACAAATACCTGATACGGCCAAATTTGAATAATTGTGGGGTTGTGGTGATTTTGTCATTTGGGAGTTATAGTTTCTGGGATTTATAGTTCACCTACAATCAAAGAGCATTCTGAACACCACCAAAGATAGAACTGGGCCAAACTTCCTACACAGAACCCCCATGACCAACAGAAAATAATGTGTTTTCAGATGGTCTTTGGCGACCCCTGTGATACCCCCTCACAATCCCCTCAGGGGTCCTGACCCCCAGGTTGAGAAACACTGCCCTAAGCAATCCCACCAATGTCAAAATCAACCCGAAGTTTCTATTTTAACAGCAAATCCCTTGTGTCTATAATGGCTGGGGTGGTTGGGAAAATTACCATTCACTTACTCATGAGAAATGGCAGATATTTTTGCCAATTCTTTTTTTTAAAAAATAGGGTGGCATGAAGGGGGCAGGCACAGTGTAGGGAAGGTTATGCCCCTCTAAGGTCCCATGGGGGTCTAATGCTCGTGGAAGCTGCCCAGCCCTGTGTTAAGCACATTTGAATATTGGCATGGTCAATTCTTGCAAATTTCTTTGATTGCAAAATTATCCACTTTCACAGTTGTATTCTCAAAAACCAAGGATGATAGCATTCAGATACTAGAAAAATGGTGGGGATATCCTTTCATGACCTTAATAGCTTTCAAGGATAAAAAACAGTCATTGGCAAGTTCAAAGGAAAGATGCATGGAACTCCACAAAGGCTAGGCTGGGCAGTAGCCTCTAGCTGAACTCGCATCTCAAATGCTGCAACATCACCCCATGTTTATAGTTTTCATTCCAAAAGATGAATTATGCTGCCAATGACTGTCACCTCTGCTTTCTTCCTCTAAAAGAGCAGATAATAAATTATGCACATCTTCTAGCAACATGAAAGATGAGGAGTTTTCAAATGAAGTGCTGCAATTAAAATATGTTTTGAGTGGCATTCGATTACCGGGCTTTTAAAATAGATCTCCTCATTTGGCCCTGTTCTTTTATGGTTGCAAAAAGGAACGCAGTAAAGCTACTGTACTTTCATCCATCTTGTGTGAACACCGAACACAAACATTATTTGCCTTAGAAATTATAAACTTATGTTTATAAAAAAGAAACCTTATAAATACATACCTTTTAAACTATATTGTTATTGGGCTGGATGTTATCAATGTTTTCAACATTGCAATTCTGCATTTCCTGAAGTTAGTTTTTATTGTTTATTCGTTCAGTCGCTTCCGACTCTTCATGACCTCATGGACCTGCCCATGCCAGAACTCCGTCAGCCGTGGTCACCCCCGGCTCCTTCAAGGTCAAGTCAGTCACTTCAAGGATAACATCCATCCATCTTCCCCTCTTCCTTTTCCCTTCCATTTCCCCCAGCATCATTATCTTCTCTAAACTTTCCTGTGTTCTCATGATGTGGCCAAAGCACTTCATATTTGCCTCAGTGAGCAGTTGGGCATTATTTCCTAGCATATGGACTGGATTGATCTTCTTGCGGTCCAAGGCACTCTCAAAATTTTCTTTCAACACCACAGTTCAAAAGCCAATCCTACCTGAAATTGGTAGGATTGGTCTATCTATCTATCTATCTATCTATCTATCTAATAAAAGTCAATGTTTGCGGGCGGTGGTGTGGTGGTGCGACAGGAGGAATATGTGCCAGCGTTTCGATTGGCTGCAACTGTGGGAATATTTGCATAAAGGGCTCTGATTGGCCAGCCTCAGAACTCCAACATTCTACGGCCCAGACAGAGGGGATTGGTGACCACTGAAATGGTATTTGCATAAAGGACTCCGATTGGCTAACCACATTCCAACATTCTAAAGTGACTCAGAGGGAAAAGGAAAGGCCTCAGGCAGTCAGCCACTGCGGCCCACAGCAAAGGACCAAACTTGGCAAACAGGGGACCAATGGCCCACTTCACAACCTGGTGTGGTTTAGGGCAGGAAGGGCCACAAATGATGGGATTTGCAGTACCTTCACCTCATTCACTTCCCAAACAACACCGTAGCCCCTATAAATCACAGACCATGCCCAACATTGACAGCAAGGCTTCCTTAGCTTGATTTTCCTGACTAGGCCTCAGCTCATGGGATATTGTTAGGTTTCCTCAACTTGATTTTCCTGACTAGGCCGCCAACAATGACAGAACAAGACCAAACTTGGCACATAGACCCCCCCAAGATGCACCCTACATCCTGGTGCAGTTTGAGGGAGGATGGACCAAGGATGATGGGACTTGCAGTACTTCAATTCACTTCCTTAGAGCACTGTGGCCCACAACATTGACAAATCAGGACCAAACTTGCCACACAGAGGCCCAATGGCCCACTTTACAAACCTGCTGCGATTTACAACATGATGGCTCACAAATGATGGGATTTACACTAACTTCACCCAATTCATTCCCCACAGAACATTGCAGCCCCTACAAATCAGAGACCAGGCCCAAACTTGGCACACAGAGTACCCATGCCCCACTCTACATCCTGGTGCAGTTTTGAGTGGGACGGACCATGGATGATGGGAGTTGAAGTACCTTCACTCACGTTCTGAGACCGCTGCCACCCTCATCCAATGACTGATCAAGACCACACTTGGCACACAGAGCCCCCATGACCCACTCTACATCCTGGTGCAGTTTGGAGAATGGGGGACCAAGGATGATGGGACTTCCACTACCTTCCCTCACTTCCAGAGACCGCTGCAACCCTCATCCAACGAATAATCAAGACCAAATGTGACACACACAGCCCCCATGACCCACTCTACATCCTGGTGCTGTTTGGAGGGGGTGGACCATGGCCAATGGGACTTGCAGTACCTTCACTAAGTTCTTGAGACCACTGCAAGCCACATAAACATCTAATAGGAACCAACCTTGGCACACAATGCCTTCCTCAAATAACCCGGGCACCACTGGGTCCTCAGCTAGTATCTCATAAATAATCAAGAGAATCAGTATGCAGCCTGTGTGATAACCCCAATTTTCGATCTATGGCTTTTGGATGTTTCTACAAGTCAACATTTGAGAAGAGGCTGCTACTGGGGTGTCCACTGATAACAAGAAGGAAGCAGAGTGAAAGGATACAGAAATGCAAAGAAAATTTGAATGGAAGGGTACAAAGATACATTTCCTATTGCTTTATAGTTCACCATCAACTAATACAGCCCATTAAGAGCTCTTCCAACAGCTACTGGTATACTTCTCTCTAAAGGTGAAATACCACCAGAATATTGAATTTCTGAGTTGCATCGTAGGAGGTGGCAGCTTGTGGCCCTCCGGATATTACTGGTCTTTAACCAAGGGGCTAGATATTATGGGAGTTTGTGTCCAACAATGGCCCCGTCTACACTGACTAATGCAGTTTATAACTACATATGACATTCTGGAACCAGTTTGAGGACCGGATTATGATTACACCAACCACAGAGCACTGATGCACATTAAGGGCTTTCTTTTGCACACTTCTGTGGGAGTTTGTTGTGTGGCCACCACAGTTTGAAATTAGCTCTGAACTGCATGAAATGGTAAGTGTAGATGGGGCCAATGTCTGGATGGTTACAAGTTACCCACTCCTTTTGTAGCTTTAAGTCACTGATTCTCAAAGTGGGCGGTACCGCCCCCGGTGGGCGGTGAGGCGATCCAAAGGGGCAGTGGGAGGCTCAGGGGAATTTGGGGGGCAGTGAATCCCTTTAAGGGGGCGGTGAACGATTGGCCATTTAGGAGGGATCACGCGGCCCTCTTCTTTGGCTCTGCCCACTTCGCTTTGACCTGCATATTAGATATCTGGATTAGAATTCATAAGAGTAGCAAAATTATTTATGAAGTAGCAAGGAAAATATGATTGGGGGTCACCACAATATGAGGAACCTTATTTAGGGGTCATGGCATTAGAACAGTTGAGAACCACTGCATTAATACATATATATTTCTGTTTAATTGCTATTAAATTTAAAAAAATTCTAGGGGGGCGGTGAGTAATTATTTTTTTTGAAAAGGGGCGGTAGGCCAAAAAGGTTTGGGAACGACTGCTTTAAGTAAAGGTAAAGGTTTTCCCCTAATATTAAGTCTAGTCGTGTAGACTCTGGGAGTTGGTGCTCATCTCCATTTCTAAGCCAAATAGCCAGCATTGTCCGTAGGGACCTCCAAGGTCATGTGGCTGGCATGACTGCATGGAGTGCCGTTAGCTTCCTGCCAGAGCAGTACCTATTAATTTACTCACATTTGCATGATTTTGCCCTGCTAGGTTGGCAGAAGCTGGGGCTGACAGCGGGAGCTCAAGCCATTCCCCAGATTCGAACCTCTGACCTTTCGGTCAACAAGTTTAGCAGCTCAGCGGTTTAACCCACTGCGCCAGCGGAGGCTCCTTTGTAGCGTTAAACCCCCTCCAAAAAAAAAGAAAAAGAAAGAGAGATGAGAGAAAGGCATAGTAATTGCTTTTAGTTGTATTCCAAGTCTGCCTCTTTCACCTAATGAAATGAGCAAATGGATATAGCAAAACAGATGGCAGAGAGTGCTGGAAAGACAACAGAGATCATTCAAAATTGGACTTTTAGGCCACAAAAAAACGAATGCACAGGCACAGGATGGAGGACACTTGGTTCAGCAGTACCACATGGAGAAAATGGCCTTGAGTTGAGTTGATTATGAGTTGAACATGAGCCAGCACTGTGATAGAAGCATAGTTTCCAAGCTGAGAGAAATAATAAATCCCCCATGTATTCTGCAATGGTCTAGAGACCTACATTCAGTCTGAGTGCCTCCTTTTTAAGAAGGATATCGACAAGTTAGAACAATGAAGGACAACACTGATGATAAGAAGTATGGTGAATAAAACATATGAAAACAAATTCTAGGAGGTGGATTTCTTCAGCTTGGTGAAGAGAAGGTTATAGGTGTCGGTTGGTGAAGGGATAATGGGACATATAATCCCATATATCCACAGTTAGCAGAGTAAAAACAGCAAAAGGTGTCTGATGGGTTATTGGCAAAATAGAAGCAAAAAGAACAAAGTTTGGCTTTATATAAAAAACACAAACTTTTATTTCCAAAATATAGCTTTCCATAAACAAAAAAGCAATACCATGCTTCGTGTAGAGATTGAAAGAACAAATCAACTTCTGCAGCTCTTCTTCAATATATTCATTCTACACAGTCTTTAGCAACAAACATCTGTGTTACCATATCAGCATTGTTGCAGCTCACGAATGCATTTCTTCAGATTCCAGCATTTCAGAAATACAGGACATCATTTACTCCAGGCTTCAGCTTCCAAGCATTTAAATGCATTTCTTCAGTCTAAGGTATTCTAGCATACCAGCATCACAGCAGTATGTCAGCCAGGAAACCTTCAGCTAGCACAATAGCAAGCATAGACATTTAGAATCTGCAAAAGCCTTCTTCAGCATACACACACATAGTATGCACACCCCATGGTACTCCCAACGTACTTCTCCTTCACAGGAGCACCACAGCCACCCCCAACAGCCCCCCAACTCAACTTTAACATAGAAGCTTTTATGCAAACACTGCTGCCACACCTTACTTGATTCAAGAAACACTCCGCTGCATCTATTCATTCTTAAAACAAAAGCCTTACTCTTAACATAAACTCAGAGAAACAGTTACACATAACTCAAACAATTGTTTTAAATCTTTACAGTCTGACAATAGGATCACACTCTAAGAGCTGCCACAACGAGGAGGGCGCAGGGTTGTTCTCTGCTGCCTTCGAGGATAGAACAAGGTTTAATGGTGTTAAGTAACAGTATGCTGCCAGAGTCAGATGATGTGGCTTGGCTTGTCTCTCTTGCAGGATTTCTAATCGCTTTTAGGAACTGCCATCTCTCTCACCTTGTTTACGTAGGACCTAATCACACTAGAGAATGAATCCACTTTAAATCTGGTTTCTGCCTCTTGCAGAAGTCTAGGGTTTGTAGTTTAGCGAGGCTATTAAAGGCTCCCCCCTAATCTACAAACCCCAGAATTATGCAGGAGGCAGAAAATGGATTTAAAGTGGATTTATTCTCCAATAAATTCTACTGTACCAGCAAGAAAAAAAGCCCTTCCTATGGATCAGATGGGGCCACAGTAGCACAGCGGGTTAAATTACTAAACTGCAGAACTTAACCAGAAGGTTGCCATTTTGAATTCATGGGATGGGGTGAGCTCCCATTTTTAGCCCCAGCTTCTGCCAACCGAGTAGTTTGAAAACATCCAAATGTGGGTAGATCAATAGGTGCCACTTCGGTGGGAAGGTAACAGCACTCTGTGCAATCATGCTGGCCATATGACCTAAGAGTTGTCTACGGACAACACTGACTCTTCAGTTTAGAAATTGAGATGAGCACACACACACACCCAGAGCAGGGGTGGGCAATTACCGGCCCTCCAGGTGTTTTGGACTACAACTCCCAGAAATCCTAACAGCTGGTAAACTGACTAGGATTTCTGGGAGTTGAAGTCCAAAACACCTGGAGGGCCAGTAATTGCCCACCCCTGCCCCAGAGTCAGACTCGACTAGCCTTAATGTCAAGGGGAAATCGTTACCTTTATTGAGCAGAAGGATTGTTTCTTCTTCTCAAACTATCACGATGAGCAACTCACTTCTTTGCACAGTGTGTTTATCTCTCTATGGTAATTGGAAAAGGGAAAGAGAATTTTCAATGGTCTACCTGTGTATATTGGTAAAATCCTGAAGGGGATTATTTGGAGCAAGCTATTTACACATTTCTGCCTCAGGACAAAGGTTTGCCTTCGGAGTATCTGGAAAGTGACAAGAGACAGAAACCTGGTAAAGGAATGAATTATATTTAGACAAGTAAGACCATACCCTGCCTCTCATTAGCCTCCCTGTGCTATTTTCCTCCTTCCTGTCATATAAAAGGACACATGCCTCAAGGCAACTGGCTGCTCTCTTTCAGGCACTCCATAAATCAGGTATTAAGCTGAATTGATGGGCAGAGAAAGAGAAGTTCCTCAGTGATTTTTCTGACTGAAGGTATTATTATTGTAATATAAGTAAATACTCTGAGCTGTTTTTTGAAAATCGCTGGAGGATTTTCTTTTCATTCCCTGTGACTCAGCAAGTCTGATATATAGACAGAAATCTCAGCTTGACAGAAACGGTGCTTCTAATCTATAGCATCCTGCTGAATGCTGGTCAGTGAATAAGCAGCTGGGGAAAAAGAGACCAGGTCTGGGTTAATACATCATTACATATGTGACTTACCCTCCTGACACTTGTTTCCATCTACTACTCCTAGAAAGACCATGCAGAATGTGTGAAGAGGCATCTGGGGACACTAGAGAAGGATGGATGAGGACAAACAAGATACTGAAAACAGAGGATCTCTGGACTGGTGGCGTTAATAGACACAGGTTGGCCTGCACTCCCCCTTGAAGGGTATGAAACTGAGAGAGATATCTTTTGAATATGGGAAAGAGCATTGCACAAGAGGGCCATCAAATAGCATTATTTATTAACCTCCGTAAACATAGAGCAACTTTTAAGTTGAAAGAAGCCTACAGAGCAGCAGAAAGAAAAGCCCAAGGCTGCAGAACTCAACTTTTCTGCCTACTTGTTGCCCAGAGCTTAAAGCATTTCCTTCTCTTCCCCACAAAACACTTGCTAACACCGAAGGCTTTGGAGACGGTTTCTATACGATACTACACATTGGCTCCTCCTGGATGCAAGCGTATTGCTGAAATACGTACTTTATCGGCTTTGGCTGATTCATCTAAGGTTGTTGGCACAGTACTCACACTGACCCATGGATATGTCAACCATTTTTGATGTTGCCTTCATTATTAAAATGACCAGACTTATACATTATTATACAGAGTAAATAATGTGTACATAAACATACACACACACATCCCCCGGTGGTGCAGTGGGTTAAACCGCTGCTGAACTTGCTAACCAAAAGATCGCAGGTTCAAATCTGGGGAGCTGCGTGAGCTCCCGCTGTTAGACCCAGCTTCTGCCAACCTAGCAGTTTGAAAACATGCAAACGTGAGTAGATCAATTGGTATCGCTCCAGCGGGAAGGTAACGGTTCCCCATGCAGTCATGCCAGCCACATGACCTTGGAGGTGTCTATGGACAATGCTGGCTCTTGGGCTTAGAAATGGAGTTGTGCACCAACCCCCAGAGTCGGACATGACTAGACTTAGTGTCAGGGGAAAACCTACAGCTTTACTACTATATACAGAGATATGTTTATCAAGAATATTTTGGAAGACTTAAATTCTTTGCGAAGCTCTACAAATTTACTTTCTCCACAATCCATAATGAAAACAACAGCAACAATGTGAATCAAGGTGGCCAATTTAAACATTCACACCTAGCTCCAACAGACAGGAGTTCTTTCTCCCACTCTGGACCTTCCACAGATATATAAACGTAATTTTCAAGTTTCCCACAAACCTCACAACCTCTGAGAATGCTTGCCACAGGTGCAGGCGAAACATCAGGAGAGAATGCTTCTAGAACATGGCCATACAACCCAAAAAACCTACAACAACCCAACAACAACATCATATATAACTCTATTTGATAAACGTGATCCTATTTTCTATTTAAACATAATATGATAACATGTGCAAATACACATGAAGTTTCTCTCCACTATGTGTAACAAATTCACAAATCTTTGGGTAAAAAAACATGGAACAAGTTTTCTGAAGCTCATAAATTAGGTATGATAAAATGTAGCCCTTCTGTACACCTTTATCCATCTACCCAGCCTACATTTCTCAAAGAACCAAAGAAAATCTATTCATTTCTCATATGGAACAGGGCATACCAATATCTGGCTTTGTGCACTACAGATTCATTACTAACCAAGAAGTGCAGGGAAACGTGCCTGAGAAAACACTATGCTGAGTGTAGATTTCACCACATTTCCCTGCATGGATTTTCCACTAGACAAATTCTCTGGAAGTCTGCACAGCAGATTCATGTGATAATGGATCTAGCAGGGTCAGTACAGTCTGCACCACAAATAATGTTGGTTTTGAATTCTTCCAGATGCACTCCATCAAGGAGCAGAGTTCAAATAATTATTCTGGCTCATTGTACAACTAAGCCAAATTCATATATGTCTGTTTCTTTTATTGCAGACATTTGTTTATTCATTCTATATTCTCTGAACTAAACAGATGGGAGAGGGGCACATTGTGGGAACAAGCTGTCCATGTTCAGATAATATAAATTTTGATTTATTTTATTTTTTAAAAACACCCTAAAAGCACCATAAACTAAATGATCTTGGAAGCTAACTAGGGTCAGCTATGGTCAGAAAATGGAAGACCCAATGCCAGGTGGTGTAGGCTATATTTCAGAGGGCGGAACTGGAAAAGCTACCTCTAAGAATCCTTTATCTATGAAAGCCCTATGAAATTAATAGGATTGCCATAATTTGACAGGTGATTTGAAGGTGTGCGTGCCCATGCCCCATACATATCCATATTGCTTTGCTTTTATTACATTAACTGGTCTTGACAGTTGCCCCATTTAATGAAGTGGTTTTTGCTAACTGCACAATTATGATTCTTAATGCCATAGCTTCTGGCTGCAGGGGAAAAAAGTGAAAGAAACACAGGCGCTCTGTCAACGAATCAGTGTAGAGGAGACCTGGCATAAGCTCTCAATTTTAAAAAAGAGGAAGAAAAATAAACCACTAAGGGCACTTCTATATTGACATTTTGGTCGGTGTGACTGAAAAATTTGCCTGTGAGTGTTCTATAAAAGGCACATTGGCAGCGGAAAAACATTTAACATGCCTTCACTGCAGATTTACCCAAAAAACAAAACCCAGGACTCAGACTTTCCCTGCATTTGGCCAGTGCAGACACTCCCCCCGATTCCTATGCAATATTGGCTGTGGGCGTCTTGATAGCTATCTCGTTCTTCATGGAGTCAGCCCAGGGATAGCTGTCCCTTTCCAGGCCGATTTTGCCAACTAGAAGAAAGAAAAGGCACCGACTACATGGTCCTAGCCTCCTTCCTTGGTGCTTTGCCAATTGCATGGTGCAGAGCCAGGAATTTGAAGCTAGAACTTGGAGAAGCTTTCCATTAGGACCTGAACAGACACAGTTAGATCCATCTGTGTGTATTCACAGAGCCCGCGAAGAAGAACCATGAATTTTTCAGAACCTGACTTCCTGTCAAACCAAGTGTATGTATGTGTTGGGGAAGTTTAATGGAAAGCCGATCTATGGCAGCTAGGTGCTTAACTTTTGGCTTGTTATCAGCTTCTTTCTTGCAGAGCCCTCCCTATCTATTTCAATTCAAATTGTAACACATATCTGGGAAATCTAGTTTATATGTTTATTAGGATGCCAAGATTAGAGGGAGAACAGAGAAAGGTAACGCTCTCCCTTGTTTTTTCTGCCACCAACTACTGCACTTCTCTCAATGCTTCTAGGCAGAAATTCTCCAATCTGTGAAAAAAGAAGAAGTTGATTTTCCTTCCACTGTCAAGAAAGAGAAGTTAAGAGGCATCGCCTTCTTAAGAAATCAGCAGCTATCCCCTTAGACAGAGCACGAGGGGATCCTATCTGGTAGTGTTTGGGAATGGAAGGGACAGTCAGATTAACCAGATACATGTGAATGAATTTCTGAGCTTGTGAAGTTACTGCTTCATAAGCTTCTAATTCAAAACATTTTGAATATAATTCAAAATAATACAAAAACTGCACAGAAATCATACTATTTCTTCCTAGTCTTATTCATATTCTTCAGCAACTTCACCAAGAGCAGAGAAGAAATGCATATCCAGAGATGCACAGAACTCATGGGTTGAGAAAAACAAGATGGGATCCTCAAGGCAACAAGAGCAAAATAGTCAATTTACCCTATTGTTATGTTTTAGTCCAGTATAGGTGACATATGAAAAGTATGGATCCTAGCAGATGGGATCCTGGGGCTTGCCAAATCAAACATATACAAGGAGATGTTAATTCTTGGCACCTTGCTTTGCTTAAAGAAATAGCTTTATAGAAGCTATAAACCAGGGGTGCTCATTAGGTAGCTCGGTAGCTACTAGTAGATCTTCGGCCCTCTTCCAGGTGATCTTCGGGCCTCACCAGCCAGATGGGACGCTCCTGCCATGTGCGCGCACACGCGTGTTCCTGCTGCTTGCTTCCGCTCTCGCGGTGCTTCTTTCGCCTGCGGGGCATTGCAGGAAGAAGGATGCATGAGGCGGAGCCTCTGGAGGGAGCGCCCTGCCTCTCTCTTGTCCAGAAGCAGCTGTGCAGCCTCCGTTGCCGGTGAGACAGGAAGGGCGGAGCGCTCCCTCTGGATGCCCCGCCTCGTGCTTTCTCCTTCCTGCAATGCCCTGCAGGCGGAAAACAGCAGCAGGAACACGCGGGAGCGCACGGCGGCGGGGGCAGGTAGATCTTTTGGACTTGGTTGCTTTAAGAGTAGCTTGCATGCTGAAAAAGTGTGAGCACCCCTGCTATAAACCTAAAGAGAATTCCACCTTCCTACTGTGCCAAATCCTCTTTTATTCAGGCTAAGGGTAGTCTCTACATTTCTGGTTTGTTAGGAAACAGAATGTTGTGGCTTGGCTTTCACCACATGAATCTTCTGCCAAAACATCTAACTTGTCTCAGAAACAAACTCAAAGGTCAACATTAAACCAGCATGCTATAATTGTTAAGAGTACCAGACTAGGATGTGAAGGCTATCCATCAGCTGAAACATTAGTCACATTGGGTAAATATCAAGACCACTGGAGGCTCTGGTTCAATTTGCCATTCATTTCACAGGTTGACCACACAGGGGTCTTGTGAGGTCAAAACTGGAGAAGAGGGAGATGTGGGACAGAAATATAAAGATGCAAAGCAAAACCGCATGCCACATTCAAGAGTGTATCTAAATTCTCTGTGCAGCATTTTCACAGGGAAGGAGACACTGACATGGAGAGAAATCAGTTGGGATGTTCCTAGATGCAGGCACCTAAGACTTCACTGAATCCAATATACAAACACAAAGAAAAGATCCACTTTTTTTAGTGTATCTTCTATATAAAAGGACAACTGAGCAATGGTTTACAATTGGCTCTATCACCTAGAATTCCCTGGCAACCTCTCATCCAAGTTCAACCAAGACTTGATAGTGATTTACTGTTTAATGCTGCAAACTTTAAATACAGGTGAGAGATTATAATTTTCTCATAAAGAGAAACATTCTGTGGATAATGAGAAACTGATAAGAACAATAATTGCTCATTCCCTTAACGTGGATCCTTAATATAGCCAAAACAGTACCATAAATACTGTTGCACCAAGAGGGGTATATCACCAGGACCAAGGTCACAAGAGCAACAAAAAAAAGAATTTTAGAAAAACAAGATCTTTTAAATTGAAAGGATGGGGTACAGTAAATGCTGTTTAAAAAGAGCTAGACATATTAGTAAGGAAAATGTATGTTGGGACTTCTAAAAATATGGAAAACCCAGAGGAATTAGGTGTTACATTGAATATCCAGATGAAACAGTGTCAATTAACAAACAGAAGTATTCTGAGCTGCAATACTGTAGCGTTCCCAAAGTGAGGCAAAAATGCCAAATTGTCAGCACTATATTTAAGAAGACACACAAAATAATTTCACCTATTCAGTGAAAAAAAGAGGAGTATCAGAATTTTTTCTGAGGCAGTTTGTGTGGTCATTGTTGGCCTGCACACATGAATGAACCATTCAGCAAAAATATTTTCTCTCTTTCCTAAAGAGAACAATGCCACACAGTACAAACATGTCACAGTGCACAAAAAGATACTCTTTTTTATAAAAGCTTTTAATGCTTCCCAAACCCACTTTTCGCCTTCATCTTGTGTCTTGAGGGAGATGTTTTAGCAGCATTTGCATGGGAAATATGGCTAGAGACACACAGACTTGTGGTTCTGGCAGCTGTGTGTCTTTGGTAACAATGTAATAAAGCTTGAAAGAGGTAGATTTTTTCCCAGCCAATTGTACTATGGGAAATGTATTATTATTCTAGTCAATTGTACTGTAACCACTTCTGTCTGCTTGGAACATACAAAATAAAACAGCCACACTCTCTATAATTGAAAGAAAGCGAAAATGGAAAGCAGATAAGCCTGTCTCACTACCTACTTGTACATCTAAATCAGGGGTGCTCACACTTTTTCAGCATGCGAGCTACTTATAAAACAACCAAGTCAAAATGATCTACCTACTCAATACAAAAATGTGAAACATATAACACAATATCTGCTTTGAACTGGGTTTTCTGAGTGCACACTGCCATATAATCTGATTCAAAGCAGATAACATGGGATTTTATTCAACTGTGTGCAAAGGACCTCAGATAACCCAGGGCCGGCAGCACTTGGGGGGCGTCGGGAGCCTGCAGGGCAGGACTGAGCCTTCCTCCAGCCCTGCCTGCGATCTACCAGGACGCCCTACGCAATCTACCAGTAGATCGCGATCTACCTAATGAGCACCCCTGATCTAAATGTTTTGTGTGTTTTGTTTGTTTGTTTGTTTTAAAAAAAGATCTATACATTTGGGCACCAAAACAGAAATCATAGGAAAAGTTAAGTTAAAGATAAAAGTTTCTCCTAACATTAAGTCTAGTCATTTCCGACTCTGGGGGTGTGGTGCTCATCTCAATTTTTAAGCTGAAGAGCCAGCGTTGTCTGTAGACACCCCCGAGGTCATGTGACCAGCATGACTACATGGAAGCTCCATTACCTTCTTGCAGAAGCAGTACCTATTGATCTACTCACATTTGCATGTTTTCAAACTGCTAGATTGGCAGAATTTGGGCCTAACAGCAGGAGTTCATCCCACTCCCCAGATTTGAACCGTCAACCTTTTGGTCAGCAAGTTCAGGAGCTCAGAAGTTTAAACTGCTATGCCACCAGGCGGACCTATAAGAAAAGCAGACGCTGGTAAAAAAAAAAACAACCAAGGCACCGCTGGATGCATTTTAGAATAAGCTTTCAAATGGGATCTAGAAAGGTATCCCCATGAATTCGGTGGTAATACAATATTCAAGTGAATAGTTTCATATTAATCGGTAGGGAAGAAAGATCACTGCCAGTCACAGTGACGAACTTGCAAGGTCTCCCTCCTGCAGGACAAAGAGTGCTGTGGCTACTTTTGACATGAACAAAGCAGCATCTCTCAGCTCTGCGTCTCCGCTCTGTTTAGTTATGACTAACTCTGAAGAGGAATGTACATTCTTAAAGCCATTCAAGTTATTTTTGGCTATCATTGTCAAACAGATTTTCCTTTCAACACAGCAAAATTTACTTAGGCTTATTCAAGTCCTGTATGTGCTGATATAGCAAAACAGACAAAGGCAGAGATCATTTTTCTATAAACTGAATGGGTGATGACTGCCCAAGTGCTAAGATGAAGAGAAACATCAATGCTGGGTTAGTTTTCAAGGCAACAGCTTGCCAATGCTCAATGGTTGGCATTGAGTACAAAAACCACAAGCAACTGCAAAAGTAGATACCGTACTTACCTATTTAAAATAAAACAGGCAATGCCAAAGCACTCACATTCAACCAGTTGAAGAGTTTGGTGAAATCACACAAAGTACTTGGGCTGAGATGGTGAATAAATATAAACCCCATGCCTGGAAGGATGCTTTTACATTCAGTTGAGAATTAAACGTTTTTCCAACTAACTTCCTAACATTACTAACCTAGAGCCCTTTCATATTTTCCAGTGATAGCACTACGATTCCAGTTACAGCACTCTGATTCCCCTTTAATTTTAACTGCCGTGGTCTCATTCTATGTGACTCTGAGATTTGTAGGTTGGTGAATCACTAGAGTTCTCTGGCAGGGAATTTTAGATGCCTCTCCCTAGACTGCAAATCCCATGATTTAACATGGAATCATAATAATAAGTGTGCAGTATGAAAGGGCCCACAGCCAATTTTCTTAATTTACCTGTTCACATACTTTGTAGATTGTGAACTACACAAGTATCCCCATCTAGAAACAAAGAATGGATGCCTTTGACTTAACTGTTGTTAAGTCAATCTGCGCATGTCAAAAATAAGTGAAAAAATGTGTTGTTCTTTCTGCTAGCGTACAAAGTTTTTCTCAGCCTGAAATCAGTAAGCAACATTGCAAGGAGCTATTTACAAACATTGTATATAATGAGATGATGTTTTTATTAATTACAAAACTTTAGACTGCTGATGAAAGCTGCTGGCCTTTAGCCACTGCTTGCTACCTTTTCAGCGATATATTTGAATAATCTTGCTGAATTCATATTGTGAAGAAATTCAACAATGTGAGGTAATTCAGAAAAAGCAAACACTTGAATATGTAGTATTGAAATAAATAAGAAGTAGGAATTAATCCTCTAGATAGGTTTGATTTCAGTTCCAAAAAGCCCCAAGGCAGCTTTTCCAATAGACAGAAAAGGGGCCGGGCTTTAGCACAGCGAGTTAAACCACCAGCTGCAGAAAATCTTGCTGATCGAAAGGTTGATAGTTAAAGCCTGGGTTGGGATGAGCTCCCAACTGTCAGTCCAGCTTCTGGTCACCTAGCAGTTTGAAAACAGTGTGTGAGTAGATAAATAGGTACCACTTATAGGGAGGTAATAAAAAACACCCATACAGACATGCTTGGCGATTTGATCATGAGAGCGTCTAAAGACAACAAAGCTCCTTGGCATGGAAGATGGAGCGACAGAACCTCCCATGGCTGGAGTCGAGCACAGCCTCTAGATGCCGGAGATGGAAAAAGATGAGAAGCCTTTACCTCTGCTTATGTACTGTCTGTCTTTGTTAATTGTATAACGACATTTAATGTTTGCCATATATGTGTACTATAATCCGCCCTGAGTCCCCTTGGGGGATAGGGCAGACTATAAATAAAGTATATTATTATTATTATTCGAAGTGGGATGATTGGGCACATTAACCAAAAAGAAGGTAGTTTATTTTAGATGGTTTAGCCTTTGGGTGGAACAATTTTTTTTAGAAAACATCTCTAGGACTAAAGTGCACATTGAGTAGATTCAAGTGATAACATTTTTATTTCCTAGACTAAAGATTTTAGGTAGCAACTGAGGGAAAACTAGATGACCATTGCCACATAAAAAGTGCCACAATTTCTTGTGCATAGACAAGTAGCATGTTAAGGAAGTCTCATTCATAGTAATGGAAGCTGTAGGTAGTAGAGCCTTGTGATCAATTTGCACAACTAGAGACCATCAGCAGACTAGAGACAAGCGTTTGTCCCACATGTAATGACCAATCCATATATAGATAGTATGTCTATTCGGTAATTAAAGCTGGAGATGAGGGCTATGTGGATAATCAGTCCTGAATAGAGTACAATCGAAGTCAGTTTCTCATTTTGTGAATGCTAATGCTATATCCCACTAAATTGACTTTCTATCTGCAAAGCTCCCTTAAAGTTGCATGCTGCAAACAGAAAAGTACTGCCAGTTGTTATTTGTATATGAGCAAAGTGATGAAGATGAAGTATAAATACCTATGCCTGTACAGAACAAACTCTCCTTTGGGAAGACATAAATTCATTTTGTTCGCCAGTTCACTTATTTTAGAGGCTGTTGATTCTTTCCCCTGGTTTTTCGCATTTGTTTACAGGGCTAGAAACCCAGCTAGCAGGGTGAATAATACAATATATCATTCTGAATGGGGGAAAATGTCAAAGTACACCCACTTGTGCCATTAGGAAAAGGGAATGAAACATGGTGATGACTTCTGAGCAACAGAGGAAAAATAAACACCTTTACAGAAGCAAAAGTATGGCAATAAAGCAATGACTTTCTCCCCCTTTCCCCCACTGGCTTAGCAGTAATTCCAGGGGGTTAGGGGTCTGCAGTTATTTCCCCTGCCATCTGAGGAAGAGACCTCCGTGTATCCATCCTGGAAAAACAGGTGTGATGGCAGAACTGTAGTAGGAAATTGTCATTTTTACTAGATTGCTTATTTGAGAGTGTATTGGGTAAGTACACAAGACTGTAGAACCACCATGCCTTGTGGTAAGAGGTCTACCTATGTTGATTAAATAGATGCATTATTTATTTTTATTTATTAACATATTTTAAAACTAGCTAAGGCTTTTGTCTTCAGGGCATTAATACAAGGAAATAGCAAACTGAGAGCATTATTCTTCCCACCCCACAATAAAAATTCACACCCTCTCATGAAATTTTCTTCAGCCTCCCAAATTTCTATTATCTTTATTGAGCAAATTTTTCATATATACAAAAAATCAAAAAGCGAAAAGATTGATAAGATAGAATGGGTGATAATAAAAAGAAAAATAGATAGCGTGAAGATATAAAGGTATAAAGATATAGTCGTAGATATATTAAAATCCATAGTCCAGTCTATGGATAGACAAGAGAAAGTATTAGAGGTAGTAAACAGTGGATAGATAAATAGATAAAATGTATAGAGCAGAATAAAGAAAAAGTATAAAGAAAAGTTTTGACTTCCCGAGTCTTGTATACATAGAATCTTCCTTTTCCTTGGTTATTTTGTTTTTACTTCATCTTTTGTATCTTCTCTTATTTCTATTGTCTTTTCATATCTATATATTTGTGAAAAG
This sequence comes from Anolis apletophallus, assembly GCA_030556195.1. NCBI lineage: Eukaryota > Metazoa > Chordata > Lepidosauria > Squamata > Anolidae > Anolis > Anolis apletophallus. The sequence continues at coordinate 152,359,440 of JARBWK010000003.1, read as the reverse complement.
CCTCCCAAATTTCTAGATTGCTAACTTACAACTTCAGTCAAGCATTTAGAAGTGCAATATTGGCATTCAGAGAAAAGGGACAGGCAGAATAACCAGGGGAATGCAAACAGCAAATTGAAGAGTTGGTTAGAGGGAATGTAAGAAATCAGGTAGTGTGTGTAACTGTAAAATAAGATGCACGAAGCTGATTGGTAGTGCTACGCCCAGGGAGCCAGCTGAGCCTGGGAGTTTTGGTTACTGTTACATTTTTCACGCTTGAGCTATGCAGGTGCTTGCAGAGAAGAAGAGACAGAGATGCAGTTTGGAGTGTGCCCTTACTTCATGAGCTGCTGGAAGGAGTTTATCCACATGGGCAAAGAAAGACCATTTTTACATCTCTTGAAAGGGACATTATGTGAGTCAATGCAACTGATCACATGAATTGTTCTGAATTACGAAGAGTAAACTACTTGTTCTTTATTGATCATCTGTGAGATATATTTTTCTTTCTCTGGCAAGACAGTGTGTGGACTGATCAAATGTGAACTACGCATGATTTTACAATATGCCAAAGAGTTCTATGTAAGATTACTTTTCAAATTCTTGCTCTCTGCAAAGCTAGAAATCTGGGGACTGAAGGAAATTTTCACAAAGAGCAGGATTTTTATTTGGAGGCAATATTTTCCGCCTTCCATAAGTACATTCCATTTGTGACACTGGTTTCTCTTCCTTCTGTTCAGGTTGAAGGACATTACCACAACGTTCATCAGTGTAGTAACCGAGCTCAGTTACTAGGCCTTAGATGAATTCTCTTCATCTCATGTTCAGAATGCTGGGGGTGATGCAGAAATACTGCCATCTCTTCAGTGCCAGGTTAAGTGCCAACTCGATTCTAGCAACACTGCCAGAAATCAAACGGCGCTTCTTCAGGGCGGTGACATTAAGTGGATTATAGGTTGCGCTGCAACAGTATGAGTTCATGTTTATTCTAAGATATTATAGTCAGCTCTGTTTTGAAAAATAAAAAGAGAATAATTCAGATAAATGATTGCTGGAGCTGTTTGTTTACATTCTAGGCCTAATGTTGAAAGAAGAAGTGCCAGAATCTCAGACATTTAGGGGGGGAAATTATAGCTTTGTAAAGTATAAGCCATATGGTGGTTTACCTAATTTCAAAGAGGAAACAGAAACAGTGCTTATTCTCAATTTTGGGTTTTCAGAACAGGCAGGAAATGAGAAACCCTAGAGCAATTCTGTTCCTTTCAACTGACATTTTGCACCAAAACGCCATTAAGATGTATTTCATCTCGAGACTGGATTACTGTAACGCCCTCTACATCGGCCTACCCTTGGGGATGATCCAGAAGCTCAAGTTAGTGCAGAATGCCGCGGCACGCCTTCTCACCGGGACACCGGCGAGATGCCATATTACACCAATATTGCGGCAACTGCACTGGCTGCCCATCGAGCACCGGATCTCCTGTAAGGCAGTCTTTCTCAACCAGTGTGCCATGGCACACTAGTGTGCCGTGATGGACCTCCTGCTGTGCCGCGAGAAAATCTCTCTGCCCCCCCTTCCTTCCCCCCCTCCTGCCGAACTCCTGCTGCATGGGGGAGGAGGAGGAAGGGCTGGGCGGCGAAAAAAAAAGAAGGGGCCGGGGCGCCGTCTCCTTCGGCCATTTCCCCAGCCAGCCTCCAATCCGCCATGACTCCTGCCATGACTCTCGCCCCTCGCTCGCTGAAGCCACGTGGAGGAGGAGCCCCGTCCACTGAAACCCGTCCACCACTCATGCTCCTCTGTGGGAGAGCTGAAGCTGGGGGAGGGGCGGGGCATGACGCGGCCTGGCTCCACCCCTTCCCCCAGCTTCGGCACTCCCAGCAGTTGCTCCAGCCTTGAGGGGACAGTGCCAAGCCAGCATTGTGCTGGCTCTGGCACTGCTGGCTTGGCACTGCCCCCTCAAGACTGGAGCAGCTGCTGGGAGAGGTGAAGCCGGGGGAGGGGGTGGGGCATGGTGCAGCCTGGCTCCGCCCCCTCCCCCGGCTTTGACATTCCCAGCAGCTGCTCCCAGCAGGCCACCATCCCCCAGCCGTTCTTTACTGTGTTAGAGTGTCATTTTGTGTCATTTTGGTTGGTGGTGTGCCCCCAGATTTTTTTAATGTTAAAAGTGTGCCGCGGCTCAAAAAAGGTTGGGAAACACTGCTTTAAGGTATTGGTGTTAACCTTTAAGGCCTTGTATGGTCTTGGGCCAGTGTATTTGAGGGACCGCCTTTCCCCATATTGCCCCCAGAGATCCCTACGCTCAAGTGTACAAAATCTCCTCAACGTCCCCTCCATCCGGCAATTTCACCTGTCCTCAACAAGGCAAAGGGCCTTCTCGGGGGTGGCACCATCTCTATGGAATGCCCTACCTGAGGAAGTCAGAGGTATCAGGGAACTGCCTTCTTTTCGCCGAGCCTGCAAGACGGCTCTTTTTCGCCTGGCTTTTCCAGTTGAGTAACTGTGTAGTTTAGCTTAGTTTAGAATTATTTCAGCGCTAGTAATGTTTTAGATTAACCCATTGCTTATCTGCTTCTCACCACTGTTCTATAATGTCAGTTCTACGCTTGTTTTTTACCTGTTGTAAACTGCTCCGAGCTTCTAGAGCAGGGGTGCTCAGAACAGTGATCGCGATCACCAGAGTGATCTTCGGGCCTCATTCTGGTGATCTTCAGGCCCCTGACCAGGTTTTTTTTTGCTGTTGGTCCTCTTCACGCGCCCCTGCACACTGCAAAGAAGTCCTCCGTCATTGCTCCTCCCCACTCCCTGCTCGCGCACCGCCTCCAAAAGCTCCAGAGTCCAAGAGGCAGAATGGGCCCCCCTTTTGGATTCCTCCTCCTCCCTCCGTCCTTCTCCAGCCACTCAGTCGTAGGAGACCAAAGGGGGCGGGCCTGGATGACACGATGCATGGCTGTCCCCGCGCACATGCGCAGAAGTGCCCATTCTGCCTCTCAGACGTCTTGTGAGCTTTTGGAGGCGGCACGCATGTTGGCAGTGTGGAAATAGGAGCAACGACGGAGGAGGAGAAGAAGGACGCTTTGGGGTCATTTCCTTATCGCATCTCAAAGGTCGGTCTTTTTACTTTGGGGTGGGTGCTTGATTGTTCTGTGGCATGTCTCTTTGTTTATTTTTAATGTTTAAAAATGGCCTTTTAGCTCCAAAGCCTCTCTGCTTGTTTGTTCCTTGAGAAATACAGTATATGTTGGGTAATATGGAAATGTGGGAGAAATGGGGTGGTTGGATGTATTTTTGCATGCCCCTTTGTTTACCTTGCTGAGTATTAAATGGTCTTGCAGTTCAAAAGCCTCTCTTCTTACTTTCTGGTAATATGTGTGGAAATATGGCAGTGTGGGAGAAATGGGGGGGGGGGGGTTAGATGTATTTTTATGCTCTGTTTTATATTGTTGTTATTAAATTGAAATGTTGATGTTTTATAACTTTATTTTACGTAAACTGCCCCGAGCCTGCTGGAAGGAGAGGTACATAAAAATGAATAATAAATATAAATTAATTAATAAGAAAATAGTTATACGTTTTACATTTCTGGGTAGGTGATCTTTGGGACTTGGTTTTTTAATCAGTAGCTCCCATGCTGAAAAAGTGTGAGCACCCCTGTTCTAGAGGAAGCGGTCTAGAAGCCCAAAGAATAAATAAATAAATAAATATTTAAGATCAGTTTGATTTTTTAAATGCCTCTTTCTATCTTTGAGGCCGCATCTCCTTCTGTGAACCGGTGTGGGCCCTAAGATCTGCCCGGGAGGCCCTCCTCTCGATTCCACCTCCATCTCAAATGTGGTTGGTGCGGATGAGAGAGAGAACCTTCTCGGTGGTAGCTCCCCAACTTTGGAATTCCCTTCCTGAAGAGATTAGGGTAGCCCCCACTCTTCAAGTTTTCCGGAAACACCTGAAAACAGGTTTTTCAGAACAAGCCTTTGACCATGTTTAGTGATTATGTCCTTAATCACTATATTTCAGGACTTCGTGATTTGCTTCACTATTGCACTTAAGGGGCTACTCTTGCACTACAGCCACTATTTTCACAGTCTGCTGGGTTTTATAGTATCTTTTAAATTAATAGGGGTTTTTAATGTAAAATAGGTTAATATAATTGTTATCTTTTGTACTTCGTTGTATTTGTATATTGTTGCACTATTGAGTGCTTTCTTTGAGCCGCCCCAAGTCCCTCTGGGAAGATGGTGGCAGGTTGCAAATAAATCATCATCATCATTATTACAGTGTTCTCTTGCTACTTTGCGGTTTGCTTATTGCGGACTCACTGTTTTCCAGATTTCAAATTTCAATTTTTTAAAAATTTAAAATATATATTATGGTATTTTTGCTATTTTGTGGGGGTTTGCCACTGCCGCCCTCCTCAGTCCTCCCTCCCTCCAGCCTTGAAGGGCCTTTCCTTCCTTTCCTTCCCTTTATTTTAAGTTATAAAGACTCAAAATAGTGTATACCGTATATACTCGAGTATAAGCCGAGGCACCTAATTTTACCACAAAAAACTGGGAAATCTTATTGATTCAAGTATAAGCCGAGGGTGAGAAATACAGCTGCTACTGGCCAATTTCAAAACTAAAATTAGATATCAATGAATTACATTAATTGAGGCATCAGTAGGTGAAATGTTTTTGAATATTTACCATATTTCAAAGAAAAATGGTAAGCTAGCTCTGTAAGTGGAAAAGGAGGGTCAACAAAAAACAATATGGTGTCAACAATAATTTTATAATAATAATAAAACTTGATTTGTATCCCACCCTATCTCCGCACAGGGACTCAGGGGGGCTTCCAACATAGTAACAGGCAAACATTCAATGCCTATATAAATAGAAAACCATAAAAATTCTAAACAAAAGGGCAATACTAAACATTGTACAATAAGTTAAAATAAACAGTTGCATTAAATAATTATCATTAAAAGAAAATTTAAAAAACAGCTGAGGTAAAGTATCATATCAGTTCCCTTTTGCCTTCTGTCAGGGTTCTCCTATTGATGCAGCCTAGAATGGCATTGGCCTTTTCAGCTACAGGATCACACTGTTGGCTCATGTTCCGCTCGTGGTAGACTAAGACTCCTTTCATACAATCCTAGAGTTGGAAGGGACCTCTAAAGGCCATCTAGTTCAACCCCCTTCATTGTACCTTCATGTAGGGAAAGCAAAATAAATATGTGTATTGTGATTGTTAATTTTTTTCTGATGATTGTTGTTCATTTTATTTTAATTGTGTATGTTTTAATCTGTATTTTCGGCCTTATCCCTTTGTATGCCACCTCGAGTCCCTTCGGGGAGATAGTGGCGGGGTATAAAAATAAAGTTGTTGTTGTTTTTGTTGTTATATAGCACCCCTGAAAGATGGCAATCCATCCTTAATAATAATAGTAGTAGTATTGGAAAGGACCTCTAAAAATCATCTAGTCCAACCCCCTTCTGCCTTCATGCAGCTGAAGCACACTCAAAGCACCCTTGACAGATGGCCACCCAGCTCAACAACAACAACAATAATAGCACCAATAAAAATTAGTAGCAAAAAAGTCGTAGTAATCCAGGGATTGATAGAGCCCGTGTCATGATTTAAATAAAATAATAGTAGTGAAGTCAAAGCTACCAATGGTGCTATCTTTCCATGATGATTATTCCCTGTTCTTCCCCGGTTGACTTGGGTGTCTCCATCTTCTAGCATTATCTCTTATTGGATTGTCTCATCATAAGGTTTTCAAGGCAGAAGTACAGCTTGCTATTGCCTTTATCCCTGTAGTACTAATAAGAATAAACTATGCTACCACTTCCATTTTTTCTGTGATGTTCTCAATCTGTGTCCACCTCTACTTCCCTACTACTGTCGTTGTCCAATTCAACACATTCCATCTGACCCCAAAAGAAAAGCCGGCCTGACATTGTAGATCCAACCAGCAGAACTCTCAGCGTCATATAGGCTTTTGTCTCATATGACTATGAATCTCAACATCATGGAAAGATAGTGCTATAATAGGTCCCATTGTATAATACTGATTTTCAGATGAAAAAAACACCACAACAGAGAGCTAGCATGACATAGTGGCTTGGTTATTGGTATAGGAGTCTGGGAAACCAGAGTCTGAATCCTACTAGGCTATGGAAACCCATTGGGTGCCATTAGGCCAGTGTTTTTCAACCTTTTTTGAGCCGTGGCACACTTTTTACATTTACAAAATCCTGGGGCACACCACCAACCAAAATGACACAAAATGACACTCTAACACAGTAATATCTATAGTTAATATGTTTTTAAATGTATTTATACACTCAGTGTGAAACCTGGGCCTGAACAGGAGAGTTGATACACAGTCACTAGCAAGGCTATCACGTCCAGCCAATGCCAAATGTAGTAATAGTTGGTAAACATAAACACGAAAACATACCCGGTCCTCAGGGAAGCCGGCTGGAAAGAGAGCAGCCAGACAGAAGCACACTCTAAGGAAGAGAGTTCCACTGATGAACAGCTCTCACAGTCAGGAAGTTCTTCCTAATGTTCACCCTCCTACACAGACATGCTTCCGTCATGTTTACTTTTCTGCCTGCGCTGTTGTTCTCTCTCCCCCTCTCCCTCTCTCGCTATATATATATATATAAATGTAATGTTCATTTGTGGGATTAACATACCTCAAAAACCACTGGACAAATTGCTGCCAAATTTGGCCACAAAACATACTAACCCAAGGAGGGACCATCAGTCAAAAAATTGATTTTGTCATCTGGTAGTTATAGTTCACCCGCAATCAAAGAGCATTCTGAACTCCACCAATGATGGAATGGAATCAAACTTCCCACATAGAACTCCCATAATCAAGAGAAAATACTATAAGACTTTGGTGGGCATTGACCTTGAGTTTTAGAGTTGTAGTTCACTTATATCCAGGGGAGGTCCAGGCCTTGGAGCAGTAGCTGCTGCTGCCTCAGAGCAACATGCTGGTGGGCTGTCTATTGGGGGTGCTTTGATTGTTCTAATTTCCCACGGCACACCTGATGATCGCTCACGGCACACTGGTTGGGAAACACTGCATTAGGCAATTCACACTCTCTCAGGCTTAGATGAAGGCAATGGCACCCCCACCCCACCCCACCTACACACACTGCCCTCAAATCAATCTTGCTAAGAAAATCCCAATATATGACTTCTATTAATTGGAAATGAAATGAAGGCAAGAAACAACAGCAGCACCATAATCCTACAGTATTTGAACATAGTATGTGTGTTTTCAGTTTCAAAAGGCTACTGAAGAAAGCAATGGTTTCAAAATGAATTTATTAGAAGTCACAACACATTAAAATCAATAAAGCTTTTCTAACTATATTAGATGTGAAATGGAAAATAAATGTAAGGTAGCTTTCTCTCCCAAATTGAAAACTATAGCAAAAGAAGATGAAGTAGAAAAATTTACCAACTGGCACTCATCAAGAGAAGAGCGGTAAGGCTCACAGAGGCAAATGCTATGCAGAAAGTTGTTTTATTTGCTTCTTTTGCCAGAGGTCTGCCTATTGTTGTCCCAGAAATGACACAATAAATATCATGGGCAAAAAGAGATGTAAATATCTCTGGCAACAGATTGCAAGCACTGCTTTGAAAATGATTTGGCTATGATGAGATTACAACATCTGGTCTACAGGATTATCTACCTCTTATTTTGAAAAATGCATTCCTCCACTGACACAGTGCACATCCTGCCATAATTTCTACAGATATCTACTCACACTGTATTCTTTTATAACCACGAATTTCAAGTGGTTATTTCAAGTTCAGCAGCATTTCCACCTGGGGGGAGGGGAGACAATTCCTCCAGATCTGTTCTAGAAGTAGGATGCCAATTCAGGGTAAAAACACTTCAGAGGAAGGTCCTTGTTCTTCAGGTCCAAATTGCTTACACTGTTGTTTTCGCAGACAGAATACACTTAACAGTGACCCTCAATTTTGTAGAACCAGAGGACCAGTTCAGCTGATCTGTGTCCTTAGCCTTCAATTCATTCATGTGATTTTCAGATGTTTCTCAAGAAGTTTCCTGAGGACAAGGCTGGTCTTCATATTGATGCTCTCATCAGTCTCCAGGCAATCACTATCAGTCATTATCTTTCATGGACGCAGCCAAGCTAGACTATGCATGATAAAAAGGACTGGGAAAATAATTGGAAGGCGCATGGATCAAAACGCATACTGCGTCTGACCAAGTCCTAGCTGGAGGCCATCTAAAACCTTTGAAAATAACAACATTGAAAAATTTTACTCCATCATCACCAATGCAGTGACAGTTTCCAAATGGCGAGGAAGCTTCTTCATCTCACTAACAAGAAGGGCTGGACTGCGTCCTCAGAAGGTCACTGTGGTGTTCCAGCTTCACACCTTGCAGTTAAAATGAAGACACAATTAAGCTATTCCCTCTTAAGTTCCAACATGCCCTATGTACTGAAATGAAACTTAAGCATCAGCCTTTCAGAAACTGTGACCCTTCCCACACCAAGAAGCAACAATGATGTATGAAGGTAATTCTGTCACCTACACCAACTGGATCAAAACTGTTTTTCCCTCCTAAAAGCAATATTTGTCTTATCCCTTCTTGTCTTCACATGCACCATATGACATTTTCATTTACTTTAAGAAAACAACTGGCCCATGCACAGATATCTGATTTCCCTTACTGTTCAACTGCTCAGTCTCCATAGTCCTCAAGCAAAATGTTTAACCAAATCAACCTTATATTTAATTTACCTTGTACTGCACCATACGTTGACCTCATTCTTTCTATTTTGTACTGCATCCTTGTTGTCTCTTGACTTAGCCTTCAGTTTCTCTTTCTCACTGCTTGCTGTACACAACAGCTGTTGTTGATTTCTGCTGGAAATGCTCTGCTGATACTTTTTCTAAAACAAGCGGTAGCATTATATGGAGCCTGCTAGCATCCCTACAATGGGAATTGTTCTCTACTTGTGAAGCAACGTGTCGGTGAAGTTGTTAGTTTGATTTGGGGGAGTTGACGAAGCCACCCATCAGTGCATCCAGATGGCAATCACCTGGACCACAACATTTTGGTGGAACCACTCAAAGGCCAAAATGCGAACAGGTTGATCATCAGATTCATTGCATTGCCCCTTAAATATATTTAAAGGGCTGTGATCATCAGTAACTTCCAAGTAACAGGCTGCATCATTGTTACTAATGATACACAACACTATCCCATACACTAATTCAAGGGGCAGGCCGGTCTGCTGCAAAAATCACAATACGCTCAATAGCAAACAGTATCAAATTATATTATTCTCACATAACAAATGGCTCTATGTCGAACCAATATCACTTTCAGTGCAATGTGTTAACATATATAATCGAGCACATATTTGTTATAAAGCCCTTACAACACATAAATGGGCATAAAGGCGCAAGCATCCAGTCTGTGTACCCCTATGGGTGATCCGGAGGCAATTCACTCACGGATTGGGGACCGAGTCGTCGGGGGAGCCTTCAGAGTAGGGCGAGCTGGCAACTCCTCGATGGGCAGGCGCCTACGGCAAGAGGTAACGACGCCAGAAGGCCGTTTCGCGTATTCCACGCTTCCTCAGGGCGCTGGTTTCTTTTAGCCGCTCCTCCCCGGTATTATGGTCATCAACTTCAGACTCATGGTCTATACGGAAGGTCGCGCGTTAGCGCTTCTTTTTACAATTCGCTCGTGCAAATCACCTCCCGGGCTGGAATTGTTACTGTCACAATACCTTCTAGAGCAGTGGCTCTCAACCTATGGGTCCACAGGTTTTTCGGCCAGTTTACCAGCTGTTGTGCCAAAACATCTGGGGACCCATAGGTTGAGAATCAGTTCTAGAGGAAGATGCTGAGAAAACTGTATTGCATAGTCATCCAAGAAGTTTAATTCTTGCCCTCAACTCATAAAGACAATGTATTTCAAATTATTATTAAAATTATATCATACTTTTCTTTGAAAAATGGAACTCAAGTCAGCTGGCAATCATGAAATCCGATGAAAGCAAAAATAAAACATTTCAATAATATCTATGTAAGCATGTATTTGGTAGCCACGCACACACTAGTGGTGGAATTAGTATGTTGTATTATTTAAGTCAAGGAAAAATTGCCTCTAGAAGGAAATGTGGTACAAAGGGACAAATGATCACAGTGCATTTAACTGGATCAAGGTACTGTTTTAATTTAGGCTACTAATTAATTAGAACACTATAGCCACAATTTAATTCGCACTAAGTGGCTCAGGTCATCTTGAAGAGACTGTTCTGTCCATAAAATAAAAAGATACTTGCCTTCCTTTCTTCCATTCAGAATGTTCTCTGCCATTTTTCTTGATAAATGTACTTAATGTAATCTTATGAAGAATGCTAACCTTTTAACATTCAGATTAATAAAAGGAATGCTAACACCTTTATTAAAGGAACAATAACGTAATCAGCCTGCACTTAGTGATCTGGTCATCACTTTCAAAAATAATATTATGTTCAAGCATGTTCAGACCAAAATCAGGAATTTATTTTATTCATTTGCTTTTCTGCCTTCCCCCTAGCATAAAACCCAAGGAGGGGTACAATTTCTTCACTGTCACATCATGAGCTTTCCAATGGGTGCTAGCTTGTGCTTACTCACACACGCTGTGTTGTCTATCATGGATGTTCTCTGCCCCCTTTACTGCATCACTGCCAACTCTCTAGTAAATCAGGTGTTCACATGGTTGCACTTGGTGGGAGGGAATGCTTAGGAGAGAACATTGCCCACTACCCTGGCCATTTTCCTATTCCAGAGATCATCTAGGGCAGGGGTGTTCATTAGGTAGCTCGGGAGCTACTAGTAGATCTTCGGCCCTCTTCCAGGTGATCTTCGGGCTTCACCAGCCAGATGGGGCACTTCTGCCATGCGCACGCACACCCTGCACGCACGCGCGCTCCTGCTGCTGACTTCCGCTCTTGCGGTGCTTTTTTCGCCTGCTAAGCATTGCAGGAAGAAGGAAGCACGAGGTGGGGCCTCTGGAGGGAGCGCCCTGCCTCTCTCTCGTCCAGAAGCAGCTGTGCAGCCTCCGTTGCCGGCGAGACAGGCAGGGCGGAGTGCTCCCTCTGGATGCTCCACCTCGTGCTTTCTCCTTCTTGCAATGCCCCGCAGGCGAAAGAAGCGCTGCGCGGGCGGAAAACAGCAGCAGAAGCGCGCGCGGTGGCAAGAGCGAGCGGCGGCGGGAGCGCATGGCAAGGGGGGCCAGGTAGATCTTTTGGACTTGGTTGCTTTAAGAGTAGCTCGCATGCTGAAAAAGTGTGAGCACCCCTGATCTAGGGCAGTGGTTCTAACCTGTGGGTCCCCAGATGTTTTGGCCTTTAACTCACAGAAATCCTAACAGCTGGTAAACTGGATGGGATTTCTGGGAGTTGTAGGCCAAAACATCTGGGGACCCACAGGTTGAGAATCACTGATCCAGGGAATGCTTCCCAAATTCTAGTTCTCAGTATTTTGGACTTCATCTCCCAGAAACTTGAACATGGTCCAGGGTGGCCCAGGCTTCTGGAAGATGAAGTCCAGAACACTTAAGAGACCAGAGCTTGGAAATCACTTATCTAGGGTTTCAGTGAGAACATCTATCGTGGCAAGAACCAAGAACCATCAGGACTTAATCTGGGTGCACAAATCTCCTGGGGTGGGTGATAATAACCCCCACCTTTGCAGATAATTCAAGAGCTAGTGAATCAAAACCTCATCAGGTAGTTGTCTGTCCATGACAACAAACTATTGAAAGTTTGTTCACATGCATATCACCATTGTCCTGCCCATCATGGAAAACTGGGTTCAAAGTGTGGGATGGGTGATACCAGATATTGTTTGGGAGGAGTGGGGAGAGTGAAGATGTTTTCCCTGGCTGTGTTTCCACAGTCACATGACAACTGGCCTGCACAGATTGGAGAAGCCCTACATTAGAAGGACTGCTGGATTAATCAAGGATCACCACACAATTTACTACCATGCATGGTAAGTGTTTGAAAGTTATGAGGGGCAAACCTTTAACTTTGTTCCACATCTTAAGTTTCCAAAAAGTAGACAAAAATGCATCCAGGGAATAGAGGCATAACAAAAGTTCCAGAGTAAAAAAAAAAAAAAGATGACAGCTCTTCCTAATGTTACTAATGTTCTGCTACCTCAGGCTGCAGGATTAGATTTTGAAAACCCTCTCTAAATTATCTGAATTAAACTTTTTATTTACATGGATGATAAAGGTGGATAAAAGAGACCAATTTATGAATTGCTTATTAATTCTTATTCTTTAGTGGAAAAAAGTAATAGCAAAACAGTTGTTTTGTTGCCATTTTAAAAAAAGAATAGGAAGATATCTGTCATGCAGCCGAGTTTCTCTCCCTCCAACCCCAAGAGAAGAGAAGCCCACACTGAAACAGGCTGGGAAGCAAGCAATCAGAGGCTATTAATCACTATGGCACTAGCCTGCACAGATTAAGAGAAAGACAGAAAATGAGCTATGAAGTTATAAATGTTCAGTTTAAAGGCACAGAAATATTACAAAGTCTTCATCGGGCTTTTCTGTTACTGTTGATAATGAACATATTTTTGTTGAAATTACAACATTGTTACCTCTATCTTTTCCAGAAGTGCACAGAATATACAGTACCAAAGATGCTAGGCCGGTGGTTCCCAACCTTTTTTTTGACCAGGGTCCACTTTGACCAGGGCCCACTTAACCAGGGCCCACTTTGACCAGAGACCACCTGAACAGGGCCCACTTGACCGGGGCCCACTTTGATCAGGGCCCACTTGACCACTTGACCAGGGCCCACTTGACTGGGGACCACTTTAACCAAGGCCCACTTGAATAGGGACCACTTGACCCAGGACCACTTTGACCAGGAACCATTATCCAACATTAGTACCAATGGGGCAGGGATAGTTAGCTCTGTGGAAAGGAGCAAAAATAAAATAAAGAAATCTGTATCTTCTGTATACCTTTATAAAACGGAATGTTTGTATGTGTGTATGTGTGTATGCGGAGGGCGGAAGGGCAGATATGTGGCAGCTATTTGCATAAAGTCCTTTGATTGGACAGCCTCGCCACTCCAAAATTCTAAGGCACCAGACAGAGGGCATTGCTAGCCACTGATTAGCCAGCATCCCAGAATCCAGGCCTCTACATTCAAACAACAGGATTTCTTCCCACTGAGGTGAAAAAGCCAGCAACCCAGAATCCAGGCCTCTACATTCAAACAACAGGATTTCTTCCCACTGAGGGAAAAAAAGCCAGCAACCCAGAATCCAGGCCTCTACATTCAAACAACAGGATTTCTTCCCACTGAGGGGAAAAAAGCCAGCAACCCAGAATCCAGGCCTCTACATTCAAACAACAGGATTTTTTCCCACTGAGGGGAAAAAAGCCAGCAACCCAGAATCCAGGCCTCTACATTCAAACAACAGGATTTCTTCCCACTGAGGGGAAAAAAGTCAGCAACCCAGAATCCAGGCCTCTACATTCAAACAACAGGATTTCTTCCCACTGAGGGGGGAAAAGGCACCATCAACATTCCCTCCCCACTTGGCTCTGTGAAAACAAAATGGATTCCTGTATTCTCCTCCCCTCAGCTTTTAGAAAACGGCTGCCTGCCATGCACCCTTTTAAAGTTACCAATAGCAGGCCATAACATTACAGGCCCCAAAATAGAGTTTAGGGCAGGATGGCCGATTTAATGATGGGATTTGCATCCCAATTCACTTCCCAGGAAACATTGTAGCCCCTACAAATCCCTTCTCCCAGATAGGCCCAAAAGAGGCATCCATCTTCCCTCTTCAACACAGTGTCAGAGAAAGGCAGCTTCTGACAGGATCTTTAGAACAGGCACTGTCACTCTACAAGGTAAGGCCCTACTTCACTCAAAAGACACAAGAAAAAAACAATAAATACCTTTCTCTAATGCCTTTTAATGCTTATATAAATAATTATGGCCCAAAGCCCCCTCACCCAGCCTCATTGGACCTTACTGCTAATTCCATGCAGGCCTTTTCCATTTTTTTACTCCTTTCTGTTTTACACCGGTATACTTTCACAGGCCAGGGCGAATATGTGGCAGCCACTTTCACAGGCCAGGGCGGATATGTGGCAGCCACTTTCACAGGCCACAGCGACCAGCGCGGGTGATGGACCTGCACCAAACTTGGTACACATAACCCCCCTATGACATGACCCACGTATTATGGGAATTGTAGTACTTTCCAAGACTTTGGTTCCCACAGACCACTGAGGCCACCAAAAAGGACCAATACAGACCACACTCAGCACACACAGCCCCCATGACCCACTCTACGTCCTGGTGCAGTTCAGAGGAGGGTGGGCCATGGATGATGGGACTTGAAGTGCCTCTACTCACTTCCCAAGTCCGCTGCAACCCTCATCCAATCACTGATCGAGACCAAACTTGCCATACATAACCCCCATGACTGCCTTCACGTCCTGGTGAGGTTTGGGGGAGGACTGACAATGGATGATGGGATTTGTAGTACTTTTACACCCTTCTGTTCCCACAGACCACTGTGGCCCCCAACAAACACCGAGAATGTCCACACTTGGCACACAGAGCCCCAGTGACCCACTCCACATCCTACTGAAGTTTGGAGGGGGACAGAACATGGATGATGGGACTTGCAGTACCTTCCCTCACTTCCCAATCCTGCTACAAACCTAATCCAATGACTGATCAACACCAAATCTGGCACACAGAGCCCTCATGACCCACTCTACAGCCTGGTGCAGTTTACTGTGAGACGGACCACGGATGATGGGACTTGAAGTACCTTCACTCACTTCCGAAAAACAATGCATCCCTCATCCATTCACCAATACAGACCAAACTTAGCACACAGAGCCCCCATGACCCAATCTACATCCTGCTACACTTTGGGGGGGACGGGACACACAGAGATGATGGGACTTGCACTACCTTCAGTAATTTCATGATACCACTGCAACTCCCAATAATGATGGATCAAGACTAAACTTGGCACACAGAGCCCCATGACCCACTCTACATCCTGCTGCACTTCTCAAATGACCCGGGCAGGGCCGGGTCCCCAAGCTAGTAAAGAAATAAAGAGGAAGGAGGTTCATGGACCTGAATTTTGTTCTCACTTCCCACTGCTGGGCTGCAGCCTACAGATTGAGAACCATTGTGCTAGGCAACCAGATTTTTTAAAAACATGGCTCTAGAATATTCATTTTTGGTTAATGTTTTTTAAGAGTTATGCATTTCTACTTATGAAACAATCATTATTATTGGGTTGTAGCTTATGAAAACCCTGCTCTATGCATCATTGTTTCCATTTGTATGGTGACTAAAAGTCAGATTTCAGCATGATTGTCAGCAAACATTTTTGGATTCTTGGGAGGTACATTTATGCGGACCAACATGATATGAACATGCAGTTCAAAATGTACCACTGGAGAGGTACAGGCTGAGTAATCTTTATCCAAAATGCTTCAGAGCAGAAATGTTTTGGATTTCAGATTTTTCCAGATTCTGGAATACCTATATTTGTATATAATGAGATAGCTTGGGGATGGATCCCAAGCCTAAACCCAAAATGTATTTATGTCCCACAAACACCTTGTAAACATAGTCACAGGCATGCAATAGGTTTTTTAAAAATGTGTGCATTAAATCAAGTTTGTGTATATTAAACATCAAAACTTTGTAGTTGTCACAATCTCAGCCACCCATTTAGACATTTCCGGGGTATTTGCCAGATAAGGGATGCTCAACTTGTATGACTAAGGTTTTCTACTAAGTTAACCAACAAACTAAGATCTTATGCCTGCATAGCAGTGGTTCCCAACCTGTGGTCCGTGGGCCACCAGTGGTCTGCAAGAACTAAAATATGGTCCATGGCCTCACTGTTACTACACCGTTGCACTGCCCCACAGACCAAGCCCCACTCCTTGTGGCTATGCAAGGAAAAAATTATCTGACCAATTTCCATGGCATGGACCTGGCATGTGACAAAATGTGTTCGATAGTCAAAAAATGGCAGACAATGATTGAAGCCTACATTGATCTCAAAATTAGATTGATACCTTCTGCGTTTTTTCTGTGGTGGCTTCACCAAGAAGTGTACCGACCAGATACTCAAGATTTCCTATGCCCAGCAGTAGTAGGACTGCCAAATCCAGAAGAAAATGTTGGAAATCATGACACGAGAAGTACAAACAAATGATCTGAAAGAAGTTAGGGACAGGGTTTTTTGGGGTCTCACATTCTGCTTTTTGTATTTTTTCCAACCTCAGCCCCCTCCCCTTCTTCTTGTCCTTTTTTTTTTACGTGAGTGTTAACAAAATCCACAGATAATAACACAGCCCAACCAAGAAAAAAACTTCCTGGTGTCTTTGTTTTTAGGCTTGTTCCTGGGGTTATTTTGGTTGCTGATTCAGAAAATAACATTAAATAGACACATCAGCTCTAGATTATTAAATATGATTTTCTGTGGGCAAGCAGATCAAGACTACTGGATGGCATATGTTCTGTAGCAGAAACTAGAGCTGATGTGGTCTATCCAATGCAAATAACCCCAAATAACCAAACCAAATCTGAAGTTGACCAAAAACTGATTCGTAACCTTTTTATTACACTTTATTTATATTCCGCTCTTCTCACCCCGAAGGGGACTTAGAGCAGATTACAGGTACACATACTTAGCAGACAATCCCTGCCGTTTCACATACAACATATAGACGAACAGAGGCAAACTCTGGCCACCAGGGGGAGCTGATGCATTCCTCATCTTGCAGCGTCCCAGCGTCCCTTGTTGTTCCTTCCACATTCCTCAGCATTCCTGGAGTTCTTTAATGGCCTCATAATTCAGTCAAAATTTGCCTCCCCACTTAATGTGGTACCTTAATCTCCTACTTGACAGATGTCTTTCGGGCTGCAAAGGTTGACAGCAGGCTACACTTAAAGGTCGAGCACCCACCTTGACCCGGACAGGCCTCAAACCCATGACCTACTGGTCAGAGAGATCTTATGCAGCTGACACTTAGCCAGCTGTGCCACATTCCCTTTTTGGTACTAATGTTGGAGAGTGGTCCCCAGGTCAAGTGGTCCCTGATCAAAAAAAGGTTGGGAACCACAGCTGCATAGTTATGGCTGTCTAACACAGTGTTTCTCAACCAGTGTGCCGTGGCACACTAGCATGCCGTGAGCGATCATCAGGTGTGCCGTGGGAAATTGGAACTTCCAATACCCTTTCTTCCCCCTCCTGTCGAACACTTTTTCTTCTCCACTCGGGCTCTCTTCTTCCCAGCCTCGCTCTGCTCGCTTTGCCTCGCTTTGCTCTGGGGCGAGTCTGCACAGTAGCGCCCGCACGGGTCACGTCTTCCTCCCTCCCCCTCCCCTCCTGAACAGGCTCACGCTGCCCCCTCGGACCAAAATGGCGGCAGAAGCGGCAGTGTAGAAGAAAAAGTAAGTGTTCGGCAGGAGGGGGAAGAAAGGGTGCGAAGGGGAAGGGGAAGGGGGAGGAAGAGGTCTCTGTTGAAAGCTGGCATGGGCAAACTTGGACCTTCCAGGTGTTTGGACTCCAACTCCCACCATTCCTAGCAGCCTCAGACCCTTTTCCTTTCCCCCCTCAGCCACTTAAGCAGGAAAGGGCCTCAGGCTGTTAGGAATTGTGGGAGTTGAACTCCAAAGCACCCAGAGGGCCGAAGTTTTCCCATGCCTGTTTTAGGGACCTTAAAGTGGTGAACCTCCTTCCAACAGAAGCGGCAGTGATTGTGATTCTGGATAGAAAACAAACAACAACATAACATAACATTGTTTGAGTCCACAGTGCTCTCTGGGTGTAGGTGAACTACAACTTCCAAACTCAAGGTCAATTCCCAAGCAAACCCTTTCAGTACTTTCTGTTGGTAATGAGAGTTCAATATGCCATGTTTGGTTCAATTCCATTGTTGCAAGAGTTCAGGATGCTCTTTGATTGTGTGTTAACTATAAATCCCAGAAACTGTAGCTTCCAAATGTCAAGGTCTATTTTCCCCAAACCCCATCTGTGTTCACATTTGGGCATATTGAGTATTCATGCCAAGTTTGGTCCTGATCCAACATTATTTGAGTCCACAGTGCTCTCTGGATATAGGTGAACTACAACTCCAAAACTCAAGGTCAATGCCCACCAAACTCTTATAGCATTTTCTCTTGGTTATGGCAGTTCTGTGTGGGAAGTTTGTGTCTTTCTGCCATTCTTGCCAGGATATCTATGTTGTGTTCTCCAAACTGGTCCAGGTGTCATACTGAGTGTATAAATACATTTCAAAACATATTAACTATATGTATTACTATGTTAGTCATTTTGTGTCATTTTGGTTGGTGGTGTGCCCCAGGATTTTGTAAATGTAAAAAATGTGCCGCGGCTCAAAAAAGGTTGAAAAACACTGGTCTAACACATTCATAGCTCCATCCCATGGAATCATGGCATTTGTGGTGAACTAGAGCTCTCCAAGAAAGAGTTCTTTAGTGAACAATCCTAAGTGTCTTAATAAACACAAACCCCAGGAATCTATTGAACAGCAAGCACTATGATAGTTAATGTTTGGTGAGACTGATATAACTGTTTGGTGCAGATATGCTCCAGGTCTCCTATCCTACTACTTTTTAATTTCCTGCCTCTAAAGCAGCACAAACCCTGATCTAGACAAAAACCTAGAAGCCTTTTTCTCTCTTACATTTTCAACCTTGCTATAAATCAAGCACATGCAGAGCTTTGATATCAAAACAGAATTAGCATAAGGCCGTCTTAGAACAAAGCTTTATCCCACAAAGCTGCAGCAATGGAACATGCCACAACCCACACATTTTCATATTGCTAAGTGCAGGACATTGTTTGTAAGAATAACCCATCTTCTAATTTTAGAATCTATCTCTTATTTTTAACTCTAATTACCTTGAAGCAGAATTTTATATTAGGATAAACCACACACACATACTCCACCATCAGCACAACTGTGATATAGAGATAGTCACGTGGAATTGCTTAGGGATCTATGAGTCACTTTCGAAATGAGACTCAACTTCTGCTTCCAGCGACTGTAAGCTATCTGTTGTCAGGAGGGTCTTCCCTGAAGTGAATGAGTACAATCGGATTCAGACTGGTGTCCACAAATATATAGTTTTTATTGGATTCTTTCCCATCATAATTTCACCCTGTTAGAAAACAATAGCAACACTAAATTTCAACCTAGACTTCCACATATATCATCTGCTAACCATTCATATGTGATTCTGGGATGTTTCCCTTATTCAATGGCTTTTCATATCAAACTCCATCACAACATAAGAACAAAAATATAAAAGAATATCAATGGGGAGTCACATGTTAACTGCTTAAAAATAGGTGAGCAAAATGCGAGTCCCTAGAGCAGGAATAGGCAAACTTGGGGGCCTTATGGTGGGCCGGAGCAGAGGGGGCAAGTCAGGAGGAAAGGGGCTCTTCCAAAGTCCCTCCTCCTGGCCTTGTCCCCTCCTCTTCTCTTTTGGAGGCATAAAGTGAAGGAAAGACAGGAAACATTGGGGGTTGGGCTTGGTCAGGATGAGATGGCGGACGGGAGAGAAGAAGTGTATCCATGAGACCCCGTATTCCCTACTCCTGATATAGAATCCTAGAGATGGAAGAGACCCCCAAGGGCCATCCAGTCCAATCCTCTACCATGCAAGAAAGCACAATCAAAGCACTCCCAATAGACAGCCTCTGCAGAAAAGCCTCTAGA
Organism: Anolis apletophallus; assembly: GCA_030556195.1. Lineage (NCBI taxonomy): Eukaryota > Metazoa > Chordata > Lepidosauria > Squamata > Anolidae > Anolis > Anolis apletophallus. The sequence continues at coordinate 152,339,650 of JARBWK010000003.1, read as the reverse complement.
GGAGACTCCACCACACTCCAAGGCAGCCTATACCATTCTCCAACAGTTCTTACTTTCAGAAAGTTCTTCCTAATCTTTTCAGTCAAATCTCTTTTCCTGCCATTTGAAACCATTGCTCCCTTGTGCCCTGGTCTCAGAACAGCAGAAAGTCAGTTGTTGTCGTCCCTCCTCCTCCTCAATGGGACACCCTTTAAAATTTTGAAACATGGTTCTCACTGAAAAAAGGAAGGAAATAGAGAAGGGAGGACAAGGAGAGGAAAGAGAGAAGAACAAAAGGGAATGAAGGAAGGAAGGACACAGAGAGGGAGGGAGGGAGGGAGGGAGGGAGGGTAAGAGAGAGGAGGGCCTGAGAGGAGGCCATCAGGCTTGGGTTTCCCCATACCTGCCCTTGGAGTCACTTTTGTGATATCCAGGCTCCCACAATGGTCCTTTTTGGGGGGGTTTGTTTTTGTTTCTTGTTTATTTGCAAAATAATATTTTGTTTCAAAAAAAGAAATGCCTCCCAAATGGGCCTAAAGGTTGCAAGGGGCATTTTCACTGGGTTTTTGGCTGTCCAAGACATCTTAGGACCAGGAGAGTTTTGAAACAGGAAATCAAGAGAAAGTGAGTGTTTTCTGCTGGGTTTTATTTTTTAAAAACCCACTTCTCCTAAAACTAAAACATGGAAAAAATGTCCCTGTGTCCACTACATTACTATTTCTTAAACTATGGGTCCCAACTCTAAATAAGCCTCCCCGGTTCAATATTGGAGCGACGGAAAATTTGGCAACAGTAAAAGGTTTTTGAACGCCATTCATTTACACAATTCTGTTAGCAATAACATGTAGTGTTCTGGGTTCTGTAGAAAATGCTTCAGCCGTACTTGTTAAAAGAGAAAATCAGTCTGCTTAGCAAGTCTTGCAAATGCTGATTTGTTATTAGTAAATGTTTGGTTTTTATGACTATTTTATATACCTATATATCTGGAGTCATGTAAAAAAAATCAGCCAGAGGGAGTCAAACGAGTGGAAAACGTTTAAGAAGAGGGTGTTTGGGGAAAAAAACACATACAGCTCTCCAAGGTCTTTGGGAGGGCTAATGCGGCCTTCTTGCCTTCCAGAGCTACCTACCCATGTATTAAAATAAAACAGATTAAATGAGCCATCCTCAAAGCTACAAGAATGTCACTGCAATATTTTTTGCTGATGTCCTAAAAGAGACAAACAATAACTCCATGGTGGGGAAAGGATATTCTACATTACTAGAGCAAGTACTGAAGAGGTCATGCTCTGAGCGATTGCTACCCTTGTATCTGCAACAGATGGGATCCTGAACAGCATGCACAACCATCTGATGAATTCAACAGACATAATTCATTCTGGATGGGTCCCAAAATTAACATTCTGAAATATCTGGCTATAAAAGGCATTCCCTGGGCCCATTCCCTGCATGCATTAATGATGCAGGAACTTAAAATTATAGTGCCAACTGCCCTTAAAAATGTTACAATCACATATATTGTAGACTTTGACATTCACAACACCTCTCCATGCAAGCAAAATTTCATGCTGCTCAAAGTTAAGCACTGTATCCCTGCTTTAAAACTCTGATCTCTCATATAGGCAGCAAAAGGATTCCCAAAAGCTACAATTCTGATAATGCTAGCCTTGTTCTTATTTCTCATTTATGAAAAACAAAAAAAGGGTTTGAAATAAAAGAGCAAGGCAGCAAGCGTAAAATGCCTTTAACAGGAATATCCACAACTAGTGCAAAAAAATACATACAAAAAGCAGACAGGATTAACTCATAACACAGAGCCTTCGGCCTTCTTCTGATTCTACTTTTCGCCTCTTTGAACACCAGCTATATACTTCCTGCCACATTAACAGCAAGGAAATGCTTAAGGCAAGTGTAAACTCTTCTAATAAGGTAGGAACATTACTCTTCCTTCCATCTTTTTCACATAAAAAGTATTTTGCTTTGAAAAACACAAATCTAGAAGTTAAAACTTGACTATAATTAACAGAACAGCAGTAGGAGAATCTTTCCTGATCCTGGAAATACAGTAATAAATAACTGTCCAGGATCACACACATGTTCCTGCAATACTTAATAGATCAGGAATGGGCAAACTTGGGGGCTCCAGGTGTTTTGGACTTCAACTCCCACCATTCCTAACAGCTTCAGGCTCTTTCCTTTTCCCCCTCAGCCGCTTATGCGGCTGAGGGGAAAAGAAAAGGGTCTGAAGCTGTTAGGATTGGTGGGAGTTGAAGTCCAAAACACCTGGAGCCCCCAAGCTTGCCCATGCCTGTAATAAATGATTGGAGCATACTATTATATTCTTCTTTCCTATAGCTATAAACAGCATAAACACACATGTGGTCAATTATCAGGATTATGCCAATTCATAATAGCACTCTACCATGACGGCCACACTTCCAGATCCCTCTTAATCTGCACATATTTTGTGGCTACCAACAAGCCATATAGACATTTTTGGTATACAGATTATGTAGCTGAAGCTAGTGCACATAGGCCCTTACGCATGCATTATATTCAATGCCTGTATTCTAGGAGAGCTCAGAAGAAGGATAGAGGACACAGGCTTATTTTTGAACTATCTGAAGCTGGTCTGTTTTTCTCTCACCAATGGCAAAGTATTATCAGTAACAAACCTTTTGAGTCTATAGTGTTCAGAGAAGTAGTGACAAGAAACAAAATCATCCTTCACTTATACGGTAATTCTGTACCATGTTTTAGTGAAACATATATACATATGCAAGGACGAGCCGCAAGAAGCCAATGACGTCTGTTTTGGGTTTTAGTATGGAGCTGCTCCTTTAACTGTTTTGAATGTGCATTAACTATGGAGTGTTTTCATTGTGCATTCCTGCATGGCAGGGAGTTGGGACTGGGTGGCCCTTGTCATCTCTTCCAACTCAATGATTCTAGATTAAAACTAACAGTGAATTCATGCTCTAACTAATAAGAGGGCTAGCAGCCACCCTCCTGTTCCTTCCTTCTCTCTTCTGGCTGGAAAGTCTTCTTCAGAGGCCATAATTAAAAGTTTACTTACTTAATTATAATTAATGCCACATAAAGGTAAAGGAAAAAGTTTTCCCTGACATTAAGTCCAGTTGTGTCTGACTCCGGGGGGTGCTCATCTCCATTTCTAAGCCAAAGAGATGGCATTGTCTGTAGCCACCTCCAACATCATGTGGCCAGCATGACTGCATGGAGCGCCTTTACCTTTCTGCAGAAGCAGTACCTATTCATCTACTCACATTTGCATATTTTCGAACTGCTAGGTTGGCAGAATCTGGGGCTGACAGCGGAAGCTCATGCCGCTCCCTAGATTTGAACCACCAACCTTTTGGTCAGCAAGTTCAGTAGCTCAGTGGTTTAACCCGCTGTGCCACTAGGGGCCACATAGAAGTTGCCATTCCAGGCTATACAGACAATTGGGTTAAGGAGAGAATAGGAGACAGGGAGGATAAGAACTGGATGCAGTGCCTAAAGACTTTGGCCTGCACTTAAAAACAATCGGCGCTGACTAAATTACCATCTGTTAGCTGCAAAAACCACCCTACTTGGATCTGCATGCTTTATCCGCCAATACATCACACAGACCTAGATGCTTGGGAATGTCCGACATGTGATCAAATACAAAAGCCAGCATAGTGATCTTGTTTACTGTATACTAATCTTGTTGTGTATCAAATAATAATAATAATAATAATGACAAAAACAACAATTCCTATATATGCACATTTTGCCAAACCAAGGTTGCATGTGGCCAAAGAATATCAAAACCCAACTTGCTTATTCAAGTTATTTGGCACAAGTATTTTGATCCAGACTGTTTTGTTCTCTTTTCCTAGATTAAATCAGTATTTAGAATTCACTAACCTCACTGTTGTGGCCCCTTAAGTTGAAGTTGATTCTTTGTGGTGTGTTCCTGTCTCTTCTACAGTGGCTGGAAGTAAAGGTAACACCAACTACTCCTCGGCCATTTCCGGTTGCCAGCCAGCCTTCCTCATAATAACGCCTCCGGCACACAGGTTTCTCCTTTTCACTTTTAGGAACCCTGCCTTTCCAAGAGAGGCAGAGGATGTTGGAGTCGCTGCAGAGAACAGGCCCATGTTCCACAGCTGCATACATGCTTCACGGTATTTTTCCCTTTTGAAATAGGAAAGTACTGCGTCCAGTGCTGGAAATGTAAATCTTTTTGTTTTGTTGATACGCCCAAAATTTCAAACAGATCCAAATACAAGGGGTGGGAAAAAAGAAGAAAAAGTCAGTTTTTATAAATATCCACCAAATGCATAGTGAAAAATTTCTCTATAAAAGATGATGACGGTTGGTTAAGAAAATGTAATGCTTAAAAAAACCAAAACAAATTAGGTTCATTTTGATTTAGCCGTAAGAGTGAGGGCACACTTATCCTTTGGAGAAACAGCTACTGCAGGAGAGGCGCTCAAGGAAGCGGCAAGTCGCCTTTTTGATCAATTAGATATAACCATCGTACAGCCTGAGATTTCTAGTATAGCTTCACGCAATTCCAGAGACAAAGGTTTGCAGATGTGTAGGTTTCAAGTAACTTAAGGCTTTAAAGATTTTCTCCAGTTGGATTTTCATAGGTACGCACACAGGACATTCATTCAATCTTTCCCCAAAACCATCCTCGGACACAACTTCCCCATCAGACACATTTCTGCCGCTAAAGCCGAAACAGATTGCATAAAGGTGGGAAGGGGGAAGGCACACAGACCACGTGAGACCGCAAACTAAAGTTTTGTGCAGTTAACAATGTGCCAGGCCAGACAGAAAAGCCCTTTCTGAACTCCACTGCTCACTGTTCAACCCAGTGGCTTTTGCAATCCAAAGGTAATCCCATTTCCTTGTCAGCTTCCACAGGAGTCTCAGTTTATCACACTGTCTTGCCTGCCTCCTCAGGACCTGATGCCACATGTAGGCATGGGAACAAAAGTCCCTTCTCATTTAGCAGTCTGTTTTTTTTAAAAAGCCCTGGCACTTTTAAGCTTTTAAAGCAGATATGTTCACCTCAAGTGAACCATGAAATTTTCTCCAAAACATCAGGCTGTTTGACGCCTCTGTCTATTCCCTTTATGCTGCAAGAAGAGAATCACAGAACTTGCTTTTCATCTTCTTATAAAAACAAGTGCCAGAGCTAAAAGCACATCCAGTCAGCAATTACTTGCTGATCCCGCAGGATTCAAGACAGGAGGAAGAACAGCCGACAAAAAAAAAAAAAAGAAAAAAAGAGGAGAGGATCCACACTCAAAAAAAAAAAATCCAATTTGCCTTCCTTTTAGAGTCTATAGGGATGTGTTCTTTGCTTGGTCAATATGCTTCCTCTTATTGTTTTTTTTATAGAGCACAGAGTCATAGTTTCGACCAACACATTTGAAGTTGTAGAACGTTGTCTAAAAATGTTCAAATGCTGTATGTAACATTTATGGACAAATATTTATCAGCGTTTGTAACATTGACAAGAATCAAAAACAAAAGAAAGTAACACATCCCATTGCAAAACTCATCACAAGACACCAAAGTCTCAGGAGTTCAACCTCTTCGATCCTTCCCACTGCTCCACAAATCACTTTTTCTGAATCTCACCCACCTATCAATTATTTTAAATCCTACTGAAATGCACAAGAAATATGAGCATTATTCCTCTTTTGGGGATGACGATACCAATCTCTTACAAACTGTTTCATTTTCATAGAGGTATTTGTGTCATTTCCACTATGCGGAGAGAGTGTCGTCTTCTGCTACTACTTGTATTTTCCTTTCCACGCGCTATAAACCAGAGGGAGAGTTGACCATTGTTAGCAGATGGCATTCCATGGGCTTTTGGTCCTTGTGCTGCCAGGTTGCTCCATCTGGTCCTTGAATTAATTTTCATCAATTGCTAAAACTAGCTCAAGTATGTAACTGCCAGTCTCGGTGGCTGCAGATATGTATGCATGTGTTGTATGCACAGTATGCACAGGCACTCTGTCAAATTGGTAATTTCAGTTGCATCTGGCTTCACTGTTTAGCTATCACAGTCTTGTAAGCCATCTGTCCTTCAAAATCAGGGCTTCATGGGTGTTTCTAATCTGTAAAATACAAAAATGAAACATTATAAACATACACACACATACTAAAATCATATTGTACAGCTATCTAGCATATGATAATACAAACACTGTTTCACTAAACCTATTCAGCGCACTCTAAATTCATTACATCAGACAATTCTCTTGACTATTTCAAAAGTATTTTTCAAAGGTTATGAGTCTACAAAAAAAGAAATTGACAGATGACATTGTACATAACTGTAAGGTAAAGATAAAGGTTTTCCCCTGACATTAAGTCTAGTTGTATCTGACTCTGAGTGTTGGTGCTCATCTCCATTTCTAAGCCAAAGAGCCAGCGTTGTCCGTAGACACCTCCAAGCCAGCATGACTGCACAGAGCACTGTTACCTTCCCGCCAGAGCAGTACCTATTGGTCTACTCACATTTGCATGTTTTTGAAGTGCTAGGTTGACAGAAGCTGGGGCTAATAGTGGAAGCTCATGCCGCTCCCCGGATTTTAACCTGTGACCTTTCGGTCAACAAGTTTAGCAGCTCAGCAGTTTAACCCACTGTGCCACCGGGGACTCTGTAGATCAGAAGTATTAAGTGGGATAGGACTACTGAAAATGAAGCAAGAGGAACACAGACACTATAATGATTATAGGTTCCAAAAAGATTCCACCAGCAATCATTTCAAAAAGAGATACTCTATGACACACACACCCCATCCGTGGAATAGATATATGTGATTACACTTATTAACTTAAGGCCTCCTTTAGAAGCCACACCCTCTTTGTAATAACTCTCTCATTCATTCATTGAAAATAATAGGGTTCATGACTATCCATGGCTTCACATATCAAAGTCCAGGAAAATATCCCCATGGATAAGGCGGTTATACTAGTCAATTCCTCAAGATCAGAAAGTGCACACAAAAATTCAAGAGTATTTATCAAATAGCATAGTTCCACCAAAATTGGCATCACCATCTGGAGGCGACCATGACTGTAATTTCCACAATTATCTACCATGTAGTGCAGTGGTGTCCAACCTTTGAGTTGGACAAATCGATGAACAGGGCAGAACCTGGAGCCCAAAACACCTGGAGGACCAAAGGTTGGACACCACTGGTGTATGGGTGTGTGCCATAGGATCCACCCACAGAACGTGGAACCGAGGAACAGAGACTGTAACAGCATTTCAATTAATGCACAGGTGTTCTGCTCATAATGTTCATGACCAAACGATCAGCAATTGAGTCAGTGAACACAAAGAAAAGGCGTGAAATGTGCAACGTGTTATCCATCCTTGTTCTAAATGTTGCCAATTTTACCTATCCTTGCCCTAAACAGAGGCTAAAACTAATAAAGAGAGCAATGAGTCTTAAGGGCAGAATAAAGAAAAGGGAGAAGAGTTTATATAGCTCTGTGCAGAAAATTTATTGTTGGCACCCCTTTCAAAAAGGTAAAAATTCTTGAGTAATTATTATCTAACAGAAAATTCCGCATTCACTCCGAAGTTGTCAATAACCCTTTTCATATTGTCTGAGTTTCAACAAAAAACCTTTCAGAAATGTGAACTATTCTCCAACTGCACCATTATGAACTTACACAATCAATTTTATTTTAGTACAGTAAACAAATTTATTTCTATGTGCCTAGTATTAGAAGAGGGCACTGTAACCTCCTACATAATTCTCAGAATGTTCAAAAGAGATAAAGAGCTTATACACAAAAGAACAGAGAAAGTAAAACAACAATTTCCTCTTCTTTTTGTTTTGAAACTGGAAAAGCAATTCCTGAATATATAAGAACATAAGAACATAAGAAGAGCCATGCTGAATTGGACCTCAGCCCATCTAGTCCAGCATTCTGTATCACACAGTGGCCCACCAGTTGTACACGGGGATCTCGAGCAGAAGAGAGGGCAAAACCCTGACCTGCTCCCGACCCCCCACAACCAGTACCCATAGCTTTATCAATGTTTAAAATATGAAAAAGGTCAATTCAATTAAAGAGATATATAATACATCTTTTTTATTCCATTTAAATCGATTATTCTTCACTTATGAAACCCAAACATTTGTAAAGCAGTTACATGAGTTTCCTCTTGCTGAAGACGGTTGCATCTGTCTCAAGACGGATGCAGCTATAGTTAGACCTCCACATTGGCTGGAATTAGAGGTGCAGCACCCAGTGAAAGTGGGGAAATGTGGATTTTAAAAAATCACCTTTTAAAACCTGAGATAATACCTCTCGAGGAATTTCTAGGTCCTCCAGTGTGATTCTATGGTAAATTTCTGGCACAAGGTTGCACCACAGTACCTAGATTCCTAGAGATAACATTTTAATAATAATAATAATAAATTTTATTTATATTCTGCTCTTCTCACCCCGAAGGGGACTTAGAGTGGATTACAGGTACACATACTTAGCAGACAATCCCTGCTGTTTCCACGTACAAACATATAGACGAACAGAGGCAAACTCTGGCCACCAGGGGGAGCTGACGCACTCCTCATCTCTCAGAATTACCAGCGTCCCTTGATGTTCCTTCCGCATTCCTCAGCGTTCCTGGAGTTCTTTAATGGCCTCATAATTCAGTCAAAATTTGCCTCCCCACTTAATGTGGTACCTTTATCTCCTACTTGACAGATGCAACTGTCTTTCGGGCTGCAAAGGTCAACAGCAGGCTACACTTAAAGGTCGAGCACCCACCTCGACCCGGGCAGGCCTCGAACCCATGACCTACTGGTCAGAGAGATCTTATGCAGCTGACACTTAGCCAACTGCGCCACATTCCCGGTGTCAACAACTCCTCAAAAGCCAAACCCGCAAATATGAAAGGTTGCTTACTGATTTGTTTGGAAGAGGAAGGACAGTGTAGTATCAAATCATTCTCTCCCAATGGCAGAACCAATTCAGGTAGCCAAAGGAAGAAGGAGATCCTGAATCAAGGGACCATCCTGTTCATCCTCAGAATAAGCTCTGATCAGCTGGAGGACCCTTGGAGCATATTCTAAGTGTGAGGGGAAACTGCACACAGATGAGGAAGAAGAAGCTAGTCTTAATACACAAACTGATTGTCTCACCACACAAGGATCTTTCCTAATCAAAAAGCTGTACGTGTCATTGTACACACAAATGCACACACAGAGACAACAGTCAATGCAAACAATAGTGCTGTGAAATCTCAGGCCAAAATCCAAATGCAAATCCCAATTTAAGTAGACTCAATGAATAAGCATAGTTATACAAGTGTTGACTTCTCCCATTCAGCAACTGATTCTAGTTCAGCCTAGCAATTGGGTTTAGGTGGCTGCTTTCCGGCCACCTTTCAACTACAACTTTTGACATATGTTGCTGGTAAACAGAAACAGCAATCTTTTTTTAAAATGCCTATATTGTTTCTGATAGTATTTTTACGCTGCAGAACCCAATTATCATTCCTATATCTATATCAGCTGGTATTTTATACTTTCCCAGTCTGCAGGACTGTCAATCTAATTCACGGGCACCACTGATAGGTCCCAAACAACAATCTTGCAGTTTCATTTTCCCCACAATATCCCCAAATGCCTTCACTTGTTGTCTTGAGTAAGGATGCCTTTCATATTCCTCTCCTTACTAGGAATTTTAATACACCTTTTTAAGAAAAACAACACTATGACCGAGAACAATCTGCAAGAGTTTTTAAAATGCTTTTCAACAATCTTTAAAAATGCTCTCCATTAAGGCCTGAAACTACTGTCATTTTAGTGGATGCCTGCCAGTACAAACAATTTCTCCCTCTCTCAGAGATCAACGTTGGAGTCTGGAAAGCATGAGGGGATTTTTCTGAATGTTCAGAGGATGAGTTGGCTGCGGATTATGGGTTTCAGAGTGAAGAGTCTGTGGGTGATCAGAGGGACTTGCAGGCAGGCGAGGTTGCTGTTTTGGATTCTTCAGCTTATTCCCAGGCAACAGGGGAAAATGAAAGTACCAGTTCCCTTGACAAAAGGCATTGGGAAGACAAGGAGCGTTCAAGGGAGAATAGCTTAGACCTGAGAACGCAGGGTGTGAAAAGCCGACAAACTAGATTTTCTCAGAGGCTCTGAGATAAGACCCAGAGATCAACATGTGTTATGCATGATGCCATGGGTGGCTTGGAAGGCTTAAATTAAGTGGCTTGTGTTCAGGCCTTTCAGAGGAGACAACATTGCTAAAGGAGATTGGTCTTCTGTTTATGATCTCAAGTTCTTGATTCATGTATTGTGAAGATTCCTGTTTCAAGTTCCTGTTCTTGTCTGTGTTTTACCTTGGGGATATGACTTTGGATTAATTCTGTGATTTTGGATTCCTTGTCTTTGTGTTCCCTGGCATTTGTGGATCAGTGCTATTGAACTCTGGCTTCTTTTGAGAATTGCATTTTCTATTTTACTGACCCTTTTTGTATTTGCGCTTTCCCCTTTTTATATACTTTTAAAAATAAGCATTCTTTTATTAGATTACTGGACTCTGCGTGGTGTTGGGTGAAAAGGTGTTCCAGTGCTAGAGTGCAACAATGGGACTCAAATCTAAACACAAAATTGATTTATATTTCACAGACACTTCCCACACATCAGGATGGTAATTTTATACTTCATATTTGTAATAACTTTGTGCATGGAACAAAGTTTCTGTGTGTTGAACCATCAGAAAGCAGAATTCCTAAATGCGAAATACTCCAAAAACCCAAACTGTCCACGTGTGTGACTGAGATAGTTACACCTGTATTTTCCAATGGCTCAGAGTAAAATCTTTGTGGCATGCAGAAAATTATTTTAAAATATTGCATATATTATCTTCAGGCTATATGTATAAGAGGCAAATGAAACATTAATGAATTTCCTATATAGACTGGAGTTCCATCTCCAAGATATAACATTATGTATGTACAAGTATTCTAAACTCTGGGGGAAAAATGAGAAAAGGAACACCCCTGGGTAGCGTTTCAGATAAGGGGTGCCCAAAGTGTATTCGCATTATGTTTGCCCCCAGTTCTTTCAGGGAAAATTGTAATGAAATCGGGAGCAAGAAAAAGCACAATGTACAAAAGAGTGAGAAAAATGTGGAGTCGCAAATAACAAAATTTTCCTTTCCTGTATCAAAAAAGTCACTAGCACAAAAAGACTGTTTTGGGGGACAGGTCAAACAATTGCCAAAACTGTTTTCTCACACTTTTTGAAAGGGAAAAGAACAACAGCTCCATGCAAGAGGCACCAAAACTGAGGGACAAGAAAGGCCTTTCTCATTTTCCCAGATTGGCCAAAGTTAATTCCCTTATGTTAAACATTCATGGTATTTTCATCACATTTTCACATCAATTATTAAAATATTCTACAGACAAAATATTTCCTTAAAATCCAAGAGTTGATACAGTGTATGCTTGCAGTACAAGAGCTTACAAAATGACCAGCCTCACACTGGAAGAATTAACACAATAATGGCAAATTATGAGAAAAGCTCCATCATAATGTATTATCATTTATCTATCAAAATGTCTTATTATGAGTCTGCTGTTAGCTTCTAAAATGAATCGGCGGCGACTGATGTTCTACCCTCCTGCTTCAATTAGAGAGTAAGTCTAAATCTGAGATCACTGTACACAGCACAGTTAACTAAAAATATAGGCGTGAGATCCAGATCAATGAATACTTTGACTACAGTAGAAAAACTGTCACCTTGTATTTTTATGGATAAGACATTACATGAACATCTGACAGAAAGGACCTGACACTTTTTAGACTCACAAACCCAAATTAATGAAGCACCAAATGTGAACACTAAAATTAATTTATATCTGATTTTATTCAAGCACGGAGGGCCAAGCTATTCCCAGAAAGAGTATTTTGCAGTAGAGCCCTAGTGTGAAATGCTTCCAAAGTGAACTATACCAAAGTGCCATCTTAGAAAAAAATATATCAGACGTTTAAAAAGTGTTATCATTGATTTAAAAAAAAATGTGTCAGGAGCGACTTGAGAATTGGTCATCTGCAAGGATGTTGCCCAGGAGATGCCCAGATGTTTTGATGTTTTACCTTCCTTTTGGGAGGATTCTCTCACGTCCCTGCATGGGGAGATGGAACTAACAGGGAGCTCATCCACGCTCTCCTCAGATTCGAACCTGCGACCTGTTGGTCTTCAGTACTGCTGGCACAAAGATGTAATCCACTGCGCCACTGAGGGCTCCTATAAAAAAAAATTTAATGTAAAGGCGGATTTAAGCTCCCTGAAATGAACTAAGAAATGCTTAGGGTGAGTGTCAAGTGTGGGTGTAAGCACACATGCAGAAAAACATTTACTTGACTGCAAGAGAAGTTATTTCTCTGACTTAGAAGATCATCATTTGCAAAAGGGAGATGATAATATGGTGTGGTTTTTCTTGGATGTTTTCTGCTTGAAGGTGTCCCACTGAGGTCTTCCAAGTACTGTACATAAGGTCTGCTACAATGGTTGAAGATAGCAGCAGCTCTGAAGGGTTTTCATACTTCCATGGTTTCTCCCAGAAAAAAGGTGGAGTCTGTTGTTGTTGTTGTTGTTGTTGTTGTGTCTTCCAAAGCATAGCCAACCTATGGTGAACCTACCACAGGGTTTTCTTGGCAAGATATGTTCAGAAGACTGGTACAAAATGAGCTTCCCCAAATGGACGTGTGCCTTTTAGCAAAACAGCATAAAGACCTTAGCATTCCTCCTGCCAAGTGAAAAGCTGGCAACAGCACCACCGTTGTTTGCGGTACTACACAAGAGCCAGCAATACTTACAAATTATCAACAGCTGGCTGGTGCTGTGCAGAGCAGCCCCACACAGTGGTTTTTTGTCACCACCTATCCATCTCATGAATGATCTCTATTAGAGAGTGATGGGCTTAGGACTTAGCTCTGGTTGACAAATTGGGTGAGGAGAGCCCAAACCAGATATACAACCAATACCAGATAATACTCTATACACTTACATTGCATCTAGTGATGTCCTCTTTATCTTTCACCAGCAAGGCTTGGCATTTTGCCAAAGGAGGAAATGTAAGATGCATGTCAGTTATTCCCTTGTGTTCACTGTCTACAGGCAGTGTAAAACAGGGTTTCTTTTAAGCTATGTGATTTGGTGGAGCACCTATTTTTCTTTCCAATGCACCAGAAACTGGTACTATATTTGTGCTGTATAATTTTTATATTTCTGTAGTTAGCTAATAATTAATTGCAGGTCAGCAGCCAGTAGCTTGTGGATTGGCATAAATTAATGGACCTCCATGGGTTGAAATCAGAGTACAACACAGATAGCCAGAACTCAGCCATAGCAGAGCACCCGATGAACCAACCTGGACATAGCATATTAATTGAGAACACTGAAATGCTGGGCCACTCTAACAAGCACCATGACAGGCTACACAGAGAAGCCATTGAAATCCACAAGCATGTGGACAATTTCAATGGAAAGGAAAAAACCATGAAAATGAACAAAATCTTGTTACCAAAATTTTAAAAACTCTAAAATTATAACAGTAAATAAAGACAAAACTCAAACACAGGGAAACTCCAGACAAGAAACAATCAGGAACAGCTAATCACCTTCCAACAAAGGATTCCCCCAGGAAGTAACAAGCCACACCTAAAAACTGTCAGGCCATCAAATGCTAATCAAGATGGCCAATTGAAATATTCACACCTACTTCCAACAGACAAGAGTTCTTTCTCCCACCCTGGACTTTCCATAGATATATAAACCCAATTTTCTAGTTTCCAACAGACCTCGCAACCTCTGAGGATGCCTGCCATAGATGCAGGCAAAACATCAGGGGAGAATGCTTCTAGAACCGGGCCACTGCTGCTATAGATCTAGTGAAAACACTACCATTGTGAAGTCATCCTTCTTTTTTGTGCAACTCTTTGGTCAAGAAGAGAACTTCCTTACTCGTACACAAAGTGCAGGCATCTTATGTGTCGATGGCCAGGGCCAATCCTAGCATAAACAGTCTCCTGGGCAAGAGGTGCCTTTGGCACAGATACAAAAGAAGGCTCAGTGTCACCCCACTTTCTAAAATGGCATTTCTTCTTTCAATGAGGAATGTGGCAGTGGCCAATGACACACACAGGAATTGAATCAAGGGTCCCTTGCTTCGCAGCAACCTGGAGAAAACTACCTAAGTTACACTTCTCTACTGAGGCAGCTCTGCTGTTATCAAGTTGTATAGCTTGCGAAAAATTGCCAAACATGGCTGTACAACAGATCCTGTGCCTTCCAGGCTTTTCTCCACCAACTGTTAGGGAAAAAACCCCAGAACGAGCTCTTTCTTATTTGCTGCTCAGCTTTCAGTGCAGTCCTACTCCACTTCTAGGCTCCCAGTGAGTCCTAAGGAGTTTATGGGATTGTATTAATGCTATAAGATCCCCACCCTAACCCCAAAATCTGCCTCCTCACTGCAAGGTAGAAGCCAACAATTAGAATAGTAGTAAAACATGTATTGAAGAGACAATATCACTAAGTACTCCAGTCTCGCAATGTTTCTTTTCCCCACCACTTTGAACATTGCCATTAACCCAAAGTACAGTGTTCACATGACCAAATCTAACAACAGGCTTGCATGCCAACCAGTTTTGTAGCAGATTTTAACTGTGTGGTGTGTGTGTATTAAATAAATAAGTTGGTTAAAACTTTTTTGTTTTTTAAATTTATACTTTTATTTTGAATGTTAATGTTTATAATGTTTATAAAATAAGAATGTAGCAACTTTAATATTGTGAAATTTATATTGTAAAAATATAAATTTAGGAATAAATATTAATCTTCTTGTGAAAATTAATAGAACTCTTCCTCTTTTTAGCATATTTAGGTTTCAAGGTCTATACCTTATGGCACATGTGTCAAACTGAAGGGCTTGAGGTCAAATCCAGCCCAATACATCATTTCATGTGGCTCTCCAGATGGTGGGCTACAACTCCAGTGTTCCTCATCATTAGGCATTATGACCTGATGGCAGTTGTGACACGGTAACATCTAGAAGGCTGCAGTTTGTTTTGAATTAGTCAGGACTGTGGGGTTTGGATTTACATTCAAGGCTTTTGAGTATGATGTCTGACTTTAAAATGTCCTTTAACCTTTTCTCAACCTCAGAGCCACAAGTGCTTTGGGGTTGCAATTCCCATTATCCCCAATACACATGGAAGGTAATCAATAGTGATGGTTATCATTCAACAATATCTGGGGACCCAAATTGGGTAAAAGTTATAGGACATGGGCAACTGTGTTTTTAAATATATATATATAGTTGGCCCTCTGCATCCATCAATAGATTCAACGGCCTTTTGAATTATTTATTTATTTATTTAAAACATTTATATTCCGCCTTCTCACCCCGAAGAGGACTCAGGGCGGAGCACAGCATATATACGGCAAACATTCAATGCTGGGACAAGAATGCATAAACATTAAAAACATTAATCTCAATAATTAAAATACACCATTTAAAACCGTCTGGGTCATCTGCATCTAATCTAATTGGCCTGGTAATCTTTCCTATTGCTGCTTTATTGCCCTGTCCCAAAAGCTTGGTCCCACAGCCAAGTTTTTACGATCCTTCTAAAGGACAGGAGGGAGGGGGCCGATCTGATCTTGCCAGGAAGGGAGTTCCATAGCCAGGGGGCAATCACCAAGAACACCCTCTCTCTCATCCCAACCAATCGTGTCTGTGACAATGGCGGGACAGAGAGCAGGGCCTCCCCGGAGGATCTTAATCTCCACGATACTTCATAGGGTGAGATGCGTTCGGACAGGAAAATTGGGCCGGGGCCATTTAGGGCTTTATAGGCCCGGTAGCAAACTGTTGTGTGCTCCCTGTATGCCACCCCAGTTATTAACCTGGCTGCCTCTCGTTAGACTATTTTAAGCTTCCGAGCAGTCTTCAGAGACAACCCTACGTAGAGAGCGTTGCAGTAGTTTATCCTGGATGTACCGAGAACGTGGACCACCGTGGCTAAGTCTGACTTCCCAAGGTAAGGGTGCAGCTGGTGCACAAGTTTTAATTGTGTGAAAGCTCCCCTGGCTACTGCTGTAACCTGGGATTCCAGGTTCAGTGGTGAGTCCAGGAGGAACCCCAAGCTGCGAACCTGTGCCTTCAAGGGGAGTGTGACCCCATCCAGCACAGGCTGTAACCCTATACTCTGTTCGGCCTTGCGACTGACCAGGAGGACATTTGTCTTGTCTGGATTCAACTTCAATTTGCTCATCCTCATCCAGGCCTTCAAGGGGAGTGTGTCCCCATCCAGCACAGGCTGTAACCCTACACTCTGTTCGGCCTTGCGACTGACCCTCATCCAGACTGTCACAGCGGCCAGGCACCGGTTCAGGACTTGGACAGCCTCCTTAGCATTTGGTGGAAATGAGTGATAGAGCTGGACGTTATCTGCATACAGATGGCATCGGACTCCAAAACTCTGGATGATCTCACCCAACTTCATGTAGATGCTAAACAACATGGGGGACAATACTGAGTCTTGCGGGACCCCACAGGACAATGGCTGTGGGACTGAGCAGGAGTCCCCCAACAACACCTTCTGGGTACGACCCTCCAGGAAGAACTGGAGCCACTGCAGAACAGTACTTCCAAGATCCATCCCCGCGAGGCAACCCAGAAGGATACCGTGGTCTACGGTATCGAAGGCCGCAGAGAGGTCCAGGAGAACCAACAGGGACACACTCCCCTTGTCGAGCTCTCTGCAGAGATCATCCACTAAGGCGACCATGGCTGTCTCAGTTCCAAGACAACCATGAGACTGATGTGGCCCTCCATGAAAATGAGTTTGAGACCCCTGCTACGTGGCAAGTCTATGAGTCTAAGGCTAATCCATCACAGGATTATCTTGATCTGATTAGAGAGGGTTTGCAATTGTGTTATTTTTTTTGTTGAGGCTGAGAGATTGTGACTTGTCTATGTCGTCAACTTGATTTTCAAGGCTTGATCTTCCAGAATCTTTCTCTGCCCACAATACCATGCTAGTTTTCAACTTAAGGAGCTTCTTGAGTCTATTTTCTGGTTACACAACTATCAGAAATATTTTTTTAAAAATAACTAAGTATTTTTAATTTAAAAATGTGAGTCAAACACTGAAAGGGTTAAATGGATACTTTGACTCAGCAAAAGCTGCAATTCCATATAAGAAGGTGTGCCTGTAGCTTAGTAAGTCTCAGTGTTAGTTGCTCTCAGTATGAAGAGGCCTCGGTGTATGAGAGACCTGGTATGAGAAGCTTCAGTGTGTGAAGTTCCAGTGTGAAAGCATTTGTGTGTAAAAGGCTACTGTGAGAAGCTCCTGTGTAAGTTTAGTGTGAGAAGAAGTTCTGTGAGAGCGAAGTTTTTATCTGCACGAGAAAGAAGCCCAGCATGGAAGCAAAGAAGGAAGTATAAAGAACTTTATTTGTGTTATGGAAACCTTGTTCTTGCAACCATATTATTTTGCTATAAAGAAAAACCTCCTAAGGAAGAGATAACATTGGTCTGTGTGTGGTTTTTGTTCTTTTTATCACTTGTGGCTATTGGTGCTTGGTCACACTGCTGCTAATAAGTTATTCTGCAGTATATTTATGAGGAGGGTTTCTGGTTAATAAGTCCACTCACCCAACAACAACTTCTATTTTGTATATTGTGTGTCTAAATTGGGTGGAGAAATATAGTAATGCT
This sequence comes from Anolis apletophallus, assembly GCA_030556195.1. NCBI lineage: Eukaryota > Metazoa > Chordata > Lepidosauria > Squamata > Anolidae > Anolis > Anolis apletophallus. The sequence continues at coordinate 152,321,898 of JARBWK010000003.1, read as the reverse complement.
TCCCTCGGCCAATTCATAAAATGGTATTGTGCTTGCTAGATAGGATGCTGTTCTTTCTTGTGGCTATTTGGGATGGCATTCTTCTGTGCCATTTTGTGAACACTACCATATTTAATAGGGCCGGAGAGATAGCACAGCGGTAAAAACAACCGTGCTTGCAATCAGAAGGTTGCATGTTCGATTCCTGGGCTGGTCTGGACACCCAGCTGTGAGCCCTGTCCACTGTTCACCTAACAGTTTGAAAACAGCCCAGCTGTGAATAGATGAACTAGGGACCGCTAAGCGGGGAAGGATTTTTACAAAAAGGACTTTACAATGCTTGAATAAAAAGAAAGATCGGCTGTCGGAAGGTGGAATGCGGAAGATGGAATCCCCGTCATGAGGATGAAGCAACAGCACCCCCTTGTGATGTAATGACGTAATGGAGCAACCACACCCTGTGACGCAGCCAGAAGAAGAAAAAATCCTTCTAAATTGTACTTGTTGTATTGTAATTGTATGTCAACCGGCAGGGATTGTCTGCCGTATGTGTAATGTAATCTGCTCTGAGTCCCCTTTGGGGTGAGAAGAGCGGAATATAAATAAAGTGTATTATTATTATTATTTATTTTTCCACCTTCTTTCCCAAATTAGGATTGAAAAGAAAAGATACAGATGAAAACACAGAAGTTATAGTATTTAAACCATTGAAACAATGTAAACATTAAAACACAAGTGCAGTATGACTCCCAAATCCATGGGGGACATGTTTCTGAATTAACCGTGGATAATAGCGGATCCTACTGAAATAGACAATTTCCATGGCATCCTCTCTAGGTATTTGCTGGTTTAGATGATTTAACTAGATGATTTATAGAGAAAAAACAAGTAGGAAAAAGCATTTTCCTCTTGCACATCTGTGTAGAGAGATGCAAGACTCCCAAATTGATTAAGAAGTGTTTCATGTTTCTCAGAGCTGTCTGGTGTATTTCAGCAATTGCATTCCAAATTAACAGCCTGTGTTTCTCATATTAATTTATCACACACACATGAAGATGTGAAGCTTTTAATTTCATTCTTTTTAGGAAAAGAGGGAACTAGTGAGACTTAATATCATCTATCCCATCAACCTCCTTTCAAGAACCTGAATCAAAATTAACATCTGCCACATGATGCTTTCTGAAGTCTCCGTGATAGAAGAAACAACAAGAAAAAAATCTTGAGAGCTATGGCCATCACAGACCCATCTCATGTCATCTTTAATCATGTAGCCAGCTGGTGAACATCATGTTCTACATTTGATATGTTTTACATTGATTGTTTTTTATATGATAGAAACTGCATGGTAATTTAGTATTTCACCAAGTTTTATCATAGGGAAAGGTTTTCCCCTGACATTAAGTCCAGTCGTGTCTGACTCTGGGGGTTGGTGCTCATCTCCATTTCTAAGCCAAAGAGCCGGCGTTGTCCATAGACACCTCCAAGGTCATGTGGCTAGCACGACTGCATGGAGTGCCGTTACCTTCCCGCCAGAATAGTACCTATTGATCTACTCACATTTGCATGTTTTTGAACTGCTAGGTTGGCAGAAGCTGGGGCTAACAGCAGGAACTCACACCACTCCCTGGATTCGAACCTGCAAACTTTGGGTAAACAAGTTCAACAGCTCAGCGGTTTAACCCACTGCGCCACCAGGGGCTCCATAAGTTTGGATAAAGAGCAAATGTGATTTCTTTTCACATCTATCCCTTGAGATGTATATGTGCATGCAATGAATGGGCACTTCTCCCCATTTGTTGTGCATGGTGTGAGTGATTTCATTAAATGTTTAAGAAACTGAGCAAAATCAGACTTTTATATGTGAATACCACTGGAGAATCCCCATCCACATGGCCCAAGTACAGATCTCTAAATCAAACAGTTCAGACTTCTAGAATCTCCCCAGGCCATGCCCCATTTTTATATGCCAAGTCCCTTAAATAATTGCATCCTTAATTGCGAATATTATGTACTATATTTTGCTTTTTTTTACTATATTATTTTTTACTATATTATTTTATATTTTATACTATATTATTTACTATGTACTCAGTTTCCTAGGATGGAGGACCACTGCCTCCCAAAGATACTACTCTATGGTGAACTCACCACGGGTGAGTGCAAGAGAGGCACCCCAAAGAAGAGATATAAGGACTCCCTGAAACAACATCTCAGGCTTGGCCAGATTGATCACCAACATGGCATGGAGACGCACTATCCATAATGCTGCAGACTCTTTTGAGAAGACACACCAAACGGGTCTCGAAGAAAAACGACAACGCAGAAAGAACCGCAACTTGGAAACAACATCACCCAAGGAGACTTTCTGCTGTGCTTTCTGCAAACAGACTTGCCTATCTCAGATTGGCTTTTGTCGTCATCAACGCGCTTGTAAAAAGCGTGGGATGAGTCCTTCCTGAATCTTCGTTCGCGAAGTAATGCCAGAGAGACAAAGATAGTGCTGGGACCTTTGCACAAGCAAGTTAAGGAAGGAAACTCTTTGGTTACAAATTATATTTGTTTCCCTGATTCATTCTATGCTGAACCAAGATAGGTATCACATCTGTGACTTGGCCCATATTTTGATTCTGTACTCTGTGGACATACACTCTTGTGGCTTTAGTCATGATCGCTTTTTGCTTTGACTATGATTACTGCTGGAATGAAGTCTTTGATTAAGATAATCTGAGTCTAAGCAGAAAGTTTCCAAGCTTTTGGCTCAATCAAGATGGCCCTGACATTTTGAAAGCCCATGAAAACTCAGAGGTTTTGCCATGTACTGAGTATCATATTTAACCAGTTAACGAATCAAAAGACAAAGAACGACAAGCACAGCTTGAATTCCTTATCTGAAACAACTGGCACCAAACGTGCTTTGGATTTTAGACGTTCTGATGTGCACCGAAAGACAGTGCCTCATGACCAGAGTTGAAATAAAAAGTCCAGTTTCATTTTGTATGCAAATGTTATCCCTTTCCCAAAGCAGCAAATATACCCTGCTGATGAGTCTTTCAATCTAACCTTCTACACTGCTGACAAGAAACTGGCACTAAAGTCATGCATTAAATGCAATCCTGTTAACACTTGTGATTTCTTCAACTAATACTTCAGCGGGTGCAAGGGGGCAAATCTACTTTCCCCGAAAAGCCTTGTACAAGCCTTCAGTATGATTGATTGCTACCGGTAGAGATTCAGAAATCTTTACAAAGCAATCAAGACATACAATTCCTTTGCCAAGAGACAAGCCATTCTATAGTTCACATTAATGCCATTATGACAACAAGCAGCACTTAAATGCATTCCCTTGCAAGCCCTGAAAGTCTCAGGATATGTTCCAAGGCATTTTAATTTCTACAAAAACATAAAGGGCTATACAAAGTGCCCACAGAAATGACACAGGGTGTTTTTGCCTAGACTACTCAGCAGCTGGCAGTCTACACCTGGCACCATCATTGCTAATCAGGACCTTTGCTGAGCCATCATGTCCACCCACAGAGGCTCTGTCAGAGAGTCCTGTCTTGTTCATCACTCCAAAGCAGGCTACAGGAAGTCACGTATGCTCAGACAGGCATCCACTGCTCCATTAGAACGTATATGAAAGGTAGGCAAAGGACTATGTGCTACAAGGCCACATGGATTTGGAGCCGACAGTGAAGAGAAAATAGGGAAATTGGGAAAGAGGTTCACTTGTGTATTTTAAAAGGTAAAGGTTTTCCAATGACATTAGGTCGTCATGTCCGACTCTGGGGATTGGTGCTCATCCCCATTTCTAAGCTGAAGAGCCGGCATTGTCCTTAGACGCCTCCAAGGTCATGTGGTGGGCATGACTGCATGGAGCGCCGTTACCTTCCCGCCAGAGTGGTACCTATTGATCTATTCACATTTGCATGTTTTTGAACTGCTAGGTTGGCAGAAGCTGCGGCTAACACTCCACTGCCCGGAATCGAACCTGCAACCTTTTGGTTAGCAAGGTTAGCAACTCAGTGGTTTAATCCATTGCGCCACCAGGGGTAATTTTACCCATAGCAAAAGGTTAGTGATCAGTTTTTCACAAATGTGGCTTATGGAGATAATCCATGTTTATGAATGGACGTCTTTCTTTGGCTATATTATGAAAATAAGATGACAAAAATAACAAGGAAAAAGGAGAAGTAATTGTTTCTTTGTTCTGGAATGCCAAGTATAATGTGACAGAACACCCACCTGTAATTATTTTCAGACTGTGAATACCAGTTGTTGTAAGCTATACTTCAGAGGAAGGAACTGGCAAAACCACTTCTGGATATTCCTTTCCTCTGAAAACCCTAACAAATTCATGAGGTCGCCATAGGTCAACGGGTGACTTGAAAGACCCTGTATCAGGCACAGGCAAACTCTGTCATTCCAGGTGTCTTGGAGTTCAATCCCCACAATTCTTAACAGCCATTAGTCTGTTAGGAATTGTGGGAGCTGACATCCAAAACACTTGGAGGGTGGAAGTTTGCCCATGCCTGCCCTAGATGCACATTCTGACTCACACATGCAGTCTTTAAATGGGACCGGATATACCAGTTAATGTAAGAAATTTGAGATTACTTTGACAAACCATTTTCCCCCAAAATTTTGTTTACTCCTTACTGATGATATCCTCAAAATGTTGTTTTCTCCTCCTTTATTTGTCCACAAGACAAAATATCACTTTGTTTTAAATCTGATTCTCCTGTTTCTTCAAATTTTGTTTTCTGCTTAATTGCTTTTGTTTTCCTCATTGAAAAATGTTGCTTTCCTTGTTTTGATTTTTAAATCTGTTTCCCAAGGGTTTTTTTCCTACTTCAACTTTCTTTCTCCACAATACATTAGTTTTTACAGGAAAAGTCTCTGGTATTTGTATACACATACTCATATACCTGCAATGAGGAATTTAATTAACTGTTAACACAGTTGGATCCCGTCATTATAAGACTTATACTCAATTGGAGGGAGGCTCCAAGACTGAAAAGATAAACAGTCGGGATCTATTGATCATTTTCTTCCCTTCTCAGGACACTAAATATCACACATCTGAAGCCACTATCTCTTTCTTGCCCACTTCTGGACTTTCTCATTTGACATTTCGATAAGTCTTCCAAAAACAAAATGAAGAAGCCCAAACTATTTTGAAATCAACGGTAAGTGATGTAACCAAAGGAGGTATCCAAACCAGACTAATTTACATAAGTCATTCTGATTAAAGAATATGATTGTTGTCGTGCATTGCACACTGGGTTATGCACAACTATCAGAATATTTCCCTATAACATTTATTCAGAAGTAAAGGGCAGAGGACAGCAAGTCAAGCCTAAATCCAACTATGAGTCTCAACTGGAGTAGAACAAATGATCCAACTGCGGAGAAGTAAGGCAATACTTAGATAGATAACACCGATGGGCTAGTTTACTTTAGTTCAGTAGTTCCCAAACTTTAAGGGACTGCAGATCACTGAGGCAAAAATTAGATACATCATGGACCATCGAGATCAATCAACTCTTCTCCCCATTATCAGCACACAAAGGACGTTCTCCCCCTTGGGCCCAAAGAAAAGAGACAGCACCTACGTGCTCCCTTCCCTTCCCTCCTCATGAGGAGCCACTGATGGAGCTTGCCTCGGCCTCAACTTCACTGACCTGCTAGCTTTGGCTGCTTCCTCTTCCTTGCAATCCAGCCTGCAAACTGGGCTTCCTTCCTTGTATCAAAAGCAGGTAAGGAATGAAGGATCCAATGCAACCATTCCTGCTCCCTCCCTTTGGACCCTTCCTTGGAATCAAATAATAATAGAGTTGGAAGACAACACATGGGTCATCTAGTCCAATTTTCTGCCATTCCGGAAAGGCATAATCAAAGTACCTGTGACAGATGGCTATCCAGCCTCTGTTTAAAAGCCTCCAAAGGTGGAGCTTCCACCACACTCTGAGTTCAACTGTTGAACAGCTCTTACAATTGGGAAGCTCTTCCTAATGCTCAAGTAGAATCTCATCTCCTATAATTTGAACCCACTGCTCTGAGTCCTAGTCTCCAGGGCAGCAGAAAATGAGCCTGCTCCATCTTCCTTACAATATCCTTTCAAATATCTATACACGGCTATCATGTCTCAACCTTCTCTTCTCCAGACTAAACATACTTTGAGACATTCTTCATAGGGCATGGTTTCCAGAGCTTTGATCATTTAGTCACCCTCCTCTGGACACATTCCAGTTTGTCAATATCCTTCTTAAATTGTGGTGCCCAGAATTGGAGACAGTATTCCAGGTGAGGTCTTTCCCTTGATCTAGACTTTTTTAGCCGCTGCATCACATTGCTGGCTCATGTTCGACTTAAATTAAGGAAGAAAGGGCCCAATGCTGGGCAAAGGGAGAGGGTGGGAGGGGAGACATTAGATCCTTCCTTCCTTGCCTGCGCTTGAAGCTGCTGCTATCACAGCCCCCATTGCTGGCCCAGGTATTTTAAAATATATTTAAAATGCATAAAATGCCACACAATATTACATAATTAAATTGGCTGCAGCCAAAAATTGCTCTTTCTTAGGATCTCCTAGAAATGCACAGGTTCAATGCTAAAACTTGAGAAAATCTGGATAAATGGGATTTGGACACTGGAAGAAGTTTTAAAAAGGGTAGCTACTAGGTTCCATTGTATTTATACCCTTGGTGTCTTTTATTTAGAACCATCTTGTTTTCACAAAAATAGATAATATAAAAAGCTAAAAGAATTTCCCATTAAAACAGGTTTCCTTTTGAAGAGGAATCTAACATGACTTCCCATGGGGGAACATAGATAACTGCTTGCATCTTTTCTTAACTGTATATCTTGGTCTCAGGAAATTTCCTCTGACATGGTATATCTCATTCCCTATGATATGGGCTATTTAACAAGGACTGTAGTTGTTTTTAATCAAGAATTAGGCTGAATATGGCCAACTGCCTCCTAGCCTATGCTCAAAACTTGAAAATTGATAGCTTAATCATGGAAACTTCTCAGGACACACACACACACACACACACACTAATAGCGATTCAACAACCTTAGAAAAGGATTTTAGAATTTAAGCCTTCTGAACTGTGGATCCATTTCTGTTCAGATTATGGTCTTGAAATGGGGTGAGTCAAAAATGCATTCCTTTCTAAGCACAGGAAAAGAGATTCCACCTAAACATTGAGAATAACTTCCTGGTAGTAAACTGGCAGTGGAATACGTTCCTTCCTAAGAGTGTGCTGAAGTCTCCTTCTTTGGTTATTTTAAGGAAAGGCTGAGTGGCTATCCGTCATGGGTGCTTTGATTGTGTGTTCCCATATTGCAAGGAGTTGGCCTGGATGGTCCTTGTGGTCTCTTCCAGTTCTATGATTTTATTCCATTATTCTAAGGTTGGATCCCTGATTCGTCAACCTATTCTTCTAATTTCTCCTAGATTTCAACGGGGAAGGAAATTCCCCTTTGCATTAACATAGGTTTCGTGGCACTTGGATGGCATGAAAGCCATGTTTGTTTAAAATATATTTTGCATAAATTTTATGGGAGTATGGGAACATTTCGGAGTACTTCCACACAAATCTACAACAGATCATCATCCAGATCTGAGTGCCAATCAAACATTCAACCATAAGCTTATGTCATTCATCTTAATTTTGCCTGTGCAGAAGAATAGAATCATTCCTCCCTCAATTCCCCTTCAAAAAAAGACTTCCAGTTCAATTTAAAAAGCAATAGCTCTCTGAAATCCTGCAACAAGAAAAGCCTCTTTGAGATACTTCCTGTTTGTTTACTGCCATCAGTTCCCAATGTTGGGCAGCTCAAATCAGAAAAACAGGCCTCCGGAAGAGCCCATTACAAATTTGTATAGAAAACAAGAACAAAAATGAACTGTTGCAATACCCCAAAATGAACTGAGTTTTATTCCCACAGCTTTTGAGGGAAAGTGGAGGGAAGGGACTGAAAAGAAAAAAAGAAAGCGACATCTGAAGGAAAGCGCTTCTTTAGCGAGCATTTTCTAAACAGAAAATACCCACATGGAAGACTAATCTGCCAGCATGCAAGGGCAGTAGATTAATTACTGTAGAAGTACGGTTTCCAGAAAGCCCGCTAAGTATTGCCAAAAATATGGCATCCTGGGAGGTCTACTGATGAATCACAACTCAAGGTCAGAAATGAAGGTAGCTTCCATACTTGCCTGTTTGGATGAAGCAACATTGACAGATAGAGTTAAACTATAAAGAACAAAAGGTCTCCAGAAGTAAGTAATGCAACTAGGATTGAGCTTTACTAACTTCTAAATACATTTTTATTTAATGGGACAAAATATAACTAGGCACACAGGATATGTATTGAAACAACCATTTTTTATCCAGCAATCCATCAGGAAAACAGGATTCAAAACAACAGTCTCCTCTAAACTCTGCTTGGACAGTGAGCTAGAATCATTATTAAATGCAAAATATAACTAGCAGATATGTATTCAACCATTCAACGAAGCACAACTATGTGGGAAACCAAAATATGTAAGTGGCTAAAGAATAAGCCTACTGAATAGCATACAATACACAATGTTTGTCAAAAAGCATATGATGCAAAGACCCAAGATATAATAACAACAATATCAGCAGCACACATTCATAGTCAATAAGTACCATATCAATATTAAATAGTCAATAAGTCAATTTATTCAACCATTACCGTGGCCTTATTTTATGCACATGCGCCACCTATTACCAATGAATGATCAATATAATCCTGCTTCTATAGACTGCAAAATGTGTCATTCAGCAATTTTTTTCATCAAAAGTCAGAAAAAGGGTGTTTTTTTTCACAATTACTCAAAAATGATTTTTTGTGTGTGTCAGGGGCGACTTGAGAAACTGCAAGTCGCTTCTGGCATGAGAGAATTGGCTATCTGCAAAGATGTTGCCCAGGTGATACACAGATGTTTAATGTTTTACCATCTTTGTGGGAGGCTTATTTCATGTCTCCGCATGGGGAGTTTGAGCTGACAGAGCGAACTCAACCCGCTCTCCCCAGATTCGAACCACTGATCTGTCGGTCAGCAGTCCTGCCAGTACAAGGGTTTAACCCATTGCACCACCAGGGGCTCCGATTCAAAAGCGATATCTACAGTCATTGTTTTGTTCTACTGTCACAGTTTTTAATATAGTATTTTGCTTTGCTTTTCCACTCCTACTATACATAAAATGTAGTCCTGGGGAGAGGTTCTGAGGATATTATGGATTGCTTTTTTAATTAATTTTTTTATTTAGACAGATTAAAACCAAAAAAACCTACATACAATCCCCCCCCAAATGTCATCAACATTTAAAACATTTAAAATTCTTATTTTCTAGAATAATACTACATCCATTTTTTTTAAAAACTTAAAAAAACCCCCCATAACTACAAACTACAAACAATCTACATTATCTATTCTAAGGGCTCTACATTCCTTGTCTGGTGGTTATATTCTCTCAGTTTTCTACACCCAATTAGTGAAAAGGAACTATTGGTACATCCAAAAAAAAACCAGTGATGGAGATTTGGCCCCATCTTTCTTGGAGCAACACAATAAATAGGCTCCAGTCTTTCTTAAAGTTAGAAATTTCTCCTTAATCAACATAGTAAGTTTATCCATTTCGCAAATTTGCTTATTTTCATAAGCCAATCATCTTGTGAGGGAATCACTGTGTCTTTCCAGCTTTGAGAGTAGATAATTGAGTTGTTTATCTAACAACCCAAGCAGCGTTCAGGTTTCATTTCAAATCTTCTAAAATCATATGTATTTGTGCCCAGTATTTCTGGGTCTTTTTATATGACCACCACATATGATAAGAAGTGCCCACTCTGTGCTGGTAATGGACCGTAATGAAGTCTTGTTGTTGTTGTTATTGCATTTTCAACAATCAGTAGAACTATTTTTGTACATCTTAGCAAATGGATACAAAGAGACAAATAAAAGGGTCCTACAGCAAATCTGGCCAGATCTGTCCTAGAAGACCAGATGACGAAACTGAGGTTGTCATACATTGCTTATATCATGAGAAGACATGACTCACTGGAAAAGTCAATGATGTTTGGTAAAGGAGAAGGCAGTAGGACATGCAATAGACTCAACTGAGGGCAACAACTGCCCTGAGTCTGCAAGACCTGAGAAACACAGTTAGAGGCAGTAACCAGAAACAAATGGCTACTCCCTACTACAGTTAATCCATTAAATCAATCACTTTCCCCTAAGTTTTGACATTTAGTAGATGGGACCTGCAATTGGATTTTGGCTTTGCTAGCTCCAAATGCTGAAAGCTAAGTTAATGAGAAAGGTCTCCTCCTCTTGATCTTGTTCCGGCCTGTCTAAATAATTGCACCATTATGCTTGATCCCAAACTTTTCGCTTCGCCGCTTTCACCAGGATTGAATTCTCACTTTTTTATTCTTTAGCTCAGGGCTGTCCAACTGGCGGCCCCGGGGCCGGATCCGGCCCCGTAGCCTGTTGGACACGGCCCCACCTATGCCCTCAGCCGCCATTTTTGAATTTGAAAAAAAACCGATTTTTTTAAAAATGGCGGTTGGGGGCCGGGGGAGGGGGGAGGCGGGGCAGGGAGGAGGAAGAGAGCTAGCTCCTCCTCCTTTTCGGCGCCCCCCTCCTACCTAGGGCAGGGGGCCGCCGAAAGGGCAGAAGGCGGCGCCAACAGCAGCGCGTCACAGGCCTGGCGTGACGCGCTGCCCCCGGCGCCGCCTTCTGCCCTTTCAGCGCCCCCTCTCTTCCTAGGGCGGAGGGCGCCAAAGGAGTAGGGCGGCGCCAAGAGCAGAGCGTCACAGGCCTGGCGTGACGCGCTGCTCTTGGCCGCCTCCCCTCCTTTTTCGCCCCCCTCCGCCCTAGTTTTAGGAGGGGCGGGGCCTGGGGTTGGGGGCGGGGCCTGGGGCGGGGCCGAGCGGCCCCCTAGGTCATCAGTGACCTTTTATCCGGCCCTGGACCCCATAGAAGTTGGACAGCACTGCTTTAGCTGACAAGTTTGGGGCTGTTAATCAAGTTACTATTCCTCAGTTGATACTGTTATATTGATGATCTGATTTCAGCTTCAACTTCCACATCAAAAAAGAAGAACTATTCACACATTTACTAGTACAGTCCCTTATTATTCTTCCTCTGTGTGTGTGTGTGATGTGTTGTTGGGCACGGCCCCATGTAAACCGCTCCGAGTCCCCTTCGGGGAGATGGATGCGGGCTACAAATAAAGTTTTTTATTACTATTTATTACATACATGCTTATTTTATTTTATTTTTACCTTTAAAATATATTATTTTTTTCTACAATACAATTACCAGCATTATGGCAATGTTGGAGGGGATTACATAAATATATCATGAACACTGAAACAGGTATAAAGCACACGGTGAAAGGAGAGGAGAGCTATGTATGTGCTTACATGCCTTCAAGTTGCTTGTTGACATGAATTTCATGGGGATTTCTTAGGCAAAGAGTACTGAGAGTCACACTTCACACTTACTAAATACAAAATGGCCATTGTAAGAGAAGTCTTATGATCTTTACCACTGGCTATGTTGGCTAGGGTTGCTGTGATTTGTAATCCAACCACATCCGGAGGGTTGTTGTAGGTTTTCCGGGCTATATGGCCGTGTTCTAGAAGCATTCTCTCCAAATGTTTCACCTGAATCTATGGCAAGCATCCTCAGAGGTTGTGAGGTCTGTTGGAAACTAGGAAAATTGGGTTTATATGATGGCCTGACAGTTTTTAGGTGTGGCTTGTTACTGCCTGGGGGGAATCCTTTGTTGAGAGATGATTAGCTGTTCCTGATTGTTTCTTGTCTGGAGCTCCCCTGTGTTTGAGTTTTGTTCTTTATTTACTGTTATGATTGTAAAGCTTTTTTTAAAATACTGGTTGCCAGATTTTGTTCATTTTCATGGTTAGTTTGTAGGTTGTGTTTCCTCATCAGCTTCCCTATGCAGTCAGTGGTTCCCTTGATGTATGGCAAGAACACTTTTCCTCTGGGTGGGACTTTGTCTTTACAGAGGGCTCCTACACATGCCTGAGATCATTAAAAACAGCATCGAGCAGCCATTAAATCCAGGAGCTAAACATATTTAGCAGCAATGAAAAGAAGAACATTTGTCTTCTACCACTGACATCTTACCTTTAGCTTCCTCTAACTTTACACCCACACATAAAGTAAATCAAAGCTTTGGTTTAACCCAGCGTTTATAAAATATATAGGGTATGAATATATATAACCAGAAAAGTGCCAACATGGGAATAAGTGGCAGCCTTCCAAAAATGACAACTTTACACAGGAACTTCTACAGATAAGCACGCTAGAAATTATATTGTGAGTAGCTGAGATTGTGTTATGCCTCATCCAACCATCTTCTGTTACTCCACATTATATCTGATTAAATGCCAACTTTTGCTCAGTCTAAATAGAGGTCCCCTATTTGTAGTCATTCTCTTGCTCTTTCTCCATTACCAAAACATTTCCCCTTTGCTTACTGCTTTGGGTTGAAACACAATCCTCTATATTAATAGTGAACTCATTCTCCAAGTGTCTGTAATGGGATTATATATGCACAAGACATGTATCAGGAAGCCAAGGGTTTGCAGAAGCATTAAAAAGAAGTTCAGCAGGAATGCTAACAGCCCATCGAGAAAATACTATTCTCAGTGGGGAAGGGGCACTGACTGTTGCGTGTTGCTACTCAGGAAATGAGGGAAGAAGGAAACTCATCCCATACCCTCTCTCCATTATTACAGCTCAGCACTTATCCCATTCCTTTGTCCTATTGTTTACAGCAGGGGTCCTCAAACTAAGGCCCGGGGCCCAGATACAGCCCTCCAAGGTCATTTGCCCGGCCTTCGCTCAGAGTCAACGGAAGTCTGAAATGACTTGAAAGCACACAACAAAAACAACAACAATCCTATCTCATCAGCCAAAAGCAGGTCCACACTTCCCATTGAAATACTAATAAGTTTATATTTGTTAAAATTGTTCTTCATTTTAATTATTGTATTGTTTTTAAGCGTTTTTTGTACTATAAATGTACAGTGTGCATAGGAATTCATTCATGTTTTTTTTTCAAATTATAATCCGGCCCTACAACAGTTTGAGGGACTGTGACTTGGCCCTCTGTTTAAAAAGTTTGAAGACCCCTGGTTTACAGCCTGACCACATTTACAGCAGCTTACTGCCATTGGCTGATGAGCGCAGTTTTGTTGAGTTTTGGTTGGTTTTTATATGTGTATGTGTTTTACTTATTGTATTTTATACTGTGTTTATGTTTGTTTTTCAGCACCTTGTGCCGTGTACAGGCCACTCCAAGTCACTTCATGAAGATGGTAGCGGGATATAAGAATAAAGTCTTTTATTATTTATTATTATTAATGAAGAATCCTGAAATCGGGCATCAGTAGCTGATCCAAACCCTGAATGTAATGAGTACTCCACAGTGCAACATTTTATGATAGTTCACAATTCTTAAATGCTAGTCCTCATTAGTGCCAGTTGCCTTTTCCAATGTGACACTTTAAATGCTGAACATGTAACACAGATTTATTTATTTATTTATTTATTTATTTCAGGAGTTTACCCCGCTCTTCTCAACCCCCGAGGGGGGACTCAGTGCAGCTTATAGTACGGCACAATTCGATGCCTACATAATAACAATATAAAACCCCCAAAAAACCCTTCAACAGTTAAGATACATTAAAATACATTAAAACAGTTTTAAAATACATTTAAAAACAAAGTTGTTACTGTAACATTGATTTTTTAAAATCTCTATCTTTACAATACAGTACTGGTTTCAGGTTTTCTATCTTATTTTTGTGCATTTGAACACTATTTTGGTCGTTTTTTGGGTCAATACCTTGTGCATACAGATCCACGAGAGCTAATTGTTCTAGATGAGCATACAATTGGTAAGGGAACAGTTTGCAAGGTCAAAAACTAAGTTACCAAATAGATTTAGTGTCCCAAGTGCTTTCAATTGGAGCAGTGTTTTTTTGTCTTTCCATGTATGCAGAACAGACAGTGTACTCGGGGAGCTATTACTCTGACTGCACCATCAAAGAGTCCCATCTGAAAATGCCCTTGACATATAATTGGAATTCTAGTCCAAACAATACAGACCCAAGAAGCAGCAGGTGTCTTCTTTTAAATGAACCTGGTCATCTATGGTAAATAAGTATCACACACGGCTTACCAGAGTGGATTCTGTATATTTAAAAGTTATTTCTTTTTAAAAATCTCTCACTAACAGTATTCCACAAAAAAACACCTCTAGTATACATATATTTAGATACGAGCACAGCGGAAAAAATGTGCTTTTATAGATATAGTAGGAAGCTGCCTTCTTTCAAATCTTCTAAGAAGACTTGACACCATTTCTGCATTGAATTTCATTTTACCACAGCATTTCTCAACCTGGGGGTCGCGAGGGGGTGCCAAGGGGTCGCTAAAGACCATTAGAAAACACAGTATTTTCTGTTGGTTATGGGGGTTCTGTGTGGGAAATTTGGCCCAATTCTATCATTGGTGGGATTCAGAATGCTCTTTGATTGTATGCGAATGATGAATTCCAGCAATACAACTCCTAAATGTCAAGGTCTATTTTCCCCAAACACCACCAGTGTTCACATTTGGGTATATTGGGGATTCGTGCCAAGTTTGATTCAGATCCATCATTGTTTGAGTCCACAGTGCTCCTTGGATGTACAACTACACATCCAAAACTCAAGGTGAATGCCCACTAAACAATTCCAGAATTTTCTGTTGGTCATGGGAGTTTTGTGTGCCAAGTTTGGTTTGATTCCATCGTTGGAGGAGTTCAGAATGCTCGTTGATTGTAGGTTAACTATAAATCTCAGCAACTACAACTCCCAAATGACAAAATCATTAACCCCCGTCCCCATCATTATTCAATTGTGGGCGTGTCAGGTATTTGTGCCAAATTTGATCCAGTGAATGAAAATACAGCCTGCATATCAGATATTTACATTACAATTCATAACAGTAGCAAAATTAGTTGCAAAGAAGCAACAAAAAACAATTTTATGGTTGGGGTCACCACAACATGAGGAACTGCATTTAGGGTTTCAAGCTTTAGGAAGGTTGAGAACGACTGTTTTAACACATTGTGCAAACTAAAGGGAAATTAATATGCCAAGCTTTCTTCATCTATCAACATCCCCTTCATAGATTATACAGTGCAGGTTTTGATATTGAATAACTCATGCATTTTTGTATTTAATTTATAATATAGCATCATACACTGGATATATGAGACATTATACTACATTATTTAGGAGCCCCTGATGGCGCAGTGGATTAAACTACTGACCTGCTGAACCTGCTGATCAAAAGGCACAGGTTCAAATCCGGGGAGCAGTGTGAGCTCCCGCTGTTAGGCCCAGCTCCTGCTAACCTAGCAGTTCAAAAACATGCAAATGTAAGTGGATCAATCGGTACCGCTCCGGCGGGAAGGTAACGGTGCTCCATGCAGTCATGCCGTCCATATGACCTTGGAGGTATCTATGAGCAGCTTAGAAATGGAGATGAACACCAACCCCCAGAGTCGGACATAACTAGACTTAATGTCAGGTGAAAACCTTTACCTACCTACTTCATTATATATAAAATCTTTTCAAAATTACTTCAGAAAGTTATTAAAACATCAAACACTTGTGATTTTGGCCCACTTGGTATTAAGCAGGATCAACTGTAACCTGTCATATCTAAGGAAAGATGATTTAGAATATAATCACTGATTCTGGGGCTCTAAACCCAGAGGAGGCACAATGTAAATATAGTTATTACAAGAAGATCAAATGTGTTTGTGTAGAAGCTTGCTAATTAAAAAGACCAATAAAATGTTAGATGGAAACAGATATATAGAAGCAATGCTTGACGCAATAAGCTCTTTTAAAGGACCAAAGGTAGCAGTGCTCCAATTATACACTATAGGAGAGATGCTTAATGAAATGTGCAAGTTACGCATGGGGACCCCTCTTAATTTTAATCAAATCACCTCTTCTAAAATTAGCAAAGGGCACTGCAACAGAAAGCAGGGATGCTTCTCTCATCCATCCCACAATTTGAGAGCAGGCATGGACAAACTTGGGCCCTCAGGTGTTTTGGACCTCAACTCCCACTATTCCTAACAGCCTCAGGCCCCTTCCGCTTAAGCGGCTAGGGGGGGAAAGGAAAGGAAAGGGCCTGAGGCTGTTAGGAATGGTGGGAGTTGGAGTCCAAAACACCTGGAGGGCCCAAGTTTGCCCAGGCTTGGGCTAGACCTCCAATTTCCAGAGCAGAGATATCAGAGTTCTCCACACACCTTTCTATCTTGATAAATGCACCCTCAAAAGAAAACAAACTAATAGAGTCAATGGCAAAGGGAGACAGGAGGAATGTTATGCTTTTATTCTGTATTATTTATTTATTTATTTAAAACATTTGTACCCCGACCTTCTCACCTCAATAGAGGGACTCAGACCGGCAAATAGATGGATGAAGAGATCTAGAATGCAAACATAGGTTCAGCCCTGGATGTGGTCTTCAAAGCATACAAGTCAGACAGGGGGAAAGAAATGAAATGCTTGTTTGGAGGAAATAAGGCTGAGAAGGGGACATGATAGTAAAGTTAAAGGTTTCCCCTGACCTTAAGTCTAATCGTGTCTGCCTCTGGAGGGTGGTGCTCATCTCCATTTCTAAGCCGAAGAGCTGGCGTTGTCCATAGACACCTCCAAGGTCATGTGGCCAGCATGACTGCATAGAGTGCCCAGAGGACATGACATGGAAAAAATGTCACATCATATTGATGAGGAGGCAAGCTTATCTTCTGCTGCTCTGGAGACTAGGAAACTTCTGCTGCTCTGGAGACTGCAGTTGATTCAAATTCAAAGTAGAGGTAGACCTTCCTGAGAATCAGAACAGTTCAACAGTGGAATTTACCCCCACTGTGGTAGAGTTTCCTTCTCTGAAGTTTTATTTAAAATTGGCTGGATGGCCATCTGTCAGGAGTGCTTTGATTATTATGTGTTCCTGTATGGCAGGGGGTTGGACTGGACGGCTCTTGGGGTCTCTTCCAACTTAGTCTAATTTAACATTTCAAATCATTTCTGATCTATGGTGATTGATTCTAAGATAAACATATTCCAGGGTTTGAGGTAAAGGTTTCTCCTTGACATTAAGTCTAGTCATTTCCAACTCTGGGGGGTTCTAAGCCAAAGAGCCAGGTGTCTGTAGACGCCTCCAAAGTCATGCAGCCAGCATGACTGCATGGAGCACCGTTACCTTCCCGCAGAAGCTATACGTATTGATCAACTCACATTTGCATGTTTTCAAACTGCTAGGTTGGCAGAAGTTGGAACTAACAGTAGGAGCTCACTCTGCCTCCTGGATTTGAACCACCAACCTTTCGGTCAGCAAGTTCAGCAGCTCAGCAGTTTAACCCACTGCACCACCAGGGGCACACAGGGTTTTCTTGACATAATTTATTCAGAAGAGGTTTGCCATTGCCTTCCTCTGAGGCTGAGAGAATATGACTTGCTAAAGACACACAGTGGATGGCCATGCGGGGAGTCAAACCCTGGTCTACAGAATCATAGCCCCTCCTCAAACTATCATACCACATTGGAAGCTACCTTTACCCACCTAATCTTTGCTTATGAAAACTACAGAGACGTCAGATGTTTACTCCCTCAAGGTCCTGCTCCATTACCACTAGACGCAGATAGCACAGTCTGAAACAGAGCTGTGTTTCTCTCCAAATCAATAAAATGGTCCCTGCAAAAGGGGGGGGGTGAAAGAGAGACTGAGACTCTCTGGCTCTTGGGAAAGGAGCTCACTGTCGAGCAAGTGCTCCATGCAGAAAACAAATAGCAAATGCCAAAACAAATCATCCATTCCTGCCCTGCCTTACCAACCACACAATGAAAGCATAGCCATTTGACTGAAATCCCCCCCCACACACACACACACAAAACATGTGCATAGCTAATTGGGGTTATCCGTAATTCATAATTCTCCCAATGAGACACTCACTGTCTAGGAAAAGGGATGACATTAAGATCAGAATCCAATGGCAAAACTGATATTAGATATTTTCAAAGGACTGGATTCCAGTAAAAAGGAGCTCGATTTCAGTGAAAATTCTTAATGTAACTATAAAATGAAGCGGGTGGCTGAGATTCACAGACAATAAGTGATCCAAAGAGGTTGCCTATTATTATCACTCTCTCTAATCTATCAGTCCAGGCAGTACTAAAGAAGGTGTTCAAGCAAGCAAACCAAAGGTACCTCGGTTGGTTAACTTCTTTCCCTGTGAATCATCCTGTGAACCACTTGATTGTTTATTATTGGTTGGTTCTCTACAAAACTATGCTCTTCTAGCTTTTAAGCGACATAGAATCAAAACAGCTTCCACATCCTGGTCCTTAATTCTCATTCCCAGCAATTAAAGCTTACTCATACTGATTAATATTGGTGTTAAAAGCTTTAGCTGTTTCAAAGCTTGCAAGCTGTAGTGAAGTTATGAACTTGTGGACCTAGGACAGGCATGGGTCAACTTCGGCCCTCCAGATGTTTTGGACTTCAACTCCCACCATTCCTAACAGCCTCCTTTTCCCTCTCAGCCACTTAAGCCTGAGGCTGTTAAGAATGGTGGGAGTTGAAGTCCAAAACACCAGCAGGGCCCAAGTTGGCTCATGCCTGGCCTAGAGTGTCAAACAAGACACCAACATCCGGGCCTCCAATTGTCCCCAATTCCATCCCACAGGAATTTATTTCCTTAGAACACAATTTTATATTACATGTAATACCGTATTACTAATAATATTACAATATAATGGAATAGTACAATATAGTAATCTAGATCAGTGTTTCTCAACCTTTTTTGAGCTGCGGCACACTTTTAACATTTAAAAAATCTGGGGGCACACCACCAACCAAAATGACACAAAATGACACTCTCACACAGTAAAGAATGGCTGAGGGATGGTGACCTACTGGGAGCGCCGAAGCCAGGGGAGGGGAGGAGCCAGGCCGTGCCATGCCCGCCCCTCCCCCGGCTTCAGTTCTCCCACAGCCGCCAGCCTTGAGGGGCAGTGCCAAGCCAGCATTGTGCTGGCTCTGCCACTGCTGGCTTGGCACTGCCCCCTCAAGGCTGGCGAAGCTGTGGGAGAACTGAAGCCGGGGGGAGGGGAAGCCATGCCCCGCCCCCTACCCCAGCTTCAGCTCTCCCGCAGAGGAGGAGCATGAGCAGTGGATGGGCTTCAGTGGGCGGGGCTCGTCCTCCGTGCGGCTTCAGAGAGCGAGGGGCGAGAGTCATGGTGGGAGTCATGGTGGATTGGAGGCTGGTGGGAGTCATGGCGGATTGGAGGCTGGCTGGGGAAACGGCCAAAGGAGGCGGTGCCCCGGCCCCTTCTTTTTCTTTGCTGCCGCCCGGCCCTTCCTCCTCCTCCCCCAAGCAGCAGGAGTTCAGCAGGAGGAGGGGGAAGGAAGGGGGGCAGAGAGCTTTTCTCGCGGCACACCTGATGATCGCTCACGGCACACTAGTGTGCCACGGCACACTGGTTGAAAAAGACTGATCTAGATGAATAAAAATGTAATGTTCGTTTGTGGGATTAACATAACTCAAAAACCACTGGACGAATTGACAACATATTTGGGCACAATACACCTATCAGGCCAACAAGTGACCATCACTCATAAAAACACTGAACACACAGCGGAAGGGAACTAAAAAACAAAAAGAAGCTACAGTGCATGCGCAAAAAGACTTCCTGGCAAACAAAACACAAATAGCATATCCACATTCTCTTTTGGACTACAGCTCCCAGAATCCCCTAGACCAGTCCCTTTAGGAGAGGAGGATGATCCAAATACACTGCTTCTAAGCTGCAAGCTTTCTTCTCCTTGGATTTCTTTGAGAGCATCCCAATCCCTGCATATTTCCAATTTCCTATTCCTGGACTGCAACTTTCAGCAATCCTCCTGATAGATTAGAGATAGATAGGTAAGTAGGTAGGTAGATAGATCGATCAGGAGGACTGCTGGGAGTTGCAATCCAAGAATACGTAGAGAAGGAAGAAAGGAGAGAAAGCAAAAGGGAAAGAAAAAAAGGGGGGGGTGACAAATAGAAGAGGAAGAGAAGGAGATAAAGAATGAGATAAAGAGGGAGGGAAGGTTGGTGGGTACAGCTAGTATCTCTCTCGGCATTACTTCGCGAACGAAGATTCAGGAAGGACTCATCCCACGCTTTTTACAAGCGCGTTGATGACTAAAAAGGCCAATCTGAGATAGGCAAGTTCGGTTGCAGAAAGCGCAGCAGAAAGTCTCCTTGGGTGATGTTTTTTCCAAGTTGCGGTTCTTTCTGCGTTGTCGTTTCTCTTCGAGACCCATTCGGCGTGTCTTCTCGAAAGAGGCCGCAGCATTGTGGATAGTGCTTCTCCATGCCTCCCGATGTGAGGCCAGGGTGGACCATTGTTGGTGATCAATCTGGCCAAGCCTGAGTTGTTGTTTCAGGGAGTCCTTATATCTCTTTTGGGGGGCGCCTCTCTTGCGCTGACCCGTGGCGAGTTCACCGTAGAGTAGTATCTTTGGGAGGCGGTGGTCCTCCATCCTAGAGACGTGTCCTGCCCAGCGCAGCTGTGTTCTCAATAGCATGGCCTCAATGCTGGTGATCCCTGCTTGCTCAAGGACAGCAACATTTGTCACATAGTCGGTCCAGTGTATATTTAGGATTGTGCGAAGACAGCGCTGATGAAAGCGCTCGAGGAGTCGTAGGTGTTGGCGATAGGTGACCCATGTTTCAGACCCATAGAGGAGAATGGACAGTATGATAGCTCTGTACACACTGATTTTGGTGCTTTGTCTCAGGTGCTTGTTGCTCCAGACTCTTTTGTGAAGCCTTCCGAATGCACTATATGCCTTTGATAATCTGTGATCTATCTCTTTGTCAATCTTGGCGTCTGAAGAGATGATGCTTCCCAGGTAGGTGAACTGCTGAACGGACTTAAGCACAGATGTGCCTATGCTGACGTGAGGATGGTGGTGTTCTTCCTGTGGTGCGGGCTGGTAGAGGACTTCTGTTTTCTTCAGGCTGACTTCCAGCCCAAACAGCTCTGCAGCTGTTGCAAAGCAGGATGTGAGGCGCTGCAGGGCTGCTTCTGAATGGGCGACAAGGGCAGCATCGTCAGCAAAAAGTAGCTCACGGACTAGATAGTTTAGAGTCTTAGTGCGAGCCCTCAGACGGCTTAAGTTGAACAAGCTACCATCAGTACGATAGCGTATATATATGCCGTCTTCTTCTTGTAGGTCTGCCATAGCCCTTTGGAGCATCATGCTGAAGAAGATTGTAAATAGGGTTGGTGCAAGAACACAACCTTGTTTCACTCCATTAGTTATGAGAAAGGGCTCGAGAGAGCATCGCCATATCTGACTTGACCGTGCTGGCCCTCATGTAACAGGACAATCATTTTGAGGAACTTGGGGGGACATCCTAGACGTTCCAGGATCTGCCACAGACCTTTCCTGCTCACAGTGTCGAAGGCTTTGGTGAGGTCGACAAATGTTACATAGAGTCCTTTGTTCTGCTCTCTACATTTCTCTTGCAGTTGTCTCAGGGCAAAAACCATATCTGTGGTGCTCCTATTTGCTCTGAAGCCGCATTGGCTTTCAGGGAGAAGTTCTTCTGCAATAGCCGGAACTAATCTGTTCAGGAGTATCCTTGCAAGGATTTTTCCAGCAATGGAGAGCAGTGTTATACCTCGATAGTTTGAGCAATCGGATTTTGTTCCCTTTTTCTTATACAGGGTGATGATAACTGCATCTCGGAGTATATAATACTGATATTATGCAATGCTAACAATATAATATATTTTGTGTGTGTGTGTGTGTGTGTATTGTATATATCTTGTAAGCCACTCTGAGTCATTTTTGGGGTGAGAAAGGCAGCATATAAATGCCATAAATAAATAATAAAATAAATAATGATCCATTTGTTATGAATGCAAGAAAAGAAACCCTGATTGTATTGTTCCCTGGCCTACTACCAATTCTCCTATTTCCTTCTTCCCAAAAATCTAACAAATGAACTATCATTGCAACCTTTAATTGATTTAATCAGTGGTTTAATCAGGTAACACTTTAGGAATGCTTTTAAACAGTAAGCACACATATTTACTGGTAGGCTTGAGAATGAAGGAGGTGGTTTCTAAGACTCCAACTGGCCCTCCACGCTTGTGGATTTCACCTTCACATATTTGATCATTCAAGGATTTGAGCAACCTGGGGATTACAACCAGACACAGTAAAGACATCTGCCCTTGCACTTTGCTACTCTGCTGCTGAATATGCATGCCCAGTGTGGAAAAACAGTGGATGTGGCTCTTAATGAGACATGTCGCATTCACACAGGAGGTCTGCGCCCCACACCACTGAAGAAATTATATTGTTTAGTCGGTATCGCACCATCTGACATCTGTCGAGAAGTAGCAGCCTGTAATGAAACAACCAAGCCAATGACATCTCCGGCGCATCCTCTGTTCGGATATCAGCTAGCATGCCAATGCCTTAAATCAAAAAGTAGCTTCCTAAGATCTACAGAGATACTCACAGGAACACCTCAGCAAGTAAGAGTCCAAAAGTGGCAGGCTAAAACCCAGCACCTCAATCCGTGACGGATACTGGATAAGACTTCCCTTGGGCACACAAAAGACTGGGTGACTTGGAAGGTGCTGAACAGACTGCGCTCTGGCACCAAGAGATGCAGAGCCAACCTTAAGAAATGGGGCCACAAAGTGGAGTCCATGACATGCGAGTGTGGAGAAGAGCAATCCACAGATCACCTATTACAATGCAACTTGAGCCCTGCCACATGTAACACCAGAGGCACTTCAAGTGGCCAGCTTCTTGTCAAAGGACATTTAGTTTAATGTCAAATTTTTAACTTTGTGTTTTTAAATACATTATAACTGTACCCTCAATTCACTTCTGACATGATAAATAAATTCAAGGATTTAATGAATATGTTCTAAAAATCTCTAGGTCCTCCAACATGACTCTATGGTGAATTTCTATCATATAGCTGCAATGGAGAACCTAGAGATTCTTAGAACATATCCATCAAATGAATGTTTTACAAACACCAGCTTCAGGAAAATGTATTTTTAAGCATATGATCAGCTTATACTAATTAATATTCTTACGTACCTCTTGAACCTTATTTTTGTTGCTTTCCTTTCTTTGTATCCATGGTTTTTTAAAACTTCAGCAAAAAGTGTGGGGGAGGAATTTACTTTAAGAAATAAACAAAGTGAAAGCAATCCTGACTTCTCCAAAAATCCTCTGGTCAAATATTCTCCATTTCAGTTTTAAAAGCTGCAGAACAGGCAAGGTTCTCTAAAGAACCACGTAGAAGAAAGTTAATAGTAACTTATTACTCAGCCTTCAAACATTTGGGTGTTTGACAGTCACCTTCCACAAAACCCGGTTCCTACATACCAATTATTTTCTGAATCACTAAATTCAAAATTGTTCTGTGCAACATTTATGAAGCAAATATTACCCATCATAAAGGTGATACGGAAAAAGTCAAGGTGTATCTTTTATTGAACCCATAAATTCAGACATTTTGCAAGAATTCACACCTCTTCCTGAATTGCTTTTAAAAGGAAATAGAGGCAGGCTGCCTACCTACTTAGGCTGCTCCATGAGCAAATGTGAGTTTGGTCACATGAAGGTTACTTTACATCAGTGTTTCCCAACCAGTGTGCCGCAGCACACTAGTGTGCCGTGAGCGATCATCGGGTGTGCCGTGGGAAATTGGAACCTCCAGGGGGTCTAGTGTGTTGAAGTATAAAAACCCTAAGAAACCTACCTCGATAAAGGCACAAAATTACAAACACCCCCCTCCCCACCCGTTGTCTACTTGGTCTCTACCTCTCCATGCATTGGGAAGGCCCGCCTCCCTTTCCCCAAGTAGAGACCTCCTCTTTTCTCCTGGGGGTTCTGTGTGGGAAGTTTGGCCCAGTTCTATCATTGGTGGGGTTCAGAATGCTCTGATTGTAGGGGAACTATAAATCCCAGCAACTACAACTCCCAAATGTCAAGGTCTATTTCCCTTGAACTCCATCTGCGTTCATATTTGGACATATTGAGTATTCATGCCAAGTTTGGTTCTGATCCAACATTTTTTCAGTCCACAGTGCTCTCTGGATATAGGTGAACTACAACTCCAAAACTCAAGGTCAATGCTCACCAAACTCTTATAGCATTTTCTCTTGGTTATGGGAGTTCTGTGTGGGAAGTTTGTGTCTTTCTGCCATTCCTGCCAGGATATCTATGTTGAGTTCATTGAAACAGGCCCAGGTTTGTAGCACAGCAGTTCTCGTTTGTGCCTGGGGGCCAGGGAACAGGTCCGGGGGTTCCATTAGCATTAGGGCCTGCACCTGCAGAGATAGATTCTGAAGAGGATTTGGAAGGGTTACCTGAAGGAGCGTTTCCCATCACTGGGCCTCTTTCCCCCACTGAAAGCTTGGCTTGGGATGAAGGTTGGCTTGACCCTTATGCAGACATAGATGATAACCAGGTGCAAATGGAAAGCAGTGATAGTGAAAGTTATGAACACCCGGGTGGGAGAGGCTCACAGGAGCTTCTGAGTGAAAACATGGAAGAAAGCGGCTGGGAAGATTCTAGGGAGGAGAGCTCTCATGGAGATAGGGACCCAGCTGCTGGGAGACAAGGCCGAACCTTTGATAGGAGAAGTAACATTGAGTCCAGGAGAAGGGGATGGTACCGCAGCCTAGACAGGCCGAGGTCCGTCAGCAGAGATTGGAGACGACGAAGCCTAGAGCGTCGGGGACCTCGGCCGAAAGATTAAGTATAGGATCCGTGGGAACGAATCCCCAGTGCTTCGGCCACGTCTCTTCTGGGTAGACGTGTAGCGAAGTGGGTCCACGGAGCTAAGCTGGCTAGTGGCCACCAAGTCTTGCCTTGTTTCTTGTATCTTGTTTGTTCCTGAATCCGCATTGCTGTGCGGAGCTTTGCTAAGCCTTTTGGATTATTCATCAAGCTGCTTTTGGACAATTGATTGCTTAGAGCCTTTGGGTTGCTTTTGCTATTTTTATGGACAATATTCCTTTTGAACTGTTTTTATACTCAATAAAGTAGTTAGCCTTCAGTCCGTCTCTGTGTGTGTGATTAAGGGGCCGGTCAAGTCCATGCATCGTGACAAGGTTTCGCACAGTGTATAAATACA
Source organism: Anolis apletophallus (assembly GCA_030556195.1). NCBI lineage: Eukaryota > Metazoa > Chordata > Lepidosauria > Squamata > Anolidae > Anolis > Anolis apletophallus. Next base: position 152,296,618 of record JARBWK010000003.1, on the reverse strand, counting down.
TTTTAAAAACATATTAACTATATGTATTACTGTGTTAGAGTGTCATTTTGTGTCATTTTGGTTGGTGGTGTGTCCCAGGATTTTGCAAATGTAAAAAGTGTGCCGCGGCTCAAAAAAGGTTGACATGAAAGATGCAAATTGTGCTTCTCACCCATCAAAGTAGTGGAGTAACTGGGAGAAAAATCACTAGTTCACTAATATCTACCGGGGAGGCCCTCCTCTCAGTCCCACCTCCTTCTCAAGCGCGGTTGGTGGGGACGAGAGAGAAGGCCTTCTCAGTGGTAGCTCCCCGGTTTTGGAATGCCCTCCAAGCCTTCCAAATACAACCGAAGACATGTTTTTTTAGACGAGCCTTTGATCATGTCTAGAAATTCAGGGACCTAGCGCTTTTTCACCCTGTGGTGCAGTGGGTTAAACCCTTGTGCCGGCAGGACTGAAGACCGACAGGTTGGAGGTTCAAATCTGGGGAGAGCGCGGATGAGCTCCCTCTGTCAGCTCCAGCTCCCCATGCGGGGACATGAGAGAAGTCTCCCATGAAGATGGTAAAACATCAAAAGATCCGGGCGTCCCTTGGGCAATGTCCTTGCAGATGGCCAATTCTCTCAACAGTTTCTCAAGTCGTTTCTGACACGAAAAAAACACCATACACTTTATGAGACTGATACTGATCGCAGTTAGTTTTATATTCTGCAACAATTGTTGCAGTTTATTGATCTTAATCAGGTGGATTTTGTGATGTTTATGTTGGTTATTGTTGCTTTGTGTTGTTGTATTTACACTTTTTATATATTGCATGTTTGCACCTTTGTTTTGAGTGCTTTGCGAGCTGCCCTGAGTCCCTCCGGGAGATGGTGGCGGGGTATAAAGTTTTATTATTATTATATTATTATGTATCATGTAGCAAGCCCACATATATGAGATTTTATTAAAGACAGGATGACATGACTTTAAAACAGTTATTTAATTATTATTTATTTACTTTATTTATACCTCACCTTTCTCACCCCGAAGGGGACTCAACGCGGCTTACAAAACTCTGGCATAAATTCAATGCCGCAATATAGACACAACAATAAAACAAGTTCATTTGCTCTTTTTTTTTAAAAAAAAGGTATTCTTATTATTGTAATTTTTAATCCCTAGGATAACAACCCGGGAATGCATAGCCATTCAAATTTTATACCAAGAGCATCTCATCAATGGAAACAGCCAAAACTTGCCACTGGCAAACACTGATATCGGCAGGGCTTCCTTCCTAAACTAAATTCACTCCTCATTAGCCTAGATTATACTTCGTATCAGGTACAAGTTTAACAACAAAAAACCTGTGAAAATCATAGCCAGAAAAAGAAGAGCATATATTCTGCATAGAAAAAAAAATATTTATTTACAGTACTTTTACCCCGCCCTTCTCACCTCCGGAGGGGGACTCAGGGAGGTTAACAAGGCAACAATTCGATGTCTAATTACAATATAAAACCATAAAATACAACATTCCAACATTTAAACAACATTTCTATAATAAAATTACATTAAAAACATTAAAACAATGGTCAGTCCACACATTGAGTTAATAGACAAGAAGCCATATTTCATTTATCAGCTTACCAATATTATTCTGATCCACATACTACATTCTGCTACTGTGCAAAGGCCTGGTCCCATAACCAGGATTTCACTTTTTTCCCTAAATGCTAGGAGGAATGAGGTCGATCGTATTTCGCTAGGTAGCGTATTCCACAGGCAGGGAGCCACAGCCGAGAAGGCTCTGTTTCTTGTCCCCACCACCCGAATTTGAGATGCCGCAGGAGCGAGAGCAGGGCTTCCCCGGGTGATCTTAACGTGCGAGGTGGGATGTAGAGGGAGATGCATTTGGACAAGTAGGCTGGGCCAGAACCGTATAGAGCTTTAAAGGTCAAAACCAGCACTTTGAATTGAGCCCGGAAGTGGACAGGCAGCCAGTGGAGCTGACACAACAGGGGGGGTGGTATGCTCCCTGTATGTAGCCCGTTAGTAATCTGGCTGCCGCCCGTTGGAGTAATTGCAGTTTCTGAACTCTCTTCAAAGGCAGCCCCACGTAGAGTGTGTTGCAGTAATCTAATCATGATGTGACAAGAGTGTAGACAACCGTAGCCAGATCAGACTTCCCAAGGTATGGGCACAGCTGGCGCACAAGTCTTAACTGTGCAAAAGCTCCCCTGACCACTTCTGAAACCTGGGGTTCCAGGCTCAGCGATGAATCCAGGATCACTCCCAAGCTGCGAACCTGCGTCTTCAGGGGGAGTGTAACCCCATCCAACAAAGGCTGTAACCCTATGCCCTGTTCGGCCTTTCGACTGACCAGGAGGACCTCTGTCTTGTCAGGATTCAGTTTCAATTTGCTAACCCTTATCCAGTCCGACACAACAGCCAAGTACCGGTTCAAAGTCTGGACAGCCTCCTTAGTGACAGATGGGAAGGAGTGACAGATTTGGATGTCATCTGCGTACAGATAACACCTTACTCCGAAACTCCAAAATCATCAATTCCCTAGCAACTCAGGTAAACAATTTCAATTAGCAGAATTATAAGGATCCACATCCGAGATCCAAGAGGAAGGATGGGGAACCTCTGATCCTCCAAATATTGATGGATCCCAATTTACACCAGTATCAACCAGCAGTGATTATGCGAGAAGACAGATTATCCATCTTTTCTTAGGAACCTGGGAACCTTTCAGACTACGCAATGTTTTGCAGTTCCTCTGCTGTGACAATATCCCATGGAATTCTGGGTTCTGTAGATAAGAAGAGGAAAATCCAAAGAGCAACAAAAACATTTTCTCTCAAAAGCAAAACGAAGCATACCCTCAGGATCACATTAGTATGCAAACCAAGTTTCAGAGGTCTAGGTTTCATGATTTTGCAGCTGTGATGAAGACAGGCAGTTACAGGGGAGTCAGGACACTGTGGAAGAAGAAATGCCACATTTCCAGAGAAAAGGCCTTATTGTTGCTTGATACTGTTGCCATTGTCGCCTTCTGCCCCTTTCCCATCTGAACCCCTGCCTGTATACAACACAGCTGACAATTTGTAGTAGCCCAATTTCTCTAAGAGTGATCAACAGTTTTTCGTGATCTATACTAACTAAGGCTTCTCAAACTGTGTCAACCCCTGACCCCTTTTCACCAAATACTGTATATAGGTATATTAAATAGGTATACAATTTTTTAAATTGGATCTGTGGCACAGTGATGAAAATCAGTGTATGTCTAAGTCCCAAGTACATAAAAACCAAATCCCCTAAATAAAATCCCCATGGATTTTGGTACCTCTGTGGGTACCAAAATCCATGGATGCCCAAGTCCCATCATATAAAAGGATGTAGTAAAATGGTGTTCCTTATATTAAAATGCAAAGTCATTGTTTGTTTTTTGGAGATATATAAAAAAGTAATGGTTTCCGCATAACATTAAGTCTAGTCATGTCTGACTCTGGGGGGTGGTGCTCATCTCAAATAGCCAGCATTGTTCGTAGACACTTCCAAGGTCATATTGCCAGCATGACTGCATGGAGCACAATTACCTTCCTGGCAGGAGTAGAACCTATTGATCTACTAACATTTGCATGTTCTTGAATGGCTAGGTTGTATGAAGCTGGGGATAACAGCAGGAGCTCAGCCCACTCCCCAGATTTGAATTGGCAACCTTTTGGCCAGCAAGTTCAGCAGCTCAGCAGTTTAACCTTCTGCACCACAGGGGGCTCCTAATTGGAGATTATATATATATATATATATACACACACATACACACACACACACACACCATATTTCACCACATAATAGTTGCATCTCCCTTTTCCCCCCAATGTGAAATGGTATTAATATTTTCAAGCCGTTAATGGTTGAATCTGTGGGTATAAAGGGCCCATCCTATTGTAAGCCAAGCTCTGCATGACTATTAAGGTCTGATCCTTAAAATATCAACAACAAAAATAGATTTCCCACAAGCAAGGGGATGAAGTTGGGGAGAAGTTAGAGCAGTAAATGTCTGAAGAGACTGACAGGGATCTCCTCCTCGGCTCTTACATATTTCCCTTGTCTTTCCTACAATTCGTAATGCTAGCATGTGCACAAAATGATTTAATATATTATATTTATTTATTGTTCACGTTTATATATCGCTCCTCCCTGCAGGCTCGGGGCGGTTTACATAAAACAACAGATTAAAATACAGATAAAACACTTTGTTATATAAATCACAAGGACATGGTCAGAGTTGTCCGGGGGAACTTAGATTGAAGGCCTGCTTTAAAAGGGTCGTCTTGCAGGTCCTCCGGAAGGGGGCTAACTCCGTGATAGCTCGAACGTCGTCTGGTAATGCATTCCATAGTGTCAGTGCCACTATGGAAAAGGCTCGTTGTCTTGTCACTGAGAGGTGACAGGAACGAACTGATGGAATCATCAGAAGGTTTTGTTCTTCTGAGCGCAGAGATCTCGGGGGAACGTATGGGGTTAATCTACATTTTTATTTTAAAGTACTAATATTAATGAAACATTAGTTTAAAAATAAACTAATGCCACGAGGCACCTTTCAATAAATAACTTACCAAACATACTAATTGTGCATTACAGTATAAAATGGCTTACAACTGTAATTTCAAAAACAAAACGTTTGGAAAAACCGGACAAAGGGGGGGGGGAATTGATCTGTCTTTAAACCTCATCAACCATACACTTGAACACTTGAGGGTAACTTGAGGATTTAGACATTTCTCCATCTCATTCAAATTACTGACACCCAGTAAAGTATGTAATTTTAGCTTCAAATGCTCAAAAACGTTCCTTATTGTTTTCGTAAGTTTTGTATCTTTGTGCAAATATTGACTGCAATCTACATGCACTTAGGTTAAAGAAAGCCACACTGAATTCAATGAGATTTAGGTCAGAATAAAGATAACAAACAGGATTCATACTAGAGATGATGAATAAATTACCAGGGCATCTCAAACATCTTTGTGTTTTATATAGCACAATTTTCTCTAGGTTTTTGAATAGTGACTCATGTGTCACCGGGGAATGCACCTCCCCTTCAATTCCCTTCTGCACTCAATTTTTTTGATCTATCCTTAACCTTTCCCTCTCTCCATTTATTATCAAGGCTGCCTACTAGATATTCTACTGCTTTCCGGTCCCCTCCTTTATTTGGTAGGCTATGACGGCCATTACTATAGAAATTTGATTGCTGTAATAAGGCCAAGAAAAATCTTAATCATCAAAAAACATGACTACCTTTCCATAAATGTATGTATAATGTATTCTTGCTATTTGACTTCTATAGTTATAGTTATTATGAAGCGTCATACACATTCATATTGCTTTAAATCAGCCTTGTAAATAAGACCGCCAAAGTTACACAAAAGATCATTAGCTAACAGAAAAAGCTTCCTAGATGTCTGTCCTTCAACAGCCCACGCAAGAGAGAATATGATGTTAGGGAGGGGCAAAATAGAGTCATTGATGATGCCGACTCAAGGTCCAGGTGAGCCATATTCCCCAAAGGAAGATTTCCAGGTTCTGGGACAGAACACCCTTTCTCTCTACAACTGGCCCACTCCGTGGCACGGAATAATTTGATGCTAAGAGGGCAACTGCTAAAATATTGTATGCACTCAACTGTAAACTGATAAATTTTCACAAAGAAAAATTAAAATTAAGGTGGTCAATAGAAACATTCACACCTAATAATAATAATAATAATAATAATAATAAACTTTATTTATACCTCGCCACCATCTCCCCAATGGGGACTCGGAGCGGCTTAGATGAGTCCAAGCCCAGCAACGCAATACAATAAATAAAAACAAAACAAAAACAAAATCAATTACAAAAAAAACATAAACTATAAGAATACAACAACCAATAAAATTACATTAAAATTATTCATAAAAACAGAACCATGAGCGGCCCGCATTTACAGATTAAAATAGTAAAGATAAAAACAGGGGGGGGGTGAGATAGCTGTGGAGCGGATTATAACAGACAAGAGTTCTTTCTCCCACCCTGGACTTTCCACAGATATATACACCCAATTTTCCTAGTTTCTAGCAGGCTTCACAACCTCTGAGGATGCCTGCCATAGACGCAGGCGAAACATCAGGAGAGAATGCGTCTAGGACATGGCTATACAGCCCGAAAAACCTACAACAACCCAAAAATTAACTCTGAAAACCCAGGTTGACTTATCCAATGCTGGTTACTTATTCCTATCCCAAAGAAATACAGACAGTCCCCGATTAACAAACATCCAACATACAAATGACTCATAGTTAACAACGGGGATGAGACAACAGGAAATGAGATAAAGCTACCCTCGAAAGGGAAATTCACGCCTGGGAGAGTTGTCATGGAGAAAAAGGGGTCTCCACTGAAGTTTACTCACCAATCCTTATTTCCACAACAAGCCATTTTTTTCCAAAATCCAATTGTCACAGGGACAGAAAATGAGGTAATACTTCTGAAGAGGGGCACAGACAGCAAAACTAACACCACAGGGGTGTTAACCTTTCCCTATGCTATTCTTAGCGCGCGCGCGCATGTGTAGTTATTCTTTAAATATGTACTTGTTTTGACTTACAAACAAATTCAACTTAAGAACAAATCTACAGAATCTATCTTGCTCATAACTGAAGGGGTCTCTTAAATTTCCTTGCAATTGGGGGGGGTGTGTGTGTGTAAAAGCACAGTGCATGCCAGTTCTAAGGCAATGGCAAGTCCACTACCATATTCCTTTGGGCTTGGATTGCTTCTGGCAACCCCAGGCCCTGAAGAGGCACAATGAAAAGATCAGGCTATGCTCAGTTGCGCCCCCTGTGGTCGTAAACGAGCACAGCCGCCAAGATGCCGAAGATGGGGAAACCCTATAAACACCTATCTATGTACAAGTTAATATTAATAATATAATATTTTTTATTTTTATACCCCGCCACCATCTCCTCAAAGGAACTCAAGGCGGCTTACAAGCCCTGAGAGATCAACAAAGTTTACCAACTGAAACATAATTAAAAACATAAATATCACAATACAATCAAACCATTTATTTATTTACCCTATTTATACCCTGCCTTTCTCTACCGTAAGGGGGGACGCAAGGCAACAATTAAAAACAGCAGGACATTAAAACATCATTAAAATGTATAAAAAGTAAACCTCGACAACAATTGACCAGAAATATAGTGGACATAATCAGAATTAGCAAGGGTTGGGCATGGCTTGTGCAAAAAACAGACTACAGGGCTAGGGCCGGGGGCAAAGTGTGGAGAACAATCTATCGGTCAATTAGGGCTAGGTGTTCATGAACAGGGGCCTATCACCAAATGTAGACTGGGACAACCAGGTTTTGAGGTCCCTGCAGAAGGCAAACAGAGTAGGAGCTAGCCTACTCTCCCTGGGGAAGGAATTCCAGAGCGGGCCACCACCAAGAAGGCCCTCTCCCTCATCCCCACCAACTATGCTTGTGACAGTGGCGGAAGCGAGAGGAAGTTGTGTCTTGTCATTGTATAATCGGCATTTAATGTTTGCCGTATATATGTTCTATGATCCGCTCTGAGTCCCCTTTCGGGGTGAGAAGGGCAGAATATAAATACTGTAAATAAATAAATAAATAAATGGGATGGCAGGCAGTTTTTAAAACAGAAAGTTTTAAAGTACGAACTGGACAGTGGTGCATGGATTATTCTAACTGTTTCTACTTGTTTAACTGGCTTATTATTAATTGTGATAACCATAGGCTTAATTCTATTTTAGTATTTCTATGTCACAGGTTTTGAATTGTGTTTTTAATAATGAGAGCTGCCTTGGGTTTTGTTCAAAATAAAGAAGCAGGATATAATAATAGCAACAGCAGCAACAAGAACTGGTCAACACACACGTTGGTGCCTCAAATGTTAGCATTTTAAAAAAATATTTGACCTGATGATTCCAAAAATGGCACCAGTTTCCCTCTATCAACTCTAGTTCTTGAGATACATAACATATGTCATGTACATGTCACCATCTGATTGCCCATAAAAGAAGCATGATAACCATAAACCATAGCTGATGCAGTCTATCCAATCAATTCTCAGTGCCCCCAATAACCCCAGGAACAGGTCTAAAAACTAAGACCCCAAGACGTTGTTTTGGTTGAGCTGTGTAATAATAGGATGTGGTGCTCTTGACTTTCACTGCCTGGATTATATTCATCAAAGAGGGTCCTGAAGAGCTCCCAGGTCCTGTGAATGAGCCATCAAGGAATGACAGGTTAGGTGCATACGCCCCAACAGACCAATGGCCCCCACAAGCTGGGCTGGAGATCAGAGGGACCCCCTTCTCCACCGGTTCCTTCACTTGGAGCAATGCAGGCAGTGGCATTTCTTGAGCAGGATGTATGCATCTCTTCTCTGCTTTTTCTAGTCAGTTTTTCTTAATGCCTTTGTAATTTTGGGTGTGCACTTGTGTAAAGGAAGAAACCGTGCACTCTGTTCACGTTCTGTTATGATTTATATGGCAGCCATGTTGTGTTTGGATGGTGTTCCTTGGCAGGATGAACATGCCACTGAACTCTGCTGTGTTCTTTCTGCAAAGGGGAGAAAGTGCTTCTTTTGGGTTGTTTGCAAAAGGTCTCCCACTGCACTCCTGGATGCATGGCATTTTCATATAAACAGCATGAAAATTTGAAAAGAAGGGATGTAAATCACTCCTTGACTCCCAAATCTTAAAGACTTGGAAAAAATTATAGTGAAACATTTTTTTACATTCTTTGCTACATACCCCTAGGTTTTGTCTCCAACTAACCACAGGTCAAAGCAAATTCTGTAATTTGTGGACTAAAATCTACCCAAAAGTTTACAATAAGATTAACTTACAATTGAATAAATACAGTACAAGGCTACTTTAAGATGTATGAAAATACATATTATCATGTGAAATGACTATTTGTTCAGATCTATCCTATTTACTGTTGAATAGTGTTCAGTGGATATGTTTTACTTCACACTTGGGTACAGCTGTCATATTCAGAGTTAGAAAGGAACCAAGATTCTACCATTAAATCAAAATGTAGTATAGGATTCTCATATTGACAGTGTTTTAATTTAACAAATATGGGAGCCATACTATGGTTCAAGTATAAACAAGTCTTGCAGGACCTTAAGCTTCAGCAAACTAGTGTCCGTTTTCACCAGGTGGACCTGTTTTGAAACCTTAAATCCCCAATAAGGTAGACTAATTTTAATTTTGTGTGACACAAGGTTGTTTAAATATTACTTGACATTTTTGAAAAAAGTCTACTTAGCTTCATTCTGAAATGAAACCCAGGATGCTCTACACCAGTGGTCCTCAACTTGTGGGTGCCAAGATGTTTTGGCCTTCAACAGCTGGTAAACTGCTGGGATTTCTGGGAATCATAGGCCGAAACACCTGAGGACCCACAGGTTGAGATCTGATGATCTACAGCAGGGGTGCTCATTAGGTAGATTGCAATCTACTGGTAGATCACGAAGAATGTCCTGGTAGATCGCAGGCAGGGCGGGAGGAAGGCTCACTCCCGCCCCACAGGCTCCCAACGCCGCCCAAGTGCTGCCGGCCAGTCAGCGTGAATAAATTCAGGGGCTTATTATATTCACATTTAGTTGCATTAAGTCTTAAAATATATTATATGGCTCTCACTGAAATAAATTTCCAAATATTTTGCTTTTATGGCTCTCTGAGTAGTAGGTAGGTACATCATTTTGACTTGGTTGTTTTATAAGTAGCTCGCATGCTGAAAACGTGTGAGCACCCCTGATCTACAGAGACTATACATACATATATATATATATACACACACAAGGTCCTACCGACCCGTCTCCAAGTGGGACATTCCAACTGATTGTTCTTATATAATCTGGATTTTCCTCCATTGCCGCATTATATTGCTACTAGCTGTACCCGGCACGCGTTGCTGTGCCCTATTTAGGAGATGCGAGAAAGTCTGAGTATGTAAGGGTTGGAATTGATGTTACTCCTCTGAACTGCAGTCGGATGGAGTGTGGGTCATGGGGGGCATTGTGTGCCAAGTTTGGTCTTTATCGGTCTTGGTTCTGGGCCACAGTGGTCTGTGGGGAATGATAGGTTTTGAAGTAGTACAAATCCCATTATCCATGGAGGTACTTCAAGTCCCATAATCCATGGTCCACCCTCCTCCAAACTGTAGTGGAATGTAGCGTGGGTCATAGGGGCTCTGTGTGCCAAGGTAGGTTTCTGTAAATTCAGGCCATACACAATGTCCCATGAGCTGAGGCCTAGTCAGGAACAGCAAGTTAATGAAGCCTTACTGTCAATTCAGGCCATACACAATGTCCAGTGAGCTGAGGCGTAGTTGGGAGAATCAAGTTAATGAAGCCTTACTGTCAATTCAGAGCGTAAACAGCATTCCATTAAGTGAGGCCTAGTCAGGGAAATTAAGTTAATGAAGCCTTACTGTCAATTTTGGGTGTGGTCTGTGATTTGTAGGGGTGTAAATTTTCTTTGGGAAGTGAATGGGGTGTGTGTGTTTGTGCCTCAGCCCTTTGCCTTTGACAGTTTATTATGGGTCGGAATGTTCATGTTGGCTGGCCAGTACAGGAGTTATGCAAATCCGCCCTTATTGGCAGCCAATCATGTTGTCAGAATGTAGAGGCTGGGAGAGTCGTTGGCAGCCCTGGAGGATGCTGGGAAATGTAGGTTTTTTTACTTGTTGTTTTGGGGGCCTTTTAGGTTTTGGGGGGGAAGTTTCTTTGCTACAAACATACCTTGCTTGAGGCCTATTTCTGTTGGCAAGTTTGGTGTTTCTGCGTTGTAAGGTTTCTCTGTTTGGGACAGTCGGTTCATGATGGGAACCCCTTTATATAATAGATATACACACACACACATATATTCAGGAAATCTGTGGAATCTGCGTCTATCTATAAAAGACAGTAAATCTTTTTTGTTGTTGTTGTTTTGATGGTGTAGATCAGGGCTGTCCAACAGGCGGCCCTGGGGCCGTATACGGCCCCCCAGCCTGTTGGACACGGCCCCCCGCTATGCCCCCGGCCGCCATTTTTAATATTTTTTTTTAAAAAATTAAATATATATTTTTTTTTTAAAATGGCAGCCGGGGGGGGAGGCGGGGGGGAGGAGGAGCCAGTTCTCTTCCTCCTCCCTGCCCCGCCCTCTTCTTCTCTCTCTCGCCGGCTCCTATGCAAACCGGTTTGCATTGTCGCGGTGAGAGAGGGACAAGGGGCGGTGCAGGGAGGAGGAGCTAGCTCTCCTCCTCCTGTACCACCCCTTGTCCCTCTCAGCGGCGCCTATGCAAACCGGTTTGCATCGGCGCCGGTGAGAGAGGGACAAGGGGCGGTGCAGGGAGGAGGAGCCAGTTCTCTTCCTCCTCCCTGCCCCGCCTCCTCCTTCCCTCCCTTCCCACCGCGGCGGGCGGCGATCTCCAGCCGCGGCGGCGGGGAGAGAGGGGCGAGCCGCGGGAGAGGCTCCCTCGAGGCCTCGTCCCTTCCTCCTAAAGCCGTGACATGCCGGCTTCCTCAGAAGGGCGATTTCGGCTGCTTCGCCCTTCTGAGGAAGCCGGCATGTCACGGCTTTAGGAGGAAGGGGCGATCCGAGGGGAGAGGCTCCCCCGTAGCTTGTCCCTTCCTCCTCAAGCCGTGGCAAGCAGGCCGTCTCAGAAGGGCGAAGCAGCCAAAATCGCCCTGATGAGGACGCCGGCATGTCACGGCCGGGGAGGGGGAGGGGAGGGGGCAGAGCCGGGGAGGGGCAGGGGCGGGGGGGAGGGGGCAGACCCTTCGGCCCCCCAGATGATCAATGACTGGAAGTCCGGCCCCTGGGCCAAAAGATGTTGGACAGCCCTGGTGTAGATTTAAGGTAAGGCTCTCCCCTTGACATTAAGTCTAGTCAGGTCGAACTCTGTGTGTGTGTGTGGGGGGGGGGTGCTTATCTCCATTTCTAAGCTGAAGAGCTGGCGTTGTCCGTAGATGCCTCCTAGGTCATGTGGCCAGAATGACTGCATAGAGTGCCGTTACCTTACCACCAATGCGGTACCTATTGATCTACTCACATTTGCATATTTTCGAACTGCTAGGTTGGCACAAGCTGTGGCTAAAAACAGGAGCTCACCCCATCCTGTGGATTCAAACTGTTGACCTTTTGATCAGCAAGTTCTGCAGCCTAGCGGTTTAACCCGCTGAGCCACTGCGGCCCTCTTTGATGTGGATTTATATCAGGCATGGGCAAACTTGGGCCCTCTAGATGTTTTGGACTTCACCTTCCAATTCCTTACAGCCTACCGGCCCAAGAGGGCCCAAGTTTGTCCATGCCTGATTTATATGACGTTAAATTGGGGGGGGGGTGAAGTTTTGTAGTTCAACATCTTAAATTTCTCAAACAAGCCTCACAAAGATGACATTTAAAACCAATCTTGACCATTTTTTGGTTTGTTGCAAACACTCACCTAAAAGCAGCCTCTCTCATCAAACAAAAAAAAAGCTTATGACTCAAAGATGGGTTTGACTTGAGCAGGCAGAGAAAATGGGCTTGGCAGTACAACATATGGCATAGTATTCTTCTCTTTCTAAAATAAACTTAATAGTTCTCACTGAATGACTCTTTATATCCCACTGGATACTACACAGGCAAACTACTTCACTTTTTTTCTGAGAATGTAACAACACTGACAGTAACTGAGCTGGAATAAATATTCTTGGCAAACAAAAGGAAGACCTACTCTAGTCAACACATCACCATTGACTTTAAATTATAGGTTTTCATTAATGAAGTTAAATGAGAGACAAACGCCAACATCAATGCCAAGGCTACAAATATTGTCGAAGGTTTTCACGGCCAGAAACATTGGGTTGCTGCAAGTCTTTCAGGCTGTATGGACATGGTCCAGAAGCATTCTCTCCTGACGTTTCGCCTGCATCTATGGCAGGTGAGGTCACAACCTCTGAGGATGCCTGCCATAGTTGCAGGCGAAACGTCAGGAGAGAATGCTTCTGGAACATGGCCAAATACTTTTAATTTTTTTAATTTTATTCAGTTTTATATACCGTCCTTCCCTGAGGGCTCAGGACGGCTTACAGAGAATATAAAAACACACTTTAAAACAACAAATGTGTTTGTGTATATGTGTGTGTGTATATGTGTTTGTATACTGTAGCACAGCAGTTCTCGTTTGTGCCTGGGGGCCAGGGAACAGGTCCGGGGGTTCCATTAGCATTAGGGCCTGCACCTGCAGAGATAGATTCTGAAGAGGATTTGGAAGGGTTACCTGAAGGAGCGTTTCCCATCACTGGGCCTCTTTCTCCCACTGAAAGCTTGGCTTGGGATGAAAGTTGGCTTGACCCTTATGCAGACATAGATGATAACCAGGTGCAAATGGAAAGCAGTGATAGCGAAAGTTATGAACACCCGGGTGGGAGAGGCTCACAGGAGCTTCTGAGTGAAAACATGGAAGAAAGCGGCTGGGAAGATTCTAGGGAGGAGAGCTCTCATGGAGATAGGGACCCAGGTGCTGGGAGACAAGGCCGAACCTTTGATAGGAGAAGTAGCATTGAGTCCAGGAGAAGGGGATGGTACCGCAGCCTAGACAGGCCGAGGTCCGTCAGCAAAGATTGGAGACGACGAAGCCTAGAGCGTCGGGGACCTCGGCCGAAAGATTAAGTATAGGATCCGTGGGAACGAATCCCCAGTGCTTCGGCCACGTCTCTTCTGAGCAGACGTGTAGCGAAGTTGGCCCACGGAGCTAAGTTGGCTAGTGGCCACCAAGTCTTGCCTTGCATTTACCTTGCCTTGTTCCTGAATCCGCATTGCTGTGCGGAGCCCTGCTTAAGCCTTTGGATTACTTTACCAAGTTGTTTTGGACATTGTTTGCTTCAAGCCTTTGGATTGCATTGCTATTCTTATGGACAATTTACCTTTTGAACTGTTTTATATTCAGTCCGTCTCTGTGTGTGTGATTAAGGGGCCGGTCAAGTCCGTGCATCGTGACATATACACACATATACCAAAATCAGTGTGTACAGAGCTATCGTACTGTCTATTCTCCTATATGGGTCTGAAACAAGGGTCACCTATCGCCAACACCTACGACTCCTCGAACGCATTCATCAGCGCTGTCTTCGCACAATCCTAAATATACACTGGACCCACTATGTGACGAATGTTGCTGTCCTTGAGCAAGCAGGGATCACCAGTGTTGAGGCCATGCTATTGAGAACACAGCTGCGCTGGGCAGGGCGTGTCTCTAGGATGGAGGACCACCACCTCCCAAAGATATTACTCTATGGTGAACTCGCCACATGTCAGCGCAAGAGAGGCGCCCCCAAAAAGAGATATAAGGACTCCCTGAAACAACATCTCAGGCTCGGCCAGATTGAACACCAACAATGGTCCACCCTGGCCTCACATCAGTAGGCATGGAGACGCACTATCCACAATGCTGCGGCCTCTTTCGAGAAGACACACCGAATGGGTCTCGAAGAGAAACGACAACGCAGAAAGAACCGCAACTTGGAAACAACATCACCCAAGGAGACTTTCTGCTGTGCTTTCTGCAACCAAACTTGCCTATCTCAGATTGGCCTTGTAAAAAGCGTGGGATGAGTCCTTCCTAAGAATCTTCGTTCGCGAAGTAATGCCGAGAGATTATACACATACACATATAAACTATATTAAAAGACACACAATATTTATGTGTTTGTATATATGTGTGTATATGTGTGTTTTTATATGTAGATATATATACACTACAATTGGTACTGCTCCAGCGGCAAGGTAACGGCGCTCCATGCAGTCATGCCGGCCACATGACCTCGGAGACGTCTACGGACAACACCGGCTCTTCGGCTTAGAAATGGAGATGAGCACTTTAAAACAACTTACAGCAACCCAGCTACAAATATCACTCGAAATGCTTGATCTGGGAATGTATCAAAACACCATCTGTAGCAACATGGAAACTATACAGAAGAGAGCCTTGGGTGTATCTAACCCTGTAGAATGAATGCAGTCTGACACCACTTTAACCACCATGGCTCAATTCTATGGCAATCCTGAGAATTGTAGTTTCATGAGGCACCAGCACTCTTTGGCAGAGAAGGCTAAAGACCCTGTAAAACTACAACCCCTGTGATACTATAGCATTGAAGCATGGCATCAAACTGTATTCATTCTATAGTGTAGGTCAGGCATGGGCAAACTTCGGTCCTCCGGGTGTTTTGGACTTCAACTCCCACAATTCCTAACAGCCGGTAGGCTGTTAGGAATTGTGGGAGTTGAAGTCCAAAACACCCGGAGGGCCGAAGTTTGCCCATGCCTGGTGTAGATGCACCACTTCTCAATTCCAGGTTCTGTTTCCTCGGAGTTCTAGCATTCAAGGCTTTTCAAATCTGCCTGAACTATCGAGCATCACCGGGAAAATATAAAAATGCAAAAACGCCTGGCTCAAAAGACTAGATGGCCTTTCCAGGAGGAGTCTGGCTCCCATAAGTCAATGAGCCCAGCCTCTTTTCCAGGCAACACATCTTCCTTTCTAGTGAGACAGTCACCACCAGGTACACCTTTGTAACGCTGGAGAGTCCACCCCTACGCAAGGTTACAAAACACCGCTTCTCAGATGGCTGCAAGCTCCTGGAGAAAGAGAGACCGCTTTGCTGCAAACCCCAGCCCTCCATTTCCCCGCCAAACAAGGGGCTTCATTCCAGACACACTGCCTCTTTTTCTATACATCCTTTTAGATTAGAGGCTAGACAGAAACATAGATGTATGGAGAGAGAGGGAGGGAGGGAAGGAAGGAATCAGGTGGTCCAGCAGAACAAAAGAACATGAAGCAGAATGCACTTGCCTCTTGGTGTGAGTGTGCATTTCCCCTCCACACACAAACATACACAAAATACCAATTTCTTCCTCTTTACTCACTGGATACCCTTCAACCTACCGACCCACCACTCTGGGCAGCTGATCTCCGTATTCCCGCACACACAAATACAGATTTAAATATACACAACACACACACATATATACATAAACACACATACAAATACCAATCTCTTTCTTCTTTCCTATTAGACACCCCTAGACCCTTCATACCCACCCACCTACTTCTCTGGGCAACCTGGTCTCCATATTCCCTCTCTCTCTCACACACACATATATACACAGAAATACACACACACACACATATAAATATATACATAAACACACATATACAAATACCCATCTCTTTATTCTTCTCATTAGACACCCCTAGATCCCGTCAAACCCACCCACTCCCCCCTCTGGGCAAACTCCATATTCCCATATATAGGCATACATATATAAGTATACACATATACATACATATATACACATATAGGCATATATACTATATATATAAAGGCATACATGCACAATATTTGTTTGTATATATGTGTGTGAGTATGTATAAGTGTGTGTTTGTATAAACACATAACACACATATATACATATAACACACACATGTATAAGTGTGTGCTTGTATAAACACATAACACACATATATACACCATATATAAGTGTGCTTGTGTATAAGTATGTGTATATATGTGTTTGCATACACATATACACATATAAACTATAGATAAAAACACACACAATATTTATGTATTTGTATATATGTGTGTATATGTGTGTTTTTATATGCAGATATATATACACACTACAATTGGTACCGCTCAGGCAAAAAGGTAACAGTGCTCCATGCAGTCATGCAGGCCACATGACCTAGGAGACATCTACGGACAATGCCAGCTCTTCGGCTTAGAAATGGAGGTGAACACCACACCCCTGAGTCGGACACAACTGGACTTAATGTCAGGGAAAAACCTTTTCCTTTACCTTACCTATATATACACTATCTATCTATCTATATATATACACACACACACACACAAATATACAATATTTGTTCATATATATGTGTGTATATGTGTGCTTGTAGGCAGACATACACACATATATATGCACTATATATATATATAACACATATACAATGTTTGTATGTATATATGTGTATATGTGTTTATGTATACATATATATGCACTACATATAAACACATGCACAATGTTTGTATATGTGTATATATGTGTCTTTTTATATACATATATATGATATATATATAAACACAAAAGCACAATGTTTGTGTTTGTATACATGTGTCTTTGTACACATATACACTATATATAAAATATACATACACAATATTTATGTTTGTATATATGTGTGTTTGTGTATACACACATATATACACTATTTATATAAAAACACACATACACAATTTGTATATATGTGTCTATGTGTGTTTGTACACATACACTAGATATATATAACCACACATAAACAATATTATGTACACACACACACACACACACAAATATATATAATGCAAACACATAAATAAATATGGGTGTTGTTCCATGATCAGGGCGGAGGTATGCCTACCTATATACTATATATATAAATATATGGACCTATAAACATGTATATGCTGCCCACACACATTTCTATTACACAGAGAGAGACAAACAACCCTCGGTGGAGCACAAAAGAGACAACAAACCACTGCACCTGGATGTGCACAAAACAGCAGGCAGAGGGAGAGGATTGGGAGAAGGGGGGAGCACACAGGCACCAAGGCTCTGTCATACACAAACAAAACACACACACACAAAGCCACCCTGCATCTTGCAAAAGGGAGGAGAGAAGGGGGGGGGGGTTGCAAAGAGCTGCTGCAATCCGAAGGCGGGTGGGAAGGGAAGGAGGGAGGGAGGGAGGCAGGAAAGAAGGAAGGAAGGGGCGCCTGGCTGACCTCTCTCTCTCTCTCTCTCCCTCCAAGGAAGCTGCTTCCACTCGCCCAGGCTGCCTGGCTTTCTTCCTCCTCCTCGCCAGCTTGGTCCCCGTTGCTGACAAGCCCAGCCTGGCTCTCCCAGCCCTGGTGAGCTCTGCCTCCTCTGCCTCTGCTGCTGGGCCTGGCTCCCTTTCACGTGACGCAGCCACATGATCTCACAGCTCGCCTCGCTTGCGCTCACAGCCCCGCCGCCACTGCCACTGTCTCGCCCGCCGCCGCCGCCGCGCGCCTCTCTCTGCTCGCCCTCCCTCTGCCGCAGCAGCAGCAGCAGCAGCCAAGGATGGAACGCCGGACAGCAGCGCGCCTCTGAGCGCGTGCAGAGTGCGCTTTGAGGGGTTCCCCCCCCCTTTAGAATCCTAAGGCAGTGTTTCTCAACCAGTGTGCCGGGGCACACTGGTGTGCCGTGAGCGATCATCGGGTGTGCCGTGGGAAATTGGAACCTCCAGGAAGGGGGGGGGGAGAGTCTAGTGTGTTGAAGTATAAAAACCCTAAGAAACCTACCTCGATAAAGGCCCCTTCCCCACCCGTTGTCTACTTGGTCTCTCCCTCTCCATGCATTGGGAAGGCCCGCCTCCCTTTCCCCAAGTAGAGACCTCCTCTTGCCTCCTGGGGGTTCTGTGTGGGA
The DNA here is from genome assembly GCA_030556195.1 of Anolis apletophallus. Classification (NCBI taxonomy): domain Eukaryota; kingdom Metazoa; phylum Chordata; class Lepidosauria; order Squamata; family Anolidae; genus Anolis; species Anolis apletophallus. Next base: position 152,278,105 of record JARBWK010000003.1, on the reverse strand, counting down.
CGTTTGCAGGGGCGGCCCGACCTAATTTGGGGGGGTACGCGAAGAAATTTTGTCCGTCCCCCCCTGCCGCCGCGTCACTCACCCACGCCGCGCCCACACCGCCGCCGCCGCCGCCCCCATCGGCCGCAGCACACCTCTGCGGCGCACCTTTCTGCCGTCCGCGCATGCACAGAAGCACCTACAGGCGCTATAGCGCCTGTAGATGTTTCTGCGCAAATGTAATGAGCACGCGCAAGCACCTGCCGCTCCCAAGCCAACCTGCCGCTTTGGAGCCAACAAAGCGGCATGCATGCAGTGCAGGTTTTGCGCATGCGCTGGCTCCAAAGCGGCAGGCAGGTGCTTCTGGGAGGGAGGCAGCGCGCCCAGTGCTGCTCGATGAGCGTTGGCGTGCGCGTGGGGGCGGCTACAGGCGCTAGCGCCTGTAGGTGCTTCTGCGCGCGGACGCAGCGGAGGGCAGTGGGCGGTGGGGCGCGGAGTCAGGGAAGTGCCCCCTCCCAGCCGATGATGCTCTACGCGACCGCGTAGGTCGCGGAATCGCTGGGGCCGCCCCTGGACGTTTGGCCCAGTTCTATCATTGGTGGGGTTCAGAATGCTCTTTGATTGTAGGGGAACTATAAATCCCAGCAACTACAACTCCCAAATGTCAAGGTCTATTTCCCCTGAATTCCATCTGCGTTCATATTTGGGCATATTGAGTATTCGTGCCAAGTTTGGTCCTGATCCAACATTGTTTGAGTCCACAGTGCCCTCTGGATATAGGTGAACTACAACTCCAAAACTCAAGGCCAATGCCCACCAAATTCTTATAGCATTTTTCTCTTGGTTATGGGAGTTCTGTGTGGGAAGTTTGTGTCTTTCTGCCATTCCTGCCAGGATATCTATGTTGAGTTCACCGAGACAGGCCCAGGTTTCACACTGAGTGTACATTTAAAAACATATTAACTATATGTATTACTGTATTAGAGTGTCAATTTGTGTCATTGTGGTTGGTGGTGTGCCCCAGGATTTTGTAAATGTAAAAAGTGTGCCGCGGCTCAAAAAAGGTTGGGAAACACTGTCCTAAGGGGTTAGGATCCCCTACACTGCAGTTTGACGCCATGGCTCAAGGCTATGGAGTAATGGGAGTTGTAGTTTGACAAGGCCAGAACTAAAGCTCCAGTGTGCCTAGAACAGTGCTGTCCAACTTCTAACCGGCCAAGGGCCGGATTCCAGGTCACTGATGACCTGGGGGGCCGCCCGCCCCCGCCCCTGGTCACGCCCCCGCCCCTGGCCCCGCCCCAGCTGCCGAGAAGCTTTGGGAGAGAGGGAGGAGCCACGCGGCACCCCCCCTCCCTTCCAAGGCATCCTAGCCACAAATGAAGCTGGCGGTTTCGCCGGCTTCAGCTGCTGCCGGGATGCCTTGGAAGGGAGAGAGGCGCCGCCGGCGCTGGCTTCAGCCGCTGCTGCGATGCTTTGCAAGGGAGGGGGTGCCGCCGGGGGACCCCCCCTCCCTTGCAAGGCATCGGCGCCGGCGAGAGAGGGAAGAAGAGGGTGGTGCAGGGAGGAGGAGCTAGCCCTCTTCCTCCTTCTTGTACCACCCCTTGTCCCTGTCTCACCGGCGCCGATGCAATCGGCGGCGCGGAGAGAGGGACGGAGGGGGCGGTGCAGGGAGGAGGAGCTAGCTCTCTTCCTCCTCCCTGCCCCGCCTCCCCCTCCCCCCCGGCCGCCATTTTAAAAAAATGTTTTAGATTTTTTAAAAAAAATTTAAACATGGCGGCTGGGGGCATAGCGGGGGCCGTGCCCAACAGGCTGGGGGGCCGGATCCGGCCCCAGGGGCGCCAGTTGGACAGCCCTGGCCTAGAACATTGAGTCATGGCAGTTAAAGACCCCACCCCAAGGGTCAATAAATATACCAGGCCTTGACCTCCAAGTCGCTTCTGGAGTGAGAGAATCAGCCGCCTACGAAGAAGTTGTCCAGAGGATGCCCGAATGTGTTGTAATCTTGTGGGGAGGCTTATTATCTCATGTCCCAAGATCTACAGAGGGTCCTTCCACACAGCCCTATATCCCAGAATATCAAGGCAGAAAATCCCACAATATCTGCTTTGAACTGGGTTGTCTGAGTCCACACTCCGATAACTCGGGATATCCCAGGATATCAAGGCGGAAAATCCCACAATACCTGTTGTGAACTGGGTTGTCTGAGTCCACACTCAGATAACTCGGGATATCCCAGAATATCAAGGCAGAAAATCCCACAATACCTGTTGTGAACTGGGTTATCTGAGTCCACACTCAGATAACTCGGAATATCCCAGAATATCAAGGCGGAAAATCCCACAATACCTGTTTTGAACTGGGTTATATGAGTCCACACTCAGATAACTCGGAATATCCCAGAATATCAGGGCAGAAAATCCCACAATACCTGTTTTGAATTGGGTTATATGAGTCCACACTCGGATAACTCGGAATATCCCAGAATATCAAGGCAGAACATCCCACAATATCTGCTTTGAACTGGGTCATCTGAGTCCACACTCAGATAATGTGAGTTTTCCTGCATTGATATTCTGGGCTGTAGGGAAGAGCCCAAGATACTCACAGGAACACTTCAGCAAGCAAGAGTCCAAAAGTGGCAGGCTAAAACCCAGCACCTCAATTCATGGCTAATACTGAATGAGAGACTCCCTCCTGGGCACACAGAAAACTGGGTGACTTGGAAAGCACTGAACAGACTGCGTTCTGGCACCACAAGATGCAGAGCCAACCTTCAGAAATGGGGCCACAAAGTGGAGTCCACGACACACGAGTGTGGAGAAGAGCAAACCACAGACCACCTATTACAATGCCGCCTCAGCCCTGCCACATGCACAATGGAGGACCTTCTCACAGCAGCAACAGATGAACTCCCAAGTGTCCAGCTCCTGGTCAAATGACATTTAATAGAATGCCAAGTTTGCAAACTTTATGTTTTCACAAATACATTGGTTCGCTCCTGATACGATAAATATTGACCCCAAGGCTTTATCTAGACCAGGCATGGGCACCAAGCACCTCCCTCCAGGGGTTTTGGACTTCAACTCCCACCATTCCTAACAACCTCGGGCCCTTTCCTTTCCCCCCTCAGCCGCTTAAGCCTCCCCTTGCTCCCTATATCACTACTATGGCTCTAAATCAGATGACACAGCTATAGATTAAGCTAGTTTATCTCAGCCTTTGTTGTCGTCATCATCATCATCCTGGGGCCCTTCCACACAACCCTATATCCCAGAGCAGAATATCAGGGCAAAAAATCCCACAATATCTGCTTTGAACTGGTTTATCTGAGTCCACACTGCCATATATCCCAGTTCAATGCAGATATTGTGGGATTTTCTGCCTTGATATTCTGGGATGTAGGACTCCCAAGGAAGGGCCCTTGGAGGAACTCTTTGAATAATTTTCTCATCTTAGGGAACCCCTGCATAAAAATTATATCCCGTAACTCAAATGTTTATATTATTACAATTTCCTGCTCGCTTACTTCCACAGTGAAGGCATTGGTTTCCAGGTGACAAGCGGTCCCGGTCAGGGTTGGTTTGACGCTCCTTCCTCTTGGCATGTTTCTCCCTTTTGCTCGTCATTTGTGCCTCCTCAATTGTAATAATAAGCATAGGAATAATAATAATTTTACTGATTAGCCCTTAGGACATATCACAATACCAAACCAAACAACAAAGCTTGATAAGACTTGATTTCACTCTATGTAGTAAGTTAAAATAAGACACATAACAATACAGTAAATATTATAAGATATAAAAACCAAGTATATACATCATATTTCCTTATCACGTCTACAATTTACCCCCTCTTGTGCCTCTTCAAATTCCACACCACTCTTGGTCACAGCTGACCTCCAGTTCGAGCACTCGAGGACCAGGGTTTCTTAGTTCTTGGTGTCCATGCCACAGTTTTTAAGGTTAGCTTTAAGCCCATCTTTAAATCTCTTTTCCTGCCCACCAACATTCAATTTCCTGTTCTTGAATTGGGAGTATAGTCAGGGCCGGTTCGTCCATTAGGCGGACTACGCAGGCGCGTAGGGCGATGTCACCCGGGAGGGGCGTCGCCACCTGGGAGGGGCGTCGCCGCGCCGGCTCCGCCCGCCCCACCCCTGCGCTGCCCTGCCCCGCCCCGTTGCGCCGACCAGGCCTCCGCAGCCGGCCCGTGGCCCCGCGCCGCCAGCCGGGCCTTTGTTAGGCAGCCTCGTCGCCCGGGGCGCTCCGGCCACGCCTCCGTGCGTGCGCACTGGGCTCTAAAGCGGGAGGCGTGCTCTGGAGTCAGTGCGCGTGCACACAGATTGGCACATGCGCACTGGGCTCCCCTCGGGAGCAACTGAGGGGCGCATTTTTTTCCGCGTACCCCCCGGGAACAGGTAGGTCCGCCCCTGAGTATAGTAATTGCTTTGAGAGACAGTGATTGGGCATTCGGACAATGTAGCCAGTCCAGCGAAGTTGATGTTGGCATAGGAGCATCGCTTCAGTGCTGGTGGTCTTTGCTTCTTCCTATCAGCCGGTAGGACTTGAAGCACAGGCTAAAATTAATGCACTTTTAATTGCCATGGCTCAGTGCTATGGAATCCTGGGAGTTATACTTTGGTGAGATTCTCAAGATTCAACAATATTCAGGGGCGGTCCGTCCATGTAAGCAACCTACGCGGCCGCACAAGGGGGCACAAAAATTATGTTTGGGGGCCCCCGGGGGGGGCAAAATAATGTGTTTTGGGGGGGGCGCCGAAATAATTTTCGCCTACCATGCGAAATTACCTTAGACTGCCCCTGACAATATTGAGCCGGATTATTTAGAGCAGTGTCAAAATTCTACCGTCTAGATGCAGCCTTGGGGGTGATTGCTGCCAGACTGTAGAATTAATTCCAAAAAAAGAAAACTAGGCTAGCCTCATTTCTTTCTCTTTTTTCATTGACTTTTTATAGAAACAAGCCTTCATGTATTACATTGGTTCTGACAGCATGATGGGGGCCTAGTAGAGTCTTACCCTTGGCTTGTCTATTGTTGTTGTATTATATATCATCTTAGTTGTCAAGTGGTTTAACTAACAGGTTAAACCAGTAAATTACTGGGTGAAATGATGGGACTGTATAATTCCCAGCTTCTTTCGTTAGGCTGCCTCAGTTAGTTTGACTATTCTCAAACTGTGACTATTCACAGTTTTGAGAATAATCACTTTTGTTTAGCGAAGGTGGAGCTTAAGGAAACCCCTCCTGGTTTGGATCAATAAGTTGGCCCACCCCTTTTGCCTGGGAAAAGAGAGCCACCCTTGATTTAGGGTTATTACCACCAGGGAATCTTGGAAGCAGGACATGTCTGTAGTTGGTCCCAAGCCTTTCAAGCCAATAACTTTTTTTAAGTGTCAGGAACAACTTGAGAAACTGCAAGTCACTTCTGGTGAAAGAGAATTGGCTGTCTGCAAGGACGTTGCCCAGGGGAGGCCAGGATGTTTCGATGTTTTACCATCCTTCTTTCATGTCCCCACATGGGGAGCTGGAGCTGATAGAGGGAGCTCATCTGCGCTCTCTCAGGATTCGATCCTGCAATCTGTCAGTCTCCAGTCCTGCTGGCACAAGGGTTTAACCCACTGCACCACTGGGGGCTCCAAGCCAATAACTAACTAACTAATCTGGGAATTCATCCAGCTTTACTGGTCTAACTCTAGTCAGTGACAGTCTATGAAGTTTCCAGCGATTTCAGCGAGGTGCCAGGCCTCAATAGGAGGGACCTGCTCTCTTTACCTCTGCCCTGATCACCATGGGCATTGGGCACCTTAGAGACCCCTCTACCAGAGAAAGTGAGCAAGGCAAAGTTTCATCTATCCTTTGTCTTTGGAATCATCTACGACCAGCAACTTCAAGAACAACCAGTTACCTTTAGACTTTAAGTATGGACTTGTGGGGAAATCAATAATAATATAATAAAACTTTATTGTATTCTACCCTATCTCCTTGGCGGATTCCAAAAATAACAACGGCAAACATTCAATGCCTTCGTAAAACAAACAAATACATAAAATCCCAGAGAAACCTCGCATATGAAAATAACATTAAAACCTAACATCACATTAAAGCCTAACATCAGTAAATTAAACCTAACATCAATAAATTAAACTAGATGTAGTCAAAAAATTATATAATATCAAATCTAAACAAACATCCACATTGGTTTACAACAGCCAACTAGATTTCACAAAACAGTGTGGGGTGGTTATGTAGTCAGATGATGGCCATTGGGCTGGAGTGGACTAGACCGTGATTTTCAATCAGTGTGCTGCGGAACACTAGTGTGCCGTGAGAGATCATCAGGTGTGCCGTGGGAAATTATTTTTGAACTTCATTCATATATAAACTGTAAGGCGCATCTGTCCCTTTAAGAAATGGAACCATAGCACTCTCGCGTCACCTAAGAAGTGACGTGAGAGTGCTATGGTCGCACCATCTTGGATTCACTCAGACTTGGCTAAGTAAACAAAGTTAGAGTTAGTGCTGCAGCTGTGTGTCAATTTGGGATCACAGCATAACAAGCGAGTGACAGTGATGGAGAAGTCTTTGAGAAGGGAAAATGCAAATGCCAAACAGGGCCCTGGACAAAATTATGACACAGATGAAGGCCCTAATATGAGTGGTGGACAAAAGAAAAAAGAAAACTAAAATCAGAAAGAGACTGATAGCTGTTGAGCAAGAGCTTCGTGTATGTCTTTCTACCATTCCTGCCAGGATATCTATTTTGTGTTCATCAAAACAGGCCCAGGTTTCACACTAAGTGAGTGTATAAATACATTTAAAAACATATTAACTATATGTATTACTTGTTAGAGTGTCATTTTGTGTCATTTTGATTGGTGGTGTGCCCCAGGATTTTGTAAATGTAAAAAATGTGCCGCTGCTCAAAAAAGGTTGAAAATCATTGGACTAGGAGAGTCCAAATACGAAATAGTTTTCAACCAGGACCCGGTAGTAATCTCTCGTTATCTAATCCTCCTCCTCTCCATATGCTCTCCACATCATAGTGCCTGGGTGGAAACAGACCCAACACCAGTTAATAAATCTTTATCATTTCTTCAAAGCAATAGCATGGACATTTTGTATTGTGTTAGAGGCAAATTGAGTATACTGCAAGTTCCTTCTGTTGTGAGAGAACTGGCTGTCTGTAAGGACGTTGCTCCTGTGGGAGGCTTCTCTCATGTCCCCACATGGGAAGCTTGGGCTGACAGACAGGAGCTTACCCTATCTTGCGATTTCGAATCACTGACCTTCAGGTCAGCAGTTCAGCTGACACAAGGGTTTAACCCAATGCGCCACTGCAGCTCCACAGCATATATAAAGTAATCCCTTTTCAGTGTGTTTTAGTATACAGTAATGTGTTGTGTTGCTTATAGGCTTTTCATTTTTCCTGGAGATTTGAGAGTACCCCCTTGCTCCCTATACCATTACTATGGCACATTTATTGATTAAGCTATCTTATCTCAGCCGTTGTTGTTGTTGTCTTGGAGGAACTCCTGAAATAATGTTCTAATCTTAAGGAACCCCTGCATAAATATTATATCCCATCACTCAAATGTTAATATTATTTCAATTTTCTACAATCCTGACTGAACACTAGTTGAGAAATCCCTTTTCCAAGTCTTATATAAATATAATGGTAAAATGGACTTCCTTTGAGGAGAAAAGGCATTTCCTATTTCTCCTAGTTGGAGTCACTCTGCCTAACCTCATAGAATTTAAGGGGACTCAATTGCAATCCATGTCCAACATATTAATTTTGAGGGGGGAAAGCACACTTTTAAAGAAATGGCAAATGAGAAATAAAACATTGAGGCAATGACATATATTTTCACGATCTCAAGAATTTTCTTGGCTAACTTGCATGGAAAATAGACCAACACCCATGGAAGTTTATAGCGAGATACATCTGTAGGTAAATAAACTCACTAATCACAGTTGGAATGGAAAAGTTCAGACTTCCAAAGCCGCAAGCAAAACTTGGCAGTTGTGGAATCAGATGACAGAACCAGTGCTTCAGGTTGTTATATTCATGACTAAGTTGTTTACAGATTTGCTGCTTTGATAATCTGGATTATATGGCAGTTTAGAAGGGGCCCAAGTCAACCTGTCATCAACAGTTCTGCTCAGGACTTGAACATTCAGGACAGTTTCCTCCTTCGTTGTGCCCGTCCATCTGGAATGGGGTCTTCCTTTTTGCTGCTGCCGTCTGCATTACCAAGTTTATTGTCTTTTCCAATGAGCTATGTCTTGTCATGATATGACCAAAGTACAGCACTCCCAGATTAATAAACTTGGCTTCTTGAGATAACTCAAACCTGATTTGCTCTAAGGTAAAGTCCAGTTGTGTCGGACTCTGGGAGTTGCTGCTCATTTCCATTTCTAAACTGAAGAGTTCGTGTTGTCCGTAGACATCTCCAAGGTCATGTGGCTGGCATGACTGCATGGAGTGCCATTATGTTCCTGCCAAAGTGGTAACTATTGATCTATGCCACCAGGGGCTCAATTTTATTTGCCCTAGGACCCACTTATTTGTCTATTTTGCCATCCATGGTATCTACAGAACTCTTCTCCATCCAAGTTTATTTCCTTCACTGACCAGTTTTCATAACCATACATAGAAATTGGAAATATGGGGGAATGGGCAATCTTAACTCAAGTATTCAATGCTATAACGTGACACTCCAGGAGCCATTTCCTTCATAGCTGCCCTTCCAAAGTCTTCGACCCCTTCCGCACTGCCCCTATATCCCAGGATCTGATCCTAGATTATCTGTTTATCCCTGATTATCTGGTAGTGGAGATTCATATAATCTTGTTTAAATCAGATAATCTGGGACCAAATCCTGGAATATAGGGTAGTGTAGAAGGAGCCAAAGTCTTCTGATTTTGTAACCACTGTTTCCATTCTGATTAATGACTGAGCCAAGGTATGGAAAATCTTCTTCTTCCTAGCATTTGTCCCATGAATTCGCAGGGTCCACTTGTTTGCTTCTTGTTCTCTACTTGTTCCTATTGGTCGCATCTCTCGTTGAGTTTTGTTTCAGCCACATCGCATTTCAAATGGTCACACCAGCACATTTTAGGTCTGTTGTGTGGCCTGGCACCTGCAACTTCCATATTCAGCATGGTTTTAGCCATGGAGCCCTTGTCACTCCATTGCACATGTCCAAACCATCTCAGACAGAATATCTTCTTGGCAATTGGAGCAACTCTGAAGATGGAGTGCTCTGTAATGTTTGGAATCCTGTCCTTCAGGGTTACACCCATTGACCACCAAACATCCAAATGTCCATACCATGCAGTTTGCTCAACAGCTTTAGTGGTCAGCCTTAGTGGAAAATCTTTAATTCAATGTCTTCATTATATACTTTAGAGTTCTGTAAATCAACTCTGATCATTATTTTTGTTTCTTAGTGCTTAACTATAAACCTGACTTTGCTCCTTTTTTCTTGAATTTCTTCAGTAATCATTCCAAATCTTTTTTATTTCTGGCCACTAGTATGGTGTCATCTACATATCAGGTTCCTTCCTCCAATTTTCATATTTGCTTCCCCGGAGTCTAATCCTGCTTAAGATACAGTCTGTTCGGCATATACATTAAACAGATAGGGAGGTAAAATGCAACCTTACTAGATTTCCCTGTTAATTGGAAGCATTTCCATTTCTCCCTATTCTGCCTTGACAACTGCCTCTGGTCCAGAGTGGAGGTTGCACAACAGGATAATCAAATGTTGTGGCATACCCATTTATTTCAGCGCAGCCCATGGTGTTTCATGATATACAAAATCAAAGGCTCTGCTATACTCATAAAAACCCAGGCTGATTATCATCTTAAATTGGTGTGAATTAATCTGTCATGCTTTCGTCGCCTTTATATAGTTCTTCGGTGTAATCAGTTTCATATTCAGGAACTTGTTTCATTTTGGATAGTCTCATCATAGGGATATTGTGGTAAAAGATCTTCTAAAGGAGGTTTACCCTGCCTCCCTCTGAGCAGTACTAAAAAGTGTGAGCTATGGTGCCACTGCCATCACCTCTGAGAGATCATCTGCCAGTGTCAACCTCCACTTCCTTTGCCTTCCTTTTGATGTTTTACCTATTGCATACTTTTTAAAGTGTTGGACATTTAGCATCAAGGACTCATTTTCAGGCGAGTATCCATGCTTCTCTGCTGTCATAAAATCAATGAAGAGTCCTGTTGCACCTAAAACACTAACATGTTTTATTTGACATAGGCATTTGTGAACTCCAGCCCTTTTCGGAATATTAGCCTTATCTGCTCATTATACAAAGTGTTTTGTTTCAACAATACACAAAGAGAGGAGTCCAGCAGCTCTACCATTCAACATCTCCAGTTTCCTTGTTCTCTTCACCTATAGAGTGAAGACAGCTTCCTCTAAACATGATGCTATCCAAACAACTGGAACAAAAAGCAGTGCAAAAATTAATGTTATCCATATGAAGAGAAAGGCATGGGACTTGATATGTGCACCTCCTCTACTCATTTCTGCACAATTCCTGAATAAGTGAATATGGCTTTTAACACCTCTAATCAAACAAGCATTGTTAGATCATCACTTGCTAGTAGGCTTTGGATTTCTGTTTTCCCACACATCTATCTCACAGCAACTTATATATATTTGCCAACTGAAGCTATCCTCCATGGATCTGAATAAATAGTCTAGAATCCACAAATTCTTAGGCAAATAAACTCATTAGGCTAGAATCCTGTTGAATATTTACAATGTCATGAAGTAGACTTATGATACAGTAAATCTTACAATTCACATGTACACCTGTGCCAGCATTCCAATGACTGCAAATGCTTCTACCCCCGGTCAGTTACGTCAGCCATACTGAAAAGTGGTAGATCCAGCCTCATCCCACCAGCAAGAAATGGAAGTAAAAAAAAAATCTTATGATAGGGTCTAACAATGGTTCCTACCCAGGCATGTAGCCAGGGGGGGGGGCTAAGGGGGCTTCAGCCCCCCCCCCCATTCTCAGAGTGGTCCGCGAAAAGGCCTTACTGGTACATTATTTAAACTGTTATGTTTATTCATATCATGATCTGATCACCACAATATCCCTATGATGAGACTATCCAAAATGAAACAAGTTCCTGAATATGAAACTGATTACACCGAAGAACTATATAAAGGCGACGAAAGCATGACAGATTAATTCACACCAATTTAAGATGATAATATTGAAAAGTGGTAGATCCAGCCTCATCCCACCAGCAAGAAATGGAAGTTTAAAAAAAATCTTATGATAGGGTCTAACAATGGTTCCTACCCAGGCATGTAGCCAGGGGGGCTAAGGGGGCTTCAGCCCCCCCCCCCCCCGAAATTCTCAGAGTGGTCTGCGAAAAGGCCTTACTGGTACATTATTTAAACTGTTATGTTTATTCATATCATGATCTGATCACCATGCTCATATCCCACATTAATGAGGTTATTGGGATAACAATACAAAAGGTTTGCTAGGGTAGACCCTCTTCCACCCAGTCTCAGCCCCCCTGAACCAAACTCACCCCCCCCCCCCGAATCAAAATCCTGGCTACGGCCCTGTTCCTACCTTTGCCTTATTATGCTTTGTTGGCAGGAGAGTATTGCCATACTATTGTCCAGCATCCCACTCTCCAGCATCTCACTTTCAGTGGGTTGTTGTAGGTTTTTCAGGCTTCTGGGAGAGAATGCTTCTAGAAGATGGCCATATAGCCCGAAAAACCTACAACAACCCAGTGATTCCAGCCATGAAAGCCTTCAACAATACATCTCACCTTCAGTTGGTGATGCCACATAGCTTCTTAAGTTTGATTGTGGAGGGTTGAATGGTCAGACCTCTGTTGTAATAGTTATGTCTGACAACGGAGGAACTTGTCCATTAGATTAAGATACCACAACACAATTGCATCATGTTACTATTTCTGATTCTGAAATAAGGCCAAAGTTAAAAGTTTCTATTCAAAGGGGAAAAGCTTGTTTGGCAAAACAACAAAAGAAAAAGAACAGCAGTCTTCACTTGTCAGCCCAGAGAGGTTTTGTCAGCACAGATTTGTACATCTGCAACAGAGGAGATGAGTGCTTAAGTGATTATGTACTTTTGCTTCATGGGAATGGTTTGTGAGTGCCCTCCTGTGAAAGCAAAGGGTACTATTGGTGTCTGAGTTGGTGTCTTAATAAATTAATTGTAGAGGACCTTTGTTGGCCTTGTTTCAGGGCCACCGCTGAACTGCTTTTGGTAATTATATTCTACTCTGAGATCTGCTGCTTTAAGGCAGATTAGAAATGTTGAATTTGATGAATAATTTCCCTTTTGCAAACAACTGTCAGAAGAAAGCTAGCATAGTGTCAGTAAAATATGTTTATCATTGGCTCTTTTTTTTAAAGCCAAATGCTTTTTCCAGTGCTGCTGATTTAAACACATAATGGAGAGGAGGATAAAATAATTGTTTATGTCTTTATTCAATAGGTTATTTTATTTTTTCAGTTAACCTTTTTCTTGAATTCCTTTTCCACCAAATACGAAATGACTGTAGCATCTTATTATTACGGTATATGAGGGGAGATTGGATAGTCTATGACATCCCTTTCCAACTTCCTTATTCCACTTAGTACTTGGATGGGATATTATCAACAAATGCCAGGTGCTATATATCTGATGAAGGCAAGCCATCTCTGAATATTCTTTGCCTAAGAAAACCTTTTGAAATCCACAGGGTCGCCAGAAACCCACAGGCAACTTGAAGGAACATGAACACGCATGGGAATTATACAATTACAGTGTGTCCTATACTGGCAGAACCGGTATCCAGAATTTCATTTATCTGTGTCTGACAAAATATGTTCTCTAGACATTTCTTAGGTTCCCCCAGAGTGACTCTATGAATATCTCGGGACATATGTTTTTATATGGTTCACTATTATCTGTAGTTTCGCATATCTTCACAAAGTCTGGAACCATATTTCCTACAGATACGGGGGTTATGTAAGAGAAGGTGAGCAGACTGCAAAGGTGTCTTCAAAGGGACAAAGCCAGCTTGTGGTGGGAACTCAGTAAATACATTAACAGTACAATTAATAAAAGGCTCAATAGATCTTAATTCCCAGGACCGATCAGTATAGTTGCAGAAGATGCATTTCCATCTCAATTAGCCATTAAAGGGTTGTGGGGTGAGGGATTACAGAAGCAAGGTATTGGCGTTATCCCCCTAATAACATTTCTGTCCTCAATAAAATGTTATTTCAACCCCCAAACTTCCATAAAGGTAAAGGTAAAGCTTTCCCCTAACATCAAGTCTAGTCGTGTTCAACTCTGGGTGGTGGTGCTCATCTCCATTTCTAAGCCAAAGAGCTGGTGTTGTCCATAGACGCCTCCGATGTCATGTGGCCAGCATGACTACATGGAGCACCGTTACCTTCCCACTATTTGAACTGCCGACCTTTTGGTCAGCAAGTTCAGCAACTCAGCTGTTTAACCTGTTGTGCCACCAGAGGGCCTGTAAAAATATGGTCTTTAAAGCAGATCCTGGGCATTAAGATAAACAATCTGCACTTCTCATGTTGGCTATAAGCTCCTATAAGAATCAGAGACCTTCTGCTTTGTGATCCACCCATGAACAAACTGGTTGCCTGCTTTCGGAAGAGAAGGCTGGCTAGGCAGAGTGTTAATCTAATCAAGAAGGTTTCCGCTTGTGCTCATAGAAATGAGCTGTAGGTGAGTAACACTAAAGGAATAGCTAATAAAAATGGACATAGCTGATGGTTAATTAATATGGATGAAAATAAGATGCCAACCAAGAAAGGAAATCAAAACTATCATTCTTGCAGCTTCTATAGTCTGTTCAAGCATTTCAGAGCAGAATATCAATTTTATGAGAGAAATAAGACCAACTTGCTTTTAGTGACCACTATAGTCATATTGCACATTACCGTATTTGTTTGCATTTTTTTATGCCTGGATAGAAAAATATGATTTGGAACCCCCTGTAAATTATTGTGCTACCAAATATTAACAAATGCTAAACAATAAAACATAAATAAAAGATTGCTACAAGATTAGCAATTTCACATTTGATTTCTTTCTCAGAGCCTGGGTGGAATGTTTCCTAGTGATTTGTTAATTTCTAATTTGTCAAATCCTAAACCTTTATTTGTAGTTCATTCCGTTTTGATATTAGAGAGTAATAACCATGTCACAGTCTATTTGATAACAAGGGGCAGATGCCTTGTTCACTCATTTGACTTCCATGTGTTCAGAATGGGTGAACAAGACTGTGTCTTTTAGCCAGTGGTTAAAAACGTCCTTTATGTACTATAACTCCCAGACACCTCCAACCAAAAGATCCAGGTTCCATGCTGGCTGAAGAAGCTGTAGTCCAGGGAGATGTAGTCCCCCAAAAAGTTCATTTTCCAAATTCTGGTCTTAACTTGAATAATCTTCTTTTATCGTCTAACCATGATGTAGGAGAATCCTAGCCACAGGGATGGTGATCTTGTGGACGTGAAGACACACCTTGGGTGTACTCCTATGAAACATTGCATTGAAAATGTAAATGTATTTAAGTATTAGCCAGAACAATATCAGGAGCCCTGGGTGGCACAGTGGGTTAAAGTGCTCTGCTGCTGAACTTGTTGACTGATTGGTCGCAGGTTCAAATCCTGGGAGCGGCGTGAGCTCCCACTGTTAGCTCCAGCTTCTGCCAACCTAGCAGTTTGAAAACATGCTAATGTGAGTAGATTAATAGGTACCGCTCCGGCTGGAAGGTAACGGCGCTCCATGCAGTCATGCCGGCCACAAGACCTTGGAGGTGTCTATGGACATTGCCGGGTCTTCGGCTAAGAAATGGGGATGAACACCACCCCCAGAGTCAAACTCTGTCGGCATGTCATCTGTTCCTAGCACTTTCTTTTTCCCAAAGGTTCTGAGTACAGTTTCCATTGCACTTTCTTAAACAGGAGGTTCATCTTTAAATTATTATTTTGGGGTTGTTGTCGGTTTTTCGGGCTGTATGGCCATGTTCTAGAAGCATTCTTTCCTGACGTTTTGCCTGCATCTGAGGCAGGCATCGTCAGAGGTTGTGACGTTTATTATTTCTTATTCATTATTATTTCTTCAATTAATTTGTCATCTTTTCACTGTGTTTCTATTTTTATTTGGTCTAATATTGTGTTTTTCCATCCAAGTTTCTCCTTTTTTTAAAAAAAGAAAATATGTTTCATTGTGTGTATATATGTGTGTGTGCACACGCACACACACTTTGCATACCTATTACTTATTTGGGTGTATCAAAACTTTGTTGTATGTCATCCTATTCAGCCTTGGATTGTGTCTGATGTTCATGATGGGAATGGAGATGATGTCCCTGATGGTGGGACCGTGTCTGTTGGCAATGGGGATGAGGGTTTGCCGGGCTTGAGTTCAGTTTAGACGAGAGGCCCAAATCGTCTCTGGAAGATTCACAAGGTCACATTCCTGGGAGAGGCCCTTCGCAGTCTTTCTCAGATCAACTGTCTGAAGATGATTTGTCAGGTGCAGAAGTTATTGAGAGTAAAGTTAATGAGAGTGTAGATAGAAAGCAAGGCTTTTGTAAACAGGGACACAGTGCCCAGGCACAAAGAAGATAAGTTCATTTACAGGAAAAGAGAGATACGAAACCTTTATCTGGTGGTAAGGTCAAGATAAATTATTATTTCATACACTTTACCCCACCCTTCTCACTCCAGAGGGGGGACTCAGGGTGGCCTTTCCTTTCAGTTTTGGAATCTAGAAAAGCCTTATATTGATTAATGGGCATGAGTGGCCTCAGTTGGGTCAATGTTGGAATTTCATGATAGTCTTGCTTGCAAGTGTTCTTGCAAGTTTTTGCCAAGCGCCTAATTTGTGTATTGGATTTTTCTTGCTGTCTTGTTTTATGCATTATTGCGCCCTTTTCATGGATTTTTATGCCTATGGATCGTGTTTTGCCTTGAAGCTTATGGACTAACCTATGTTTTGGAATTTTATTGTTTATGCTAATAATACTGCTTTGCCTACTTATATTCTTCAATAAACTGCTTGCTGATTTTACCAAGCTGGTGTAGTGTTTAAGGTCAGAAGTGTTCCTGCTCTGGTGTACGACAAACTTATCCATCTATGTATATAATAAAAGTCAGTGTTTGCAGTGGGAGGTGCAGAGGTGCGGAGGAATATGTGGCAGTGTTTCGATTGGTTGCCACTGTGGGATTATTTGCATAAAGGACTCTGATTGGCCAGCCTCACAACTCCAACATTCTAAGGCAACAGACAGAGGGGATTGGTTGCCACTGAGGGAGTATTTGCATAAAGGACTCTGATTGGCCAGCATCCAAGAATCCAAGACTCTACATTCAAACAACATGATTGGTTGACACTGAGGGAGAATTTGCAAAACCGGCTCTAATTGGCCAGCATTCCTACATCCCCTAACATCCTGGTGAAGTTCGGAGGAGGGTGGACTACGCATGATGGGACTTGAAGTACCTTAATTCATTTCCCAAGACTGCTGCGACCTTCATCCAATGACTGATGAAGATCAAACTTGGCACACAGAACCCCAATTACTCACTCTACATCCTGCTGCAGTTTAAAGGAGGAGGGACCATGGAAGATGGGAGTTGCAGTACCTTCACTCACGTACTGAAACCACTGCGCCCCTCATCCAATGACTGGTCAAGACCACACACATAATCCCATTACCCCCTTTACATCCTGATGAGGTTTAGGGGAGGTAAACCATGGATTATGGGATTTTTAGTACTTTCACATGCTTTACTTCCCACAGACCACTGTGCCCCCAACCAAGAACAATACAGACCAAACTTGGCACACCGTGCCCCTATGACCCACTCTACATTCTACTGCCATTTGGAGGAGAGTGGACCATGGATGACCAGTCTCCATCCTTCTACAGTTTAGAGGAGGCCGGAGCATGGATGATGGGACTTCAACTACCTCTACTCATTGCTCAAGACCATTGTGGCCCCCAACAAAGACCGATAAAGACCATACTTGGCACACAGAGCCCCCATGACCCACTCTATCTTTTACTGCAGTTTGGAGGAGGGTAGACCGTGGATGATGGAACTTGAAGTACCAAAGACCAACCTTGGCACACAATGCCTTTCTCAAATAACCCAGGCACCGTCGGGTCCCCAAGCTAGTTAGTTTCTAAAAATATAAAACATACACTTGCACACACTGCATTTACTGAGCTCCATAATATCAGTTCTGATCTACACATGAGCCACTGCACCCAAATATTGAAATCCTGAAAAAGCAGTTACTGTTATTACATTGTCATAATAGCCCATCTTCAATGCCTCTCGTTGTTAATATTAATGACTGCTGGATTACTAAGACTCTCATAAAAATTAAATTGATTACTAGGTTTCAAGTTTTGCTTTTTTTAAAGCTTAAATCTTCTGAGGATTGCAGTTTATTTTTAGGACATTGTGTGTCATATCAGTGGGTTGGCTTCTAAATACTTTAACAGAGAAGGCAATTAAACAAATCTGCTTTCTTATGTGCAAGCTGCAATAAATAGCATACTCAAATTAATACAATTGTCATTGTGGGAGGGGGGCATCTGAAAGGATGGCATAACATAAATTACTCAACATTAATGGCAACAATTAAAAAGGAAGAGAAAAAGACAGAGACAGAGAGAGAGAGAGAGAGAGAGAGAGAGAGAGAGAGAGAGAGAGTAAATGCATGATCAGAATCTCAAATAAAATCTGCAAATAACTGACTATAGCAGATTTTATTAAGTTTTATGGATAGTTTACAGAAAGAATATTTAACTGCACAACCATTCTGTGGCGGTGGCATTATATGCTGATTATCTCACTTGTGGGGTGTCTCTTATTTTATTGGGTCATTGTTTTTATAACTCTGAAGTTCTATAAAATGCCGATGCTTGGATCAAACTTTATCTCTTTCATCCAAAGTTGTGGGTAAGGTTGGACTGAAAGCAGTGCTGGGACTTGGGAGATCTGTTGGCCAAATTTATTGTTTGTTGTCTGTTTGCCTTTCCTGCCCAGTTTTGGACACACGTTATGTTTGTGTCCTACCTGGAAGAATAGCACTGGACTGGTACTGCAGTCCTACCCAACAATTATATCATGATGAATATGCATGGCTCCCATACCTTCTTTTTTTTTTGAACTAAAGATAATTTCAGTATTAATGAAGTCCTAAATCGAAATAGCATGAAGTGTTAAATGTATAGTATGCAGCTGATGCTCTTTTTGCTTGCAAGGAAGCATACAGGCTTCAATCCTGCCTGGGATCAATATCTATATCAGGCTTCCACAACATATGGCCTGCAGTCCATATGTGGTCCGCGCAAGGTTTTGGTGTGGCCTGCCAAGTGCCATTGCCTGTCCATGCCCCTTCTCCTTGCAGCAGCTGCCCACCCTCCACCTGCCCTTTTCCCTCACTGCCACTTGCCAAGGCCACCTGCTCGCCATCACCCACCTGTCCTTCGGAAAGGAAGGAGTGAGGGAGAAAAAGAAAGGGAGAGAAAAAGAAATAAAGGAGGAAAAGAGAGAGAGGAGGAAAGAGGGTGGAGGAGAGAAAGAAAAAGAAAGGGAGGGAGGGGGGTAATAAGAGGGGAGGGAAGGAGGGAGAAAAAGAAAGGCTGCAAGGTCAGTAGGAAAAAGAGAAGAAAGGCATTTGTAATGCATGGTGTAGTGGTTTGAACCTCGGACAATGGCTCTGAATGCCCTGTTGCTGTTTTTTTCGTGTCAGCGATTTGAGAAACCAGTCGCTTCTGGTGTCAGAGAATTGGCCATCTGCAAGGATGTTGCCCAAGGGACGCCGATGTTTTACCATCCTGTGGGAGGCTTTTCTCATGTCCCCGCATGAGAAGCTGGAGCTGACAGACGGGAGCTCACCCCACTCCTCTGATTCAAACCGCCAATCTTTTAGTCAGCAGTCCTGCTGGCACAAGGGTTTAACCCATTGCGCCACTAGAGGTACTGGGTAAATTTAGACAAGTCACACTCTCTCTCAGTCTCAGAGGAAGACAAATGCAAATCTCCTTTGAATAAATCTCAACAAGAAAACTTTGTGATAGGGTCACCCTAAGCTTGACAAAAAATCAATTAAAATTAATCATTCATTATACCTTACTTAAAAAGTGAGGTGCTAAAACCTGTTTGCAGCCTCAAGAGGCATATATAATTGTGACCCCTTACTGCTCACAAATAGTACGGGCCTGGGTTAGCCTATAGAGTTTCCTGGCACTAAAGAAGGATTCTCTTCTGATACCTGCCTATTTCACATTTTCCAAATTAAATTTAGTCATGCATATAATAAGGAAAATTGACAAGCCGAAGAACATAGTTGGTAAAGGTAAAGGTTTTCCCTGACATTATGTCTAGCCATGTCCGTCTCTTGGGGTTGGCGCTCATCTCAATTTCTAAGCCAAAGAGCCGGCATTGTCCATAGACACCTCCAAGATCATGTGGCTGGCATGACTGCATGGAGCATCGTTACCTTCCCACATAAGCTGTACCTATTGATCTAATCACATTTGCATTTTTTCTCTTTTTTTTGAAATATGTTTATTCAAGATTTTGACTTATACATTTGCATGTTTTCAAACTGCTAAGTTGGCAAACACTGGGGCTAACAGCAGCAGCTCACTGGAGAAGATAGTAGGATTGATGGAAACAAGTACAATATCTGATAGGGCCATTCAAAGTTAATAGTAATAAAAACAAGATCATGCAATTTATCCATGATTAAAAGAAAAAGTTCCTCTCCCTGCTTTATATGCTACAAACGCAAAGAATCAGAGAATATATCAAACACAGAGTGATTGTGTTTTTTAAATTTTCTTCTAAAATGTAGCAAGAGCTCCCCTTACTGGCATATACCCTTTAATAAGACTTTGGGATGAGTACTTGAAGTAACAAGCTATTTTAAATATATTTCGGAATATGTCATGTTAAACTTTAAATTCATATTCTTATTTGCCTTATCTATGGGGACAAGATCAAAATGCAAAGAACATATTCTGGGCCAAATCGATTGGATGAAAGTAATATGAGTTATTGAATGAAGTGTTGAACTTGGATCTTTATTCAATGCCAATATCTATCCTCAGGTGGTCTTAACTCTTAAGTGTTATTCCTGTGAAGGCGTGGCTGATGCCACCTGTGTATAAGACTTTAAGTTGCAAGGTTTAAACTATTGTATTATGTTTCAGCTAGTCTGTTTAGTGTTGTTAAGTTTTGGTTGCATTGATTGGTTCTTTAGAGCTGTCAATCATCGTTAAGTTTGTTTTTCCTCCCCCTTGAGACTTTGGAAATCTAGCTTTCTCTTTAGATTTTGCCTGCATCTCTACAGAAGAGGACGTGTTAGAGGGTTTGCCAGCCAGGCCTCAGTCAGGCATTCTCTAGCACCAATTCTTCATATCTTGGATTCATTCTGCATATCCAGCACACCTGGGTGGGACTGTGGAATCTCAAGCGCCTTCAACTAGTCATTTGGCACCAAGAGGAAGGCTCTGTGCCTTCAATATAGGCCATTTGACTGGGGCTAAGAGAGTTCTCACCTCAAAGCCATTGAGAGAGAGAGAATTTGGAAAGCCATAAGGCTGAAAGCTTCCTGGACCCAAACAACTAAAGAACTGTAATGTATATTTTATTTTACCCCTGTTTGGAGAACTAAGTTTAGTACCTCAACAAGATAACTCCTTTTGTGAACAATAAAGCCTGTTTGAGTTATCTAAAGTGACTGGTTTGGTCCTTGAGAGTTCCAGTTCTCTATGGGAAGGCAAGAAGAAGTCCCCTGGGAAGAGATGTCACGTCCTTGTTCCTATTCTAAGTCAAAGACCCCAGGCGTGTCTTCACAATTCCCTTTCAATTACGTTATTGTAATGGTGTTATTATAATTTTGAATGAGAATAACATTGACTTACTGTGACAGGGTATGCTGATTGCTGGAATTCTGTTTGCCCGATTTACGTTCTTGAGGCTGTTATACTTGGGTATTACAATGGTGTGTTATGGCAATGGAGGTGGACTAGTTCCAGGCCTGCAACTAACCTAATTTTAAAGATAGGTTTGAAAGCTTGAGATAAAATTAAATGACTGGCTTATAACAAATCCATCATTATTGGGTTGTTGGCTGATGCAATCAGGATGGAAGTAAGCCAAAGGAAACAACCAGATCCAGAGTGACTTATCTAAGATCTCTGCTTTGTTTGGATGACCTGATAGGTAGTGTTGAGATCTTTTAGGCAATTGCTAAATAGAGGCTGGACAGCCTTTTGAGCAGCAAAGCACCACATGTTCCTTTCAGCAAAGCTGGCCCACCTATAGGCTGCTGCCGCACAAAAGATAACTAAAATTCTTACAAGTGATAATCTCTCTTCCTTTCTTTAAGCTTCTTATCCAAACAAAATGCCAGTGCAGAACTAATTGTAAACAGACATGCTTATAGTAAGAGGATTGGGTTTTTTTGTTTTTCAATAAGAATGTGCAAAAACGGATTCAAGGTCTTTGGAAGCTGTGCAGCTGAGGACAACATGTTTATATTTATCTGATAAATATTAATATAAAGCTACAGCTCATTCTTCTGCTAATTTTGTGATAGGTCAAGACTATACAGATATATGTTAATCCATTTATTGTCAGAAAAAAAATTTTAACCTAGGTAAATGTCAAATTCCAGAAAATAATCATCTTCAGACCAACAGGCAAATAACCTTCAGAAGTATTTTTTAAAAGAGGAGGAAGAACAAATCTTCATGCGTTATGGCATTAGGCTATTAATACCTTAAAATAATGGGAATTTTAAAAGATATACTATGTTATAACTGCATTGCATCATCGTGATCACCACTTAATAACTGTCATGCATTAAATTAATGGGAAAATATTTGGCCCAATAGAACCAGGTGAAGGGATGCATATTAACCACTTCAGAGCCATAACTGGAAACTTGTTTAATTCCTTTCTCTATCTTTTCTGAGATCAGAAATTAGCTATACAATTCTTTCTGATGATCCTGATCCAGACTATGAAACAGGAACTGTTTCATAACCCAGTTACAACGTAATTTGTATACATCATTTGAATTGGAAACAGAGGAATAGATCACAAATGAACAAGGGCTTTTTCTCCACACATTAGTACGTGTGCCCTCTTCAAAGAAATCCAGTCAGGCTCACGCAGATATTGGGTATGCAGCTTGGATGAGGCACATCATCATTATTTTATATTTTTTCACTGCATCGCTACAGTGTAGTGTAGAAAACCACTATTCTATATAGTGAAAATAAATGCAGACAAGATAATTGTTTGTTTTGATAGTATAAACAATTGCTTATTATCTCTGGATTTTATGCTTCTAACCATGTATTCACATGTGATATTTATGTTGATATTGTACATTAATTATGCCTCTGGATAATAAAAAATATTAGAAAAAGCTCTTTGTGTAATGATTATGCTACTTATTTGTGATTTATAAATACAGATTGTTCCAAATAATTGTGAACAGAACCCTAGTAAATAATTTAGTGTTAAAGATTAGAAAAAGAACATGGCCGCCAAGGGCATAAAGTCCAAATCAAAATGATTCACAAGAATATTCTTTTTAGAGCAATAATCCTACACATATTGATGAGGGAGGATGCTCACTGAATTGAAGGATATTTTTTCAGAGTAAACACATGTAAGGCTGGGTATAAGCACTTTTATTATTCAATTTGAGATTGGTATCAGGTTTTTCAAAACAGCACTCATTGCTATAAATATCAAAAGAAAATAGCAATAAAATACCAGATGTTTCAAAATGATGGCCCAGTTTCAAAGCATTTTCACAATGGCAAAATGCGACAATTACACAAAACATTAGAAACTGTTTAGTCAGTTATCAAGTTTTCCTCAGAAATCCCTGGCGGCCTGTTTTTTCAAATTGTCAGAACTCTTTGGCAATGGTGGCTCAATGACTAAAGCTAGGGGCTGTTTGTGACCTGGGAGAGGCATCTAGCAGTAATAATTTGAGTCTACAAGCCACCCTTCCAAGTGGTAAAGGTTTCATTCAGGGGCAGTTTTTAGTTACAGAGATACAGCAATTTCAAATTGGGTCCATGTTTTTGAAAAAACCTGTAATTGAAAACAAGCTTTTAATAATTACAGAGAGCTGGGCTGCTGTGAGTCTTCTGGGCTGTATGGCCATGTGCCAGAAGCAACTCTTCTGACATTTCGCCCACATCTATGGCAGGCATTGTTTCCTTCCCTTCGCTCACTCAATCTTTGGCATACAGGAGAGGTTAATAAGATGAAAGAAATTACCCTCAAAATGACATGTAATGACAGTCACTTTATTTTCACCAGAACTGCAAATACTTCTCACATTGAGGAATAAAAATCCCTAAGCACACAATCTAAATAAATAACAGCACATTTAAGTGAGGGACCACATCTATCCAATCTGAACCAAAATCAGTCACCAGGAAAATCTATACAGAGAATTTCAGTTCCACATCATAAGTACAGTGTGGAAGAGACAATATTTCTATTGTCTATTTCTGTGTGATGGGAAAAGAGTTCTGGTCCATTAATTCTCCCACTTTCTCCTGCAGACAGCTAATCATCTCAGCTAATACAAAAACGTGTGTTTCATCCAAGTCTTGTATGATGAACTTCTTCCCCAGAGCATTTGACTCATCCAAGTACAGCAGGAACTGTTTCATAGCTGGGTCACTGTGAAGATACAAATAGATATATTATCTTACCACATGCCATGTAAGTGAAGTAAACTTAGCACAATGAAACCCTTAGCACAACTAAACTTCTGTGCAATCAGAAGAAATTATTATTCAATTTTGGTTTGTCATTCCACAGTCATGAACTTTAATCCACTCTTTGGAAGAATGACTAAACAATCATTTATGCAGACAATATAATCTTGTTTTCAATAATGACGTCTTCTGCGATTGATTAAAAACGGTTAAACAAGAATTGTTAAGGCAACATAGTAGTTGATAGTTATCCCAAGGATTACAAATGGCCAACAGCCAAGTCTGAGGAAACTCAAAATATTTTTCAGTCAAGGGTTATTTTTCTGAAGAAAGAACTTGGCACTATCACTGTAAAAAAATACTTCCAGTATTCTGATAATGAAATCCTTATGAAAGGTTTCTTATCAAATATGACTGATTACAAATATGCTGCTACTTACCATTCTATAAGTATTCCTTTCAAAACATTCACCATCTTCCCAAAGGTGTCAGATTCCTAAAGAAACAAGTAACACAATATTCAGTGGGGATTTTTTTTTAAAAAAACCCTACACATCGGTAAATTGAACAAATTTAGAATTGAACTTATTTTGAACAGCTGTTACAGCGAGGAAATTCTTCCTCATGGCAAGGAACCAGGTGGAATCTCCTTTCCTGTAATTGGAACCTATTGCTCTGAGCGCTTGGGCAAAGGAAGGAATCTTAAGGTAACTGCACCCTTGAAAGGTGTGTCTGTTTTCCTCGTTTGTGAGAATTGATGTTTTTTATGTGAATGGTACGCTCTGTCCAACTGTAGTGGATGCGTATGGAACACTGCATAGTAACATCCCCAAGGTCCACCATCCTGTGCCATTGAAGGGGGCTGTCCTTATAAGCTCTTATGATTTGAGTCTAAAATCTGTGAGCGTGTTTTCAGGAGTACAGCCTGCAGAATAGTTCATCAATGCTACACAAAGATTAGAAAGCCTCTACAGAATTGAAGCATTGCATGTGACGACAGGTTTTTTATTTCTCGTTTGAATGGAGATGAGTGAGATCTACCAATAATAATAATAATAATCATCATCATCTTTATTTATACCCCAGCCCATCTCCCCAATGGGGACTCGGGGCGGCTCACACGAGGCCAAGCCCAAACAACAAATTACAATAAAATAAAATCAAAACACCAACAATGCTACCAAAACCCCTTTTCTGGATTTGCTGAAGCCAACTGAAAGGACAATCCCTCATCAGCAAGAAACCGCAAACTGCAACACAAGTTGAGAATCCCTTATCCAAAATACTTCAGATCAGAAATGCTTTGGATTTCAGTCATTGTCCACCCTCCAGATTTTGAAATATATTATCTACATCTGCATATATGTACATAATGAGATATTTTGGAAATGGGAACCAATATCTAATCACAAAATTAATGTTCTGTATACACATCGCTTGAAGGTAATTATACAGACGATTTTAATAACATTGAGCTTGAAACAAGTGACACTGAGCTTGAACTATCAGACGGCAAACGCTTTTAAAGAAGGTTTTTAAGATCGTCAGGGGCTGCTGTGATTTTATATGTATATATTAAGTTGTATTACAATACTGTTACTTGTGAGCTGTTTTGAGTTGCTGTATGGAGAGAAAAAGCGGAATATAAATCTATGAACCGTCTAAGAGTTTAAGATCGTCCCGGGAGACCCTTCTCCTGAGGAGCTGGGTCCCGCCTTCTTTGCAGGCTTGACTGGCAGGAGCGAGAGACAGGGCCTTCTCAGTGGTGGCCCCCCGGTTGTGGAACGCTTTCCCCAGGGATATTGGATCAGCCCCCTCCCTCTTAACCTTTCAGAAAAAAGTGAATCTAATGCAACAGTCAAAACACGGTATCAGACTAAACAACCGGGAATGTGGTGCAGCTGGCTGGGAGTCAGCTGCACAAGATCTCTACTGACCAGAAG
Organism: Anolis apletophallus; assembly: GCA_030556195.1. Taxonomy (NCBI): domain Eukaryota; kingdom Metazoa; phylum Chordata; class Lepidosauria; order Squamata; family Anolidae; genus Anolis; species Anolis apletophallus. Next base: position 152,252,345 of record JARBWK010000003.1, on the reverse strand, counting down.
GTCATGAGTTCGAGGCCAGCCCAGGTCGGGGTGAGCTCTCGACCAATTGTGTAGCTCGTTGTCTGCCTATATATGTTGTATGTCTATGGCATTGAATGTTTGCCTGTATATGTGCATTGTGATCCGCCCTGAGTCCCCTGCGGGGTGAGAAGGGCAGAATGTCATGGTTCCAGATTCAGAGAGTGGCTGCCTCACCCACAAGGCAACTCCCAGGACCCCACAGCATTGAGCTCCATTAAAGAGGAGCCAAACCGCATTAATCCTGCAGTGTAGATGCGCCCATGGCACGTAGGAGGAGAACAATCGACCCCGGGGACAAAACTGAGAGTTGATGAAGGCGAGGGGACAATGAGCACCGCCAACCTGCTCCTGCTCACGCGCCCTTCGACGAGCGACGTCCCCTTGACGACGGAAAAGCTCAGGCTCGCTCGCTGTCCCACTAACCGGAAGCGGCCGGACCGGATGTCTCCCGCTGCGCTCGAGCGGCCGACACTGCGCGTGCGCCTTGTCGGCTCTTCCACCGGATTGGAAGGGCGCTGATTGGCTGCGCGTGCGTGACTGGCTCGCCTGTCAGGCCGGATTGACGCCTGAGGAGCTTGGCAGCCGGAGGCTGGCGGCGGGGCGGCTGAGATGGACAGGTAGGGAGGGGAAGGGAGGAGGGAGGGAGGGACTCGCCGTGAGGAAAGCCCGGGCTTCATGGCTGCCTAGCACAGCCCGAAGGGGAGCCAGCCACCTCCATACAACAGTTAGGGACCGGCCTCCCTATTTGGTTGGACTCCACTTTTCTGCCCTCGGGCGCTGTGGGAAGCAAGCTAGTCCTCTATTTGTTTTGGACTTCAACTCCCAGAAGCCTCAGCGGCCTCGGCCAATGGTCAGGGATTCTGGGATATGAAGTCCAAAAGTCCTGGAAGGCCAGAGTTCCAGGCTGGAACCAATAATTCTATCGTATAGTATATACTGTATTAATGATATGTATGTATATATACACACACACACACACACACATGAATATATATATATATATATATATATATCAGATAGAGCAGGCATGGTCAAACTTGGGCCTTTCAGGTGTTTGGACTTCAACTCCCAGAAGCCTCAGCGGCCTCGGCCAATGGTCAGGGACTCTGGGATATGAAGTCCAAAAGTCCTGGAAGGCCAGAGTTCCAGGCTGGAACCAATAATTCTATCATATAGTATATAATGTATTAATGATATATAATCTAAGATCATCTGGGGAGGCCCTGCTCTCGCTCCCGCCTACTTCTCAAATGCGGCTGGTGGGGGGTGAGGGTGAGGGAGAGGGCCTTCTCGGTGGTGGCTCCCCGCCTGTGGAATGCGCTCCCTATCGACGTACGATCCACCTCATCCCTCCTGGCATTCAGGCAAAAAGTAAAATCCTGGCTGTGGGACCAGGCGTTTGCACACCAGCACAAGGCAGCACTTTAGATGGGATTTTAATGGAAAGTGGATGAATAGGGCCAATGCTTTTATGGACAGAACATTGTTTTAATCTGGAATGAATGCGCATGATGTTTAGGTAATTGTATTTTAATGTATTTTAATTGTTGAAGGGTTCTGGGGACTTATTTTGTTACTGTGTGGGCATCGAATTGCGCCTTACTGTAAGCCGCTCTGAGTCTCCCCTTGGGGGTTGAGAAGAGCGGGGGTAAAATCCTGAAATAAATAAATAAATATGTATGTATGTATGTATATACACATACACATTTATGAATATATATATATATTATATGAAAAATGATTGTTATCAATGACTCAATCAGAATTATCTATTATTATTATTATCTACAGTTGGTGGCCAAATTATTATACTCAAACATACATTTTTGTATTTTTTATTATTGTAACATAGTTTTATTATTTTAAACACGTTTAAAATATGTTTTAAATATATTTTAAATACAAATTAAACATTTTATACTTAAATTACCATATTATATATATTTAAAAAATGTAAAATATAATTATTTAATATTTGGTAACTTCGCCTTTTGCTGCTATCACGGCTTCAATCTGACGTGGCATGCTTTCAGTGGGTGATATGGCTACTTGTTGCAGTCTTGGAGTGCTGTGCCATGCTTTGAAGATACCAAAAATGACACTCACAAGAAGAAGCTTGCAATTTGAAATTTCAACGGACACTGACAACGGACACTGACGTCTGTTACACTTAAAACCAAAACTAAAGTGAAGCCAGATTATGTAGTGTTGCCAGATGTGTACCTAATAATTAGAAAGAGAGAATAATATTCCGACTACTCTGTAAAATAAGTTATGGCTAGATCTGTTTTAATTATTTTGAAAAAATGATTTGAGTATAATAATTTGGCCTCCCTCTGTATATTCCACTTTTTTTCTCTTAGAAGAAACCCAGAGCAGCTAACAGTGTTAAAAAATAAAAAATGTACAATTTTAAACCAAAAACATATATACAATTAAATAGAATTAAACATAGGAATATTGAAAATCAGTAAATATTAAACATTAAAAGTGTATCATAAAGACATAAAACACCCATCGATTACTCATCTCATTCCACGTAGGGTTCATATTGTTCCTGCATCGGCAATCGTTGTTGCCTTGTAAAAGCACAAGGTTGCAAACTTCATTTAATATTTCTCTTGTAATTCTTTGACACTGCTAATGGAATATTTAATCCTGTCAAAGGTGTTTACCTTTGCAAAAGGGGGGAAATTCCGAGATAAAAGTCTATAGTGGGGGACTGGCAAAAATAAACATTACAGAATTGTAAGCTGTTAAGGCGTTTACATTTCTGGGATCATCTTTATATAGCAAAAATGGGTTAATCCACATTCCATGTGTGTGTATAGGATGAAAACTTGTTGAACCCAAAGATAGGATGGGGGAGTATTTGGTAGAAATCTTTCTCATTTCGCCTGGATGAAATCATAAGTCTGTCCAATGCAAGATTTTGAAATTAACCACCACATTGCAGTGCGTGGGATGTGTGTCCTTGGGAGTGTTTTCTACAGAGCAGTTAATCTGGTTTATGTGCTGATATGTGAAGGTTTACAAAACTGAAATGTTGCATTCAAAGAGATGTGTTGTTTTTACTTTGAACAGTGGCTACTTTCACATGAAGCGTAATCACTATTTTGGATGTCATGTCTCGGTTGTAACCTGTATGAAAAATCTAGTTCATTTAGTATATTTAATCTGAAACAGCTGCTTCCAACTATCTGTAGGTTATTGAAACAGATGGGCTTTTTCCAGCTTTATGTTTTTTGGTTTGTTGTGAGTTTTCCAGGCTGTAAGGCCTTGTTCCAGAAGCATTCTCTCTTGACATTTCACCTGCATCTATGGCAGGCATCCTCAGAGGTTGTGAGGTCTGCTGGAAACTAGGAAAAAGGGTTTGTATATCTGTGGCATGTCCAGGGTAGGAAAAGGGTTTTTGTGTTGTCAGAGGCTTTCATGGCGGGAATCACTGGGTTACGGTTAGTTTTCTGGGTTGTATGGTCATGTTCCAGAAGCATTATCTCCTGACGTTTCACCCACATCTATGGCAGTCATCCTCAGAGGTTGTGAGGATCTCATAACATCTGAGGATGACTGCCATAGATGTGGGCGAAACGTCGGGAATAATGCTTCTGGAACCTGGTCATACAGCCAGAAAACGCACAGCAACCCAGAAGGGGTTTTTTTTGTCTTTGCATGACAATATATACTTAGCTAGATTTACTTAGGGTACTCATTCAGGTTATCTGAGCTACCCAGGATTTAAGATAGAGGTTCCCAACCTGTGGGTCCCCAAGTGTTTTGGCCCACAACTCCCAGAAATCCCAGCCAGTTTACCAGCTGTTAGGATTTCTGGGAGTTGAAGGCCAAAACATCTGGGGACTCCCATAGTTGAGAACCACTGATTTAAGCAATACTACTGTCTTTGCCCTTAAGAATGTTTTAAGCTTTGTACTTTCTGGAAAAAAATGTATTACAAGGAAATAAACATGCAGCTTTATATTTCTTTACACATCCATTTTATGTCAAACAATAAGCTGTTATGGGTATAGCCTTGATTGTGTTTACAAAGAAGCAGGGGTGTTAGTCTCTTGCGTCATAAAAAGGAAGGAAGGGAGAGGAAAAACATTGTAACATCACCTTTAAATCTAGCTTTTTGTAAAATAATTTTCATGGGTTTTCATGCATATAAATCCACTTTTTTGTACTGCATTCAAAGAATGGGGTTTTATATCCATGAAAACTCATGCAAAAATAGAAACCAGTTAGTCTTAAAAGGGATGCTACATTTTACCTTCCCCTCTGCTTCCTCTCTTTTATGCTCCTTATTATAGCGGTCTATTATATCACATAGATACATGGAAAACTATGTTTAAAGTTCCTTAAGAGGTTTTTTTTGTACACATTTGACAGTTTTAGGAATATTTATTGTTATAAACAAACATTTCATTTCATAAATTTCCTTTAAACATTTGTAAAACGTGATACTTGCTGTTCTTTAGGACACACTAGGGCAAACACAGGCGACAAATGGGACTAGGGTGTAGGAGAAAGACATTTGGAGGTGGACCTACCTGTTAAATTACCATTTCAACTTTTGCAGAATGTCACTGGCTGCTTATTGTGGGAATTGCTGTAGAAAAATAGGAACTCTCGGTTCAGCCTGGAAACCCGACCAATCATGGAAAAATATCAGTAAGTGCAAATCTATTATTATTATTATTATTATTACCCTAAGGCAGGGGCCAGGAAATGCATGAGGGTAGGGGTCAATTTCCCCCTCTCCCCACACAAACCAAGCCCATTTGCTGGTTTTCTTCTATAGCCACTTTCAAAAATGGTGTCAGGAAGAAAATGGACATTGGCAAAAGAAGTAAATGTATTTTTTCCTTTTACCATTTTGAGAGTTAGTGCAAAAGAAAACAGAGGTATACTGGATACTTGTGGACAGTAATTTTGCATATTTTCTAGTGTGAGAGAGGTTTCTACATGATTATAGGCGGCTTTTGAAGACTAGTGAGAAGCTTCCGCATCCAGAAAAGTTGAAACCAGGGGCTGCATTCTGGTCTCAGAGTAAAATATCATTTATTTTATGTGAAGCTCTGTCTTAGAGGCTGTCTTAGATATTTCCTTCTAATCTAGATGGAAATGTTTCATGTCCTGGTAATATTTACTGTATTTTCTGGCGTATAAGACTACTTTTTAACCTAGGAAAATCTTCTCAAGTTGTGAGTTGTCTTATATGCCAGGTATTGTCTTATAGGGCAGGTGCTGAAACTTCCAAGCTGGACTGGAGAATACATGCTCACCACATATGGTGGTGAGAGCTCAAAAACCGCCGCGGCCACATCCCTGCCATATGCAGTGACCGTATGAAAGCAGCAAGGGCAGCGCTGTTCGAGTACAGTGTGGGTTGGAAGAGGGGTAGTCTTATATGGCGATTATATCCCAAACTCTATATTTTAACTGGAAAAGTTGGAGTCATCTTATATGCCTAGTCATCTTATACACTGGAAAATACGGATACTTTTCTGTCTCCAGTAAAGTATAATCACTAAACAAATTTTGGAAAACCAACAATAACAAATAGTTGGGACACTTGCTGCACCCAACAGATTTGGCTTCAGTTTCTGCCTATTTTATGAAACAGGACATGGCTATGCTATGGGAAACATCAAGGAATTCAAGGATTATTTCCTTGTTGTAATTGTGTGTTTATGGTATTTCCACTGCATTTGCTTTAACAATGGAGGGCATGTGCCATTTTTACCATTGAAGTTTTGGCTTTCATTGTTTTCTACTGCTGAATAGTAAATTCATATGCTCTGTATATGTCTACTTTAGCTATCTGGGGAATCTTGATGTATTATTTCTGAATGAAGCATTTTTTTAAAAAAAAAAGTAGCCAAGGTTTTGCTAACTTAGGCGAGAAATGAACAAACTTCCCTTTTTGTCACATGCTGTGGAACATTGTGACAAAATTGAATAATGCTAAATGTGCTTAAAATAAAGCTTCATTCAAACTAGTCTGAAAGTGGTAGAGCCCTTTCCAAATCAGAATAAATTGTTAATAGTTACTATTAATTTGAAACTTCTTAAAATGAAGGTGGAAGGAACATTCATGTGAAAAAATAACAAAACAAATTATTCTAATAGAAATAAATAGCAAATCCTTTGAACATTTGCTCAAACATTTACTCACATTTTATATTGCTTAATATGGTCTGTTTTGACGTAATTTGTTTGTATACTTTTCCTTTTTTGGCATTGAATGTTTGCCATGTACATTGGAAAAGTCCTGAGTCCTTTTGGGGAGATAGGGTGGTCTACAAATAAAGATGATTATTATTAGTAGTAGTAGTAGTAGTAGTAGTAGTAGTATTAAATCAAGTCCCTTGCATTTGGTGAACTTCATTGTTGACCTCTATTATCTTTACAGTGGGTTTTTAAAAACATTGGATTAAATCCTTTAAAAAGTTTCAGTCCAAGTCTCACTAATCTTTAATCCTAGGAGTAAACACCATTGCATTTAGGGAGATTTACTTTGCCACGAACACCCTAGGTTTTTATTGAAAAGTAGCTGTTCTTGTGTTACAACCTTCGCATATTGATTTTAGTGGGATCTAGGTAGAACTAATTAGCCTCTACCACTGCGTTGTCATTTCTGATGTCATGGGGAACTCATACTAAAATCTGCCTTTTTTGCATTTATATACTGATGCTGAATGTTTTATTTTTAAGGGAAAATTGTAAAGTTAACTGGATCACTTATTCTTGGGTAAGTGTTAATTAGAAAGCATCTATTTTCATTCATACAGTTCAAAATGAAGTGTATTTAATCAACTGGATGTTGTTTATCTCATTAACCTGTATACCTTGTACACCTACAGTGCAATAAGTGTCTTTGGTCCATAATAAAATGTTGTTGTTGAAGTGATATTATCTTTGTCCCTCTGCCACTGAATTTTAAAATGTTACATACATTTATTTTTCAGCTTTTACTATGAATGCCTGTAGTACACAGTCAGTTATAACTAATAATGAAGACCTCTTCCAAAATAAAAGAACAACAATTATCATTTACACTTGATCTTCTGGGCAATTTTCACAACATTTGTTCAGTCAGATGTTCTTTCAGCCCATCTAGATATTGCTTTTTGTTTTCTCCAAATAATATTGTGCTGGGTCTCATCTAATGCTTGACTCTACCAGATGCCTCTACTAATCTCTACTTCAGCTTGATTTCCTGAGCCCCAGGGAAGTCCATCTTGGTTTCTTCATTTATACGGCCATATCAACACCTTGCATGATGTCTCTAGCAGTGTCTGGGAATTAACAATTACCTGCCTATGCTTTATAGAGTTTACTTCTCTCACCCTGCTCCTCATATAGATACTTTGATCAAGACCTCCCTCCCACGTTGTGAGAGAAAATATCCACATGCTACTGCAGAAAGATGCCTTAGAAAGAGTAACATTTCACAAAAAGAAAAGATGCATCACTTTGATTCTCAGTATGATTGCATCGAACCAAAGAACTTTCAGATGGTAAATTTGTAATCCATTCTTCCTCTGATTTATTATAGTAGGCCTTCATGATACTTACTTCCGCATTGCATCTCAGGTCATTAAGAATCCCAGTTTTTTTCTCTCTTTTGGTCTCTTGGTGGTCCCATGTTTGTTTTCAAAAGTTCTCTGTTAGAACTGGGAGTTTGAACACTTTCCCATATTTGGACAATTGCTGCTGATGACATCATCTAAGCAGAGTTTACATGGGATTTAGAAAGAACTGTGGCACTTGTAATCAATCAAAAGAGTCAATACATTAATTAAAACCAAAGAACCCATTCACAGAGGAATTTGCCTGCTGCATTTTTGCACGATTCCATATTCTATCTCTGAGTCAGGATTTAATGGTAATTTCATATCTTAGCTTCGATGGGACCCTTACAATACAGTTGCCTGGTTTAGTTGTGATGGGAAAAGTGGTTTAAAAACCATTATAGCTTTATTGAAGCTGACCATTAAGGATAAGGAGAGCAGTGGAAGACAATGAAGGAGGGTGTGCACAGACACAGAATTTGTTCCTGGTGTGACAAGTACTGTTATATCTGAACTAGGTTGTTACATTGAACATTCAAAGAACTGTACAGTTCACAGAAATGAGTTCAGTTTTCACTTAAGAGATCAGCTGTTTTAAATATGTACATACTTGTTATGATGTATTTTGTTCTTTCCACCTGTCTTTTTTAAGCGGTTGTATGTTTGCTGCATATGAAGTTCTGGCTTTAAAGAAATCACTGTCTTTTGATACTCAAGTTGCACAGCAAGAAAAACTGAAGTCCTACATTTATTTACCATCAGTTTCTTTAGATACCGATGGATATCAAGGTAAGGAACTATTGTGCTACTGCTTCAGTCAGAAAGATTTGAGAGAGCAGCTTAAGAAAAACAGTGATAAGAGAGGACTAATATTGTGGGCATTACCAAAGAGTTTTGTTACATTGAGATTATTAAGCATGAGCAAACTTCGACCCTCCAGCTGTTTTGGACTTCATCTCCCACCGGCTGTTAGGAATTCTGGGAATTAAAGTCCAAAACACCAGAGGGGGGAGAAGTTTGCCCAATCTTGATGTATACTCATGCATAAGTCTAGAATTTTTAATCAAAACTTGTCCCACCCACACACCCTGAATTGACTTATCCATGAGTCAATGTAAGTAACACTTATCAATAAAGGAACCACACCTTTCTCTTGAGTAGAGTGGTGAAAGATGAAAACTTAGTCCATCTCAGGAGAACTTAAAAGATGCAGCAACACCTCTACTCTTTCCACTGCTGTGCCATTTTTAGCTTTTTCAAATACCTGGGCAGGAAAAGAGTGGTAGAAGTAGCTCTTTGGCACTTTCCCTTAGGTAAATGCCAATAGAATAGAGCAGTTCAGTGCTTCCTTTAGGTTCTTCAGGATGATAATGCTGTACCTTGATTTTTTTTTTTAAAGGAACATGTTTTCTGACTAGAGTAGTAAAAGGCCTTTTTTGAATGCTTGGGTAGGAAAATAACAGCAGCAACCATTGACAGCTGGCCCACTGAAGCAGCTCTTGATGCTTCCTCCCCTCACTCCATGGTATGATCATATCCATAGATCATATCAGAACCCACAATTTTGGCTCAAAAACCTGAAGTCAATTTATATATGAGGTCAATTTGTACAGTAGTCTAAATGGTGTTCCATTAGATCCGCGATTTTCAACATTTGGTCTTCCACTACTGTGTTTTTATAATGCAATGCTAATAATGGGAAGGTTAGGGGACAGGGTATAGATCTGGGAATAGAAAGTGAGATGTGACATTTGTATTATATTTCAAATGTTTAAATTAAAGTTTTGGTTTTTTTTTTTAAAAAACCCATACATTTGAAGTTTTGACCAAGGGCCAAGAACTGCTGCATTACAGAGTTATTTCTGTGTCATTTAAAATGTTACTTGAAGAAATCCTTCTGTTCTCTTACTGGAATTAAGAAAACAGAGTCTAGAGCAGGTATGGGCAAACTTCGGCCCTCCAAGTGTTTTGGATTTCAACTCCATAATTCCTAACAGCTGGTAGGCTGTAAGGAATTGAGGGAGTTGAAGTCCAAAACACTTTGAGAGCCGAAGTTTGCTCACACTTGGTCTAGAGCAGGGGTGCTCAGAATGGTGATCGGGATCACCAGGGTGATCTTCGGGCCTCATCCTGGTGATCTTCAAGCCCCTGACCTGGTTTTTTGCTGTTGGTCCTCTTCACGTGCCCCTGCACGCTGCAAATAAGTCCTCCGTCGTAGCTCCTCCCTGCTCCCCCGCCGCCTCCAAAAGCTCCAGAGTCCAAGAGGCAGAATGGGCCCCCTCTTTTGGATTCCTCCTCCTCCCTCCGTCCTTCTCCAGCCACTCAGAGTCGTAGGAGACCAAAGGGCCTGGATGACGCGATGCATGGCTGGTCCCGCGCGCATGCGCAGAAGCGCCCATTCTGCCCCTCGGACTTCTCGTGAGCTCTTGGAGGCGGCACACATGCTGGCGGCGAGGAAATAGCAACAACGGAGGAGAAGAAGAAGGACGCTTTGGGGTCATTTCCTTACCGCATCTCAAAGGTCGGTCTTTTTATTTTGGGGTAGGTGCTTGATTGTTCTGTGGCATGTCTCTTTGTTTATTTTTAATGTTTAAAAATGGCCTTTTAGCTCCAAAGCCTCTCTGCTTGCTTTGTTCCTTGAGAAATATATGTTGGGGAATATGGAAATGTGGGAGAAATGGGGTGGTTGGATGTATTTTTTCATGCCCCTTTGTTTACCTTGCTGAGTATTAAATGGCCTTGCAGTTCAACAGCCTCTCTTCTTACTTTCTGGCTGATAATATGTGTGGTAATATGGCAGTGTGGGAGAAATTGGGTGGTTGGATGTATTTTTATGCTCTGTTTTATATTGTTGTTATTAAATTGAAATGTTGATGTTTTATGACTTCATTTTATGTAAACTGCCCGAGCCTGCTGGAAGGAGCGGTACATAAAAATGAATAATAAATATAAATAAATAAATAAGAAAATAGTTATACGTTTTACATTTCTGGGCAGGTGATCTTTGGGACTTGGATTTTTAATCAGTAGCTCCCATGCTGAAAAAGTGTGAGCACCCCTGGTCTAGAGGCAAAAACTCTCATGAGTGCTATATTGATATTATATCGTCCTTCCTTTCTATTCCAGTAAACGGGGACAAACAGACAAGTCTTGGCAACTCTCAGGAATAACTGAAGTTGCCAGTGTTTGGCTTATAGAACTGATACTGATGCCAATAATATCCTTTTCCTAGCTGTTAAATGTGCAGAGGCTTTATAAGGAAGGAAAAAAGCTTTAGTATTTTTTAAAAGGTTAAAGCCAATGTTCTATTAATATTAAGTATGCTCAATAAGGTAGGACCTTAATGTATTTTGGACTCTCCTTAATGTATATTGTTTTTGTAGGTTTTACCTACCAGGTGAGAAAAGAACTTCACAGAGCAGCAAGGAAAATTCTAGAAACAACTGCTAGAATTTTTCGAAGACCATTTGATGGTATGTTTTACAGAAACAAGTGAATGTTCAAATCTACAATACAGCTAACTAGTATTGTTTTCTATAGTGACCTAAGTACTTTATAATTAGCATATTGTGAAGACTTAAATCCCTCCTTTTGTTTTGAACTAATCTGAGCACACCAAAATCATTCCTTCCTTTCCTGTTCCTTGATCAGTGGGCTTCACCTTGCATCTTGGATTCTTTGTAGAACTTTTTTCTGTGCAAGAGAAACACCTTGCATAACACTCTTCCTCCACCTTTCTATTGGTACTGCTATCTAGCTGGCAAAGTTGCTGTGTGGCCTCCCTTTTTCATTGCAGAAGCTTTAGCTCCATAACAGAACTAGTTATCCAAATCTATCTATATTTAGGATAATAAGTTTATTTACTGAAATGTGTATCTAGGAGGAAAGTTTCAGGCACCATGTGCTTAGCATCAGTTCCTCTGCATCCAAGGAAGCAAAAATGGCACACATCTGATATTCTACTGTTAAGATATATTGAAAAGCATGGGTCATATTAGATGAATTGTCTCATATAATCCCCAGATGTTTAGATCAAAGGATTACTAGAAGAGCAATAGCTAGGTAGATCAAGGCTTGTGTGTGTGTATGTGTACACACCCACACCCACACATATTTGTGTGTGTATGTGCATGTGCTTTATGATTTGGGGGAAAAAAGCCATGCCCATATAATGTCTGGCCACACTCAGCAAGAAATGTAGCAGCTACAATGGTTGATGCAATGCTGTGTTCATAGCAAGTGATCTGTAAAGCAGCTGGATGGAGTGAGCTGTGTATTTTTGTGAAGCACTGTAAAATAATAATTAGAGAGGCATTTATTTGTGTGAGATTGATACTGGAGCTATACTTAGGATACACACAGTAGTTTCTTCTTCATATAGTGTGAAGTTAGGCTGGACCTTTTAAGGAAACAGAAGGGATTATTCAAAAGTAGATTATTTTTTTAATGAACATCACGGTAAATAAATTTCTCAGCTTCTTTGGTGAAGAGACTACCCATACTGATGAAATCACAGATTTTTAAAGTGTTACTAAACAAGAAATAATGACATTATAGGTCTGCTGTCCATAGAACACTTTCTTCTGTTCTGTTGCATTTTGTGTGCATGCCTGTGTACTGTTCGTTCCAGAAATAATGCCATTCCTCATTTTTTACAATGTTCTAGAAGAACGTTATGTTCGATTCCTGTTGGCAATGTAGAGGAAGTGTAATAACTTGACATTGTTTTCGTTTATTTTGCGGTGGTGAAGAACGCTTCAGCACACTTGATGCAGAAAGTCATGAGTGTGCCTTGTGGTTACTTGTGAAAAGAAGTCAGTCAGAAGATAAAAAGGTCCGATTACAAGCTGTACAGGAACTGGCCTCCAATCAGCATTGGCGTGGTAACATATTTTCTTAAGATAGTGATAGTATTTTATCTCATGACTGTTAACTCCTAAACAATGTAATGGAAAGAACTCTCTGAAGAAGAATGAATTGAAGCACTGCAGTAGCATTTACATTTTAATGGGGCATATACAGTGGATTCAAGAGTCATATGCCTTGGAACAAATAGATTTATGAATAGACAGTGTCTAAATATGCAAGGGGAAGTCATAAGTAAGAGGAAGCAAGCTTGTTTTCTGCTGCCCTGGAGTCTAGGACATGGCTTCAAACTACAGGAAATGAGATTCTGCCTGAACATTAGGAAGAACGACCTAACTGAGAGCTATTCAGTAGTGGAACTCTCTGTCCCAGAGTATGGGGGAGGATCCTTATTTAGAGGCTTTTAAACTGAGACTGGATGTCAGGGGTGCTTCTTGGCAGGGGGTTGGATTGAATGGCCCATGAGGTCTCTTCCAACTCCATGATTCTATGAATACTCACATTTTATGGAATTATTGTTTGGCTAGAACTCAGTATTATCAGATGAAACCGTTGCGGATCAGTATGGATAGCTTTCTGATACAGTAATTACGTTCAATAGAGCATCTTCTCATATCTAATCCCTTTTAACTTTCAACTTCAATAAGGATCCACCCAACTAAGAACTGATGCTGTCACAATGTAAAATTCAGGCACAACTCAGTTGTATGTTGCAATTAGAGTTGACCTGAAACAGATATTTCGAATATTCCTTGCGCTTGAACCTGAATGAAAAGGAAAATAATAGGGTGGGGATTGTTTGAATTTTTGACATAAAGATTGGTTATTGCTGCATGTGAAATTGTAACACATTTTCAGCTTTTTTCTGTTTTTACAAAACTTAAATATAAAAAACAATTATTCACCTCAAAGACGATTTTAGTAGTGTATATAAAATCAATATTTCTGTACAATAAAAAGCAATCTAAAATCTTAAATTCAATGTAATAAAATCAAACGCATATAAACTATTTTAACCAGTTCCTCTATCTATCTGTCTGTCTGTCTTTCTGTCTATCTATCTATCTAGAGTTTAGATTTAAAGTATCTTGGCAGTGAAAAAGAAATAAAATTGTGCTGGAGAAAATTACTTTAGTGCCATGCATGTTTCGGTGCCAGGATATTTCAGACTGACTGTGTCATTTCATGGAAGATGCTGTTTCCTTGATAAGTGTACTCTTTCTGGTGTCTCTTATTATTGTAACACTGTGGAAGATTGACTTGGACCCCATCTACATTGCAGTTTGAAATTGCATTATATGGTCAATTAAACTGCATTATTTGAGTCTACATTGGCCATATAATGAGGTTTCAGCCTACATTATCTGGCAGTGTAAATGGGGCCTTGAGAGAAGATATGAACAGGAACCTTTTAAGAGTAAGAGTGGTTTTACAATACAACCAATTACTTCACGAGTATGTTTCTGTGGACAAATATGAAAAGAAGCTGAACAGTTACCTGCTGGGGGTGCTCTTGCTGGAGTTCTTGCATTGGGCAGAGGGGTGGACTTAGTGGTCTATGGACCCCTTCCAATTCCATATGATTCTATTATTTACCTTTAAATATATGTCTTTCAAGCCCTGTAAGGCTTTAAAAGTAAATACCAGCACCTTTAATTGTGTTTGGTAGTAAACAGGTTACTAATATAGCTCCCCCAGAACTGATGCAAATCAGTGATAGTTCTATTCTTTCTGAATTCAGTTTCACCCCTAAAATCTGTGACTTATGTCTGTCTCTTTTCTTATCTCTGCTTACAATTCCCACTAAACCAGTGGTGCTCAACCTTTGGTCCCCCATTTGTTTTGGACTTCAACTCCCAGAAATCCCAGCCAGCTTATCACCTGTTAGGATTTTTGGAAGTTGAAGTCCAAAGCACCTTGAGGACCAAAGGTTGGAAACCACTGCAATAGAGAGATGGAATGTTTTCCCCTTTCCTCCATCCATTGTAAATTATCTTATGTCCCCTTTACAGTTATTAATTACAATAATTGTTTGGGTGTTTTTTTGGACTTTATAACACTTTTTAAACAAGGAAAAATATTTAAAGTTCTCTTTATCTTTGATTATTTTAATACAGATTATCAGTATAGAACAGCTGCCCAAGCCATTGATTTTAGAACAGCTGTTGGATTAGCACGAACAAACGACATTGACATGCGGTTTTTCCTGCCTCCTCTTCTCTTACGAAGACCAAAAGGCGTATGTATAGTCGTAACCAGATAGCCCTTGTTCAGCGGTGTCTTTTTACTGAAATATTTCAGAAGTAATACTAAAGAGTTAGCCAGAGGCTGAATAGATATGTTTATATATGTCAACAATGTATTTTTTTTGTATTCAAGGGTTTAATTTGACAGAATTGTTAATAGCCTTTCAGTAAGAGCTGGTACTAAAGAGCAGAATGCATCGGATGTTCTTGAAAGTTAGCATTCTGACCATCTATTGAATTGAAATATATAAATTAAAAAAGTTAGGCGCCTAATCTACTTTAATTGTTTAACCATCCTAATTATGCATTTACACTATTTACCAATGATGTCTTCTATGTATTGAATGATATGTATATTTTAAAAAAATACTAAGTGCAAATTATTGTGATTTTTCAGAGTTTTATTTGAATGTAATTATGTATTGTCTTCGTCTAAGCTCTGAATCTTAATTTTATTGATATTCGCGTTTTCTTCTAGCCTCTGAGGAAAGCCATTGACTTCAGTATATAGGCCAGTATTCAGTATATTTCTACAGAATAGAACCACCATTAGGTTTTTTATAGTACAAAATATACACCATCAACAAGCATGTGGACATTGTAACTTCCGTGGTTATCTAGTCTTCATAGTTATTGGTGACTAAATGGCTAGGAACTGAATCAAAGAGCAAAAACAAGGCCAAGGTTGAAATAGAATTACTGCAGCTTTACACCCTTTAACTGCTAGGGCTCAGTGCTAGGGAATCTTGGTATTGGTAGTTTGATGAAGCATCAGCACTTTTTAGCACAAAAAAATGCTAAAAATCTTGTAAAACTACAATGATTCCATAGCATTGACCCATGTCAGTTATAAGGATGTCAAATTTAATTAACATGACCGTGTAAATGCACCCCTGGAAGCAGTTACATTCAATAAATTGCATTAAATTTAGTGGACAATCAGCCTACAATAAAAGCTGCTCCTTCAGATTTCCCACTCCTGTATTGTTGCGTCATAGCCTTGCATGTTGGATTCAAAGGAACACAGATTGTGTTGGATTCTATAAGACAACTGTAGGAGGACCACTCTGGTGTTTTGTTCTCAATAATGTGGTTATGGCTACACCAGAAGATTCTGATGGCAAACATGAGATGTCCCAGGGCTGATATTGTCATCAGACTTGTGTACAAATACCCCCATAGCACATCAATATTCTTTCTGCATTCCCATTACTCTTGACCAGCTTTAGCCCAATGCTAATTCAGCCTAACCACATTAGCTTGAAAGTGAAGCTGTTGAGCAGGAAGATCTGCAGGGGTGTTCTACTCATGTGTGCTCTAAAATGGCTCAATGAAATCAGGAATCTGCTAAGGTTTCTATTTACATCCTAGCACATACAAGTAGAAACCTCTTTCAGACCCAAGAAGATCAGAATGGGGCTCGCCTTCATGCTCTTCACCTTTCCCCATTTTTTGACCTCATGGAAGCAGGATGAATTTCCCTATATAAGGGATTCTTCCTCCTTGCACTTGAGGAAGTTAGCTGTAAGAAATATAAAACCCCTGACATTTAAGGCACAGAAAGATCATTTTTAAAGGACAGTTGAGCACACTCATGTCTAATATTGTGGCTTACTTTCATCAAGTAATGTTATATCTCTAGTCCAGCATTATCACACCATGTAATGACATCTAATATCACAAGTGCTGTTATCAGAAGTGTGGGTTTGTTTTTGTTTTTGTTTTGTTTTGTGTAATAGGCTTGTTCTTTAGAAGATGAACTTCGTCTACTTCTGGCAGCTTTACCTCAGACAGACCTTGACCAATGTGTACAATATTTTACATCTTTAGCTTTAAGAGAAAGTAGTCAGACAATTGCTGCACAAAAGGTATATCCCTAAATTTGAATGATTTTTACATGATAAATCAGTGTGTGTGTGTGTGTGTGTGTGTGTATCTTTATGCTGTATACAATTATTCCCATTTGGTGTGAGCATCAATTTATGCAGAAGGACAGCAAACAGCAACTTTGCATGAGATTTCAGGAAGAGGTAAACAAAGTTAACTTGTATCTTTTAGTTGACACTCTGTTTTGCAGAACAGCTGAAGATTGCTTTACTGAATGTATAAAAATTAGAGTAATAATAGTAAAGGAAGACTTAAAGTACTCTGATATCTGCTAGAACACAAACTCTGAAATAGAAATAGAGCCTTTTCCCTAAGAACGGTGGAATAATACTTTATGATTTTTTTAACTTGCTCAGCAGATGGTACTGCTGATTCTGATGAAAGTTTTTCCAAAAGTTTTTCCAAAAAAGAAATAGAAATAGACCCTTTTATCCCTAAGAGGGGTGGAATAATACTTTATGATTTTTTTTACCTGCTCAGCAGATGGTACTGCCGATTCTGATGAAAGTTTTTCCAAAAGTCTGTTCAACATTTCAGCAACCATTTGGTCTTCCTTTTGGCTAAATCATGCAACCCTTCATCCTTATTAGAACTTGAACTGATGTAGTGTTTTCTGCTTTGGGGTTCTGTGACTGTTGATCCAGGGCGCTCTGATGGAGCAGCACTGATCAAACTATATACAGGGGGCAGCACTGTCTGGTATAAGCAAAAAACTACTAAGGCAGTAATATAGTCAAAATAG
The DNA here is from genome assembly GCA_030556195.1 of Anolis apletophallus. Lineage (NCBI taxonomy): Eukaryota > Metazoa > Chordata > Lepidosauria > Squamata > Anolidae > Anolis > Anolis apletophallus. Next base: position 152,235,006 of record JARBWK010000003.1, on the reverse strand, counting down.
CTTTAAATATCAATCATAAACTCACAATGTGAGAATAGCAATGTAGCACATACATGTGACATAGAAATACATAGGTAATACGTGTGTATCACAATCATACAGTTATACAAACAGCAGAATGCATATAAGCAATGAAGCATACAGTTCAACAAGCCACAGGAAACATGAGTCAATACAATACCATATGGTAATAGAAGGGCTGGAAGAACGCTGAGAAGGTGTGTCTCTTGTAAATAAGCACTAAGATAGTGAGAGACAGAACCTTTCTGTAAGAGGAATGTACCCTGGAGCACTATGGCTCCAAAAGGAACCCGTAGATCGTTCACTTAGGCCCTTAGAAATAATATGAATGTTATTATATTTAGACTAAACACTGGTGAGGACGTCACATTTGGATAAACCGCTGCCTCTGAGGAAGTCCTACAACCTGTTGATTCCATATTTTAATTATTTATTTCTGGTATTTATATCCTGTCTCTTCTCTTTCGCCACCCGATCTATGGGTTCCTTTTGAAAGGGGGACTCAGGACAGCTTACATAGGCAACCAATTTGATGACTCATGTTTCCTGTGGCTTGTTGAACTGTATGCTTCAACAATTAATACAATAACCATTAAACATATCCAATTAACCATTAAAATGCATAAATACATAACAGACATATGCCATTAATTAAACAATATAAAGCCTTAATTACCAATAAAACCATTAAACATCCAATTAACCATTAAAATGCATAAATCATCTTTCCAGTCCATTTCAACCAAAGTGCTGCTTTATGTCTGCTGACCGAAAGCCTGGTCCCACAACCACAATTTTACTTTCTTCCTGAAAGCCAGGAGGGATAGAGTCGATCCTATCTCGTTTGGAAGCGTGTTTCACAGGTGGGGGGCCACCGCCGAGAAGGCTCTGTCCCTTGTCCCCACCAGCCATATTCGCAATGTTGGCGGGAGCGAGAGCAGAGCCTCCCTGGATGATCTTAAATTACGAGGTGGGACGTAGAGGCAGACACGTTCGGACAATTTTGCTTCTCTGAAACCAGTCAGGGGCTTCAAGAAACTCAGCCGGTATATTTATTCCTACATCACACCCTAATGGGGCCCAGGGGAGCACATGGTCACATTATTGGTCTAAACCCCTTCCTATTGGCCCACAGAGGCTCTACATGGACCCTAAGAGCAAGCATATGGTCCCCAGGTTGCACATTCGCCAAGCACAGGGATGGAGTTTAGGCCAGGCCTTTTGGCTCTTAGGAAACCCCAGACCATGCTTCTCTTAAACATGTCCAGGCTTGTCCTGGCATGCCCATCATGAGTATGGTGGAACTTCCTTTTTAGGAGGGACTTCTGGGGAGGGAGCAGGACTTCTTGTTGAGGTGGGGCGTTAAGGGGGCGGGACAACTGTGAAAATGAGTTGGACATGAAGTACCACCCTGTCAAGATAGTAAGGTCTAATAAATTCCTCCTGAAGGGTGCTGTTGTTTTACTGAGGCTTTCAATATTTGTCTGCACATGATATTCTTTTAGACAAATTGGGACAATGTGGGTTGTTTAATAATGCTGCTTGTGGGCAGATTTGCAGGTGGGTGACATGGCCAAACTCAGGTAGTGCTCACCAGGAGTTTCTTGTTTCCTAAAAAGCCTTTGCTGTAGATCCTGCACTGGCAGAAGTAAATGGCAACCTTTCCAGCTCTACTGCTCCCATGATGTTGAAGTGGAGGGCAAAAGAGTAATAAAATAATTTAATCTTTATGTCTATGTTTACCTGCATTACAAATAAGTTGGGAATCTATTAAAAGCTTCAGAGCTTCCCTTCTTTTTAACTATTCTGTATCACAGGAATGACAGTTTGTTAGTCAGTTATTTGGTTACCATAATTCCAGAAGTTTATATGTCCTGCTCATGGGACTTCCTTGAACCTAACTTTTTGTGTGACAATGGTTCCTATCACACAAAACAATATTTTAATGAGTTTACCTTTTGTCAAATAAATAACTAAATTTTCTGTTTTTTAAAAAATAAATAAATCAATAGTAAATATTTTCACAGGTTGCTTAGGAAATACTTTTAATAGCAGAGGAGCTCTGTTGGGTGTTCTACTGGCACTTGTTGTAGCAGTTAGTGAAAGTTGGAAGTTGTGGCCCTGTTCCCTTTACTTAAAGCAGTTACATAGGCTTTGTTATAAACAACCGTGTCTATGAGGATTACTTAACTGTTCTGAAGTGAATTGAAATTAATTTCTAATTAATTTTTCTTTCAGGGAGGGTTGTGGTGTTTTGGTGGAAATGGGCTTCCTTATTGTGAAAGTCTCAGTACTGTTCCCGCAAAGACAGTGGAACTCTTCTGTTTGCAAGCTTTGGTAGAACATTCCAAGGTAATTCATTTGATAACACCAGACCTAAACCTGCATTTTTTTTTTTTTTTAAAGGTTGTTACTATCTTGCTTTTCATGATCAGGTTCATTCTTGGATGGCAGGAGGAACAGTCTGCCCCATTCCAATCTGTGGCTTAATCAAAAGTCAAAAGATAGATAGATAGAGGATTAGATTGTTAAGACTGAAACTAAAGGAGAGAGGGAAAGTGCCAATAGATAGAAAGGGAGTTTAGAGAGAGCCCAGTTTCATCCTTCCTCATTGTTACTGTTTTTAAACTCAGGCTAAAGAGATGTCAGAGACTTATTTTACATAATGTATTTCTTATTTCAAATCTTGAATGTCACTGAATGTATAATATATTTTCCATCTGTTTCCTGCAAGACTCTTAATGATGAACAAATTGCCCTTTCGTGATCATTTAATGTTGCATTATAATTTTATAATTATGGATGTTTATAGATCATTACTGTGTTTCCCATATAATTTCAGGTCCCTAGTCATTGTGATGGAATTGAATCAAATAAAGGGCTTCAGCTGCTGCAGAAACTATACTGTCTTCGTAGAGATTCCCCCAATATTCAGAGGAGTATCATTCACATAATTGGAAACATGGCACTAGATGAACGACTTCATTCCTCTATATATCATGCAGGTAGTGCCAAAGCTAATTGATCTCATTGGGGGTAGAAATCAGGAAAACGTAATGCTCTGTGTATTTTTCTTTGTCAGTGATTGAGTTTCTTTTAATCAGCCTGACAATAATTGAAAATTCAAGTGTACACTTCCCAGGTTACCTTTCCTTAACCTGGGGTTCCTATTCCTTCACCTGAACTTATTCGGGGTTGTTTTAATATAATGGTTCTAATAAGGGGCTGTCATCAACATTTTCAGGTTTTTAGTTGTTTACAGTTGGGACCTAGAATATTCCCTGACAATAATTGGCTGAGATCATGTTTAAATCCTAAAGAGTAAAAGGCGTCCCTATAAGTAATTTGGTTTATTCTGTTACAAACGTATCCTTCTTTACCTTTCCCTACACTTTTCTGTCCTATTCTGAATCTCAAATACCTCAGTGCGAGGTATTAAGAGCAGAGTTGTTACAGACTATCACTATAAAGTGAAACATGAAAAGTGGTGATTGGATAACCTCAATAGATTTGACAGATCTGAAATACATCTCCATATACCATTGATTTATTCAAGCAAGAACAGTTGGTTTAAAATAATTTGGTTAGGTAGGAGTAGATCAGTGTTTCCCAATCTGTCAGTCCCCAGGTGTTTTGGCCTGCAAGTCCTAGAAATCCCATCCAGTTTACTAACTGTTAGGATTTCTGGGAGTTGAAGGCCAGAACATCTCGAACCCACAGGTAGAGAACCACTTGGGTAGATAATAAAACTTTCAGGCAAGAGAACGGGTCAGGTCCTAATGATCACAACTGAAAAAATATGATGGTCTACCTTGTCCAATTGGCATGTGAGATGCAGCCCAATCATGGAGGAGTGTTCCTTCTGCCACCATTTTGTTTTTCAAAGGGATTCAAACAAACAAACACCAATGATTATCTCCTTATTTCCTAAAGAAATGTGTTACAGGTAATGTAACTGGTATTTCAAAATTTGAGAAGTTACCTATTTGAATGCTCTCTTTTTAGAAAAGAAAGGTCAAGTTGCATACCATTTCCATCCATGAAGAACATTGGAATATACATTGCACACCAATATACAGAGTTTGAAGTGCTATGGCCCAGGAAAAAATTGCATTACTTGATCCTGCTTGAAGATTGGCCACTATCAATCTCTGATCTTTTGATGTAAACATTTGCTCACTTTGATTGAACTCTAGGTTGGATTTCAGCACTAGCACGTATGATGAAATCTCCACATGTTATGGAATCCTCTCATGCCGCCAGAGCCCTGGCCAATCTAGATCGGGAAACAGTGCAGGAGAAGTATCCAGATGGAGTATATCTTTTACACCCACAATATCGAACTAGGTAAGGATGCCCCATAGTCTTTCTGCTTCATTTGAAATCATGTATTTACTCTTTCAAAGCTACTCTTCAGTCGAAGTAGTTTCCTGGAATAGCTCACAAGAGACACAAGACATACACTAGCATACTGGCATGGGCTAATTAGCTCCCCAGGCAGATAAATAGTTTATAGTCTGGTTCTCTGGGGAAGGGAAAATTGTTGGTTTTCCTACTATTGAGACGTCACATAGGGAAGACTGAGGATTTGGAACAGGTCCCAAGATGAAGAGAACTAAGAAAGGAAAACCTAGAGGTAGCTGAAGGGATTCTGCAGAGGAGACTTGAGGAAAAAGAATGAATAAAAAAGGTAATCAAAGAGGAGACTTAGAGCAGTTCTATAGGTAAAGGTAAAGGTTTCCCCCTGACATTAAGTCCAGTCGTGTCTGACTCTGGGGGTTGATGCTCATCTCCATTTCTAAGCCGAAGAGCCAGCGTTGTCTGTAGACATCTCCAAGGTCATGTGGCCGGCATGACTTTACAGAGTGTCGTTACCATCCCGCCAGAGCAGTACCTATTGATCTACTCACATTTGCATGTTTTCAAACTGCTAGGTTGGCAGAAGCTGGGACTAACAGCGAGAGCTCATGCCTCTCCCCGGATTTGAACCTGCGACCTTTCAGTCAACAAGTTCAGCAGCTCAGCACTTTAACCCACTGCGCCATTGGAGTCTCCATAGGGCAGTTCTATACAAACACTATAATACAGTTCTAAACCAGCTTGAGGACAAGGTGTCCACAAAATGTACACCCGCAGTGCCTGTTGCAGCACACATCAAATTGGAAAAAATAGCATGGTAAAAAACCCATTAGAAAGTTTAACAAGCCAAAGAATCTGTTGTAGCTGATTAGCGTATATTCCATGCAGGGCTTGAAACCAGAATAGGCTCTAGTCTTCTGCAGTGCATCAGGACATCTTAGTAGACTTATTCAGAAAAACCAACTCCTGCATTTTCCAGGCACTGGATATGATTCCGATCCCCAATCAGCAGAAATGGCTACTGTCCCAGCCTGGAACCAGTTCCTGGAGCGATTGTGTAGGTGCTTCTGCAGTAGAACCAGTTCCTTTTCATTCACTTCCTAACTCAATTTAAGGGGTTGTTTAGAACCACCTGAAGGAGAAATTCTGCTACACTAAATGTCATGTGAGGCTGTATCCTATGGAAGCAGATAGGAAAACCTGGCCAAAGGGGGTGATTGGTAGCTCAGTCAGTTGTTGTTTCTATACTTGCAAAATTATGAAGATCTAGCAACCATAAGGGCCCAGTTAAAGCTGGAAAGTGCTGGCAGACAGAACAAAATGTTTATTAAATTGGTTTGATAGCAAGTTTTTAGCTGTAAGTTTCTAGTAATATCTATTCTCAAAACTTCTCTCCATTGTCAGCGACCCCATTAAAGCTGATGTCCTTTTTGTTCATGGCCTTTTGGGAGCAGCCTTTAAAACATGGAGGCAACAGGATGCCTCTGAAAAGGAAGTGGATACAGAAGATGATTATAGTGAATGCTGGCCAAAGGTATGGGGTCTTATGGCTTTTTTCCTATCTAAGAAAATAGAGGAGAGTGAAATCGATTTGACATCCTGTTAGCTACATGCCATTAGCATAGTTAACTAAATAACAACATGGAAAAGTAGTTGTTTTATAACTACATGGAGAAGGGGTTATTTTATAACTATAGATACAACAAGAAACAAGTATAATCATAATGCTCTATTTGTGGATTCCCAAAGTCCTAGACTCAAATCATTAATAAGAGCATGACCTGATGTTCTTATTAATATCAGGAAATATTAACCAAGGGTCTTGCCAAATCTGCCAGGCCTTGGAGGATCATGAGCATTAAAAGCTGTGTTGTGAAAGGCTTTTATGGCCAGAATCACTGGGTTGCTGTGAGTTTTCTAGGCTGTATGGCCATGTTCCAGAAGCATTCTCTCCTGACGTTTCACCCACATCTAAGGTAGGCATCCTCAGAGGTTGTGAGGTATATTGGAAACTAAGCAAACGAGGTTTATATAACTGTGGAAGTTCCAGGGTGGTAGAAAGAACTCTTACCTGTTGGAGGCAAGCGTGAATGTTGCAATTAATCGCCTCGATTAGCATTGCAAAGATGTGGGTGAGACGTCAGGAGAGACTGCTTCTGGAACATGGCCATACAGCCTGGAAACTTCAGTGGAACCCAGGATTAAAAGCCATAGTCACCTTTATGTGGTTTGACCATACCCTTCAGGTGTCACTGGAAAGATCTCTCACAAACATTTAGGGTTCTTTATAAGCCAGAACGACCCCTTCCCTGCTTTCCTTCCGGTGGCAGGCTAAAGGTCAAACCCTAAATGTTGTTCAGGTTGTTTTATATAATAATTGACTATTGATTTGTCGGTTATCTGTGTGCTGGCACGATAACCGACAAATCAATAGTCAATTATTATCAATAGACAAATCAATAGTCAACAAAATTATGTTAATTTTGTGATTTAAAAAATTGATATGTTACTTATTTTTGTTCATAGTTATATATAGTAATTAGTTATTATGATTTCTTTGTGTACTGTATCTTGGCATTGAATTTTTGCCATTAGTATGTTGTAAACTACCTTGAGCCCCCCCCCCCCGCCCCGGGGCGAGAAAGTCAGTATATAAATACAGTAAATAAATAATAAATATTTTATGACTGTTAGCCTCTCTGAGTCCCTTGTTCGGAGATGGGGTGCAGTATAAATATATTATTATTATTAGTATTGTTATTAAGCCTTATTCAGGCAAGCTTTTAAAGATGAAAGTTTTTGAGATCAAGTCAGGGGGTGCTGTGATTTTAAATTTTAAATATATTTTAATGGATTTTAACAGTGAATTTTTAAATACTGTTTATAAACAATTCTGTTTTAATGTTTGTATATTTATATATTTTAAATTGTAAGCTAATGCTTTTATGTTAAGCCACTTTGAGTCTTCTTTGGGAGAGATAAAGTAGAGTATAAATAAATATAATAATTATAATTCTGTCTCAGGTCTTACATATAGGATTCCCAAAAAAAATTTTTGGCAGGAATATAATGATCTTTAATGGGTGCACATCAAAATGAATATGCTTTTTCCTTCCAACTAGTGTTGGAAAAAGGCAACAGATTTCTACTGCGCATAGCTATTAAATGCATAGATACGTTGCCAAAGGCAAATCTTATTTTTGCCATTATGATACGCTGTCCTTGGGCCCACTATCAGGTGAATAATGTGAGAGATGGATTCAATAAAAGACAAAACTAATGATCCATCCAGATTGATATAACTCCTTCCAGAGAAACATTGTTCTAGTGAAAATTCCTTTCTGAGAATGAGGATCTTATGTTAACAGAAGAAATTAATTTGAACAAATAAAACATTGTTATTCAAATGACACAGATCCCTAGAAAATTACTCTCAGCCAATATACCTCCTCATTTTGAAAACTTTTAAAAATATACTGGTATTCTATTGTCATAGTTCATTGTTTTGATTAACTGTTTTTCTTGATTTGAATGCCTGAAATGCATTTTTTAATCTTGATGTCATGTGTTCTATGTTTAGACATGGTTAGCACCTGACTGCCCCTCGCTTAGAATTATATCTGTGGAATATGACACCCACCTGAGTGACTGGAAAACAAAATGTCCCGTGGAGAGCTACAGGTAACAAAGTTAAAAACAAAAGAAGACTTTAGTAATAATTGTTTTCAAAATGGCTGCTATGTTACAAAAATGTATAAGCTTTTGAATTCTCTGAAACTCTTCATCAGCCTAACTGATATAAAAACCAAGGGATGAAGAAAGAAAGAAAGGCATCCAGATGCCTTTATGTCTTCAGCTAGATTTGCTCCCAGCTTATTTATTTAGGCAATTTGTTGTTGTCCGAATATGATGGCCTTCCAAGTGTGGTGCCTTGGACGTGGATACGTAGGTGACTGTGGAACCCTATTCTTGATCTGCATGTTCTTCTAGATGGAAGGCAGTGCCTGTCAGGGTTGGCTTGACGCGCCTTCCTCTTCATGCATTTCTCCCTTTTGCTCTCGATTCGTGCCAGCACACAGATGATAAACAATCTTAAGAGAGATTGAAGATTTTTTATTTTGTAATATGTGACTGAGTAGGGTTTCTTTGGTAATAAGCAATATGTGACTGAGTAGGGGTTCTTTGGCAATAAGCAATAAGAAAGGGGGTAAAGTTTTCTAATAGACTTTCAAAACAGTGGTTCACTGATATGAAACACAAAATCTGAAACACAAAAATCTGTTCTAGAGCCCTGAAAGTGAATGCACTGAAACATCAGTATTTCCACTTAATATTGAGTGACAGCTGAGTTCATTTAAATTCTCAATTTGCGAAAGAACTGTATTTGGCAAATCTTATTATGCTTTTTGTATTTAACACCCAAAAATAGATTTAAACAGCTACAGTATTGAAAAACAGTTTTTTCATTGCTGTTCTGTGTGATCTAATAATGACCCAATTCTTTTTGGGACTACTGAAACAAAGGAAGGGAAGAACCTCAGTCCTTTTAGAGCCACTGTTGAAGTTAGATGACTCAAAATAGAATCTAAATACTGCATAACAGGATCAGAATAACTAAAAACTCAAAGAATAATGAAACAAGTAACTTAGGGCAAATTGTTGCAATGTAGTATGTTGACATCTGTGAAATCTTTCATGGTTTTAAGACTAAAGTCTCTAACACTTCTTGGAAGTTTCTAGGACTATTTTTGGCATGCTAGCTTTTAAAGACTGAATTTATAATGACCCATGAGACAATATTTAGAAGCTCTATTGAGTTGTAGAATTTCACATGCACTTTTGCTGTAGCTTTTCAGATGGAACAAATCCCCATTGATCTCTGGAAGCTCTGACAACTAAAAAAGGACCTTTGAATGTGGGCCAACTCTGGCTGCTATCTTGCAAGCACTTGCATTGCTTGAATCCCGCTGGGAATAAAATATCTTGGCTATAGGCACAATTGCACCCCAAATCTCTTTTATTTGTGGTGTTTAAATTGAACGTGAAGCAGTTGCCTGCTACAACCGTATGCAACCTAAGTGTAAGATATATATTGTATTTAATTTTGATTTCTAGATGCTTCTCACACATTCTGCCTTTCCACATATCATAACGGTAAAGGTTTCCCCTTGACATTAAGTCTAGTCATGTCCAACTCTGGGTGCTCATCTCCATTTCTAAACCGAAGAGCTGGCATTGTCCATAGACACCTCCAAGGTCATGTGGCCAGCATGACTGTGTGAAACGCTGGAGCGGTACCTATTTATTTATTTATTTATTCACATCATTTATATCATTTATATTCCACCCTTCTCAGGGGACTCAGGGCGGATCACAATGCACATATACAGGCAAACATTCAATGCCATAGACCAGGGGTGCTCATTAGGTCGCGATCGACTGGTCGATCCCAGGACCGAAGGAGGTCGATCACAGCTGAATGGGGCACTTCTGAGGGGGCGGAGCCAGGCCGCATGAAGCCCTGCCCCCTTCCCCCGGCTTTTAGCGCTTCCGCGGCTTCTGGACGCAAGGGGGGGGGGATGCCAAGGCAGTAGTGGCATAGATACCCACTACTGGCTTGGCATTCCTCCCTCTTGCCTCCAGAAGCTGTGGAAACGCTAAAGCCAGAAGAGAAGGGGGCGGAGCCAGGCCGTGTGAAGCCCCGCCCCCTTCCCCCTGCTCCGCCCTGGTAGATCTTTCAGATTTGGTTTTATTAGAAGTAGCTCGCATGCTGAAAAAGTGAGGGCACCCCTGCCATAGACAAACAACATATATAGACAGACAACAAACTACACAACTGATCGAGAGCTCACCCCGACCCGGGCAGGCCTCAAACTCATGACCTTCTGGTCAGTGGAGATCTTATGCAGCTGACTCCCATGCGTTACATTCCCGGTGATCTCACATTTGCATGTTTTCGAACTGCTAGGTTGGCAGAAGCTGGGGCTAACAGTGGGAGCTCACCCCACTCTCTGGATTTGAACTCCCAGCCTTTCGGTCAGGAATTTCAGCAGCTCAGCAGTTTAACCCACTGCGCCACCAGGACATATATCTCAGACCCCAGTGTTTTTGGGGGTTCTAATTAATGAAGTTCGTGTGTATTTGAATTGTGTGTTCTAATTTATGAAACTCACATGGAGTATTGCCCTAACCTGTTGTGCCTTAGGGTTGTTCTACTTTAATGAAAAGTTTGATCTAGAATTCATCTATCACTTCTCCCATGACTCCATGCTGTAAGAGAAGATATATGAGGCATGTACAACCTCCGGCCTTCCAGGTGTTTTGGACTTCGACTCTCACTATTCCTAACAGACTGGTTCTCAGAAACCCAGAGTTCCTCAGAGCTGACTTCATTTGCTGATTGCCTCTCTCACTCCCCCCTTCACGGTCTCTTTTCTGCAGGGAGTCCCTGGCCTACAGGAGTACTGAACTTCTGAAGAAACTGAGAGCTGCTGGTATTGGAGACAGACCACTCATTTGGCTATCACACAGTATGGGGGGCAAGTAAACTGGATGGTTTCTTTTTTATTTATACTTACTCAGGTGTAATATGCCATCAAAATATGCACAGTCAGGCTTTTCCACCAGCATTTTTATGGCCACCGCTGCCTCTCCCTCCTCTGCCCTCTGCTGGGATCTCTTTCCCAACAAGACAAATGGGTTCAGGTGTACAATCCTAACGTGCCACTGAATCTATAACACACACCTCAATTTTAGCAATGCCATTTAGCCAAAAAAGGTGAACGTTAGAGTGAAGTAAATATGGTATTTCCTTTTTAAATTTTTTTTCATAAGTGTGACTGATAGAGCATTTAGGGCCTAAATCACAGCAGAAGATTAAGATTTGTTTTCCAAGGAAGAAAAGATAGGTATTTTGGGATTTGGGGAGGGGAGGGGAGAAAGGAAAGGATGAACTCAGAAAGTTGGAGAAAGAGTGCTCGACTATTATGGGCCCAGTACAGCAAAATATTAACAGTCTAGTAGCTGGCTCTGAAAAACACTGGACTCTTGAGTCTATTGACACTGATTCTGTCAATTGAGACATGACTAATCTTTTCCCCATATTTCTTTTCCTGATCTTCATCATGGTATTTAATGAAGTTCCAGTGAAGTTCAGTTAGGGATGCTGGGATGAAAACCACATGTTGAAAGCCTGGGATTTGGTTAAATCTGTTTTACTTATATATTAGGAAAAATGCAGATAAAATGTTAAAAACCGAAGCCACACTGTGTTTTAGCTTGGCATATAAGGTCTTCCCTTAACCTTCTTGGGATATTCTTGCCTTCCAGCCTCACCTAATAAACATAAGCAAGGACTAAGATCTCTATTTTCCATGTTTCCTGATAATACCCATATATCCATTTGGAGTGTACAGCTTTGTTCTTGGTTGCATGAAGGCCTGGAGCAAAGGAGAGCCATGACATTACCTCTGCCCTGTGCAAAATTGAATTCAGTGTAGAAGTGAGGATTGGTCCATGCGCAGGGCTACCTTGTCTGCCTAGGACATATAGTGCTGACCTAACGTCATGAATACATTTGTCTTCAGGGCTTCTAGTGAAGAAGATGCTGTTGGATGCTTCCACGGAGCCAGGAATGGACTGCATTATAAACAATACTCGAGGGATTGTGTTTTACAGTGTTCCTCATCATGGCTCCCGCTTGGCTGAATACTCAGTAAATGTTAGATTTCTGCTCTTTCCTTCTGTGGAGGTTAAAGAACTCAGCAAAGGTATACCTGATTCAGAGTGAGTGCATCGTATTTGTGCATGCTTATGTCTTTGTGGATTTTACACTAGCTTGGAAATATATTTAAAACATTTATGCTTCTTTTCTTCTCAACACAGCAGAAGACAACTAACTGTAGTTTAAATAATAAACATTTAAATAATTGCAAATAAATTGTATTTTATGGATGCTTTTCTGTCAGCCCTTTATACAAAGCATTACTATGACCTAGATGTGTATTTAGCTAAGGCATATGGCAAACATGTCCACATCTGTAGTACCCTCTGTGTGTGTTGTCTGTCTGTCTGTGTGTATGTATATGCCTTCTCATTGCTTGTTGACTTAGAGCAGGGGTGCTCATTAGGTAGCTCGGGAGCTGCTAGTAGATCTTCGGCCCTCTTCCAGGTGATCTTCAAGCCTCAGCAGCCGGATGGGGCGCTCCTGCCATGCGTGCACATGCGCGCTCCTGCTACTGGCTTCCGCTCTTGCGGTGCTTCTTTCGCCTGCGGGACATTGCAGGAAGAAGGAAGCACGAGGCAGGGCCTCTGGAGGGAGCGCACTGCCTCTCTCTAGTCCAGAAGCAGCTGTGCAGCCTCCGTTGCCGGCGAGACAGGCAGGGCGGAGCGCTCCCTCTGGATGCCCGCCTCGTGCTTTCTCCTTCCTGCAATGCCCCGCAGGCGGAAGAAGTGCTGCATGGGCGGAAAATAGCAGCAGGAGCACGCACGGTGGCAAGAGCATGCAGTGGCAAGAGTGTGCTGCGGCAGGAGCGCGCGGCAGCGGGGGCAGGTAGATCTTTTGGACTTGGTTGCTTTAAGAGTAGCTCGTATGCTGAAAAAGTGTGAGCACCCCTGACTTAGAGCATAGATTTAGATTTCATTGTTTTTTGCAAAGGGAATTCTCAGAGGTAGCTTTGCCAGTTCATTCCTCTAAAATATAGCATACAGCACCTGGTATTCATTAGTTGTCTCCTATTGAAATACTAACAAGGATTGAGTCCTGCTTAGCTTCCAGGCTTAGATAGGATCTGGTGTCTTTAGGATATTGAGGCCAGTGTCCAGAGTATCCCAGCTTAATTAATGTGGAGATGTACTTAGTGTTGCATTCAGGATTACAGTGGGGCCAGAAGACCTCGGCTCCATCCCAGGTTGAAATCTTACATAAGAGGAGTGCTACCTATCCAGAACTTCCTTAGTGATACAGATTGGAAAACTGATGGCCTTTACTGGGGAAGCTGGGATGTCTTACTTCAAGCCTCCTATACTATTTATTTGTTATGTATATAATTGTGTTTGCTTACTCTAGTGTATGTATATGATGTAGTATGCAGTTTTCCCTTAACTCTGTTGTTTTGAGGTTGTGGGAGGGACTACAGACCATGTGACCAGATCTGGGACTATTCAGACTGAGACTCCATTTTAGAAGTCAGTCAGTACAGTTTTAGAAGTCGTTTGCATCAGAAGCAGTACAGTACAGTTTAGAAATAGTGTCATTATGCTGTTGTGTGTAGTCAGTCTTTATTGAGTCAATGTTCAATAATGGATTAGACTGAAGAGAGTGTTAGTCTCTATGTAACAAAGAGACTGAAACAGAATGCTTTAGAGACCTTACTGTTTAAACTCTCAACCAATAAGAAATTTACCTGTATACCAAATAGAGGAAGTTTGTAAGTAAATCAACTATGTTACTTGTAACAAAGACTACCTATTTTTGGTCTCTTGAGAGCATTATTTAAAAGTAATACATTTTATATGAGAGCAGATGTTTTTGGGCAACTGAAATAACACTTCTGAAGATCTGCTATTTATTTTATGCATTGGCATACCTTTATTCCTAACAGTTTAGAGAGATAACCGGGCATATCAGTCTAACAGCTGAGAAACCTAATTTGCCTTGCATGAATACTAGTAGATATTTACCACTAAGGAGAAGATTAACTCAAACGAGTATTTTACTCATCTCAGGAAGATCATACTTTATAAAAGGGATACCTGGTGGATTTAGCAGTCTCTCATACCTTTATTTCCGCCTGGGAGAGGGAGCCAAAAGGCTGCCCGTCCCGATCTCACAGGTGGCGGCACTCCGAGAGCCCTCGGAGTGCTCATCCCGTCGCCATCTCGTCCCACCCAGAAGTCACTTTGTAATGGTTCTTAATAGTAGTTGTTTTAACTTCTGTATGCCACCTTAGTTACTGATATTCAGGAAAAGGCAGGATAAAGAATCTATTATACTCACAATAATAAGGAAGACTGCAGATTCTCTATGCAGGAATCAAGGTTTTGAATAGGAGATCCCTCCCTTGCACCTAGTAGAACTCCCTGTCCAGAAATTACCCTGTTCCCAACATCCATTTTGTGAGAAATGATATAACGCTTGAACTTAGTGAAAACTGTTAAATGAGTGATTGTGTTGGAAAGCAGAAATAAAATGGGCATATCAACACTACAAATTTATATTTGTTTTATAACAGATGAGTTCTTGTTCTTTCCTGTGTATCCCAAGCCCCTTCTCCCCACCTTCCCAGACTTTCCACTGAGGTCAAGGTCGAGGGAGAAGACTGTTGAAGGAATATGCTTGAGTCATAATAGAGCTCCTTATATATGAGCATTAGTTTACAAGCTGTGTATGTACAATGGAAAGGATTCGCAACATCTCAAAATACATATATTGCAAACTTCAATCAAACCAATGGAGATTGTACAGTGCATGAACCACAATGTAAATGTTGTTTGCAAAATTTTACATTAGATTTGTCTTACTGTACTGAAATCTATTTTCTCCTAATACATTTCCTATGAAGGAATATTATAGATTTTTTCCCCTAGAAATCAATGTAGAAATATGGATTTAACTTTCTTTCTTGTTCCTCCAGATTCTCCAGCTCTCAAAGCACTGAATGATGACTTTCTGGCTTTTGCCAAGGAGAAGAACCTTCCTGTATTGAGTTTTGCAGAAACGTTGCCAACACGAGTCGGTCGAATGCTGAGTCTGCATGTGGTGCCAGTAGAATCTGCAGGTCTGACATTCCCTGAATAGTTCCTTTAATTGCTCTTTTAAAGGTCCCCCCTTTTCTGTGAAGCAGTAATCCCACTTCATTTTATTTCCTGTAATGCTGATTCTGCCCAATTCGGGGTTGTTTTTTTTTGTTGCTGTTTTTGGGTTACATCCAGATTTTGTCTCCTAGGGACAAAGGAACACTTTCCACCCATTATCTGTTGCTAAACAAGAATCCAAATGGAATGGAAAAGGTTGTAATCTTGTAATTAGCCTCCCCCCTACAAATTTCCCCAACCCTGCCAGAGACCTACCAAAAAAGGTGGGCTTTGGGTGTTTTGGATTTCAGCTCCCAGAATTCCTGACCATTGAACAGGCTGGCTTGGGCTTCTGGGAGTTGGAGTCCCAGCACTTGGAGGCCACAGGTTGTACAGGCCTGGTGTATAGTATTTGGCGAGATGGCATTATGGTTGCAGGGGGAGGTGCAAATCAGCAGTTACCTCCCTGCTCTTTGATTGTGTTTTGGGTAGAAAAGTATGGTGATATGCAGAAAATAATCTGAGCTCATCTAATTAGGGAAACATAGGTCTTTGAAAGGCCAAATCTTTCATCAGATTGGATACATAAATTACATGTTAAACTATAGGATTTTATCAGGTTTATTCCATAGACCTCATGAATACAAGTTATGGTTTATTGTTTGTGTGTGTAGATTAAGTCCCACATTTTTGGAAGGTGAGACTTAACTGCACATGTATGCCATGGAGAATCTTTAAACCGATTCATGCTTATCCTGATCCAGAGATAATTGTACATAATATCTTATTGTAATTTACTGTAAATAGACTCGTAGGTGTACACGTATTTTATTTATTTCTTTACAACATTTCTACCCCCACCTTTCTCACCCCAGAGGGGACTCAAGGCATCGAGCTGTGTTCATATGGCAAATAGCAATATGTATGTGCAGTTGCTGCCCCCCTCAATCATTCATGGGGGGGAAAATCCCAAAAGGAAATCTTGATTTTGCCATGTTCAAAGCACGATCCTGTTGTTGCCTCCCCCCATTTTCCAGATCCTCAAGCTCCCTCAGATTGAGCTGTTCACCATTTTACGACAGCCTTGTATATAACGAGACTTGAGCATGCATGGGTTATGGTTTCTACAGGGAAGTCCTGAAAATTCAAACACTAGCAGATAGTGTTTGATAGCATCTTCATACAGATAGCATCTTCATACAGAAAATTGTTGCTATACGTTGTATGCCTTGCCTTTCATTTGGCTTTTCTCTCTCTTTCAGATTTAGGCATAGGAGAACTCATCCCAGTGGAAGTGAGCCACTTGAATATTTGCAAACCAAAAAACAAGGACTCTTTCCTCTACCAACACACTTTAAAATTTATTCAAAAAACTTTAGCACGGGAGCTGGGCAAACCATGAACAACATAACTTTTGCTTTTGGATGAGATACCTGATTTAATTTTGAAAAACTCTTGTTTTGATAATGTGGCTGGACTGACAAAGATGCGTATGTTTTTTTATCATTGTTCGGCTGAATGCTTCAAAAGAATTCCTAATAGCAGGCCTCTGGAGCATGTGCATAGGCGCCGAGTGCCATCCATCTCAGGCAATTCATTGCACTTTTCTCAGACAATCCACGGCTTCCCTGTGTACTAGGTATGTTTTCCTGTAATGATACAGCACAAGAAAAGTCTACTTTGATGCTTCATGAGGAAGTAGTTACTTGAGTTTCATTGGGAGCGTTCACTGTCTCCTAGGATATGTACAAAAAATTCCTTCAACACTTCACTTTTCTTTTTGGGATCACCCTCATCATTCTTAAAAGCCAGATGTACATATGACATACATTCTGTTTGCCCTATTCCATTTTGCCGTATTTTCATTCTAGTCAGCTATGTAGCACCATCCTTTTACATAGGAGTTAGAGCTGCAGAAATCCTGTGAAAGTGGGGAAATTTTTTTTTTATCTTAAGGGGGGAAAAACCTCTCTAGGAATCTCTAAGCCAGTAGTTCTGAACCTGTGGGTCCCCAGGTGTTCTGGACTACAACTCCCAGAAATCCCAGCCAGTTTGCCAGCTGTTAGGATTTCTGGGAGATGAAGGCCAAAACATCTGGGAACCCACAGGTTGAGAACCACTGCTCTAGATCCTCCAGTGAGACTGTGGTCCACTTTTAGCATAAGCTGACCATAGACTTCAGCTGGAGGACCTAGAGATTCCAAGAGAGACCATTTTAATCAGATTTGTGAATAATCTAATCGACAAAGTTATCCCACAAATGTGGGGGGTTGACTGTATGCTGGTCAGGGAGGAAATGGGGGAGTGCAAGCCGTTACTTCCTGTGCATATGTGTTGTCAGTAGTAAATACACTGAAATAGTGTACCTGTTTTATCCCAGAAAGTTGAAATCTTTTTAACCATCAGTGCTTCTGTGCTGAAAAGGTTAGACCATTTTATGATAAGAAATACATCTACTCTGTAGCACTAATTTGGTGCATTATTCCCTGATTTTTCTGCAGTCAGCTTAAAACAAAGTGCTGTGTGAAGGAAAGAAGCTTCCAAATGATTTTATCCTTCATGTAAGCAGCCTTAGAACTATTCCTTTGATTGATCCTCAGTGACATAATTTAGATATTACATCAAACTGTGGGATGTTTCAGATAATCAGGAAACTCATACTAAAAACCACTTCCCTTGTACTCCATTTGCTTAACACTCCCTTCTTGAGCTGCTCTGGTCTCTACATATGAAGCAACAGCAGCCCTAATGATAGTCAACCAATTGGAAATCATTACAAAACCATAATTAGCACTGATTGTTATCACTGATTTGCTAGTTCCCAATAATAATCCATTGCAGTAGGCCCTGGTGAAATTTCTCTCCACCGTGACTTGTATGATATTTGTATTGAGCCAATCTCCATATTAAAAATGTGCCTTTTGTTGTCAGAAGTGGAATGGTCATTGGTAACAACCTATTGCTTCATCTTCTTTAGAAGCCATTCATTTTCAACTGTTGGAGCTGCTGAAAGCATGCATTTCTTCCCTTGTTAATACATAGTAGGCAATTTAATACTATTTGTCCAGTGACTAACCACGGTTATCTATAATTTTAAAATAAAGGCAGAAAAATCTTAATATTTGAGAAACTGCAAAAGTAAAGTATACATCTTAAGACCTTAAAATAAATGTATTTGATCTTTAAATTATTGCCACTTGCGGTTTCAACACTATGCACCTAAAGGCAGAGCTGAGAAGTGACATGTAATTTGTAACTCTTTGTAATCACAAGCTGGAACAGTGTTGCCTGTAATGGCTAGAGATAATTGGCTACTTTTTGGGGAGAGGAGTTGGAAAATATTTCGAATTAAAATATTTCTAATTAAAATGTCTCCCTGCCTTTCCACCTTCTTCTATTTTGCCCCAAAATGATGATGTCACTGCTGCCAGAAGAGAAAAAAATCTGTCTATGGAAAATGAGAGGATCTGGTTGTCTTGCTCCATACATCAGTGTAGGGAATGCACTTAGATTGGTTGTGCTTGTGTGAGTGGTGTATTTGGAGGAAGACTTTTGTTACATACCTGTGATCTTCTCAAGTGTAATAATTAGCCATTTTTGGAAAAAACAGAGATGGGGAAGCAAGAGGGATTAAGTGGCTGCTTGTGTGCATTGCATGTGGTCAGTGCATGGTTTGCAGGAGGGAAGCCGTGATTAGAGATGGCAAGATTCAGAGCTTTTTTAAAAAAAATTTTTTTATTGTTTTATAGTGTATATAGAAAACAAAACAAATGATCAAAAGGAAAAAACAAAACAACATGCAAAAGATTTACAAAAGGGTGTACATTCAGTACTTATTAAACATATGAACAATCAGACTTGGCTGTACAATTAAATTAGACCTTAACATTTCTTAACCCTCTATCCCCCCCCCCCCCGACCTCCGAAGCCCCTCAAAAAACAATCACACAACTCACCAGCAACTACCCACATATCTTCTTTCCCTTTATGGCAATCTTCAAGTTTACCTTTGTCTTTTTTTCCTAAGTCCCAGCCTTCATTTGTTTACAAATTCTTCATTATTTCCTCCTTCTGCTATTTGTCAGCTTGGCCATTTGGATGTAGTCTACCAATTTACTGTATCTCTCCAATCTTTAATAGATAACTCTTTTTCCCATTTCCAAGTTTTAGCTATTATTAGTCTTGCAGCAACAAAGCAATATTGACAAATTTCTTCATCTCCTGCACCAATACACCTTCTAAATAGTCCTAATAGGGACATTTCCAGGTTTTTCTTGACCTTTTTGTTAGTCATATTGTTTGTTTCTTTCACCACTTTTTTCCAAAATTCTTTAAATCCACCATACATGGAAATTCTTTAAGTCTACCATACATGGAAAAATGATCCCTTCGCTTTCTTACATCTCCAGCAAGTCACTTGTCCTGTTTTCTCTATTTTAGCCAATAGTTCTGGAGTTATGTAAGTTCTATAAAACATTTTAAACATATTTTCTCTAATTGAGCAGGCCACTGAAAATTTAAACCCCTTTTCCCACAAATATTCCCATTCTTCCAAATCAATATTTCTACCTAAATCTTTGGACCACGTAATCATAACAGTTTTTATCTAGTTGCCTATTAAGTTGTATTCTAAGATATATTTATAGAGCCTGGATATTAGGCCTTTGTTACCCTTCTCAAAGATACATCTAACTCTGATTTTTAGAAGCAATTCCTACCTTTACATCTTTCCTAAGTCTGTCATGCAATTGAAAGAAGCAAAACCAATCTTTTATCCCCAATGACAATGGTGACATTAACATCATCACCATCATTATTATTATTTGAAACACAGCAAGATTAGTACACAGCAAATAAGATCACTATGCTTGCTTTTGTATTCGATCATGTGTTAGACACTTCCCAAGTGTCTAGGACTGTGTGATGTATCGGCGAATAATGCGTGCCGATCCAAGTAGGGTTGCCTTTTGCAGGTGACAGATGGTAATTTTGTCAGTGCCAATCACTGGAACCACCTTTACATGTTAGCAACAGTGCAGTGGCCTTCTCTCAGGTCTTTGGTAACGTGATAATCACTTTGGTCACCAGGATGAGTACCATGACTGGTTTTTTAAAAGTTGTTTCCAGAAGTATAAAATACAACTGCAAAGTTAAAGCTATAGAATACTCCCTAATGTGATTAGCCAACATATGCTGTTTGAGAGCTGGATATGCAAATTGTTTTGTGTGAAAACTATACAAACAACATATTTTAAAGCTATTGTGTCTTAAGTGTTATTTCATTTGTGCTACTAGCTCATCTGCACATGCAAATAGGAAATGTTATAGATCTGAGGTAGGAATCATGCAGCCCTCTAAATGTGGCTCCCAGTGCCCACCATTGACTGTGTAAGCTAAGGCTGCTGGGGTTTGCAGTCCAGCAACATCTGGAGGGGCACGTGCTTCCTGCCTGTGCTAGAGGTACTGGATAAACAAATCCATACATGAGAACTAGTTCTAAGCTAAAAGAGTAACTTCAGGCTTGAATAAAAAGAGATATGGATTTATATAGCATGATCCCCCCAACTATAAATTGTTGAGTATCTCGTCTACAGTAATAATTGTCTATATTTAAATGTCATTTTCTGCATTCTAGATTTTTCAGATTGGAACATGCAGTTCTGATTACTTCTCATGAAAGCATTTTGAAAGCATACAAGCCATTTGGGATATCTAATCTTTTATTGTATAGCATATGGGCTAGCTAGATAGTCTTGTTACTTTTTTGATTTGTTCAGTATGAGTAGCATGAGCTGCAAATAATTGCACAAAGGATGCTACTGAATGGATGTATGTTTTAATGAGGACGCTCTCTAGTCAGCAGTTGTAGGATATAGTGCCGAAGGCTAATTCAAGTGGAGTAATTTTAAAAAATCATTTGCAGTGTGTCAACCCACTTAAATTGGCTTTACTTGTAATGCTGTTCTTGTCATGCAAATGAGCTGCCACAAAGCTGTTAAATTATCTTCCTTGCAGAGAATGTTGGCATTTTTATATGCCAGGCACCTTTTTATATGCCAGGCCTTGAATTTTATGTTGAGATGCAGCCATAAATATCCAGAGATATTTTTAGTTTCTTTCTAGATGAGAGCAATTAGTATTTTGCAAAATATCCATATCCACTTAAGAGATAATACAACATTTTGAAAGTTTGCATTTTATGAAGTGATAGGAATGGAAAAAATGTGAAAAAGTGGAGAGTAAAACTATCTAAATATAATGGTATTTCTGTACAAAGCCCTGCTAGAGAAATACACCTGCGCTGAGAACAGGCAAAAAGTCATGGTTTGAGTGTTGAAGATGGATTTTGAGAGGAAGAAAACAAAGATTGCCACGGAAATCCCATGAGAATATCATTTTAAGAAGAATGCAGATTGGAAACCTCTTGAAGGCATATAAGGAAACAAAGAGAAAGGCTGCCTATTCATTGAAATCAGCTGCCCAATACAGGCAGACCCCAAATTATAAAGAAGAGAAGTTCTGTAGGTTTGTTCTTGAGTTTGTTTGTAAGTCAAAACAGTTACATTTTTTAAGTGTAACTCCAGACAAATGTATATATTTGTTAGTTTTGGATAGCAAAGGAAAGAGTGAACACCCCTGTGGTGTTTGTTTTCCTGTTTGTGCCCCTATTCAGAAGATATCACCTCACAAACAGACTACAAACAAAGACACAACTCTGTGGCCCAAATGATTCACTGGAACTTATGTCACAAGTACCACCTGCCAGCAGTAAAGAATTGGTGGGATCATAAACCCGCAAAGGTCATGGAAAACGAACATGCAAAAATATTGTGGTACTTTTGAATCCAGACTGACCAAGTTTTGGAACACAACACACCAGGCATCATGATTGTGGAAAAGAAAAAAGTCTGGATTATTGATGTCACCAAACTGGGTGACAGCCGCATTGAGAAAAAACAACAGGAAAAGCTTAGCTGTTATCAAGACAGCAAAGGCTCTGGCATAAACCAGTACAGGTGGTCCCAGTGGTCATTGGCACACTGGGTGCCGTGCCAAAAGATCTCAGCCGGCATTTGGAAACAATAAACATTGACAAAATCACGATCTGTCAACTGCAAAAGACTACCTTACTTGGATCTGCGCACATCATTCGAAAATACATCACACAGTCCAAGATGGTTGGGAAGTGTTCGACTTGTGATTTTTTGATACGAAATCCAGCATATAGATCTCGTTTGCTGTGACATACTGTGGTTTTGTCAGATAAAAATAATAATTTATTTGTATTCTGCCCTATCTCCCCGAAGGGACTCAGGGCAGATTCCAACATAATAATGGCAAACATTCAACACCTACATAAAACACACGATACAAACACAAAATCCCAGAAAAAAACCCCACATATAAAAATATTAAAACACAACATCAAATTAAGACCTAACAAGTAAATTAAACCTGACATCAATAAATTAAACTACATGTAATCAGACAAAAAACTATAATAACATAAATCCTACCACCTACACTGGTAGTCATACCAGTCAATAGCATTTCAGCTTGTTTCTCCTAATTGTAACATTTTTATCTTTATGACCTGTTTATGTGTATCCCAGAATCCCCTAACTAGCTTGCTAGAAATGAAAACTAGACCAATGGACTTTTGGTGTCATCCAGCAACTATTGGTTCCATTCTTTTATCAACTGTAGTCAAGTAAACAGAAATTCAGGGAGGATTTTGTAGGTTTCTATAGCTCTTAATTCTATGTTGATTCTTGAGAGGCACAGGAGGAAGTAATATGCAACTCAGTAGCTGAGCCTTTCCCCTTCTGTAAGGAACAAACAGAATCCTGTTTCTTTTTTAAAAAGTAGTTTAATAGTATTTACAGCTTAATTCAAAACAGATACGTAATACAATCCCAAATACATAATGCAGTCTCTGTAAATGTATTATTTAAAACCAATTAAAAGAAATTAATTCTATATTTCTTTATTAAAATAATGGAGTTCTGCCATTAATAAATAATCAGTCTTAGATTTTATAACTTCACTGTGTGATTTCCTTGTAAAGTATTCCAAGTTTCTTTCTTACTTAACTAGTGTGCATACCATTATTTCCACTGCTTATAATGTTCACACTACATTTTCCATTTGTTTCTCCAGTGATCCCACTGATTGTGAAAATAGCCTGGTTGTGCTTTTAAATCTTGGGCTTAGCCTTTGCTGCAGAGGCCACTTTAATATCTCTATGTGACATTTTCTAAGTGTATTCTTTTCTTCTATAGCAAAGGGTGCCATGTAAGCAACATCAGCTCCCAAAGCCATTTTATGGTCTCCAGGACGTAAATTTTTTTTCACTCTTGAATATCCCCAAATGCACTTTAGAGTGAGTGGAGAACATTCCCTTGTGTCTCAAAAACATTTTTTTCACAGTCTTTAAAATAAAAAGACTGTGCTCTTAATTCAAAGCAGGAATGGGACTACGAGGCTCAATGATAGGATATTACAGTAACATCTTATAACTAATGTTTTCTGAAATACAGTTTTCTGTTCATTAGGCTACTCAGTCTTTCTACAAGAATAGCCTTCCTCAGTCCTATGACTACCCTTGCTATATACTTGTAAAGTAGCCAAAGATGACTTGGGGGAATCACTTTTACACCCACCATCTCAAGTACTGCAATCTCCACGCACAATCAGAAAATGTTCTCCGTTGCAGGAATTGATGCATTATGATTATACGGAGCTTGCTGGACAGAGTCCATTTGTTGAAAACTTCTTCCCACACCACACAGATGCTAACAAGCATAAAAAGGAAAGGGCAGACAGGATCTGGGATATGTAAACTGAATCAAAACATGTTTACCACAACTATATCTCATTAAGCTGAATAGAGTTCTTTTCCAGACTATGCGCTTAGACAAAAGAGTTGCAACAGACTGTCTTTTCAACAGAATACAGAATTTTCTGCACTTACATTTCCCTGGCAAAGGAGTTGGGACCTCAGGCACAGAAAGTGAGCAAGGAGCAAATGAGAATTGTTGCAGCATCAGGTTCTGCCACTGATTTACCACAGGAATTAAATCAGAATTCACTGAGGAAGGAGGAGTGTATCGTACCATAACACATTAGTGTGCATCCTCTCTCTGAAAATAAATTGCTTGGGGAAAAAAAACCTTGTTACATTGTTGTTGCTGTGTTAGGCTGAAAAAGCAAGAAAACGTGCTCATAATTTTCAAACCGAGTTTGTGTCTACACTTGCATTCTGGGATTGCTTGATGGGAAGTAGTTCATTTGGTCCTTGGGACCCAGTATCACTGTTGCCATCTTCTCCAAATGTAACCCAGTGGCTGAAATCTCTTGAACTGGAGAGTTTCAAGTCTTTTGGAACATGGCTGGGGCTGTCTGTCAAAGGCTGATAAACAGCAAAGTCAACTTCTAGGTCTAGCAGATTGGTATTTCTCAAAGAACAATCATTGTCTGAATGCATGTGTGTGGTTGGGGGGACGTGCTGACTGCCAGTTAATCCTGAAGTGTGCGGCTTCAGCAGCTTGGAACCATTGTTGACTGGACAAGGTGCGACTGCTATTGCAGGAACAGGAGAAGCACTGGGAGAGAGTGGGAGTGCGTCAAAATCTTGATTGTTACAGTAATACTCTGATGAGCTGTTGTTGTTGGAATTAAATGTCAAACCCTTAAGAAACAAGCTGTCGCTGCTTTGGAGTACCTGCAGATGAAAATCCGGGGGAGCAGATTTCTTTCTCCGTGGTGGAATTGATGGAGTGTCTGTGAAGGTCTGAGAAGGAATTGGAGAACTTTCCTCTAAAAGGCAGAGTGCAGCTGGTTGCCTTTCACTGCTCCTCCTTTCCAGAGCTTTGTTGGGGGGGATTGTTCTCGGTTTAGGGACAGGAGCTACCTTTGTTGGACTAGTCATGGGTCTGGCTTCAAGGTGCGATTCTGGCAATGCAAAGGACTGGTAAGTTACTGACTGCTCACGTGACTCTTCTGGAGATGAAGGCTACAAAAAGGGGGATAGTAGTTAAGTCAATTACAGTTCTACCAACTCCACACTAAGGGTTTTTCCAGAGAAGCCAATGTTGGGCTATTATGTTTCTGAATGTTATACTCTAGTCCGGAGTTTCTCAAACTCTGCTCCTCCAGATGTTTTGGACTTCAGCTCCCACAATTCCCAACAGCTGGAAGAGCACAGTTTGAGAACCCCTGCTCTAGTCTTACAGTTCTTTTTCTTGCACACAGTCATGTAAAATCATAGGGGTTTACCAGCTCTTTTTTCTGCTTGAGGTTTAGTTGAATATAGGGTGGATGAGGCTTCCCTCCATGAATTCCTTCTCATTCTCCATCTCTAGTATCCACATTCCACCTTGTACATTTATTTTTATTATAGCACTAAAGTGTAACAGCATTTTATCCCTATAAGAGGAAGAGGGGCTAGAAAAGTTCATTTTGGTAACTAGAAATGTAATGATGGAAAGAAGATCATTGCAAAGGCCACATACCCCACTCAATACATCATCATTGGGAACAAATCTGGCTCAGAAAAAATCCATGAAAAGTTTACTTTAGGGTCATCATAATAGATATATGAATTAAAGGCGTATTCAACATAAGTAGAGCCACCAAATCCACTAGATCAGTGTTTATCAAAGTGTACTCCGTAGGCCCTTGGAGCTCGAAGCATGAAGCATACTGAGGGGCTCTGCAGTTTCCTCCTCTTCCTCTCTCCCCCTAAGCTTGCTCTTTCTTGCTCTTCCCCTGCCCCCAAAGCCTTTTTTTCCGCATCTCCCTCACTGCCCAAAAGACTTTCCCCCTCACCTTCCTTCCAAAACCCTATTTTCCTTCCACCACTCAGGTTTTGTTTTGTGCTTTTTCTGCATAGCAGAAGGGAGTTGAGCTGAATGGCCCCTGGAGTTTCTCATTGTTCTTGTTACTACTACTACTACTACTACTACTACTACTACTACTACTAAGGCTGGGTGGCCAACTGTTGGAGCTGCTTTGACTGTACTTTTCCTGCATGGCAGGAGTTCAACTGGATTGCCCCTGGGACTTACACTGAAATACTGTTAAGTTAAATACTGTTGGTTAAAATTGTTCTTCATTTTGAATATCGTATTGTTCTCTTTCTTGCTTTCCTTTTTTTGCACTACAAACAAGATGTACAGTGTGCATAGAAATTTGTTCATGTTTTTGTCAATTGGTTCACACAAACACTCTCCACCCATCTGCCGCTGGCCCAATTTGTCTGTCAAATTTTAAAACACAATGTGTCAAAGTTTGCCCATGCCTGATATATACAGGTATAATATAATATATAAAATAGAATACATAAGATATAAAATATATAATATAATATATAAAATATAAATATACACAAACATTTCTAAAGTTTGCAGCTGAAAAATTAGATTATCGAAGTGTTGACTCACCATTCAGCCAATGATTAATGAAATACTACAGTTTGGATCTGGCAACTTCCTTTATTGGTTTTGTGGAGGAGGAAAATGACTTTCCCCCTAGCATTTTACCACCAGAAGAAAAAAGTGGGGGAGGAATATTCTTATATCATCCTTTCCTCCTACTAGGAGGGCTCAAAGAGCACAAGATAAATCCTATCCCAGGCTGGTTGACACTATGTGTAGAGGCTCTCCAGTCAGGATACACATTGATTTGGTATTGCCATTTAAGCTCTGGTGTTTTGAGAGGCAATAACGAAATGCTCTTGATAAACAAAGAAAGATTGCATTTCAAGTGACACTTCCTTATTCCGATTCTCTTCTTTAATGCTGCTCGGGATTGGTACTCAGGGGCGGTCCTACAAGATAGGCCAAGTAGGCGGCCGCCTAGGGCGCCATCTGGGAAGGGGGCGCGATCCTGGCCGCATGGGGTGCCATCCTGGCCCTGCCGATGTTCCTCAGACAGTGCTGCAGCTGCCTGCTTTTTGACCCCGGCCTTGTGCGCTCCGACGCCGCTTCTGGGCACGCGCGGAGGTTTTCACGCAGGCGCAGTTGCTCTGCAGCTGAAGTTGAGCGCAGGAGCAACTGCACATGTGCGAAAACCTCCGTGCATGCCCAGTAGCTCCCTTGCGCAGAAGCCTGTAAGCAAAGCACTCCCTATCGGTTAGGCAGGGAGTGCTTCCCCTCTCCCTTTGTCTCCGCCGCACGCGTGCGTTTGCAGGGAAGGAGAAAAGAATCAGTGAAGGAAGTGTAAGTGAAGGAACGAATGAAGGGCTTTCCTCCTCCTCCTCCTCTGTGACCTCTTCTCTCCCTCCCTCCTTTCTTCGGCTCTATTTCTGTCTAGACCTGGGGGGCCTGAGGCTATGAGGAGTTGTGGGAGTTGGAGGCCAAAACACCTAGAGGGAGGGAGGGCCCAAGTTTGCCCAGGCCGCGCTGCCTGTATTCGACCTCATTTGAACATTTTGGCTGTTTTTCTATTTACATTTACATTGGGATCCTAATTTTGGACTTATGGGAGACTCCTATGAATTATGAGTCGGGTGGTAGGTAATATATTCTGATTTTGATGCATTTACATTGCATTTCTTGTTGATTATTATACAGTTCTGCTTAATAGTCATACAATATAATACAGATACAATATAACAATAGAATGATGATATATTTTATATTACATGTAATATTACAAACAATATTGCAGTATAGTGGTATTGTACAAAATAGTAATATATAATATTTTATTTTACTTTATTTTGGGTTATTTGAGTTTTATAGGAGTAATGAAAATATTTAGTAGAGGATAATTTTATTTAAATAAATAATTTTATTTTATAATAATAATATAATAGAATGTTACATTATATTATAATGTCAATATATTATAATATAATTATATTGTAATGTAGTATAATATAATTATGATATAATATAGTATGAGTATGGTATAATATATTGTATGTACATTGATACAATATAATACTAATGGTATTGTGATATTATGATTGTATGTTTGTTTTACATGGGGGGGGGCAAGATAATGTTTTTTTGGGGGGCGCCAAAATAATGTTCGCCTACCATTTAAAATTACCTTAGACCGCCCCTGTTGGTACTTCTATCTAAGCTCCACAACAATATTCAAATACTTCACTAAATCCTAATTCAGAGTACAGCATTTTTGGTATTCTGATTTGCTCAAGCAGGCACCTAAGCAACTTAAAAATGGGAATCAGAAACAGAATAACTTTTTAAAGGCAGGTACTTGTATTTCCACATCATTGTTTATGTACAATGTGATTTTCCTGCTTCTTGACAGGATGGCCCATGAGGTCTCTTCCAACTCAATGATTCTATGATTCAATACACCATACCTGCTTTCATGGTGGGACCATTTTTAGCCATGTTTTTGAAATAAATGCAAACGTTGTGGCAGATTAAGGTGGTTACAGTTCAAATTCACAATCTGCCATTTTTTTGTTTTACACAATCACCTCATATAGATATAATGTATGCTTTTCCTAAGCATTCTTAAAGAAAAGACAGTGTTATTGAAAAATGAACACCACTAAATCAGCTCAAATAAATAGTCATATCTTCCAGAATTCCTTCTTATATTTATTGGTCTAATTCTAAGATTACACTTGCAGATATCAGGTGGCATCCTGTTAATGGCCTTCATATGTTTAAATCCAGTTTACAGACATGTAAATTCCTTTTGGATGGTGAGCAAAGGTCCTTGTGCTCTGCCCAAAGCCTCTCTTGCCTAGTCGTAGTAGTGTCAAGTCCTGGGATGGGACGATCATTGTCCCTCT
Organism: Anolis apletophallus; assembly: GCA_030556195.1. Taxonomy (NCBI): domain Eukaryota; kingdom Metazoa; phylum Chordata; class Lepidosauria; order Squamata; family Anolidae; genus Anolis; species Anolis apletophallus. The sequence goes on along the minus strand of JARBWK010000003.1, from coordinate 152,206,052 downwards.
TATCACAGAGGAGAGGAGGGGAGGCAGTTCAGACCATGAAGATCTGGCTGCTCTGAGGTAGGTGCTCTTTATTTGAGATGCACCAGCTGCTTCTCTATGGTATAAACTGCATCCCCACTTACTTTCCTACTCCTGGAGCTTGATGGAAGGACAGAGAACTGTCCTCCTGTGGAACTCTGGGTGCAGAGCTAGATGCATATGTGGGATCTCTTTCCTCCCCTCCACACTCTGCGTATTGACCAAAAGCTGATTCCAGAGTATCTCCTAGATCTGTGGACAAGTTTTGATCATGAATGGGAGTGGGATTTTTTTTTGGCGGGGGAGGTACAGAGAATGTTTTCCTTTTTGGTTATGATGCTTTAAGGAGTCTCCCAAACCATGCCACCTGAACACTAACAGCTTTGAACCATAAGCAGTATTGACTGTTAAATAGACCTTACCGCAACACTTACACATCCGGGTCTCCCTCCCATTCTTTGCAAGGGTACTGGTTTCTTTGCAGCTGGAACTTTGGGTGGAGGGCGCTGAGGTATGAGTGATTGAGCAGGCGGCAGACTGTGAAGTGGGGCTGCTTTTGAAATGCTGGGGACGGTCTCAGGTTTTGTGGCACTCTGAGCTCTTTGAATGGGTGCCACAGTTTCCTCTGGTGTTACTGGAATGCCAAATATGATAATTCACAGGTCAGTAAAATTGGGTATACCATTCCTCACATTGTGTTATGTTCAACAATAGTTTTGCCCATTGTTAGTAATTAGGAACTAAACTGTTCGGTTGATTTATAGAATGCTATTGTACTTGCTACCAATAAGTTTTAATCTTCCATAATAGTCGGGACAAATACGGTTGCTACTAATAAGTTTTAGTAATTTTCCATAATCATTTGTCCAAAGATAGTTCTAACTGAAAAGTTCCCTGTTTAATAATATGAAATGGAGCACAAACTCTGTCTGCTAAAGGTTGCCTCCCCATCTAATTCCTTGCATCTCTTAAGTTAAGCTGAGGAAAGATCTAGAGAGCTAATGGCAATGAATGTGGTTTGCAGCATACTCGGCCCAAAAATCTGATTCTCTTTTTAAAAGATGCATTTCATCCTCTATTTTTATACAAACAAGGTATGGAAAATACTAATGGCTAAACACTCTTGTTCAGTTACAGGAACTGTTTCCACTTAGTATATTGCAATTTTATGACTTCAGCATTTCTGATCATGTGTAGAATATGAAAAGAAGCCCCTTTCAAAAAGATGTTTTATCTTACGTAAGGACTCTTAGAAAGGGCAGAAATAATGCTCAGTTGAGGGGGAGAAAAGCAAATACTCTTGCAATGCAAACTAAATTACTTTCTGAAGTTATTATTGTTGTAATTACTATTATGTTTATTTATACCCTGCCTTTTCTCTCCACAAAGGAGACCATACAGGGTTCCAAAGGTGAGATATAGATTCAATAATTAATGAACAGGAAACCAAGTACAGCACTAATCAAATCCGACGTTTTTGATGGAGAACCTTGTCACAAATATGGAAAATGGTGCAAGACCAAATAAACAGTTGCCATCAAAGTCCTTAGCAGGGGGTTTAGTTGGCTTTACCTCCCTTTGCTTGCATCAGACATCGAATGGCTTCCTCTGCTTCCTCGGGAGTAGTTGTTTTGATTTGTTTGACATTATAAGGTTTACTGATTCCGGTTCGTGATTTTGGCTTGCAAGAGTTAAAAAGAAAACACAACAAGAGAGGAAAATTAGTCCAGAAGACAATAATATATGCATCCCTTTTAAGCAAAGTGTATACATGATGTTTTCACAGAATGACTATTTTTATCCTACTGGTTACACATTAATGCAAATTCATCTCAGCCATATGAAGGATATCTTATGAAGGGTATCTTTCACACAGTTCTTTCCCATTCCATTATGCCCTGCTTGGATGGCACTCAAATATCGGGTCTTCACTGCAGTGGCATTATGCTTCTGAGACTGAGTGTCCAGGAATATTCCTCCAACCCGCCTTGCTTTGTGTTTTAAAAGAAAACACAAATAATGGTAAAAGCAAACTTACTAGCTACCCCAGGTGATGAAAGCCTAGAAGTTGCTCTTTCTGATTCTGGGCTGATACGTTGTTCTATATTGTTTTTAAGCAATGCTTTAAAATGTTTATGATTTTTATACTGGTACACGGCTTTAAACACTTATAAGTTATCTGAAGAATCTGAATACAAGGTGGAAAACAAACAGCAGAGGCAGGGAGAGACGGACACCATTCTCCTTGACCGACAGAAGTCCAGGTGAAATATGGGAAACGGAAAATTCATGTCCAATTGCCCCTCTCGGGTCACACTGACAGATGTGAGTGAACAGCAAGCTTGATTAATCCTATAGATCAGGGGTGGGCAATTACCGGCCCTCCAGGTGTTTTGGACTTTAACTCCCAGAAATCCTAACAGCTGGTAAACTGGCTAGGATTTCTGGGAGCTGAAGTCCAAAACACCTGGAGGGCCGGTAATTGCCCACCCCTGCTATAGATCATTGGTTCTCAACCTGGGGTCCCCAGATATTTTTTGCCTACAACTCCTAGAAATCCCAGCCAGTTTACCAGCTGTTAGGATTTCTGGGAGTTGAAGGCCAAAAACATCTGGGAACCCAAGGTTGAAAACCACTGCTATAGATGGTATAACTTCACAATTTCAGTGGAAACTCCTACACAAACACTGGAATATAAATTGTGTGCTGTTCCTTGTTACTGTTTATTTGTGTGTTTCAATGCTTGGGATACTTGTGCCAAGCTACTCACTGGCTGCTGTGGTGCCCCTGGAAGGAGCTTTGCTGTCTGTAGGATGGAGGAGAGGGAGTTGGCACCACCAGACACTCCACCTGAGGAGATCAAGCCATCTGATGAGGATTTCTTTACACAGACTCCAGCTGCAAAAAAGGTGCATCAAGCAGTTTTAGCGTTGAAGAGCAGTCTATGCCTTCAAGTCACCTATTAAATTATGTCAACCCCATGGACTTTATAGGAGTTTCTCAGGCAAGGAATAATCAATCAGAAGTGATTTGCCACTGTTTTGCTCTGGATATAACCTAGCGAATATAACCCACAGGAAATAGCAGGTGGGGTTGTCCTTAATGATTAAGTAAATGGAATTATTGAAATAGATTCATTTCTTAATCTCCGGGATGCTCTGAGCCGGGATGCTCTGAGTCTCTGAGCTGCTATTGCTCACATAGCTTCTACATTTCTAAATAATGCAAATATGATACAGGCCCCAAGAACTTGCACATTTTGCACATAAAACTTTGATGAGACTGGGTGCAAAACTGTTTTCACACAATCTTGCTTGCTTCCAGATAAACGTATTTAAGACTTTGATTTGAATACTATGGTAATTTAGACAGTGTTTATAGAACAGAGGACACCTTGAGGAGCAAAACCAAAAACACCTACTTGGAGGAGGGGGTCGCTGTGGTGGCTGAGGCTGCCGAGGCCGACCAGGGACAGAAAGAGACCTGCTTGGCGAATGACGGCGAAACTCCCCACTTCCTTCTAGCTTTTGTTTTAATTCTCCCAGGTCAGCATCATCTATGGAACAATTAAGTCAACAGCAGAAAATGGAAACTATTGACGCAGATGTAAGCTCACAAAGGGAAGTCAATTAAATGAAAAAACTTTAATGACACCTGCTTGCTAAATAAGGAAAGTTTCGGTTACTCATTTTCAGCTCAAATGCATCAAACCAAGCACTTGCCTTTGTCACTGGCCTGTGTGGGAATATCTAACTTGGGATGGGAATATCTAGTCACAGTGGAAATTTACTCAGCAGAAGTTCCATACGCTCATTAGCTTTATGTGCATTGAGTTTTGGATATACAGCTTGTTCTGAAGATACACTGATATACAACTTTCTGAAAAAAAGACTAGGTATGTATTAAATGCTTATCCAACTCTTATAAAATGTATCTGGAGTGGTGCACAAATGCTCCTGCCTATCCCACAGAGCCTGAAAAATAGACTGGGGTAATGTGAAAGGGGTAAAGACAGTGGATCCCACCCGTGTTCATGTGAAACCTTCACTGGAAGTTTTTAAACAGCTGGATGGCCATTTGTTGGGAAGGCTTTGATTGTGTATTACTTCATGGCAAGGGTTTGGACCAGATGGCTTTGTGGTCTCTTTCAACTCTCTATAATACTGTGTGTCTAAGTCTAATGCCAAAAAAAGAGTTCAGAAAAGGCTGGCCCTTGACACCTTGATCATAACAGAATTGGCATTACATGCACATACACTTATTTTTTCCACAGGACCATCAGACAGAACGGCATGACTCTTGTCCATATTGACTACTATGGCTATACATATTCACTACTGTATCTCTAAAGATCACCTTTATGCAGCTTTCTCTCAGTAGGATAAGATTTGTTTGCATGTGTCACACAATCAGGTTCATCTTGCAAATCGTCCACTGTTGAAGCCACGTCTCCTGCAGAGGGATACTGATGCAACATGTCATCCAAATAATCATCTTCATCATCTAGGATATCACCTAAAACAGAAGACACAAAAAGAAACTATTGGTGTGAAACAGAAGAAGAAGAAGGTGTTTTCCATTCTTCTTGTTATCCTTGTTACAATTCTGCCAAAAGGAAAAGAGATTTCGGGTGGTATTGTTGTATACAACTAAAGGAATTAACTTTCTTCAGGATGCCACCTTAACAAACCTCTTCTGAAACATATTAATAGAAGCAGGAGATAAATCCCAATTCGTGCATCTAATTTAGACTGTGGTTACCTACTGCAGTGGCAGCAAATCCCATCTCAGAAAATACAATGTTAGCAAAAGGCCTGGGCTTTGACTCTATCTGAAATAGTTTAAGATTAGATTGAAGATGTGTCATCATGGCTGCATTCGTATAGAAATTTACTTCTGTAGATTGTATTATGGAACTCTATAGGATTCACTTCTGGACAGATGTACACAGGATCCACATCTTGCTAAAGTTAGTTTTTGAGATGGTATCTTCTAGAATTCCTTAGTCAACATGGCCACATGAGACACTGCTGGGAGCTACAGTCCAAAAAAGGTGATTTTTCCAAGCTTGACAGGATTACACTGGAAGTACTGCAGAATAGAACAATGCTTTACTCTTCACTTTTGTGGTTCCCAAGTTACCAGGTAAAAATACACACAAAGAAAAAGGCAGAGAAAAATTGAGTGTGTACACCTACATCTTCAGGTCAAACTACATACCTTCTGATTCATAATCTAGACTTGAAAAGTCAAAATTTTCCTCCAATAGACAGGAATTTGCTGTGGGTGACATGGGGGCCATGCTGTCTCGTTTCCTGGTGATCTCCTCCTGCAGGCCCTTCAGCCAGTCTTTGGTTTTAGGCCAAATCTTCACAGTCTTGTCTTTAATCTGCATCACACACAGAGAGACAAAGAATGAAATATTTTCGCATCTTGGACAATCAAACTGGTATGGATAAATGAACCAGTATGCCATTGCTGATCAATTTGCCTTGGCATAAGTTTCTGACAAAAACTCTTTCCTACAAAAGGCTGTTTTAATACAGGTATTTCATTTCTAAAATATGAAAAGTATTGTTTTGTATAAGATGATCACTGATACCAGTCTGATTTCCAAAGAGTCTCTCTGGAGATCACTGTTGCAGCTGACTTACGAGGGTTGAATGAAAAGTGATGCCTCCACCTTCATTACTTGGGTTTGGATGGGAATATTTTAATAAATCAAATGCAGAAATAATCCTTAGAATGTGCTCTTTAACTACCACTATTCACTTTTCCACATAATCGCCAGACAATTGGATACATTTCTGCCAATGATGAACAAGTTTTCTGAAGCCGTCACAAGAAGTCGACACTGTTTCCGTGTCAGCATCCTGGGTACCCATCGCGCACAGGGTTGCTTGGCTGATAGCCAAGCAAAGCAATAATGTGACACATTCTTGTGAAATGCCGATTATGCTTGAAATTTTTCTCTGACTGATACGACGATCGTCCTGAATCAATCTGTCAACCTTTTGCTTGTGAAACTCAGTGGTTGCTGTCACAGAACATCCAACTCTTTCTTTGTCATGCAAGTCAGATGTTCCCAACTCAACATCTATAAACTTACTCGTCCAGCAATGCACATCAACTCAATCACCATAAACACCTTGCATTCCCTGATGAATCTCCTTTGGGGTAACACCTGCTGTCAAGAATTCAGTGACTGCACGTTGATTAAGTTGCATTGACCGTCTGCACAGGGTTCCGTACTTTGCACTTTAACAACCCTTCAATGCTAAGGCTTCCTGCCAAAATGGAGCAGTAGAGGAGAGTCTACTGAACAGGCCAGTACCTGCCGCATACCGGTTCTGCCATCTGTTGAGGAGTTACGAAGGTTGAGGCATTACTTTTTCATTCAAAACAACTGGTCAATTTGAAACTATATAAGCTGTTTTTAAGGGACATACCATCTCTGTATGAGAAGTAATGTCTATAGAAAAACTCTCACATTCAGTGGAATCAAATGGAACAGTGAATGTGAGCACTTAAAATCCAGGCCCCAGGTTAAATGCTACCATTACACTCAAATGTCTAAAAGATTATAGTAGATTTTACATAGATTTTTTTTACCTTGATACCGTCTACATCAAGAACTTGAAGAGCAGACCTGCTTTCTGCAAATGTAACCAACATCTGACCTCCATTGATTCTAACAAAATCAGAGAGAAAGAAGAGATGGAAAATTAGATTTAAATAAGTCTATTACCTTCAACATTTAGTCTCATAAATAGCATAATGATGATCTCTAATTATTTCCAATAAATAAACAGACAGACATTTGGATAGACAGATTAATGAATCAGTGCATGAATAGATGGTTTTTGGATGTATAGCACTAGGTTTATTCTCATGCTGATTAAGAGGGAACTATTGTGCATTTGCACCTGTCAAATAGCTGATATACGAATAGTCTCATTGTTGAATCAGGCAGATTAAGCCCATTACCCAGAAGCAGAGAAGAAACAAAGCTCTTTTTATGTAACATCCAGATTAGGTACTTGTACATCTTACTTAAAAATGGGGCACCCGTGAAAGTGAAAAAACACGTTTTTCCCCCCTGAGATAATATCTCTCATGTCTAAGTCTTCCAACATGACACTATGATCAGTTTTCACTGGAAGCAGACCACAGACCATGTTGGAGCACCCAGAGATTCCTAAATAGGTGTTTTTTCTTGAAACCGTTAGCTCCTCTAACATGACTGAAAGAAGTTGAGTTGGACTGGAGACTCATACTGCAGGATCTAGAGCAGTGGTTCCTAACCTTTTTTTTTTTTTACCAGGGACCACTTGACTATGGCCAACTTGATCAGGGACCACTTTGATCAGGGACTACTCTCCAACATTAGTACCAAAAGGGTTACAAATCAGTTTTTGGTCAACTTTAGATTCAGTTTGTATTTTGGGGTGCTGATTCAGAAAATTGCATTGGCTAGACCGGATAAGCTCTAGTTTTTGATACAGAACATATGCCATCCAGTCATTGCCATCTACTTGCCCACAGAAAACCATATTTAATAATCTAAAGCTGATTTCACAGGTAGTCAACCTCCCCCCTCCGACATCCCTGTTGTCTCTGCACTGTAGGAGGGTTTCACGAAACTAGTTGCTCTCATTGCCACATGGTTTCAAGGTCTATGATTGTTAAGTAACAAGCTGTGACTATGTAGCCTGTTTATTTTAATTGTGTAAGTCGCCCAGAGCACCTTTGGTAGAGGGCGACTCATAAGAAATAAAGTTGATTGATTGATTGATGGTGAGGTTGTGGACCATATTTTCATTCTTACAGACCACTGATGGTCCACAGAACACAGGTTGGGAACCACCGATCTAGAGATTCCTAGGGAGACAATTTTTAGTTAAATCTGCAAATGTCAAAACCACAAATGTGGAATGATACAATGCATACAATGCTGCTTACGGTAAGTGGAAAATCTAACTCTATGTCACCTTTCAAAGGCACAGGCCTGATCCTACCATTAGGCAAAGTCAGCCACCTCAGCTGGATCTGAGGTCTCATAAAAGTGCAATGAATTGTAATTTACTTTATTATTTGCCTGATTTTAGTGTATGAGATGGAGCAAAAAGTTTGTGAGAATTGATTTGTTTGCCTCATCCACAAAAATGGCTGGCTGTGGGTATTATGCACTTTGAACTGGGCAAGTGAAAGAGAGCACCATTTATGATTCTCACAAATCAAAATATCTTGAACCATCACTTTAAAAGGCAGCGTTTTTCTAAAAACACCATCACCTTTTTATAAACAAAAATGCTGATTAATATGTGTTTCTTTATCAGTAGTAGTTTTCCTATTTTTAGAGGGCATGTGAACCCAGAATCCTAGAATGGCTCTTCAACCTGGCATCTAATAAAATGAGTCCTGGAATCAAACTGGAGTTGGATTTAGTGCAAAGGGATTAGATTGTCTGGAGATCATTTGTAAAATTCATACCCTATTAGCACTTAATACCGATTAATACCAATTATTTGTAGCTATTATCGTACAGTTGTGAACAACTAATAGTCAAATGCTTACCCAGTTTTGATTATGTGAGACGTTTTATTGTTGACCATGCTTTTAAATGTATCTGTTTAGTGATTAGATATGCTATGTTTTTTTTCTTGATGTTTTATTTTATTTTATTTTATTAGTATAATGCTGTTATTATTTTGTATTATGTTTATTGCTGTAATGTTTTAGTATACAGTATGTTGGACATTGAATATTTGCCTTTGTATGTGTAAACCGCCATGAGTCCCCCAGAGGAGATAGGGCGGTCTAAAAATAAAGATGATGATGATGATTATTATTTCAAAATGGGCCATTTAACACATTTCTGTAATTGATATGATGATATCATCAATATTTCTTCTATATAGTCTGTCAAAGAGGAAATTCTACACCCATTCTAATAACAACCATAAGATTATGGGAGAAAGTTTAAGGCAAGTCAAAAAGAGTATAAGGATGATGTCTTATATATATTTGGAAAGTGTATTATAATGGTTTGAATTATTGAAAAATCCTGTCCAGAGATATGGTTGCATATCTCTTGGCTAAAGCTGGGAAAGTAAACAGCTCCAAGAAAATGTTGTTACCAAAGCATCCCACCAAAAGCTCTTTAGTTGAGGCAGCTAAGAACACCATGTGTCAAGCTAGATTCACTAGAATTAGAGTGGAGTCTGCTCAACATCAATAATTCAGAGATGCAGCTAGAATACAAGAAATGTCATGCACATTTTAAAAAACTGACATGGCATGATATATTTTTGCCCTAAGGTATCACTCCAGGGCAATCCGTCAAGCTTGTCTGTCCAGATCTCTGTGGGTGACTGCCATCTCTCATGGGTCATTTCAACAGACAGATGTCCAAAAACACTGATCAGTGAACATTTCCTAGGTATGGTGGCATAAAATATAATACATAGTTTATTAGGGTGCTGAAATACTCTGTAACTCTTACTATATTATTGGTATGCCATTGCACTGGAATGTTTTCAGCAATGAACACGGTCTACGTTCAATCCTGCAGCATACTCTTGGTTTTTATTGACCTATAGCCCAACATGTTTTCAAGGAGCAAAAGGAGCGTCTGTTCATAAAAAGACTTTTTCCATTTCATTCACAACTGCCTTTTAAGTGTTAAGGTGTACTTCTGTCTTTGTTTAATCTACACAGGACAGAGGTGTTCTTGGTTAGTTGAAAGGCAGAACTAGGAATAGAGCTTCAACCTGTGCTAGAAGGATCACATCTCTCTACACGAGACTGGAGTTCTAAGATCTTCAAGAGAAGCCCTTCTCTTTATCCCACCATCTTTTCAGGCTTGATAGATGAAGGAAAAACCCTTCTTGGTTCATGCCGCTAAACTTTGGAACTGCATTTAGAGACTAGAATGGGTCTCTCGTTCCTACAAAATTAAGGCTTTTAAGGATCCTCTGAAGATGTCAGCCACAGATGCCGATGAAATTCAGGAGAAAATGCTACTAGAACATGGCCATACAACCTGGAAACCACACAACACAACCTACTTATCAGAATGCATCTCCCTCTATGAACCATCTCGAAGATTAAGATCTTCTGCAGAAGCCCTGCTCTCAGTCCCACCTTCTTCCCAGGTGTGGTTGGTGGAAACAAGAGACGGGGCCTTCTCAGTGGTAGTCCCTTGGCTGTGGAACTTCCTCCCTAGTGACATTAAATTATCTCCTCTCTCCAGATCTTTAGGAAAAAACTGAAAACTTGGATGTGGGACCAAGCATTTGAATAATTGATTAGTGCAATATGTGAACATGGAATGGTGCAATGAGAACTGGAACAGCCCGGATCACGATATTGGATGATGTGATTTTAATAATTTTAATGTTGATATGGTTTTAGTGAATGTTTTAATATATGTTTATTTGCTGGATATGTATTATGTGTAATGTATGGCATCGAGTTGTACCTCTATGTGCTCCGCTCCGAGTCCCCTTTGGGGTTGAGAAGGGCGAGATATAAATATGGCAAAAAAATAAATGTTAAGGAATAATATTTGGCTGACTCTAATAGCATATTTATGCTCTACTTTAGTTAATTTTAAATGGCTTTAACTCTACAGAAATTTACACACATATATAAATAGAATTTTGTATCTTTAATCTGTATGAATGTTAATAATTTGTAAGGTGCTTTGAATTCCATTATTGGAGAAAAGGTGGGGTATAATTCAGAAGGAGGGGGAGGGAGAAGGGGAAGAAAGGGAAGGAGGCGAAGGAGGAGTGATGCAAGACCCTCACCACAAAAATTTCAACTACCACAACCCCCTTTTTTCTGTAAACAAGGGCAGATGTATTGTGCAGAGAAGCAAAATGGCTGGATCCCAGCCACTATTCTCTTTCGTGAAAACAGTATTTTACCTCGGTGTTTCCCAACAGCTGTGCTGCAGCACACTAGTGTTCCGTGAAAGTTCAGCTGGTGTTCTGCGAGAACCCCCCCCCCCTTTCTTCCCAATCCTGAGAGAGGTTTTCCCACGGCACACCAGCTGATCGTGGAACAGCGGTTTGGAAACACGACCCTCTCTAGGACCTAGAGAGGCAGGGGAGGCTCAGGAGGGGAGGGGTCGGGCAACGCTCTCCTCCGGAAGTGAGCCCACAGGATAGAGTCTGTGGGCTCACCTCCGGAGAAGGAGGAGGCAGGAACCTGGGCACCTCGGGGAGCCTTTCTCCCAGTTTGAGGCTCCGCCGAGACCGGCGGGAGACGTGACCCGACCAAACCTGGCTCCCCGCAGGGCCCAGGCCCTGCTTGGGAGGTGAGTTTGGCCGGCTCGTGTCTTCCGTCAAGTCCGGTGGGAGACACGACCCGGCCAAACCCGGCTCCCCACAGGGCCCAGGCCCTGCTTGGGAAGGTTAGGTTGCTTACCTGTAACCGTGTTTCTTCAGTGTAAGGTCTGTGAAATTCACACAAGTGGGTTTACTCCGCGCATGCGTAGAATCTTGGACATACTAGCTAGAATTAAAGATTTACATATGCCCTCCACTCCCGCCCCCCTCACCCCTGATCTAGCTACCTAGGCAGTTCCTTGCCGCCAGACAGCAGCAATAACCTAGGGCATGACATCAGAGGGAGGGCGGGTGGGTTCTGTGTGAATTTCACAGACCTTACACTCGAAGAAACACGGTTACAGGTAAGCAACCTAACCTTCTTCTTCGTGTGGTCTGTGAAATGCACACAAGTGGGTGACTTAACAAGCTTATGTACCTTGGAGGTGGGTCATGCCACACAGGAAAACAGGACAGCTCTGCCAAAGGATGCATCCTTCTTCGCGAAGATGTCGAGCTTGTAATGGGCTGCAAACGTCGAAGGGTTCACCCAGGTAGCAGCCTTGCAAATCTGATCAACAGGTACACCCCGCAAAAACGCTTGGGATGTTGAAACTGCCCTTGTGGAATGGGCTTTAACACCAACAGGCAATTCCTTATGGGCTAACTGATAGGCCAAATGGATTGCCAGGACTATCCAAGAAGCCAAACGTTGAGAAGTAAGGGGAAGTCCCAGGGAATCTTCCCTATACTTAAGAAACAACTTAGGGGACTTCCTATAGGGGGGGGGGGCTGTCCTATGTAAATAGGACAAGGCCCTCTTAACGTCAAGGGAGTGAAGGGCAATCTTCAGGGGAGATGAGGGGTTGGGAAAAAAGGCTGGGAGAATAACGTCCTGGGACATATGGAAATGGGAAACAACCTTGGGAAGAAAAGTGACATCCATCCGGAGGACCACTTTGTCTTCATGGAAACGAATGAACGGGGGATCAGCACGGAGTGCTGTAATTTCACTAGCCCTCCTGGCTGAGGTAATGGCCACGAGGAAGGCCGTTTTCCATGACAGATGGGAAATATGGCAAGTTGCCATAGGTTCGAAGGGAGGTTTAGAAAGTTGGGAAAGGACGAGTTCCAAACTCCAAGATGGAGGCGGAGGAGAAACAGGAGGGAAAGACTTTTTGTATCCCTGTAGAAACATGCCCACCATGGGATCCTGAAAGAGGGACGGGAGACCAAATTTCTTCCTGTACCAGGAAAGGGATGCCAAATAGCATTTGATGGAGGAAAGGGAGAATCCTTTTGTGGAAAGGTGAATACGGAAATCTAAGACAACTGACGTGGGGGCCGACTGTGGCAAATGGCCCAGTGGCTGAACAAACGCACGAAACTTGTCCCATTTGTAAGTGTATGCCTTCCTGGTGGAGACCTTTTGGGCTGCCTGGATTATTAGGCGGACAGGGTCGGAGAGGTGGGACAGGGCCTGATCCTCCACGCTGTAAGGTGGAGAGATGGAAGGTCCGGGTGTAGGATGAGACCCTGTTGAAGGGAGAGGAGGTCGGGATCCAAGGGAAGACGGAAGAAGTCTCCCTGAGAGGCCTGGAGAAGGGGTGTGAACCACGGCTGACGGGGCCACCAGGGGGCTATCAGGATGCAATCCGAGTTGTCGGATAGAAGTTTTGCGACCACTCTGGGTAGGAGTGGAAGGGGAGGAAAGGCGTAGAGGAGACCTGGACAGGATTTTTCAATAATTCAAACAATTATAATACACTTTCCAAATATATATAATCCGTGGACTTTTAGCAGGAGCTAGCAGTCGGAGATCCTTTCGCTGGCTAGGCGGAAAAGGAACTGCCTAGGTAGCTAGATCAGGGGGTGAGGGGGGGGGGGGGCGGGGAGTGGGAGGGGCCTATGTAAATCTTTAATTCTAGCGAGGATGTCTGAGATTCTACGCATGCGCGGGAGTAAACCCACTTGTGTGCATTTCACAGACCACACGAAGAAGAAGCGAATTTGGCCGGCTCGTGTCTTCCGCCGAGACCAACGGGAGACGCGACCCATCCAAACCCAGCTCCCTGGCAGGGCCTGTTCCTTGCAAGGAGGCTTTCTCCCAGTTCACGGCTCTGCCAAGCCCGGCAGAGCTGCAAACCAGGAAAACGGCTCCCTGCAGGGCCCCACCCCTCCCTCCTCCCCCTCCTCCCCGGTGCGCGGGAAACCGCTCTCGGCCTCCCTCCGGCTCTCTGCCTGCTGCGGTGCCTTCCTTCCTTCCTGTTTGCTTCACCGATCCCGAGTCCAGAGTGCTCTCTGGATATAGGTGAACTACAACTCTAAAACTCAAGGTAAATTCCTATTACCTATATGTATTACTGTGTTAGAGTGTCATTTTGTGTCATTTTGGTTGGTGGTGTGCCCCTGGATTTTGGAAATGTAAAAAGTGTCGCTCAAAAAAGGTTGGGAAACACTGTTTTACCTGACAAGGACAACAATGCCATAGGTCTCAAAGATCTGCATTAGCTCAGTCCGTAGGTCCTCGGGAAATTCGTCTTTCTCTTCAGGGGATGGTTCCAGGAGTGTCACCACTACAGTGGCATCTAAAGGACCTTGGATGGATGATACTTCCTGGAATATCCTCTCCCGAGCCACCTCATCAACTTCTTGGACTTCTACTTCCACAATAGCTAGAACAGGCCTATTCAGAGGGAAAGGTGAGAGCAAAAAGGATGTTTACAGAAGGGGAGATACAGAAGGAGGATCTGAAATAACACTTTACTGTAATATACTATTTAAGAGCAGTTGATTAAGTAATATATCTGAGATCACTCAGGGTTGTTTTACACATACTGTTTTGTTGTCCATTTTCTCAAAATATTAGACTACTTCACTTATAAAGTACTATACAAGTATTATTGAAGGTACTGAAGTAGATTTGTTCTTAAGTATTAGTTTTTAACAGGAAGTTTGGTAACAGAAAAAAGAAATAACATAGAAGGAATAGAAAGAACAGCGTATGCCACAAAATAAAAAGTATATCAACACCTTTCAGCCCTTCTCCCCCCCCCCCCCCAAATAACAATAAGATCAGGAAACAATCAGGTTGGATAAGCTATGCATATAAAAACTAATAGGGCCTCTTCGTGGCATAGCGGGTTAAACCGCTGAGCTGCTGAACTTGCCGACTGAAACGTTGGCGGTTTGAATCCGGGGAGAGGGGTGAGCTCCCAGTGTTAGTCCCACTTCTGCCAACCTAGCAATTCAAAAACATGTAAGTGTTTCCAAAATGCATCCAGGGATGATTTCTTCTTTCTCCATATCCCACTTCTCTTATCTTTTTTGGTGGTCATAATCTTATATCTGTGTTTTTTAGTATGGTGGGGCAGGTTTAGCTTTACTGCTCTCATGTTTTCCCTGTTTGGAATTCATGTCCAGCAAGGGATTCTGGAAGAAGCTGTTGCTTATCTTGAATCTTCATTTAATTTTTCAAATAATTTTTCAACTAAATTGCACAAGAATGCACAGACTTGTTTAACTAACTGGTGGAGAAACTGTAAACAATGAGTCATAGCAGACTGGTGATTCAGGAGCCTTTGTTTGCCATATTGACAAGTAAAGTCCCGAAACCAGGAAATCCTTCTCTGTCATTGCTGGCAAGTATCAATTCAAATACCTCCTGAGTCAGGGGGTGCTGTATGGGGCTATGTGTATTTTATATTGGTTTTAATGATTTTAATTATTCATTTTAGGTAGTTTGAGGTTTAATTCTATTTTAATGTTAATAGTCTGCAGGTTTTAAACTTAGGAACACATATTCCTTCTTACATGTGTTAAGTGTAGACAATGCGTATCAGATTCGTATTTTGTCCTTGCTGTTTGCCTTCAAGTTGTGTAGCAACCCAGTTCTCATTCGTGCCGGGGGGGGGGGGGGGCCGGCCGCCCCAGGGGTCCCACTTGCATTAGGGCCAATTGAGGCTCATGTAGATGCAGATGAAGGGGATGATGAGGCAGCTGGGCCTTCATCTCCCACAGAGAGTTTGGAATGGGATCATGGCTGGCCCGATGGGTATGAAAGTTGGGAAAGTCAGGCTGACACTGATGGTTCTGATTCAGATAATCAGTATGAGAGACCAGGTGGTTTCGGTTCGCAAGAAAGGGTCAGGGAGATAGCGGGGGATGAGCCCATGGAAGCTGAAAGGGAGTCAGGCTCTCACGAAGATAGCGACCCAGGTGCTGGGAGGCAAAAACTGAGCTTTGATAGGAGACGGAGCATTGAGTCCAGTAGAAGGGAATGGCACCGAAGCATAGCGCGCGTTGAGTCCCGTAGCACAGATTGGCGCAGAAGCCTAGAGCGCCGTAGGTCTCACCAAGGGAATTAAGTATAGGATCCGTGGGAACGGATCCTCAGTTGCTCGGCCACTTCTGATCTGAAGGGAGTGAAGTGAGTGAAGATCCACGGAGCCAGGACTGGGCTCGTGTGACCAAGCTTTCTTGGGCCTTGATTCCATGAACTTTGCTTTGTTCGAATTGCCACGGACCAAGTTTGTTTTGATCCGCTTTGCTTTTGTGGAGACCTTGCCAAGTGTTTTGCCTTTGGTTTTACTTTGGAACTCTTTGCTATTCTTATTGAACTATTTGATGCTCTTATGGACAATTTACCTTTTCACCTGTTTTTTATTTTTTAATAAATAATTAGCTGATTATCGTCTCTGTGTGTGTGATTAAGGGGCTGGGCCGAGACCCTGCATTGTGACAAGTTGTTACTGATCTATGGCAATGCTAAGCAAACCTATCACAGGATTTTTTTTTTGGTAAGACTTGTTCAGAAGTGGTTTGTGACTTGAGAGAATGTGACTTGTCCAAAGTCACCTAGTGGATTTCATAACTGATTCCAAAACTCTTAGTTCAATGCTGAACCACACTCACTCACTACACCAGTGGTTCCCAAAGTGGGTGGTACCACCCCTGGTGAGTGGTGGGGCAATCTAGGGGGGCGCTGGAAGGCTCAGGAGAATTTGGGGGGTGCTGAACCCCTGTAAGGGGGCGGTGGCGTGAGCAAGGTGACAGGCTACCATCCATCTCTGTGTGTGTCTCTCTTCTTCCCTCCTCCTGCTCCCTCCTCCTCCTCTCGCCAAGCAAGGGATAATAATAATAATAATACCTTTGGGGTTCCCTTCCAACTGGTTGAGTCTTATAACAATAATAATTATGTCCTTCAACATATTTAGTGGAACATGGATTCAGTGCGGTAACCAATTTATTAACAAAAAAAGAAACTGATTGCAAAATAGTGAATCGCGATTTGAGATTACTGCTGACGAAAATAGAGCCGAGGATTACTAGATTGGTAGCAGCAGACCAGGTTCATCCTTCTCATTAAGATGATTTTGAATGTTTAAATCTTTTTTGTATTACCTTTCTATTCTAAGTTCAATAAATAGTTTCATAATTTCAAACTTCAATGTTTCTAATGTACAACTTTCTTTATTATATTTTACAAAAAAAAGGTAGAAATATTAATACATACTATATCTTTGTTTAATTGCTATTAAAAATTTTAAAAAATTAATTTCTAGGGGGGCCGTGAGTAAATTTTTTTCTGGAAAGGGGGCAGTAGGCCAAAAAAGTTTGGGAACCACTGCACTACACCATACTGGCTCCATGTTCGGATCAATATACAGGATAAAGTCACAGGAAAGAAAAACTTAAGATAATGTCTTACTGTTTTTCTGAAGGAAACTGGAGTTTTATTTGTATTACTATACACTTTCACACTACACAAAACTCTCCCATGAAGAGATCTACATCCAGGGAAGTAATGCTTTCCCTTCTATTCTGCCTTGATCAGACCAAACATGGAATACTGTGTCCAATTCTGGGCACCGCAATTTAAGGGAGATGTTGACTCTAAGCTGGAATGTGTCCAGAGGAGGGTGACTAAAATGATCAAGGGTCTGGAGAATAAGCCCTATGAGGAACGGCTTAAAGTGCTGGGCATGTTTAGCCTGGAGAAGAGAAGGCTGGGGGAGACATGATTGCCATGTATAAATATGTGAGGGGAAGTCATAGGGAGGAGGGAGAAAGCTTATTTTCTGCTGCCCTGGAGTCTAGGACACAGAACAATGGCTTCAAGCTACAGGAAAGGAGATTCCATCTGAACATTAGGAAGGACTTCCTGACTGTGAGAGCTGTTCAGCAATAGAACTCTCTGCCCCGGAGTGTGGTGGAAGCTCCTTCTTTGGAGGCTTTTAAGCAGAGGCTGGATGGCCATTTGTCGGGGGAGCTTTGAATGTGATTTTCCTGCTTCTTGGCAGGGGGTTGGACTGGATGGCCCACAAAGCCTCTTCCAACTCAATGATTCTATGAAGAAGTATGGGGCCTTATAGCTATTAGGACTAAAAGGAGTCCTGATATAATCTGAGGCCCTAGAAAATAACTAATACATGCTAAAAGGAGTCTCGCTTTATTTTAGGCTTGAAGAAAGTGGCCGAAAGGTCATAAACAAATAATACAACACCACAGCAGGGTTATTGTGTGTTGCCAGTGCTGAGGGAAATGCAAAACAGGCTAACGATGAAGGTGTCACAAAAGAAAAATATTGTCCTTTTAAACATTGCTAATGCTATTATTTTCACAGAACACGATTTGAATCCTCAAAGCAAATATTAAAATCTCGGCAGGAATGATTAATCGTCAAATTACTTTATGAAGAATATAAATCACTGTAGAGAACAACAACTCTGGAGCTTTTTTCTCGCTCTCCTGCATTAATGTTTTAGATGATTCAACCCACAGAAGATAAACAAACCCCCCACTGGACACAACTGGATTGCCATTATATAGTTAGAAAAAGGGAAGAAGGACTCCTAGTAATTCCACAATGGGCTAATCACAGTTGTTGATTTGAATCTAATGGGATAGGTAAAGGGAAGTAATAAGAAAAAAAAACTTTCAATATACTTTATTTGGAACATTAATCAGTGAAAATCCAGGATTATGTCATCACTAAGATCAGGGTATTAGTATCTTATTTTTCTTGCTTAGGTAATAGTAAGGCATGCTAATTGCATGTCATACTGAAATTACTTTTTAAATGTTCAGTGCTAAACATTAAGTTGGCTTATACCTGAGTCCAAAATTATCTGCATGCATTCTTTATTATGCGCAATCAGTCCTAATGAACATTTGCAGCTCCAGACTGAATGAGGTTGTTGTTTCATCTTGGTTAGTATTGTCCACTCTGCCTGGCAGTTAATCTCTATTATCCTGAGTAGAAATGTTTTCTAGTTTCTACTCAACTTGAGATCCCTTTAACTCGAAATGCCAAGAATTGAATCGGGACTGTACATAGGCAAAGAAGCATCTGCCCTACTATTTCAGGCATGCAATAGTACTAAAACATACATACTACAAACACTTACTGACAGTGAAAAAGAAAGCATTATTTCACTATGGTCACATTTCCATTAAAAAAAGTGTTACCTGTGGTCACTGGCCTGCAGTTCAGCTCTTCCATAATACATTAAGGCACCAGGGGACCAAATGGGCCTGATTTTGGTTTCAGCACTGAGATCAGTGTCAAAAAGATTGATTTCTCCAGCTTTGTAAATGAAAGAAAATCAGAATTCAGAGTTTAAAACCAATAGTGAATATTTTCAGCAAAATGGTCTCTCAATCATTTTGTCTGCATGATGATAATTTATGTGGCACCATATAGTAAGATGAGACATAACACATCAGTATCACTGATTATAACATCTATAACAGCAGAAACACGAGCCATCCGAAGCTTAACGTCCTTCCGGAAGGCATGTAAAACATTCCTTTTCCAGCAAGCATTCGGTTTCTGCTAATTGGGGTTCTGTTCTTAAATTTTTAAAATTGTGTTTATGTATATTGTTTCTGGTAGTTTTGTAAATTGCTCCAAGCCTTCAGGGAGTGGTGGTATACAAGTTGAAATAATAAATAAATAAATACAATTGGCTTTTTTATTCCATTTAAGGCAGTGGTTCCCAACCTGTGGTCTGTGGACCATCAGTGGAAAGCAAGAACTAAAATATGGTCCTCGGCCTCACCGTTACTACTACAAATATACAGCCCCCCAAAAATTCTTGGTATCTTCATTTTTAGGCCTGTTCCTGTGGTTATTTGGGGTGCCGATTCAGAAAATTGCATTGGATAGACCACATCAGCTCTAGATTATTAAATATGATTTTCTGTGGGTGAGCAGATGGCGACTTCTGGATGGCATATGTTCTGTATCAGAAATTAGAGCTGATGTGGTCTACCCAATGCAATTTTGTGAACCAGCTTCCCAAATAACCAAATCAAATCTCAAGTTGACCAAAAACTGATTCGTAACCCTTTTGGAACTAATGTTGGAGAGTGGTCCCTGGTCAAAAAAAGGTTTGGGAACCACTGATTTAAGGGAACATTTGCAGGAAGCAGCCTTTCGCATATTATTGGTTTAGTATAAGTGAGGGTGGAGTTGCTAAATTGAAATCTACGAAACAAGGGGAGTAAATCCAGGAAAGGTATAACAAAATAGGAAAACTAGTATCACACAATCAGGGGCAACTCTATTGACAGAATATACATGACTCAAAGCACATAATGTTAAGCCAGATTTCGGTATTATGTGCATGAATCACACCATTTCCCATCTTCTGAATATATTATGATTCTGTTTCAGAACTAGAAATACTAATTTGAAATTTGAAATGAATTCCAGTGAATAGCTAAACACATATTTTTTGAGTTTGACAAAACAGAGATGATGGTCATCCTTATTTATGTATCATAACAACTTGATGCATATGCCTTTGTACTAACTCTAATGTATAAGTGGAATTAAACTTTGAATGCATAAGGGTGTCTCTATATACAATACCACCACTGGCTTATGTCCTCCTCCTGCTTTACTTCCACACAACTCAGAGATGCATTTTAATTTAACAGAAGCACAAGGGTTGGGTTAATAGATAGTGACCTGCTCAAGGTGACCTCCTGAGCTTCACAGCTGAATGGGGATTTTAATTTCAGTTTCTAATGTCCAACATAGTGCTGGTCTGAAAAGCAGTGCCAACAGTTGCAAGGACTCACTGGACAGAACAGAGTTTCTGTTGACTCAAAAACAAAGCTTCTCAATTTTTGGTTGTCTCTGTGACATTAAATCAAAGATTTGATTTTTTTTTTTGATTTGCTTCAAGACTGATTAGTAACTCAGAACTGGGGAAAAATTGTTTGAAGTCTGACATTTTAAAAACCTGGGAAACAGCGCCTATGGAGAAATTGATATCTATTATAGAAATGATCAGATCGGACCTCCTTTTCACTATAATTCAAGTCAATGCGATAGTTAAAGTCACCACACCACAATGCATAATCATGAGAAAACATATTTTGTTAATTTCACTAATAACAACAGGGAATTCCCACCTCCTCCTCACTTGGACCTATGGAAAGATCTTTTAGTTCAATGGCAAATTCACTGTTATTTTTCCATGTTGTGAATGTATGAGCCAAAGATTTCATAAACCTTGAAAATCCTTCTTTTGAGAGAAATAATATGCAACATCTGGTGAATTTCTTGTTTTTTCTGTTTAAAAATAATTATATCATTACATTATGTTGTGTTATGAACAAAAGGAAAAAAGGAAAAAGAACCTAGAAAATAGTTCTGTGTTGAATGCAATGTTTTAAAGGAAATTTTGTCATATGTCCATAATTCACCACTCCAATCAATGCAGAACAGGATTTTTTTTTCTGTGTCAGGAGCAACTTGAGAAACTGCAAGTCACTTCTAGTGTGAGAGAATTGGTCATCTGCAAGGACATTGCCCAGGGGATCCCCAGTTGTTTTACCATCCTGTGGGAGGCTTATCTCATGTCCCCCTTTGAGAAGCTGGAGCTGACAGACAGGAGCTCATCTTGCTCCCTGGATTCAAACTGCCGACCTTTCAGTCAGCAGTCCTGCTGGCACAAGGGTTTAACCCATTACGCCACCGGGGAACTAGGATAATCTGTCATGAAGGAAAGGCACAACACAATTATATTTTGGCATGGAAGCTATTTAACTACCCGGCAAAGGACAAACCCATGAAAATCATCATGTCTAGCTTCACCTTTTGACATTGGTCCCGAAAACCTAGAAAGTATAACACTCTACAATTACCGTGTGGTTAATATTTATCCTGTCTATGATGGAAATATTTTTTTAGAAAGAGAAATGTATAAAGTAATGATGATCCTACTTACCTGTTTTATCAATAGGGAGTTTCTTCCTCCACCAAAGAACCCTGTCAGTCCAGGCTGGGGTCCTACATTTATCACTAGTGTCATAAGCCTCTGAACCAACATCATACTTGTATGTTGGACCAAAGTTTATAGTTCCTTCATGAAAATCCCTAAAAATCTATGAAAGAAATAATTTGTTATTCGAAAAAGTGTTGTGCTGTCATTCAAATATATTACTTTGGGGGGGGGGGGGGGTTGCAAACGACTACAGATGCAAGAATAGAGTCCAGTCTTATTTAGAAAGCCAACAGCCATATGTTCAGGGTTACATTTTCAGCAAAGCAGAGCTGCAGCTCCATGAAAGTCTCTTACTAATAAACAAAAATTAGGAACAGGGAACAGTGTGGAGATCAGGACAAATTCCTGCCCCCCCCCCTCAACTCCTCGTGGACTCCACCTTTCCCCCAAAAGACCAAATTCAACTGTCTTCATCTCCAGACCCTCTCAAAAGAGCAACCAGAAGTGATACCATGCCCTTTCCTGTCACCATTTTGAGAGAGACTGTGAATAAATGGAAGTATTGAGTGGTTCTAGGGCAGTGTTTCTCAAGCTGTGTGTCCCCAGGTGTTTTGGCCTACAACTCGCAGAAATCCCAGCTAGTTTACCAGTTGTTAGGATTTCTGGGAGTTTATTTATTTATTTACTTATTTACTTTATTTATATTCCGCTCTTCTTACCCCGAAGGGGACTCAGAGCGGATTTCAAGTACACATACTTAGCAGACAATCCCTGCCGTTTCCAACATATACACATATAGACGAACAGAGGTAACTCTGGCCACCAGGGGGAGCTGACGCACTTCTCATCTCTCAGTGTTCCCAGCGTCCCTTGTTGTTCCTTCCGCATTCCTCAGCGGAAGAGCCCTGGAGTTCTTTAATGGCCTCATAATTCAGTCAAAATTAGCCTCCCCATTTAATGTGCTACCTTAATCTCCTATTGACAGATGAAACTGTCTTTCGGGCTGCAAAGGTCGACAGCAGGCTACACTTAAAGGTCGAGCACCCACCTCGACCCGGGCAGGCCTCAAACTCATGACCTACTGGTCAGAGAGATCTTATGCAGCTGACACTTAGCCAGCTGCGCCACATTCCCAGTTGAAGGCCAAAACATCTGGGGACCCACAGGTTGAGATCCATTGTTCTAGAAAGAAGACAGTCTTCATATTTTGTGGGGCTTTCAGCACAATTTTCAGACAAAACTGTAAAAATTGTAAGATTTGCGGTGTTGATGAACTGGTGGGTGAGCTGTCAGACCAAGGGTTGAACTTTCCCCATCCCTCTTTGGAATTACCCTAGATTTAAAACATATATTTGCTGTTTAGCTATTAAGAACTACGTTTTTTTTAAAGAAAGTATTATTTTAGAAAGTTCCCCTTGAAATTTTACATAAAGTGCCCTGATTCCAACATTTCAGAAGAAAGGCAAAACATTGCAAAATACATAAACATACAAATAAAAGCAATTGGTTGTATAGTATGGATCTACAAAATACCAAGTTCTAAAATTATTGTTATATATTAATGCTTTCCTTCCATCAGAAAACTGAAAACAGAGCATATCGTGTTCCAGAACAACTTTCTATCACACCTAAATGTTTAAGTTTTATAAACCTGAAGATCATATCCTATAGACCAGGGGTGGGCAATTACCGCCCTCCAGGTGTTTTGGACTTCAACTCCCAGAAATCCTAACAGCTGGTAAACTGGTTAGGATTTCTGGGAGTTGAAGTCCAAAACACCTGGAGGGCCAGTAATTGCCCACCCCTGCTATAGACTGTCAGCCAGAACCTGGAAAAATACAGAATTTCCCAGATTTTAGGAGCTATAGTCACAGAAATGACTTCTGCCTTCAGCTTAGTTAAGTGAACTTCTTTTGGCTAAATGTCTGCTTCAGACTAAATTATCTTAAAAGATAGCAATGGCCTTACTTTTCCACTGGATTTCTGCTGCTGCAGTTGGTCAGATTCCAGGAGTGATGTCCAGTCTTGCCGTTTGAGAAAATAAAATACTTCTTCATAACTCAAGTCAATGCGATAGTTAAAGTCACCACACCAGAACACATAGTCATGAGAAAACATATTTCTTCCCTGTTAGAAGAGACAAGATGATATTTTAACAGGCATGATAAACAAGTATATTTCAATCACAGGGAATGTGGCGCAGCTGCATAAGATCTCTACTGACCAGAAGGTCATGAGTTCGAGGCCTGTCTGGGTCGAGGTGGGCTCTCGACCTATTGTGTAGCCTGTTGTCGACCTTTGCAACCCGAAAGTCAGTTGCATCTGTCAAGTAGAAAATTAAGGTAGCACTTAGTGGGGAGGCTAAATATAACTGATTTAAGAGGCCATTAAAAAAAGATATCCTGAAAACACACTGAGGAATGAAGGAGTGCGACAGCTCCCCCTGGTGGCCAGATGTTAAATTTCCTCTGTCTGTCTTGTGAGTTTGTGTGTCTAAATGTAATGTGTACATTGTAATCCGCCCTGAGTCCCCTGCGGGGTGAGAAGGGCGGAATAGAAATGAAGTAAATAAAGTAAGTAAATAATTGTCATGTCAGAAATGCTTTCGTAGATTGGGAAAATGGGGCACTATTTCTCGATACAGCATCAGTTTTGGAATTGATCACCACTTAATAGAAATTGATTTATCCAATAATTTAGCATACTAATAGTTACTTAAAAGATTTCAAATGCAGAGCTCTTTTTATTTTTGTGAATATTTTTATTTTTATTTATTTATTTACAGCATTTCTATCCCGCCCTATTTCACCCCAAGGGGGACTCAGAGCAGCTTACAGCTTGGCACAATTCGATGCCACATCGAAACATAAACATAACAGATTAAAATACATTAAGCATTAAATCATTAAACATAAAACAATAACATATAATTAAAACAGGATTTAAAACAGCAATATAAACAACTGTTGGAGCCTGTGATTGTTTTTCAAGATCAAGATGTTTTAGATGTGGGGAATGAGATCACTGAGGGTCAAGATGGCGATGGTTTGGTCAATGATATTAATGCAGAGAATGATATAGGAACACCAGTTCAAAGTGTAGTTTCCCTTGAGAATGCTCCTACAGGGTATAGGGATGATAGTTTACTCCCTGAATTACTCCCAGAGAGTTCTCAAGACTTGGGATTTGAAAACAACTTGGCAACCTGGAGGAACTAATGAGCAGATAGATAATAAGCACATAGACAGACAGCTGGAAATTAGCCAGAAGAGACAGCTTGGCCAAGGCCTTCGCCGTTCTGCCAGGCTTCGAGAGATAAAGGTGAGAGGCTGTTAAGGAAAACGAAACCAGTTTCTGAGCGCTTGAATAGCCTCACGGAGGGATATAAAGTTCCCACCATGAGAAATATAGTCAGATGAAGCATCATTTCAGAATCCTGCTAAGTCCTTGTTCTTGTCCTATGGAAGCCTTGCTTGGAAGATTCATGTTAAGGATTTCTTGTTTATGGTTTGACTCTTTGTTTCTTGTGATTATATAGTCATGCTGTGGATCAATGTTTTCCTGGGTCTTTGGATTTTATTACAAAAGTCTGGATTTTGCTTTTGAAATTTGCTAAACCCTATCTTGAAATACTTTGTTCCTGCTTATCTACCTACCTAATTGGACTTACAGATTTTCTTAAAGTATATTTTTACCTTGCTGTTTTGACTTATCTTCAATAAAAAAGGATTGTTTTAAAGTCAGAGGGGTATTCCTGTTCAGAATAAAGTAAGAGTGCAACACCAACCACATAATTCATAATCAGAGTCCATGAGCCAATCCAGTTACAGTCACATTAATTCCCAGCTGTCTATTGCATTGTAGCTAGACTCCAAAGCTATGATTTTACTTGTTTTCCAAATGCCAGGAGGGAGAAGCGAGTTCCACAGTTGAGGGGCCACCACTGAGAAGGCCCTGTCTTATCAGCCGCACCTGCAAATAAGGTGGAACTGAGAGCAGGGCCTCCCCAGAAGTTCTTAACGTCCATCCTGGTTTTAAACTGGGAAAAAAACATGTTCTTATCCATTGAAGGCCCTGGATTAAATGCTGTACTGTCTCAATGGTAATATTAAATTTAGGAGCCCAGAAAGAAAGTCCCAAGATCAAGCACAATCCCATCTCTACTTCCTCCACTGCTCATTTAGAGTCTAATAGCTTGTTCTCATCTTTTTTTGTTGCAAACGTTTCATTCTGTACTTAGTAATTTAAAATTCAATTTAAGAGCATGTGTTAGTCTTGTACAAATAATCATAGTTAAAAGTACTCTAGTTGACAAGTATCAAATGTATTTAGAGTGCTATGCCGTTTGTCTAAGATTAACAAATAATTTGTCATTACAGCAACACTAGAGGGCACTGTTAATATACATACAATATATAACAGTAACATACCGAATTCAGAAATGTACAGGATAGAAGTAAATTACAGTAATCGACTACTGGACTGAAGGGCAGCATTATGATTGTTTTACAAAGATTCAAAACAGCTAAAGTGGCTGAGGGGAAAAGGAAAGGGCCTGAGGCTGTTAGGAATAGTGGGAGTTGAAGTCCAAAACTTTGCCACTTGACCAATCTTAAACATTGTGTACTGCGCTACAGCATGTGCCTACCCCTGCCAGACATGAAACATTTTGCGGGCCTTACCATGGGAAAACTCAGCTTCTGAGTAATCTCTTTATAGTCCTCATTTCGTTCTTTCACCTGAGACTGACCAGCTGTCAGGTGACTGCATATAAAGCATAAACTGGTGCTATGGAACTGCAAACGGATGGCGACTGCTCCTTTATTACCAGTTTTCCCTCCCATACCAGTCTTCACTGTGTCCACTGCAACATCCCTGGAGGGAAGGGGTAAACACACAAAGCTGAAAACAAATCTCTACTTGAAAACTGAAAAATACCTATGCTTAAGATAATTCTTTATGAGCATAAAGGAAATCTTGCAAGCAGAACTACGGTACATCGTGTTTATCAGTATCTGTGGGGCTTTGCTGCAGGACTTCAGCAACAACCAAAAGAAGACATGCAGTCGTATGATGGACGTGTTGTTGGGTATACCATGATGTCAGCCATAATTAGAACAGTGGGAAGGATTCAGACTTGGTTCACTGCACGGAGGGATATAAAGTTCCCACCATGAAAAATATAGTTAGATGAAGCATCATTTCAGAATCCTGCTAAGTCCTTGTTCTTGTCCTATGGAAGCTCCACATCTTCCTATTAGTTGTGCTACAAGTTACTCTTGTAGGCTGGGTCTGAAGGAAACTATGGGCCAAAACATCTAAAGTACACCAGTGCAAAGAAAGGCAGTGGTACATCATGAATGCTTAGAGTCAATACATAGTAAATGTCTACCATATAACCTACACATCCTATGGTTAGTCAATGTCATTGATTTTCCTCAAATGTTCAGTTCTAGGGACTAATAAATCTACATCTCTGGGCCTGTACACACATGATCCAGGTATTTGATTGCACATGCTATCAGGGATAAGATGGACTCTTGAAGCCAAAATGAATGAACCTCATGAGCAAGACCTATATACCCAAACCTCAGTTTGTATGAAAGGTTATGCATGAAGAAGGAATATGTGAACTAAGACTTGTTCTCATCATCACCATGTATCTAATCTTCCTACACAGATTGATAGGAGCCTCCAGTGGCACAATGGGTTAAACCTCTGTGCCGGCTGAACTGCTGACTGAAAGGTTCGAATCCGGGGAGCGGAGTGAGCTCCCGTTTGTCAGCTCCAACTTCCCACATGGGGACATGAGAGAAGCCTCCCACAGGATGGTAACACATCCAGGAGTCCCCTGGACATTATCCTTGCAGACAGCCAATTTTCTCAAACCAGAAGCAACCTACGCAGATTATGCATAAACTAGTTTTAGTTAGCTCTCTGGCAATTATAGCACTATGCTGAAAATTCATTCTGAAGAAAATGGCAGGAACTGTGGTATCTTTTAAAATAAATAACATACTAGTTTTGTTCTAGGTTTTTAAAAGAAACTTGTTTTTTTTTTCAATTTCCTCCTAATAATTATTTCCCCTTGCTTTCTAGCTATTTTGGAAAATTTGAGATTGCTATGAAAGAACATGCACACTTTTCCTCAATCCCAGGAGTAGGATATTATCCTCAAACAAGATCTACCTGATGAAAGGAACATGGAAAGGTCGTACAAAGATGAAAAGGCAAACACCAACAAGCTGTGCTGGTGTCAACAAAATGTATCGGTGTGTCCTTGAAAGAGCTTTCTGAAGCTGTTCACCCCACCTCTTCCTATTAGTTGTGCTGAAACAAATGGAAACCAGGTTATCATTTTGTTCTCAACAGCTGATGATTTTTTTTAAGGGGGGAGGGGGGGTTCTGAAGCATTCTGAAATATATTTTAGACCTCATCATGGACCAAACTAAAATGGATCACCACTAAATATATTACTATGGTGTTTGATTATTTCATGCTTATTCATCAAAAACACATAAAATACAACGGCCTTTGCAGCTAGAATTTTCCTTTGATGAGACATTAAAAAGCTGGCATCTTTTTAGTGACTTAGGACAGCATGATTTAGACTTAAACCACTATATATTTTTGGACTCACCTTTTAATTGCTGCTGAATGGGGCATCAGAAAAATTTCTATGTCCCTACAGTCAGATGCACAATACTATAGTCAACTAACAGGACTTACTTGGACAGAGGGGCATTTTCCATGTCCTCTGCTGTCCACTGAATTTTTTAATTTTGGGTCAAAAGCATTGCATAAATAAACACGTATAAAACAGATAAAATTGAGGGCTAAATAATTTTAGACCAAAAATGGGCAACAGCAACCCGATTGTAACTTTAAACAGTTCTTCCTTTGTGCATGAGGCAGGGCATTGTGGGCAAGCATACAGATGCGGAGTTGTTTGTTCTGCTCCACAGTAGCACAAGGTTGAGGATTCTTCTAGGTAGTGCCATTTTGCCAGATTTTCTTTTGATCTGCCACTTTTCTTTTCTTCTGAGTCCTTTAAGGGACTTCCAAGTTGCCCATTCTTGGTTTGCCCCTGGAGTCAGATCCGCGTGGGGGGCAATCCATTTGGGATTTCCTGATTTAGCTGCCCAGAGGGATACTCTTACTGTTGCCGGGGGGACATTAAGAAGAATGGTTGTTCTCATGAAGATTTTCCTTGATTTGAGTCTACTGGGAAGAGGCTGATAGCCATGCAGAGGATGGCTTTTATAGTGTTCAATCTTATTTCTCTCTCAGTTAGAAGAAACTTCCAGCCATACATTTGAAGGCATTTGAAGGCTTATAATGTGTTCTACTTCGCTTTTACAGTGTTTTTACTGTTTACTATGTTCAACCTTTTGTATATTTTTAATTGATGTAAACCGCCCCTAGCCTTTGGGAGTGGCAGTGTACAAATCAATTAATCAATCAAGTCAATCAATCAATCAAATAAATAAATAAAATAGGGGGGCAGTGCCAGCTAGCTTATAGAGTCTATCAACAGGTGTAGGTTTGAGACATCCTGTTATTATTTCTGCATGTTTCATTCAGTGCAATATTCACCTGCTTCGTGTGGGCAGACCTGTGCCAAACAGGGCAGGCATACTCAACAGTTGAGTAAGACAAGGCCAAGGTTGATGTTTCTATTAATTTTGGGTCTGAACCCCATGCATTGCCAGTAAGTTTCCACAGGATGTTATTCCGTGGAACTACTTTGTGCTTGGTGTTCATACAGTGTTTCCTGAACGCTAGTGTTTGATCTAAGGCAGGGCTGTCCAACTGCCGGCCCTGCAGGTGTTTTGGACTTCAAATCCCAGAAATCCTAACAGCTGGTAAACTGGCTAGGATTTCTGGGAGTTGAAGTCCAAAACACCTGCAGGGCTGGCAGTTGGCCAGCTCTGATAAGGTGACACCAAGATATTTAGGATGGAAACAGTATTCGAGCTCTTGACCTTCTCAGGAAGCTTTCAATTTCCTGTTGGCTTCAGATTACATAGAGGGAAAGCACACACTTGTGTCTTGGCAAGGGTAGGCTTTAGGTCAGGGGTGGGCAATTACTGGCCCTCCAGTAAGTTTTGGACTTCAACTCCCAGAAATCCTAGCCAGTTTACCAGCTCTTAGGATTCCTGGAAGTTGAAGTCCAAAACACCTGGAGGACTGGTAATTGCCTTGCTTTAGGTGGTTAACTTTGTGGTTTCAGGGCATTAGTAAGTTGGTTTTCAACTGTTTCAAAGTCTTTTGCTTGTGTTGTTAGACCAAGGTCATCAGCATGTATAAAGCTCTTTGTGAGGGGTGGCTGTGACTGATTGTTAGTAAAGATGTTAAATAAGGTTGGTGCAAGAATGCTGCCTTGGGGTAAGCCATTATTTTCACACTGATTACTAAACACTATAAAGTAAAGCATAAAACAGCTATAAAATTAGTCTTGGAAGGGTGAGACAGGAACTACATCAGGGTTTTGCTTGTGTGGAACTTTATAATGTGTCCTCCAGTGCAGAATCTTGACCATAATTTTGTCTCCTATAAGAATTCAATGGAAGCAGTACTTTTAATTTTCATCTTCTCTTGCAAGACAATTCAAAAGCAGTTTTTCACATATAAATAGCAGAGCAGAACTTTGAACAAAATACATAAATTACTTCCACTGAAATAACTTGCATTAGAGTTGGTTATACAAAGGTCTATTAGGGGTAATGATTAGTTGATGATTTATTATTTCATGAATATTATCTTTTCATTTTATGTCAAACAGGTAACAAATAGCATGCACGCACCAGCCCTTAGTAATTTGTAGATCATTTCATTTTTTTAAAAAAAACTCCTTATATTTAATTATTTTATCGTGTCAGAAGCGACTTGAGAAACTGCAGCTGCCAAATTGTAATGTTATTTAGGCAACCTACAGCATAAAGATAAAACATAAGTTGAAAAGACATGATAGAAAATAATAGGGTTGTTGTAGGTTTTTCGGGCTGTATGGCCATGTTCTAGAAGCATTCTCTCCTGACGTTTCACCTGCATCTATGGCAGGCATCCTCAGACCTTACAACCTCAGAGGATTCCTGCCATAGATGCAAGCGAAATGTCAGGAGAGGATGCTTATAGAACAGAGCCATACAGCCCGAAAAACCTACAACAACCCAGTGATTCCGGCCATGAAAGCCTTCGACAATACATATGAAATAATAATTTGTGAATGTAAAGCTTCCATCATAAAAAATTCTGGACAGAATAAAAGCAGATAACTAACAAACCAACAGAACATATCATGGTTCAGAATATTATGAATGCCTGTTTTAAAAGGTTTTATAGGGTTTTTTTTTTAAGGCTTCACTTTATGCTGAAATGACAATGAAGAAGGTGCCAGGTGAGCCTCTTTGAGAGGTGTATTCCACAGTCAGGACACTACAGATTAACGGAACCATAAAGTCAGAAGAGACCACAAGGGCCATCCCATCCACCCCCTGCCATGCAGGGACACACAAGCAAAGCACTCCCGCTTCACATGGCTGGGGCCTCTGGAGCAAGGACTGTGAAGAGAATCTCATTGTTTGAACAGATGCATATGAAAGAAAGCACTTTTTAGGTTCCAAATCATAAAGGGTTTAAAAATGAAAACGAAGTTTCAAATGAGCCTGGAAACAAGACTGGACACCAGTGCGGCCAGTGATATGACCTCAATTCCCAGTCCTAAATTAACAACCTTGCAGCCAACTACAGTTTTTGAACTGTTTTCAGAGTTAGTCCTACACTGAATACATAGCTGTCAGAGCACGAGTCACTAAAATACCGCTACCAGAGGTATACAAACTATGTGAAACTATGCCAGTATACAGTATGAAGTTTACAGCTGACAATTCATTTTAAGCATACCTAGCATTCACAATATTCCCAGCATTTAATTCCACCATCTCCTCAAATCCCACAGCAAATATGTCAGCTGGACAGTGGTCATCTATGAAACAAGAGAGAGAAAATACACAAGTTGATTTGATCATACTATAGAATAAAGTGTGGAATTTGCAAGGATATATTCTTATCCCTGGCTAGTAGTACCTTAAGTTCTCCCTCTCCACTGTCTAAATTGTGGATACCAAATAACCAAACCGAATCTAAAATTAACCAAAAACTGATTTGCAACCCTTTTGGTATTAATGTTGGAGAGTGGTCCCTGGTCAAAAAAGGTTGGAAACCACTGCTCTACCATGTCAAAAAAAGTAAGTTATAATCGCATAAATCCAACTAACACTATTGTAATGCATCATTAAGTATCCTAATAATTTTAGATCTTCATAACAGATAGAGCGTGGAGGGTGGAGAAAATAAAGAAAAGCATAATGTTTACATGTTTAAAACTTTCCTACTTAGATTCTACTGTTATTCAAGGTGTGCCCATGGCTCTTCGTTACCTTGAAATTCTGAGACTCCAGAGAGTTTAGGGGAATCCAGTAACCAGTCTGTTAATTCACTGGTTCCAAGGATATTACTCTTAATCTGTTTTCCTCCATTTACATTCCAGGTCCCCATGGCAACACGGATTCTCTTGAAATTAGTGAATTCAAATTGACGCTCTGACATGGATTTCAAAATGCTAGGAGTCTCTGATGGAAAGAAGGGGAGAAACGAGAGAGGGTGTATGTTATGTATATATATATATATATATATATATATATATATATATATCTCAAAAAAAGCAAATTGTTAGAACAGATAATCGATTGCATTGTTGGCATGCCTTTAATCATTTTGCAAACCAATCATATACACATATGGGGGCACCCAGTAGTGCAGCGGGTTAAACCACTGAGCTGCTGAACTTGCTGACTGAAAGGTTGGCAGTTAGAATCCGGGGAGTGGGGTGAGGTCCCGCCATTAGCCCCAGCTTCTGCCAACCTAGCAGTTTGAAAACATGCAAATGTGAGATCAATAGGTACCGCTTCACCAGGAAGGTAACGGCGCACCATGCAGTCATGCCGGCCACATGACCTTGGACGTGTCTATGGATAATGTCGGCTCTTTGGCTTTGAAATAGAGATTAGCACACACACACACACACCCAGAGTTGGAGATGACTAGACTTAATGTCAAGAGGAAACCTTTTACTATATACACATTTGTTTTCTAGCACAAGGCCATAAAATAAAACTTTTAAATAGTATGATTATATCAATATAGCCCCACAAAAGCCATACTAATTTTTCAGAATGAAGTGATTGAGTGACCAAATCATAGTGCTGATAGCCAAAACATGAGTGATAGGAAGCAAGACCAAGAGAATGTTATTGATTCGGGAAATACAAATACATTCTCAATAGTTTCTTGTTCCATCCATTATATTTCTGGCCAGGAGAGCAGCCCTGGCAAGGCTATTGTAAGGTTCTGTCAATTAGAGCGAAGAGTGCTCTAATCTTAGACCCTTTCAACACTGGTATCCCAGCCAGGTGCGACCTTGGAGGCATAAGCAATGCAGGGAGTGAACCTTGAGCCACACCACATCAACATGAGAAGCACTGCCTTGTAGTATGCTGACTCAGGGAGGATATGACTGAATATCCATTGGACAATGGGACTCATGACACTAACTCTGTGACCCCTGAGGTCATGCCCCAATGGACTACTGGGATTGCTGAATCATTTGGATCTGATGCAACCTCTGCTAAGCATTGCATGCTAGGGGGGTTGGGTCTTTGGGATGATGGACAGATGTTGGAGGCGGGGACTGTATATAAGCTGTTTTTGTTTCTTGTGAAGCAGATCTGGCTTCACAGGTTTTGATACCTGGAAATAAACCTGATAGGACCGAGTCGCCGTGTGCTGTCGTCTTTGCAGGAATGTTCCCAGCGTTCATTACAGAAAAGCCAGATCTCAGAAAGCCTGTCGTGGAGGAATTCATTGAGGGCTTATCCAGTAAGATGCCATCCGTAGTGCCATCCTTTACCGAAGTGGAATGGGTGAGTCCCGAGGAGTTTTGGGAAGATGCGGATGAGGACTATTCCAGTGAAGATAGCGACTGGGAATATGAGGAGGAGGAGGACGATTCGTGGGTCCCAAGTGAGGTGGAGCAGCAGCAGGCTAGAAGGATCCTGCAAGGCTTGTTCCCTCACTGGGTGATGGAAGG
Source organism: Anolis apletophallus (assembly GCA_030556195.1). NCBI lineage: Eukaryota > Metazoa > Chordata > Lepidosauria > Squamata > Anolidae > Anolis > Anolis apletophallus. The sequence continues at coordinate 152,172,305 of JARBWK010000003.1, read as the reverse complement.
ATCGTCGGATGGTGCCCCTTCTTGGGAGAAGGAGGAGGAAGATGCACCCAGAGAACCGGAGGAGCGTTGGGGCGCTCGCCTGGCAGAGGATCCGGAGATGGTTGGAGCCAGGGTGACTGGGCCGAAGGACAGGCCAGTCTGGAAGGACCTGGCAGAGTGTGGCAGAGGAGCCACAGAGCCTGAATCAGATGGGATGAAGGCTGAGGTGACTGGGCAGGAGAGAGCTCAGTTTCCTGTATGGACCAGAGGTGAGGTGGTCCAGGAATTGCAGTGGTGCTGTTGGAGGCTACAAGTATTGCAGAAAGCTCTTCATTGTGGGCGGCATGATGTGAGTGTGCTACAGGAGGAAATGGATGTTCTGCAAGAGAGAGTCGGTAGGCTCCAAGAATTGATGTGTCTCCAAGGATGGATGTGTCTCCCAGGTGAAGGGGATGGACGTTTTGATGATGCTCCGGAAAGGAAAGAAGTCCAGCCGGAGGCATGGAGTGTGTGTGGGCCTAAACCAGTTGCAGAAGCCGTTTTACCAGAGAAATTTGTGTGGACGGCCGAAGATACGGAAAAGTGCCCTGCTGAGATGAAAGCCAAGCCTCCGGAGAAAGAAGCGACAGAGGAATGTTTTCCCTTTGATGTCCCGGCCTGCAGTAAAGGAGAAAGCGAAACTGTTTTAACTACAGAGGCCGTGGGAAGTTTGTTGGCGTGGGGAGTGATTTTGCTGTCCCTTGAAAGAGTGGAAGTTGCTGCAGAGAAGAGGCTCCCTGGCAATGACTGTCTTGCAGAAGTTGAGGGGAAGCTGCCAGTGGTGTTGGGAAATCAACTGACTGGTAGTTTGGAAGTCCCTGTCGCTGAGGGTGAAGACGGGTCGGAGCTGGAGGAAGATGCCTTGCCGGGGAGGATACCTCCCGTCCTGGAGGGTGAGGCTTCCAAGGAGATTGAAATTTTAGAGAAGGCTTCTCAGCCGGAGAAGCCTGGGAAGAGCCCAGAAGACCCCCTCCTCCAAAGCGTCTCAATTGCGCTTGCCTGGTCTGCCACGTTATGGTGCCTATGTTTTGAGGAGGTGAGTGGGAATTCCCATCAAGTTTGTGAACTCTCTGAAGAGAAGGAGTCGGCCGTGCGGATGGAAGCAGCAGGAAGAGATGCCTTGACTTCAGAGAACGGTTTGGAGCTTGTGTCAGGTGAAGGAGGCGTTCAAGAGTCCTTGCTGCCCGAGGCTTTCCTGGATGATGAAAAGAACGAGCAGTTGGCGAGATCCATGATGGCTGATCCTATCTTGAACCAAGATTTCCAGTGCAGTGAAGTCCTGAGTTCGAGAGAGAATGCTGAATCAGAGTCCTGGGAGGTGGTGCTGACTGATCTGGTTCCGAATATAACCCTAGGGTTATTTGGTCACTCGGGGGGTGGTTGGAATCAGGGGATGTTGGAACATGTTTCTCCAAAGAAGATTCTGATGACTGAACTTTGGGTGACATCATCGGAGTGGCTTGAACTTCGAGAACTGTTGAATCTTGAGGATGAACTGTGGGCCAGTTGTCCAGTAACCCACATATTAATTTTGACTTTGGGAAAAATTAGTAACATGATTAATATTATGCTTCCAATGGAGTAAAATGCTTTGTATGGAAAATGTTCCCGGGAGATTTAGAATTGGGATGGTTTTAGCTGGGGAGGTTGGAGTCACTTAAATGTATTGCTCTAGCATTGGGATCAGATGATTTTATGGTAAGATTGACCCTGGAAGGATAGATACGGTGATATGTTGTTTAAAGTATTGTTCATGTTGATGGGGGTAGTATTGCATAAGGTTAAAGTAGATGCTATGCTTACATGTGTTTTGTAGAATGTAACATGGTTGGGGAATGTTTAGACATGCATTCATTGTTAGAAATGTTAGATGGGGATGAGATTTAGAATGTGTATTCTGCTGTTGTATTAGGGATTTTGGTCCCAGTGTTTAGAGGAATAGGTACAGCCTTGTTGGGATCTGCAATGAGGTTAATTGCGGCAGGAAGGTTGTTTGGTGGAGGATAGGTTTTGGGAGTTGATTTGGTAATGGTATTGCCTCCTGTTGAATTGGCCAGGAGGAGGGTGATTCTGAGTTATGGTAGTTATGGTGTGAATGTGTTGTTTATGCGCAGATGGACATGCCTGCGTTCAAGGGTTGGAGTTCTCTTTTGGGAGGATAGACTTTAGAATCAGAGTGGAAGTTTGTGTTGCCTTCCTTGAGAGGAGGGGTTAGCTGGATCCAGATGGTTGTTCCGGGGTAAGGATTATATTGGTTTCTGGATGTGTGCGAGAGTTAGGATAAGCTAGAGTGGGGAATTGTAGTTTTCCTAGGTGCTTTTCCCCATGTGAGGGGGTGTTATAGTCGTTCAGAAGGATAAAGTGCTAGGATTGTGTGTTTGGTCGCATGGGAAGTTGGTATGTGCCTTTTGCTAAGGTGGCAAGGGTATTAGATTTCTATTATAAAAGTACTTGACACGGTTGAGTAATCCTGTGTAGCTGGTTGAATAGTTAAAGTTTGCTTGTAGTAGTGTTTTGTCCCTGTGTCAGAGGTTTTTGAGGATGTGAGTGATTTATGGTTTCCTTGGACTTCATGGCTGGATGCCAAGAGGAGTTAGGTTACGGGGGAGTTAGTAGCCCTTGTATTGCTTGTTGATAATGGATTGTAGACCTCCTGCTAATGCAGTGGTGAAAGTTGTAGTTTTCCCAAGTGCCTTCTGCCAGGGCAGTAAGGATAGTGGGTTTCTGGTGTGTATTGGCTGAGCACAGTTGAATTGGTCCTGTGTTGCATGTAAGAGTTGAAAGTTGTAGTTTTCCCAAGTGCCTTCTGCCAGGGCAGTAAGGGTAGTGAAATTCTTTGGGGTATTTGTTGGACCCAGTTGAGTTGATCCTGTGTCACATGTAAGGGTGTAGTTTTGTCCCTGGTGCCTCCTGTTTTTGGCAGTGGAAGGTTTGTGGGAGTTATGGGGCTTAGAATCCTGGTTGTGTGTTACAGATGTGGTTGTGTAGTTTTGTTTCTGGTGCCTCCTGCTTTTGGCAGTGGAAGGTTTGTGGGAGTTATGAGGCTTGGAGTCCTGGTCGTGTGGCAACAGATGCGCAGTTGATTTGTTCCTGTGCAGTGGACTGTTGGGATTTGTAGTGAGGAATAGTTGCATAGGAAGTGTGATTCTGTAGGTTAGTCCCTTTTACTATGGCAGTGAAGGGATGGGGGTTGTTTAGAATTTAGGAAGTAGAGAGATAGGGTTTAGCCTTGAACAAGCTGAGCATTTGTAAGAGAGATGTCTGGTTATCTGAGTGTGGGGGAGTTCCGGGTTAGTATGAGGAATGTATAGCAAGGCTTTGTCCCAGTGTGTGTTTAACTGGAGAAAGGCTGAGGTTGGCTCATTTTGCCTTATATTTCATAGAGTGGGGTTGTGACTTTTGTTTGGTGTTAGAGTAGGATTTGGATAGTAGAGTTAAATGGTATTTTCAGATCCTTTTCCTCCCTGGGGGGAGGGAAGAGGGTATTTTGTAAGGTTCTGTCAATTAGAGCGAAGAGTGCTCTAATCTTAGACCCTTTCAACACTGGTATCCCGGCCAGGTGCGACCTTGGAGGCATAAGCAATGCAGGGAGTGAACCTTGAGCCACACCACATCAACATGAGAAGCACTGCCTTGTAGTATGCTGACTCAGGGAGGATATGACTGAATATCCATTGGACAATGGGACTCATGACACTAACTCTGTGACCCCTGAGGTCATGCCCCAATGGACTACTGGGATTGCTGAATCATTTGGATCTGATGCAACCTCTGCTAAGCATTGCATGCTAGGGGGGTTGGGTCTTTGGGATGATGGACAGATGTTGGAGGCGGGGACTGTATATAAGCTGTTTTTGTTTCTTGTGAAGCAGATCTGGCTTCACAGGTTTTGATACCTGGAAATAAACCTGATAGGACCGAGTCGCCGTGTGCTGTCGTCTTTGCAGGAATGTTCCCAGCGTTCATTACAGCTATTAGTAAGTAAAGGAAAAGATTTCCCCTTGACATTAAGTCTAGCCCTTTCCGACTCTGGAGGGTGGTGCTCATCTCCATTTCTAAGCCAAAGAGCCGGCATTGTCTGTAGACACCTCCAAGGTCATGTGGCCGGCATTACTACATAGAGCGCCATTACCTTCCCACAGAAGCAGTACCTATTGATCTACTCACATTTGCATCACCCCGCTCCCCAGATTCAAACCAACCTTTCGGTCAGCAAGTTCAGCAGCCCAGCGGTTTAACCTGCTGCGCCACTGGGTAGCCCAGGGCTATAATTACCACCCCAATAATCAGAAAAAATATTCAGTAAATGCTAAGGCTTCCAAACCATAGACATCTCTTGCTCATTTTGGTACCAAGTTAACACATGGCTCTTCAATGCATGGTTTTGAAGCCAGTAATTATGGTTTGATTATGATGTAATGATTGGTAGAGTTCTGTATACTTTTGCAACTTGCTGAATTGTTTTTAAATGCCTTATATTGTTTAACAATATATGCCTTATATTTCTACTCTTTGTACCTCGCCCTGTACTCTGTAGTAGATATAGGATGGGATATACTACTTCCTCAAATTTAAGTATTTTATAAACAAGCAACTAAGTTCTTGCAGTTCTCAATATTTTTTCTATATTGTGCTCTTGCATGCTTCCAAATGCACACCCATATGAAATTGTACAGTGCAATAAAATATATTTACATTTGCCATTTAATCGTTGTTTCTATTACTCTTAATTAATCAATGTAGAATGATCTGTCTGTCTATCAATGTTGTGATTGAGCCTTCAGCTACTACTCCTAGTAGTATTGGGGAAGATGCTGGGTCAATAGCATCAAGCAATATATGGACTGGGGTGAGGCTCTGGGTGATCAAGAGTCTGCAGCTGGAAGGAAAAGGTCTGCTAGTGATTCTAGTGTGGAAGGATTGGAACAGAGAAAAAGAATCCGGCAGATACTTAGAGCACCTTCTGATTCAGACACTTTCCAAGGTTTTTCTGGGGAAGAAGAAATGGGATCAGAGGAAAGTGATACGGAGTTGGATTCAACATTGGTTCAGGAAGTAAGGGATGTGTGTAACGAAGAGTCTAATTCTGACACGTTTTGTGATTTATTCTGGCCTTCTGGGGGTTCAGAAACAGATTGGGACACTTTAAGCATGCAACAGCGTTGGCAAGAGTGGAGGCAAACACAGAGCACTGCAGCTGTAGGAGATACAGCAGCTGGTGCTCATGATCAAGGAGAGTCTTCAGAAGACAGTGATGTGTAAGTGCAATATAAGAAATGAGTTTTGGGACTGTCTTTGCGGCGGTCAAAGAGTTGATGTCTGGTTCTTGTCTCTGACTCTCCTGTGTTCCTTATATCAAGTACCTTGTTCCAGTTTCCTGATACTCATGAGTTATGGGCTATTTCTCCACTTTGTTCTTGGGGTGAGCTGCTGTGGCAGCTCTAGCTGATGTTTGGGCAAAGGTGGGGGGTTTGGAATTCAATGTGTGCTTTTCTGTTTAGTTACCTGCCGTGTGTCCCTGAGGCGGGGCTTGCTCTCCGCTGAGTTTACATGAGTTCCTGCTACAAGAACCTGGTATTGTATGAAATGGAGGGAGGCTGGCATTGTGTTATGGGGGCTATGATTTGTGCTATTCATGTATACTCAGCTCCTGATTGCCTTGGACAGTCAGTCTCCTCCTTTTCAACTGCCTTTCTCCTGCTTCGGATTTCTGGACTGGACTCGTGACTACGCTTTTGGATTCTCCCTTCAGGACTTCGCAGACTGATGTCTAGTGTTTTGGGCTGTTTTGTTGCTTTGTTTTGTGGGACTCTTCCCTGGAATTTTTGAGGGTTTTTTGAGCCGAGTTGGCTACTTTTTTGTTCGTCCTTTCTCCAGTTATTGTTAAATAAACTTTTTGTTATCCCCTTTTACTCCTGGGTCTGGCTTTTAAGTCTCTGCATCGTGACAATCAATAACAAAATATTAAGAGAAATCTCCCTCTTGCTTACTCAGCCATGCTGTGTGGTCCAAGAGCATTCTCTCTTTATCTGCATATTCTTCGCTGTAGGAATCACCTGTAAGCAGTAAGTCAATGGCTTCCTGTTTTACCCCATCAAAAAAGTTTGACTGCATGGTTCGTGACATTGAACGGGCACCATCCTTGAGTTTCCCAACCTATATAACAAACGGATTCATAATATTAATTTAAACCATAGTAAGAATTTACAAGAACGAGAAGGTATGACTTTCTCCTGTACCTTAGCTTTTCTTTCCTTTCCACGGCTGCCTGTAAAAATCCTACTCAGGTTATGTCCATTGTGGGTCCACATTGTCTTATAGGACTCCAGAAAACGTTCAACTATAGGCTTGGAGTTTAAACCCAGGCTCCCTAACTGAGTAAGCAGGACCTGAATGAGGGGAAAAAACAACAAATGAGAATTAACAAAGAAGGTCCCATCCTGTATCATAACTTATGAGTACTGCTAGGTACGGCTGTAAGACTTTTACTCAGTAGTATAGGAATTTTCCTCAGTCTCATGAGCAACTGGTACAAACGATGTGTCCAGGTAAGGGGAGATTTTTAATATAAAATATCTGATTATGAACTTACCTCAAGGGCTATGAAGGATTGGACAGTGTTAGTTCGACCCAGGCAATCCAGGCAATTCGTTCGCAAGGTTCCCATCTGTTGGCTTGAAAAATCAAGTTAAAGAACTAAAGCACTGAATATCCTACGAAAGATGCAGAAACTGCCATACAATTTTTGCACTAAAGACTTAGGATTCTGCAATCAACTACATTTTAAAAATCAGAGCCATGATGATGTAGAGAGTAAGGTTATATACAAATTCATATTAATTATTTACCTTGATAGAAATAGCTTTCCACATGTCTCATTAATGTTCACCTGGGAATCACTGAATCAAGCATGGGCAGACTTTTTTGCTTTGGGGCTGTATTGCAGGCCCAGTAGAGAGGACAGCCAGGCACATACTGCTTGCCCCATCCTTATGCTGGGAGGAAGGCAAGACACGCGGTGTATACCCCGATCTTCCTCCCAATCCTCCGGCTGTCCTCTTGGTATTATGCCGGGAGAAGGGCAAGACAGGTGGCAGCTGAGATTGCTCTGGCTGGTTCTCAGCCGCCACGTGCCTTTCTTGAGCCATCCTCCCAGCGTAAGGACAGAGCCGCTCGCACTGTCCTTATGTCGGGAGGAGGATGAGACACGCAGTGGCTGAGAGTGCTCCAGAGGGCTCTCAGATACTGTGTGCATTCCTCCCCCTGTCTTTTTGGTATAAGGACACCACGGACCAAGAGGACAGGAAAAATGAAGAGAATCTGCAGTAAGCACCCAGGGGGCTGCATCTGGCCCACGGGCCTTCGTTTCCCCATGCTTGAAATAGATTGTGCCATGGAAGTGCCATCTTAATCAAGGCCATGATCCGTTTACTACAGGAACTGGATGCTCTGTCCACTTTACAGATGATAAACAAATTAGGGCTTGAATGATTAGACTAGGATTCTGGACCGCTGGGGTTCAAATCCCTGCTTACTCATGGAAACTCACTGTGTTATGTTGGGCAAAATCTCTCAGAGAGAAGCAATGACAAATCTACTCTGAACAGATCTTGCCAAGAAAACTGCAATTGGATTGCTATCGATCAGGAATGATTTGAAGGCACACAATATTAACAAGAAGTAGGACTAACTAACTAATTTTATTTCTTATGAGTCGCCCTCCATGAAAGGTGCTCTGGGCGAATTACGCAATTAAAATAAACAGGTTACATAGTCACTGCTTGTTACTCAATCATAGGCTCTTCTGAAGAGCCATGTCTTAAGTGCCCCTAAAATGTATGTAGATGGACTGAGGAACAGTGGCTACCTAAGGTCACAGTAAAGTCAATCTCAATAAAGTCTCCGAGGCTTATTCATTCCTACTCAAAACCTTTGCAGAAAAAACAGATGTTTTCAGTACAAATAATTGCTTGCATTCAAAATATCAGTAAGTTTGAAAGCAAAAAAATGATCAAATATATCAAATATGATCTTGGAAAATCTGATTTAACAACACGAGTATGTGGCATCAAAGGCTAGGACACTCACCGGGAACTTGCATTCTCGCCTTTTGTGAAGATGCCTAATTCTTCCCAATGCAACTTTAGCTGAGGCCCCAGCAAATTCTCCAGCTTCTCCATTTTCCCACCTTTTGCAAACTGATGGTAATCAAAGTTAATCATGGGTGTGTCAGCCGCATGGGATGATGCCCAGAGCAATTTCTAATTGGAAAAAAAGAGGAGGGAAATATTTTCTAATCCTCTTTCATTGCTTCAAAAAGAAACATTTATGATAATATGAACTGAACTGTGTTGAACCATTTACGAACTGTTACAAATTGGACATAAATCTTTGAATATGTTTTAAAAATACTAATACTCAGTTCCATCTATGTTCCCAAAGAGTCAATGTATCTCTATTTCTAAACCACTTTAAAGTCAAGCTAGGTTGGGTGCTACATGAAGTATTGGATAAATAGCTATGTGGCCATTTAGTGCTTCTGAACAGAAATTTGTATTTTGTACCTTTTTTATTGTATCGGAAGTGACTTGAGAAACTGCAAGTGGCTTCTGGTGTGAGAGAATTGGCCATCTACAGACACATTGCCCAGGGGACGCCTGTGGGAGGAGCCTCTCATATCCCTGCATGGGAAGCTGGAGCTGACAGACAGGAGCTCACCCATCTCATGAATTCGAACCACCGGCCTTCAGGTCATCAGTTCAGCTGGCACAAGGATTTAATCCATTGCGCCACTATGGCTCCTATTTTGTACTTAAAACCCAGGTATCCATATCACATCTCTCATGCATTTGTAAACAGAGAGCACCATCTGGAAGGCAATTAAATCATTACTCCCATGGAAAATAAGTTTACCACTGAGTTTGGGGCACCTGACTGAAAATATGTTTAATATATGATGGCACTTGTTGAGATACTGCAAGAGTTCGTAGAAGCCTACTATAGTCGTTTCAGTGTTGTGAGACCAGGATTCAAATCCTTGCTGAAATGTACAGGTTGACCTGGAAGAAGCTGTACTATTCTAAGCCTTAAAGGAACAAAATGAGAAATCCTCATCTGAGGTTACTATAAGTCGGAAATGACTTCAAAACGCATATATGACACAGAAATTACATGATGTTACATCACTTTAATGAGTTATCAAGTGTTACTAACCATTATGAGCCTGAATAAAATCCAAAAAATATTTCTGCAAATGGGAAATATATTTAGCCTTACATTGTGGGGTCCCCATCTTCTAACTAGCTGAGGCTAGGGGCTGTTTGTACGCTGGGAGATGCATCTAGCAATAATTTGAACCTGAGATCTAATGATTTCAAATTGGGTCCATCTTTTTGAAACACCTTATATATTTATTTGCTATGCTTCTATACCGCCTCTCTCAGCCCGAAGGTGACTCGAGTCACCTTCGGGCCTTGTTTCTATCTCCATGATGCCCCCACAAAGCATGGAGATATCAAAACTCTCAAAATCCCTGAACCATTACTACCAAAAGTTCCTTTTTCTGAGTGCTGCTTCCTAGCTATCCTGCTAACCATTCTGCCTCTTCCTTGAATTACATTGCACAACTTGCCCATATAGAATCGATGTCTTCCTATTATCCATTTCATCACAAAGCATGACTGCTGATGTATGCCTTCAAGTCCTTTCTAACTAAGGAGAACGTAATCACAATGTTATCTTGGCAAGTTTTGTTCAGAAGGAGTTTGCATTTCCCTTCCTGAGAGTTTGACTTGACCATGATAACCAGTGGGTTTCCACAGTCGAGCAAAGATTTGAACTCTGGTCTTTGGAGTTGTAGTCCAATACTAGTCTAACCGCTACATAATACTGTCTGTGTAAAGCCTGCTGTTTGTATAAAGTACTTGTTTAAAATATTACTATTTTACATTTTAAGCTGTATTGCAGGAGGACATTTTACATTTTAAGCTGTATTGCAGGAGGACATTGATGCAAACATTTAGGCTTAAGATAATGACATTATTTCAACCTCCTTCCTGTCAAGGATTTGCTTGCTTGCACCAGCATTACTACCAACCTCGTCTTAAAGTTCAAATGGCACAGTTCCAAAATAAATTCAAAAAGAGCAGGCAACTGAAGCACTAACTATGTAAGGGCTGTTTATAATTGGGAAGGAGGCCTGCTTCCCTGGTTTATTACTGCCCTTAGATAGGTTTCTTTGGTAACTGCCCACACTTCAGTGGCTATTTACAGACAGCTGCACACATGGTAGTATACTTGGGAATTGCATCAGACTAAAGCACTACTGCCTCAGCATGAATCACTGTTCAAATGTGTTGTGTCCAACACTGCAGCTGTGTTAATTGTTAACCGCACAAAGAAATTGTGAATGATAATTTCGAACTGAAAATCATAGATTTTATTTAGAGGAATGGATGGAAAAATCATAGGAAAAAATTATAGAAGAAGCAATGCTACGCTCACACTAAGATTAATTATATGCCACTGGTACACCAGAAAAAAAGCCTGCATATTGGAGACATGCTCAGGAGCAGAAGAGGGAAAAACAGACAACTAGAAATCCACATTAAGGGACTGTGCTGGTCATTAGGTCCACATGTCACCCACCAGTAATAGGCTGAGATCTGCCAAGCAGGAAAGTGAGAAGATTCTGTCATAGCTGAACAGATAGAGAGCTCTTCAGAGAGCAGTGCCAACTGCATACTTCACGGAGCCAAACAAATGATAGGTCCCAAGATGCTTCCTCATGGAAGCCACCATGGGCCGGCTGTCTTGGGAGATTACATGATAGGAGACGAGCCTCAGAAACAGGGTGGGCTGAATTTGTATTTGCCTTACTTGCAGTCAACTGCCTGATGCAGACCCCTGGCCTGGCATAATGGAGTTAGTGAAGTCACAAGAGGGTCCAGCACGCCAGGGGATACCCATGCAGACTCAAAAGCATGGCAACACCATCACTGACCCATCCCAAGAATATGTATTGCTCACTGAACAGTTCAACAGTACTTTGAATCAGTCTTGAATCAGGCACATTTGTCTTAGAATTCAATTCAAAGAAAGCTGAAAAGGTCCATCCCACTCAGATACACACACATCACTCACCAGTTCTTGGGTGTCCAAACAGCTGTTTGGGTCCAGCTCTTCCTCTAACTTCCCTCCATATTATATGACAGAAGCTAGACCTTCAGAGTAGAATCTTATTAGGACTTGATGATCCTTTCCACCTTTCCCATAATAATTTATTCTCCCAACAACTCCAGCTCTGTCATGTGTACCATCTGTGTGCCGAGAGAAGGTTGCCCTCCACAATCCAGGCAGCCTGAACAAGCTGAAATCCAAAGGGCTATTGCCCGTGAGCTCACCAAACTCCCCATAGCACAACAGGACTTCTGCAGAATCTCTTTACCCATTATGCCTCCAGTATAGGATCGCAGCTTGCATTTCTTCCTACCCTGACTAACACTGTCAGAAATTCAATTCAGAACGCCTGGGGCACAGCCCAGCACTATTTACTTTCAGTAAAAGAATCCTGTCTATTATTAGCGTCAAAGAGGTGGTTATGTAATACAGGCATTTGCCTTTGAAATTATGGTATTAATTATTAAAATCCGGGACTCTTATTACATTTTTAGTGGACAAATATAAATTTATTTGGGGAACACAATAACCTCAAGAGCCGCATTACCTTAATGATGCCAAACATTTTAAAATGCACATTTCCAGAGGTGAAATGGGCATAGCTTCATATTATGACATTTCTTTCTTATTTTTGTCAAAAGCAAGACACTGAGGGCAAAAAAATTGGCAAAATGTCACATCACTTTATTTTTACCTTGAAAGTCCTGTTGAGGACATCCTCTCCACCTTTGCTTCTTAGCAGATTAACAATCACTTGTTTACCATACTGTTCTTTCAGAAGCACCATATGCCTGCAAACATCACAAAATGGTTTGGTTTTTTAAAAAAAATGTAAGACAAAACATGTGTCTCAAAACATATGAAACACATAAACCATCTCATCTTCCAAGGAACCATCTCAAGTGCCCGATTTACTCCTGGACTTTTTGAGTTATTCTAACAGTTAGATCAGGCATGGGCAAACTTTTTCCCTTCAGGTGTTTTGGACTTGAACTCCTACAGTTCCTAACAGCCTAATGTGCTTAATTGTCCTTGATTTTTATTTATTTACATCATTTATATCCCGTTCTTCTCACCCCACAGGGGACTCAGAGCGGCATACATCATATATTTAGGCAAACATTCAATGCCTCAATTATACAAACTGTCAAAACATAACATAAAATCATTAAACAGTATACATAAATGTTAAACCAGTAACATATTAGGCATAATAAATCCAATACTGTGTTCCTTCGCTACTTTGCAAACAAACAACAATCGTAAAACAGACAATTAGCATTAAGTAGACCAACAAGATTATAAAATACATAAAAATATAGGCCATTAAAATATTGGTCTATTTTAAGACTGTGTTGCACCGTAGACCTGAAGGATCCCTCAGTAAACCCACTTGAGACCAGCTATGGTTAAATGCTTTATTTAGAATAAAATGGATAAAGTAGAGAGAAATATTGTCCAAAGATGCTTCCAAGCATCAGGGTATTGCAGAGCAATAGTCCACAAGGCAAAACAGGAATAAAAGATAAAAAGAGCCTTAATGCCCCAATGGGCTAATCCATGGATAAGTTCTTGGCACAAAGACTTGGCAATCAGAGTTCAAAGGCTGGAAGGCCCAATGGCCCCGTACAGTTCCGGGAAGACTTGGCTTGAAGCTAAACGTTGGCGAAAGATGGCACAGATCTCAAAGACCTAACTTAAATAGGTCTCACAGGCTTTGATCCTTACGACGCCACGGTGCGTCGTAAGTGATTCTCATGGATAGAACCACAGCTGGGCTTTCTCATGACTCCCGCATCAGAATGGTATGTTGCCTCATTAGGGCCTGCACCTGGGCGGACGGGAGTTAACCCGTCTCTACTTTCCCAGCGTTTCTTATCGGCCTGGGATGGAGCTGAGCTCCTCTTGTCCTTGAACATGGCTTAAACTGGAGGCCTCAGCAGAGGTTTGCTTTCCAGAGGCTTGCTTCCTGGCCTGGCTGGAATCCCTGAAACAACATGGCTTTGGTCTGGTTTGACCAAGGAATCGGGTTGGGGTGTAACAGACTGCCTCTCTCTCGTCCGCCCTGCCTCTCTCTTGTCCGGAAGCAACCATGGACAGTGCACCATGCAGAAGGTAGATCTTTTTGACTTGGTTGTTTTATAAGTAGCTCGCATGCTGAAAAGGTGTGAGCACCCCTGTTCTAGGGGATCATCTACACCAGGGCTGCCCATGAAGTCGATCGCGATCGACCAGTCGATCGCGGGTTCAAAGGAGGTCCATCGCAGCCGGCTGGGGCGCTTCTGCCCTACACACGGCGCACCTTCCTCACGCGCACACCATCCGCGCAGCAAATCATCCACGGTTGCTTCTGGGCGAGAGTGAAGCAGGGGGCTCCGCCCTGCCTCTCTCTCGTCTGGAAGCAACCGTGGACGGCGTGCCTTGCGGAAGGTGCGCGTGCGCAGAAGGTGTGCACCGGGGAAGGTGCGTGTGCGGGAAAGGTGAGCAGTGCAGATGATGCGCGCGCGGGGAAGGTGCGCCGCACGGATGATGCTCGCATGCTGAAAAAGTGTGAGCACCCCTGATCTACACCAGCCACTTAATTTGGGGTCAGTTTACAGCAAACATGTTCCAGAGCAGCCATTAAACTGGCCCCATACTCAATCCCCAAGTTGCAGAGGTAGCAGAATGAAGTCCAGCTGATTAAAGACCATTTCAGCCTCTTTAGAATGTCACTTTATCATCTATGTTACTATCATCACAGGCACATTATGCTGACGAGGCATCCATGTGATCAAGGAGTGACCTCTACAAGTGACCTCTTCATCTCAAGTTCTTCAGCATATGATACATAAGCCTGCAACTTTACTTAATGAAGGTGATCAACAGCCATACTGACTAGTAGCCACTGATGGCCCCAACTTCCACAATTCATCTAATCCAGCAAACAACAGTATTAGACAGTATTGCATTATATGTAGTATAACAATTAATCTTACTTGTCAAAAGCAGGAGCATTAGCTTCCAAGCCTCTGGTAAGTTTCAGGTGATGGTGAGAACCAACCTAATTGGACAGCAATGAAAATAAGCACTGTTTTTTTCCTTTCTATTTACATAATATATTTCTCTGTTATCACTAACAATCACATTGGCAGATAGTACTATCAACAAAGGAAAGAAAATGTATTAACAAGACAGGCTGAAAAATGAAAGTATAGCTGTAATAATAGTTACTTAACAGACAAGTTATTTTGGACTTACCTTGCCCAGAGTAACCTAGTCTATTGCCAAAATGATTTCCCACAGGTAGGACTGTTGGAGCTACTCAAGAACAGAACTAATTTGCTGAAAGATACAGGCCTTTATATCCGAGAGTTCCCTATTCCATATTCAAGAGATCATTTAAGCCAATCCAATGTATTTATATAGTTATAATTGCTATTCTTAAACAAGGATAATGCCTTAATTACTGCAGTGCAAAACAACTAAAGCAGAATAATTGTATTTTGCTATTTTCAGTCAGTGATTTTTTTTATTATTCCAGGGGAATTTACAAATAGGCTCCCAATTTATATAAAAAGACTGATTTTGAGGCTTCATTACTTTAAATCTGTGTTTCCTAAAAGCTGATTTTCCACTTGTTTTGGACTTCAGCTCCAAAATTCCCTGATCATTGGCCAAGGCAGCTGAGAGTTTTAGAAAATGAAGACCAATACAACTGGAAAACTAGAGTTTGGAATCACTAAAGGAATGTTTTGTTTTCCATAAATCTAGGAAAAGACCAGCTTCAGAAGGGCTCAACAGACAGACTGATTCTAACAAATGTAAAAGTCACAGATTTTGGGGATCAAACTGTGTTGATGAAACAATTGCATGAAACAATGCAAGTAAGAGGAAAATGATAATGCCCTTTTCCACATGTCACAAAAATTTTGACATTGTGCCCTGAGGAATTGCTAAAAATCCCTGCCATTTTGCAAATATCACATTAGATTCTGGTATACTTCATGTCACCAACAATGGCTGATGACATGAAATTATTCCACTGCTTTCTTCTGCTACCATGTTTTCCCAAAAATAAGACACTGTCTTGTATTTATTTTTCCTCAAGAAGACACACTATGGCTTATTTTCAGGGAGTGTCTTATTTTATTTATTAAGCATAGTACAACAATCTATATTTATTCAAATATAGTTAAGGTGTCTTCTTCTTCCTGTTGAGGACACGCAATACCTGAAGCAGAGTGCCCTGCTCCTCACTTCACTGAGGAGATTTTTACTTTCACTTTCTATGTCTCCCTCTATGCCTCAGCTTGCAGCATGCACAGAACGACCAGGACCTGACGAGGGAGCCGACCTTGTTGATGGGGCTCCCCGCAACTCTCCGGTCACCTCCAAGATAGCAGCTGTCAGATGAGAAGGACTGCCTGTCTTCTTTACTGCTCTGCGCCGGTACGCTGCATAGCCACGCCTATCATTATGCCTTAATTTCTGGGTATGGCTTATATTGCGCAAATGCTTAGAAATCCTGCTACTGCTTATTTTATTGGTATTTTTGGGGAAACACGGCATTATCAGAAAAAGAGAGTCCTCATTCCATGTGACAGGCTACATTAAAGCATCAATGAAGACAACTCAGCCTCTCACACAATTAAGATGTTGACTTTTTATTCCATTTATTTAAAACATGAGTTTCTCACCTCTCAATCTACGAGGGCATAGTTATTTATTTATTTGTTTGTTTATTCGTTTATTTATTTGCTTCATTTTTGTTCCGCCTTTCTCACCCAAAGAGACTCAAGGCGGCTTACAATTCTGGCAAAAATTCAATGCCGGTACAAACCAGTCCTAACAATAAGTATTAAACAGTTACAAATGATTAATAAGCAATACATCCATATACAAATTTAAAAAGCATATAAAGTGCATAGTTCAATTATCTCTGATAGAGCACTAACTTCTTCATGATTTTATGCTATTTACCTGCAGTCCAGGTTGCTCCCAAAATAATGGAACCGAACCTCTAATCTGAATGAAGGATGTAACGTCCTTGTCCAAATAAATTGTCTGCAAAAATAAATAATAATTTTAGATCAATGCCAATTTTTGATAATTTCTCAATTACATACCACATTTTTCTTCTCAAAAAGCAAATCTAGGCATCAGTCCAATTTAACTGAAAAGTACCTTTTAATTTACAGGAAGCCAAAGAGTTCATAGGAAATGAATTCATACTTATGATTAATCAAAAAGGGAGCGTACAAACAAAAATATGCTATTCCTATAGTAACATATCTAATCAGCTGGCTTGTTATAGACTTGCCTGATGCAGACTAGGATGCGCCTACCTTTCAAATTGTTATATATAAATAAGGGACCTTCTGCAGATGACAGATTTCAAACCCTATACAAACGCACAGGTTCAAATATTTATGAATTAAAAATAAGATGCAGGAGTTATGGTGCAACTGGATCACTCTCCCACCATATAATCATGGATTCTCCTGTGACGCTGCATTTGCATTATATATATTGCCGCTTGAGAAAGCTCCACGGCGAAACAGATCGAGGCCCCGCAAATATATTCTGTTGCGGCTCTTCCAAGCGTCTTCACTGGCTCCAGTTGGGTATTCTGCACCCCCACCCTCAATGTGGAACTGTACGAGACTTTGGTGAACACTACATGTATCATTGGAACTTTGGCCTGATTTTGGCATGGGATTATTACGCATTTGCTTCCCTCCATATGTTCCTCTTTGTATTGTTTGTTTGCCTTTTCTCATACACGCTACAGCATTTTTTGCTCTTTATGTTAATGTGCTTTATGAGGGGGTTGCACCCATGTATTACGATGCCTATCCTGTAATAAATGCATCTTATTTACTGGCTCTAGTTGGGTATTCTGCACCCCCACCCTCAATGTGGAATTGTACGAGACTTTGGTGAACACTACATGTACCATTGGAACTTTGGCCTGATTTTGGTATGGGATTATTATGCATTTGCTTCCCTCCATATGTTCCTCTTTGTATTGTTTGTTTGCCTTTTCTCATACTCTCTATAGCATTTTTGCTCTCTATGTTGATGTGTATCAGGAGGGGGTTGCACCCATGTATTACGATGCCTATCCTGTAATAAATGCATCTTATTTTTAATTCATAAATATTTGAACCTGTGCGTTTGTATAGCTGTTCTCTGCCTAGCACCATTCTCTTGTTGTTTATCCATTAGTTTTCAAACCCTCACAGATTATGAACTAGGAATTTCATCTAGTGCAATTTCCTCTTCTTTGAAATCACACAGGAAACAAAAGATACAATTTAATATTTTTAATGTGGGCTTTTTTTGCCATGAAATAGTTCAAACCTATCTCAAAAGGTGGGAGTTTTCCATCCCCTTAATCTTAACCCACAAAAAAGCCCAAAGTGGCAAAAAAGCCAAAAATATTAATGGAAAGTGGTGTGACAAAATGGTTCTCAGAGCAGAGAGAAATGGCCCCGACCTTTTCACTCTTACCAAGCCCAGATCTACTAAAGTATTGTTTTGTTTTAATATATATTATGCCTTGGCTACAATGTAAAAGGTAAAGGTTTCCCCCTCGACATTAAGTCTACTCATGTCCGACTCTGGGGGGGTGGTGCTCATCTCCATTTCTAAGCCAAAGAGCTGGCATTTTCTGCAGGCGCTTTCAAAGTCATGTGGCTGGCATGACTACATGGAGCGTCGTTATCCTCCCACCAAAGCGGTACCTATTGATCTACTCACATTTGCGTGTTTTTGAACTGCTAGGTTGGCCAAAGCTAGGGCTAACAGTGGGAGCTCACCCTGCTCCCCTGATTCAAACCACCAACCTTTCGGTTAGCAAGTTCAGGAGCTCAGCGGTTTAACCTGCTGTGCCAGTGGGAGCTCATGGCAACAATGTACAATAATAAAAAGTCAGAGGACTATCAGAAATCCTCTTATGTTGAGTTATTAACTTTACTAATATTTTTTCTGATATTTTATTGTCTTCCTTATTTCTGTGCAAGATTTAAAAAATACTTAAATTAAGACAAATGTACTGTATTGGTCTATAATTAGCAATAAAATCCTGGCATCTTTGTATCTGTGGTATGCAATACTGGTATCACTGTTGGACATGATGCCAAATGACCTTTTATTTCAGGACAGAAACAGTATTGGATAAGTTATCCAAGAGCTTTCCTTCTCATGCATGCTGAACTACTTATCATGTGAACAGGCCATCTTGTTTGGTACTAGTGACACCACTGGAAAGGACATTTGAGCCCAAGGACCATTATTAATTTACACACCCCAGTACCGATAATCATCTTCATGAACATGGTGGGTGTTTGGGTACTGATGGCAAATGCTCCTCATAGTTTAAAGTGATGAGTCTTTCCCAGTAAAATGTATCTGGAAATGTCAGGGACTGAACTTTGAACTGCCAACAGACAAATCATGTACTTTATTGCTTAAATACTGTAAAAATGAAGTTGTGCTCCTCCTTTTTTCCACACACAGTGTGATCTGCCAAACTCCCTTTAGTATTCCCGCCCACCCACAGTTTAGTTCAATCCTCAGTTTTTGCTGCATTGCCAATTCCTCCTGGTTTCATCTGTTAAGTAAACAAAAATTACCAAATAAGTTAACAGGCTAACTCTTGGCCTCAGTGTAGAAAGCAAATAGATGTGAAATTAGCTTGTTTTGTTTTCTTTGCCTAAGCAGTAAGTGAGTCACTACAGTCCCCAGAAAAAAGAAGAAAATGACTCACAGCAAAGCTGAAATGCCAGGAGGCTAACTCAGTGGGAGACAAAGGAATACTATTTAGGCATAAAAGCGGTGCCTGGAGATAAAGCTAATTGTTTCTTTCTCTCCTTAAACCAGGAAAAATGTCAGAACTAATGCAATATAAAGGGGTCAAATAACCTTCTCTGGCATCCAGAATCCTGGGGTGCTATTCATTTATGAAAGAGCAGAGCCAACGTGACACTGTGAACAAAGTGGAAACATTTTTTCCCCACTGAATTTCAAGCAGCCAAGTTATTACTTCATTCCTGATGATCCAGCCCCAAATTCCATTTCCCCAAGCCTCCAGATTTATTTCTGTATATATAATGCATGGATGGATGTGTGTGTGTGTGTTTGTGTGCATGTGTGTGCCTTCAAGCTGCCTGTTGATGTAAGGCAGCCTTATGAACATATCAGGAAATAAATACTCAGATTATTTTAGCAGTTCCTTCCTCTGAAATACAGCCTAGAGCAACCTGGTATTGATTTGCAGTCTACCATCCAAATTGCAGCAACTGCAAGAGTTGTGTCTTATGGGCCGTCACCCCAATATTTTTTATCAGAGTTCTGATGAAGTCTTATCTCAAAATATGAGGGTTATCCTAAAAGTAAGGTTGCAAGATTTTTTTAAAAAAATACAAAGAATGGCTATATTTTAATAAAACGTACATGGATTGTAGCATAAGTATTACATTATTTTTCCACATAATCGCCATTCAGTTCAATACATTTTGTCACCTGTGGGACAAGTTTTTGATGCCTGCATCATAGAAGTTTCCCTCCACCTTTTTCAGCCAGTTCGTCACTTTGATTTTCACCTCCTTCTGGTCGGAACAATATTTTCTACCAAGGTGTTCCTTCAATTTAGTGAACAAATGATACTCACTGGGTGTGAAATCGGGGCTGTGAGAGGGTGCTTTAAAACATCCCAACCAAATTGTCCCACGAGATCACTGCAATCTGAAGAGCAGAACCTCCCAGTCGTGCCCAGTTTGAAATCGTACCATCTGACCGCAACCCGGAGAAGGGCATTCTCCATTATTGCTCCAGTTCTTTGGAATGTGTTACCCCCTGAGACTCGAGCTTTACGAAATTTGCTAGCTTTTCGTATAGCCTGTAAGACCGCTCTGTTCAAGCAGGCTTTCGAGTCCTAATACACAAGTTAAATTGTATCTTACTGTAACTGTTTTTATCGTTTTTATTGTATTGTATTGTTCTGAGTTTAAATCACCCCGAGCCAATTGGGAGTGGCGGTTGATAAATCTAATAAATCTGTATACCTTTATAAAACGGAATGTTTGTGTGTATGTGTGTATGTGTGTATACGGAGGGCGGAAGGACGGATATGTGGCAGCTATTTGCATAAAGTCTTTTGATTGGACAGCCTCGCCACTCCAAAATTCTAAGGCACCAGACAGAGGGCATTGCTAGCCACTGATTAGCCAGCATCCCAGAATCCAGGCCTCTACATTCAAACAACAGGATTTCTTCCCACTGAGGGGAAAAAGCCAGCAACCCAGAATCCAGGCCTCTACATTCAAACAACAGGATTTCTTCCCACTGAGGGGAAAAAAGCCAGCAACCCAGAATCCAGGCCTCTACATTCAAACAACAGGATTTCTTCCCACTGAGGGGAAAAAAGCCAGCATCCCAGAATCCAGGCCTCTACATTCAAACAACAGGATTTCTTCCCACTGAGGGGAAAAAGCCAGCAACCCAGAATCCAGGCCTCTACATTCAAACAACAGGATTTCTTCCCACTGAGGGGAAAAAGCCAGCAACCCAGAATCCAGGCCTCTACATTCAAACAACAGGATTTCTTCCCACTGAGGGGGAAAAGCCAGCAACCCAGAATCCAGGCCTCTACATTCAAACAACAGGATTTCTTCCCACTGAGGGGAAAAAGCCAGCAACCCAGAATCCAGGCCTCTACATTCAAACAACAGGATTTCTTCCCACTGAGGGGAAAAAGCCAGCAACCCAGAGTCCAGGCCTCTACATTCAAACAACAGGATTTCTTCCCACTGAGGGGGAAAAAGCCAGCAACCCAGAATCCAGGCCTCTACATTCAAACAACAGGATTTCTTCCCACTGAGGGGAAAAAAGCCAGCAACCCAGAATCCAGGCCTCTACATTCAAACAACAGGATTTCTTCCCACTGAGGGGAAAAAGCCAGCAACCCAGAATCCAGGCCTCTACATTCAAACAACAGGATTTCTTCCCATTGAGGGGGAAAAAGCCAGCATCCCAGAATCCAGGCCTCTACATTCAAACAACAGGATTTCTTCCCACTGAGGGGAAAAAAGCCAGCATCCCAGAATCCAGGCCTCTACATTCAAACAACAGGATTTCTTCCCACTGAGGGGAAAAAAAGCCAGCAACCCAGAATCCAGGCCTCTACATTCAAACAATAGGATTTCTTCCCACTGAGGGGAAAAAGCCAGCAACCCAGAATCCAGGCCTCTACATTCAAACAACAGGATTTCTTCCCACTGAGGGAAAAATGCACCATCAACATTCCTCCCCACTTGGCTCTGTGAAAACAAAATGGATTCCTGTATTCTCCTCCCCTCAGCTTTTAGAAAACGGCTGCCTGCCATTCGGCCTTTTAAAGTTACCAATAGCAGGCCATAACATTACAGGCCCCAAAATAGAGTTTAGGGCGGATATGTGGCAGCCACTTTCACAGGCCAGGGCGGATATGTGGTAGCCACTTTCACAGGCCACAGCGACCAGCGCGGGTGATGGACCTTCACCAAACTTGGTACACATAACCCCCCTATGACATGACCCACGTATTATGGGATTTGTAGTACTTTCCAAGACTTTGGTTCCCACAGACCACTGAGGCCACCAATAAGGACCAATACAAACCACACTCAGCACACACAGCCCCCATGACCCACTCTACGTCCTGGTGCAGTTCGGAGGAGGGTGGGCCATGGATGATGGGACTTGAAGTGCCTCTACTCACTTCCCAAGTCCGCTGCAACCCTCATCCAATCACTGATCGAGACCAAACTTGCCATACATAACCCCCATGACTGCCTTCACGTCCTGGTGAGGTTTGGGGAAGACTGACAATGGATGATGGGATTTGTAGTACTTTTTACCCCTCTGTTCCCACAGACCACTGTGGCCCCCAACAAACACCGAGAAAGTCCACACTTGGCACACAGAGCCCCAGTGACCCACTCTACAGCCTACTGAAGTTTGGAGGGGGACAGAACATGGATGATGGGACTTGCAGTACCTTCCCTCACTTCCCAATCCTGCTACAAACCTAATCCAATGACTGATCAACACCAAATCTGGCACACAGAGCCCTCATGACCCACTCTACAGCCTGGTGCAGTTTACTGTGAGACGGACCACGGATGATGGGACTTGAAGTACCTTCACTCACTTCCGAAAAACAATGCATCCCTCATCCATTCACCAATACAGACCAAACTTAGCACACAGAGCCCCCATGACCCAATCTACATCCTACTACACTTTGGGGGGGACGGGACACACAGAGATGATGGGACTTGCACTACCTTCAGTAATTTCATGATACCACTGCAACTCTCAATAATGATGGATCAAGACTAAACTTGCCACACAGAGCCCCCATGACCCACTCTACATCCTGCTGCACTTCTCAAATGACCCGGGCAGGGCCGGGTCCCCCAGCTAGTAAATAAATAAAGTCAACAACTCTTGTATTGCATGAGCGGTGTGCAAAAACACATTGTCATGAAGGAAACAGACTCCTGCCATCACCATCCCACAATATTTGTTTTGGATGGCTCTGTGAAGTTTCTTCATGGTCTCACAATATATTCTGTACTCGTTTTGTCACATGCTGTCTTGACATTACGTCCTCTCCATAAACTGAAACGATTTTGCAATGAATCCCACTAGTGTTCATGCCCTTAGCATTTAGGTAGCATATTACAGTGTGAACTTCGCACTTGGAGGGAAACATCCTCATTCTGTTTCCCTCCAAGTGCGAAGTTCACACTGTAATATGCTCATCTCTAACCTTCACCACAACGTCAGTCAATGAGCTACTGATGACTGGCACTACTCGTTCACTTCTGCTTGCTTCCTGCTACATGGCAGTGATACCAACTTCCCTCGCAAACATTCCCTGAGAGAGCTACATGCCTTGTAACCTTACTTTCCAGATGACCCTCGTATGTCCTACCACTGTGAGTGCTGTGTGTATTTGTTTGAAGGAAAGTGTAAGAGAAAGTTAAGATGTAATTCTTAACAGCCTTTCCTTGCTCACACATACAGGTCCTTCTCAAAAAAAATAGCATATAGTGCTAAAGTTCATTGTTTTCCATAATGTAATGATACAAATTAAACTTTCATATATTGCACACCAACTGAAATATTTCAGGTCTTTTTTTGTTTTGTACTGATGATTTTGGCATACAGCTCCTGAAAACCCAAAAATACTGTCTCAAAAATTAGCATATTTGGTCGGATGGAATATGCTAATTTTTTGAGATATGTATGCCAAAAATCTTCAGTATTAAAACAAAAAAAGACCTGAAATATTTCAGTTGGCGTGCAATGAATCGAAAATATATGAAAGTTTAACTTTTATCATTACATTATGGAAAATAATGAACTTTAACACTATATGCTAATTTTTTGAGAAGGACCTGTATATTCTTCTATCTGTATAAACAAAAGTTCCTCTTGCCTAAAATTAGAAAAGAAAGAATACAAAGTAAGGGCTTTTGCCGACGACGTGATCTGTATAGTCGAAAACCCGAGAGACAACATATTAAAATGGCTGTCAACCTTTGAAGATTATGGAAGACTAGCAGGATTTAAGCTCAACAAGAAGAAAACAAAGATCATAACCAAAAATATCTCTAAATCAGATCAAATACAGCTACAAGAAATTACAGGTATCCAGGTGGTTAATAAAGTCAAATATTTAGGAATCTGGATTACAGCAAGGAATCTTCACCTATTGAAAGACAACTATATGGAACAATGGAAAAAAATGAAGGAAGGATTAGAGCAATGGAAGAGACTCAATCTTTCCTTATTAGGAAGAATTGCTGCTGTGAAGATGAATCTACTGCCAAAGATGTTATACTTATTTCAGAATTTGCTAATAATAAGAAATATGGAGATTTTTAATAAATGGAAAAAGGACTTGACCAACTTCGTATGGAATAATAAGAAACCAAGAATAAAGTATAACACGATGATCATGCATAAAGAAAAAGGAGGCTTTGGCCTACCGGACTTAAGACTGTATTATGAAGCATGTGCCTTGTCATGGGTGAAGGACTGGATGCTGCTATCGAAAAGTTCAACTTTAATATTAGAGGGCTTTGATCTGCAAAAAGGATGGCACTCCTATCTTTGGTATGGAGGGGCCAAAATAGAAAAAAACTTTGGGAATCATTTTATCCGATCTGCGTTACTGAAAATCTGGACAAAATACAAAGACTATATGTATACTAAGATACCACTATGGCTATCTCCTCTAGAAGCTAATCAAAGACGGTTACTAGGATGGACAGAGTGGCCAAAGTACAAAGATATTCTGATACAAAAAGAAGATGTTTTAGTTATGAAAACGCACGAAGAAATTGTCAAAATGTATCGCAATGTGTTATGGTTGCATTATTTCCAGATGAGAGGAAGCTTTAATAAAGATAAGGCTAACGGTTTTAGTGTTGCAGAGGGACCATGGGATATAATACTTAAAAATGAAAAAAAATTATATCTAAGGCATACTCTATGCTTTTGAACTGGGCAACGGAGGAGGAAGTAATTAAACAATCTATGATAAAGTGGGCACAGAATATTGGGAGACCCATCAAGTTAAAGGAATGGGAAAGGCTGTGGACAAAACAACTCAAAATTACATATGCAACTGATTTAAAAGAAAACTGGCTCAAAATGATACATCGATGGTATATTACTCCCAAGAAATTAAATATAATGTACAAAAATGTGGATCATAAGTGCTGGAAATGTGAGAAGCATGAAGGTTCCTTCTTTCACATGTGGTGGACCTGCCCCAAAACTAAGGAATACTGGAATTTAATCCATAAAGAATGTAAGGAAACTTTAAAGGTAGAGTTCCAAATGAAACCGGAGTTATACCTACTAGGTATAATAGACAAAGAAATCTTTAATAATGACAATATAGAAAAACTCTTTATCTTCCTGTCAATGGCGGGAAGGATTTTATTCGCGAAATTGTGGAAAACTAATATTTTACCAACAAAGGACCAATGGAAAGAGAAGATATTAGAGATCAAAGGTATGGACGAACTTGCCTTCTGGCTGAGGCAAAATAATGGCAAGGGGAATATTAGAACAGACTGGACAGAGGTTGTTGATTTTGTTAAAACTATAGATTGAACTATAGACTGGAATGAACAATGAGAGAAGAGTAACTATTAAGATATGAAAATAAGAGCATAAGGGATGCTCCATTTTAAGAGAATTCTTTTTTTAAAAAAAAAAGTTTTAAAAAAGTAGAGTTATTGGTATGGAACGAGAACGGAAGTCATTTTATTTCCACTTCCCCTTTCCCTGTGTTTGTTTGTATTTTGTGTTTATTTGTTATTTGTGTATGAAAACTTGTAATAAATATATATATATATTTTAAAAACAAAAGTTCCTCTTTTGGCTAGCCATGTTGGCATTAGAGCTGCTCCTTGTTTAATACAGATGGGGAGGAAAGGGGACAAGCTAGATGTCCAGTCATTCGCAGTACTTGGATGATGTGTGTGCTCCTTGATTCGTTCCAGTTTGAGCATTCAGCACTGGAAAAAGAATTGCTGCAGACATCCAAGTAAAATGGGGAGGATCATGTAGTATCATTCCCAGATGTGTGTAAGAGGGAATTTCAGATGCCCGGTTCTTCTAACTGCATAGCAGGCTGCTCACATCAAACTATCAGCAAACCCTCTCCTCTTTTTTGCTCCTAGTTCCCCTACAGATGCTTTGAATTATGTCCAAACAGTCTTGGTTAGGTTAGTCAGGGAAACTGAGCCATGTGTCATTGTGTGTCCTTACCATCATAGTCATAAAATGTTCTGGTAGCCTGATGTGATTCACTCCCAGGAAACTGCAGTCAAAATCCTTGATCCCTTTTGTTTTACTTTTGTTCTACTGCTACTATGGCGAGAGACCAACTCCTCCCCCCACTGGTGTCTTTTGCTCTTTTTGAAATGAATTCTATATTCTATATATAACAGGGAGAGAAATCCTAAGAACACAAAGCTCCATTGCCCACTCAAGTGTAAAGAACAACAGTAGTAAAGTTATGATGTACTGCTTCGTCTCCCGACATTATTTTTAAAATTATAAATCTCTCCAATTTTTAGACAACTACCTGGCAAGTATAAATACAAAAATAAATTGATCCTATTAAGGATACACTACTCCACAGTTATGTTCAAGTGTCTGCTAATCCATCAGGAGCCAAAGCCATCTTTTTATCATACAGTTATAAGCTCTGTATTTCCTTGTTCTTGCTCAACCCTGCTTTTGCCCAGTTAATTGCTGCAGTCTTTTCTAATGTGCTGAAAAATGATGTTTTGAGAGAAGATAATTGGACTGCCAAGATGTTACACTATAAATCAAAGCCTCTATGATAATCTCTGTGCCTCTGTTTAAGTTCTTCTCATTCAAAGCAGACAAATTTAACATTTGTAATTTGGCAGATAATATCAATTCTGGTCCAAGTAAGTGAGTGTGTGTGTGTGTGTTAAAATATTTCCCCTATGTCATGAGGCTAATGTTCATTCTTCGTTTACTCAAATTCATTACTCTCCAATGGTTCAGGATTTGCCCAGAACAGCTGCCCACAACCTGAAATTCATTTAAGCTATTAATCAGGAAAAATGAAATATACAAATATTGGATGAGTAACACTGGCTTTAAAGGATCTGGGGCCTTAGAAAAGGATTTGGGGCCTTAGGCCACAAGGTCTTAGACCATAAGATGCAGCAGTCTAAAAAGTCAATGGAATGATCCACTGTATCAAGAGGAGCCCAGCATCCAGAATGAAGGAAATCACACCATTTTATTTATTTATTTATTTATTTATATTTCATTTTTGTATTCCGCTCCTCCCAGCAGGCTCGGGGCGGATCACATAAAATTACATCAACAGCACAGCGCAACATGCAGCATGCGGCCAATTACAGTCAATAAAAGTATAAAACCAAAAAACAAAAGCCACATTAAAACGATTACAAAGGTCAAAGCATGGATTAGGAGGACATACATCAGGAGTTATCACCTCGGGCACTTAATTAAAAGCCAGCCCAAAGAGGGCCGTCTTACATGCCCTCCGAAATGGGCCCAATTCCGAAATGGCTCGGGCACTCTCCGGGAGGGCATTCCAGAGCCCTGGTGCTGCCACAGAAAAAGACCTTTGTCTAGTCGTCGATAGGTGGTAGGAGCGGACTGATGGAATTAACAACAGATTCTGCTCATCTGAGCGCAGTGATCTCGGGGGAACGTACGGGGTAAGGCGGTCCTTCAGGTACGCAGGCCCCAGGCCGTGCAAGGCCTTAAAGGTCAAAACCAACACTTTGAAGGCGATCCGGTACTCAATGGGAAGCCAGTGCAGCTGCCGAAGGGTAGGTGTAATATGCTCCCTCGCCGGCACTCCTGCTAGCAAGCGGGCTGCGGCATTCTGCACTAGCTTGAGTTTCCGGATCGTCGAAAGAGGAAGGCCTACGTAGAGGGCATTACAGTAGTCTAGTCTCGAGATGACCGTCGCTTGGATCACCATGGCCAGGTCCGTCCTGGACAGGTAGGGGGCCAGTCGCCTAGCCTGTCGGAGGTGGTAAAATGCGGTCCTGCTGACCATGGAGACCTGGGCCTCCATGGTCAGCGAGGAATCCAGCACGACCCCCAGACTCTTAACTGACGGCGATGGGTTAAGCCGTTCGCCGTCCAGGGTAGGCAGCCGGCACTCATCCAGCCCAGGCCGACCAGGCCACAGTATCTCCGTCTTCGATGGGTTCACCTTCAGCCGGCTGGCACACAGCCAGCCAGTCACGGCTTCAAGGCACAGATGGAAACAATCGGGTACGGAGTCCGACCTGCCGTCCATTCTCAGCAGAAGCTTGGTGTCATCAGCGTACTGATGGCACTCCAGACAAAGTCACGAGCCAGCTGGGCCAGGGGGCGCATATACACATTGAATAATAAGGGGGAGAGGATGGCCCCCTGGGGGACCCCACAATCAAGTGGGAGCCTCCCGGAGACCTCCCCGCCCCCCTCCACACGTTGTCCCCGGTCCCGGAGGAAGGAGGTCACCCATTTAAGGGCGGTCCCCCTCACCCCGGAAGCGGCTAAACGGTGGGTCAATAGTGCATGATCTACGGTGTCAAATGCTTCCATCACTTCCAACTTCTAGGAAATGTTCTTGGGTTACTCTATCTTAGGCTGGATCTACACTGATCATATAATGCAGTTTTAAATTACATTATATGGTAAGTTTAAGTTCATTGAACTGCATTATATTAAGCAGAGGCTGAATGACTATCTGCCAGGGGTGATTTGATTGTCTGTCCTTGCATGGCAGGATTATACTAGATGGCCCTTGAGGTCTCTTCCAACTTTATGAGTCTACACTGATCGCATAATGCAGTTTCAAACTGCATTATATGGCTACATTATATCCTCTCCATTGGTGCCCCCTTGTCATGGGAGAGAGGCTTGCGTGCCCTAATGAAGTTGTGAGCTATGCTGGCGGTGGCATAATAGCCACCGGTAGGGCCTCCCATGCCAGACAGGTCACAACTGAACGGTCTGACAAAGAGTGTCAATGAGCAGGATGGGCTCTCTAACCTTTTGGCAACCATCCTAAGAGAAGGAAAACTCTAAATTCAAACCCGGGCAGATGGTGCTCGTCTAACCCTGTAAGGTCAACCATCTAAGAGAAGGAAACTCTAATCAAACCTACGACCTGAGGACCTCGCTGCCACCATCCAAGCTTGCTAGGCCCCGGCAGACAAACCTTTGGTTTAAAGGGTGAGGCCACTTCTGTGCACACTGCGCTCCACCAGAAAAATCCATTGCACAGGCTTGAAGGACACATCCAACCTCCAACGCGCTTGTAGAAAGCGTGGGATGAGTTCTTCCTAAGACTCTTCGTTTGCTAAGTAATGCCAGAGAGAGAGATGGCTGTGTAGAGGCAGCCTTGGGCTTCACTTTCCATTCCACTGGAATTCCTTGCTGATCATTATTCCTCTCATTCTTCTATTACAAAGTGCTTTGGAGGATGGAACCAAAATCTCACCAAATTGGAAAAGGGGGCAGAAATATCCAAGATTCTGTTTTAATCTAAAATCAAATGCAAGATATTATCGTCATCATGGACCACCTGGGGACCTCCTATTGATGAAATGTTTGTATAGGAAGATCCAGAAAAAGAGTTGGTAACCCAAATCTACTGATTGTTGAATGCAACTGCTGAGTACAGTTTTAGGGGTACTTAGGGTAATGTCAAAAGGAATTGGATGTTGAACAGGTTGCAAGGAGTATGGTAGAACCTTCAACATAAAGGCCTTTAAAAGTGGGTTAGATTACCACTTGATTGGATTTGTTGTTGTTTATTTGTTCAGTCGCTTCCAACTCTTCATGACCTCATGGACCAGCCCAAGCCAGAGCTCCCTCTCAGCTGTTGCCAACCACAGCTCCTTCAAGGTCGAGCCAATCACTTCAAGGATAACATCCATCCATCATCTGCTTGGTCGACTCCTCTTCCTTTTTCCCTCCATTTTCCCCAGCATCAAGATCTTCTCCAAGCTTTCCTATCTTCTCATTATATGGCCAAAATCCTTCACCTTTGCCTCTAATATCCTTCCTTCCAGTGAGCAGTTGGGCATTATTTTATGAAGTATGGGCTGGTCTGATCGTCTTGCGGTCCAAGGCACCCTCAGAATTTTCCTCCAGGACCACAGTTCAAAGGCGTCTATCTTTCTTCGCTCAGCCTTCCTTATGGTCCAGCTCTTGCATCCATTGATTGG
The DNA here is from genome assembly GCA_030556195.1 of Anolis apletophallus. NCBI lineage: Eukaryota > Metazoa > Chordata > Lepidosauria > Squamata > Anolidae > Anolis > Anolis apletophallus. Next base: position 152,142,315 of record JARBWK010000003.1, on the reverse strand, counting down.
ATTAGGGTGTAAATATTTGTTTCCTAAAACAAAATGCTCCTCAATGGAGCTGCAGGGTTAGATTACGACCAAGAAGTGCCATTGCAGAAATTGGATGTATGTGCAAAATTATTTTCCCTTGGAGAGAATTTAGGTATTCTTGTCATCTGATACCAGACAGATGCTCATAATACCGGAAATAAATTTTAGTCATTAAATTACAGTCAGTCAACAGAAAAGTTAATTCTAAAAACTGGATGTCAGTTTCTCTCTCATGCCACAAATTATGTTAAAATATTTATTTTTATTTGGTTGGTTTCATCTTTAGCATTTATTGAAAAAAAATCAGGTTTACACATGTTTCTGTGCATCTAATAACTACCTACAAAAATTTTAAGAGAGAAAAGAAAAATGCTAAAGCCTTCACAAAGTTATTCAGACTTACTGAGAAAATATATAAATGCCTTGTAAATGACAAGCAGACTGTAAACCACATGTTAGGCATGCATAGAGCAATATCCCCTATGCTCTCTTTCTTTCTTCAAAACAATGACACAAACTGCTGGGATTTGATGATATTTTGCTTTTTTATGGGTAAATTTGCTAGACTTAGAATACATCTGCTTCTGACAAAAAGAGATTACTGTTTGATCAAGAAGAAGTTGTGACGTAATTGTCCACTTGTTCTTTTTTTAGGTGAAAAATAGTCAGAATTATATCTTAGCTTCTCTCCTACCAAACCAAGAAGTAAAAAAAATGACACAAAGGAATGTATTTCTTGGGATACAGACAGCTCTTTCTTGGACTGTATGTTGGAAGACAGAGTTCCATTGAACATACATATAATTTATATTTGGCTGAGTCAATATCCAAGTAACACTGGCAGGACTGAAACAGCTTCTACTCATAAAGGGATGATGCCTTCATAAGTCTCAGTCCCAACAAATGTACTGGCCACATCATGAAGCTCTTACACAACACTTGCTTAAGGAAGCTAAAGAAAAGTTTATTAACTTTCCACATCATCACTGAGATGTGCAAAATTAATCCCATGTCAGATGTTGTTCATTTACAAGAGGCATTCATTAAAAATTTCCCCTTACCCACTTCTATTTATCACTTGATGCTAAAACTACACATGTGTAAATGATATAAGTCTCTATAGGTTATGTGCCAATTTACAAATCAAAACTGATAACGGTTTTGATTTTACAAGTGCTGAAGTGGTGTGAGGTTTAATGGACCCAGTGGAATACGGTGCAGTCATCAAGTTCCTTTACTTCAAAGACCGCACACCAAAGCAGACGTTCAATGAGATGAAAGAGGTTTATGGTGATGATTCCCCATCATATGATGACAACTGGCATCGTCAATTCAAATGTGGTTGGACTTCAGTGGAAACCGCTCCAATTCCAGGGCGACCCCATCCAGCAAGTGGAGGTCGTTGTTTTGGGAAATCGCCATATAACCATTCGCCACCTAGCTCAAAATGTCAAGATTAGTGTGGAGTCCGTGGTAAAAATAATCCAAGACCATCTTCACATGCCTAAGGGTCCCCTGGCTGCTCACACCTTTCCGGAAGCAGGAATGAGTTGAATGCTCCCAGGCTCTATTGACGATGTAACATGGAAACCAGGAGGCCTTTTTCAATAGACTGATCACACAGAATGAAAGCTAGGTCCATCACTATGATCCTGAGACTAAAGTCTAGTCAATGCAATGGAAGAATCATAATTCACCACCTCCAAAGAAGTCGCATGCCCAACTCTTGGCAGGCAAGGTCGCGCTCACAGTATTTTGGGACCAGCACGGAGTAGTATTGATGGATTTCCTAGCAAAGGGTACCATGATCACTGGGGCATAAACTGCTTCACTGCTGATAAAATTGCAGGAGGTTATCAAAACCAAGAGATGTCCATCTTCTGCTAGACAATGCACCAGTTCATAACTCACATGTTGCCCAAATGGAAGCATGCTCCTGTGGCTTTGAAATTCTACTGCATCTTCCTTATTCACCCGACTTCACACCATTGGACTTCCACCTCTTTCTAACAATGAAGTTATTTTAAAAGGGCAAGCATTTTTCAGATGATGAGAGTCTGATTTCCAAAGTCACAACGTGGCTTTTGGAGCAACCGGTCAACTTCTACAAGCATGGTGTTTACAGTTGCTTAAAAAGATTGGAGAAGTGTGTGTTCCTAGGTGGCAACTATGTAGAGAAGGACTAATAACTGTGCCAAGTTTCATTGCTCTCAGTCCACAGGAAGTGTGTTGGGGAAACCCCTCATAACCATTCTCTTAAGAAGTCTTAAAGGGCGAAATAGAAAAGGATAATAGGTATTTCCTTAGTTTTATTACAGAACTTGAAAAGAAAAAAAATCTCCACTTATTTTAGTGAGATAGTCTACAACAGTAGTATCACTATATGATTATGTGTCACTATCCAGATAAATATCACAAAGAGCACTTATATAAGGATACTCCAATAGGAATAACAGAAACAAGATCTATCTGGACACGTCTTGGGAATAGAACAGTGAACAATACCATATAAAACTGACCACAGCTAGTCTCCTCCACTTTCTCTCTGTTGCTGTGTAGCTCAAACCGAAACCTCAAAGCATCCAGCATATTACTTCTTTTAATTATCACCTAACACAATACTCTGGATATACAAAACACAATGAGACATGTGTATGGCATACTGATTAAAAAGGAAGTTGACATATTTCCTGATTCAGTTACTGTAGAGAAAATTATCTTTGGTTGTGTCATTATTTTTTTAAGCATACTTACCCTCAAACAATTACTTGCCTTGTTCTCTTTTAAAGAAACCCTGGTGTGTTATAGATGCAATGCTGAATTGTAAATTTAATGCTATGCAAACTAACAACAGGGGCCCGGGGTAGAATCTATAAAACAACATGTTTTAAACCTCTACTGACTCTGATTTATCTTATTTGGTCAAGAGCAGTCCCCCTGGCATGCACACTAGTGTTTTTAGTCTGGCTCTGATATGGTCTTGCAAGTCATGCAAGTGTAATATTGTAGTAAGAGGGAACATAACAATTGTGCATGTAGATCTCTGATTAGCATGACATTCAATGTTGTCTTGGTGACATAGGTCAGATTTTTTTTTAAAAAAACATTCCCCCATGAGCACATGTGTACCTTTCCATAAAATACTTATATTTATACTTTTATATATAGATGTGCACAAATTAGAATGTCTTGTCAATTTATTCAATTGCAACAATGTTCATTGTATCCTCTACAGCACATCGTTGTTTTAATCTTAACTCTGAGATTTTATAGTTGTATTGTTTTTTAATTGTGTTTTTATTGTATCTCGTTTTACTGTGAGCCACCCCGAGCCTCCCGGGAGTGGTGGCCTAGAAGTCCGAGAAATAAATAAATAAATAAATTTATATTTTAAAAATACCTTATCTTTGCCTAGTCTGAACATAGCCCTCCATATTGTCTCTGCATTACACAGTGCAAACCCCTATGAGTCTAAGAGGTAATCCCACTTGAGATTCCTGGTTCTCATTTGTTCCTTGTGCTGGATGAGGTGTGTGCATAGAGGAAAGACTTCCAGACTGTCATAAAATGTGGCCATGGAAGAGGGTTCAGGATATCACTTGCCAGAAGCAGTAGCAACAGCAATGGATCCATCCAAGCTCCAGCCCTTGGATTTCACCAAACTAGGAGAACTAACAACCTTAGATATGCAGATGATACCATTTTGATGGCTGAAAGTAAGGAGGAGCTGAGGAGCCTTCTAACTAAGGTGAAAGAAGAAAATGCAAAAGCTGGGTTGTGGTTAAACATTAAAAAAACCAAGATTATGGCAACCAGACTGATTGATAACTGGCAAATAGAGGGAGAAAACGTGGAGGCAGTGGCAGACTTTGCATTTCTAGATGCAAAGATTACTGCAGATGAAGACTGCAGCCAGGAAATCAGAAGACTTTTACTTCTTGGGAGGAGAGCAATGACTAATCACAATAAAATAGTGAAGAGTAGAGACATCACATAGTTAAAGCAATGTTTTTCCAAGTAGTAACCTATGAATGTGAGAGCTGGACCATAAGGAAGCCTGAGCGAAGGAAGAGAGACGCTTTTGAACTGTGGTGTTGGAGGAAAGTTCTGAGAGTGCCTTGGACCGCGAGAAGAGCCAACCAGTCCATATTCCAGAAAATAAAGCCCAACTGCTCACTGGAGGGAAGGATATTAGAGGCAAAGATGAAGTACTTTGACCACATAATGAGAAAGCTTGGAGAAGATCATGATGCTGGGGGAAATGGAAGGAAAAAGGAAGAAGGGTCGACCAAGGGGAAGATGGATGCATGTTATCCTTAAAACGACTGGCTAGACCTTGAAGGAGCTGGGGGCGGCAACGGTCAATGGGGAGCTCTGCGTGGGCTGGTTCATGAGGTCACAAAGAGTAGGAAGCGAATGAACAAATAAACAACAAAAAGTAGAATTTTTATATGTCTCCCCCATTCGTTCTCCCTTCCTCCCATCCTGCACCAGTATTTGGGAGATACTATGCAGGATCAAAGCTAAGATTGAATAGGGATACAGACCACATGTTAAAAGTATCAAAATACCCCTGAGGGGGGTAAAATAAGGAATAATCTCTATTATTCCTAGTTTAACCTGTGAGAGAAGGAAGAAGTTAGGGTTAGCACTGTGAGTCTAGTGCTAGAAGCTGATATTCAGAAATTGCCTCAATTCTTGTCTTACTGGCATTTCAGAAAGAAAGTTCTATTAAGAATTTGGTGAAATATACCATCCCGTGGGAAAGCTGGGCATCATTACTGAAATCTATCATGCTCCTGTTCTTCCACCCTCAGTGTTGTTCTTTCTAATCCACTTAAAACAATACTCCTTGCAGAATCCATAACTTCTCAATTGTAATTCAAAACCCATGAGGAAAAATATGCAAGCCATCTAGCCAACAGATTCTAACCAGAGGTTATGGAGTGGGTGTATTATACTATAGAAATATGCAATGGGCAAAAAATGTAGAGGGAATGAACACTGTGGGCTGTTACACATAATTTCTGAAAAGCCTTTGCAAAGCTGCTCTCATGTTACTTGCTGTTGTAAAAGATTCTCCATCACTACCAGTTCAGAGGAACACAACTGAATTATTTAGAGCCATCTGAGCCATCTCATGCACTTACCTGTTCCGTCTCGACAAAGTTAGAAACGTGCCCGTCATCACTGACTCCTCGAATGAGAAATCGGGCACCGGCTCGTTCACAGCTGATCCGGGAGATGAGGCAGGCTTTTGCCTTTTTATGGGAGGCATATAGAGTGCGAATGTCTACCACACCACAGATCACTTTTAGCAGCCAATCAGAGCAATTCACCTGGTAGTGTTTGAAAGGGACATGGAGCAGTTGGTTCCTGAAAGATGCAAGAGTACACTATCATTACACATTTTATATATCAGTCTTCAAGTGCCCCAAACATGGCTGTGCAAGTAGACTTTCCAGCCCCGCCTGTTTATAGAATATATCACAAGCCTGCCAGGACACAGTAATATAGAAAAATACCTTTAGAAATTATTCTTTTAAGGTGGGAAGAACATGTAAAGGTAACATCATTTTATAGTAAGATTATATGGTGTGGGCTGTGACCTGAACATTTGCCAGGTAGGCATAGTTATCCCTCCTCGTCCACTGAGGCTAGGTGCACAGGTTCCTCATGAATGTGGCTAACCCACCAATAACTGAGTTAGGGAGTAGGGTGTTTTATGTATTTTATATAGGTTTTTAATGACTTTAATGGGTTTTTTTACTGTTTATTTTAAAAAATATGGTTTGGTTTAAATCTATTTTAATGTTCATGTCTTTAGGTTTTATATTCTATACTGAATTGTTTTTAGCACTGTTTGTCACTTTGAATCTCTGTTAAGAGTTTTTTCATACAAAGTCATACAAAGAAGAAGAAGACGAGGAGGAGGAGAAGGAGTAAGTAGCAGCAGCAGTTTAAAATGCTGGATATTTAGACCAGTCATATGCAAACCGCAGCCCTTCAACTGGACTACAACTCCTATAATGAGAGCTATGGGCCTAGATCCACTTGAGTACTTCCAACTAGAGTAGTCTCACTGAATCAACAAAATTTAAATAACCATTGACTGACCAAGTTCCTAATAGTATATTTTTGTTTTGTTTTTTTGTGACAGGAGTGACTTGAGAAACTGCAAGTCACTTCTGGTGTGAGAGAATTGGTCATCTGCAAGGACATTGCGAAGGGGACGCTCTGATGTTTTTACCATCTTTGTGGGAGGCTTCTCTCATGTCCCCGCATGGGGAGTCGGAGCTGACAGAGGGAGCTCATTCGTGCTTTTCCTGGATTCGAACCTCCGACCTGTTGGCTTTCATTCCTGCTGGCACAAGGCTTTAACCCATTGTGCCACTGGGTACTCCTTATAAGTTGATTTTACCTGTGACTAGCTACTGCATTTAAGGTATCATAACTGGACAGCATCTGATTAGAGACAGCTAGGTCATGTCAAAGACTGCTCTCGTCTAACATCCTTTTGGGTGCTCACCAGCCACTAGCCAAGGCACACTGGAAGTGAAACTTGAAGGGTCAATTCCATTGAGTAGTTTTGTAACTGGACCATGCACTGCATTTATTACTCAACTTTATTTAAGACTCAAGTGTTAGAAGAAAGCTGGACAAGAAATCTAAGAAAAAAAATCCAAAGGCCTTTAGCAAATTGAGAATATTTACATATACAAACCACACTGAAGGTAGAGCAGAAAAATTAAATAAAATCCCTTATCAAAACAACACGGTGCCAGGGCATTTAAAATTCAATTATTTATATAGGTTTAACATTAAGGTAGGTTTGAAACATTGCCCCAGCTCAATTTCTTCCTGTACTTAGCTGTGCTATTACTATTTACATCCAGTCAGCCACAGGAGGCGTCTCAGGTACATATGCAGCTGCTTTGGGTACATCTCTTCTAAATATCATTATGGCAACATAAATTATGTACGGTTTCTACTTATTTAAAATAGCTTAGAGAAAAAGCATAACAATTTTAAAGGAACATATGCATCTGTGCATTGCCTAAGCTGTAGATATTTAGAATTTGTATAAAGCATATTGCAAACAGTGAATTATTGTATACATATCTCAGATTTTAAAACTTCAATGTACTGGGTAACCAGAGCAAACTTCATGCCTGGTTTCACACTGAAGTTTCCACTCACTAAGGTGGACTTCATGTGACCTCCCACCCCCCATCTTTCTGCTAGCAGAAGTTTTCTTATGTGAACGCGTATAAGCTTAAAGAAGGGGTAGTCATTTTGCACAAATATTTCCTTTGTGCATAAAACAAAATTTGTGGAACTGAATCACAGATAATAAGATGCCACTTTATCAGCCTTCAATGTGGACAATTTTGGAGTATTTTGTATACTAGAATTCCAGATTGGGATGCTCAACCTGTATGGGTGTACATGAAGGTGTACAGGCATGTGTGTGCATGTGCCTTCAAGTCACTTGTTGACTATGGTGATCTCATACATTTCATAAGAACTTGTTAGGAATGAAATGCTCAGGGATGGTTTTGCCAGTTTCTTCATACACTCAGAAACAACAAGTTTCACGGTATCAAAAGTTCATATAATAAGTAGGTACACACACATATATATACACATAAGTATGAATCAACAATAAAGCAGTGTACTATATTTGCCAGTTTCTTCCTCAGAAATATAGCTTCCAGCACTTTGTATTTGTTGTATTCAAGTACTAAGCAGACTTGACCCTGTTCAGCTTCCAAGGTTAGACAATAACTGGCTTTCCACATTTATGTTTCTTGCTGCAGTGCACAACTTATAGCCCGTCAAATGTTGTTCCACTGCAACTGATAGAACCAGTGGTGAAGGCTAATGGGAAAGTTTGGAGGGCCACATATTCTCCATCCTTGGCTCAGATGTAGAAATACACCCATCTTCCACAAGAACAGCACATACAGCAGAAATCTCCAAGGTTTTGGAGTCTTTCAAAACAAGGATGTCGTATGCAAAACTAACCAGAAGAAAGGGTTTCCAGTTTGATAGTTGCTGTCGCCCTGCTTCTGGGCTCGGACAGTAAGATCAAAGTTCAATCCTGTATTTGGCCAAGAGAAGAAGAACACTCCAGAATTTAAAATTTTCTTCAGGGCAGAAATACGATCATCTTCCTTCGTTTCTTCCTGGAGAGGACAGATTTCTATCGCCGTGATCCTGTAAACCTCAGCATCAAGGATTTTCCCCACTGATGTACAGCCTGTCACAAGGACCAGGAAATGCAAGGTGTTGTTGCCTAGAAAATGACAGGTACATTACAGTTACAAAGGAATACAAATGGCTCTGCCATTCTAAGCTTTGTCTGTAAAGGCAGCCTGTCAGCCTCCTGTACTACCTACTGTGTTACAGAAGGAGATAAATAAGCTGATGCTCGTAGTTTACCAAAGGCCAGCCCTGAGATGAATGAAGCTAATCTTTCAGGGACTCACTGTAAATATGGCAGAAACCTAGGCAGGCATGATTAAATCCATAAATCTTTAGAAGAACATTTCTCTGCTATACATTATTTATGTATTATATTTCTCCATCACCCCTCTGGGAGCTTCCGAAAACAAACTTTGAAACCATAAACTGTAGGGAACACGAAAGGGTTGACAGAAATCTAAACCATTTCAAAACAATAGCATATGATCAAACCAAAACAATGGCTGCACAAAGTTCAAAAAGACACTTATTGAAGTGGTCCTTTGCTTACCTAGTTCACATTTTATTGGTGGTAATAAGAAGGAGCTCTGAAGATGGTATAAGGCCTGGGGAGTATATATGAAATCAGAAAATCCTTGAACAAGAAGAGGAAATGCCTTCACAAATAAAGCTCCTCCAGACTGCCCAATAATTGCAGTAAATGCTAGGGCCTGTAATAGTTTTTTCTGTCTTTCGTGTAGTTACCCCCTAAATGTTCAAGGAGGTTGGCTTTGGTTAGTTGTTGCTTCTAGTAGTGTTTAGTATAGTAGTTCTCAACCTGTGGGTCCCCCGATGTTTTGGCCTTCAACTCCCAGAAATCCTAACAGCTGGTAAACTGGCTGGGATTTCTGGGAGTTGTAGGCCAAAACACATGGGGACCCACAGGTTGTGAGCCACTGGTTTAGTACTATTCCACAATCCACATGTGTTTTTTTAACCATGGTGTTTCTCCCTTGAGGTATGATGAAATCTCCTTCTACCTCACTACCACCCCCTACAACAGTGGTTCCCAACCTGTGGTCCATGGACAACCAGTGGTCTGCAAGAACTAAAATATGATCCACAGCCTCACCTTTACCACACCGTTGCAATGAGAACGGCCAGTCTCGCAAAACCCTCTTATAGCACCGAGGCTTATGAAACATGGTTTTCTGTGGGTGAGTAGATGGTGACTACTGGATGGCATATGTTCTGTATCAGAAACTAGAGTTGATGTGATCTATCCAATTCTATTTTCTAAATCAGCACTCCAAATAACCAAACCGAATCTAAAGTTGACCCAAAACTGATTTGTAATCCTTTCGGTACTAATGTTGGAGAGTGTTCCTATGTCAAAGTAAAAACAATTCAACAAATCTCCTATATTTTTTCAGAGGGATCTGTAATTGTAAAAAAAAATTCAGGGTGAGAAAAAATAATTGTGATTTGAAATGGAAAGGGAATAAAAGAATGAAGATCAGCAAAAAGCCTCCATAGCAGCTTTTGGTCAGTCTGGAAGAGCCCTGTACCAATGCTTGCAAAATGAGAACATCCAATATAAATATGTGCTTCCATTCCATCAACTGCTTTTCCTAGGATATATATGTGCACTGGGATGGTCTTCATCTTCCTCTATAGGGAAAAATGTTCCTCTAGCAAGCATTCCATTATTGTTGTTGTTATTGTTGTTGTTGTTTTAGTCAGCCTCTCTGCTAACAGAGGAAAGCAGGTCTAGCTACAAATTAAAAAGAGACAGCTGGGCAAAGCTGTCATCCAGGAATGGCTATAAAATCAGTGGCAAGAGAGGCTTGGAAAAAAATCTACAAGAAAGGGAAGGAAATGCATATGCAATTGTAACCAATGTGCCCGCTGGCTGATCTCCAAAGGCTATCTTGCTCTGAATATTTATTTCATAATTCCAGCTGCATTGTGTATGACCTAATTTGCAAGTACATCCAATCACTTCAGATTACCAAATAGCCACGAAAAACTTCCTGTTACCAAACATAAAGTCAAACAAATCCAAACAACACAAATATTTTCTTCCAGATCATTGTTACACTTTATTTATTTATTTATTTAATTTATAATCCGCCCTTCTCTACCCCCGAAGGGGGACTCAGGGTGGCTGACAGAAGGCAACAATTCGATGCCACATATATAAGAACAAAAACAACAACATATCAATTACAACAACAGATTAAAAACAGTTACATATCAAAACAACTACATAATCCCTGTTCCACATTTACAGGCTATCTAAGCCAATCCACTGTCCGCCCCCACAACATTGTCATTATTCAATTGTCCGTCCATTGCTCCACATCAACCAAACGCCCCGTCCCAAAGCCACGTTTTTAGTTTTTTTCTAAAGGAAACGAGGGAAGAAGTTGATCTTATTTCACTGGGGAGCGAGTTCCACAGGCGAGGGGCCACTACCGAGAAGGCCCTGTCCCTCGTCCCCACCAAACGTATTTGCGACGAAGGTGGGATCGAGAGCAGGGCCTCCCCAGAAGATAGTAAATTTCGAGATGGGACATAAGGGAAGATACATTCGGACAAGTAATCTGGGCCAGAACCGTAAAGGGCTTTAAAGGTCAAAACCAGCACTTTGGATTCCACTCAGAATTGGACAGGTAACCAGTGGAACTGGCATAACAGAGGAGTATCCGAAGTCCAGCTAATACACAATTTACACTGCAGCATATAACCACAGTTGAGTCAAATACAGAGAATAATGTAAGGAAACTCAAAATATCTCTGAACTGGATTTTAGTACAATGAATATGGACTACATCCAGGGGCGGTCTAAGGTCATTTTAAATGGTAAGCTAACATTATTTTGGCGCGCCCCCCCCCAAACATTATTTTGGTGCGCCCCATGTAAAACAAACCTTTTCCCTACCTCTTCTTTCCTCCCTCTTCCTTCCTTCCTCTCCCTTTCTTTCTTTCTCTCTCTCTCTCTCTCTCGGAGGAGGAGGAGGAGGAGCTGCCGCTCGGCTCAGGCCATAAGGAGGCGGAGAGGAAGGGGGCCGGTCAGGGAGGAGGAGGAGGCGGTAGCGCCATGCGGTGCTGCTGCTTCTTCCTCCTCCTCCGCCCCCTCCTTGACACTCGGCTCAGCTTCTGGGCATGCGCGGAGGTTTTCGTGCATGCACAGTGGCTCCGGAGCTCAAGTTGAGCTCCGGAGCCACTGGGCATGCACAAAAATATCTGCGCATGCTTAGAAGCTGCTGCAAGCGCTGAAGATGGCGCTTTATGTGGCCGCGTAGTTCGCGTATATGTAAGACCGCCCCTGACTACATCTCCAAAAATCTGTGCCCTCCCCTACATTTTTGCTACATACCACTTGTGCAAAGACCTCACATCAATAGAAAAGATATTGTGCAACTTTCTTTCAAAGGGAGGAATTGATTTCAGACACGTAACTGCTTCTCATCAACAGCAGCTGTAAAGTCCCTGAATCTCCCAATCAGATCTCCACAGATAAGTCCTACAACTGTTACATGCTGCCTGGTGCTAACTTTGCCTATTTTCTTCTGCTGCCTGTACATAATAGGAATATGTATTACAACAACATGAGCAGGAGTCACATTGTAGTGGAAGAGAACTATGCTCCTTTAAGCCTTTATAGCTAGCCTTAGTCTCCGTGTATCAGCCTTCCTCAAACTAGTGTTCTTTAAATGCATTGGACTGCGGGCTTAGAGGGACGGTATATAAATATAGTAAGTATGTAAATAAATAAATAAATGAATAAATAAACAATTTTCCCATCAATCCAAGCCACAATGCTCAGTAGCCATGTTTATAAGTTATGACAATGACAATAGTTCCGTTATACTTTATGTCTGTGTATCCCGTATTACTCCCAGTGTAGGATTCATGATGGCTCACTACATCAATTAAAACAGAGTACAGCTCCGGATCTTATCTTATCTTGGAAGATGGAGACTGCCAACAAATACCAGGTGCTGTAGGATCTATTTAATAATAATAATAATACACTTTATTTTTATTCCGCCCTTCCCCCCTAGGGGACCCAGAGGGGATTACAGTATATACAGCAGAAATAGGCAAACATTCAATGCCTTACAATCACATACAATGAGACCCACAAACACAGACAAGGCAAAGGCTTCTCCTTTCATTTCCAGCTTCTGGAGGCAATGCTCATCTCTGGCTCCGGGGAAAGTGCTTTTCTCCATTTCCAAAGCCGAGGAGCCTGCATTGCCACCTCCTGGTCATATGACTGACAAAGCTGCTTGGAGCATCTTATTGCCCTTTCCCGCAAAAGCAAAATTTATTTATCTACTCACATTTGCATGTATTCAAACTGCTAGGTTGACAGGAGCTAGGGCTAACAGCAGGAGCTCACCCTACTCACCCAGTTCAGATCCTGTCCCATGGATCTGAACTGGCGACCTTCAGGTCAGCAGTTCAGCAGCAAAGGGTTTAACCCATTGAGCCACCAAAGGAAGGAAATGGCAAAAACACCTATTACAATTTCTTGCTTATGAAAACCCTATGAAATTCATGAGGTTGCCATATACAGACAGTTGACGTGAAGTTGCATACAAACACACAGCTAAAATCCATTATAATGTGTGTGTTTTTTTTTTTAAAAATCAGATTAAAACATCAGTTTTTTTTTTAAAAACCAGTTGAAAAACATTTAACACAAAAGCATTTAACACAAGTGTGCACCCATTTTAAAAATAGCAAGCTCTCCATTGCCACCACTATCAAAAGCCTGTCTAAAGCAGTTTTTGCTTGCAGGTAGAATGAAAAAAGACACGGGGCCAATCCAGCCATTTGGGGAAGGGAGTTCTATAGCCTACAAATGTAATGCGCTATTTGCTACTCTCGTTACTATTTGTCCAGTTCCTTCCTTGCTTTTTTTAAGACAGGAAGGGCGAGTATCCATAGAGTAGCTATCACATCTCCTAGTCCACGTTCTCAGGCTGCACAAACTGAATCCATTCACACAGGACAAGAAAATGCCAATTATATCTACTGGACCTATATCAGAATGTATTTGAGTGAAACTGTTGTGTTATATACCAGTGCTGTCCAACTTCTACGGGGTCCAGGGCCGGATAAGAGGTCACTGATGACCTAGGGGGGCGCTCGGCCCCGCCCCAGGCCCCGCCCCAGGCCCCGCCCCCAACCCCAGGCCCCGCCCCCTCCTAAACCGGCCGAAAAAGAGCAGAAGGCGGTGCCAAGGGGCAGCGCGTCACAGGCCTGCCGTGATGCGCTGCCCCTTGGCACCGCCTACTCCTCCTTTCGGCCCCCTCCCTTCCTAGGGGCGGAGGGCCGAAAAAGGAGGAGGCGGCCGCCAGCAGCGCGTCACGCCAGGCCTGTGACGCTCTGCTCTTGGCGCCGCCTACTCCTCCTTTCGGCGCCCCCTCCGCCCTAGGAAGGGAGGGGGCGCCAAAAAGGGCAGAAGGCGATGCCAAGGGGCAGCGCGTCACGGCAGGCTGTGACGCGCTGCTCTTGGCGCCGCCTGCTGCCCTTTTTCGTCAGCTCCCCCGCCCGAGGTCGGGAGGGGGGCGCGAGGAGGAGTAGGCAGCGCCAAGAGCAGCGCGTCACAGGCCTGGCGTGACGCGCTGCTCTTGGCACCGCCTACTCCTCCTTTTCGGCGCCCCCCTACCTTTGGGCGGGAGGCCGCCGGGCAGAAGGCGGCGCCAAGGGGCAGCGTCATGACAGGCCTGTGGCGCGCTGCTCTTGGCGCCGCCTTCTGCCCTTTTTTCGGCTCCCTGCCCTAGGTAGGGAGGGGCGCGAAAGGAGGAGGAGCTAGCTCTCTTCCTCCTCCCTGCCCCGCTCCCCTCCCCGGCCCCGGCAGCCATTTTTAAAAAAAAAAATTCGATTTTTTTTTTTTTCAAATTTAAAAATGGCGGCTGAGGGCATAGGTGGGGCCGTGTCCAACAGGCTACGGGCCGGATCCGGCCCCGGGCCGCCAGTTGACAGCCCTGTTATATACCAAAGGATCCTATACTGCTGAAGCACATTTACTGTTTTCTTAACTCAGGACATGCCTCTGCATTCAGAATGATGGCAATGAATAATAATAATAATAATACTTTATTTATACCCCACCACCATCTCCCCGAAGGGACTCTGGGCGGCTTACATGAGGCCAAGCCCAATGACACATCAATAAAACAATACAGCAGCAAATAATAAAACAATGCAATCAACAAATCAATATAGCTGACATATAAGCAATGACACACAATTTAAAACCATTATGAATTGCTAACTTCTTCAGCTCAACTCTTGCTGTTAATCACAATGAATGAAACGGCTCTTAGGATTCTGCCTCCAAAGGATTCTCGCTGGAATTAGCCCATTAGAGACATACGTACCAGTATGTCTCTGATGGGTCCATTTAAGCAGATGTCAGTGCAAGGGAGATAAAGGAAAAGAGGACAGGATTCTATAAGGCAGGGGTGCTCACACTTTTTAAGCATGCAAGCTACTTATAAACAACCAAGTCAAAATGATCTACCTACCCACTACAAAAATGTGAAACATATAACACAATATCTGCTTTGAGCTGGGTTTTCTGAGTCCACACTGCCATATAATCTGATTCAAAGCAAATAACATGGGGTTTTATTCAACTGTGTGGAAAGGACCTCGGATAACCCAGGGCCGGCAGCACTTGGGCAGCGTTGGGAGCCTGCGGGGCGGGTCTGAGCCTTCCTCCCGCCCTGCCTGCGATCTACCAGGACACCCTATGCGATCTACCAGTAGATCGCGATCTACCTAATGAGCACCCCTGCTATAAGGTGATTAAACTACTTTCCACAGATTCATCATCCTTTGCGTCAGCTATCCCCCGGTGGCACAGTTAAAGCGCTGAGCTGCTGAACTTGCTGACCGAAAGGTTGCAGGTTTGAATCCGGGGAGCAGCATGTTAGCCCCAGCTTCTGCCAACCTAGCAGTTCGAAAACATGCAAATGTGAGTAGATCAATTTGGCGGGAAGGTAACAGCACTCCATGCAGTCATGCTGGCCACATGGCCTTGGAGGTATCTATATCTATGGAAAACGCTGACTCTTTAGCTTAGAAATGGAGATGAGCACCAACCCCCAGAGTCAGACACGACTGGACTTAATGTCAGGAGAAAACCTTGACCTTGACCTATCCCCAAGTCAGTACCATAACACAAAGGCATCCTGAAAACTACATCTGAAGCCCTTTTTCCTCCTTTTGTATCATGCAATGCACTGTCCTCAAAACTTCCATTATGATACAGCTGAAAAGAGCTACAATTTCTCTCTTTGCTTTGTCACCATGGATACTTCAGATGCCTTCAAGGTTTTATTTATGAAAAGCGTGTCTTTATTAGCAGATGACATAAAAATGCTACCAGCCTTGCAGACAGTAACTCATGTTTTATTATTCACTCAGATTTTCACCACCCCAATCTCGAATATTAGTGCATTTTAAATGGTAATGTCCATGATATTTATCATTGCACTACTCATTACAATTTACTATAGGGATACCAGGCAGTTGAGCTTGGGGCGGAGAGGTAGTATCCAATTTCTTTAATGCAGACAAAAACTCCCACACAGCTCAGCGGAGCAAGCCTCAGTTGTCTGGTGTTTCCAAAAAGGAATGTGTGACACTTCAAAGCACCGTGTTGAAATGAAGTCACTACAAGAAGTGGAGACGGCTGGCATCCAGTCACCTGTGCTGGTTTCACACAAAAATGTGAGCCATTGCGGAAGCACACAGCATTAGGAGCTCCTGTTGGCACAGTGGGTTAAGCCTCTGAGCTGCTTAACTTGCTGACCAACAGATTGTTGGTTCAAATTCAGGGAGCAGGGTGAACTCCTGCTGTTAGCCCCAGCTTCTGCCAACCTAGCAGTTCTAAAACATGCAAATGTGAGTAGATCAATAGGTACCGCTCTGGCGGGTAGGTAGTGGTGTTCCATGCAGTCATGCTGGCCACATGACCTTGGAGGTGTCTATGGACAACGCTGGCTCTTCGGCTTAGAAATAAAGATGACCACCACCTCCCAGAGTTGGACACGACTAGACTTAATGTCAAGGGGAAACCTTTACCTTTTACAGCATTAAGGGCAGCAGCACATGAACGTTCATACCTATCTACAGAAATAATATGCAATGGAAGCTACCGCCATTGATAAATCCAGACCATGCACTGCAAGTGAAAATCAGATTTTGTAAGCGTCATGTGAGAGAAAGGAAGGCAGGCAACAAAATTGGGATCATATGTGACAAAACCTTGGGCAGAGTGGGGTGGGGCGAGTTCAAAAAAAGACACATGAAGGCAATCAGTTGAAACAGGAGGCTTCAAAAAAGCAGAGCAGAGGCATGGAACTGAACTGATTTCATGGGCACCAGATCAGAGCTATAGGCAGCTATATGTAACACAGGACTTGAAATAAATGCTCCTGAGCTCATTTAAAACAGCTGAAAGCCTGAAATCCAGCAGGCTCTGATAGCCAGACTCCCCTAAAAGCACAGTTTAGTAAGAGGGCATATGCTGTGCATGTGGAAAGTCGCAGGTCTGATTTTGAGTCTTTCCAGCCAGTACTGGGCATGAACCCTACTTGAAACTCTGGAGAGACATGGCAGGCAGCCAGCAATAGGCACAAATGAGCTCAACTGACCAACAGTTTGACTCCATACAACAGCAACATCTGATCTTCCTTATGAAAGAAGACCAAGGACCCCTGTAGCTGATTGAATCCCTTTGACCCCAAGTTTCAGACCCCCATTGAAAGGCTCTTCATAGCTAATCTATAATTGTAACAATACGTTCAGTTCATCAAGCCTGTTATTTCAGCACACCTCTTCATCCAAGATGTTATTCAGTATATACGAAAGGTTCATGTGACTATTTTCACAGCATGCATTCCTCACTGAGCAGTTTAGACAAGCATATTAAGTCCACATTCCTCCAATGACTTCACAATAGCCACATACAAATGTAGGGCAGAACAGCAGGTGGAGGGATGTCCTCCAGGTGCAGCAGAGCCTGGAATGGCTCTTTCTCTCTCTTTGAGGGGTACAAATCCCAGTGATTACGCTGGGAGCTGTAGTCCAAAGTAAAAGTAACCATTCCATGGTCTATAACATGGAATGTTATACATTCTGAGACTGGCAGGTACCTGGTGGTCCCTGTTGCTACATCTTTTTAAAAAAGATTCATTGAATATTCTGCCTTTCTCCCAAGATGGGATTTAAGGAGTCTTATAATAATTTTAAAATGTTAAGCTAAAGCAGTGGTTCCCAAATTTTTTGGCCTACCGCCCCCTTTACAGAAAAAAATTTACTCAGTGACCCCTAGAAATTATTTTTTAAAAAATTTAATAGCAATTAAACAGAAAAATATATGTATCAATGTTTCTACCTTTTTCATAGAATATAATAAAGAAAGGTGTAAATTACAAACATTGAATTCTAGAAATAATCACAAAAACAATATGTTTTGGGGACCATGAGCAACGGATGATGGGATTTGCAGTACCTCCAGCCAATTCAGCTCTGACTTCCACAGACCACTAAGATCCCCATGAATGACAGATCTGGATCAAACGGCAACGCCTGCCCGGGGATCACGCGCTTGCGACTGTGTCCCTGTGAGTTGGAATCCCCGGGCAGACATTGCCGTGGAAACTGCAGCATGCGCCTCCTTCCTCTCGTCAACCCCGCCCATGGCGCAGTCCTGTGTATCGGCCTCTTTCTTCCAACGGGGACGTCCTCGCAAGTGCATGACCCAGCAAATGGCAAGCCTGGCTCACGCCACTGCCCCCTTACAGGGGTTCAGAGGCCCCCAAATTCTCCTGAGCCTCCCAACACCCCCTTGGATTGCCCCACCGCCCACCAGGTGGTGGTACCACCTACTTTGGGAACCACTGAGCTAAAGCATTCATTTACAAAACTTTAAAAGAATTAAACAGTAACAGTTGTATTTTAAAAATATGATCAAAAACAGTTAAAACATATTTGAGACATAATTTGCAATAAAAAACCAAAGGAATGCACCACACTGCTCTGCACACACACGACTGCTCTATAATTATAAACTCTCCTTGGTAGTCCAGCTGGATTTACTCAGGCATCCTAACTTACAATTGCTTGATCAGTGTAGTTTTCTATGGTGAGCAAAGTGAATCAATTCTATGATCAGGCTGCTGGCACTCAGCTTGCCCTCAGTCTTCAAAAAAAAAACCCCAAAACAACTTCTCCACTCCTATCATATATTTGTCAAGACTCAAACACCATTCCTCATCCTGCTATTCTCCATTGTCTTGCATTAAAAGCCTTATCTTGAAGATAGGAGCTTCCGCTGAGTCAATTTGGTTGACTATGCAACAATGACTTTTATTCCTGAGGGCAAATGTTCGAACCATTTGGGGAGCCATTGGCAGCACTGAGTTCTGTACTGTAATATGGACAATATCACTAAGATCAAATCTAGCTCTGGTCAGTGACCATCTATTCTTCCCTAAAACAAGAGAAATTCTGCACAGAAGTGCTGGTTTGCAGGAACATAAGTGCATCCTTTCCAACACATTACTGCAGTGCCTAGAGCTAAAGGTTGTGAACACTATGTATATACAGTATGCATTTGAATACTTCATAACTTTCTCCACAAAGCCTTTTCTTGGCTTTTCTTCACGAACAAAGATTCGGGAAAGACTCATCCCATGCTTTCTACAAGCGCGTTGATGATTCTGAGGTTGGATATGTCCTTCGAGCCTGTGCATTGGACCTTTCTGGTGGAGTGCAGCGTGCACAGAACTGGCCTCACCTTTTAAACCAAAGGTTCATCTGCCGGGGCCTAGCAAGCTTAGAACGGTGGCAGCGAGATCCTCAGGTTGTAGGTTTGGTTCGAGTTTCCTTCTCTTTGATGGTTGACCTTATAGGGTTAAATGAGCACCATCTGCCTGGGTTTGAAATCAG
This sequence comes from Anolis apletophallus, assembly GCA_030556195.1. Lineage (NCBI taxonomy): Eukaryota > Metazoa > Chordata > Lepidosauria > Squamata > Anolidae > Anolis > Anolis apletophallus. The sequence goes on along the minus strand of JARBWK010000003.1, from coordinate 152,123,124 downwards.
AGTTTTCCTTCTCCTAGGATGGTTGCCAAAGGCTAGAGAGCCCATCCTGCCCTTTGACGCCCTTTGTCAGACCCTTCGGTTGTGACCTGTCTGGCATGGGAGGTCCTACCGGTGGCTATTATGCCACCGCCAGCATAGCTTACAACTTCATTAGGGTATGCAAGCCTCTCCCCCGCAACAAGGGGGTGCCAACGGAGAGGACAAAGTCTTACCTTGCTGTTTAACACACTGTGGCGGTAATTCTGTGCTCTCTGTGACTGTGATGGTTCTACTAAGATATTGAGGCTCTGCCCATATTGCGATGGGTAGGTTGTGTGTTTATAGTTCAAGGACCAGTTTAGTTAAATGCCGAAGGGCTCGCCACTAAAAGGTTGCCACAAGGAAAGAAACTGGCCACAAAAACTATGAACACAGTGACAGCACCAAACAGATATGACTTTGTGGAACTACAAACAACCATGAAATCACAGCTTATCAAGGAAACCAAGATGTTTCAAAACATGTTCTTAAAAACAGAGAATTTGTATCCATCTGATATCCCACTTCAGATACTAGCAGAACTATTAGGATACTTATTTGTAAGCCTCTCACTCCACCCACAACATTGCTGTTGCACACTCAAGTAAATGGCAATATATAAAAAGACTAGAATGAATGTAGCAAGCCATATCAGCTAATATAAACACGTTTGGGGCCCAACCCAGAACACCCTTGGCTATTCATTGTGCTTCAGCCTATCCCAACAAAAGTAAACAGCGAGTTATTCTAGCTGAGTAATGCTCTGGTTTTTTTTAAATGACACTCCACCCCACCCCCGTGATCATCTTTTTAAAATTTATGCTCATTATAAAGTAATGCAGGAACCCCCGGTGGCGCAGTGGGTTAAACTGCTGAGCTGCTGACCAAAAGGTCAGCAGTTTGAATCTGGGGAATAGGGTGAGCTCCTGCTATTAGCTTCAGCTTCTACAAATTCAGAAGTTAAAAAACATGCCAAAGTGAGTAGATCAATAGGTACCGCTCCGGCAGGAAGGTAATGGCACTCCATGCAGTCATGCTGGCCACATGACCTTGGAGGTATCTATGGACAACATTGGTTCTTCCTCTTAGAAATAGAGATGAGCACCAACCCCCAAAGTCAGACACGGCTGCATTTAATGTCAAGGGAAAACCTGTACCTTTACCTATATAGTAATGCAAAATCTATATTACAGTTCAAATGCAGAGCAGCAAACATCTCATGCCATGGCACTGCATGGGAAATAAGGGCTGAGGATCAGATCTTCAGTATTGTCAGTCTCCACAGAGCAGAAATAATCAATAACTACGAATTCATTCACAAGTATTGATTTAAGAAGGGATGTGCAACCTGCAGTTCCCTGAGGCCTTAAATATACATTCCCTTGGGTTCTCTTGTCTACCAATGGATTTTTCACCACAATCTCTCATTACATATTTTCCCCAATTCCTGCTAGTGGGAAGAAAAAACAATTAGTATGGGAATTTCTGGGTAAAGAATAGGGAAGTTTTTCTTTCTCCCAAAGATTATACAAAATGAAAAGAAAACTCTCCCTTTTCCATAAAAAGAAGTATAAGCATGTGTAAGGTATGTGTATATGTATAACCTATGTGCATACAGTATATGTACATATATATCCCCCATCAAGCATCACATGTAGTTGAAGGTGTCAGCTCTGAATTCTGTCACCTCTTGTGACAAAAGGAGAGACTGTTCTGATTAAAATTTAATCAACAGTTCTTTCCTTAATGAAGTGGATAATTTCCCCTTTCCACAGCACTCCCTGGGGATGGGAATCAAAGTCATTAATTATTCTGCTGAATTATACAACACTTCCTGTCTGATTTGCTAATCAGTTCAGTCATACTGTCCTTTTTGTCTGTTTTATAAGCCAAATATTTGGATTTAAGCCTGTCTGGTCTTCATGTTGTGACTAATACACATTTCAAAAGATTTAAAGGATTTTCTGACTTGTAGCTGCATTAAATGTCTACAGCTAGAGTTGGAATTACTTTTTGTCACCATGCATTTTTTCAAAATATAATATGCTCTTCTATGCCTCATGAGCAACTATTTCATCTAGAGCCCCCACCCCCAGCACTACCACCACCACTTTCAGACAATTAAAAAAACATGGCCCTTGCAGCAAAAGGCCAACTTGTGTGATTTTAGTTGCTGTTTTAACAATCCATGTTTTATTGCTGGTTTTAATTGTAATTGTTATTTTTGAGAATATGTTTGTTTGTTGGGCATTGAATAGTTGCTGGCTGTGAAGCCACCCTGGTTCCCCTTCAAGGTGAAAAGGGTGGGGTACAAGTATTGGAAATAAATAAATAAATAAGGGAATAGGCAGACAGTGGGAGTCAGATTCAAAGGAAATTAGTGCCTCCTGTACATTAACAGTCACTTATTAAGGAAAACATGTCACACAGAAAATAAAAAGAGTAGGTTACTTGGTCATTACTTAAGGCAAACACTGCCTCCTTTTATGTGCTGGGTAATTTTCAATAGAAAGTAGTCATGGGCCCAATAACCGTTTCAGCCATTTAATTCGTGTTTTCGTACTGTTTGTTTCATTCAAATGGCACAAAATGGTACACCCTCCTCTGGTACGGAAATGTCAATGAAATGAAAGGAAAGTGGGAATAGTAACCATTTGGTCACCTGATTTTTGGCACTTGGGCTGTAGGTCTTGGCAGGCACTTTGGGTCTGCAAGCCACACATACGCTCTCCTTGGAAAGTTTGTGTGTGGCCTGCAGGTCTAGAAAGCACCCATGCCTGCCAGTGCCTAAAACTGAGAGGAAGCCCATCCATTGCCACCAATGGGACAAAAATATTAATTTTTTGAGATGAAAAAACTCATTTGGAAAGGCGTCTGTTTTCGGGAAAATGGGGCCTTACGAATGAAACAAACAGAAACTGATAGTGATTCTATACAAATGCATAAGACTAGTAGAAAGTAAAATACTGGCAAGATAGTATTGTGCTGAAAATAATTATTGTGCTGAAAATAATTATTGTGCTGAAAATGTAATAAGGAAGATACCCAAATTATAAAATCAACAAAAGAAAAAAAATTGTTAATTGAAAGGCTCATGCCTCAGTTAATCATGATTGACTATTGATGTAAGGAATTCCTGCAACACAGGGGTTCTGCACCTTTGGTCCTCCAGAATACCTTTGGTTCTCAAAAATCCTAAAATATGCTGGCTGGTGCTTGTGGGGATTGAACCACACAATATTTGGAGGCTCAGAGTTTAAGAACCACCTCTGAGACTAAAACAGAAAAATAAATTCCTATTATAAGCTTTTGTGGACTACAGTCTACTTTATAAGATGTAAAAACCATTGGCCTTTATAAATACGGCTATTTGGAAAACATAGAAGGAGAAACATACTATCCAGTGAAGCTGACTCTTGGCATGAAAAGGGTCCTTCTCAAGGATTACAACATTTATACAGATTGTTACGTAAAATCAGAAGAGGCACAGCCTTCCCTTGAACTGTATCTCTTTGGCAGGAAAAGCCTCTCCTTCTGCATTTCTACCTGTCAGGGGTCAGAGGCTCTGTCCAAAAGATAAGGGGTAGAGTCACTTTCATAGTTTCTTGTCAATGAGAAAGAGGTTCAGAAGGTATTGTTTCTCTTCTGCTCCAGCATTGTAATTTGAGAGTTTTCACCTATTGGGCGTAACCCTTCCGAGAGAAAGAACATACACACACATACAAAACCCAAGGACAGAGGGCTAAAAGACAACGGGCCTCTTAAGGAGCACACCAGGGACACCATCACCTTTTATTAAGACTTTGTTCCTCATTAGTTTAACAAGTTCAATACAATGAGCAACACTTTCAATTGTGTCTTTTCCAAAATGCATTTGAACAAAGGGCATGGCCAAACATATTTTCCATGACTCAGATTCACATTAAATAGATACCTGAGAAAAGAGCAGTGGCACTTATTGCCAAGCTTTCTCAGGGAATTCCTTGTCTTTGGGAGTGCCTTTCTTTTCCCATAAAAATGAAGATAGATGGTCAAGCAGACCCAGTCATTTACTTCCCCCCAAAGCATCTTTTGTCAATTATTAACAGATTCCTGAAAAGAAGTCTGTTATTTTACAGCAGGCATGGGTAAACGTCTGTTTTCCAAGTGCTTTGGACTTCAACCCCTACTGACATATTGCCCTTCACTGGTATTGAGGAGCCACAGTGACGCAATGGGTTAAACTCTTGGGCCAGCAGAAACTGCTGACCTGACTGTTGGTGGTTCAAATCTACAAGATGGAGTGAGCTCCTGTATGTCAGCTCCAGCTTCTCATGCGGGGACATAAGAGAAGCCTCCCACAGGATGGTAACACATCTGAGCATTCCCTGGACAATGTATCAATCACACCAGAAGTGATTTGCAGTTTCTCAAATCGCTTCTGACACCATTAAAACAACTGGTATTGAGGTAACATATCTCTACTATCAGGTATTTCTGCTGTGCTGAAGTGATGTAAGATCTTGACCAAGTAACTGAAGTGCAGCAAGTGTTTATATGAGCTTTCAAGTTGTCTGCTAACTTATAGCAACCTCATGCATTTCATAATGTTTTCTTATGTCAGGGATGAAATAAAAGCTATATTGCCAGGCATTTCTTTCTGGTCCTCCATGTAAGTACTAACCAGGCCAAACCCTGGAAGCAACCCTGTGTAAATAAAGATGCCAACAAATTTAATAAAAGAAACAGGAGTTGTTTGTAGCTTGTCAGATGCTTTTGCACAAAACACAGTGAAAAAATATTGAACAGATTCGCTTTAACCCAATGAATCATTTCTATATAGTAGTTTACCCAAAAAAAGTGAACAAAAATGTCAGTTCACCTGGGACTAGTGATGCATGGTTTTTCTGTTTCCTCTACAATGTCATTCAGTTAACGGTCTACTTACCAGATTTTAACTGAAATTCTCCTAGGCATCCATAAGCATCCATAAGCTTCTCATATTGCCCTTTAATTTCTTCTTTTTCTTCAGGAGCTACAGAATGACAAAAATAATGGTAAGCACATTGATCCAAGATAAAAGCCAATTTTTTTTTACAAAACTGTGCAATTTTTCATCTCCACACCTCTTAAAGCCATAATCTTGCATCATGCCACTTCCAGTTTCATTTTCAGCTAGTTTTTCTTACAGGTTTTCAAGTACATTAGGATTTTGGGGAAATCAAAATTGCTCCATGATTTTGAGTCATTTAAAATGGACTTGGTGACTTGGGGTGATATGTTAGTATTTGGGCAATGATGTATTGTGCAATATAGAACATTGTGGCAAATGCAGGGGCATGTACAGAATGCTGTTTTCTTTGAAAAGCCAAGACAAAAATACAAAGATGAAAAACTGGTTAGGCAGGGTGATGGGTTCCCCTTCCACCAAACTGGCGGTTGCAGCTTTGACACCAGAAGTGGCTTGAAGTTTCTCAAGTCACTCCTAACACGAAAAAAAAGTTTTGACGCCAATTCAGTGCATGTCAGCACACACATACAGTTTCCCCCTGAATAGAATCATGGAGCCACACTTGTGACTCAGACAGAAAAGAAGGCACACGTCCCTCACACACCCTGCTTTAAAAAGAAACCAAATAGAAGGTGGTTGTCACTGACATGTCACAAAATTGGGCAATTTTGGAAGGGCCCATGTTGCATTAGTGCTCTAGGAATCAGGTTTCAAATCCTATCTCAGCCGTGGAAGCCTACTGGGTGACCTTGGACAAGTCACAGTCTCTCATTAAACCCTCTCTGAACAAATCTCACCAAGCAAAGCCCACGATAGGTTTGTATTAGGGGCATCATGATTTGGAAATGACAGACTTAAATAACAGAAAAGAGTGTGTTTTGCACATCACTAGTCTTAGAAAACCAAGGAACTAGACTCCTTTTTGCTCGATGATTCATCTTCATTGGGGGGAATGACTGCCTAAAAAAGCTCATTGAACGTCTTGGCTTCTCATGGCTCTAAAACATTTGGCATTATCAGTTTTGTTTGACTCACCCTGGGCCCTAAGCTGCCATGCTGATGACACTCTACAACAGGCATGGGCAAACTTCAGCCTCCTTCTAGGTGTTTTAGATTTCAACTACCACAATTCCTAACAGCCCCAGGCCCAGGGCCATAGCCAGGATTTTGTTTCGGAGGGGGCTGAGTTTGGTTCGGAGGGGGGGGGGCTGAGACTGGGTGGAAGAGGGTCTACTCTAGCAAATCTTTTGTATTGTTATCCCAATAACCCCATGAATGTGGGATATAATGAGCATGGTGATCAGATCATGATATGAATAAACATAACAGTTTAAATAATGTACCAGCAAGGCCTTTTCGCGAACCACTCTGAGAATTTCGGGGGCTGAAGCCCCCTTAGCCCCCCCCCCCTGGCTACATGCCTGCCCAGGCCCTTTCCTTTTACTTCTCAGGTGCTTAAATGATTGAGACAGAAAAGGAAGACGCCTGAGACTGTTAGGAATTGTGGGAAATGAAGTCCAAAACTCCTGAAGGGAGGGCCCAAGTTTGCCCATGCCTGCTCTGCAATATCTCTCCAATCTAATTCCAAGGAAGATGGTCCCATGCTAAATAAATATCTGTCATCAGCAATGGACTGGATGGAGCTGAGTATGCTGAAGCATGATTTAATCCAGACCAAAGTGTGTCTAGTCACACCACTAGGAATTTGTATTGTGATTTAGAGCTTTCTCACTAAAAGGGGATCAGAACTGTTCCCTGTATGAAGCTTTGTTTCTGTGTCAGTGTACCCAAATAACATGCACTGGAGGTCAATGAATTGGGATATTTCAAGATCCATTGGACAAAAGAATCATTGGCTTTAGCAGTGTAGCAATATATGACAAATTGCAAAAATACAGCCAATAGCTTGACATTTAAAAATGTAAACAAGTGTTTCGGAATGCAAGCAATTTTTAAACTCTGCCATATCACGCCTCACAGGAGAAAAGGCATTAAAACCACAGTATTCATTCATAGTTTGAACCAGTAAGTAAGCAATCTGTTTAAAACAACATGCTAATTATTTCATTAAGAAAAGCCCTGATGCCAAAGTTTGCCTTTAATTAGATTGATACATTTAAAGGTCTGGAAGCAACAATGTTCATATTGTTGAACATCTGGGATATAACAGAGAAGCTACTGAAAATATTGTTGTTGATCTATAATTCCCAGAAAACAAAGTCCGAATCCCACTCCGCAGTGGAAACCTTCTGGGCAAGTCACATCCTCTCAGCCTTAAAGGAAGACAAAGTTAATGTTCTAACTGAATAAATATGGTGAAGGAAACATCATGACAGTCATCATAATTTTGAGTTGATTTTTTAAAAATGTTATAATTAATGGGCATAAGATTAATATCTATAGGATATTAATCTTATGGGACCATAGGAAAAGATGGGGTTGGAAACAGCAACTCGAATGGCATCCTGCTTCTCATCAAATGTCCAGAACACAATCTTGTCATCACCAACACGCTCTTCCACCAGAAAAACAAGTTCAAGACATCTTGGAAGCACCCCCGGTCAAAGCATTGGCACCTCTTAGACTACGTAATCACACGTGCCAGAGACCACTGTGATGTGCTTCTCACAAGAACCATGACAGGTGTTGACAACTCCTGGACAGACCACAGGCTAATCCGATCCATGATAGCTATCAAGATCGCCCCCAAGCACAGACTCCAAGGAAGAAAGACAAGGTGCAAAAATGAACACCCAAGCCCTTCAGGAGCCTTACAAACGAGCCCATCTTCAAACAGCACTCAAGGACCATCTACCCATAGAACACCCCGAAAATGTTGAGGAACATTGAAACAAACTGAAGACCTCCATCATCACAGACTGCGAAGAAACTATTGGATATCAAGCCAAGAAACATTAAGATTGGTTTGACGAAAATGACAACAGCTAACTGACAAGAAAAGGAAAGCCTTCCAAACATGGCAGAGAGACATCAACTGTGCTGCTAAGAAAAAGATATACGCCAGTGCAAAAGCTGAAGTCCAAAGAAGGATAAGAGAACTCAAGAATATCTGGTGGACAAAGAAGCCTGAAAAAATCCAACACCTGGCAGATACCCATGATGCTCGCGGATTTTTCAAAGCAACAAAGGTCATTTACGGACCAAGAAACCATGGCATACAGCCTCTACGCTCATCAGATGGAACCAAACTTCTGAAGGGGAAAAAATCAATTGCACTACATTGGAAAGAACACTACCAAAGACTCCTGAATCACAGCTCCAATGTGGCCGAAGAGGTTCTCTCACAAATCCCACAACAACAAACCAGGGATGAGCTTGCAGCACTGCCTAGTTTGGAAGAAATCAGCAATGCCATCAACCAACAAAAAAATAACAAAGCCAGCGGACCTGATGGAATGTTGGAGGACAGGAAAAGAGATTTAAAGATGGTCTCAAAGCCAACCTTAAAAACTCTGGCATAGACACTGAGAACTGGGAAGCCCTGGCCCTTGAGCGCTCCAGCTGGAGGTCAGCTGTGACCAACAGTGCTGTAGATTTTGAAGAGGCACGAATGGAGGGCGAAAGAGAGAAACGTGCCAAGAGGAAGGTGCGCCAAGCCAATCCCAACCGGGACCGCCTTCCACCTAGAAACCGATGCCCTCACTGCAGGAGAAGATGCAGATCGAGAATGGGGCTTCCATAGTCACCTACAGACCCACCGTCAGTACGCCAACCTTGGAGGACCATCATCCTCGGACTAGGGGATTGCCTAAGTAAGTAAGTACATCCATACTTTGCACAATGGCATATAAAGAACTGCTCAGAGTTATGATGCTTCTACAAAAGTGCAACATTAATGCAGTTTGACACTTTTAGCTGCCATGGTTCAATGCTATGCAGTCATGGGAGTTGTAGTTTTACAAGGGCTTTCCGGGGGGGTTGTCAAAAACTGCTGGTGTCTCACCAAGCTACAAGTCTTATGATTCCATAGCATGGCAGATAAAGTGGCGTCAATGTGCATTAATTCTACAATATAGATGCATCCTGGGTCTTTTGAGAAGCAGAATCTATCCCAATCTTGGGTTGTTCTAAGTTTATCGGGCTGTATGGCCATGTTCCAGAAGCATTCTCTCCTGACATTTCACCTGCATCTATGGCAGGCATCCACAGAGGTTGGGAGGTCTCACAATCTCTGAGAATGCCTGCAATAAATGCAAGCAAAATGTCAGGAGAGAATGCTTCTGGAACATGGCCATACAGCCTGATAAACTTAGAACAACCCAATGATTACAGCCACGAGAACCTTCGACAATACCTATCCCAATCTTGCTTCTAGCCTCTGTGTTTGTTTGAAGTCAGAAGATAAATGCTCATATTTAGAATCAGTGCTTCTGATTATGGAATTCGATCCAATCCTTTTATTTTTTTCACAGGCATATTGCTTTCTAGAGTCACTATCCTGTATTTTGTCCTGTTGTTTCCTTCCTTCTTCCTCAGTTTTTGGACAAGCCCTGTTATCCTTGTCAACTCCAGAGCTGGGAAACTATTGGATCTTTGACCACCAATTATGTGGGGGCAAATCATAGTGAACATAGCTGATTTAAGGATTGAGCTACTGAAATCAAAATCACACTGTTATATTGCAGTTTATTTATTTATTTAAAACTTTTGTACCCTGACCTTCTCACCTCTATTGAGGGACTCAGACCAGCACAACAGCAAAAATTCAATGCTATACAATTTAAAAACAACTACAACAACATATTAAAATACATAAAAACCCAGCATAAAACCACATCGCCATTAAAACAATTCCACTCAATCTGTAAACGTGGGCCTACATTCAGACAATAGCCAATCGCAGCATATTCTGGGAAGGCTTGGTTCCACATCCCTAGCATCACTTGGTAGAGAGTTCCACAGTCGAGGGGCGCCCACAGAGAAGGCCCTGTCTCTCGTCCCCACCAGCCGCGCTTCCGAAGCCGGCGGGACCGAGAGCAGGGCCTCTCCGGAGGATCTTAAAGTTCTTGATAGTTCATAGTGGAGAATCCGTTCAGACAGGTAAACTGGGCCAGAACCGTATAGGGTTTTGTAGGTTAAAACCAGCACTTTGAATTGTGCCCGGAAGCTAATTTATGACCACAAGCCCAGAAGAGTGCAAGATTTCAGAGCTAATGTAAATTAAGAATATACTGAGCCTGGAATTTTCTATGTTGGTGCAGCACACTGAACTCCCAATCGCATATTGCAACAATGCAAAACAAATGGAACTGTATCCTTAAAGGACTCTCAAGTGAAGCAAAGCAGATTCAGAGAAGAAAAGAGAGGCACACAGAGAGAACCATAAAACTTTAATGCTTCTCACTACCAGTTGCTGGGGAACATGAGCGGAAAGGTGCTGCAGCTGATCCAGCACAGCTCTCAGGTTCTTTGTTTAATATTAATCTTAAAAGCACAGGTGGCTTTTTTTGTTTCTAATTTATTTTAACAACTTAAATAAAGCTCTGAGAAGAGTTTTGGTGGGTTTTTTCCCTATTCTTTGCTGACCTATTGTAGACCAGGGGTACTCATTAGGTAGCTCGGGAGCTACTAGATCTTCAGCCCTCTTCCAGGTGATCTTCGGGCCTCACCAGCCGGATGGGGCGCTCCTGCCATGCGCGCGCACACCCTGCGCGCACGCGCGCTCCTGCTGCTGGCTTCTGCTCTTGCAGTGCTTCTTTCGCCTGCGAGGCATTGCAGGAAGAAGGAAGCACGAGGCGGGGCCTCTGGAAGGAGCGCCCTGCCTCTCTCTCATCCAGAAGCAGCTGTGCAGCCTCCGTTGCCGGTGAGACAGGTAGGGCGAAGCGCTCCCTCTGGATGCCCCGCCTCATGCTTTCTCCTTCCTGCAATGCCCCGCAGGCGGAAGAAGCACTGCGGGGGTGGAAAACAGCAGCAGGAGCATGCGCAGTGGCAAGAGCGCATGGTGGCGGGAGCGCGCGGGAGCGCACGGCGGTGGGGGCAGGTAGATCTTTTGGACTTGGTTGCTTTAATAGTAGCTCGCATGCTGAAAAAGTGTGAGCACCCCTGCTGTAGACTTTCCAGAGTGCTGCAAAAAGATAAAACTTATCTTTTGCCCTACTTTAAGGTAAATGTAAATAATATTTGCATTTTTGATTGAACAAAGAGGCCATAAGTATTGTGTTTATACATATGAGAGTAAAGGTTACACACACAGAGGCCTTCATGTAGTATCCTGAAGATTAGGACCTCTGCAATCTGTTCATTAAATGACGTGCTGGCATTTTTTATTGGCATGTGCTTGTTTTTATGTCACCTATAAACTTATGGTAAATGTATTTTTCCTTAAGGAACAAATGCTCAGATTAATGTTACCAGTCCCCTCCTCTAACAGCATCTGGTATTCCTTTGTGGTCTCCTATCCAGGTATTAACCAGGGCTAATCCCACAATCAGCAAGATCTTATGCCTCAAGGACATTTCAGAATACCATTAGAATATATACAACGCAAATATTATGGTTTACTTCCCAGCTTTGCATTTTTTTAACGGCAATGGAGACTATGCTTGGGCCCAGATCAGTTTAACCAAAAGTGATTAGTTTTGTGTAATTCCGTTTTGTGTAATTCCCCGAAAACAGAATGGGGAGGAGGGAACTGAAAAGCTGGGCAAAACAGATTAAGAGAGTCAGATTTATTGGCTACTGGAGAGGATGGAGTTATGTCTGCTTTATACCTGAGGCAGGAATCTGACTTGGGGCTCTTGGAGAAAATCCTGCAGCATCTTTTCTCCCTCCCCAGCAGTGGAAAACATCCCTGAATTATTCTGAAACTTGGCAAGCCTGCAGTTGTAAATGGGGCCTAAAACTGACGTAGGTTTCGTGCAGATAGGCCTTAAAATGATGAAGGATTGATCCTTAAAAAATTTCCTATTGTAACCAATAGGCCGAATCTTTGCCGAATGAAAACAGCAACATTCCTTCCGATTCAAGTCTCTCTCGGCATTACTTCGCGAACGAAGATTCTTAGGAAGGACTCATCCCACGCTTTTTACAAGCACGTTGATGACTAAAAAGGCCAATCTGAGATAGGTAAGTTCAGTTGCAGAAAGCACAGCAGAAAGACTCCTTGGGTGATGTTGTTTCCAAGTTGTGGTTCTTTCTGCGTTGTCATTTCTCTTCAAGACCCATTCGGCGTGTCTTCTCGAAAGAGGCCGCAGCATTGTGGATAGTGCGTCTCCATGCCTCCCGATGTGAGGCCAGGGTGGACCATTGTTGGTGATCAATCTGGCCGAGCCTGAGATGTTATTTCAGGGAGTCCTTATATCTCTTTTTGGGGGCACCTCTCTTGCGCTGACCCGTGGCGAATTCACCAATTCAAATAACTTCCCAGTAAACAGAATGGGGAGTTAGCCCAAAATGAACCCCAAAGCAGCATGGCTTTTGGCCAAATTGCACAAGTCTAATGGAGGCCATCTGCCTGCCAACCCAACATTTGATCTACCAACTCATGCAGTAGATCAAAAGTCATGGATGTTGACCCATCATTGGCTCCATACATATTTCTGTTTTTCTTCTGTTAACACAGGATTATAAGGCAGTAGAACAGAGTGATCAAAAACCTGGCTTCAGGTAGACTGTACCTGGCTGTTACAGCACATTGTTTCTGTAGACCTTCCTTCTTTCATGGAAGGGAACTTCACAGCAGATTACAATACAATATGACAAATGATGCCTGGAGAATGACCCCATGGCTAGAAAGAATCCTGTTGGTGCACTATGCAGTTACATTTTTCCAGGGTTACACAAAAGAGTTGAAGGGAGGAACAGAAAATCTACCGGTTCGTAAAAACCTATGTCTCCGGTTTCTTATTTCTTCAATGCACTCCTTTTTTCTTATGCGGCTCCATCTACGCTCCTCTAGCTATATTCTACTGCCATAGTGCACCAAGAGAATGCTGGCCGGTATCACCTTCTCTTGACTTGGCCTTAGGCCGTGTAATGCAACTAACACCTCAAGCAAAGGTTCGGCGTCTATCATTTGTCCTATCAAATGCACATGCTTGCCCCCTACTGTCTCACTACCCAGCATGATGGAACATGCGTAATTAATTTATGGAGTACATGGCAAAAATACAGAAACAGATATCCAAAAAAGTGAAGTGGATGCCTAAGGGAGCTGATTTTTGGTTCAATAAAAGGAAAGCAATTTGGTAGTCATGTTGTTATTTATTTGTTCCGTCGTTTCTGACTCTTTGTGGCCTCATGGACCACCAGAGCACCCTGTCAGCCATGGCCACCTCCAGCTCCTTCAAGGTCAAACCAGTCATTTCAAAGATACCATCCATCCATCTTGCCCTTGGTCTTCCCCTCATCCTTTTTCCTTCCATTTCCCCCAGCATTATTTTTTTTCTCCAAGCTTTCCTGTCTTCTCATTATGTGGCCAAAGTACTTCATCTTCATCCTTCTCTCCAGTGAGTAATCAGGCATTACTTCCTGGAGTATGGACTGATTTTGATCTTCTAGCAGTCCAAGGCATTCTCAGAATTTTCCTCCAGCACCACAGTTCAAAAGTGCCTATCTTCTTTCGCTCAGCCTTTCTTTCCCCAGCTCTCACATACATAGATTACTACGGGGAATACCATACCTTTAAATATGCGGATATTCGTTGCCAGTGTGATATCTCTACTCTTCACTACTTTATCAAGATTGGTCATCTATAAAAGTGCCTCCTCCCAAGAAGTAAACGTCTTCTGATTCCCTAGCTGCCGTCTGCGTCTGTAGTAATCTTCGCAACTAGAAATACAAAGTGTGTCACTGCCTCCACGTTATCGCCCTTTATTTGCCAGTTATCAGTCTTGTTGCCATAATCTTGTGGGTTTTTTAATGTTTAATTGCAACCCAGCTATGGCACTTTCTTCTTTCACCTTGGTTATAAGGCTCCTCAGTTCCTTCTCGCTTTCAGCCATGAAAGTGGTATCATTTGAATATCTCAGGTTGCTAATGTTTCTTCCAGCAATTTTAACTTCAGCCTTAGATTCGTCAAGCCCCGCACGTCACATGACGTGTGTTCTGCATACAAGTTGAATAGGTCAGGTGAGAGTATACAGCCCTGCCGTACACCTTTCCCAATCTTGAACCAGTCGGTTGTTCCATGGTCTATTCTTACTGTTGCTGTTTGGTCGTTATACAGATTCCTCAGGAGTCAGACAAGGTGACTTGTTATCCCCATACCACCAAGAATGTGTCACAATTTATTATGATCCACACAGTCAAAGTCTTTAGAATAGTCAATAAAACAGAAATAAATGTTTTTCTGAAACTCCTTGTCTTTCTCCATTATCCAGTGGCTATCGGCAATTTGGTCTCTTGCTCCTCTGCCTTTCTAAACTCAACTTGTACATCTGGCAATGCTTGCTCCATGTATTGCTGGATTCTATCTTGCAGGCACTGGGAATGTGGCGCAGCTGGCTAAGTGTCAGCTGCATAAGATCTCTCTGACCAGTAGGTCATGAGTTCAAGGCCTGCCCGGGTCGAGGTGGGTCCTTGACCTTTAAGTGTAGCCTGCTGTCGACCTTTGCAGCCCGAAGGACAGTTGCATCTGTCAAGTAGGAGATAAAGGTACCACATTAAGTGGGGAGGCAAATTTTGACTGAATTATGAGGCCATTAAAGAACTCCAGGAATGCTGAGGAATGCGGAAGGAACATCAAGGGACGCTGGGAACACTGAGAGATGAGGAGTGTGTCAGCTCCCCCTGGTGGCCGGAGTTTGCCTCTGTTCGTCTATATGTGTGTATGTGGAAACGGCAGGGATTGTCTGCTTAGTATGTGTACCTGTAATACGCTCTGAGTCCGCTTCGGGGTGAGAAGAGTGGAATATAAATAAAGTAAATAATATAAATAAAGTAAATAATAATAGTGATTTAATTATCATTATTGGGTTTTGGCTGTCAGAGAGAGGCACTTTTGGGACTTTTTGTCACAGGTGCCAAAATAAACTATCTTCTGGACTAACCTATAAAAAAGCAACAAATATAAAAACCACAGCACACACAAAGCCCTTCCTCCTCACTCTTCAGCGAACTACCTGCTCCCCAAAAGGACTTTGTTTATCTACAGATGAAGAAAGAAAATGGTTTCAACCCTCCCTAGGGAGTTCAAATAGGGTTGTTAGAGGTCAGGACGTGCCCTTTATCCCATTCTCATGGGTCATCTCCAAACAGAATGCAATAGTCTGAAGTCTCCAGTTTGGTGGAATCAGCACTGGGCAAGAGGAATGGGTTGTAGATCAGTGGTTCTCAACCTGGGATCCCCAGATGTTTTTGGCCTACACCTCCCAGCCAGTTTACCAGCTGTTGTGATTTCTAGGAGCTGAAGACCAGTTTGAGAACCACTGCGGTGTAGACAAATCTTTACCTCAGCTGGTAGAGCAGCAGCTTGCTACAATTTGGGAAAATTGATTTGTTGATATATCTTGTACTGGAGTGGGTGGTGTATTTATATTCCAGTGGGCTCTTGGTATCCATTGGGGTTTGGCTCCAGGGCTTTCTATGGATACTAAAATCCATGGAGACTCAAGACACATTATATATGATGCCATAATAAAATGCTGTCCGTTATATAAAATGGCAAAATCAAGTTTGGCTTTGGGGGGGGGGATTTCCCCTCAAACTTTGAACCAAAATATAGTGTTCAGTAAGCACAAGGTCAAGTCTAACAACTGCTTGTATGCCAACCAGTTTTGAAGTAGATTTTAACTTGGGTTGTGTGTGTGTAAATAAACAAGTTGGTTAAATTTTTAAAATCTATTTATGTTTTTAATTAATACTTTGATTTTGAATGTTTATGTTTATTAATTAAGAAATTGTAAAATGTATATTAGTAAAAATATCAATTTAGGATAAATATTAATTTTCTTGTGAACGTTAATAGAATTTTTCCTCTTTTTTTGCATACAATGTTTAGGTTTCAGGTGTTCCCAGTGGAGCGGTGGGTTAAGCCGACTAGAAAGTTGGTGGTTCGAATGTGGGGAACGGGGTGAGCTCCTGTTGTTTGTCTCAGCTTCTGTCAAACTAGCAGTTCAAAAACATTAAAATGTGAGTAGATAATAACCTTAATAAAGAGGAGGAAAAACTTTTCATTCTATTAACAACAGCCGCAAAACTGACCATGGCAAAATACTGGAAATCCCCCGAAAACCCTCCCAAAGAAGAGTGGTTATTAAAAATAATTGAGACAATCCAAATGGAAAGTCTTACAAAAAGATTAAGAAATAAAGATGGGCTGAATGTAAATGATGGGAATGAGTATGAGGTGTTTAAAAAATATTGCAAAAAAGAATGGGATTTTGAGTTGGTTATCTAAGAAAGTATTAGTTGAATATATGATGTATCTGTCTTTCATCTCCCCATGTGTCCCAGGAAGAAGAAGAAGAAGAGACGATAACAAGAAAGATGCATTTTGCATCAACGAAACTGTTATGTCCTTTTTAATTTTCCTTTTCTTGCACATATCACCCTTTTCTGTCCCCTCTCTCCCTTTCCCTCCCTACTTTGCCCCCCCCCCCCGGTTCTTCTTTCCTCTTGACACTCTACTGTAACTATTGCTATTTTCTTTTAGTTTGACGGAGGGTAGTCTAATACCTCCGATAGTCTGATGTCCTGCTTTTGTATATGTTTGTGACCAGGCATGTAGCCGGGGGGGGGGGTCTAAGGGGGCTTCAGCCCCCCCCGAAATTCCCAGGGTGGTCTGCGAAAAGGCCTTACTGGTACATTATTTAAACTGTTATGTTTATTCATATCATGATCTGATCACAATGCTCATTATATCCCACATTAATGGGGTTATTGGGATAACAATACAAAAGGTTTGCTAGGGTAGACCCTCTTCCACCCAGTCTCAGCCCCCCCCCCCGAACCAAACTCAGCCCCCCCCCCCGAACCAAAATCCTGGCTACGGCCCTGTTGTGACTGTTTTTAATCTGAAAACTCAATAAAACTTTATTTTTAAAAAAATGTGAGTAGATCAATAGGTACTGCTCCAGCAGGAAGGTAACAGCACTCCATGCAGCCATGCCAGTCACATGACCTTGGAGGTGTCTACGGACAACACCAGCTCGTCAACTTAGAAATGGAGATGAGCCCCAACCCCCAGAGTTCGACACGACTAGACTTAATATCGAGAGGAAACCTTTACTTTTTGATTTAGGTTTCAAGGTTTATGCCGTGTGACATGTGTCAAACTCAAGGCCCTGGGGACAAATCTGCCCTGCCAGGTCATTTTATGTGGCCATCCAGATGCTGGACTTACAACTCCTACGTTCCTCATCCAGGCATGTAGCCGGGGGCTAAGGGGCTTCAGCCCCGAAATTCTCAGGGTGGTCCGTGAAAAGACCTTACTGGTACATTATCTAAACCAGTCTTTCTCAACCAGTGTGCCGTGGCACACTAGTGTGCCGTGACGGACCTCCTGCTGTGCCGCGAGAAAGCTCTCTGCCCCCTTCCTTCCCCCTCCTCCTGCCAAACTCCTGCTGCTTGGGGAGGAGGAAGGGCCGGGCAGTGGCGAAGAAAAAGAAGAAGGGACTGGGGCGCCGCCTGCTCGGCCGTTCCCAGCCAGCCTCCAATCCGCCATGACTCCCACCATGACTCTCGCCCCTCGCTCACTGAAGCCGCGTGGAGGAAGAGCCCCACCCACTGAAGCCCATCCACTGCTCATGTTCCTCCTCTGTAGGAGAGCTGAAGCTGGGGGAGGGGGCAGGGCATGGCGCGGCCTGTAGGAGAGCTGAAGCTGGGAGGAGAGGGGCGGGGCATGGCGCGCCTGGCTCTGCCCCTCTCCCCGGCTTCGCACTCCCAGCAGCTGCTCCAGCCTTGAGGGGACAGTGCCAAGCCAGCATTGTGCTGGCTCTGCCACCGCTGGCTTGGCACTGCCCTCAAGACTGGGAGCAGCTGCTGGGAGAGGTGAAGCTGCGGGGTGGGGGCGGGGCATGGCGCAGCCTGGCTCCGCCCCTCCCCGGCTTCGGCACTCCCAGCAGCTGCTCCCAGCAGGCCACAAACCCCCAGCCGTTCTTTACTGTGTTAGAGTGTCATTTTGTGTCATTTTGGTTGGTGGTGTGCCCCCAAATTTTTTTTATGTTAAAAGTGTGCCGCGGCTCAAAAAAGGTTGGGAAACACTGATCTAAACTGTTATGTTTATTCATATCATGATCTGATCACCATGCTCATTACATCCCACATTCATGGGGTTATTGGGATAACAATACAAAAGGTTTGCTAGGGTAGACCCTCTTCCACCCAGTCTCAGCCCCCCGCCCCTGAACCAAACTCAGCCCCCCAATCAAAATCCTGGCTACGGCCCTGTCCTCATCATTAGACATCAAGACCAGAGCTGACGGGAGTGGTGACACAGTAACTTCTGGGAGTTGAAGTCCAAAACACCTGGAGGGCCCAAGTTGGCCCAGGCCTGGTTTAGGCGCAGCTCAGTGGCTCTCAACCTGTGGGTCCCCAGATGTTTGGGCCTTCAAGTCCCAGAAATCCTAACAGCTGGTAAAACTGGCTGGGATTTCTGGGAGACTTAGGCCCAAACACCTGGGGAGCCTCAGGTTGAGAGGCACTGGGATAGGGCACCTGGGGGGCGCCAGGCCACGCCCACCCGTCCTGGCCACGCCCCTCCCCTCCCCTCCCTCCCCCACGCACTCACCGAGGGTGGCCATGGTGCCGGCTTCCAGGAGGAGGCAGTCGGCTCTCCCGCGGGCCTCGAGCAGGGCGCTGGCCACGGGCTCCTGCTTCCAGAGCAGCCTCAGCAGCCCTTTGCTCAGAGCCATGGCCCAGGCCCCGGGCTCCCATGAGGCGGAGGAGGGGCAGGGAAAGGCAGGGAAGCAGCAGGGCCCCAAGTGGGGGAAAGTTTGCAAGGAGGCGCAGGAGGCAGGAGGAGACGTCCCGGGCGCCGGGCCCCTTCCCTAGGCAGCGCGGCGGAGGCTCAGAGAGAAAGAGAGAGGCGCCTCCTCGTCCTCGGCCCCGACCCTGGAGGAAAGGAAAGGCCAGGCACTCCGCGGAAGAGCAAGGGATGCGAATCCGCCCGAGGACAAGGCTCCTGGCGGCCCCGTTTCCGGACTGTCCGTTTCCTCGTTGGAGAATCCCTCCCAGCCCTCCCTCCCTCCCTCCCTCCCCGCAAGGGGCGGCGACGCTGACCCCCTCCCTCCCTCCCTCCTCCGACGCCTCCTTTCCCCCTTCTTCCTCCTCCCCCTTTCTTCTCTTCTCCTCTTCCTTCCTTACTTTTCCCCTTCTTTCCTTCTTCCTCTTTCTTCTCTTTTCCTTCCTCCTTTTCTTCTATCCCCTCTTTCTTCTCTTTTTCTTTCTTCCTCTTCTTCTGTCTCTTCCTCCTCCTTTTCTTTCTTCTCTCCTCTCGTTCTTCCTCCTCCCCCTTCTCTTCTCCTTTTCTTCCTCCTCTTCCTTCTCTTCCTTCTCTACTTCTTACTCCTCTTCTATCTTCTCTTCCTTCTCCTCTTCTGTCTTCTCTACTTTCTCTTTCTTTCTTCTTCCTCTTCTTCCGTCTCTTCCTCCTCCTTTTCTTTCTTCTCTCCTCTCGTTCTTCCTCCTCCCCCTTCTCTTCTCCTTTTCTTCCTCCTCCTCTTTCTTCTCTTTCTTCTCTACTTCTTACTCCTCTTCTATCTTCTCTTCCTTCTCCTCTTCTGTCTTCTCTACTTTCTCTTTCTTTCTTCTTCCTCTTCTTCCGTCTCTTCCTCCTCCTTTTCTTTCTTCTCTTGTTCTTCCTCCCCTTCTCTTCTCCTTTTCTTCCTCCTCCTCTTCCTTCTCTACTTCTTACTCTTCTATCTTCTCTTCCTTCTCCTCTTCTGTCTTCTCTACTTTCCCTTTCTTTCTTCCTCTTCTTCCGTCTCTTCCTCCTCCTTTTCTTTCTTCTCTGGTTCGTCCTCCTCTTCTATCTTCTCTTCCTTCTCCTCCTCTTCTGTCTTCCTTCTCTCCTTTATTTCCTCTCCTCTTCTTTCGTCTCTTCCTCCTCTCCTTCCTCCTCCCCTCTTTTCTTCTCTGGTTCTTCCACCTCCTTTCTTCTCCTTTTCTTCCTCCTCCTCTTCCTTCTCTTCCTTCTCCTCTTCTGTCTTCTCTACCTTCTCTCTTTCTTTCTTCCTCTCCTTCCGTCTCTTCCTCCTCCTTTTCTTTCTTCTCGTTCTTCCTCCCCTTCTTTTCTTCTTTTCTTCCTCCTCCTCTTCCTTCTCTTCCTTCTCTACTTCTTACTCCTCTTCTATCTTCTCTTCCTTCTCCTCCTCTTCTGTCTTCCTTCTCTCCTTTATTTCCTCTTCCACTTCTTCTTTCGTCTCTTCCTTCTCTCCTTTTCTTTTTTCTCTGGTTCTTCCTCCCCCTTTCTTCTCTTCTCCTTTTCTTTCTCTTCTTCTTTCTTCTCTTCCTTCTCCTTTTTCCTCCCTTTTCTCTCCCGCTGCTCTCTTTCCCTTTTTTCTTAGCTCAGGAAACTTTCTGGAGGAGGTTCAGGCGGACCGAGGCCCCTCCCCTTTTCCCCCTGCTCCTCCCTCTTGGAAGGACAGGTGAGGGAAAGGAAAGTTCCTCCTCCCTCCCTCCTTTTCTTCCTCCACCTCCTCCTCTTCTCCCTCCTCCTCCTTTCCCTTTTTTTCCTTTCCTCTGTAAACTTTCTGAAGGGCTCCAAGTGGCTAGAGGCCCCGCCCCTTTTGCCTCCTCTTGGAGGGACAGGTGAGTGAGGGAGGCTTGAGCCTCCTCCCTCCAGGCAGCTGCAGGGCTTCCCTCTGGCGCCCTCTAGAGGCCAGGCCTTGCAAGGGTCCTCTCCCTATCTCAGTGGTTTACATATAGAAATGCTTCAGTTTACACACCTTTGATTCCCTCCCATTACATTCATTAGTTAGTCCACATACCATGCAAGATCTATACCATGATTCCCTCTTAATTCCTGTGGTCCAAACTAGATGTGGCATGCAGTCATGAATACAAGGGAGGAAGGGGCCATAGTTTATTGGCTGAGTGCATGCCAAAAAGTTCACAGGTTCAAATCTCAATAAGTCTGACTTGGCCACGGTGGTCCACACTCTGGTTACATCCCGTATAGATTACTGCAACGCCCTCTACGTGGGACTACCTTTGAAGACTGTTCGGAAGCTTCAACTGGTCCAACGAACAGCAGCCAGATTGATAACAGGAGCGACACTCAGGGAGCGCACAACACCTCTGTTGCGCCGGCTCCACTGGCTACCAGTATGCTATCGGGCATAATTCAAAGTGCTAGCTTTAGCCTTTAAACAGGGCCGGTTCGTCCATTAGGCGGACTACGCAGGCGCGTAGGGCGACGTCACCCGGGAGGGGCGTCGCCACCTGGGAGGGGCGTCGCCGCGCCAGCCGGGCCTTTGTTAGGCAGCCCGGCCGCCCAGGGCGCTCGGCGCGGCTCCGCGGCTCCGCGGCTCAGCGCATGCGTACTGGCTCAGAGCACACCTCCCGCCTTGGAGTCAGTGCGGCGTGTGCGCAGTTTCGCACATGCGCACTGGGCTCAAAGCAGGAGGCGCTTTGGAGTCAGTGGCGGCTTGCGCAGATTGGCGCATGCGCACTGGGCTCCCCTCGGGAGCAACGGGGGGGGGGGCGCAAAATTTTTTTATGTACCCCCAGGAACAGGTAGGTCCGCCCCTGCCTTCAAAGCCCTTAACGGTTCTGGTCCAACTTACATGTCTGAACGCATCTCCCCCTACGAACCTTCAAGATGCTTAAGATCATCCGAAGAGGCCCTGTTCTCGGTCCTGCCTGCTTTGCAGGCGCGATTGGTGGGGACAAGAGACAGGGTCTTTTCAGTGGTGGTTCCTCGGCTTTGGAACGACCTTCCTTATGACATCAGATCAGCCCCCTCCCTCTTGACATTTCGCAAGAAGGTCAAGACCTGGCTATTTGACCGGGCATTTGCAGATGTAGTATGATTACCAAATTGAGGTACCAAATGGGTGTTTTAACATTAAGTGCTAATTTGTATATGATGGAATTGTATTGATAATTGTTGATGTGTTTGTCTTGGGCAGTTCTTGCCATTTGTACACCGCCTCGACTTAAATAAAGTATCTGTGTTCATTATAAACTCTGGTTGCTGAACTACTGACCTGAAGGTTGGCAGTTCAAATCCATGGGACGGGGTATGCTCCCACTAATGAGTATGCTTCAGATTTGCAAATATGGCTCTCCATATATCAGTGGGTGGAAGGAAAGATGGTGCAGTGGTTGGAGCATTGGATTGAGACTCTGGATACCAGGGAAGTGTGAAAACTGGAAGCAGGAACAAATTAATATGGTACACAGATGACACCATACTACTTGCAAAATATAGTGAAGACTTGTAGGAGAAACTGTGGAAATGTGATGTTGGAAGAAAGTTTTGCACACATCATGGACTGCCAAAAAGGCAAATGAATTGATCAGAAAATAAATCAAGATTGTACAATCACTAGATGCCAGAATGACTAAAAGTGAAGCTCTCACATTTTGGATGCATCATAAAATTGCACAACTGACTGGAAAATATTAAAATGCTGGTAAAACTTGGATTAAAGTTTTTCTCAGCGGTGGCTGGGAGAGCTTTTGCACAATTAAAACTTGTGCACCAGCTGCGCCCATACCTTGGGAAGTCTGACTTGGCCACGGTGGTCCATGCTCTGGTTACATCCCGAATAGACTACCGCAATGCACTCTACGTGGGGCTGCCTTTGAAAACGGTTCGGAAACTTAAGTTGGTCCAACGGGCGGCAGCCAGAAGGCTAACTGGGGCGACATACAGAGAGCATGCCAACCCCCTACTGTGTCAGCTCCACTGGTTGCCTGTCCATCTCCTAGCTCAATTCAAAGTGCTGGTATTGACCTATAAAGCTCTATATGGTTCTGGCCCAGCTTACTTGTCTGAACGCATCTGCCTTTATGTCCCATCTCGCAGTCTAAGATCATCTGGGGAGACCCTGCTCTCGCTCCCGCCAGCATCGCAAATGCGGCTGGTGGGGACGAGAGACAGGGCCTTCTCGGCAGTCGCCCTCGCCTATGGAACGCACTCCCAAAAGAAATAAGATCAACTCCATCTCTCCTTGCTTTTAGGAAAAAGCTAAAGTAATGGTTCTGGGACCAAGCCTTTGGGCAGCAGATGTAAATTGTACCTTTGGATTTGACTGGATTTACACTTTGGACTTGACTGGATTGACAATGTGTTCCGCTTGATGGCTTTAATTAATTATTGTTGTATGTAGTAGTTTTAATGTAATGTTTTTTAATGTTTTCAATGCTTTTTAATGATGTTGATTATATGGTGTATTTTAAAAATGTATTGTGGTGGTGCGGCCTGTAGTGCTGCAAATGTAAGCCGTGCTGAGTCCCCCTGTGGGGGTGAGAAGCTACGGGGTACAAATACCATAAATAAATAAATGAGAAAAAACACATTAGAGCTGAACTGACTAAGGATGCCGATTCTACAGCATTGAATCATGGCAGTTAAAGTGGTGCCAAACTGCATTCATTCTACATTGTAGATGCAATCTCAGACTTTTGGAGCTCTCTCATTCATATGGTTGACATATGTCCCATCTGGCATGACGATATATGCCAAACTCATTGAAAGCGCCATTTGTAAGTGAATCGCACTGAATGGCTGTACCAAGTACACGGTCTCCTAACCTACTGCAATGATTTGTTACAATTTTAAAATGCTGGTTTTTTGGTTTGTTTTTTACTAAAAGGAGAACCTTCTCACACATTTATTTCCTCAGGTCCTTACCTTTGACATTTTTACTTTGGATCTCTTAGCAAAAGCAAACCATAGCAGATGGGAAACCTTTTCTATGAAGTTTATTTTCAGCACAGCTGGTTTAAAGCTTGAATGTTTTCATCTCAAAACTATGTGCAGATGAGTGAGTATTAGCAAGAAAATATTGATTTAGGCAGCAAGAATGACCAGATTAATAGAACTTTGATTTTTTTGGTGTGTGATTCTTCAGATGGAGCTGTTTTATAAATTGATGGCTTTCAAGCCGTAAGAGTCAGGTAGACTTTCAGTACCATTTGGAAATATGGTTCTCAGTATATGAGAGGGTGGAAAGAAACATGGCACAGTGGTTGGAGCATTGGCTTTACTTGTCATTCACATTTCTTTCTTTTTTTTTTATAAATGAGTTTTTATTAAATTTCAAGAATGGTTAAAATGGGGGGAAAGTGTACATACGTTGGGGGGAGGTGCGGTAAAATTAGGTAAGGAGGGGGAGAGAGGTACATAGGAGGAACTGTGGGGATGTGGGTAGGGGATGAGACAGGGCGAGGTAAAAAAAGCTAGGGGGAGCACAACATGTAAAAAAAAATCTACAAAGCCTTGTATTTTTTCTTTTTAAAAAAAACATCAATTAAACATGTACAGATCTTTGAGTTCGTCGTCCTGCTTTTGTACAAGTCGTAGAATGGAGAGAGATCCGGCGTGAAGAAATGTTCTTTTCCTTGAATAAAAAGAAGAAGAGAGACAAAGGAGTGTGTCTACAATTTTTAGAAGCCATTCCTCTTTGGATGGGCTCCTTGTCGATTTCCAATATTTTGCCAAGGTCATTTTGGCAGCCGTGATAAGTAAAATAAAATTTCTCTCTTCCATTGTGTTCAGGTTTGAGTCTGAAATTCCCAAGAGGAAGGCTTCTGGACTCTTTGGTATTTTTTTCTTAAGGATCTTTTCAATCTCCCTATGTATAATTGTCCAGTACCTCCTGGCTTTTTTGCAGAGCCACCAAATATGAAAGAATGTACCATCTTTTTCCTTGCAAAACCAACAGTTTGGTTTTGCATTTCTATATTTTTCGCGAGCTTCATTGGGGACATATGCCACCTGTACACTATCTTGACCCAGTGTTCTCTATAACTGTAGCAGTAGGAAATATTGGCATTTTTCCTCCATATCTTATTCCAAGTTTCAGGGTTAATCTTGAATCCCACATTCCTAGACCACTTTACTTTATAGTCTTCTAGGAGCTTTTTAGAGTTGTCCTGGGCCACAAGTATTTTATATATTTTGCTTACTATTTTTGGCTTCCTTTCTGTTAGTATAACACTTAATTCATTTTGGACCTGTTCAAAGCCTATTTTTTTAAATCTTTTTTGTGAATGCTGTTTACTTGTGTGTAGGGGAACCAATTTATTTTAAAGTTTTCAGAGTCTAATTGTTGTTTTGTCTTTAAATCATATTCTCGACCATTCCATTTGAGGAGGTCCTTGTATGTGATCCACGCATTGTCGTCTAATTGTCTTATTCTAAGGGCTTCAATAGGTGATAGCCATAGAGGGAGTTTGTGAAAAAATAATTTTTGATATGTAAACCAGTTTTTGATGAGGGAGCTTAGGATAAAATGATTTTTGAAATTTGCGTCCATTTTTATTTTATTATAGAATAAGTAGGCGTGCATTCCGAATTTAAGATCACATCCTTCTAGGTTAAGGAGTCTATTGTCTCTTAGAAGGCACCACTCTTTGATCCATGCAAGGGTATTAGAATCATAATATAGTTTTAGATTCGGGACGCCAAGTCCCCCTTTCTCTTTTAGGTTCTGGATAATTTTCATCTTTACTCGGGGCTTCTTTCCCCCCCAAATAAATTTTGATATCTCCCTATTCCAAATCTTAAATATGTCAGATTTTTGGATTATAGGTAGGTTGGAAAAGAGAAAATTTAATTTGGGGAGGATCGTCATTTTAATACATGCAATTCGTCCCAGAAGAGATAGTTTGATTTTATTCCATTTTGATAAGAGGTTGTTAATTTCTTTCCATTTTGGATCATAATTATTTTTATAAAGTTGAGAATTTTTGGCTGTCAAATGTATACCTAAATATTTTACTTTGTTATTTGGAATCCAGAAAGTTTTTCAAGTTCTTGCTTTTCTTTTTCACTCAGGTTTTTAACCAATATCTGGGTCTTGTCTTTATTTATCTTAAAACCAGCATATGAACCGAATTGTTCTACTTTTGCCAGCCATGGTCCTACCGAATTTAATGGATCTTCTAAGATTTGCATCAAATCATCAGCGAAGGCTTGGATCTTTATTTTATCTTTTTTAATTTGGAGCCCTTTTATATTGTCATCAGAGCGAATATTGTTTAACAGAACTTCAATTGTTAAGATAAATAGGAGAGGGGACAGGGGGCAACCCTGTCTCACCCCCTTGTTTATCTCTATTTTCTGTGTCTTTTTTGAATTAACTATAATTCTGGCTGTTTGTTCTGAATAAATTGCTCCAATGGTGTTTTCAAATTGGTGCCCAAAGTCCATTTCTCTTATTAATGCTTTTAGAAAGTTCCATCTGACCCTGTCGAACGCCTTTTCGGCGTCGACAAAAACTAAAGCTACTCCCTTATTAATATTTTTTTCATAATATTCGATGGAATCTAAGACAATTCTAATATTTGAGTTCAATTGGCGGCCAGGCAGGAAACCGTTCTGATCTTTCTTTACCCATTTATTCATGAATGTTTTTAACCTGTCAGTTATAATAGACGTAAAGATCTTATAGTCTACATTAAGCAGAGCGATAGGTCTATAATTAGCCGGGTTGAGGGGGTCTTTACCAGGTTTTTCCATAACGGTTATATTTGATTCCTGCCAAGAGCTAGGTATTATGACTGAGCTATATCCTCAAGAATGAAGCTCACCTGCTCTTCACCCTTGAAGAAATGTGAATGACCTTCCTGCCAAGAGCTAGGTCATTCACATTTCTTCATGGGCGAAGAGCAGGTGAGCTTCATTCTTGAGGATATAGCTCAGTCTAAGGTGAGGTCTTAACTAATAGAGTTTGGGCAGTGGAGGCCTTTGGATTTGATCTACAACTGTGGTTCCCAACCTTTTTATTGTGACCAGAGACCACTTTGACCAGGGACCACCCTCCAACATTAGTACCAAAAGGGTTACAAATCAGTTTTTGGTCAACTTTATATTTGGTTTGGTTATTTGGGGAGCTGATTCAGAAAATTGCACTGGATAGACCACATCAGCTCTAGTTTCTGATTCATAACATATACCACCCAGTAGTCGCCATCTGCTCGCCCACAGAAAACCATATTTAATAATCTAGAGCTGATGTGGTCTATCCAATGGAATTTTCTGTATCAGCACCCCAAATAACCCCAGGAACAGGCCTAAAAAAGAAGACACCAAGGTGCCCCACTTCCAGGCATTACATGGAACAGCTCTGCTCAGGGGAAAGAGGAACATAAGAAGAGCCATGCTGAATCGGACCTCAGCCCATCTAGTCCAGCATTCTGTATCACACAGTGGCCCACCAGTTGTACACAGGGATCTCGAGCAGAAGGGAGGGCAAAACCCTGACCTGCTCCCGACCCCCACAACCAGTACCCAGGGAAATCCTGCCTACCTCAACCACTCCGAGGTGGCACTTGAATGTCCTTTTCAGTAACTACCGATACACTTGGTATCCATGAATCTGTCTAATCCTGCCTTGATGTTGTTTAGGCTGACAGCTGTCACAACCTCTTCTGGAAGTAAATTCCATAACCCAATGACCCTCTGGGTGAAGAAATATTTCCCTTTATTAGTCCTAATTTTCCTTCCTTGGAGCTTCAGGGAGTGCCCTCTAGTCCTAGTGTTTTGTGACAAAGAAAATAATTTTTCTTTATTCACCTTTTCTATCCCATGCATGATTTTATACACTTCGATCAAGTCACCTCTTAAACGCCGTCTTTCAAGGCTGAAAAGACCAAGGCGTTGCAACCTGATTTCATAAGGGAGCCGCTCCATCCCTTGGATCATTCTTGTTGCCCTTTTCTGTACCTTTTCCAGTTCCGTTATATCCTTCTTAAGGTGCGGAGACCAGAATTGTACACAGTACTCCAAATGTGGCCTTACCATAGATTTGTAGAGAGGTAATACAACATTTGCTGACCTATTTTCGATTCCCTTTCTGATCATGCCTAGCATAGAATTTGCTTTTTCACTGCTGCTGCGCACTGGGTTGACATCTTCATTGAGCTGTCCACCAAAACCCCAAGATCCTTTTCCTGGTTTGTCTCAGAAAGCTTTGACCCCATCAATTGGTAGGTGTAGTTGGGGTTCTTTGCCCCGATGTGCATGACTTTACACTTGTTTAGGTTAAAATGCATTTGCCACTTTGTTGCCCATTCACTCAATTTCGAGAGATCTTTCTGGAGCTCTTTACAATCAGTTTCATTTTTAACTACCCTGAACAATTTAGTGTCGTCTGCAAACTTTGCTACCTCAGAATTCCTCCTACATCCAGATCATTAATGAATAAATTAAAAAGTAACGGACCCAAAACTGAACCTTGGGGTACGCCACTTCTCACCTCTTTCCACCCAGAGAAATGTCAGTTTATTACCACCCTTTGTTTCTTACAGTTTAGCCAGGTTCCAATCCAGGACAAGACCTGTCCTCTGATTCCATGGCTGAAGAAGAAGGAGAAGCAGCAGGCTTGTTGTCACACCTTTTGTGGGTAGTCAGGCCCTCTCCTCCTGACATCCCCATTGGCCTCTGCAAGACTAATAGCTTTTGCTAGACTAATCACTTTTGTTGCGACAGTGTAGTCACGGTGAGGTTGTGGACCATATTTTAGTTCTTGGGGACCACTGGCGGTCCATGGACCATAGGTTGGGAACCACTGATCTCAGGCCTTTCCCATTCAGATGGCGACCCACAAATCAAAGATGTCCCTTTTGTTTCTGACATAGCCAAGCCACCTCTCTCATCAGTCACAAAGATACTACTGTATCTTCTGCATGATTGTTGTAGGGACGACACAAAATGGAATGGACCTGAAGCAGTTTGTCTGGAGGACTTGTGCAAACAACTCAAATAGAAGAAAGAGAAGTTATTACTATAAAACTAAAGGGGACGAGTAAATCCTAAAATACGTGCTTCAAACAGTAGGCAATGTGAATTATACTTTTTGTTTAGTAAATAAATTGCCCTCATTAATAGAAATTTATTGAAATCTCGTTGAATTGCATCCTCTTGTCAGCATGAACAGGCAATCAGTGGAGAAACCACCCACTAAGCTTCAATTATTGTAATATTGGTGGCTTTTAAAGTACCTCTAAAATAAAGAAAATGAGGGGGGGGGGAAACTTTCCATAAATTGTGATTTGTATTTTCAAAGCTGGCTTTGAGGATGCCATCCTTCTGGGATTAAACACTTATTTTCTCATTTATTTCTAGGACCTTTGTTATTATGAGTCATTGTACGAGGAAAGTGAGACCAGGAAATTAGGCACACACGTATCCTCACAAATATGCACCAAGAATATCTACAACTTTTACATACTCATATGCAGTAAGATCTATGCAAGGCATAAATACTGCTCTGTATACTTGACCTTGCTAATCAAGTTGCTTAGCAGCTCATTCTTGGCAACATAAATTCACATTTTATCTCTAGGCATAATAAAATAGATTGAGCGAAAGCCTTCTATAAATTTACTAAGTAAAAGGTTTTATTCAGTGAGTTTCATCAGGTCAATATACCCATTAATTGCATTTTCTTCTTGGGTAGCAGACTGCACACACTGTTAAATTCAAGATGATGTGTTTTTTTAATTGTATCTGTTACAAATGAAATGCTAGAGTCCTAAAACCACTTGTCTACAAATGGCCCATTTACAATCTGAATCATGCATACTAGCTGAACGAACAAACCACTTCCACTCACAAATAAAATATGAGCAATCCAAATTTTGAGATGCAGTTTACAGCTAGGGCTGTTCTCCTTTTAGCTGTGAGATATTAATGATGGCCATTGACAAAGTAATTTTTATGGCACATCCCCACCAAACTTGATGGAAATATCATTCACAGACCAGAATGGGCTCATGTACTAGGTTTGGGCTACATTCAGTAGATATTTCACGTTTATTTGAATAACTAGATCTCATTTCATATTTGACACTGTCCAGCTCTCTTCCTGCAAAGCAAGTGAACGGATGCTACTGCAGAAAATAGATGCAAAGAGCTCAGTGTGTTTTCATGGTAATTTCTTGCGGTCAAAAGTATCACAGACTCTTGCAGAATATTAATATGGTTCAATATGCTACATCAGCTAAATCAGACCTCTTGCAGAATATTAATAACAGGTTCTGTTAATATGCTTCAAAACACCTGAGGGCTAAGTAGTTAAATAGTTAAAAAATCTCCACTCCCTATTTCCCTTATCAGGCGCCAGCTGCATGGGCGGTAAATATCCAATGAAAACTGCATGAAACTGGAACAGATAGCTCTGTGGACACCTACTTAGGCAATCCCTCATAGTCCAAGGATGATGGAACTCCAAGTGTAGTGTCTTGGCGGTGGGTTCGTAAGTGGCTGTGGAGCCCTATTCTTGATCCACATCTTCTCTTCTTTCCAGGTGGAAGGCGGTCCTGGTCAGGGTTGGCTTGACGCACCTTCCTCTTGGCACATTTCTCCCTTTTCCCCTCCATTCATACCTCTTTGAATACCGCAGCACTGCTGGTCACAGCTGACTTCCAGTTAGAGCCCTCAAGGGCCAGGGCTTCCCAGTTCTTGGTGTCTATGCCAGTTTTTAAGGTTGGCTTTAAGCCCATCTTTAAATCTCTTCTGTCCACCAACATCGTTCTTGAGTTGGGTGTACAGTAACTGTTTTGGGAGATGGTGATCGGGCATTCGGCCAGTCCAGCGGAGTTGATGGGGGAGGAGCATTGCTTCAATGCAGGTGGTCTTTGCTTCTTCCAGCACACTGACATTTGTTCGCCTGTCTTCCCAAGAGATTTGCATACGTGGACAGTATGACTCCCATATCCACAGAACTGGTACTCTCAATCTCTTTTAGTAAGATTATGCGGTATTCCTATGGTGGAAGTTCTTCATTTAAATTGGATTTGCTACTATCCAGAGTTTTGTGTGTCGACATGAACTCTGGAATTAATCGTCTACAGATTGCATAATATGGACTTTTTGTTAAGACTGTTCCATATTACTTTGAGACATGCTCATTAGTGTGACAAATTGAAAATACTTTTATAAGTTTAGGGCTGTCAAAAGGCGTTAGAATGCTATTTGAGTAACAACTTCAGATATCTTAACAAGTCTATATATTATATCTGCAGTTCTGGTGACCCCTCAACAGAATATCCTTACTTATGAAATATTGGTCTTTTTATGTGATAATAAACTTTTAATATGCTGTGATCTTTCTGCTTCATTTAGTTCTTTCTGCTTTTTAATTAACTTGGTTAACCTGCTGCCATGTGCACTGGCATGACAGATAAGGGACACCACTACCTCTGCTCTATCTCATTTCAGATCAAAGTACTGATTTTGATAGTGGGTGATCTTTTTCTGGAAAGAAACCATGTATCAAAGAAACTGGGAGCATGGATACAGAATGATTTTCAATTAACATTTATTATTTGGGTGAGCCTCTGTTATAAAGATTATCATCTAGGCTATTTTAAATTAATACCCAAGATGTGAGCTTTCCGAATCAAGATGCAGATATTCTATGTATAGCTTACTAATGGTTTCGCTCACATTTCAGTTGACTTCATACTCTAGTTCACTTAGTCTGAAAAAGGGGAGTGATTGTTAATTGGCACTGGATTATCACATTTCCTAATATATTCCCTCTTGCTATCATTAATTTTGAAATGTTTACTTGAAGACTGAAACCCTCCAACATATCTCCTGTACAACTTATATGAGCCCTATCATTCCAAAGGATATTATCAACAAATACAAATTCGTACCTGTAGTTATCCCTATAGGGCAGTGGTTCCCAACCTTTTATTGACCAGGGACCACTCTCCAACATTAATACCAAAAGGGTTATGGTCAGTTTTTGATCAAACTTTAGATTTGGTTTGGTTATTTGGGATGATGATTCAGAAAATTGCATTTCATAGGCCACATCAGCTCTAGTTTCTGATGCAGAACATATGTCATCCAGTAGTTATCTGATCGCCCACAGACCATATTTAATAATCTAGAGCTGTGGTAGTAATCTTTCGTGGGTAGTCTCTCCCCTCCCAACATCCCCATTGCCTTGGCACTATAAGAGGGTTTAATGAGACCAGTCACTCTTGTTGCTGCATGGTTTAGAGGCAACAGTGTAGTAATGGTGAGGCCACAGACCATATTTTTGTTCTTGCAGATCACTGGTGATCCAAGGATCACACGTTGGGAACCACTGCTATAGGGTCAGTGTCATGCAGCTGTTAGTGCTGTACCTGGAGATGGGATATCTTTTCAAGCTGCACTCAACCATGAAACTCATATGCTACCTTTGAAATTGTATAATATGATACAATTGTCAAAGTAATTTACATTACAAAATTGTTATGAGACTATAGTGGGCAAGAAAGAGCTATGTATATCACTTTGTGTCCATTTAGAGTGTGAAAAGTGTGAAATAATGTAAGTAACAAATTATTTTCAATAGTCTAAATGGAAAGGCCAAAGTTCATTATGACAATGGGCTCTGTGCTGCCTGCTAGAAATTATTCTCTTTGTGCCATTTTTCCTTTTGTGTATTTTTAAGACTTGTAGTTATGGAAAATCAAGCTGCAACTGACTAAACACATAAACAATGCTTCGCTGATCCCGGCCCGTCGGTGAAGAGTCTCGGTGTGATACTAGACTCGAGACTCTCACTGGAGGCCCAGGTTGCTGCGACAAGGGAGCTTTTTTCCACCTACGGCAGGCACGTCAACTGGCACCTTACCTTCCATCAGATGCGCTGGCTACAGTGGTCCATGCCACAGTGACATCACGGCTGGACTACTGTAATGCCTTGTACGTGGGGCTGCCACAGTCAACCACTCGTAAAAATCCAGCTAGTGCAGAATGCAGCCGCCAGACTCCTCACCGGGACACCACTGAGATGCCATATCGCGCCATCTCTACAGCGCCTGCACTGGCTGCCAGTCGAGCTCAGAGCCATCCACAAGATCTTGTCGCTTACCTTTAAGGCCCTCCATGGTGCCGGCCCAGCTTATTTAAAAGATCGCTTGTCCGAACCAGCTCATTTAAGGTCGCCGCGTTCAGGAAACAGGGACCTTCTCCGCATCCCAGGTGTGAGTGAGGCCCGCCTCGACACCATGAGACGGGGAGCCTTTTCCATCGCGGCCCCTGTTCTTTGGAACTTGATGCCGGCGGATCAGAGAGCTATCCGGAACAGTGCCCCAGTTCCTGACCGCACTGAAGACCTGGCTCTTCCGAAAGGCTTACGGCTAAGGACATCTTCCAGACTTAGCCTGAGTTACTGGAACTATTTTAATTAATCTTCCTATTCTTTAGCTTTAACTATTGAACTCTTTTATGTGTTTTTTTAAGACTTGTAGCACTGAAAATGGAGGCAACTCATAAACAATAAAATCAATCAATCAATCTTCCAAAGTTCAATTATG
Source organism: Anolis apletophallus (assembly GCA_030556195.1). Lineage (NCBI taxonomy): Eukaryota > Metazoa > Chordata > Lepidosauria > Squamata > Anolidae > Anolis > Anolis apletophallus. Next base: position 152,089,715 of record JARBWK010000003.1, on the reverse strand, counting down.
TGTTTTCCTTATCCCATTGTATCTCACTGTTAGCATGAGTACATAAATATCTACAAAATCCAAATCATATCTACTTAGATCAATGTTGTCTGGTTAACTCCTTGGCTTTTTTTGTTTGGATTTATTTCTATATTCTATACATTTAGGGGAAAAGATTTGGGGAAAGCTAATGTTTTCGATGCTGATAGAGGTGTTTGTAAACCTATGACCTACGTTGATCAAGGAATTGTACTACAAATTGTTTTAATGTCACACAATTAAAACTTTTGGAGAATCTGCTGTCTTTTTAGAGGACTGTAAAAACAAGGCATTTCTAGGCAGGAACATTCTTTTTTGATGATAATATAGTTTTCTGCTTTAAAAACTGCCAATTGGTTCCAAGCTCAAAGAATTTGTACTGATTTACGCTCCAGGGCCAATAAGAACTTGTGTTTTTTTGGGGTTTTTTTGTGGATTGGCTCAAGGACTGCACTTTAATTCCTGAGATGACCTATACATATTTTAAATAAAATATATTGTGTATTTGCTAATTTTCATCAATAGAGAGGCAAATCTGCAAGTAGTGATCGTTAAGAGTTTGGGGCCAGTCTACCTGAAGGGGCTGAAGCTTACCCCCTGGCTACATGCCTGTAGATCACCTGCGTTCAGAGGGGATAGGCTCAAGGACTGCACTTTACTGGAGGTGCCTAAAATATTTTAAGAAAATACTGTGTTGTTTTAATCAATAGGGAGGCAAATCTGCAGTAGTGATCGTTCAAGATCAATTTCCACCTGAGCCAAGCCTCTGGAAAAAAGGTAAACTGTCAATGAAGCAAGACTTAGCAGATTCCTAGTCTTAACAGGTTTTTTTCTCATATCAAGTCTGTAAAAGACTTGGCTGTTTAATTACAGGCATTTGGCTCCGACTGATGCCTGCTATAACCTGCCACCCTGCCGGATCTTGCCATCTGTCTTATTGTAGTCTGTTGGGATTTTCAAAGCACCACTGGCTTAGCATCAGTGAATACACTACAATAGGTTGTATTTCTAAAAATACACCAGTTGTTGTAGATGCCCCTTTGCTTGTGTTGCCTTGGTTAAAGTATTGCATCTGATTGTCATGAGATTCAAAGAATGGGTCGCTGCCTCATCAGATATGCTTCTGCAGAATGTTAAAACTGCCAAATCCATATTTACTCAAGTCTAATGCTTACATTTTTGGCTAAATTACATTGCTACAATTGAGGTGCACATTAGTTCCAATGGCACATTAGAACCACACACCTAAACCCATTTGCACTATTTGGCAAGAGAGACCAGATGGGGACAAAAGAGGGAGAGGCAGTGGTAGTTGCGAAAATGCTGGTGAGAAGGCCAGACAGAAGAGCAGAGTTTCCCATCAGCTTTTTTGCAGCCATCACCACCTCACATTACAATCAACAGCAAATCCACTTTTTCGAATACACACATTCCCAACTGAGCTGCACATTACATTCAATGGCATATTATAATTAAGCAAATAGATATTTTAAATCAGTGACTCTACACACACATTATTAGATAATTAACATACAGCAGAGACTAAAATACTATTTAGAACGTGGGCCCTCAAATTATGGCCTGTGGGATGGATCCGGGCAAGAAGGTTTTGTATCCAGCTGTCACCAGTTACCCAGCTCCTGCCACCAACACCACTTGCACCTGCTCCCTGCTCCAGCTGGGAATGTTCTAGGTTTGTGTGCATACCTTCCTTTCTCATCTTGTTTTCATCTTGTTGCGTCAAAGCTAAGATAGATTGATGGGACAGCACAGAAAGTGTGGAAGGCAGAAGAAGAATGAACAAGAGAGAAAAGAGAGAGGGGAAGGAAATCCTGAGCTCGGGGGAAAAAGATTCCAGAGCCAAATGGTTGAGGCCTACACTGCCACTGCTCACCTATAAAAAGCCAACACAGCCATTGGCTCTTCACCTCAGGCAGAGACTACCTCCTTCTGAGGGAGCCACTTTTTTCCACCCATTTTACCTGCTGAGCAAAGTGAATCTCCAGGCACAGATTTTAGAAACAAATGGCGGGCAGATGACAGGGAGCGAAAAGGGGGAGAGCCAGGGAAACCACCACCAAAAAGATAAACTGTCCACCTCCGTCTCACTCCCTGAAAGGGCACAACCCAAACACACAACAGCCCACTTCCAATTTGGGTCTTTCCTATTGAGCCATGAAGAGTTCCCTTCCAACCATTCCCACTTTAGTTTTGTTTACTAAATTAGCTAGGAAAAAGTTGAGGTGAACTCAACTTTGCATGGCCTTTTGAGATGTTCTCAGTTGGTTTCAACAGTGGGCTCCACTGAACTCTGCGCAGAGGGAATTCTGCTCAGGTCTCTGAATCCTCACAATCAGATTTGAGAATACAACGTGTTCACAAGATGCAAAATGGAGAGAGAAAAAACCCGGAGTACAGAAAGGTGCCACAATAACACACTTGATGAACATCAAATTTGAGTTTACCACTGCTACTGTATATGGTCCTAAAAGAAAAGAAAAACAATCCATTTTATGTATAAATATTTATTATCAATTTAAAGACTTAATTTGCCAGAAAGTCACAGATCTGCCTATTCCAAGTTGTCTTGCTATGCGCATGGATTTTGTAACCATCTCTTCTTGTACTTCTGTTCCCTGTTTGCCTGTTTAAGATGCTACATCTGCAACTTTTATGTCATCAGGATTAACTCAAAATTTGGTAAAAAGAAATTCCCAGAGAACCAAGTTACAAAGATTCTGAGACAAAGAAGTGAATATACAAAATGCTGAAAAAAGTGGTGCTTTGAAAAAAAGTGCCTTTGAATTTACTATACATTTTGCAGTAACTTCAAAAAAATGGCTTCCACATGCAAGATAGATTTCATTACATTTGGTGTAAAACATTTATACATATTCTTTACAATTTGTACAAATATTTCATGGCTATTATCATAACACTTGATGGAATTCTGAATGGCAAACTAAAAGATAAGAAAGCTTGTAAAAAAATATAATTGAAAACTTGAAAAAGCATTTGAGCCAGTTTGACGCTGCATTTATATTGTCCTGGATTCTTTTTTATTGTAAGTTATTAAACAGAGGCAAATGGCAATAACACGTAAATCAGTAGAACTTAATATACCCATCATGGAGAATGGATATGGGTATATTAAAAAATTTTAAAAAACATATTTATGTTCTAGATGGGCGCATTCTGTTCACGATGACTGAAATTCCTACTTGGCACTACGGTCTGTTTGTGGCAACAGCTCCACTCTTAGTTCAATCTTCTTAATAGTTCAGCCTTTTACAGGTCACTGTCAGTATATGATAAAAATGGTCTTACAACTGGTCCTGAATTTAGTATTTTGAAACAAGCTGTTTCCTTGCCATTGTATATTGATACATGAATGGCTGTTTGCTGTGGAAAAAACTCGTGCTCTTGGCCATTATGTGGTCAAGTGTTTTAAATGCTGGGTCAAACAAGGCTATTATATAAGGGCCTACACCACAAAAGTGACCTTTGCACATTTTCTATTGTGTCAGTGATGATCAAACATGAGCGACTAATGATGCTACACATTTGTTGAAGACACGGTGAAAACTCCCAAGAATACACAGTATTGACTATCACTGGAAAGGAGCAGAAGGTGCATGGCTTTTAGAGTTATTTGACAAGGCAATATTCTCCAGATGTTTGGAATGGCTGCCTTAAAATCCAACCTTCTTTCCTATAGAGCTAGGCAAGCTTTGAGGCATCAGTGTTACAAGGACAGGATATTAAATGACTTCAGAAGAGGGATATATATATATTACAGAATTTGAATGCAATGGCTTTATCAGAGAAAGGTCGAAGCTTTGCTCAGCTGCACAAATGTAACCAAAATTTTACTTGGCTGCTACCAAATGGTTTATCAACCGGATAAATGAAATTACTCTTTAGGAAAGAAAACCAATTTACATCTCTCAACACATCAATCATTTCTCTGAATACTTTTCAAGAGTTTAGGAGCATGTATCTTTTTGTAACCCATTTGGCAATTCAGAGCTCTATCATATCACATTCCAGTTTGGCTTAGACATAACAGAAAGGGAAAGCACTCCCGATAAAAAATATACATAAATATCCAAGGCATTTAGGCTAAGAAAGTAAACATCTCAAGTTTTCACTTTTTTTGCATCTTGTTTTTTAAAGGCTTTTTTAGATGGCAAAGGCATCTTGTATTTGCACTGCCCCCACCAAAATTCAGGAAAGCACTTTGGAGTTTTTTTTCTTCATTATCCATTATCTACATCACTGGAAAACGGCTGAGAGCCTGCCTCAGCTTCTGTGCAATCTGAAAGAGAAGAAGCGTAACAATGTACAAAATAAGATATTAGGAGATGGGATTTTGAGTAACATATTAATGAACGCAAATATTGCGCACATTAGAACACTTATTGAAAGCATTCATTCTGCACAGCACAATCCTACACATGCATACTCAGAAGTGTACTCTGATACAATCTTATGGGACTTAATCTCAAATGAACTGGTGTAGGATTAGAGCCTTAATTTTTTTTAAAAAAAACTTTGTTCCAATTCAAATTACAACATGTTAGATCTACTATATTAGCCTTTTGTCCATTGTGTGTGCACGCACACGTGTGTATGTGTGTATATCTGTATGTGTGTGTATATATACAGTGTGTGTGTATATATATATAAATTACTGTCAATAACCAACACCAAAAAAAACAAATGTCAAAATAGGAACATGACATGCATTTAGGTATTATGTCCATTATATAAATAAATTTATACATGTTATTTTTATGTAGCAGAAAACAGTGCACAAACCATTCAGTTAAATAATTCATTGCCCAATATAAAATATATGTATAGTCTGCTTTGCTCAACTAACATTTTTTTTCCAGACAGGTAACTAAAGAATTGCCCAGGAGCAACAACGCCATTTGACTAAAATGACTGCTTAGTAAACACCACAAAATGTTTTTCAAAAAGCAAACAAACAAACAAACTCAGAAATGACATGAAACCACAAAAGCGCAGGACCAAAAATTCAGAAAACTGCTCAATAAAAACAGTAAACATTTATATTGATCCTGTTTTCCAAGATAATCAGTTTGGGTCAAATGAATATACATTTAATTCTTTTTCAGCAGTTTGTTTCAGTCGGGTTTAAAATAGAGGAGAAACAATGGAATACTCAAGCATATAAATCAATCTCAGCACAACTAAGAGAAAATGCTTTGAAGAATATGCATAGATGGTACTATGATGCACTCAAACTATATAGAATTAAAAAACCCTCTAAACTATGTTGGAGAAGGTGTGGAGGGATAGGGGATTGGAGCCACATGTGGCTAAAATGCCCCACAGTAGGGAGATTCTGGGAGGAAGTACTATCATGCAGCAAGATTCAAAACATCTGGAAAAAATAGAAAATTTGTTAAAAACAGGATATGGGTGGCAGCTCTACCAGAAAAGTTAACCTATAAATTAAGACCTGCAAAAGGAGAACTGTAACAAGATCTATTTGATAGGCTAACTGCAACCCGGAGGAGAGCATTCTCTGTAATTGCTCCTACGCTCTGGAACGCCCTCCCGACCGAAATCCGAGCCCTCCAAGACCTCCTGCCCTTTAGACGGGCATGCAAAATGTTCCTTTTTCAGAAGGCCTTTGGTCTCTAGTTGCCGCGCGCACAGCCCGCTGAGGTTGCTGCCCCCATTGGGTTCCGCTGTGTCCGTGCAGCATGTTGCATTTTAATCTGATGTTTTTACTGTGTGATTTATTAAGTGTGCTATTTTAATGTGTTTTTATTGTAATTTTTATCTCTGTGAGCCGCCCCGAGCCTCCCGGGAATGGCGGCCTAGAAGCCCAAGAAATAAATAAATAAAATAATAAACTTGGAAATCGTTTATGTGTAAAAGCGATGGTAAATTTAAACCACCATACACCCAAGAAAGATTGTGGTTGAGCAATTACTAAATACATTACAATAATTATATTAAAATTAGAATTTATTTATTATTTATTTACAGTATTTTTATGCTGTCTTTTTCAGCCCGAGGGCGACTCAAGGCGGCTGCAATAGAATTGACAGTGTTGTATTTTTATAATGCTATGTAAGTAATGGGAGGGTTGGGGATGTAGATCTGGGAACAAAATATGTGATGAGACAATTGTAATATGTTTTAACTATTTTGGAATTTTAAAATATTCAGACAATAAAAACAAAATTTGTTTATTGCCATATGGTACAATCTCCCATTTTCTGTTTGTACAACATTTGTAATTTAAATGGCCACTTCACCCCTTTCCCCTTCACCAGAGTGGGGCAGGGAATGGATAAATCAGTCAGTTCTCAATTTCACTGGAAACAGAACAATTATCTGAACCAGCACAGAAACACTTTTTAAAATAAATGTTCTTTTATCTTGACTTCCTCCTGTGTATTTCTGCCCTTTTAAATGCTTAGGACACTTTTGGGTTGGGAAAAAAAGAAGACAAACTTCAGACGAATACAACATACATGTGTTTTTGCATATTTCTAAGGTACAGAAGGGATGAAATGATAGGGAATTATGTGGAATAACTGCACACAGCATCATCATTATTCCTTCACTGAAAGGAATGAAAGAATCCATAATGAAGTGCCAAGTACAACTCATAGAGTATCCTAGCCAAAAAGCAAGCGGCAGCTGCACTGCCTTGTCATGTGAAACACAGGAAGCACCAGTCACACCAAGCGGCATTTTCTAAGGAGGAGAGGAAAAACTATTTCTCCAGAATCTTATTCTTAAAGGAATTTGCTCCCTTCTGGTGGCTTTTCAAATAATCATGGATAAAGTCACTGTTTCCTTAGCTTTTTAAATGCCTATTTTAAGAATGAAATACAAAATCTGAGAACAAAAACTGTGTGCATTTCAGTAGTCCTTTTCCTTCCATATAAAAAAAGGAAGAGGGAGGGTTCAGCACAACTGGCAGCAAGTTGCAACTTACCGTTTCATAGAACTGTGCCTGCTGCTCCAAATACAAGCGCATCACACTATTGTAATCATAAATTCGGTTACTGTGAAAATGATTCATCTCAGCTGTAAACAAAAAGTAAAATCACCACACATTAAAGGCTAAAGTCAAAAAGGAATAAAAATGTACTTATTACAAGAAACCAAACAAAAGGTAAAATTTCACAAATTACAGTAACAACAACAACATGCTCACTGCCTCGGACTCACTTTGCTCCGTGCAACTACAGATGGAGGACGGAAGGCAAAAATTGCAACAGGCACCACCATACACAAGATAGAGGACAAAAGGCAAAATAAGTTCTGGCCCAAGGCAAGGCCATGAGGGGATCAGAGACACACACACCCTCACACACACAGGGCCAGGCAGAGGGAAGCCAACACTGTATTTTATATTTTGCCTTTGCTGCCTCCAATTATTTATTAAATGTTTCTTTTGCTGCCACCAATTTATTGTTTCATAGGCCACCTCCTTCAATGGAATGTTTAAAAAGCCAGGCAAAGACTCCAGTTGGAATAAAACAGAAATATGTTGTTTATTTTGAACAGTCAATACACGTAATGGTTTCAAATAACTAGTCAGGCTTTACTTCTTACAGAGGATGGTACTTTTATCTTGAGTTTCTTAAAACAAGTTCCCCACACAGAAATACAAAAATGATCTTTAAACCTTGTGAATCTCCCTTCCTCCCACAGCACTCTAATCACTATAGAGGCCTATTAACTATTATCCTCAAAGAGGTATATTTCATATAAGAAACAGTTCCCAAATCCTTTCCTTCCTTCCCCCTTCAAAACTCCTAACCCTTCTTCCACACTAACTCCTAACTGAACTTCTTCTCTTTGCCTCTGGCTCCGCCCATCTCCAGTTACTAAGTGTTTCCCTCCAATTTCATCAGCCAATCAGACTGAACTTCTGGCTAAGAGGCTGCCTGATCACTCCACCCCCTTAGCTCTCCTTAGCTTTTGCAAGCTGGGCTGTTTTCTGACTTTACACCAACCCTTTAAGGTAGGCCAATCTGTTACACTCAGCCTCGTCACTTGGAATATTCATATAAAAAGACAGAAATGCATGGGAAACTCTTCAGGCTTAAAGTAAAAGCAAAGTTTTCCCCTTGACATTAAGTCTAGTCATGTCTGACTCCGAGGGGTGGTGCTCATCTCCATTTCTAAGCCAAAGGGCTGGCGTTGACCATAGACAATTCCAATGTCATGTGGCCAGCATGACTACATGGAGCACCATTACCTTCCTGCTGAAGCAGGATCTTTTGCATGTTTTCGAACTGTTAGGTTAGCAGAAGCTGGCCCTAACAGTAGGAGCTCCCCGGATTTGAACCGCCGACCTTTCAGTCAGCAAGTTCTGCAGCTCAGCAGTTTAAGCCGCTGTACCTCTTCAGGCTTAAGGGCATGGTATTCACAACTCAGAGGCACTACCATGCTAAATTGCTTCATTATACCTATCACTGCTGAAGATATACTTCAATTTGAACACTGCCATTCCTTCAGAAATCACATTCTTTTTAGCATTTTAATTCCAGTTCTTCTGAATATATTTTTGGAAATCACTGCTTTTGGACAAACATATCTATTAAATCTATTATATCAGTCAGTGAAATATATTCACTTCCACACTAATTATTCTAGTTTTTTTTTCAAATCTGTAAAAAGATCACAAAACAACACAGCATGGAAAACTGCCGTTGTAATAAAAGTAATAGAAAGTTTGGTGGTGAAATAGGCATATTTCAGAGAGAGTGGGGAGGATTCATTTTTATACGTAATTATACCACACTGTTCAAACACTCTATTCAATGTTTTCAAAGTACTATATTTTAATATATTCTATGCTAAACGACACATAATAGTATTCACTATCAACAATATAGTTTTCATGTATAATAACAAAACGAAACTATTTCTATGAGGTTACTGAGAGGTAACAAACTTTTATGGCAAACAGAAATGAACAGATGGGCAGTCCTGTCTCTTGCTTTAATTTGGGTAAATCCTAATTCTGGGACTGTGGCACAGCTGGCTGGGTGTTAGCTGCATTAAAATCACTACTGACCGAAAGGTCATGAGTTCGAAGCCAACCCGGGTCGGAGTGAGCTTCCGACCAATTGTGTAGCTTGTTGTCAACCTTTGCAACCTGAAAGATGGTTGCATCTGTCAAGTAGGAAAATTAGGTACCACCTATGTGTGGGGAGGCTAATGTACCTAATTTATGAGGCTATAAAAAAATCTCCAGCAAAGCATGCGGGGAATGCGGAAGTACTTCATCAGTGTCACAGATGGACGATGAAGCAACAGCTCTCCTGGCGGCCAGAAAAGTGGAATGTTAAATAGCCTCTGACTGTCTGTCTATATGTACTGGTTTCATGTAATTTGGTGGATTTATTTCCTGGATTATTTGTTCCTGCTTATCTATCTACGTACTTGGATTTACCTATTTCTTTTGAATGTTCTACTGCTAATGCTTTTTAAATTACCTACAATAAACTGATGGTATTTTTAAGTCAGAGGGCTTCTCCCTGGCCTGGAGTGCAACACAATGAATATGAGAAAATAAAGTATGGGAACAGGCATACCTTGTAGTGCATATGACATTGTGCTTGAGCGTTTCTGCATGTTGTGCTTATCCTGTGGAGTAATTTTGCTGGTAGCAACTAATTTATCACTTTCCTTCACTTTTTCTATGGCTCCCTGATAAGACAAAAGTGTCACATAATGTATCACTGAAATAAAAAAAACATTCTAGGAAATTGCCTTTAAATGGCTACAAAAATGTTGTAAGTCTGACCTACTGAGGTATTGTATGATGTATGGCCACTCCCATGCTTAGGTTAGTGGCTACAAACACTAAAGAAAACTACATCAACTCATCATACATATTCTGTCTTAAGAGTAATTTCTCTTAGTTGTGCACATACACATAAAGCATCAATGCCTTCTTTGTGAGCAGTATAGAATTCATTTACATAAACACAGAAAGGGACTTCCAAGACCTTGGTTTGTTGATGGGATTATTCCTAAGACATATATAGCAACTACTGGAATCAGTAGGGGCAGTAACTACCTAATGTAATGCTGCACAGCCTGTGGTCTTCCAGATGTTAGGGACTCCCAACTCCCAGAAGCCCTATCCAGCTTGTCCAATGGAATTCTGGGAGCTAAAGTCCATAACACCTGGACACCACAGGTTGAACACACCTGGTCTAAGGGGGGGGGGATCATGCCAATGAAGTATGACTCTACATTTCCATTTATGTAAAACATGCTCCAAAGGGCTTCTCATAAGATGATCTTCCAGGTGGAAATGAAAAGATTAAGTGGATGCAGACTATACATTTAGACTAAAACAAGGAAGGCACGAAGTTACATTACAGTGGAGGAAAGTTAAGCTCCCCCAGCAGTACAACCATTCTTCTACAACTGTTGGACTGCAGCTGTGCAACAAGGAAGAGAGAATGACTATATTGCCCTCCTGCATCTCCAAAGAGACATGGCTGAAGGTCCTGGGGCCAATGGCCACTCTTTTCTCCTGCCTCTACTACCGTAGTTCAACTGGCTGCTATCCAGACACCCCCTTTCCCTCCCTACTAAATGGCAGCAATAATGCTTCTGGAAGCCACCCTCCAGTGATGGGAATGGAGAGGAAATACTCACTACCTCCTTCTACAAATTTCCAAAACGGAAGGCTGGCTCCAGGTTGCACACACACACAACAATATTTAAGTAGAAAATTAAAAAGAGTGACAAAAAAGGCTCAGTACCTTATGAGCAGCTATGATATCAGGGAAGCAGCCAAGAAATCCTTTGTATTCATGATTTGTTTCCATTAGAAAATGAAGATCCTTCTTTGGCTGGCAAAGAAAAACACTCAGTAATTAACTCCATAGGATCTGTATGTTTACAATGAAAATCATGGCAAGCGGGGACAATAGTTTCAAAATCTTGAGCACTTTAAGAAAATACTTGTCTTCTGTTATATTTTAAATCTCTTTATAAAGTTTTTTCTGAAACGTAAGGCCAGGTAATGTATGGAAAGTACTGTTTCTGTTCCTTTTGAGTGGCCTGTCAACTTATGGTGACCTCATGAATTAAAGAGTGTTTTCTTAGACACGGAATAGTCAGAGATGTATTATTATTATTAGGTTATGATTATTATGTCTATTTATATCCTGCTTTTTCTCTCCACAAGGAGACTCAAAGTGGCTGGCACTAAAAGCATTTCAATACATTGTAAATATGCAAATATTAAAACAGAATTAAATATCATTAGTATTAAAAACAATAGTTAAAATCCATAAAAATATATTCAAAACTAAAAACCACAGCAGCTCCTGACTTGATCTTTAAAATCTTCTTCTTTAAAAGCCTGCCTGAATAAAAGGTTTGTCATTGCATTCCTCTGATATGCAACCTACAACGTCTTGTATTCCCTGGTGACCTCCCATGCAAATACTGATCCAGGGATAGCGCAGTTTAGCATTCAAGATCTGGTGCTTTTAAATGCAATACTCAAGGTGTTTCTGCTAATATCGGTTTTGCACCTTTTAAAAAAATGTGCATATAGTCCGCAAAGCTTCAGTTCCTCTGGCAGAAAGACTGAATGTAGCCCCTGCTCTTTATATGGCTGTATGTGAGGAAGATCAACAGCAACAGGCAGCACCCTTTTGTGCACTTCATTTTCATTCTGTGTACATATAGGCACCAAGCAAAATTTTAATCATCAACTATATTATTGATAGATTCATAAATTACTTTGGGTCATCCATGAACTCTACAGACATATCTGTCAATGTAATTAATATTCACCTGTTCTGCCACAAGACTGGCAATTTCTTCATATGTTTTTCCTGCTTCTGTAATTGCTTCATTGAGGTCAGTTTCACCTAAAAACAAAAGTGATAGAGAACCTTTCATGTCAATCAGTACAAAGCCCAAAGAAAAACAAACATAGTTCACCTTATTGAAGTAAATGAATTGTATGTAAAACAGCATTTGCTGGATAAACTCTAGTAGAAGAAAATGCATAAATATTCCTAAACCAAGACTTAATTTTTAAGAAATGGAAGAAAGAGTTGAATGTTAAGATAAATAACAAGAGCCTACTGCCTGTCCAATTCCGGGCTCAATTCAAAGTGCTGGTTTTGACCTTTAAAGCTCTATACGGTTCTGGCCCAGCTTACTTGTCCGAACGCATCGGCCGCTACGTCCCATCCCGTAACCTAAGATCATCCGGGAGGCCCTGCTCTCGCTCCCGCCGACCTCTCAGATGCGGTTGGTGGGGACGAGGACAGGGCCTTCTCGGTGGTGGCCCCCGCCTGTGGAATGCGCTCCCTACGGAGATACGGTCCACCTCATCCCTCCTGACATTCAGGAAGAAGGTGAAATCCTGGCTCTGGGATCAGGCATTCCCTCACCAGCACTAGGCAGCATGTGAGACGGAATTTTAATGGGAGGGAGGAAGAGGGTCAATGTTTCTAGGGTTGAATACTGTTTTAATTGGAATGATTGTAGATGTGTTGAGGATTGTATTTTAATTCCTTAATGTTTTAATGGGTTGTGGGGTTTGGGGTTTTACGCTGTTGATGTGGCATCGAATTGTGCCTGCTGTAAGCCGCTCTGAGTCCCCCCTCGGGGGTTGAGAAGAGCGGGGTAAAATCCTGAAATAAATAAATAAATAAATAAATACTGCCATACCACCCTGAAAAGGACAAGAAATTCAGAAGAACAAAAAAACCCAATTAAATTGTTTATTTGGTATTTTAAACCAACCTAAACAAATACATACATTTAAAGAAAATAAAGGCTATCCAATTAATGATATCCAAATGTCACAAACAATACCTTGGTACCCGCTGGTACTGAAAACCAGGGCTAAACCCTGTAAAGCTTTTCCTATTTTCTGATATTCCTTCGGTAATGCTGAAAGAGAGAAGATTTGACCTTAAAATAGAATCCATTAAAAGTTTGCAAAATGCAGTTAGTAACTGCAACTAGAAAACACCAGCACAACAAGGCAGACTTATCAAATCAATTCCCAGTTGTCCTTGTACTCTTTCACTGGCTGTGTCCTTTTTATTTTCTCCGAGGCAGTGCCATTCGTTTTTCTTTATTTGCTATGATCATTGGGCTTATCTTGCTCCTGAAAACAATTCATCTGTTTGACGTTAGGCATGTAACATCCCGTAGTCAGCATTCTGTTATTGACACAGGCATACATTACACAACACACTTAGAATGGCAATGGGCTATAGCTGTATCCCAGTGACAACGGTATAAGTGGGGCTGTGCATGATGGATTGTTGTGAACTAAAGAGTCATCTGTAAATATGTGCTGCCCCTTCTCGTTGTCCTAACACACTGCACACTACAACTGAGCCACACATATTCACCAATGAACCACATTAATGGGTATTTAGCATAGGGATTGCAGAAAGTAACTCTGCTGGCAGAGATCTGTGTTATGATGAAGCATCGTAGCATCTTGGCTCTTGTGACTTCAGCCAATAACTTAGAGGAAGTGGGCAGGTGGATTCCAAAGTTCAAAGACCTATGGGTGGCTGGGAACTAAAGTAATTGTTGCTATAGTGTACTTACATCACAGGTTTTCAAGCAATGCTTGACTACCAAGCACCACCTGATATCTGTCAGAAAGTAGTAGCCAGTAATGAAAGGACCAAGGCATTGGCATCTCTGGCCTGTCCTCTGTTTGGATACTTGCCAGCATGCCAATGTCTTAAATCAAGAAATAGCTTCCTAAGACCTACAATAACACCTCAGCAAGCAAGAGTCCACAAGTGACAGGCGAAAACCTGGAACCTCAATCAGTGGCTGATACCAGATGAGGGCCTCTGCCCGGGCACACAGAAGACTGGGCAACTTGGAAGGCACTGAACACACTGCACTCTGGGACCAAAAGATGAAGAGCCAACCTTAAGAAATGGGGCTACAAAGTGGATTTTCACCACATGCAAGTGTAGAGAAGAGCAAATCACAGACCACTTACTATAATGCAGTCTGAGTCCTGTCACATGCACAATGGAGGTCACCAGGGAATACAAGAATACAGTGATGCCTGAGGCACTCAAAATGGCCAGCTACTGGTCAAAAGCAAATTTAGTATGATGCCAAGTTTTAAATTTTGTTTGTGTCGTTTTTTTATACATTATAACTGTATTCTCAATTCTCTTCTGACATAATAAATAAAAAATACTCTGCATCTTGCTACAGATCTGTTAATTGGCTAAGAGACTTTCAACAGGCACACATCAACAACTATTTATGAGACAGGAGGCTTATTCCACAATGTCTCTCTTAAATCATTGAATCCACAAACACAACTAATTTAACACATTTTCTAGAGGAATTAACTAGCGCATAAAATCCGATTATTCAAGGTGGTTTGTAAAGCGTGGATGCAAATTATCACACTGCGCATCCAAACAGGACATCTGAACAATTATAATTTTGTTTTCAAAATCCCACATCCTGAACAAATTTGGGCACCTTGGCATGACCTGTAAATCTAGTTGCACTAAAGAGGATGTCTGTACTATTTTTACTTCAGGGAAACATATCTATGCTTCAATACAACATGATCTGAACTATTTTTTTCTGTTGTTTTAAAGTGTGTTTTTTATATTCTCTGTGAGCCGTCCTGAGCCCTCGGGAAATAAACTGAATAAATAAATAAATATTTAACTGCAGGACAAAACTCCCTTTAAACTTCCTTTATCAGATTCAATTTATTTTTTAAAAATGTATGAAAAAGTAACCACAACAAAATAAAATACAAATTCCAAAACAAAAACCTCACAATTGTGGGGTATCAGATTTACTTTATGAATGTTCTGATGGTAGTCACAGACAAAGGAAAGCTGTACATGATATAGATAAAAGTGCAATTGTCAAGTAATGACAACTGATTAACCATAGTTACTTACGTCCTGTACAACGTTTCCAGTGTTCATGGCCGACTGTCAACAATTCCTTAACACCATCATCCATTGCTTTGGTGAACCTGCCAACTCCATCACATTTCTGTTCACTGTATGACAAAAGAAATGAGTCACCTTTCTATGGTGAATTCAGAGAGGGGCTTTTTAAAAAAAGAAATCATCTTAATTGCTCATAAACCTATAATTTCCTCCTGTGTTTCTCCTTTGTTTGCTTTACAAAACCTAGCTCTATAGAACTCGCCTCACTAAGACTATTTTCCTGCACCTTGGAAACAAAAGAACGATCTAGGCAAATAATCCTTTAATAGTGATGATATTATACATCAATTCAAATTAAACAAGAAGTAATATTTGATTCTGTTGAAGGAAAAGATGAACACCAAGAACACTGATTCACAATATATTATCCTTGGTCCGGTGTAGCAACAGCACTCCCAAACTCTTAACAATAGATTCCATGTTGTGGACAACACTGTTCACCTTAAAACATCAATGAACAACTCTGAGTTCATTGGAGGAAAGGCAGGACATAAACAAATGGATAAAAATGAGAAATTGCAACATGCTTCTGATGCATCTGATAATAATTAGCTTCAAGAAGAGAGGGGGTTGAAAAATGTACCATTTAATTCCAAAGTCCATCCTTAATCTCCTATAGAACAACAGGTTTCTTGCCTGATAATAATTAGTGAATGCAGTTCCCTAAATGGTTATCTGTAAACTCATACAAATAGTTAAACTTGTTGTTTTACAGCAATGGTTTGGCACTTTTATAGAGCTCAAGGACGCAATTTGGCAGGAGCCCCATGCACTCAGTTGCATCCACCCAACTCTTTCCCCAGTTCCTTGTGGTCTGCCATACTGACAACCCGTGAGAAACAATGCAGACACACTTGAGGTGAAGAGAGTGGTAATATGTGAGTTCACAGATGAACACTTTAAGAACCACAATTACAGGTGAAGCAATCTGTTCCTTTTCTTTGTGGTCTCTGACTCACACAAATAAGGGTGCTGCTTTGCAAAACTGATGTAATGCTTTTCCAAATGATGCCTCCTTGTTTCGGACAGAGATCACTGAGAAAGTGATTAATGAAAGTGGAGAGTTTAGCCCTCATCGCAGTACTGAAAATGTCAAGCAAATCCTACCAGAAAAGCAAGTTAACCCGATAATGCTTTTGTAGAATAGCTCTAATATGTTGAGATAGTAGCCTACAAACCAAATTGAATCCGGAACTCATTTCACAAATTCTTTTGCTGCTTGAAAACCATGAATGGTCAAAAGGAGAGAAGAGAGCATTTAAACCATTTAGGTGTGTATGTGTGTGTATTCAAATGTCAGACTAATACCATTGTTGTACTTTGGGATTATCAAGTATCTTGAATAGCTCTTCTTTTATATGAGATCACAGAATAACTCTGTTAGCCTCGTTTGAAGAAGGAAAGCAACTTCATTCTCAAGATTAGAAGAGGGGACAGAGAAAGAAAGCCTGAGATGGGAACTGAAATCAATGACATAGCCCAGTGTTTCCCAACCTTTTTTGAGCCGCGGCACACTTTTAATATTTAAAAAATCCGGGGGCACACCACCAACCAAAATGACACTCTAACACAGTAAAGAACGGCTGGGGGATGGTGACCTGCTGGGAGCAGCTGCTGGGAGTGCCGAAGCCGAGGGAGGGGGAGGAACCAGGCTGTGCCATGCCCCGCCCCCTCCCCCAGGCTTCAGCTCTCCCACAGCTTTGCCAGCCTTGAGGGGGCAGTGCCAAGCCAGCGGTGGTAGAGCCAGCACAATGCTGGCTTGGCACTGCCCCCTCAAGGCTGGCAAAGCTGTGGGAGCACTAAAGCCGGGGGGGCCGAGCCAGGCTGCACCATGCCCCGCCCCCTCCCCCAGCTTCAGTTCTCCCACAGAGGAGAAGCATGAGCGGTGGAAGGGCTTCAGTATATGGGGCTCCTCCTCCGTGCGGTTTCAGCGAGCGAGGGGTGAGAGTCATGGCGGATTGGAGGCTGGCTGGGGAAACGGCCAAAGGAGGCGGCGCCCCGGCCCCTTCTTCTTTTTCTTCGCTGCCACTCGGCCCTTCCTCCTCCTCTCCCAAGCAGCAGGAGTTCGGCAGGAGGAGGGGGGAAGGAAGGGGGGCAGAGAGCTTTTCTCGCGGCACACCTGATGATCGCTCACGGCACACTAGTGTGCCACGGCACACTGGTTGAGAAACACTGGCATAGCCGATGTAGTTGAAAATCAAGATTCTAGTATAATTTTCCAGAAAATAATTATGCAGCAACCAAAAAGGAATTTAAATATGCATATCAGAGCAGGCAACTTGGAATCGAAGGTAAAGTGTGTCATCTGGCTTCCTAAGGCAAAAACCAACCAAACAAGAGGGATGAGGAATATTGTGAGTAAAAACATAAATGCCTGGAAAAGTAAACTTTACAATACCATGAGGTCTATTTGGAGGAGGAATAAAACTCCCATCCTATTCTCAGATACATGCAGCTTTTGGTTGTTATTAATCTAATTGTTAATTTTGAGACTGGAGAAGTTATTTTTACAAAGGAGATCTTGTACTGTTGCATTCACTTCAAGGAGAGCATGACTGCAAACCATTACTGGACCTAGTAATGGCTTTTGTCTTGCCATTCTGGTGATTATCAAGCCTTGGCATTTCCATCTGGAATATTCCATCCAATTTCCTAATCATTTCCAGAAATTTGTTGGGTGGGCAGAGTAGGACTTTCTCGCATGCCAGGAAAAAGATGGGGTATAAAAACTAAATAACTGATTAAAAATTTGAAAAGCAACAACACAAGCACCAAGAAGACTCTAGAAGAAGGAAGAACTTATGGAAGTTTCAAACTATACTGTTAGTGCTATGGGGCTTGAAAAACAGGAGTGGGAAAAGGTTGGGAACTACACTTGACATTGAGGAGGCTCTTTCTCCTAAATTTATCTTTGAGTTATATCAAGTTATGAACCAATGCTGCTTAAGCTCAGGATTACCCATTTGTGTGAGTTGCAGAAATTACAAAGAAGAACCACAGAGATAGATGTGGTGGTCCAAGGATATTGTTCACAGAATCATAAGATACAGTAGGGTTACATGCATCTTGGGGATGTACATTATTCCATGATATGAGAATTCCTTCAATACTTTAAAACTGTCTTGTCTAGAGGTAAGTCCACAATATTTAATTCAATTTTGCTAGAAAGTGCACAAGGTTTTGGATCCTAGAGAAGGTATTTGTTCATAAAAGATTTAAGATGCATTAAAATATTAAAAATATCTTTACACCTTTTTATCAAGTGACAGTATTTTTGCAATATCATAAGGAAGAGGAGGAATCCAACACCTTACATTTCTATCATATCCAAGTCAGCACCTTCTGGTTCCATAGTAGAAAAGACCATGACACCCACAATCTCATCTTTTTCTGCCTTCCTCTTACCCGTTTTCCATTCCTAAGGGCAAGAGGGGGGAAAGCCAAGGTGAGAAAAAGAACACATTAAGAACTGACATCCTGAATAGCTTCATAAGCAAGGACAGGGAGGGTTCTTCAGTAAGTGATGACTGAAGCTGTGATTGAGAAAGGCGGATGACCTACCTCAAATTAAAAACCTAGAATTCAAGGAGATTGCCCCTTTTGCACATTAGTTGCTTTTGAAAATAAAAAAGTTCAGAGTAGTTTTTAAAATTAAATCATAGGGGGCTTCTATTTCAATAATGTGAGTGAAAACTTCTTCAGAAAGAGCACAAGTTTTGACATACACATGGAAGGACATAATTAGACCTGCACCATCTATCCCACACTTAGCCAAACTTTCAGGGTATCTGATCCTAATATCTATTTACAAAATACACAGATTTTTAGAAAGAAAGATACTATTTATTTATTTCCATCATTTCTACCCCACTTCTTCTCAACCCCCGAGGGGGGACTCAGAGCGGCCTAACAACGGCAACGATTCGATGCCACATAGTATACATATAATAAAAGCAAACAGTTAAGAATAAAATACATTAAAATACAGCTAGAATTAAAATACATTAAAAATACAACTAACATTAAAATGCATCATGTACATTCACAACAGTTAAAACAGTATTCCATCCATAAGCATTAGGTCTTGTCCACCAGATTGCCATCTCAATCCAATCAAAGTGCCGTATCGTGCTAAAGTGCAAACGCTTGGTCCCATAACCAGGATTTCACTTTTTTTCTGAATGCCAGGAGGGATGAAGCTGATCGAATATCAATAGGGAGTGCATTCCACAGACGGGGAGCCACCACCGAGAAGGCCCTATCCCTCGTTCCCACCAACCGCATTTGAGATGTAGGCGGGAGCGAGAGCAGGGCCTCCCCAGATGATCTAAAGGTACAGGATGGAATGTAGCGGTTGATGCGTTCGGACAAGTAAGCTGGGCCAGAACCGTATAGAGCTTTAAAGGTCAAAACCAGCACTTTGAATTGAGCTCGGAATTGGACAGGCAGCCAGTGGAGCTGGCACAACAGGGGGGTGGTATGCTCCCTGTATGTAGCTCCCGTTAGTAGTCTGGCTGCCGCCCGTTGGACTAATTGCAGTTTCCGAACTGTCTTCAAAGGCAGCCCCACGTAGAGTGCATTGCAGTAATCTATTCGGGATGTGACAAGAGCGTGGACCACCGTAGCCAGATCAGACTTCCCAAGGTACGGGCACAGCTGGCGCACGAGTCTTAACTGTGCAAAAGCTCCCCTGCCCACCGCCAAGACCTGGGGTTTCAGGCTCAGCGATGAGTCCAGGATCACTCCCAGGTTGCGAACCTGTGTCTTCAGGGGAAGGGTGACCCCATCCAACACAGGCTGTAACCCTATGCCCTGTTCGGCCTTTTGACTGACCAGGAGGACCTCTGTCTTGTCTGGATTCAGTTTCAATTTGCTAGCCCTCATCCAGTCCGACACAGCAGCCAAGCACCGGTTCAAAGTCTGGACAGCCTCCTTGGTGACAGGTGGGAAGGAGTGACAGATCTGGACGTCATCTGCGTACAGATAACACCTTACTCCGAAACTCCGAATGATCTCTCCCAGCGGTTTCATGTAGATGTTAAATAACATCGGGGACAGTACTGAACCCTGAGGGTCTCCACAAGACAACAGTTGTGGAGCCGAACAGGTGTCACCCAATGACACCTTCTGGGTACGACCCTCCAGGAAGGATTGGAGCCACTGCAACGCAGTACCCCCAAGCCCCATATCTGCAAGGTGACCCAGAAGGATACCATGGTCAACGGTATCGAAAGCCGCTGAGAGGTTCAGCAGAACCAACAGGGACACACTCCCCCTGTCGAGTTCCATTCATTGTGATCCCCCCCCCTACAAAATAGCACATTCCCTTCTCTGAAACTATTTTCTCAATAAAAATGGAACAATCAGTGTTTGTTTATAATTTATGCACCAAAACCCTTTATTTAGGGAGTGTACCACCCATGGCCTTCCATATTTATGTATTTATTTATTTACTATAGTTATATCCCACCTTTCTCGACCCCGAGGGGGACTTAAGGCAGCTTACAGAATAGGCAATAATTAAATGCCTTGAAAACAATATACCTTCAATATACAATTAAATAAACATTTCAATTAAAAATGTAAATGAGATTAAGAGCATTAAAACATATAAAACATTGCAATTACAACTATAAAACCACAATATCCACAATCACAGCCAGGCCATTCCTGTAATCATTGCTGGGTTATAAATCGGAGCAGTTTCAGCTAGAACAGTCAATGATAACTTATCATATGGTCTACAGATAGATAATATCTAGAAAATTACAAACTGAGTTACCTTTTCATCACGAAAGCTAAGGAACTGTTGAAAAAGTTCACTTTCTGAAACAACTGGATGACGACACATCCTGGTCATCCAACCTTGTAGCCTTTCCATCCGCATCTTGATAAATTCTTCCTCAAAACGCCCTGTTAGCCAACAAATGGCAGTCGTTGACACTCACTATTAATGATAACTTTTCCACCCAGTAAGACAAGTTATTTTGAGACCAATATTTGTAAATTATGGAATACTCTTAATCAACTCAAAAGCATGGCAAAATACACACATTTCACAATACACCTGAACTCTATTTGGTTTTGCTCAGCTACCAGATATACAGTGCTGCATGTATTGTTGCAATTTATGACAGGAAATATTTTTGGTTGTTAAAAACAAGATGCACTTCAGTCAAGGCTTGTTTGACTTAGGTACATTTCATTTCTGTTTACGAACCACAGTAATTGGTAATAAATTGTCGGTCACTTTATTCTAGAAAGTATTAGGTACGGAAGATTAGAGAAGTAAAAGCAATGGCAATTGGCAGAAAGATGGGAGCAAAACAGCAGGAATAATATAATACCTGGCAACTTATCTGCTGAGGTTTAGAAAGCCAGCACACACTGGCCTTAAAAGAGATGGGAACCCTATTCAGATGCACACCCAGCATCATGTCAAGAATTCTATTTTTTTCCATCAACAAGGTCATGATTAGATCCTTAATTTCAGGATCTGGATGAAGATCATTAAACGGAAAGTCAATCCGTACAAGACAGACGCTGGCAGTAAGATATTTTATCTTTTCAGCAATAAGGACCCCTTCCTGATGGTATCTTAGTCCTCTTAAAGAAGATTCAGGGTGCTTTATTCTAAATGAAACTTTTAGAAGAATCACAGGATGTCTTAAACTTGTTGATAAGACTTTATAAGCTAGCCGGCATTGCACCCCTTATGTGAGATGGGAAGTTGCTGCCAATTGTAAGAGTAATAAGGTTGACCACTGTGAAAGCCATCCACTGTATGGCTATCAGCCTCCTCCCAGTAGACTCAAATCAAGGAAGTTTCATGAGAACCACCACTCCTCTAAATGTTCCTCTAGCAATAACAAGAATATCCCCTGTGGGCAGCAAAATCAGGCAATTCCACCTGGATGGCACCCCTCCAGGGGCAAACCAAGAATGGGCAACTTGAAAGTCCCTGAACAGACTCAGAAGCAGAGTTGGGAGATCAAAAGACAACCTGGCAAAAGGGCACTACTTAGAAGAACCTGCCACCTTGTGTGACTGTGGAGCAGAACAAACAACTCAGCATCTGTATGCCTGCCCACAATGCCTTGCCTCATGCGCAGAAGAAGAACTGTTTAAAGCTACAGAAAATATAGTCACTGTTGCCCATTTTTGGTCTAAAATTGGGCTCCTTCTATTTTATCAGTTTTACACTTATTTATTTATGCAATTGACACAAAATAAATACGCGTACATTTAAATTCCTGCATAGTTCAGTTTAAAACTCAATTGCAGTGGTTTGCTCCTCCTGGCCATCCTGAAAAAGAACAATTCTCCATATATGGCTATTTTTGCTGTATTAAGTTCCGGGCATGCAAGTTCTTGACCCAGCCATAGAATTTTCTCTCAAGAAAAAATCATTTAACCTTAGAGAACATAAACAATTAATTTACAGGTTTAAAATTTGGAGATCCTCCACCACCATTAGAAATGTTACTTTGATCTTTGCCTCACATGCATTATCATTTCATCTGGAAAATTGTTCCTTGGTGCACTATACCTTTTAGTGCTTTGGTCAACAAAAAAAATTAAATGTGACAACCATCACAATAAAATAGAAGGCAGCAACATATTGTTTGTGCTGCATATGCCAGCAACCAGTGTTACCACAGAAAAAATATTTCCTAATGAACCGTATATCAGAGCTGTAAAAGCTAATGAGCATTCTGATTTTCCAGTGTTTACATTAACAAATTAGAAGGAAATAAACATTAATTATTGTTTCCTTCATCTAGTACAATCACAAAATGGGAGGGGAAGGGGGAGAGGGTGAAGAAGAACCCTATAAATGTTAAATGATCAACAATATAAAATGAACTCAAAAGACTCTCACTGGTTCTCTCTGTTTTATTCTAAGCTCATGCCCTCATTTTAGAAAATGCTGGTGGCATTCTAGGCTTGAAGCTAACTAAAGAAAAGATTGAGTAATTTCCTCAGTTCTCAATTTCCTTGGCATTCATCCTAGTATGCCCATCAGTGTTCAGTTTTCTTCCCATGCAGTGCATGCCTACATTTTCAGCATTACGTAGTTACAGGGCTGTCTATCTAAATCAGTGGTTCCCAACCTTTGGTCTTCCAGGTATTTGGGACTTCAACTCCCAGAAATCCCAGCCATCGTACCAGCTGTTAAGAATTGTGGGAGCCAAAACACCTGGAAGAGCAAAGGTTCTAAATATTTCCAGATTAAAAATAAATAAATTTCATCTTTCCACCAAAGGCTTACAATTCCTACCAGAAAGTACTTTGGCACCTGTATACGGAATTACTTTAGATTACCTCATATTTTTAAAAATCAAGCCAAGTTAAAATCCCTTAATCCTGTAATTTGTTATGAGATTCAATACCCGAATCAAACACATAACAAAATCAATAGAAATACTATCTTTTGAAAGTGCTGCCCTGTAAAAAAAAAATCTTAGAATTTTTTTTCAGCAAGTATAGAAATCAAAACAAAGTGGGAATACCACCAGCCTTTAAACATCTATACTTAGAAAGAAAAATGCATAAAAAGGTAGTATAGGTCAACTTGACTGTGTTGCAAAGTGCTGAACAAAAATCTAGTCCACAGTATTTATTAAAAATACATTGTTTTCATTTCTTATATTCATCTTTTAAAAGTTACCTGTAACTTGCTTGTCTGGAAGTGATGGAATTGGAATGGCTGATCCGAATTTAATCAAGAGCCGCTCATATAACCAGTCAAAGTGTTTGTATCTGTGGTTGACAGATCTATTAGTGTTCTGTGAAACAAGGGAACACAAGAAAAACCTCGTCTTGTTAGTCTTACAAAAATATAGGTACACAACAGCATAATATATATGCATTAGCCAATATTATTTAATTTTGTGATGCAAAGCTTAGATAACGATTAAAAAACTAACTAGAAATTTTGGGGTGAGTACTTACTGTACTTGTGAGCTGATATTCGATGTAGCTCTTAAGACCATACATTTTAGAACCTTTTTTGGGGTCAGCCACAACACAATCAAATGTAGAGGTAGGATAAACCCACATGGGACCATAATCTCCAATCTACAAGGCAACAACAGGGTTTTTTAAATCAATTGTATGCATATTTAGAACTAGAAGCAATCAATGCTCTCAAACATAAAAACCGAGTAAGACTTTCGTATCACCTAGGAAATTACATTATGAGATGTAATGCCACAACAGACTCTTATGATACATGCATCAGCTTGGAGCAGGTAGTCAATGGACTCTGTACAAACAGCCTTTTGGGATCTCCCTTTTTTCCGACTTAACAATTATAATACATTCCTACTTTTTTCCACATCATTTCAACTTGATAGCACAAAATTTTTTAAAACATCTGAAGTAATTCAGCTTGATTGTGCTGTAGAATTAACTCATAATTTTAATGCTTTTTAAATGAGGTGTAAAACATTTTTTTAAAAAGCATTAGTGTACTAGGAGGCTCAATTTGCAGTGGCATGCTCTCAATGCTACTGAGTCCCCCTGAAAAATCAAGAAGTAAGCAAACAGCTCAGCATAACCAAGACTCCAAAGATTTCTCACTCCAACTGCCCTTGCTGCTTTAATAAATGTTTACATTTTGAAAGGTTTCGTATCAATACTTTCCAGAGATATAAGGATATATTAAAATATATAACTTACAATTATAGGGATTTTTTCTTTGGGTTTTGTTAGTTGCTTTGCCAACAGGTACTGTTCCACTCCAGGTTTTGCAAATCCAGGAAATCTGATCACAGAAATAAAGTGACTGAGTCCTCCTTTCACAGGCACATTGCTAGATTCAGAAACTCCTGCCATCCTTTATAGATACTATCTTTTTAATGGGTTGAACGAAACTATTACTAAAATCTCTGTGCGAAAATGATCTAGTTACAACTGCATTAGAATTTAGGGAATTAAGTAATCTCTGATTTGTCTGCCTTCTGCCAATCAGAACAAACAGAGCAGAAGAACTGTTAGTACCAACTGTCACTGCAGCATCATTTCAAAAGCCTCTGAATTCTCCTCTGTCATTTGATAAACGAATAGCTATTGAACCCAAACCAACCACTAGTACAAAAAAGGGGCATATACTGACATTAAATTCCATTAAATCAGAGGATCTATTTTAGTTAAGATTAATTATTGGGTTAAGGCCACCGACTCCTACAAAATAGTCCTGTCACAATCCAGAACACATCGTCCACCATCCCAAAATGCACGAACCCTCATCCCCCACATCGTCATTAGCAGGGCTCCTATGTCATCACTTCCAAATCACATTAGTTTGGATTATGCCACAATGTCCTGAGATCAATAGAATAGGACAGAATACAGTGTTGAATAACTGGACAAAGAAAGTCTACAATTTTCCTGAAAAATGTATTTAAAAGACCAGGGCAGTCTACTTTTGTGAATGGGGTCCAGCGCTAATCTGTTAAAACAATTGCAACTGGATTAACACGTCTACAAAATGAGAACATTATGCAGGCAATACTCTATAAAAATGGCTATTTTGATAACACCTGAATATTTTAGTCCAAATTCTTCAACTTCTACACGATGTTCAACCCTGACACAAACATATACAGGGAGTCCCCGAGTTACAAACATCTGATTTACAAACAACACTTCGTTCAGAACAAAGGTGAGACAACAGAAAGTGAGAGATATCTTCCCTAGGAAGGTAAATTCATTCCTGGAAGAGTTACCATGGGGAAGGTGTCTCCACAGCAGCTTTCCCATCAATCCTTGTTTCCACTGAGGGAGACGTAGTCCCCCTTCACCACAAGACTTTTTTTTCAAAATCCAATCATCACCAAAAAAATGAGGTGAAATCTTCTAAACAGGGGCACAGACAGCAAGACAAACACCACAGGAGAGTACTGTTAACCCTTCCCTATGCTGTCCAAAGCTCACTTGTGCTTTCTCTCCCTCCCCCACCCCCCGCCTCTATATATGGCTGGAGTTACACTTCAAAATGTACCTGTTCAGACTTACAAACAAATTCAACTTAAGAACAAACCTACAGAACTTTGTTTGTAATTTGGGGACTGCCTGTACATATCCAAGACTACAATTTTGACTTAACTTCTTTTAGCAAAATACTACTGAATAAATAATCAATTTCCATCAGATTTGCACCTTGTGTAGTGAACTTCAGCCCCTGAAAGCATGTGTCATAATTATTTTTTAAAAACTTTAGGATACCATAATTCTTTTTCTGTACGAAAGTAATACAGTTATCCTCCAAAAAAACTACATTAGAAGTAGGCTACACATTTTGAGTACAGAAACTAGTTCTAGTTCATCATTTTTCCTTTGGTATTTTTTTCACCCCATACAGATCTGGGAGTTTTACTTGTTTAGTGGCAATTTCATAGCAGCCCCTCGGCTATTTCCACGCTGGAGTCCTGTTGGGTCGGAAGGTTCTGTCTCTTTATAGCCAGGATAGGGTGCAGCTGCCGATTTAGGGTCATCCCAGTCATCATCCCAATCATCATCATCAGCTGCTGCTAAAAGGGGATGATTGCCAACATCACATAAACAGAACAAAAAAATAATAACCATCCTTCACCCAGTTTAGTAGCACACAAATTCTGATAGAGCTAGAAAGACCAAAACAAAACTTTGAGGCAAAATGGCATGATACTGAAAAATAATGAATATAATGGAAAGTCTCAGTTCCCAAATACATCAATAAGTCTGTCTTCTTAAAGTTTTCCCATTAATTTAATAGGCACAAACAATCTCCAGCATATTTTCCTAGCAACGCACCATAACCCTTAAGAAACTCTGCTTACCTGGACCTTGGTAAGCTTGTGGGTGACCAAATGCTGCTGCATCCCAGTTGTTTGTAGTACTATTTTTCTGCTTAGCTTCAGGTTTGGATGCCCAGCCATCACCAGCTGTTGCATTGTCCCAGTTTGACCAGGGGTCACTTGCATTGGTAGAAGCCTAATTTTTTTTTAAAGTGAGAAAACACCTGTACTTTTAGGAAATATTATAGACAAGAAAGCAAGATACTTTAGAGTACCTAACTATATTAATGAATCTGTTGTACAGTGTATCTGTTGTAACAATGAATCTTTGAACTGATTGGACCAGCCTAAAAGTAAATGGAGCACATGCGTAGGTTCCAATGGAGGTAACGATTTCCCAAATGACACCAGAACCTCTTTTTCTTGTGAGTCTATTTAAAGTGTGTGCAGTAAAGAACTTCCACAGACTTACAACACTCTTAAGCTAGATAAAGGTAACATGTTGTGTGTAAAATACAAAAAAAATCGCAAAATACACCTTAGGGAGAATACTTAGTTCTTTTTCTCCCTTACAACTGCTGCCAAAGAGGATGTGGTAGCATTGAACTGTCTGCAGGAAAGGACTGGCATTAAACTGGTTGAGGCTCAATCCAGACAAAAACAAAGTGCTCCTGGTCAATACAAAAATGAATCTGAAGCTGGAATCACAGCCTATTTTGGAAGGGTTGCTCACCCTTTGAAAGATCAGTTGGACCAAGTGCTACTCCTGGAAATCCAGATTGCTGCTCTGGCTTCACTTTTTCTTGGGGAAAGTAGATTAGTCCATAGTGGCTCACACCTTAGTTATCTCATAATTAGATTCCTGTAATATGTTTTAAAACATTACTGTGATATGTTTTACACAATGTTTGGTCATTGCAGCTTGTGAAAAATTCAGCAGTCAGACTATTGTCAGGTGTGCAATTTAGAGACCATGTAATTCCAATCCTGCAATCACTACACTGGCTTCCAACTGGCTTCTGAACTTGGTTCAAAGTCCTGGATTTGACCTACAAAGTCCTAAATACCTTGGGGTCAAAATGTTTGAAAGACTACCTTTTCCAACATGTACCTGTTAGAAATGTGAGATATTCAGAGAGGTTCTGTTGCATCTTCCAAAACCTCATAGCAACTGTGGAGCTCCCTACTCAAGGAAGTTAGGCATTTCAAAAGCTTCTTGCGAACGGCCAAAAGAGTGTTATCCCTCATGGCATTCAATGTTTGAAATTACTGTTTAAACAGTTTCAAAACTAGCTTTTCAATTGTTTTCTATTGCTGTTAAGAATTTTTAAAGGGGATTTGAAAATGTTTTAATTTTTGTATTGTTGATTGGCTTTTATTTGTTATTTGTCTCTGGCACCCTTGTGAACTGGGAGACAATACAGAAATACTTTAAATAAATAATAAAATAATACACAGCCCACTTATATTTATGTATGGGAATTATCTATCTGTGAAATTTCTTTAATATCTTTGTTATCATCCAAACATTTAAAAAAGGAGTAACACTGTCTAGAAAAATCAAATCAAATCAAATAAAAGTTTAAGTGAATTAAAACATGCACACTACTTGGATAAATATACAAAATTGCAGGGCAACATTTGGTTTACATGTCATCACTAGAATTTTAAAGAAGTCAATTGTATGAATTGTGTGGTATTTTCCGATCTCAAATGAAATTTCAATGTATTACATGACATGGAAAAACACCGTGTCTAAAGGTGTGTTTATGTGTACAAAACACAAAACAGGGAATATACAGGGTACCATTCATCATTTTCTAGTTAAATGTCCATATAGTTTTATTTAAAGAGAAACCCCAAAAGCAGTATTACACAACTAATGAAATTTGAAGTTACATTCCTGTTTCATACTTCTAGATAAAATGCTAACACAAAAGACAATATTTATTAAAAAAATAAGTCATTGAAATCTCTAGCTGACATGCCCACATGTAACCCTGATTGTATTGGAGTATGTGTTTTCTTATACATTAAGGAGCAGGTATCCTGTGACTCATCTTGGATATGCAAGAGTATCGAGAGGGGTCACAGGTACATCTTGGTCCCATTGGCCCCCAGGCATATTTTAACGTTCACTGTTTATGCAAATAAGATGTACAAGAGCATCTAGAACAAAAATGTGGTGCATTCTTACAAGCAACAAGTGGTTGAGGAGACAGAACTGCACCCACAAGACTGCCCTCAACACCAGTTGTGCTAATGGGGATAAAATGGAATACAGGAAGCAGTCTTTGTCTCCCATATGATGTCTGAACCCAGTTGGAGGCAAATGTCATTTTTTTTTCGTGGTGCTAAATCCACAATGAGTGCACAGGATTGTAATTTTTAAAAATTAAACAGGATTTATGTAAAGAGCAAAGAACAAGAACCGAACCTATCAGGACTTAGGTGGTTCTTTTTCGGTTTCCTAGACCCTACGTGTTGTCACATATATGTTCAGGTGAAATAGCAAGTTATAATTGTACATGTATTTCATCAGTATACAAATTCCAGTATCTCTGTGCTGAATATATGGTGATCATATTCACATTCATCCTTAGAAAACGTAGTTCTTCCATTTTACATGTGAAAACCACATTTTGGCATTGACTTTAATAGTAGGCTTTCTCAAAAACTCAGCTGGCGGTAGAGCACATACCAATCAGAAGTCTCTTATCAGATCTCATAAATCAGAGAACAACCATAGTCAAGTTTTACAATAGCTACTATTATTTTCCAGTATAACTAATAAGCAGATTTCACTATTGAAAGAGTACATTTGAAATTTCTAAGATTCTGCCTGAAAAATCTTTGTGCATTAAGCAACTTGAAGGCTTTTTGATCTATTATTGTTGTTGTTGTTATCTTTGTTTATACCTTGCCTTTCTTTTGAGGGAACTCATGACAGCTATCAACCATACACTTTGATCAATTTAAAACTAAGCAAATACAAAAAACCCTATTAAATAGGATTGTGTGTTTTTATGTTAAAATAGTTAAAATATAATACCATTTGAGATGCATTTTAAAGCAAACAATTCCTTCCAAAATCCCACATTTCTGAAGGCACATACACACATTTTGATCTATGTGCCCTCACGTCTCCTGTCAATTTATGAGATTCTATTATTTTAATAGACACATATTTTGATCCTTGCCACTCCATTAAGCCCCTGAAGTAACCAGGAAGTAGAATCCATGCAGCACATTATTCTGTTTATTATACAAGCAGGCTAGACAGGGTATGATTGATAAAATAATTACTCTACCAGGAAAACAGGATGAATTTATGTCATTCTTTCATGAAAATATAAGAATCCCAGTGTAACTCTTGTTGTTACAAAAAAAATCTGAGGCAGTCAGGCTCATAGAACATTTAATTTCTGTATAAGGGGGAAATGTCTGAAATAAGCTCTGCCTGTATTAAATCAATTGTTACTTGCGCTCTTAATTTATCTTATATGTCATAAATTTATAATTGGTGGGTCTCTGGACTAAAATAATTTATTATTGTTGTTGTATATATGTTGTAGTGTAAGTGCAGTGCGTACCTTGAGATCATCTGGGGAGGTACTGCTCTCTCTCCCCCAGCCATCTCAAGTACAGTTGGTGGGAGCGAGGGAAAGCGCTTTCTCGGTGGTGGCCCCTCGGCTCTGGAACTCCCTCCCTAGAGAAATCAAACAGGCTCCAACCTTGTCCTTCTTTCGGAGTCAACTGAAAACCTGGATATTCCAGTGTGCTTTCAATTAAGCAGCTCACCAGTAATCTTCTTGTCCCTATTGAGCTCTGCACTTTCCTTCGACCCTTAAATGGTCTACCTCAACATGTTCTATGACAGTATTTTTCTCATTGAATTGTACTTCAGTTATGTTCTTTTTCTCAGCCATACTGCTTTTATATTGTTTATAATTATGTTGTATTGCTTTTATATGATGTTTTAACTGTAGTTTTATTTCTGTGTTTTAATTTTAACTTTTGGGCTTGTCCCTTGTAAGCCGCCCCGATCCCCTAGGGGAGATGGTTGGCGGGGTATAAAAATAAAGTTGTTATTATATATTGGGTCAATTTTATTGGGACAATTTTCTTTTTATCCTACCAAAGGTTTAATTGGCTTTCACAGTGGATAAAAAGAAAATTGTTCCAATAAAATGAAGGTGTCTTTCTCTTATAATAATAAGTCTGTCTAGCTCAGTAGGACTATGGCAGTGCAATACAATCATTCCAATGCTAGTTTTTACTCGGAAAAGATGCATACACCGCTGGCAAATCAATGGGCACCCAATAGAACAAGTTAAACTCTATAAATATCTAGGAGTCATTTTCCAGTCCACTCGTTCCTGGAATGCTCAAGTGTCCCATTCTATAGCAAATGCACAGCGGAGTTACAACTCACTTATTTCATTTTTTATGGTAAAAGGTGGCCAGCATGTACCTTCAGCAATTAAAGTTTTTAATGCTAAGATTTTGCCTCAAATGTTATATGGAGCACAACTGTGTGCATTTAAAAGTGTTAAGGATTTAGAAACCCTCCAGACAAAATTCCTAAGAAGCATCCTTAGCCTCCAAAGCTGTGTGCCTAATGTAATTTTACTTCTAGAGACAGGTCAGATCTCTGTTGACTCTCGGATCTGGGTCTATAAACTAAATCTTTAGTTAAAACTAATGTTTTTGCCTAAAGGTTTGGCCCCATTGACCCTCGGTAATCCATTCCAATCAAGGTGGAAAAAGATAATTCATGAGAAAATCCTAAACCTTGGGTTTACAGTTAATACCATTCTGACCATGGGCTATACAAAAGCCAAAGAAAACATACGACAGAGTATCTGGGACACAGAGCTGCAAAACTACCTAAACACAACCTCTACTCTTCCAAAGATAATGGAAGGGCGCTGCTTCCTGCAGAGTACTTAGGCAACCTAACCATCCCTAAACATAGGAAGGCGTTCTCTTTGGCTAAATTCAACGTACTCCCTTCTGCTGTATTGGAGGGAAGATACAACAAAGTACCATACAATGAACGCCTATGTCCCTGTGAGGCAGAGGCAGTGGAAACTGTGGAGCACGTTTTGTTATATTGCTCTTTTTACCATGACCTTCGTAAACATTTTATAAATCCAATTTTAGAAAGTCTACCAGGGAGATCTGTAAGGTTTTATATAGATTATCTCTTGTCTGACCAACACCACAAGGTAACTGTTAGGGTCGCCAGCTTCTGGACAGCAGCAATAGCTTGTCGGTGCAAGATGCTGTCACAGTCAAAGTTTTAATATTTATTTCGGTTTTACCATTGTCATTTTAGCATTTAAATGTTCAATACTATTTTAACCATCTTATTCAATATTGGGTTTTAAACTTTGCCTGTGTGTACCCTGACATTTGTACATTTGTGTACATGTGTTTGTACATATGTGTGTACCCTGATGTTTGTACATCCAGATGTTTGTACATTTTTTAAAGCTGGTCATTGACTGTAATAAAACTTGTGTATTGTATAATCATTCCAGTGACATTGATTGTGAAAATGATCGTGGAGCGGTTGATAAAAGCTTAAGATTCTGGAAAACTGTTATTAATCAGAAGAGCCAAACCTCAGATATATGGAGCCTTGATCTCACTCAACATAAAGCTGTTTCATGTGTTTATTCGTTTTCAAACTAAGAAAATTTTTATTTTAAACACAACAATTATTACAGAACCAAAAAGACTTTTCCATAATATAAGGTCAAACTACAATAGTTGTATAAATTCTGTTGGTTAGTAAGAGGTTGGGCAAGAAGGAATTATTCAGAATAAGAAAGGGGAATGAATGCGTCCTGGGGAGTGACCTTTGTTAACAAATCCATATACTGAAATAGCTTGGGACAGGAAAGGATCTCTGTGGGCTCTCCCTAGTGACTGACTCTCCCCAGTGAATAAACAGCAGGTTCATATGTTCAAACAAAAGTTATGAGCTACTATGATGGCCTGGTTAATTGCTGTCATAATGTGCTATCTCAACATATTAAATACGGAGACAAAAGAATAGGTGAAAGTAAATCATATATATATATTTTTTAAATCTCATCTCACTTATAAAGATAACAATAACATCTCCTAACACTGGTATAAACAACCAAATTTAAAATGTTTTAAACTGAGTAAACAATTTAATAATTTGCTGTATCTTTACCAAACACTAAGAATCTAGCCATGACTGAATTCACACATCCCAGGAATACCTATCTTATGGAGGTTGAGGATGTACTCCTCACCTCTTTTTATATATTTAGAAAACATCGCTGTTAAAGTAGACTTGCAAGAAAAAAAATCACAAACAAGGTGTAGGAAAATATTCTGATTTTACCCTTCTAGTAAAGCTAAAAAGTTACCTTTCTCGTAGAAGGAGTTGAAGGTGGAGAATGTGGAAAAATTTCCAAAATAGCTGTATGATTGGCAGAAGCCAGAAAATCCACCTTAAAAATAAGAAGCACTAAGTAAAGAGAGAAAAAAGCAGCAGCAGGAAAGCCTATATCAATTGGCACGTGCAGACTGCTGTAGGCAAGCAGATTTGCTGAAGCATATACAATTAAGATTCTTGTAAGCAAAAGCAACACACATCCAAGAATGCATCTTCTCTTAAAATGGAATTTTGCATTTAGCACCATATTTAAGCCACACTATCATGTTTAAGAATGAATTGAAATAAAACCATGCAACGAGCTGCAAGACATACAGCTGCAAGACATACAGTTCAAAAGCCATGCATCATCTTCAATTGTAGGACAGGTTGAGTATCTCTTATCAGAAGTGCTTGGGACCCAAAGTATTTAGAATTTTGGAATATTTGTACATGAGATATCTTGGAGATGATATCCAAGTCAAAGTATAATATCAATTTATGTTTCCTATATACCTTTATAGACCGATGCTGAAGGTAATTTAATACACAATATTTTTAATCATTTAGTGCATGAAACAATGTTTTTGTGAACTAAACTACCAGAAAGGAAAGGTGTCACCGGGAATGTGGCGCAGCTGGCTAAGTGCATAAGATCTCACTGACCAGTAGGTCATGAGTTCGAGGCCTGCCCGGGTCGAGGTGGGTGCTCAACCTTTAAGTGTAGCCTGCTGTCGACCTTTGCAGCCTGAAAGACAGTTGCATCTGTTAAGTAGGAGATAAAGGTACCACATTAAGTGGGGAGGCAAATTTTGACTGAATTATGAGGCCATTAAAGAACTCCAGGAACACTGAGGAATGCGGAAGGAACAAGAAGGGACGCTGGGAACGCTGAAAGATGAGGAGTGCGTCAGCACCCCTGGTGGTCAGAGTTTGCCTCTGTTCGTCTATATGTGTATGTGGAAACGGCAGAGATTGTCTGCTATGTATGTGTACCTGTAATCCGCTCTGAGTCCCCTTTGGGGTGAGAAGAACGGAATATAAATAAAGTAAATAAATAAACAATAAATACCTCAGTCACCCATGCAGACAATTTTGGAGTATTTCACATAAGGGATGTTCAAGCTACCACACCAGAAAAGCAGCCTGATCTGCTTACAAAGGCAGTTCATCTATGCAGCGTTAACATTGTTAAGTATAACTTCATGGACATTTAAATTTATAATGTTTCTTTTCATTGCACAAGCATTCATGCTTTCATTTAGTGTTCTTATCTCAACAAAAAATAAATATGTATTGTTACACTTATAGCGATATCATATAAATGCTCATTTGTTTATCCATTCTACCAGAAACATTATGAGAAAAAACCCATTATGTATGGAATACGAAAGGAACTTTGAATATGTGCAATTAAAACAAAGATTATACCAGAGTCCCTTATTGTCCTTAAATCACAATGGCAAGTGATTTCCTGAAAAACTTGCCTGTTGTAAACAGGCAGCTCCCCACCCTGCCTCTAGATAGGCAAAAAGAAATCTATGTATTCTTCAAGACTAAAATTTCATGAAATTTGCAACAGACATGAGGATTTATGTCACATTATGCTATTTACTGCTGTTAATTGCCATTATATCTGCTGCAACATATGATGAGCCTATGAATGACAAACCTCCAGGGCACTCTGTCATCAACAGCTCTATTCAAGACTTTCAAACCCAAATCTATGGCTTCCTTGATCAAGACTATACCAGGCTGAATTATTAGTCTACAAAGCAGTAGCATACATATCTGCATTTCTTGGAAAGATCATTCATACCATACAGTTATAATTTAATTTTAAAATATTGATTCTATACACACACAAAAACAGAAGTTCATGGTATCACACAGATGTTTCTGGTTTTGGCCCGTCTTTCTTATTCTTATCACATAATTTATATTACATAGCCTTGGTCAAAGTATGCACATTACATCGTAAAGAGGTACATGGCACTGATAGTAAAGTGCATTGGTAAATAAGCAATATATTATACCAGATTCTGAATGAACACTTTAACTGTGTTGTTGAAGGTGTTCATGGCTGGAATCACTGGGTTGCTGTGAGTTTTTCCGGGCTGTATGTCCCATGTTCTAGAAGCATTCTCTTCTGATTTTTCGCCCACATCTATGGCAGGCATCCTTAAAGCGTGTGAGGTCTGTTGGAAATTAGGCAAGTGAGATTTATATATCTGTGGCATGTCCAGGGTGCGAGAAACAACTCTTGTCTGTTTGAGGCAAAGCCATTCAATGCTAATCAACCTGGCCAGTTGCAACATTCACACTTGCCTCAAGCAGACAAAAGTTCTTTCTCCCACCCTGGACAGTCGACAGATGTATAAACCACACTTGCCTAGTTTCCAACAGACCTCACAACGTCTGAGGATGCCGGCCATAGATGTGGACGAAATGTCAGGAAATAATGCTTCTGGAACATGGCCATACAGCCCGGAAAACTCACAGCAACCCAACTCTTTAACTGCAATGACTCAATGCTATGAAATAATGGAAGTTACAGTTTTGCAAGGCTTTCCGCCATTACACATGATTATGTGTTCTACTTATTTTGTTCCTTTTTCATTGGGTTCTACTATTGCCCTTCTATTAGGATTTCTACTCTTTGGATCTGGTTGCACAACTTATTAACTACTGTTCTCAACTGAACAATTCCCCCTTAATCATTTTCCTTATGTTATATTTATCTTTCAGCCAGCTAGTGATACTTCAGCTCACATACTTTTTCACTGTCCTTTTACCCAGGCACATATCTTACTATATTTAGACTACATTGTTTCTTAACCAAGTACGTACTTCATATTAACACTATTCTATTACTCACGTCAAGTCCTGCAATGCACAAATAAAAACTACATATATTTTATTAGACTGCATTCCAACAATTTTCTTTCATGTCTAAAACCATGTGGTTGCATCTTCAGACAGAAGCTAAAAATGACTTTTGGGACTAACAGATTATACATGATAGTTAACAAACCCACTTAAAACTAATGTCGGATGTAAAGTAACCAAACAAAATTTATTATACAATCATGGAACCTCTCAGCCTCAGTGGAAATATTGTTATTAGTTCTCACTTTAAAAAGTCATCTCATTCAATTAGTTACCTTGGACTGGTCTGACCTATAAGAAGCACTGCTTAAATATCAAGCAAAAAGTGGGCGCTAGAAACAATCTCATACAAAAGCTGATTGGCACAACCTGGTGATCACAACCAGACACAGTGAAGACATCTGCCCTTGCGTTTTGCTACGCAAGGCATCCCCAGTGTGGAACACATCTCACCACGCTAAACACTGGGGCAGTGATATTACACTGTTTAGCTGGTATTGCACCAATGACATCCGCTGGGAAGTAGCAGCCAATAATGAAAGGACCAAGTCAGTGGCGTCTCCGGCCCATCCTCTGTTCAGACATTAGCCAGCATGCCAACGCCTTAAATCAAAAAATAGTTTTCTAATATCTATAGAGATACTTGCAGGAACACCTCAGCAAGTGAGAGTCCATAAGTGGAATGAGAGACTCCCTCTGAGGCACACAGAAGACTGGGCGACTTGGAAGGTGCTGAACAGACTGCGTTCTAGCACCATGAGATGTAGAGCCAACTTTAAGAAATGAGGCCACAAAGTGGAGTCCACGACATGTGAGTGTGGAGAAGAGCAAACCACAGACCACCTATTACAATGCAGTCTCAGCCCTGCCACATGCACAATGGAGGACCTTCTTATAGCAACACCAGAGGCACTCCAAGTGGTCAGCTACTGGTCAAAAGACATTTAATATAATGCCAAGTTTCTAAACTTTGTGTTTTTTAAAAAATACATTACAACTGTGTCCTTGGTTCACTCCTGATACGATAAATAAAATAAATCTCATTCAAAAGGTACAGTAGAATGATAGTCTAGTATTCCAGATTCTACTGGCACATTCACTTGGGGGTAGGGGGGTAAGGGTAGGACATTCACATTATCTTCTTGTTGCTTTGTTAGATTTGTATTTCAATGGTACTTTAATGGTGACCAATTCTCTGAATAGTTTGCAGGAAAAAAGTCAGCTTGTTCCCATCTTATAAAACGGTCTGGTATCAACTATTAGGCAGTTTAGAGCAGGCCCTTGATACGATTTTGGATTGTAATCTCCCAGGTGCATCCCTCAC
The DNA here is from genome assembly GCA_030556195.1 of Anolis apletophallus. Lineage (NCBI taxonomy): Eukaryota > Metazoa > Chordata > Lepidosauria > Squamata > Anolidae > Anolis > Anolis apletophallus. Next base: position 152,052,263 of record JARBWK010000003.1, on the reverse strand, counting down.
CACTGGGGATGCTGGCTAGTTTTCCTGGGAGTTACTATCCAGCTGTACATAAAGAGCTATATCATTCCCACCTCAGTTCAGAGATGTATTGACAGATTAAAACTGAATTAGGAATGTTCAGCCTACAAGTAGCATGCAGTCCGGAATCCTCTTCTGTAGTCACCATGTCCCTCTTGCCCCCAAGGTCTCCAGCCCTCCAGAAGAAGAAAGCCCCGTTACAGTAGTGGACTTTGGGTACCACATCTGATCTAAATAATCTCTTAATACTAGTTCTCTTGTTCACTGGAGGGAAGGATATTAGAGGCAAAGTTGAAGTACTTTGGCCACATAATGAGAAGACAGAAAGGCTTGGAGAAGGTCATGATGTTGGGGAAAATGGAAGGAAAGGGGAAGAGGGCAAGATGGATGGATGTTATCCTTGAAGTGACTGGCTTGACCTTGAAGGAGCTGGGGGTGGCGAGGGCCAACAGGGAGCTCTGGCGTGGGCTGGTCGATGAGGTCACGAAGAATCGGAAGCAACGGAACGAATAAACAACAACAACTCTTGTTCAGCTAAAACTATAACTGAACATTTGATGGAAATAAGAAAAGGCTAAGAAATAACTTTAGCGCACTACAAATGCCATAAAATACGGAAGAGTAAAACAGCTCAAGTGCTATATTTTATTACCATAAAACACACGAGATAATGAGACAATCACCAAAAGCTTGGAATGTGTCAGAACAAAAGATTTAATATAGCATTGCCATGGAACAATAAAATTAAACCGCAAGGCGTTCTGTCTAAACTGGAGTACAATTATTTTTAGAGACTTTGGGAATGAGAGATAAATTTTAATGAACAATAATTTTAGTCTTGTTAATTTCTTATAACAACTCTTCTAAATGGATTAAGATGATACAATGAAATATAAAGATGTGATCAGAGAAGGAAACCTAGTAGCTCAGTGATAATAAACAAACACGGAAATTAACTGTTTTAGTTTTCTCAGTTGTTACATTAAAGCAATCAGATGAGCTAGAGTGCTAGACTACCGTAGAAACAGGATATTACCTCTTTTAAAATAAATGGAGCTGGAGAAGTCTCTATTTTATTAAATGTATCACCTAGTATTGGACTGGGTTAGGAATGGAATTAAATGTTAGGACTTTAACTATCCGAACGGAAATAATTGTAAGCATACAAGGGAAAAAAAGATAGGCATGATAAATCTGAGCAAACCCTGGCAAAACATTGCACTGAATTAAAAGAAAATCACAACCTTTTCCATACCACTCCTCAGGCTTATTTGGAGGAACTATGTAGGACAGACATGTCTAAAGTCCGGCCCAGGAGCCAATTTGTGGCACATGTTCAAATTTTCAGCGGCCTGCAACCTCTTTCATAAAAATCAATAACATGTGGCCAACCAGTATAATGCTGTTGACCACAGTATAAAATGCAAACATACAAAAAAACTATTTTATATTTTACCAGAAGATGATCAAAACCACAGTTTTGAATATGCACTGAGTCTTTTCAATCCATGTATTGTTTGTTCTCGTACCCTAATGAAGTTGTGAGCTATGCTGGCAGTGGCATAATAGTCACCGGTAGGGCCTCCCATGCCAGACAGGTCACAACCGAAGGGTCTGACAAAGAGTGTCAACGGGCAGGATGGGCTCTCTAGTCTTTTGGCAACCATCCTAGGAGAAGGAAAACTCTAAATTCAACCTGGGCAGATGGTGCTCGTCTAACCCTGTAAGGTCAACCATCTAAGAGAAGTTAACTCTAATCAAACTTGCGACCCGAGGACCTCACTGCCACCGTCCAAGGTTGCTAAGCCTCGGCAGACAAACCTTTGGTTTAAAGGGTGAGGCCAGTTCTGTGCATGCTGCGCTCCATCAGAAAAATCCATTGCACAGACTCGATTGTTTGTTACTTTGTTTTTCAATTGACAATCAAACCAGGTCTCATAAATTTGACTAATTAAATATTAAAATCTAATTCGGTCCAGCAGCCCCTTATTCCATTTTGTATTTTTTATCTGAGTCTAAAATTAAAATAATGAAAAACATGGCCTTTTTCGTTTTTGATATCCCAATTCAAAATAAAATAAAATTCATTTTTTATTTTTGAATTTTGATGGTTAATTGAAAAATGAAAGAATGAGTGATTTACAAATTGATATAGTCCTCGATGTTTAGTACTTCTGAACAAGATACTGCCAGTGTTATTTTCCTGTTCCCATGTTTTGAATTGAGAAGTTAAGGTGAACATTTAATAATGAATAATATGGAATGTTTCAAATAGCCCTAGGCATGTTTAATCTTCCAGACAGACTTTTTCTTCATTTTATGCGGTCTTCAAATATGAAAGGCAGAGTGGTTTAAGTAAGAAAAAACTTATTTAGATTTAGAACATAAGAACATAAGAAGAGCCATGCTGAATCGGGCCTCAGCCCATCTAGTCCAGCATTCTGTGTCACACAGTGGCCCACTAGTTGTACACGGGGATCTCTAGCAGAAAGGAGGGCAAAACCCTCACCTGCTCCCCGACCCCCACAACCAGTACCCGGGAAAATCCTGCCTGCCTCCATCAACACAGAGGTGGCACTTGGATGTCCATTTCAGTAGCTACTGATTCCCTTGGTCTCCATGAATCTGTCTAATCCTGCCTTGAAGCTGTCCAGGCTGACAGCTGTCACAACCTCCTCTGGAAGTGAGTTCCATAACCCAATGACCCTCTGGGTGAAGAAATATTTCCCTTTATTAGTCCTAACTTTCCTACCTTGGAGCTTTAGGGAGTGCCCCCTAGTCCTAGTGTTGTGTGACAGAGAAAATATTTTTTCTTTGTTCACCTTTTCTATCCCATGCATGATTTTATACACTTCGATCAAGTCACCTCTTAAACGCCGTCTTTCAAGGCTGAAAAGACCAAGGCGTTGCAACCTGATTTCATAAGGGAGCTGCTCCATCCCTTGGATCATATTTGTTGCCCTTCTTTGTACCTTTTCCAGTTCCGTTATATCCTTTTTGAGGTGCGGTGACCAGAATTGTACACAGTACTCCAGATGTGGCCTCACCATAGATTTGTAGAGAGGCAATACAACATTTGCCGACCTATTTTCGATTCCCTTCCTGATCATGCCAAGCATAGAATTTGCTTTTTTCACTGCTGCAGCGCACTGGGTTGACATCTTCATTGAGCTGTCCACCAAAACCCCAAGATCCCTTTCCTGGTTTGTCTCAGAAAGCTTTGATCCCATCAGTTGATAAGTGTATTTGGGGTTCTTTGCCCCGATGTGCATGACTTTACACTTGTTTAGGTTAAAATGCATTTGCCACTTTGTTGCCCATTCACTCAATTTCGAGAGATCTTTCTGGAGCTCTTTACAGTCAGTTTCATTTTTAACTACCCTGAACAGTTTAGTGTCATCTGCAAACTTTGCTACCTCACAATTTACGTCTACATCCAGATCGTTTATGAATAAATTAAAAAGTAACGGTCCTAAAACTGAACCTTGGGGTACGCCACTTCTCACCTCTTTCCACCCAGAGAAGTGTCCATTTATTACCACCCTTTGTTTCCTACAGTTTAGCCAGGTTCCAATCCAGGACAAGACCTGTCCCCTGATTCCATGGCTAAAGAGCTTATTTAGGAGCCTTTGGTGAGGGACTTTGTCAAAAGCCTTTTGAAAGTCAAGGTAAACAATATCGACTGGGTCCCCTTTATCTATGTGTTTATTTACACCCTCAAAGAATTCTATCAAGTTAGTAAGACATGATTTGCCTTTGCAGAAACCATGTTGATTTTCCTTCAGACATGATTTGCCTTTCCTTCAGATTTATTTGTGTTCTCTATGAAGAAATGAAAATGTGCAAAATTTCATTTAAAAGTTCATTTGTATTTAATGTTAATAGTTCAAAGAATGTCGGACTGAATGGTTGGCCCCCACACATTTTCTCCTCACCGATTCCGCCCCTCACAAAGCCCCTCCCTCCCAAGTATACATCATTGGAAGTCTCCCTTCTACTAAAAGAACACATCTTACCAATCTGAAGAGGTATTCTGGATCTGACCCATTAATGCCAGCAAAAGCATCAGAAGTTATATGTGATAATAATTTTCTTCCCTTTAAAAATGTGATAATCTCAAGATGGAAAAATGTTCAATTCCACTAACTCATCGGGACATTCAGCAACATTTTATGACATACACCAAATGTTTTCCTATCTTTTCTTTGAGGAAAACTTGCCAGACTTCCCACCTATCTCTGGGAACGGTTCTGTAAACTAGTCAATCCTAGGGCCTTTCCACACAGCCATATAACCCAGAATATCAAGGCAGACAATCCATATTATCTGCTTTGAACTGAATTATCTGAGTCCACACTGCCATATAATCCAGTTCAAAGCAGATAATGTGGGATTTTATACAGCTGTGTGGAACAGGCCCTAGACCATTGCTTTTGTCCCAGGGTTCCAAAGTCAGCCAGGTTACCAAAAATGCAGCATTTTTAATTAGAAAAATGAAAGCTAGGTCATATGTGATGGTTCTCTATTGGATTCAGCATATTTGGTTATCAGTCACAGAAGTACATGGTGCTAATTATTTTTTCTTCATGAATATGGAAGTATGAACCTTTAGCAATATCTAAGAGTAATTATGTGCCTTCTCTTTACTAATCTGGAGCATGAACCATATACATTCTACTCAATGCAACCTTCCTAAAAAAGAAAAATGACTCAAAAATCTATTTGTTATGTGGCATCTTGGAGAGGGGAGATAGGTGCCAGCTGCAGCAGCTTCTATCTCTGAAATGGAAAAACACCTTTGAGATTCTCTTTTCTCAGCATCAGTAAAAAGTATAATATGGAATGTTTTAGGACCTATGGGGAATCCCCAAGGTCCTGAAGTAGAAATCTTAAGGGGGCAGCAAAGGAAACTCAAAATACTGGATTTCAACTACCTAGCAATAGCTACTACAGAAGAATAACGAAAGTAGGATTTTAAAAAAGTATTTCAGTATGAGAACAACTGCATCCTTGCCTCTGATATTGTAGCGGTCTATAAACTTTGCGACTACTAGTCACTCATATTATATTCTATCAGACTTACTGAGAAAATGGAATGAAAACAGATTGGGCAACATATAGCATTTTAAAGAACCATTTTCTCCTATAATCCATTTAGCAGACAATGCACATTTTCCAGTCTCTTACAAAAACTTGGTTGACCTGTCCATGAGCTTTACTAAACCATACTCAAACAAGTTTTATAATACTACTGCTTGTTAATAATGAGCTACAGAAACATTAAGCTGTGCATATATTTTGCTGATACAGAAACAGCTGCAGTAGTAATTTCTACAATGGTAATAGTATGTGTAACTATTAAAAGGGAAGTTCATTGGAGTTTGCAGGAAATGACACACTGCTACCAGAGAACTAATCATCCTAGCCTGTAATAACCAATCAAACAAAAAGTCCTGATATCCAGCTGCATTGATTGCCACAAGCATCTGTTTCACAAAACCTGAGAAACTACTTGCTTTAAACTTCTTTTGAAGACACTATGGTTAATTAAACTGAGTTTAGTTTATAAGCAGAGATTCTTAATGACATAATGTATTTTTGGAAAAAAACACCCTCATCTTATCACCCCATGATCAAAATCCTGAAGATGGTGGTGAAAACCAATAATGCATGTAAAGGCAAAATTCTCCATCAGAATAAAAACATGCAGCAAGTGAAAAATATTTTTTAAATGAACAAGATATTCTGATTGTGTTAATCATGGAACCAGAAAGTGCCAGCCCTAATTTCATTTTATGAGATCCTTAAAATATAGTACAGACAGTTCCCGACTTCCAGATATAAGACTTATATCCAACTCCTTCTTAAACCGGGGGGGAGGGTGGCACAACAACATGAAGTGAGGAAATCTACCCCACAGAAGGGAAATTCACTCCTGAAAGAGTTATCATGGAGACCAGTATCTCCACTGAAGCTTTATCACTAATCCTTGTTTCCACAACAAGCTAACTTTTTTGAAAACTAATTCTCACAGGTACAGAACATTAGGTGAAAACTTATAAACAAAGGCACAGATAGCATAACAAATGTTTCAAGAGTTAAACTTTTCCTATGCTATCCAAAACTTAGATAGATAGATAGATAGATAGATGATAGATAGGCTGCAGTTACACTTAAAATGTACTTGTCCCAACTTACATACAAATTCAACTTAAGAACAAATCTACATATCTTGTCTGTAATTTGGGGACTACCTGTACAAGATCTAATGCTGCCAAACACTGACCACAACAAAACCAAATACAACATCTAGGGAAGTGAATAGGAAGCCTAGCATGGTCATGTTTAATTTCAAAAGAAAAACTTTACCGACAGTAAGGAATGAAACAAATTAAAGTTGCAAGAATATCATAAATAGGAGGTTATAACAGCAACTCATATAAAATGCCTGTCTCACACAGATTAGAAAACCAACAAAGCATATGATGCTACCATCGTATGATGCTTTTGTTAGGCCGCCCTGAGTCCCCCTTTGGAGGGAGAAAGGCGGGGTATAAATATAGGAAATAAATAAATAAAATAGTTGATGAACAGAATCAAAAAGGCATTACTGTGTGAATGCATTAGGTATTTTTTGTTGGTCTGCTATTTACTTGCAAAGTATCATGCACACTAATTGTGCTATATAAAATAATGATAATATTATTTGCAAAGACCCAAAAAACAAAGCCTTCCTTTTAAAAAGTGGAAGTTTTGGTGAAGTAAAAATAAGCTCTAGTTATAAACTGACATTAAAAAATTCTTCCCCAACAGTGGGGGATACAGAAACCTAAGAAAAAAGAAGAACCATAGCCTTTATGAAACTCCATATGAATCTATGGAAGCAACCATTTGCCTATTGCTGGATTAAAAATTGTTTAGCTTGAATCAGCAAAATTCATATGCTCTTCTCAAAGGAACTCTTGCGAAGTAAATGAGTTGCTCTCAAACTGTACAAGTGAAATGAATGAACATATTTGACCCTATACAACTTGTCATGCTTCTGGAGTTCAAGAAATCATGCTCAAAGAAATATATATATACTTACTTGACTAGGGTTTTTCGCAACTTGTGAATTACTCTGGGCAGTACTTGTGGAGAGGCAGTCAAAAAAGGCTTGGTCAGCTACTGAAATTCCATCTTTGGCACTTTCATGTAGAATCTGGAAAACAGAAAGCTGCTTAAAAATGTTCCTAAAGAAGGCATATAATTTTATATTAAAGAATAAACTTTGAACTGTAGTTGGAACATGCAGACGTCCTTTACTATTCACTTATACTCCCTATAATATAAACTACTTCACTGATGGTTTACAAAGAAGAATGTTTATTACAAAAAAGGCAATCTATATACACATGGACTCATCCTGTCATCCCACAAACACAGCAACTATAGTGCACAAGGGAGCTCTATTTCTCAACATTTACTGTTATTCCATTCATACATTTAGCAATTCAAGACATTGCTGGGCCAGTACAGAGAAAGAGATGCTTGTACTTGATTCCCACATTCATTTTCAATTCTCCATTCTTTCTTCAGTCAACAAATGTGAAGTTTAAGAAGAAATAGAGGGGAGAAGGTTGGATGGAGATACAGGTGGGTAGATGTGATTGCCAATACCTATGGATCAGGATGGGCAGACAGAGGGCTGCAGGAAAATCTGATGCAATCCTTTCATGTGCATTCACTGTGCATGCAAAATAATATTCTTTATTTAATAAAAAAAGCTCTTGTGAATAGAGCACTTAATACAGCTTTTTTTTAAAAAAAAAATAATAATGAAGAAATTCTGATCCATTTATAAAACAAAATGATCATGCTTGCACTGCAACAATAGACTGGAATTCTGACATTTTCTGAATGATGCGAGAAGCAACAGGTTGCTCCTGTAATAATGAGGAGCAGCTAAATTGTGTGTGTGTGCTGTGTTTAATCTGTCATGTGTTGCTTGATTGCAGTTCTCATGAATTCCAGCCAGCACAGTCAATGGTGAGAGATGCACTCCAGCATCTGCCATGCCTTTCTTTGCCTAACTCTTGGGTTAAACAGCATGTTTTAACAATTATGACATAAAGACAAGGAACTCTGGCTTCTCTTTCCCCATACAAGCCATTACTGGTTCACAAGACACAAACGGGCTACATGTCTACATTTCGTCAGCAGGAGGTTGTCAAACAAGAATGACCAAATAAATGTACAGGAACATGCTCGATCAGTCATAAATTCACTCTATAATATTAAGGGTTATTGGCCAAGTGAACATGACCAACTACAGTATATGAAATTTCTAATTTTTAACACTTTTTGTGATTTAACGTGTAGCCGTTAACATTTTTAATGCTCTGGTGAATACTGTTGCATTATGTTATCTTACTTCAACATAATCTGTTGGAACCAATCCCCGTTCTCCTTGGCTGTTTTTGCCTTCTAGCCAGCCTCCACCTACATCCTAGAACAACAACAACAACAACAACAACAGTGGTTAGAATGATAAAACAAAGAGATTACATTCTTTCATTTCTAGAAAATAAGCTTTTCTATATTTATCATGTTAAGCTGCAATATCACATTTTATTCCTTCGACCCTACAAATCACAGTTTTCTCAATTTATCTTTCCTGCTATCATAGCAGCATTGAGTTGGCATAACATTTACTTAATTCAGTCTAAACAGCCAGTTTCACAGCTATTGAGAATCTGAAGCCACATCTTCCCAGTCTGAGTCTAATACTCCCTTCAACTGTACTGGCTATATGGAAATCTATGCCAGCTAACACTGCAAACCTATCAGTTCTTTATTTGGGAGTAAAATTTGCTAAATGCAATGGGATTTAATTCTGGAAAAACATGCATAAAACTAGTGCCACATATTAATTACTGACTACTACGAGTTGCAAGTATATATACAGAATGCATCTATATGCAACTCAAACATATTTCAACAATACAAAACATTAAAACTCAAAATTTAGCATTAACAATAATTTTTACTGGCGTATTTGATGCCTGTTTGTAAAGCAAACAATAAATAATGCTCACCATGACTGGTTTCCTTTTAAATAAATTATCTTTCTATCTATCTGTCTACTATTCTAGTTTAGTTTATTTGCCATTAGCCTCAAAAGAAGAAAAGAAGAAAAGGGATAACTATAGTTTTTCCACATTGAGAACCAGAATTACTCAACATTTTCTTCAATAAAATTCCGTGAAGCAAGTTAGCGGTTACCCCAATTTTCACTTACCGGGTTGGTAACTGTGATTATTTCTCCTTCATTAACTGTCAACTCATTATTTCCAGGTTCAGCAGCAAAATCATACATAACCCGAGCCTGTAAGTGTGCAAAAATGAAATATCAGTGACACATCCCAAATCAATTTCATCAACACCACAAAAGTTGTTGGTGAGACCTTCATTTAGGTGGCGAGACCTTCATTTAGTGACCTAAAACCTCTTTCAAGGTTATTGTTTTAGACAGAAAGGTATGAATGTAAATATTTTAATGAATTATAGGAGGAATTTAGCTCCCCAGTTATAACTAACTGGTAATTTCGGGAATTTATACACCTCCTTACACCTTTTTTTTAAAAACTGGAAGACCACAGCATCTACTCTCACCGAGCTACTCAATGTAGCCTGTCCAAACTTTATTTTCCGTATTCCCTTTTTTTAATAAATTAGGCATAAAGCAAATCAAGACTGAACTCACCCTAGTTAAGGATCTCTGGGGTCTTTAGAAAACGGTTGTACAGACTCATCTTTGCCTGCCTCATGATGAATTGCAAGGAACCTGTCCATATTTTGTATAACATTAGTGGTGTATAATAACACTACGGAGGTATAGAAGCCAATCCACAAGATGATTCTCTGCCCTCAAGAACTAATACTGTAATAATAAACTGACAACAAAGAATTGGCTGTACTGTGGGTCCAAATCCCAAGATAGCGGCTTTTTTGGTCATATATATTATTCCAGATTGGGCAAGGGAACCTCAATACAAAATCAGTTTATTGTTGTCAGTTTATCAGCATCCTAAAAGCTCTATGCAAACTGCCTCAATCGCATTTCCCTCTGCTCATAATAAAATACTAAAGCCTGCTAACACATTGAGAACCAGAAGAGCCAGGTGAGAAGAAACTGTGCACTTATTGGTTTTTGAGGGAAGACATAAAAAGTATAAGGTCAGGCAAAAAGGAATATGTAAATTAAACAATAATCTTGCTTTAGTTACTCAACAAAAAAAGACAGAACAGTCATTAGAGGGGAAAATATTATATATTCCTGACTGTAACAAGTAGTTTCCCCTGCCCCTCTTAAAGAACACAAAACTTGGATTGTATGGGTTGCTGTGAGTTTTCCAGGCTGTATGACCATGTTCCAGAAGCATTCTCTCCTGATGTTTGGCCCACATCTATGGCAGGCATATTTAAAGGTTGTGAGGAGAACTCACAGCAACCCAGTGATTCCGGCCATGAAAGCCTTCGACAACACTTTCATTGTATGTTCCTGCATGGCAGAGGGTTGGACTTAATGGTCCTTGTGGTCTCTTCTAACTCCTTGATTCTATGAGAAGCCAGGAGACAGTTATACAGTTGGTGCTCTACATTTGCAGGTTTAACAGTGATAGGCATTCAGCCCTATCGTGAGAAGACATGACACATTACAAAATGCAACAATGCTTAGTAAGGTAGAAGGCATTAGGAAAAGAAGGCCACATTCCAGACTGTATTCTCAATCAAGGAAATCACAGTCTGCAAGAACTGGGCAGGGCTGCTGAAGACAGGATAACATGGAGATTTCTCATTCATGGGGTAGCCATTAGTTAAAGTCATTTTTTCCTATTAACTGTACCTCACAGGTTTTCTCTGAATGTTATTTTGTTTAAAATATTTGTACTGCAAACAACAAGAATGAAGAAACCGCACAGCTTTGTTTAGTGTGCCACAGACAGGGAACGGGAAACAGTAAAACATCTTCTTCTCTCTATGGGGCTAATTAATTTTTACAAAGAACAGGCACTAGAAACCAGACTATATTTGGTTTATGCTACCTTCACCTTTTTTTCAAAAGACAAAACAAATGAATCTCAATGCTATATACATGTAGAAGAATATTACAATTATGCCAGTGCTCTTTTTCCTCTATCTTGTGCACTGTTGAATTAAAACAAGAAGTTCATACCTGAGTCAGAAAAACACAAGTTCAAAAGAAAATGTAGCTTCAGATTGGCCTCTTAGGATATAGCAGAGTTGGTACTTTGGGCAGGAGTACAGTCAGGAGAGAGTGATGCAAGAGCTATAGAATAGCTGGCTTTCTGTGCCAGAAATCACGCTGGCATGCAAGCCGTAAATGCTGTACCCTGATTGGTACGCCAAGCGTATGCAGTGATTTGCTAAAATACATCATGTGTCTTCAATGATAACAAAAGCCTTGATTGGCCAAAGCAGTGCATGGCGTGGGTTTGTTTACCTAAATGCTAATAGGATAAGAGCCACGCAAGCGCAGAAGGGTCTGCCCCCTCCTTTGCTGGCAGGGAAGAGGCAGAAGCAAATGTTGCGATTTGGGTACAGGCTGGCCAGAGCTGCTGATACTGTTCTATGGGAAATGAATTTCTTGCTGCGCCACAGTGTTTTAACAAATAGAAGCCTGATAATTATATGATGCTAACAAAGTATTGTGTGTAATTGGATAATGAAATATGTTCTGATGCACCAGCCAATGGGGGGTTGTAAAGAAGGGCGGGCCAAGATCTGCCGCCATGAGGGGTATATAATGAATGCTCTTAGAATGTATGTTAGGATTTGCCCGGAGCAGCGTGTTCTGTGGGTGAACCCCACCAGCTGGTGTCAAATTTCAATAAACTTGACTTCACTTTTAACAGTCAATTGTCTCGTCCTCTCGTACCTGTACCCGCGCGTCCACGTCGCTGTTGGTAAGAAGGTTATTTGCCACACGGAGTTCTGGGACTCCTAATCTGCTGCTTCAAGGACATATGCTATTTATCTTTTCAATGTAATATTGAAAAGTTAACTAAAGCCAATTGCATGGTGCCATGCCAGTTGTTGTTTTTAAAGATATTGCATGTGTTTTAGCTTCTGTATTGAATATAAAATTTCTCCTGGTTAGATTTCTGGTCTTTGCATAGGCCATTTTGCATAGGCTATTATTCCTGATGTATTGAAAGTTGTACTGCTTATTAATTAATTGAATTGGTTTCTTAAGTATTTGTTTTGAAGCTTATATGTTAAGAGTTTCATTTTTATCAGATGTTTCATGCTGTGTTTCTTTTGCTGCTATTGTGCATGTTTTAGGCTGGCATCGGCTGCTTTGTGTAGAGTTCAAAATAGAGTAGAAATGAACAAGAAAAAAAAGATATACCATATTATTTTAAATTTGCTCAGAGCCAACAAAAACTCAGCCCTGATATAAATAGATCATTATTATACATATCTTTAGTCTAAAAATCTATAGCAGTGCAACAAAATGTCCTAAAAGAGATCAGTTGGTCTCTCTGTTTAGCTATCACTAAATTGTAAAATTAAGTGAAAGGTAAGCAGTGATAAATTTTCACTGTTCTAGGAATTATTTCTTCGACTGTGGCCTCAGATTGAAAATATTATCTCATAAACACACCTGCCGTATTTCATTTGGTTAGCGACTGTAGAGGCAATACTGATGTTGATCTTTAAATATATTCTGGTTCCAGTCATTTCAGAGTTTTCTGTATTTAAAACAACACTTGGAAAGGACTCAGAAACCATTTTCAACTAAAACTTGCATACTGAAGTTCTTGAAAACATTTTAAAGGCAGTCCCATGGTAGCGATTACAGTATTCAATCAGACGAATGTATAATCATCTGTTCTATTGATTGATTGTTGAGAGCAACATGGGATTTGAGTGCTGGATGACAACTCTAAAGGCCAGGGTTCTAATGTGTGCTCAACCACTGGGCAAGTCACATGCTCTTAGCTTTAAAAAAAGGCAAAGTCAAAATTGTTGGCACTCAACCCCACTGCACAAGTTTACAGTCCCCATCAAGGAAACAATAGGCAGATGAGTTAGCAGGCAGGGAAAGCCCTTCCTCCATTGCCCTCTTTGTTTGCCTATCTGTATTCTCTCCTCCTAATTCTGTTTGTTAGATTGACATTTCTCGGGGACACACCTCTTTTTATTCCAGACCACATGGCAAGCGTCTTAGTCCTCCATTTTGTTCTTCTCCTGTGAGTATGGAGAGAAACAAGATGTCTCCAGAGAGCTGGATAGCTAGGTCCTAACTTTTCTATATAAAAATGTAGTTCTTTCAATAGTCTTTTGTAACTTTTAAAGTTGCCTCTGCTCCTGAATTGCTAAGGCTCATTAGCTCTACTGCTAGCTCAAGAAGCTTCTGATTTGTTAAAACTGCTGCTGTTGCTGATTTACATTTAAAATGCTGTTTGATTTTTGAAATTATACAACAGGAAAACCCTGAAAAAAAAATCTTCGCAAGAAGACCCCATGAAAGGGTTAACCTGACTGCTGCCATAACCTAGAAATTATTTGAAGACATACAATGCGATATTAAGTTCAGGTGAAGGGTGAAGTTGGCAAATATGCCAAAATGTATACAAGCAGTCCCCAAGTCGCAAACAAGATAAGTTCTGTAGGTTTGTCCTTAGGATGAATTTGTTTGTAAGTCGGAACAGGTACAATTGTTCAGTGTAACACCAGCGCTCTCTCTCTCTCTCTCTCTCTCTCTCTCTCTCTCTCTCTCTCTCTCTCTCTCTCTCTCTCGCTCTCTCGCTCTCTCGCTCTCTCGCTCTCTCGCTCTCTCTCGCTCTCTCGCTCTCTCTCTCTCTCTCTCTCTCTCTCTCTCTCTCTATATATATATATATATATACACACACACACACATATATACACACACACATAGATACACATATACATATTTGGATAGCAAAGGGAAAGGTTAACACCCCAGTGGGGTTTGTTTTGCTGTCTGCAACTGTCCCTATGATAATTAGATTTTGGGGGAAGAAATGGCTTGCTCTGAAAACAAGAATTGGTGAGAAAGCTTCAGGGGCGATACCTTTTCTCCATGGAGTAAATTTCTCTTCCTAGGGGTAGATTTATCTCACTTCCTATTGTTTTACCCAATTTATAGCTATGAGTTGTTTGTAAGTCAGAGGTTTGTAACTTGGGGACTGCCGGCCTGTATATTTTTTAAAAACCTAGTCAGATTCAAATAAACATTGTGCTCATACACTGAAAATGACGCATCAGTTTTTTCCATCCAGTGAGGAAACTGTTTTTAATTTTATGTCTGATCAGGGATTGCATATAACATTAAATATTCAGTACAGAACAAACATATGCCTTTCAGGAAGACAATCCATTACACTGGGGAACATGCATGAAACAGAGCTAGACTTTATATGCTTTATGGGAATATGTCCAAAATAACAACTGTAACTGGCTCTGTACAGTGCTTTGATCCAATCTAATTTGCCCTTTACCCTGTCCCTACTTTTCGGCACACAGCGACTGCTGTGTTTCATCCTCCAAGATACTTCCCAGTTAAAAATTTAGCCCCAAGGCAAAAAAAAATCCTCCACCTCTGAACTACAGAAACACAATTCAGAAACAGCCAGCATCTGTGAGTTAATCCCTGCCCCAACCATTATTTTATTTTCTGTATGTTTCATTACTTATTTGGATTACAAATCAGAGGCAGGAAGCTCTCAAAATTACCGATTTCTAAGATATAAGTTTTGGTTGAAGGGTGGGCTATAAAACCATTACCACAAACAAACAAAAAATGCTGTATCATGTTACTGAGAAGAATAGATCCAAGAGGGTTATGTGCTCCTTCACACTACTTATCCACCAAAGTGGCTTAACTGAAATGGATCTAAGTAATCAGCCAGAGGCTCTGGGAAACCTCGAACTGAGAGACAACAATATTTTTTTCAATAACTTGCAAAAGAGATATTATTGGTCAACATGCAGGAATTTAGTCATATTTTCTTTAGTCATCAAAGTGGCATGCCAACAGCCTTAAAAATATCTTTTGAATATCTATCTGTAAGATCAGGAGGCTTTGGACTGCGAAATTGTCCATTTGCTTGCCCATGCCTTGATTGTGTCATGTATGGGTTACTTTAATAGTGTACTGGAAGGTTTGTCATCTACCTTTCTTCTTCCAGAACATGGCATTCGTCTTTGATTTACTGGATTATGCTACTGAGTTCTGTCTGAAGTTGCTAAAATATGTAGAGACAGGTAGGATTTCATTTTGGGTTGGGGATTTCATTTCATGACTATTTATAGTGTTGTGGTTTATTGTACTTGGCCTTGATTGAATATGTTAATGTTCCACCCTTTGACGAAAAGGGCATTATAGATGTTATAATAATTATTAT
Source organism: Anolis apletophallus (assembly GCA_030556195.1). NCBI lineage: Eukaryota > Metazoa > Chordata > Lepidosauria > Squamata > Anolidae > Anolis > Anolis apletophallus. The sequence goes on along the minus strand of JARBWK010000003.1, from coordinate 152,036,808 downwards.
TAATCTGAAACTAGTCTTTGTCTGTGGAGTTTGAGTCCAAGTGAAAGTGAGAAAAAAGTCTTCACAAACTGAGCACAGAGGCTAATGAACTTCCACTTAGGGACCAACCTATTGCAACCTCCTCCCCACTTCACAAGGAGTTCAGCAGATCAAGACCATTTCAAGTGAACTGAATTACTCCTACTTAAGATATTCTTGTCCAATACAAAATATGAAACAACATCAAGATCCATCCCTTGTATATGGCCAAGTGTCATTTGAGACATGCCCAACTGTCATACAGACCTTGAAGTACTCAACCACACCAGGGCTGCAGTAAATTTTGAGATCTGCAACATTACTTGTAATTATGCTTCACACGAGTGTTACAATCTTCATCAACTTCCCAAGTTGGTGAGGACAATAAAAGACAGCCTTCTCAATGGCTGCTCCCAGACTTTCTTGTTTGGACAGGTCTTCAGCATTACCAGACCAGGTGGAGTGATGTGCCATTGGGTGTGCTGTTTCTAAATGTGTAATAGGAATTTAATTTAAATTTTAATGTTTTAAAAGGAGCCTTTTAATTGAATGTATAATTTAAAGATTTTAAAACTTTTGTATTCCATATTTTAGAAATTCTTTTTTATTTTATATTGTAAATGTAACTGGATTGAGTTTCATTTGAAAGAAAAATGTGGTATGAATCAAATAAATAAAGATGATTAGGTGTTGTTCAAACGTGTTCTAAGAAATGCTAGTGGGGACTTAACTGTTTTGCATTGTGATGCACTTGCTTACAACAGTCTAATGAGTGGTGAAAGACTGCTCCCGTTTGTTGAAATCTCAGCACCAACTATGTATCCTGTTCAACAAGATGCCCCTTTTGAGCATATCTGGCAGAAGAGATAGAATTGGTATACATCTTGCAATAATTCCTACTCATCCATAGAACCCTACGCTGCTTCTAGTCTGAGAAATCCAGCAGGCACAAACACAAAAAGTTAACTCTCTGCTCTTAATTCATCCAAGTTTAATTAATGCAGGTGAGATTAGCAGGCACTCCAGGATAGGATTCTGGATGTAAACTTGGGGTAGTAAGCCAAGGTATTCAGCCTTCATACCTCATTTCACAGAATACATGGGAAGCAATAATATCTACAGACCTCAACCTCTCCAATTTCCCTAGGTTGCTATTTCTATGACCAAAACAAAGGATGAACTGTTTGTCCTCAAAACCTCCAGAAGCCCAATTTCAAAAGTAATGTGGTTGATCCCCCCCCCTTTATTTATTCATTTTATTTATATTTTGCCTTTCTCCCTATGCAGGAATCAAGATGGCCTACATGTTTTTTAAAAAAAAAACCATAACATATTATTTAGATTTTTTTTAAAAAAACCCAGTTTAATAGCAAAAGATTAAAAAAATATGAAAACAGATTAAAAATGCAACCCTACTACAAACCTTTCTCTTAGTTAATTTTTTTTTCCAAAGCCAGAACCAGACCGTCACTTTTCACATGTTTTTAATTTTTGACAGTCCATGCACCCCGGAAGCAGAAAACGGGCCCTTGGATTTATTATCACCATCCACCTTTGCTAAAGCATGTATAATTCTGCAAATCTATCATTTTATGAAGAATTCCAAAACGCATTCCAGGATTATGCACATCCAAGTATATGGTATTTCCTCTCTCTGTCCCTTGTAAAACTATGAGGGCAGTGAATCGGATCTTTCAACTGGTGCAAAAACCAAAAAACACAGCCTATTAAGGAAAGCACAAAATAATCATCTTTCTACAAACCAAATACAATCTGTGTACTCTCTATTAGAAAGAGAACCTTAGTGAAATAGCTTATGCTTTTCTTTCAAGGAGACATCTAGCTCTTAACATTTGTTGTTTTCTAGGTAATTTAATCATACCTTATTATTTAATGATCTGTGTGCAACTGATATTTTAGAAGTATGTTTACAAGGTAAGATTTGAAAAAGAGCAAATAAAATATTAAACATGGGACAAATATACCATTGTTTCAGCCATGCATACATATATTACATATGCTTCATTACAGACTCAGTTAAAATAGAGATATAAACTTCCAGTCAAAACTGACCCCCCACATAACTACATTCAGTACTGCCTTTGCTTGGTCAAACATACAATAAAAATGAATATTGACATAATTTTGTTGCCAGTGTTTAAAGCACCGTGACATGAAAATTCAAAGCCTTAGAATGGATGAGCCTTTGGTGCATTCCTTCTTAGACTACAACTTTCATCAGCCCTTATACTGCATGGCAGAAAACCAATGTGGTATAGTGGTTTAGGCAGTGGGCTATGACTGTGGATACCAGGGTTCAAATCCCCCTCAGTGAATTTTACCAAATGACTCTCTGTCAGTCTCAGAGGAAGGCAAAAGTAAATTGCCTCTGAAGAAATCATGACAAGAAAGCCTAGGATTGTCAGACGCTGGAAATTATTTGAAAGTGTGTAACAAGAACAAGAAAGTGTGTAAATATCAACACTTGGGGACTTTCATTTTCCTTATACTAGCTTTAAAATGTACCATGTACAGACATGTACAGGATTGATGTATCTGAGTCAATATGAGTGCTGTACCTTAACTTTATCCACACACACACAAAAAAGAACCACATAATTCTCTGAATAGATCAAGAAAGGCAAGAAAGGCAATGTAAAAGAATCACCAATCCTCTCTCCTTCATCATGCCACTTCTGGCTTTTTTGTATGCCTGGGTGGGTAAATGGTGGTCAGGGATTGTGACCTTTGAGACAGTCATGGTACTTTCCGCTCTGCATAGAATGACCCTTGAATTATCCACGGGTCATATTAAAATCTAAACCTGCTCTCAATTTACTGTATACATGAAGCTGACCTATACATGAATAAATATGAGGCTTCTTACAGAGGATATGGAGGAAGAACATGATTCTGAAAAAGAACATCATGGTAAAGTCCTGCTTTGTCAGGATCATATTATGACGAGATTTAATAGAGAAGGGAGAGCATAGAAGTTTTTTCTTATCTCTCTGCTTTTACTTTGAACCTATTTTTCAGATAGCCTAGATTAATTATTCCTTTGCTTTCTGTTTCACTTGGCTCCCAAACTTTCTCCTCAGCTTTTCATCAAATTAGTATTCTGAGAACTTGCCCAAGTTCTGCACATTTTTTGAAGAAAAAAAACCCCATAGCACTTTGCTAGAATAATTTTTAGCCCATGAATTGATTCTTTTCATTAAGAAGACATAGAAACACTACCTTTTACTGACAATTATGACAGGGATTACTTAATTCTACCTAAATTTTATAAAGTCAATATATTGTCTTGAGTTTCTTGCAAGGATGCCTAAGCAAGTCTAATTATGGCATACATGCCAGGTAAAAATTATTAATGAACATGCAAGTATATTACAAGAAAATAATTTTAAGAATACTTATTATCATCACCCATCAGTTTAAACAGTATCATCAATTTACATGGCACTTTAAAAGAAACCAACCCAAAGAGTGGGTCCTACCAAAGGAACACCATCTAAATTATACACATAAAGGAAGGAAGAATACAAATATAAAATTATCCAATTTTATAACAAATAATCCATATATACAAGATTATAAAAATCATATTAAACTAAAATTCCAAAAATTTGGGAAAACAATGAGGTTTTAAATTGAGATTTTTAAAAGGAGCAGTTTAGGTCAGGGGTTCTCAAAGTGTGCTATGTGGAGCCCTTGAAGCTCCACAGTTTCCTCCTCCTCCTCCAAGCTTTCTCTCCATTTTCCTGCTCCTCCCCCTCAACCCCAAAAAGCCTTTTCCCTTTGCCTTTCTTGCTTCCGAAACCTTATTTCCCTCTCACCGCTGAAGGGGTGCTCTGATTGTGCTTTTCCTGCATGGCAGAAGAGAGTTCAACTGGAAGGCCGCTGGGATTTCTGCTACTACTACTACTACTATTATTATTACTACTACTACAAAGGTTGAGTGGCCATCTGTTGGGGGTGCTTTGATTGTGCTTTTCCTGCATGATATAATATATAAACATTTCTTGGGGCTGCATGAGAAACATTTGCTTCAAAAAGGGGCCCACAGCTGAAAAAGGTAGAGAAGCCCTGGTTTGGGCAATGGAAAGAGTATGGAATTAAAAGGATGCAGCCAAGTGCTTAGGAAGAGGAAACCCTTGGTTGGGGGTAAGAAGCATAGAATTCTTAGAATGCAAATTTCAAAGCAAGCTGTAAAAAGGAGGAAGTGTTGACATATTTTGGGGTGTTGGGGGTAGATCGTGTAGAATCTTTCAAGTTAAAACAACAAACTTCTATTGAATCCTAGAAATAACAGGTTGTCTGATTGAGGTCACGAAACAGGTTTTGAATATTTCTGACACAAATAGGAATGACGTGCTAGTAAACAATTACTACTGTTGCTGAGTGGAAATAAGCTCGTCAAAAAAAAAAACCCTTAATGTATCATGCTTCAAATCCTTGCCAGATAAACATCCTGAAGATTTTTTCTCTACATATGGTTTGTAAAGCCTCAGAAATTGTGAAGAATGCTGTAAGGATTTTTAAATTGTTGTTTCATTATTATTTTACAATTAAACTGTGTTCTTATTCGTCGTCTTAAAATATGCATACTGCCTAGAACTACTGTTGAAGCGATTGATGGAATATAAAGCTGTCTGCAAGAAAAGAAGCACGTTTGAATTTAATAGATTTCAATAGGAATCCTTGAAGTTGCTCAGAACATTCATTTCTTTCTGTTTAAATATTTGTTTATAACCAGATCAAGGGTACACTCCACTATGTATAGGGGCAGATATTGAGATTTTATACCTCCTAGGAGGTATAAAACCACACACAGAACACAAGAAGAACAGTCCTGCAGGCGTTCACTGTTGTTTTTGCCTTCCCTCTCATGTACTGCTCCATGGCTGATACATTTCAACAGCAGCATAAAATGGGCATGCTTTATTTGAGGAGAGTAATGTACCACTCTCTTCAAGAAACTCCAAATTATCAGGATTTAGTCATATGCTACAGTATATATTATTTGATTTTTCGAACCCAAATATGTTTTGACTCTGTATTATTATTATCCCGCCACATATTGCTGTGGCCCAGTCTATGTATATGTGTTTTGTGTGTATATATACGTGTGTGTGTTTGTGTGTGCGTGTGATTTTGTGCATGCATTGTAATGTAATTTTTGTTTTTTGTTTTTTAAGTCCCTTCCGGTGTGTTTTTCAGTGTTTTTATGAGTGATGGTCACTTGTTGGCCTGATAGGTGTATTGTGTCCAAATTTCGTGTCAATTCATCGAGTGGTGTTTGAGTTATGTCTATACCACAAACGAACATTATATTTTTATTTATATAGATTATTATTATTAATGTATAAATAACGAAGCATCATTTTCACAGGTTAATATAAATACACAGATATTTTTAAGAGCAAGGTTTTTAAAATTTTAACTTAAAATTATGTATATTTGCATGATATTTACTCTGTACTACTGTCTAGTCCAGCGTTTCTCAACCTGGGGGTCGGGACCCCTGGAGGGGGTCATGAGGGGGTGTCAGAGGGGTCACCAAAGACCATCAGAAAACACAGTATTTTCTGTTGGTTATGGGGGTTCTGTGAGGGAAGTTTGGGCCAATTCTGTTGGTGGGGTTCAGAATGCTATTTGATTGTAGGTGAACTATAAATCCCAGCAACTACAATTCCCAAATGTCAAGATCTATTTCCCCCAAACTCCACCAGTGTTCACATTTGGGCATACTGAGTATCCATGCCAAGTATGGTCCAGATCCACCATAGTTTGAATCCACAGTGCTCTCTGGATGTAGGTGAACTACAACTCCAAAACTCAAGGTCAATGCCCACCAAATCATGGGTCATGAGAGTTCTGTGTGCTAAGTTTGGTTCAATTCCATCATTGATAGAGTTCAGAATGCTTTTTGATTGTAGGTGAGCTATAAATCCCAGCAACTCCAACTCCCAAATGACAAAATCAATCCTCCCCAACCTCACAAGTATTCAAATTTGGGCATATTGGGTTTTGGGCCAAATTTGGTCCAGTGAATGAAAACACATCCTGCATATCAGATATTTACATTACAATTCATAACAGTAGCGAAATTACAGTTATGAAACGGCAATGAAAATAATGTTATGGTTGGAGGTCACCACAACATGAGGAACTGTGTTAAGGGGTCGCAGCATTAGAAAGGTTGAAAACCACTGATCTAGTCAAATATAATTCTATTTCAAGAATGAGTTTTTTTGCCCATGTGTTTTTTCTTATTGGCATTCATACTAGCATTTATAAAGATCAAAATTAGCTGAGAAACAAAAAGTGCTACTCTAGCTTGATCTGACATTACTCACTTAAAACCCAAAAGAAATCTGCTATTGTAATTAAGGCCAAGCAGAGATTACTTCCCCATATACAAGGCTTCTTTGCACAAAACCACCCAAACCACCTCAAAAATATGGAAAATTTGGATTACCAGCATAACATTCCAATAAGGCAATTGATAAAGTGCATAAGACAAAACTATACTCCACTATGTAAAATGTATCAGTTTATAATGAAGGACTGAATGGTAAAAAATAAAGTAAAATTCCATATTAGCATACTATATAGATTGAAAGTCATTTTATTTTTTTAGTTTATAAATCGGTTTGGCATAAAACAATTATGTTATATTAAAATAATTATGAATTAAATTTGTTAAATTTTATTTTTTCTTAAAAGTGGAGCAAAAAGATCCTAAAATGTTGGGAACACCTGGATTTGAACAAAACACATTTGTTTTTGGTGGACAGCTGTAGAACAAATGAAGACATATTTTCTGCAACAGCTTTAATTTCCTCAAAATTCTGCATCTCTAGTGCAGTGTATAATAAATTATTTAAACGATCTTTATCTGTCCCTCAAAACTACTGTTACTGCTAGATGGTCCTCTCTTGGGAGAGCAGTCTAAACAAGAGACTATGACCACAGCAATGAGAAGAAATGCAATCCTGAGTTTCCTGTATCAATATGGATATGAGAGCTACACACCTGGTATGCGACAGAGGTTGTTGATTATACTCTGATTCAATTCACATCTTCAGCTGCCAGTTAAGATTTTGGGAGAAAGGAAGCTCTCTTGCCCTAACGATGTTCTCATTATGATCAGAAATATGACACTTCTGAATGGGCATAGGTTTTGATTTTATTTATTTATTTTGCTTTGGAAATAACTTTTCTTGAGCCCATTCCAAAACAAGCAAGTATTAGAGATGAAGAAACTACAGTGAGTTTTTAACATAAATGGAAATAGAAAAATATACAGACTGGAGGGGACTGCGGAGCAGTAGCCATCTGGCCAGAAAAAGTAAGACATATCGTAATTAAAGTCGTGTACTGGTTTCAAAACTATTTTTGTATAATCTGAAATCAATTGGTATGTATTCATAGGTTATTTTGCAACTGCAGGAAGATTTATTTTTAATTGGATTATTTTTTTAAGTACAGAGGTTAATGTAATGTATTTTCAGAGAGCCAAGGTTATAGGTAATCAAACTTTCGGCTAAAGTTTTTTTTAAAAGCAACAACTTTCGGCTAAAGTTTATATATAGTTGCCCACACTTCAGCTATTGTCCTCACTTAAATTCAGTGGTAGAGTAACTGTAAAAACTTACTTTTCCCTTTAAGAACAAGGTAAAACACTTCCAATGTACCTTGTTCTGAAAGAAATAGTAGATGGCTTTTTAAGCTATCAACTTACCAAATGTTGGGTGAGCAACACTAATCTGAAACCAAAACCATTTTGGCCATACCAGACCTCTGACAAAATAGGTGGTCCAGCAATCCACAGGAAAATGGCTACTTCTGATGTAAATTATTGTAATATTTCTCTATTCTTTAACTGCTGAGTTTGCAACTTGTGTGATTTGCTGATTTCTAGTTTGCTGTTGCAAATGAATTTAGCTTTACAAATTAACCATAATTTGTTAACCTACTACAACCCAGAATTAGAAGTTGGTTTGTTGCTGGCTCACAAATTTTAGCTTCTTTAAATCATGCCTTGCCATTGCATTCATTTTGTCCCTGGATGGTTTCCTCAGTTGTCTGCACCGAAACAGAAGCATACAAAAGAGAAATGGAAAACAAGGTGTGATTCGCTTGGTCAGTTGGAGGGCAATTCGTAGGTAAAGTAATGATGGCTGACATAAATCACGACTAAAATAAACAGTGGACTAGTTTAACAGGCCAAGATTAATACGGATACCTTATAATACATAATTGCTGTGGCCACCTAGGCTTTCTAGGTAATCAGAGCACAGTAAAGCTTTTATGAACCCTACTCTCAAAAAATGGGAAACCTCCAAATTCCATTTTTATTCAAGTTATGATGACCAGTTATGTTTTTCGATATTTCAGGAAGATAATGTCTGGGGAGAAGTTGTTCTAGCCCTACACTAACTCTACCACACAATTTGAGCTAATTTAAGAGATAGCAGATTGCCAAAGACACTTCATAGGTCACTACACAGATCAGCAGAAAACTGAATTTTAGATCTGATATGTTACACTGGCCTTTATTCATCTTATCTTACTTATATCCAAGGTACATCTAGATTAGCCAGCCAACACACCCTAACTCCATCATGTAGTTGGGAGAAGCTCTAATATAAATTTTCCTCACACCATAATAGAACTCAATCTGACCAATGCCTGCCTTGACTCATCTCACTTACTGACTTGTGTATTGATACATCACAAATTTGTAAATCACTTTTAAAAGATAACTGTATGTATAATGCCACAGGATATTTTAATAGATGCAGAAAGCCATTAAGTATCCACACTGGTGCAAGGGTTATTTTATTACTGTAATGAATGCATATAGAATGGTTTTTTAATCAAATATGATAGTTTTTTGTTTTCTTTTCCTTCTGATATCTCATCTACACTTCTACAAAGTGAAGTTGCTTGAGAAAGGAGAAATGAAATGCATACAAACACCAAATCAAAAAAGGAGGGAGGCAACTCTGCTTTTCCCAAACAAGGAAGCTACCCTTCCATCACAGAAACAACCGATTGACCAATATGGCCCAAATTTGAGGGTTGAAACACAAATTTCAAAGCACCAGTTCTTCCCTAAAACAGAATAAACTGGAGATTTTTTAAAGGCCTTGAAATCCTCAAGCATTGAAAATAGTGTGTTCCAGCAGCATTGGGATTTAGATATGGATCACTATTTAACCAATGTAGATTCAACCTTGGAGTTCTCTCATTGCCATAAATTAACTCACCAGCAATTAGCAACAGCACAAAGGCAGAATCCTTACAAGCAGAAAATAACATCAAAAATGTAAGCAAATTTTATTATGTGTCCACTGTATAAACAGTTACTGGCCAACTACATGAGCTGTGAGGTTCACACCAAGTACCCACTATCTCCAAGCCCCAACCTCCACATTCACTACATCTATTTACTCATACAGACCTACTTGACATGGTGGTTGAAAGAATTCCTGACATATAAAGTGTACTTTAAATACTCAGTCCAATGCATTATTAATATTATCCCCACCTCAGAATGATTGTGGATTTATGTACATGGCTTCAAATCACCTGCTGACTTAATAAGAACCCCATAAATTTCATAGGATTTTCTTATCCAATGAATATTCAAGGTGACTTTACCAATTACTTCCTTTGAAATATAACCTACAGCTCCTGGTATTCCTTAGTGGTTTCCCAACCAAGTAATAACTAGGGCTTGTAAAAAATCTCAACTCTTAATATTTGTTTTAAATTCAAGATTGGATTACTGTAATGCACTCTATGTGGGGCTGCCCTTGAAGACGGCCCGGAAGTTTCAACTGATCCAACGGGCGGCAGCTAGATTGCTAACTAGCGCAACTTACAGGGAGCGGTCAACCCCCCTGTTTAAGGAGCTCCATTGGCTGCCGTTCATCTTCTGGTCCCAATTTAAGGTGCAGGTTCTTACCTACAAAGCCCTGAACTGTTTGGAACCCGCCTACCTACATAACCGCATTTCTGTCTACGAACCCAGGCAATCTCTCAGTTCATCTGGAGAGACCCTACTCTCACTCCCACCGCCTTCGCAAGCAAGGTTGGTGGGGACGAGGGAGAGGGCCTTCTCTGTAGTGGCCCCCTGACTCTGGAACTCGCTCCCCAAGGAGATCCGACAAGCCCCCACTTTGGTAGTTTTTAGGAGGAGCCTGAAGACATGGCTGTTCTAATGTGCCTTCCCTGAATAAAGTAAATAACACCCTGCTGTGTTCAATCCCTGCAAATGTCCTCAGAAACTCTTTAATTACCTGTTGGGTGTCTGCCCCACATTGCCCTTGAAACCTTCCTGCTATACAATCTATCTCTGTCTGCATCCAATGTTTATTTATTTTTAAAAAAATAATATTCACATTTGGCCCACCCAAAATGGTTTTAAATTGTCTGTTATTGCTTATGTTGAGTTTTATTGACTGTATTGTTTTATAATTGCTGTTGTGTTGTTATGTGTTATTGGGCTTGGCCTCATGTAAGCCACCCTGAGTCCCTTTGGGAGATGGTTGGCAGGGTATAAGTGAAGTTAATAAATTAATAATAAATAAAGATTTATACTGACATTTGATAAGTAGGCCACCCACTCAGTTAAACATTTTAAAGTCAGTGTGGATTTTCATCACTGTTTAAAAATCTTTGTTTTAAGACTAAAGTGTTAAAATAATCCAGCTTATTATTTTAAAGCAGCAGGTCTCAACAAATTTAGATTTGAAGAACTGTTAAAGACAGCACATGCTACTTGGAACTCCTGGTATTTACATGCTGAATGTAAAGAAAACCGACCCCCCCCCCCAAAAAAAACGTTTCCTTATTCTTCAGTATTTCCCAAAGTTTCTGAAAGTTTTTTCTCTACTATTCACCAAGTTTCATCTGAATAAAGAGCAGTGTGCCCTAACCTTTGCTTCTGCAGAGCATTTCAAATAAAAGATGCCACAAGCCTCTTGTTTACAGAATCAAGTCGCACTCGTTTGGCATTGAAACAATGCCCCTTCATTTCCTTTGAACACAGCACAGTGGTCTGTTCCAAACACGGAAATAAGCACCAATTGGGCTATGTTGCTGCTACTGCCTGAGCGGAAAACTATGAATAGCTCTGGCTTCCAACTACTGGCAAAGGGAAATTCACAGTGCATGCAGTGTTAAAATGCTTTACAAATGCAATTCCATATGAAAGTAATATCAATGAAGCACAGTACTTTACCACCACATTTCAAAAGCAAGTAAGACCACAGATCTCTATAAAGTGTCTTCCATTTGGATAATAAAGTAGAAAATTCTTTATCACTTAAAAATAAAATGATTCCGTTGATAACGTGGTTGTAATTCAATTAGTTGACAACATTAAGAATGAATAACATTATCACAGTATTCCACTGAATCAGGACATTCCACAGATATATAAACCTCACTTGTCCTAGTTTCCAACAGACCTCACAACCTCTGAGGATGCCTGGCATAGATGTGGACAAAACATCAGGAGAGAATGCTTCTGGAACATGGCCATACAGTATGGAAAACTCAAAACAGCTGCACTAAATGTTTACTAAAATGGTCTAGGAATTCAGACTGTAAACAAGCAATCTTCATTTCCATGTAAATCAGAATGAGTAAAAAAGGCATGAAGTGCATCCCAAAACAACTGCTCCCAAATCTTCTCTGTATGTCACCTTCTGCCATAGCCACACCTGCATTATTGGTGGATGAACTTGCAGAGATTTTGTATGTCACAATGTACAGTATATATGTATTTGATGATATGGATACTTTCATCAGGAGTTTCTTCTTCCCTCTCACCATTATTATTCTCACAATTTTGAATCACCAGACAAACACGGAATTATGTAGGACTGAAACATGGAACGGCTCAGACAATGCTTTTGGAAAATGTGATTAACAGGAAGACGTTGGCTATTATATGTTTTTAATGGTTTTGTGTATGGATTTTATAATGCTGTTTTAAATGTTTGTAATTGTAATTTTTTATATTGTTATGGCATCAAATTGCTGCCATTTTGTAAACTGCCTTGAGTAGCCTTCGGGCTGAGAAAGGCGGGATAGAAATACTGTAAATAAATAAATAAATGTTGTCTATAGCTTCTGGACTTTGAAGTTCCAAGTACCTGCATAGTCAAAGGCCCCCCACTCTTGGGATACCAGCTTCTTCTTCACTGGTTCCTTATTTCTCAGACAGATTGTTCCAGAGTCCCAACCTATCTTAATTTTTCTTTTTAAAAATCCTTGCCTAATGAAGAATCCTTGTTTTTGAAAGACAACACACATATTTTTGTGTATTTTTGGTTGCACATTTTCTCTTATTTTCAAATATCAATGTCCCACTGACTTCACATACAAGCAGGAATAATTACCACTGAAAACACTTAAAGGTTTTTTTTTGTCATCACTGGGCATTAACCATAATCATAAAGATTGACCAACTGACTGAGCTTGGTATTTTTAAATTCTGTTGACTTGCTGTTTTATTTTTAACAATTATGTTTTTTATTAAATATTGGAGACATTTAAATATTTGGTTTAAAAACCCAAGCAGCAAAATAAACAAAAAAGTGCTTACAAATTTTAGCTACAAAACTGAAATTACAGTTTTCCATAACTTCATTTGTAATTACTTTTAGCACACTATAACTGGGCAATATGAAAGTGTCACAAAATTTATCATTATTAAGCCATCTAATAATGAAAATATAAAGGGGAAAAAGAATGTTTATTGGCCATTTTAGACTGAGAGTTCAAGCTGAAGTTGTTTCAAAATTCCCTTCTTGTTATTATATTGACAAAGATAATTTAAGGGGAAAACTATACATCAGGGAAGATGACAGAAAAATATTACTCAACAATTATGTCTTATTTGTTAAATTCAGGCTTAAGTCATTTTTTCCTTTTCCTGCTCGAATGCTGACTATTGAAAAACAAAACAAACTACGCAAAACTTGAACTACTTCTGAAGAAACTGATGAGATTACTCAATTTGGACAAAATTGCTCAGAAGATCACATGGGTATGATTATTTATATATGTGACCCATTGTGGGTGGTGCCTGATGCATTTAAGTTGAATTGCTATGTACTCTGCCCATACTTAAGCATGGGACTTCAACATCTTCATTTCACCTCTACTCTGTACTTCTTTTAAAGTACTTTTTTGCCTGATAACAATCTTTGGTTTTGAAAACTGGCATGCATATTTGTGTGTTTTTGGTTAGCCTAATAAAAGTTGTACCATCACATGGCCTTTGGAATTTGTTTTACAGTCAACACAGCTATTCCTGCGTTTACACAAGCACAAGGCATTTCCTCTGGGATTTCGCCTCAACTGGTCTCACAATGAAAATGTAGGAATGAGTCACTATAACAGTGTTTCTCATACTCTGCTTTGGACTTCAGCTCCCAGTATTCCTAACAGCTGGTAAGATTTCTGGGAGCTGAAGTCCCAAACACCTGGAGGAACAGAGTTTGAGAAGCACTTCTGTATAGCCTTGTTTAGTTTTGTGAGAAGAGTAAGTCACAACAGGCCCTCAACTTATGAAGCACACACACAAAAACAAAAAACACACACAGCTAACAGGTAATATAAACAGGAAATAAAAGCTTTTGAACTTAAGGTTTGTTTTGCAAGTCAAACCCACAGCTAGTGGAGACGTGCCCACTACAAAACGTGGTTTATAGACCAGGCCTGATTCCACTAAACTTAGTTAAGAGTAACCATGCAACATTGAACAACCACAAATAGCAGAAGAGGTTTCTGATCTTGTCTCCAATGTTATTTTATTTATTTATTTAAAACTTTTGTACCCTGGCCTTCTTACCTCTATCAAGGGACTCAGACCGGCATACCAGCAAAAATTCAATGCTATACAGATTAAAAACAACTACAACAACATATTAAAATATATTAAAACCCAGCATAAAACACATCGCCATTAAAACAATTCCACTCAATCTGTAAACGTGGTCATACATTCAGACAATAGCCAATCTCAGCCTATTCTGGGAAGGCTTGGTTCCACATCCAGGTCTTCACCAGCCTCCTAAAGGACAACAGAGAGGGGGCATATCTAGCATCACTTGGGAGAGAGTTCCACAGTCAAGGGGCGACCACAGAGAAGGCCCTGTCTCTCGTCCCCACCAGCCGCGCTTGCGAAGCCGGCGGGACCGAGAGCAGGGCCTCTCCAGAGGATCTTAATGTTCTTGATGGTTCGTAGGGGAGAATCCGTTCAGACAGGTAAACTGGGCCAGAACCGTATAGGGTTTTGTAGGTTAAGACCAGCACTTTGAATTGTGCCCGGAAGCTAATTGGCAGCCAGTGGAGCTGGCGCAGCAAGGGAGTTGTGCGCTCCCTGTACCCCGCTCCTGTTAGTAACCTGGCTGCCGAACGTTGGACTAATTGCAGCTTCCGAGCAGTCTTCAGAGGCAACCCCACGTAGAGAGCATTGCAGTAGTCTATTCGGGATGTAACCAGAGCGTGGACCACCGTGGCCAAGTCAGACTTCCCAAGGTACGGGCGCAGCTGGCGCACAAGCTTTAACTGTGCAAAAGCTCTCCCAGCCACCGCCGAGACCTGGGGCTCCAGGCTCAGCGATGAATCCAGGATCACTCCCAGACTGCGAACCTGCGCCTTCAGGGGGAATGTAACCCCATCAAGCACAGGCTGTAACCCTATGCCCTGTTCGGCCTTACAACTGACCAGGAGTACCTCTGTCTTGTCTGGATTTAGTTTCAATTTGTTAGCCCTCATCCAGTCCGTTACAGCGGCCAAGCGCCGGTTCAGGACTTGAACAGCCTCCTTAGTAGCAGGTGGAAAGGAGTGACAGAGTTGGACATCATCTGCGTACAGATGACACTGCACCCCGAAACTCCAGATGATCTCCCCCAACGACTTCATGTATATGTTAAATAACATAGGGGACAGTATTGAACCCTGCGGGGCCCCACAGTACAATGGCCCACAGTACAATGTTACAGAAAATCAGACAGGTAGCAGAGACTGCGAACTTAAAAGTTCACTGAAATTCATTGCATTGTGTTAAACTATGGTTTAACATAATGTCCCAACATTGCTAATGATCAGAAATATTCTGCTCTACTTCTACCTTGTTCAAGCTAAACCAAAAGATCTCTGAAATTGAGAACTCATCTATATGAAAAGGAGAGACTTGCTGTCAATTTTAAGATTATAGATTATCTCAGAAAATAGAAATCATTATTACTAATCCTATATATCTGATTTGTTGTTGATCCACTCCTTTGGGCTTCACGCAAATCTATCATTTGCCAAATACATGATCCTGTTATTAATAAACTATTGTTAATAGTATCACACTATAATTATGGATTGAGTGACTGATTAAATCCAATGCCTTATGGAAGAACCAAAACATTTAAAAACATAACTATATTTATGTTCTAAAATAAATTCCAAAACAGGTATACAGAAGATCAGAAGTTACTGATTACTCAATGATTCTCCTTTTGTAGGTCAGGTAAATGACACAGCTTTTTCCATAGAGTGGTTTGGAAATACTCATTGTAAACAGAGACTGGCAACTAAAACTAACATATGAGAAAGATCAAAGGAAGAGGAAGAAAAAAAGGTGAATTTTAAAATCATACATTATGAATTTTAAAATCATACATTTAAAATTTTAAAACCATACATTATGAACCCACAATGATTTTGGAACAACACTTCCTCAACACTCATTAACTCCTTCCTTGAGACCTCTAAGCATTCTTCCTTTCCCCTTGAAAGTATTTTTGAAATGTATTCAGAAGTATTTTTGAAGCACATGTAAAAACCAATGTAGGCCTCAACTCCAAAGGGAAAAAAACACCAGCAAGTAAGACCAGACAGACACTACAGGACTTATTACCAAATAAGCATATATTGGACAGCAGTATTACGTTCCCTCAGATATGTGCTATTTGCACTATACAGGCAATCCCCAAGTTACAGCCATCTGACTTAAAAATAAATATTTGTTAAGAACAGGGGTGAAGCAACATGAAGTGAGAGAAATCTGCCCCTTGGAAGCGAAATTCACTCCTGAAAGATGTCTCCTCTGAAGCTTTCTCAGCAATCCTTGTTTCCACAAGCCAAATGATCCAAAATCCAATTATGACAGGGACAGAAAGTGAGGTGAAATCTGTTGAACAGAGGCGCAGACAGCAAGACAAACA
Source organism: Anolis apletophallus (assembly GCA_030556195.1). Classification (NCBI taxonomy): domain Eukaryota; kingdom Metazoa; phylum Chordata; class Lepidosauria; order Squamata; family Anolidae; genus Anolis; species Anolis apletophallus. The sequence continues at coordinate 152,020,537 of JARBWK010000003.1, read as the reverse complement.
CAACAGGGGTGTTAACCCTTCCCTACGCTACTCAAAGCTAGCTTGTATGTGTGTGTGTGTGTGTGTCTACACTCTCACACACATACATACACACAATATATATATACACACACACACACACACACACCCCTCTGTGGCTCAGCGGGTTAAACCCGCTGAATAATCTTTCTGACCAAAAGGTTGACAGTTAGAATCTGAGGAGTGGGGTGAGCACCTGCTGTTAGCCCCAGTTTCTGCCAGCTCGAGCAGTTTGAAAACGTGCAAATGTGAGATCAATAGGTACTGCTTATGTGGGAAGGTAACGGAGCTCCATGCAGTCATACTGGCCACATGACCTTGGAGATGTCTACGGACAACGCTGACTCTTCAGCTTAGAAATAAAGTGAACACCACGCCCTAGAGTCAGATACAACTAGATTTAACCAGGGGAAACCTTTACATACATATATAAAGTATTATTATTTATAAATACAGTATTATTTCATATAATATTAGTAATATGTGTGTGTATTATTATTATTATTACTATTATTAAAGCAGGAGTTACACTTTAAAAATGTACCTTTTTCAAACAAATTCGACTCAAGAGCAAACCTACATACCCTATCTTGTTCGTAACTTGGGGACTGTCTGTACCAAGGACAGGACTGTAATCTTTCGGAGTTAGAATATATACCAGATATTGCCACTGTGGCATCCAACAACAGATACAAAAAGAAGGATGTGCATAAATGTGTGCGCACACCTGTCAGCTTATAATGACCCCCATGAATTTCACAGGGTTTTCTTCAGAAAGGAATATTGAGAGGTTTTTGTTTTTTTTAAGGAGCCCCCGATGGCGCAATGAGTTAAACCCTTGTGCCGGTATGACTGCTGACCAAAAGGTAGGCGGTTCCAATACAGCTGGGGTGCTCACACTTTTTCAGCATGCGAGCTACTTATAAAACAACCAAGTCAAAAAGGTCTACCTACCCACTACTCAGAGAGCCATAAAAGCAAAATATTTGGAAATTTATTTCAGTGAGAGCCATATAATATATTTTAACACTGAATTCAACTAAATGTGAGTATAATAAGCCCCTGAATTTATTCATAATAATAATGATGATAATATTCATTCAGCCTCTGCTAATAATAATAATATTAGTAACAACAACAACAGGTTCCTAGAGTAGGAGGAGACCTCCAAGGGCCATCCGGTCCAACCTCCTTCTGCCATAAGGGAAAAACACAATCAAAGCATTTCTCACAGATGGCCATTCAGCCTCTGATAATAATAATGGGTTCCTAGAATAGGAGACCTCCAAGGGCCATCCAGTCCAACCTCCTTGTGCACCTGGGCGGCGTCGGGAGCCTGTGGGGCGGGACTGAGCTTTCCTCCCACCCTGCCTGCGATCTACCAGGACACCCTACACGATCTACCAGTAGATCGCGATCTACCTAATGAGCACCCCTGCAATACAGGGAGCAGGTGAGCCCCTGTCTGTCAACTCCAGCTTCCCATGCAGGGACGTGAGAGAAGCCTCACACAGGACGGTAAAACATCCCGGCGCCCCCTGGGTGACGTCCTTGCAGACGGCCAATTCTCTCACGCTAGAAGCAACTTGCAGTTTCTCAAGTCGCTCCTGTCACGGGAAAAAACAAATAGAGAGGTGGGTTTGCCAGTTCCTCCCTGGGCTGACTTGGACTTCAACTCCCACAGTTCCTAAAGTCGCTCCTGACACAGGAAAACAAACTGAGAGGTGGGTTTCTCAGTTCCTACCTGGGCTGACTTGGACTTCAACTCCCACAGTTCCTAAAGTCGCTCCTGACACAGGAAAACAAACTGAGAGGTGGGTTTGCCAGTTCCTCCCTGGGCTGACTTGGACTTCAACTCCCACAATTCCTAACAACCTTAGGCCCCTTTCCTTTCCCCCCTCAGGGGCCTGAGGCTGTTAGGAATTGTGGGTGTTGGGAGTCCAAAACACTTGGGAGGCCTGCTCCATAAGCAAGGAGCCATGGGGGCAGTTGGAAGTGGTACCAAACCATATTCTCAGTACTCCTTAAGTTGAGAATCAGAGGCCTCACAAGACTACAACTCCCATGAGCCCACAACAGGGAGCCACGCCAAACCCATCCCTGCCTCATCCTCCCTAATAATGGGCTTTCCTTTGGCCGTTGAGGGCCAAACTTCCAACCACAACAACAACAACAGCAACAAGACTTCTCAATCTCTGGGTGAGGCAAGTTGAGAGGGAAGGAAGGCCAGGGATCAAAGGGGATCCCCTGAAAGGAAAACAACAACACACGCCCTTCCTTCATGTGAGGGCCAGAATGGCGGGCGAGCAGAGAGGCCTGAGGGCAGAGAGAAAGGCGAGGCTCACCTTGGTGGCCATGGCGAGTGGCCCCTGGCGGGGATGCAGCTCCTGGCTCCCTCCTCCTGGGCCTCGGCGGCGAGGAAGGCGAGCAGGAGGAGGAGAAAGAGGGGAGGGAGGTTCCGCCCCCTCGCCTGCCTGCCTCCTTCCTTCCCTCTCCCCCTCCTCCTCCTCCTCTGAACCCAGCTGAGGGGGAAAGCCAAGGCGCCTCTTCCTCCCTCTCTCTTCCTTCTCCTTCCTCCTCCCCTCCCAGGCCCAGGGGGCGGGGTTTGAGCAAGCCACGCCCCCTCCCCCCACGTGACACTCTCTCTTTCGGGTTGAGAGCCTCTTCCCGCCCTGGTGGTGGTTGGTTGTTGTTTTCCAGGCTCCTCTTCTCTCGTCAGCTGGGTCTACACCACGCCTGGGGCAAGCTTGGGCCTTTCAGGTGTTTTGGACTTCAACTCCCACAATTCCTCACAGCCTCAGGCCCCAGGCGTGGTGTAGACCCAGCTGAAGGCTGTGAGGAATTGAGGCTGCGAGGAATTGTGGGAGTTGAAGTCCAAAACACCTGAAAGGCCCAAGTTTGCCCCAGGGGTGGTGTGGACCCAGCTGAAGGCTGTCAGGAATTGAGGCTGCAGGAATTGTGGGTGTTGCAGTCCAAAAGACCTGAAAGGCCCCAAGTTTGCCCCAGGCGCGGTGTAGACCCAGCTGAAGGCTGTGAGGAATTGAGGCTGCGAGGAATTGTGGGAGTTGAAGTCCAAAACACCTGAAAGGCCCAAGTTTGCCCCAGGCGTGGTGTGGACCCAGCTGAAGGCTGTGAGGAATTGAGGCTGTGAGGAATTGTGGGAGTTGAAGTCCAAAACACCTGAAAGGCCCAAGTTTGCCCCAGGCGTGGTGTAGACCCAGCTGAAGGCTGTGAGGAATTGAGGCTGCGAGGAATTGTGGGAGTTGAAGTCCAAAACACCTGAAAGGCCCAAGTTTGCCCCAGCCGTGGTGTAGACCCAGCTGAAGGCTGTGAGGAATTGAGGCTGTGAGGAATTGTGGGAGTTGAAGTCCAAAACACCTGAAAGGCCCAAGTTTGCCCCAGGTGTGGTGTAGACCCAGCTGAAGGCTGTGAGGAATTGAGGCTGCGAGGAATTGTGGGAGTTGAAGTCCAAAACACCTGAAAGGCCCAAGTTTGCCCCAGGCGTGGTGTAGACCCAGCTGAAGGCTGTGAGGAATTGAGGCTGTGAGGAATTGTGGGAGTTGAAGTCCAAAACACCTGAAAGGCCCAAGTTTGCCCCAGGCGTGGTGTAGACCCAGCTGAAGGCTGTGAGGAATTGAGGCTGTGAGGAATTGTGGGAGTTGAAGTCCAAAACACCTGAAAGGCCCAAGTTTGCCCCAGGCGTGGTGTAGACCCAGCTGAAGGCTGTGAGGAATTGAGGCTGCGAGGAATTGTGGGAGTTGAAGTCCAAAACACCTGAAAGGCCCAAGTTTGCCCCAGGCGTGGTGTAGACCCAGCTGAAGGCTGTGAGGAATTGAGGCTGTGAGGAATTGTGGGAGTTGAAGTCCAAAACACCTGAAAGGCCCAAGTTTGCCCCAGGTGTGGTGTGGACCCAGCTGAAGGCTGTGAGGAATTGAGGCTGTGAGGAATTGTGGGAGTTGAAGTCCAAAACACCTGAAAGGCCCAAGTTTGCCCCAGGCGTGGTGTAGACCCAGCTGAAGGCTGTGAGGAATTGAGGCTGTGAGGAATTGTGGGAGTTGAAGTCCAAAACACCTGAAAGGCCCAAGTTTGCCCCAGGCGTGGTTTAGACCCAGCTGAAGGCTGTGAGGAATTGAGGCTGCGAGGAATTGTGGGAGTTGAAGTCCAAAACACCTGAAAGGCCCAAGTTTGCCCCAGGCATGGTTTAGACCCAGCTGAAGGCTGTGAGGAATTGAGGCTGTGAGGAATTGTGGGAGTTGAAGTCCAAAACACCTGAAAGGCCCAAGTTTGCCCCAGGCGTGGTGTAGACCCAGCTGAAGGCTGTGAGGAATTGAGGCTGTGAGGAATTGTGGGAGTTGAAGTCCAAAACACCTGAAAGGCCCAAGTTTGCCCCAGGCGTGGTGTAGACCCTGAAGGCTGTGAGGAATTGAGGCTGTGAGGAATTGTGGGAGTTGAAGTCCAAAACACCTGAAAGGCCCAAGTTTGCCCCAGGCGTGAGTGTAGACCCAGCTGAAGGCTGTGAGGAATTGAGGCTGTGAGGAATTGTGGGAGTTGAAGTCCAAAACACCTGAAAGGCCCAAGTTTTCCCCAGACGTGGAGTAGACCCAGCTGAAGGCTGTGAGGAATTGTGGGAGTTGAAGTCCAAAACACCTGAAAGGCCCAAGTTTGCCCCAGGCGTGGTGTAGACCCAGCTGAAGGCTGTGAGGAATTGAGGCTGTGGGGAATTGGGGAGTTGAAGTCCAAAACACCAAAAGGCCCAAGTTTGCCCCAGGCGTGGTGTAGACCCAGCTGAAGGCTGTGAGGAATTGAGGCTGTGAGGAATTGTGGGAGTTGAAGTCCAAAACACCTGAAAGGCCCCAAGTTTGCCCCAGGCATGGTGTAGACCCAGCTGAAGGCTGTGAGGAATTGTGGGAGTTGAAGTCCAAAACACCTGAAAGGCCCCAAGTTTGCCCCAGGCATGGTGTAGACCCAGCTGAAGGCTGTGAGGAATTGTGGGAGTTGAAGTCCAAAACACCTGAAAGGCCCAAGTTTGCCCCAGGTATGGTGTAGACCCAGCTGAAAGCTGTGAGGAATTGAGGCTGTGATGAATTGTGGGAGTTGAAGTCCAAAACACCTGAAAGGCCCAAGTTTGCCCCAGGCATGGTGTAGACCCAGCTGAAGGCTGTGAGGAATTGTGGGAGTTGAAGTCCAAAACACCTGAAAGGCCCAAGTTTGCCCCAGGCGTGGAGTAGACCCAGCTGAAGGCTGTGAGGAATTGTGGGAGTTGAAGTCCAAAACACCTGAAAGGCCCCAAGTTTGCCCCAGGCGTGGAGTAGACCCAGCTGAAGGCTGTGAGGAATTGTGGGAGTTGAAGTCCAAAACACCTGAAAGGCCCCAAGTTTGCCCCAGGTCTGATCTACACTCACTGCCAGGGTCTGAACCCACCCAGGCGATGATCTGCTTTGAACTGGATTACATGCTACCGTTCAAAGCAGAGACAGCCAAGCCCCAAATTAGGTTCCCCTCTAGGTTGAATTTCGAGTAGGATAGTCCTCCAAGATCAGGGTGACTGTGGAGCCCTCTTCTTGATTCTGCATCTTCTCCCGCAATGAGGGCATTGCTTTCCAGGTGGAAGGCAGTCCTAGTCCGGGTTGGCTTGCTTGACACACCTTCCTCTTGGCACGTTTCTCTCTTTCGTTCGCCCTCCATTCGTGCCTGTTCAAATTCCGCAGCACTGCTGGTCACAGCTGACCTCCAGCTGGAGCGCTCAAACGCCAGGGCTTCTCAGTTCTCAGTTTCTATGCCAGAGTTTTTAAGGTTGGCTTTGAGCCAGTACCATAGCCAGGGTTTTGATTGGGGGGATCAAACTCAGCCCTCCCCGAATCAAAATCCTGGCTACGGCCCTGGGGGCTGAGTCTGAGTGGGAGAGGATCTACCCTAGCAAACCTTCTGTATTATTATGCCAGTAATACCCCCATGCATATGGGATATATTGAGCATGGTGATCGGATCCTGATATGAATAAACATAACAGTTTAAATAATGTACCAGTAAGGCCTTCTTGCGGACCACCCTGAGAATAGGGGGGGGGTGTGAGCCCCTCAAGCCCCCCGCTACATGCCTGCGTTGAGTCCATCTTTACATCTCTTTTCCTGCCCATTCTGTTTTCCGTTCTTGAGTTTGGAGTATAGCAACTGCTTTGGGAGACGTTGGTCGGGCATTCCATATCTAAGCCGCAGAGCTGGTATTGTCCGTAGACACCTCCAAGGTCATTTGGCCAGCATGACTGCATGGAGCGCCATTACCTTCCCGCAGAAGCGGTGCCCAGCAAACATTCAATGCCTTGTTACAATGCAGTGAGACACATAAACAACGGCAAAGCATACCTGTCCGAACGTATCTCCCTCTACGTCCCACCTCAGAATTTAAGATCTTCCGGGGAGGCCCTGCTCTCGGCCCAGCCTCTGTCACAAAAGCACTTGGCGTGGATGAGAGACAGGGCCTTCTCGGTAGTGGTCCCCTCCATTCACAGCGGGACTTCCCTCTCCTGACCACTTAAATAGCGGAGCGGTTTGCAATCGACATATCCTTTGTTTTGGGAATAGACCGATTGGCTTTACATGATATGGATTGATGTATGCTTATTATTTACCTTGAGAGGGTGATTTATTGATATTTATTACTATCTGGGTAATTGACAATTATATGATATTATACCTAATAGTATGTGTGCTGTTGTCCCGCTACGTAGCTTTAGATAGGTTGGCTCTCTTTGCCTCCTTTTCAGAAGCTTTCACTTCACTTTCTGTCCCTGTGATGATTGGATTTTGACAAATTGGGCTTGTTGTGGAAACAAGGATTGGTGAGAAAGCTTCACTGGAGACACCTTTCCTCCATGATAACTTTTCCAGGAGTGGATTTCCCTTCCTATAGGTAGGCATTTTATGGACATTGAAATATAAGAATTTTAGACTGTTTTATTTTTATGGGCAAACTTTGGCCCTCCAGGCGTTTTGGACTTCAAGTCCCACAATTCCTAACATCCTACAGCTGTTAGGAATTGTCACAGTTTAAGTCCAAATCACCTGGAGGTTAAACCAACTTCTTATCAGAGATACAGGCACATACAAAGTGTGCCACCCACATGAAATGTTTGGAAAGCCCTGATTTTAGGTATGCAGATAACAGCAGGCTACTGGGAGAAAACAGGAAAGACTTGAAGGTAGTTACTGAAGGTTTACAGAAAACAAAACTTAATGACCACAGCAGATTTACAGAATTCTAGATGATGAAGACACAGACAGAGTGTTAATATTTTCCATATCTTGGGACACTCACTCTTCAGTCAAGAAAGCAGCTTTTATTGGCCCCTAATACCAAAGCGGTGCAACCCCCTTATCCCTGGGGGATATGCTCCAAGACCCCAGTGGATACTTGAAACCATGGATAATTGAGAACCCTATATTTGGACTGGTTGATCTAGAGAGGCCCAAAAACATATTTGGAGAGGGATATTTTTGAAACGTGGATAAGTGAGCCCATTGATACCAAACATATGGTTACGTGGGCTGTGCTGTATGAGGGCAGGTCAATAAGTCCGTGACTTTTTGAATTCCCCACCTCTTAACTGAAAGGGCAACACTGCTCCTGTCAACAGGCATCTGTCAGTTGACTCCTGTCAAAATTTGAACAAGCTGCGCCATTTAGTTTGTGTTTGATAGCCATTGATAGCAGACTACCATGTGATTTGAGGAAAAAATGGAAAAAGTGAATTTTGTGTGCTCATTAAGCATTATTTTTTGTGGGGGGAAAACCATCACTCAAACCAAGGCTAAGCTTGATAAATACTATGGGGACTCTGCACCATCAATTTCAATGGTAAAAAAGTGATTTACTGAATTTCGTTGTGGCCGTACAAGCACGGAAGATGCCGAACGTTCTGGACGCCCAGTTGAGGTCTCTACACACGAAACAATTGAAAAAATTCACAATATGGTGTTGGCTGATCGGAGATTGAAAGCGCGAGAGATTGTGGAAGCCACAGGCATCTCACATGGTTCGGTGGTTTCAATTTTAAATGATCACTTGGGTATGAGAAAGCTTTCCGCAAGATGGGTGCTGCGTTTGCTCACAATCGACCACAAATGCAATCGTGTGACAATTTCGCAGGAGTGTTTGATGTTGTTCAACCGCAATATGGACGAGTTTTTGCGCTGTTTCGTAACCAAGGATGAAACGTGGATCCACCACAACACACCAGAGACCAAACAGCAGTCAAAACAGTGGGTTTTTCAGAGTGAATTGGCGCCAAAGAAGGCCAAGGTGGGTTTGTCAGCCAATAAAGTCATGGCGACCATTTGTCAGCCAATAAAGTGATGGCGACATGACGCGGTATAATCCACATTGACTACCCAATCAACGGCGAATATTATGCCAACTTATTGGGTCGATTTAATGAGGATTTGAAAAAAAGCGACCGCATTTGGCCAAGAAAAAAGTTCTTTTGCACCAGGACAATGCAAGGGTGCACACTTGTGCAGTTGCCATGGCAACAATCCATGAAGTGGGATATGAATTGTTCCCTCATCCACCCTATTCTCCAGATTTAGCCCCAAGTTACTATTTCTTGTTTCTAAACCTGAAGAAATGACTCGGCGGAAAGAGATTTGACCCCAACAATGAAATCATCTCACAAACAAATACCTATTTTGATGACCTCGACAAATCTTATTTTTTGGAAGGGATAAAAAAAATTGGAGAAACGTTGGACAAAGTGTATAGAGCTCAAAGGAGACTAAAATGATTTTTTATCCAAAAACCTGTGTTTCATTCAAAAAGTCATGGACTTATTAACCCGCCCTGGTGGCGCAGAGTTGCTAACATTTCAGCTATCCCTTTCCTTTTGTGCAGGAAGCTCCATAGTCCAGGAGAGTTGAGTCAGAGCTGATGAGAGCATTTCTCAGTGGTAAAAAATATATAGCAACAATGGCAAGCATTTCTAAGTATGGGTTGCAGAGTGGCTGGAATTCAGTGTCATCTCAGAAAAATCCTCAGGAAACTCTGCCCACAGCCTGAATGTTTCTACTTATGCTGTAATAGTCAAGCCAGGATTAGTCAGTGGTGGCTTCCTATCATAAGTTTGCATTTTCAGGAACCTCTATACAAACGTGGTGTGCTATTAAAATTAAGCCTTCCCTTATTCTAGATCTGTTACACAGTTTATCAGACTTCAGGTTTATGATTCCTTTTCATTTTGTATTAAACCCTGAGTTCCAGGAACCAGAACTTTGTTTAAAAATACTGGCTCAGGTTGATACGTACACTAAAACTTAAAAAAGCCACATATCTCATCTTAGGAAATTGTGATCAATACCACAACAAAGCTTGCAAACATTTACAGAGATAGGTAAATGGATAGTAGATAGAGATATCTAACTAGGTTCCATTGTGTCTTTCTCTACAAATCATTCTGAATTAACTGCTATTTGTATCTTAAGTGGCATTTTTGAAGTCAAGTTTGTAGTCTTGATGCTGGAACAGAAAGAGGATGTTCACTGCAAGCCTGAGTGGAGTACAGAGTGAAAAACACCGATGACATAATTAAATACACATGTCCTGTGTTGCCACGTGATAGAAAAGCATCTTTGTTCTCTATGTTTTCTACATCATTCATATATTTGCTTCAAGAAAAAATGTCTTTGTCCTATAGAACAGGGCTGTCCAACTGACGGCCCGCGGGCCGGATCTGGCCCCCCAGTACCTTATCTCTGGCCCCCTACCCTTTTAAAAAAAATCGGCTTTTTAAAAAAAATAATATTTTATTATTTTTTTCTGCAGAGGGGCGGAGCTGGGAGGAGGAGCAGGCTCCCTCCTACTCTCTCCCTCCCCCCGCCAATCGGCGCTCTCGCCGGCGCAGGCGCACTCTCGCAGGCGCACTGGCGCACTCGCGCCGGCGGCGGAGGCCTGGCGGCGGAGGCCTGGCAGTGGAGACCTGGCCGCGGCTGCGAAGACCCAGCCACGGCTGCGAAGACCCAGCCGCGGCTGCGAAGGCTTGGCTGCGGCCGCGCGGAGGCCTGGCCGCGGCCGCGAAGGCCGGCCTGGCCCAGTTCGCGGAGGCCTGGCCCAGTTCGCGGCGGCGCTCCCGCCTCCTCCGCCGCCACCTCAGGAGTCCCAACTGCCGCCCGGCCTTCTTTCCTCCCCCTTCCCTCTCTTTCTTCTTCCTCCCTTCCTTTCCTTCCACTCTTTCCTCTTTTCTTCCTTTCTTCTTTCCTCCCTCCCTCTCTTTCACCTTCTTTCCTTCCATCCATCCATCCACCCTTTCCTCCTCCCTCCCTCCCTTCTTCCTCCTCTCTTTCTCCTTCCTTCCTTCCTTCCACCCATCCATCCATCCATCCACCCTTTTGTCCTTCCTTTCAACTGTTCTCCCTCCCTCCTTGCCCCTCTTTCACCTTCTTTTCTTTCTTTCCTGCCACCCTTTTATCTTTTCTTCCTTCTCACTTTCCCTCCTCCCTTTCCTCCCTCCATCCTTCTCTTCTTCTCCTCCTTCCTTCCTTCTCCTGTTCATATTTGGGCATATTGAGTATTCATGCCAAGTTTGGTCCTGATTCAACATTGTGCTCTCTGGATGTAGGTGAACTACAAATCCAAAATTCAAGGTCAGTTCCCAAGCAAACCCTTTCAGTACTTTCTGTTGGTAATGAGAGTTCAATATGCCAAGTTTGGTTCAATTCCATTGTTGCAAGAGTTCAGGATGCTCTTTGATTGTGTGTTAACTATAAATCCCAGAAACTGTAACTCTCAAATGTCAAGGTCTATTTTCCCACAACTCCATCTGTGTTCACATTTGGGCATATTGAGTATTCATGCCAAGTTTGGTCCAGATCCATCATTATTTGAGTCCACAGTGCTCTCTGGATGGAGGTGAACTACAACTCCACAACTCAAGGTCAATGCCCACCAAAGCCTTCCAGTATTTCCTGTTGGTCATGGGAGTTCTGTGTGCCAAGATTGGTTAATTCCATCATTGGTGGGGTTTAGAATGCTCTTTGATTGTAGGCGAACTACTAATCCCAGCAACTACAACTCCCAAATGTCAAGGTCTATTTTCCCCCAAATCCACCAGTGTTCACATTTGGGCATATTGAGTATGGGGGGCGGAGCCGGGGAGGGGCGGAGCCGGGGAGGGGGCGGAGCCGGGGAGGGGCGGAGCCAGTGCCGGGGCCAGACCCTTCGGCCCCCCAAGTCATCAGTGACCGGCAATCAGGCCCCTGGTCCGGTAGATGTTGGACAGCACTGCTATAGAATATACAATACATCTTCGGGTATTTAGCCAAAATCAAAGAGAAGAGTCAAGAAATACTTTGGGGACTCCCTGCATCTATTGGATGAATGATCCACAGCAAGGATCTTTGCAATTCACAAAATGTTTCTCAACCTGGGGGTTGTTAGGGGTGTCAGAGGGGGTGTAAGAAGGATCATCAAAGACCACCAGAAAACGGTATTTTTTGTTGGTCATGGGGGTTTTGTGTGGGAAGTTTGGCTGAATTCTGTCATCGGTGGTGGTCAGAATGCTCTTTGATTGTAGGTGAACTTTAAACCCCAGCAACTACAACTTCTAAATGTCAAGGTCTATTTTCCCCAAACTCCACCAGTGTTCACACTTGGGCATATTGAGGATCTGTGCCAAGTTTAGTCCAGATCCATCATTGTTTGAGTCCACAGTGCTCTCTGGATGTAGGTGAACTACAACTCCAAAACTCAAGGTCAATGCCCACCAAACCCTTTCAGTATCTTCTCTTCTGGTTATGGGAGTTCTGTGTGCCAAGTTGGTTCATGGTTGATGGATTTCAGAATACTCTTGAATTGTTGGTTAACTATAAATCCCAGCAACTACAACTCCCAAATGAAAAAATCAACCCTCCCCACACACACTCCACTAGTATTAACCACACACCCCTCACACACACACACACACTCCACTAGTATTAAAATTTGGGCATATTGGATATTTGTGTCACATTTGGTCCAGGGAATGAAAATACATCCTGCATAACATATATTTACATTACGATTCATAACAATAGCAAAGTTACAGTTATGAAGTAGCAACAAAACTGATTTTATGGTTGGGGGGTCACCACGACATGAGGAACTGTATTAAAGGGTCACAGAAAGAGGAAGTTTGAGAACCACTGATCTATGCAATTCACAAAATATTTTTCTAAGTGAATCTGCTACTTTTGAAGGGTTGGATATAAGAGTTTTAGGAAGTACATATGCTCTTCTGGCTATTGCTTTTAGTCCGTATAGTCCTTATCCATCTGGTTCTTGATGAATCAACATTTGAGGATCAAACCAATCTCCTGTTTAGTACATAATTCTGTTCTGACATTGGTGGCTAATGAGATATATATGTGAAATGTACAAGCATAATTTGAACACAACAGCACCCTTCATATTGCGATCCTCAGTAGCTAATATGCAAACATATGAGTGATGGAAGTTAAAAACCTACATTCAAATATATGTTCATACTAGGCTACTTTGTTCCTTCCTTATGCCAAATTAAATAGAAGAAAAGCAATTATTCTACATTGATTAGGTTCCCCAAGCAACCAGTGCTCAAATTTCTCACAATAGATCAGTCTGAAAATCCCTATAATGAGATATACGGTTGATTATCAGGTGGTGACATGTGGAAACTGATCAGTTATTTGTTAAATTCATATTCCAGTTAGAAAAAGAATGCAAACAAATTATTAACTGAATTGCTAACATTCCAAAGAGTCTTAACTGGCCTGGTGCCACTGCAGAGAGTTTTCCGTCAAGGCATCTGGTATGTTTTTGCTGTCAGCAATACCACTGTCTCTGTTTGATTATTACTCAGCAATCTTCTACTTCTCTTAACACTGCCAGATGTGCTTTATCTGACCGTTACTGTAGGCACAAAATTATATGCAGAGCATGAGATAACACAGCCCATTGTGACATCATATCACATGCCATATTTCAGACTGTTATAGTTTTAACCACACTTTTTTTGACCTTTGCAGAACCAACTTGTGTACAAATAAAAATATATACAGTAGCTATGAATAGATTTTTCAGTTACTTGTTCAGATTGCTTGTATTGTTCAGATAGCTGGGCTTTAGCACAGCAGGTTAAGCTCCAGCTGCAGTAAATTTTGCTAATCGTAAGGTTGACAGTTCGAAGCCTGAGTCAGGGTGAGCTCCTGGCCTTTAGCCCAGCTTCTGCCTACATAGCAGTTTCAAAAACAGAAATGTGAGTAAATAAATAGATACCACTTAAGTGGGGAGGTATTTAAGGCACCCATAAGGAAATGCTAGAAAAATGTCGGCAATTTGCTCAAGGAGGAAGTTTACAAACAAAGCTCATTAGCAGGGACAGCAACACATACACCCCTTCAGTGGCCGGAAACGAGCACAGCTTCCAAAATGCCAAAGATGGGAAAGGCTATATATACAGTGAAGTCTTGCTTATACAACCTTCACTCATCCAACGCTCTGTATTATCCAACGCAGTCTGCCACCCACCCAGATCCACAGCTGTTTCAATGCGTCGCAGTGTTTTGGTGCTAAATTGGTAAATACCGTAATTACTACATAACATTATCATGTATTGAACGGCTTTTACTGTCAATTTGTGTAAAACATGTTTTGGTGCTTAATTTGTAAAATCATAATGTAATTCAACATTTAATAGGCTTTTCTTTAATCCCTCCTTATTTTCCAACATTTTTTATTTATCCAACATTTTGCCGGCCCGTTTATATTTGATAAGCAAGCCTGTCGTGAACCAGACCACCTTAAGAAGCCAGGCACAATAAAGTAAACAGAGTTTATTAGCAACAGCCCCAAAACTTCTCACAGCGTATCAAGTATGATAAAAGGCACAGAAAAATGATGAGACAAAACAAAAGGTAGAAAGCTCCAAGTTCCAACTCCTTCACAAGAGGAAATGAGGCTGAGAGAGTGTGTGTGAACAGCCCAAGGTGACAACCAGGCAAGAAGAACAGGCTACTCCAAGGCAGAGTAACAGATGGTAATAGTGTTGTCAAGAAGTAGTAGCATTGTCACACAGTCCAAACGTCATGCTAGGAGGGAAACAGGATGAGTAGAGTCGTCATTCCCTACGTCAAACCAGGAGGAATGTAGACGAAGCAGCGAAGTCAAATCAATCCGGAGTCCAAAATGAAGAAGCAGGGAAATCTAGCACAGAAGGGATTTAAGGTGGTGCAGCCAAAAGCAGGATGCATATATGCGGAAGCCCACAAAATACAATAACAAGATCCAAAACTCCACGTCCACAGTCCAGCGATCATTCCAGCAGCGACCCAGCACAGAAGGCAATGGCCTGGATAGCAAGAACAACACCTTGCCAGCTGCAAGGAATGGTAAATTACAAACCCTCTTTATTCAGTCCTCCTCAGAGCTTGATTGCACCAACACCCCTTCCCCATTTCCTTCAGCTGCCAGCACCTCCTTCCATGCCACCCTTTGTCTTTCTCTCCAGGCGATCCGGCTCCTGGGACGACTCAACTCTCCCCAACCGTCCCCATGAGACCCATTCCCAGCACTCCAACTCCCATCTCCCATGAACCCTGCAAACGAATAACTGCTAGTGGGTTCCAAGTAAACATCCTGCATTTGTTGCACCTTAGTCCAATCCATCTCATTAGAGTCTTCTTCAGTACTCTGTGGACCTTCATCCATACCTCCTGATGACTGCTCCTCGTCCCCACTCCCATCATCATCCGAAAAAGCCAGAAATGTTTCATCCCTAGAAGAATCGCTAAGTATTTGCCTCAGTCTCTTCCTTTCTTGCTCCTCATCCGACTCTTGCTCACGAGTAGACTGTTTGGCATTTCTAGCTACAGACTCCTTTCTCTCAGCCTCAGGCTCAACTACAACAAAGACTCTACTGTATCTCTATCTATGTACAGTTTTCTGTCTTGTCAGTGTATAATGGCATTGAATGTTTGCCTTATATGTATTCTGTGATTGGCTCTAAGTTCCCTTTGGGGTGAGAAGGGCAGGATATAAATACAATAAATAGATAGATAGATAGATAGATAGATAGATAGATAGATAGATAGATAAGGTCTGAGGACGAAGAAACTATGTGTAACCTAAAGTTCTACATAAGTATCAGTATACTGATAATGAACTGTATGAAATATGAAAAAAATATCTACAGTGATCTTTATCTTCTGTAATAAAAATAAAGGAAGTTAAGATGGAGAATCCACAGCATATTATAAAAGGATGGAATCATGCCACCTTTGCAGGCTTGCTCTCAACTGTAGATGCGGCCTAGAAATAAAATTACAGATTTATTCATTCATATTGGGGGGGATTATATATGCATTGTTACAAGGTAGAACACTTTTCTATTTAGCAACAATTCACTATTTATATGCAAGGTTCTTATTTTTCACTTCTTGCAGCTTATTTTTATCTCTCCCCAAGGGACACTTTAAGGTCATGGTATTTCCTTTTAGATAATAAGTTTCCTGAGAGTATTTTAAAAAGTTTTTCAGACAGGGCAGTTGTGGTACAAAAAAAAAATCTGCTCTTCCTCTTTCATAATTAATACGTTATCAGTTAGCTTGATTATATCCCCTGTTTTTGAAGGACCCAAACAGTACCCATTATTTTAATCAATTACACTTCTGTATATTTTTATACCGATCTGAAATAGCAGTTAAACAGATGCATTTTTAATGGAGAGATGAACACAGACAGTACCTTTCTTCAGTTTTTTTCTACAATTCTTCACTGTATATGCAGTCAAAATTAGAAGAGTTGCTCATCACATTTGGCATATTTGAGTTATAAACTAATCATATGTGTGTTTACTCCTGCCACATAGAATCATAGAGTTGGAACAGGCCATCCAGTCCAATCTCCTGCCAAGAAGCGGGAAAATCGCATACAAATCACCCCCGCGACAGACGGCCATCCAGACTCTATTTAAAAGCCTCCAAAGAAGAAGCCTCTATCCGCTGTTTCCCTGACCCTTTCCTGCGACCCGTAACCACCTGGTTTCTCATACTGATTATAGGAGTCAGCACTTTCAGTGTCAGTCTGACTTTCCCAGCTATCATAGCCATCAGGCCAACCATCGTCCCAGGCCAAGCTCTCTGTGGGAGATGAAGGCCCAGCTAACTCATCATCCCCTTCCTCCATGTCCTCATCAGCTGCAGCTGACCCTAATGCAAGCGGGACCCCCGGGGCCGCCCCCTGCCCCCCAGGCACGAAAGGGAACTGAGTTGCTTCACTCCCCTTCACCCTTTCCTTCTCTCCTTCCTTTTCCCTCCCTCTCTCCCCTTCCTTCTTTCCTCCATTCTCCCTCATCCTTCCTTCCTCTTCCTTTCTTTCTCCCCTTCACCCTTTCCTTCTCCTTCCTTTCTTTTCACTTCCCTCTCTCTCCCCTTCATTCTTTCCTTCTTTTCCCTTAATTATTTTACTTTTTCCTCACTCCCTTTCCTTTCTTTTCCCCTCTTTGTCTCTCTCCTGCTTTTCTTTTCTTCCTTTTTCATAGTTCAGTCTTCTTTTCTTTCTTCCTCTCCCCCCCTCTCCTTTATTTCCTCTCACTTTCTTTCTTTCCCCCTTCCTTCCATCTTCTCTTCCTTTCCAGAGTCCTGAGCATGTCTTTTGCAGAGCCAGGTCTGAAGTGTCCCGTCATTCTGTCGGGGGAATCCTTTTCTCATAGTATGTACGTATATACTCACATTTAGTTGAATTCAGTCTTAAAATATATTATATATATATATATATTATATGGCTCTCTTATAATATATTTTGTGTTTATGGCTCTCTGAGTCAAAAAGGTTCCCAACCCCTGGCCAGTAACCCAAGTCAGATGTAACTTGAAGTCACACAACATTTACAATTAGTTCCATTATAATTGTTTTCTTTCCTCGCTGGATAAAGGTATTTAAATGTATTGCTATCATATAATGGGGTTATTACAAAAGAAAGGTCTATATATATATCACATATTAATTGTTGGCATTCTTGCAGACCTTGACAATCTGAATTTCTTCCATCGATGTAAATGCATTTTGGTCTGTCTGTCCAATTAAGTACTCTGCATTATTCATTGAGTTCAGCATTCATTATCTACCAACATGCATAACACAACACAGGTAGGGAAATGAATGATATAAAATTAGGCACAGTTCACTACTCAGATTCTCCAGGCAGAATGCAATTCAAATGTATTATTCTCAAAAGCACCATCATACTGTTAATAGACAACAGATTATAAGCTTCACCTGACAATAGCACCGGGAATGTGGTGCAGCTGGCTGGGAGTCAGCTGCATAAGATCTCTACTGACCAGAAGGTCATGCGTTCAAGGCCTGCCTGGGTCGGGGTGAGCTCTCAACCAATTGTGTAGCTCATTGTCTATATATGTTGTATGTCTATGGCATTGAATGTTTGCCTGTATATGTGCATTGTGATCCGCCCTGAGTCCCTTGTGGGGTGAGAAGGGCGGAATATAAATTATGTAAATAAATAATAAATAGTTGGTAGCAACCATGGTTCAAGTGCCATCAGTTTGGTGTCATGAACATAAGAAGAATAGTCCAGCACTTTGGTCCCATAATGGCCAACTAGAAGCTCACAATCAGTCATGAACACAATCAGCTATGTGGAGGGCCAACTATATATCCAATTGCTAACTTCATTCCCCCCCCCCAACCAACTGAATCAATAAACTTACCAAATTTCCACTGTGTTTCCTGTAAATGTGACTGACAATTGGATCTAGGCCTTAAGAAACATGGAATGATAAAATGTTAAATAAATATTAAATATATCTTACAACAGTAACATTGCACCCAATTTATTGATGTTAATATGACAAGGTTAAACCTATATCTCTTCAAATGGAAAATGTCAGCATAATCCAAATTGGTAGAGACTTTAACCAAAAAAAAACCCCAAAACCTACCAGACCTCACGTCATGCAGCTATCCATGTTGAGGAAGGCAGAGATTGCTATCATACAGAAAAAGAAGCAGGTCAGTCATTTTTCAAGCGAGTTTGATTGCAGAACAAAAGGTTTTATTCGTGCAAGGCTTCGCCTGTGGTATTTTATCAGAGAATGCTCTTGCTTTCCTACTCTCATTTCCTATTCTTCTGCATGCAAAAGGAAACCCAGAAGACAGCCTGTGTCAAGATGGAACAAAGGAAAAGGGCGAAACTGCTAATTTTAGACAGAGAGTAACCTCAGTGTAAGAAAGATAATAGAAAATGCAATTTACAGAGATGTTGTTGCCATTATTGTTGCCAGCACTATTACTATAAATACTGCAGGTATTTATATTTTGCAAGCAAAAAGATAACCAAATAAAATGTATGATGTTAAATAAAGATAATTACAGTTGGCTCTGTGTATCCGTGCAATGGGGGAGGTTTCCTGTGGAGCTAACACAGTCTATTATCCTTCCACAGTTGTCTACACGTCTTTTAAGTATTTTGTAGTTTCTTGGAAAGTAGAGCTATACTGTCATATGGTACATGGTGAGAATACTCACAAGCACCAAATAATTAAGCTGACAGCAAAATGTAAGAACATACTGCTGGCTACATTCCATAAAAATCCCCGCATTGGTTCTCTGGAATGTCAATGAGGAAAGCATTGTGTTTTCATAAGATTTAATTCCATTTTCTTTCTCACTCTCAAATCTGTATGGGTGAGCAAATGGAAATGCTCATTTTCATCCCCTTACAAAGAGTGTATAAATTATGTCGCCGGCTAAATTCACTTCTCAGATCTACGGAATAAATACTCCTGGGAGCCCAGATAACATTCTCACTGCCTAGCCTCTCTTGTGAAAAGAAGAAAAGAAACATGAAGTGGTCTCAGTATAAATGGTTATACCTGGACTTTGGAATACTGTCCTTGTGGAAGATCAGCTGGTGCTGACATTCCAGTCTTTCTGGCAAGCTACCAAAACATTTTTGTTTGCCCAGGCATTTGAAATTGGTTCCAATACTTCTGCATGCTCAACGGCGATGAAATTGTGTAATCTGTGTTGTTTGCTATAGTACAGATCGAGTACCTAGAAATATAATTTAATCTCCAAGGTGTACCTATTATGTACAAATACAAATTATACAAATTCAGGGATTCCAAAATCCATAAAATTCCAAAATTGAAAATATTTCTGATGCCAAATATGTTTGATAAGGAATATTTAGCATGCATATATACTTTTATTCTATACTGTTCTGTAATTAATTAGAATAAAAAGTGATCTATAAATGTATGACTCCCGGATAACAATCATGATGATGATGATACTTTATTTATAACTTGCTACCATCTCCCATAGGGGCTCGGAGTGGCTTACAGAATAATACCCAATGATGCCACACAGCACATAAAATACAGTACATCAACATATAAAATCAATAACATATTTACATAAAACCATGCATATAAAATTAACACAAGAAACCTATATTAAATAGAGTCAATAAAATATGGCTGTGCCATTGATTAAAAAGATCCATACAATCAATTTAGCATCCCAGTTGTATACCCATCAGAAAATATATATAAAGTAATAGACAATCAGTTTGGCTACTATCTTAAATGTTGTTAAAGGCCTGCTGAAAAAGCCAAGTTTTTAGCTCTTTCTGAAAGTGCTATATTGTGTGGGCTTGCCTAAGTTCCCTGGGGAGGGCATTCCAGAGAAAAGGGGCCACCACTGAGAAGGCCCTCTCCTTCATCCTTCCAACCACGCTTGAGACGGAGGCAGGACTGAGAGGAGGCCCTCCCCAGAAGATCTTAAGAGTCGGTGCCAGTTCATAGGAAGAGATGTAGGCATGAAGATAGGCTGGACCAGAACTGTGTAGGGCTTTGTAGGTAATAACCTGCACTTTGAACTGTAACTGGAAACTTATTGGCAGCCCGTGGAGCTGCTTCAATAGAGGTATGGTGTGTTCCCTACAGCTAGCCCCAGTTAGTTATCTGGGGCTAGTAATCCAGAGGGGATAATCTTTGGACCTCATCTGAATACACTAAGGTGTGAATAATAGCAAAAGCTATTATTTTTAATAGGATAAATGATAGAGGTTCTGAGAAGAAGATGTAGCTTGTACAGAAAACCATAAGTATATAAAAAAACCCCACGGGGTTGCACTGTATTTATTAGATAGTTAATTTTAATTAGTCTTTTGATTATAATTGTTTTCATAGGACCTTTTGGGTAGATAAAGTGGGGTCACCAACTTCAGTCTCCTTAGTAAGTAGGCCCAGTACAATTTATATGAAGGCACTTCAAGGCTGCATTTATGCCGTGGTAGATGGCAGCTAACAGTAGGGCGGTAAAACTGGTTTTCAGTCTGAATTTTTATAAGTTTCTACAAAGTTTTGAATTTATTTTGGGATAAAATCCAGATATGACATAGTAATTTATTTATTTATTATAACTTTTATATCCCTATCTTCTCTACCTCCATAGAGGAATTCAGACTGGCTAATCATTCTTATTGACTTGAAAACCATCAGGTACTACTATATTTATATGATTATGCCCATATTCTATTCCATTAATGGTTCCAATAAAAGTCCAATATCAAAACTTTATTTCAGTATCATATAACTTATTGTGTTTGCAAATGAAGAAATATCACTTTGGTGTCAAAAACAAGGTCAGCTGTATTTTTGGAGAAACCAATTTCTCCCATTTATACAACTGTTGACAATACTGATTTTGGAGCAGAATACTACTACTAGTACTACTACTACTACTAATAATAATAATAATAATACACTTTAGTTATATTCCGCTCTTCTCACCCCGAAGGGGACTCAGAGCGGATTACATTATACATACGGCAGACAATCCCTGCCAGTTGACATACAATTACAATACAAGTACAATTTAGAAGGATTTTTCTTCTGGCTGCGTCACAGGGTGCGGTTGCTCCATTATGTAATTACGTCACAAGGGGGTGCTGTTGCTTCATCCTCATGACGGAGAGCCTCTGTTTCCGGAATTCCACCTTTCGACAGCCAATCTTTCCTTTTATTCAGGCATTGCAAAGTCCCTTTTTCAATAAAAATCCTTCCCCGCTTAGCGGTCCCTAGTTCATCTATTCACAGCTGGGCTGTTTTCGAACTGTTAGGTGAACAGTGGACAGGGCTCACAGCTGGGCGTCCAGACCAGCTCGGGAATCATTGCTAAAGAAAATTGATTATTTAGCAACAAAAAACAGAAGATGGGAGACAACAAAATGTATTAAAACAACTGTTTATCATTCTTTCCAGTCAGAAGTTATCTGCATAAGTCTTGATTCAGTTTTGTGTATTGTTACTAAAATTTGAAAATAAAATCTTTTCAAAAAGATACATTGTTCATCTCAGACAGCTTTATTTAGGATTGTGGTTTATAAACTTTGGAACAATATATTGCAAACTGAAATCTTATGGAATTCTTCTAATGAAAGCTATAAATGGAAAAAAAATGTTGGAAAGCCTCATGCTGCTTTTCCCCATCACATAAAGGAAATCCACAGACACATTCCTCAACAACATGGGCAGTACTCTGCATTTGTGACCACCTTTATCTTGATAAGTATGTTTTTCCCCTCATTTCCTGTGGATATAACCAAATGTCTTAAAATCTCTTTCAAATGCTTACTTTTTGCATTATGAGATCATATACCTGTATTTTACTGATGCACAGAATTTACTGCATAATAGGGACCTTACAAGTGTTTAATTATGGTGTGCAAAAAAGAACAGGCAATATTAATTGGGTTTCTTTCTTTAAAAGAAATAAAGATATTTCTAGACCACTCCTCAGCATCTCCTTTTAACACCGCTAACAATATATCTGGCATTACTTCACGAACGAAGATTCTTAAGAAGGACCCATCCCATGCTTTTCACAAGCATGTTGATGACTTAACAATATAATACCATAAAAATAATATAATCATTCAAAAGGCACTTATCTGAAGCAGCCACATTGAAGGTAATCCTGGCCCCACTCCAAAATTATAGATTTCCCATTGCAAGTCACAAATGTAAAAGTGGCTGTGAAATTGGAATATTTTTTGGAACAAAGTTTTCTCTGCTGCTTTATCTAAAATACAGGTCTACAAATTTCACAAAATCCATTTGCAGCAGTACGAGATTTAAGCAATCATAACATCCCAAACATTCTTAATTAAGTGTGACGTAATAATGGAATCATTCATTTAAAAAACTGTCGAACAATATGAGGATCTAGAAATTACATTTTTGTCTCTCTTAGGACATCATCCTACAACTTCTAGGCTCTGTTTCTATGTGCGGTGCAAGAGGAGCCCCATGGGAGTCCCATGGAGGTCATGACATGACTTAAGGACACTTATGGTGGGACTTTCTGTTTCCATGAATTGCGGAAATGAGCCTAGATGCCATTTTCAGGAGGCAGAAAAGCTGGGGAGAGATGTGCATTGATATGGTAAGGATGTTGAATGGATGGCCATCCCAGGAGACGGGGAAAGACAGGACAGATGGGGTAAGCTGGTTCCTTCCAGTTAATTAATGGCTTACATTAATTAATGATGCTTTGACACTACAGAATTAATACAGTTTGGCATCCCTTTAACTGCCAAGACTCAATGTTACGTTACCCTGGGATTTATAGTTAGGTGAGTCACCACCATTCTTTGGCAGAGAATGCTAAAGACCTGTAAAGCTACTGCTCCCATAATTTTACTGTCCAGATGCACCCTACATCTCCATAGCTACATTTTCCTATGTCATCCCTCTCAAACCCACAGACATCTTCAGTAACTTTCAAGGAACTGTTGGGATGTCCTGTAGATGACATTCTTACAATGGAAATGGAAGCAGCTTCATGACTTATAAAGTGGGTTTGGGAGGGTCGTTGCACGATAAGAGCAGAAATCAGACTTACACAATGAACACAACTAATAAAAAGGAAGTTACAATGGTGTGAAAACAACTGACATCATTGTAACTTACCAGTAGAATGGCAGCCTGTTTCTTGGAGAAGACTGTTAATAATGGTACCTCTGTAGTAAACATAATTGCTTCTTAGGCCAAAACTACTCTTCAGAAAAGGAATGTTACTTCACATATTCCACAGGCCTTGCATTCATAGCTTCTGGCTTCAGAGGTACTGAAAACTGTCTGTGATAACACTGACAGTTTTCAACAATTGAGAGTTATGTCACCTATACCTGTCGGGACTGTGACGCAGCTGGCTGGAGGTCAGCAGCATTAGATCACTACTGACTGAAAGGTCATGAGTTCAAAGACAGCCCGGGTCGTAGTGAGCTTCTGACCATTGTGTAACTCGCTGTTGACCTTTGCAGCCAAAAAGACAGTTGCATCTGTCAATTAGGAAATTTAGGTACCGCTTATGTGGGTAGGCTAATTTAACTAATTTGCGAGGCCATAAAATCTCCAGCAAGCATGCAAAGAATGAGGAAGTGAAAAAAGCAAATTCTATGCTAGGCATGATCAGAAAGGGAATCGAAAATAGGTCAGCAAATGTTGTATTACCTCTCTACAAATCGATGGTAAGGCCACATTTGGAGTACTGTGTACAATTCTGGTCTCCGCACCTTAAGAAGGATATAACGGAACTGGAAAAGGTACAGAAAAGGGCAACAAGAATGATCCAAGGGATGGAGCGGCTCCCTTATGAAACCAGGTTGCAACGCCTTGGTCTTTTCAGCCTTGAAAGACGGCGTTTAAGAGGTGACTTGATCGAAGTGTATAAAATCATGCATGGGATAGAAAAGGTGAATAAAGAAAAACTGTTTTCTTTGTCACAAAACACTAGGACTAGAGGGCACTCCCTGAAGCTCCAAGGTAGGAAAATTAGGACTAATAAAGGGAAATATTTCTTCACCCAGAGGGTCATTGGGCTATGGAACTCACTTCCAGAAGAGGTTGTGACAGCTGTCAGCCTGAACAACTTCAAGGCAGGATTAGACAGATTCATGGATACCAAGTGTATCGGTAGTTACTGAAAAGGACATTCAAGTGCCACCTCGGAGTTGGTTGAGGTAGGCAGGATTTCCCTGGGTACTGGTTGTGGGGGTCGGGAGCAGGTCAGGGTTTTGCCCTCCCTTCTGCTCGAGATCCCCGTGTACAACTGGTGGGCCACTGTGTGATACAGAATGCTGGACTAGATGGGCTGAGGTCCGATTCAGCATGTTCTTATGTTCTTATGTTCTTCATCAGTGTCTCAAACGGACGGTGAAGCGACAGCTCCCCTGGTGGCCAAAATCCCCTCATGAAGCTGGAATGTTAAATTGCCTCTGTGTGTCTGTCTATATATGTCGTGTGTCTATGGCATTGAATGTTTGCCATGTATATGTACATTATAATCCCTCCTGAGTCTCCTGCAGGGTGAGAAGGGCAGAATATAAATACTGCAAATAAATAAATAAATAAATAAATTCTAATTTAAAGAAAATGCATTCCTATGCTACTTTCTCAATTCCAATTTAATGACAGAAGAGATTGTTGCTAGAGTCAACAAGTCTGATTGCTTCTCCATTCTGGCTGATGAAACTATGGATGTATCGGCAACAGAGCAGCTTTCATTATGTCTTCACTATGTAGATTTAAAGGAAAACTTACCAGTAATCCGAGAAGATTTTGTAGGCTTTATACCCATATACGACCAATCCGCAGAAAATGTCACTAAAGTTATCCTAGAAAAATGCAACATGTTGAAAGTGGACATGAACAAGTGTGTAGGGCAGGGCTAAGATGGAGTTGCCACCATGGCTGGCCATCTAACTGGAGTTAAAACAAGAATTCGAGAAACATACCCCAAAGCAAGATATTTTCATTGTGAAAGTAATCGACTGAACCTTGCATTGAGTGATACATTTTCAAACTCTTGTCAGAAATTGTATTGGAACAATAAAATAACTAATTTCTTCACAAATAGTTCAAGTGCTAACAATATTTTGCAAATGAATATTAGCGTTCATGTGCCAGAAACAAAGAAAAAAAAGACCGACATGTTTATGTGAGACTTGTTTCATTGAGAAGCATGACAGTGTATGGACATTCGTTGAACTATTTAAGCCGATTGTAGTTGCCTTAGAAGAAATCTCAGAGAAACCATGGAAAATCTCTTCTTCAGCTTCAAATTTTTTCATTGCAATTGAAAAAAGTGATTTAATTGTTAGCCTGTTTGTGAGCCTGTTAGCCTTACTTTTTCTTCAGGAAAAAAGTCTTGATATGGTATCTGCCATAAACCACGCTAAGTCACTGTTAAAGTCTTTATAAATTTTGAGAGCAGATGCAAAACATTATTTTGTAAAAGTCTTTGACTTAGCAAGAACAAACATCTAAAAAAAATATTTCAAAGCAACTTGACTATTCCAAGGCAAAGTTCGAGACAGGTGCATCGGGCAAATCCAGAGACTAATTCTGTAGAAGATTGTTTCAGAGTTGCGGTGTTCATACCATGTGCCGAGTCACTCATACAGAACATTACTGAAAGGTTCATGTCAAATGAAGACATTTTAACCTGTTTCCAGGTTCTCCTCCCTGGCTTTTCAGGTCTAGACAAAGTTTACCATATGGAACAACTGTCAGAATAATTTGAAAATGATGCAGCACTTGCTTCTGTCAAGGCAGAGTACACAATGTGGTGTAATATTACACCATCAATTAAGAAAGATACTGAGGTACTTAAAGTGTTGGAACTGTGTGACAAAACCTACTATCGGTCAATAAATTTCCTTTTGACTGTGCTAGCTACTCTACCAGTCACGACATGCAGTGTGAAAAGATCGTTTTCAACCATGAAGAGAGTGAAAAGTGTATCTAGAAGTTTAATGAGTAACCAGAGACTTAGTGGACTAGCAATTCTTTCCATCCATCGGGACATCACGATCAAACAAAAAAAAAGTATTGACAAAATGGCTGGGAAGAAGAAAAGAAGACTGTTGCTGTAAAATAAAAAAAATAAGTCAAAAAGCATTCTAAACATTTTGTTAATGAAAGTAAAGAAATAACATTTATTATTTAAACTGCTATGTTTATTCATATCATGATCTGATCACCATAGTCAATATATCCTGTATGCATGGTGGTATTGGGATAACGATACAAAAGGTTTGCTAGGGTAGATCCTCTCTCACTCAGACTCAGCCCCCTCCCCCTCCACAAATCAAAATCCTGGGGGCCTGATTAGTGAGAACAGATTAGGAAATAGTACATAATGCAGGAGTCTTGGGTCCCTTCCACACACTAAAATCTCACATTATCTGCTTTGAATTGGAATATATGGCAGCATGACATGTAATGCACAGGAAACAACAGTATGTAACTTAAATACTTTCCTATTTATAACATGCACCTTGTATTCTAAAGGCAGATCTGTTGACTGTAGACTTGTAGAGACAGACGAATGATGCAAAGCACATGCTCAGACTTCTTTTCGAAATGATGAGCATCATCATCATTATTGTTCTATTTTAAGATGGTTTCGCTGCTGAAAGTATGTAGGGTTCGGGGGGTTATGACTCAAGCACACAATTTCTGCTTATCACTGCAGTTGTGGCTTTTAATATCCCTAGAGTCTGTGCCTTATGGTTTTGACACATTCCAGAACTGACAGTATTTCTACACTTCTTAGCTTCTCTATTCCCTCCCGCATTCCTGCCGCCCTAACTTAATAACTCTGCCAAAATAATCTAACGTATCTAGATTCTGATAGGGGGTTCTGTCATTATAGAAGACGGCAGCTATCATGCAAGCCCTGTTGATTTTGTTTTGCCAATACCTTTTTCGCCCTTGGGCTTGGTTTGCATGCTTAGCAAACGAAAGTTATGCTCAATAAGCTCCCAACAATATATGCTGGAAGACTCCATACTTCTTAAAGCAGCAATGACCTGGTTTCTTTCTACTAGAGGGCATGTAATTGCTCTCTGTGCCAAGCCATTGCCGTTCAGCTTTCATTTCATCCCAACGCTGTTTTTGACATCAACTACCATGGAAGGTCAGACTAAGGGTACATGCCACTGGCCAAATTGTCAGTCTCTTATGCTCAGTTCCAGTGTCAGTGAAAAGGCACACCCAACCAGTTTCTGGCATGATGATCAGCATTGCAGTAGTAAATATGAAAGCCTCATCAATGTAGTGCACAAATTCCTCCAATAGCGTAAAAAGGGCGTTCCACAGCCAAAGAGCAGCCACCGAGGCCCCTTTCACACATCTGAATAAAATCCAACATCTGCTTTGAACAGGAATATATAGCAGCGTGGACTCAGATAATCCACTTCCAAGCAGATAATGTGGGATTTTCTGCCTTGATAGTCTGGATTATATGGCCATGAGGAAGAGCCACTAGTCAGTAGTCTGGATAGAGCATTTTGGATGTACTGAAGTTTCCGGCTTCCAAAGTTAACTCCATATATATATTATAGTTATCCAAGCAGGATATAATCAGGGTATGTATCACAACAGCTAGAACAGACATCTCCAGAAACAGGTGCAGCTGGAGCAGCAGTTTTAATTATAGAAACAGACCCCTGGTTATACTTCATAATTCATTGAATTGTGTTTTTTAATTATTAGGTTTTAATGTAAGCATATTGTTCTAATCTGCCTTGGGTTCCTTCTGGCATAAAGATGAGCTGTTAATCAATCACGACATACATGTAGGTGGGGGTGGATGAAAAACCCCTCCTAAGCATTAGCAATTTTGCTGTCACGTCTACTGTTTTCTCTTGCATATTGAAGCAGAGAAGACTTTTATGTATGTATAGTTTTTATCTTCATCTCTAACACAATGATCCCTACATCTCAGCAGGCAGTCATGGGAGGCTTAAGTCTTTCAATTATCATAGTGGTGGTGAATCCATGTATACACATGCAAGTCTTTTCCCGTCATCACTGAATGGAGTTCCAAAGCTTAAAAATATTGAGCACCCCTGTCCCAAATGTCAAGCCCCAATTTATGGAGTAGAAATCTGAGGCCCATGAGATTCTAGAAATATTTTCTGCTGAATACAGAAATCCTGAAGCTCAGCTGTACAGTAAATAGACACTCGGAAATCCATAGGACCTGCCTTACATAGTGATCAACTGC
This sequence comes from Anolis apletophallus, assembly GCA_030556195.1. Classification (NCBI taxonomy): domain Eukaryota; kingdom Metazoa; phylum Chordata; class Lepidosauria; order Squamata; family Anolidae; genus Anolis; species Anolis apletophallus. Next base: position 151,992,416 of record JARBWK010000003.1, on the reverse strand, counting down.
AGAATCGAACACTTGTCTTGTTGCACCTCAGCAGGAGTTCATCTTGCTCAAAGCACTCACCAGGAAACCAGACGTGGTAATAAAGAGTTTATTGATAAAACACATAGAAGAAAGGGCCAAAGACACCTTAAGCAAATAATAGAGTAAAAATCCAAGTGTATACATAGAAAGCAAGTCCCATAGGCAAAGAGGAAATCCCAAAAACAAGGGATGAAACTCGAACATTAATCCAGAAAACAAGGAATGAAATAAGAGCTTGAATCCATAGGTAAATCTTCAATGCAGGAAGTAAAACTTGACTACAAATCTTGGGCCTTGAGTTTTGAGCATAACAAGCAACAAGACAGTGAGGACAAACCTCTGGGAGCCTCCTGCGTTCAAGTTAATCTGACCTGCAGCAGGGAGTTCCCCAGTTCCTGGATGCCCCATTGGACCAACTTCGCTGGGAGTGTGGCTACAGCAGCAGCTTCAAACAAGCAACCTTTCTTTGCCTTACTTTCTTCCCAGACCCTAACATTGTAACAAATTCCCCAATAAAGAATCATTTAATTGCAACTTTCCCCTCTCCATAGTGATACATTATGTCTTTTACTGCCTCCAGCTCTCTCTAAGCATGAACCTTTCTTACAGAATCCCGGGGAGGCCAGAACTGCGTTCCGCTGAACCGTGGATACGGAAACCCATCGGGCCCCTGTATCCATGGGTCAATGGATCAACTCCATTTTGGTGCCATATTTTTCCTAGGCTAATTCTAAGATTGCTATCTTGCTTTTGCTCTTTGTTCCCCTGCACCCCAGGAATAACTTTTTTAAAATCATAAAGCAATAAGTTTAAAGGGAAACCAGCTGATTGTCATCCATGGCTCCTCACTGCAACAACCGGTCCTGCTGCCATCTCGTGGATGTCCAGAAGCCCGTGACCTGTGGAGCTTGCTGTGGTCAGCCCGTAGGACCCCTGGGAAGCAAGCAGGCCACTCTGGACCCATGGCGAGGCGGGATTTGTAGTTTTCTTCTTCTACACGGACGGACCCCTACCCCCAGCATTTGCTGCAACCCCCAGTGTGGATCACATGGACTCACCAATGGACTTTCTCAAACTTTTATGAACTTTTGTGAACTTTGGCCCACTTTTAAGGACTTTCAAAAACTTTTGGAAACTTTTCCCTTCCAAACCCCATGGACTTTTCTCATGCTTTTTGGATTCCTATGGACTCTGGAGGGTGGGATGGGCTGATATGAGTTGATATAGTTCCTATATCTCCCTATATGAATGTATTTATGTGCTTTCCCTTCCCTGTATTCCTATATAAAATATGAAATGTCACCTCTTTGTGACCCCAGCATACCAAAGCTCCAGAGAATCCTCCTATTTCCTAGACTAGTCAATTTCCTAACACAATGGACTTATCAGAACACTTGCATGGACAATAACAGCGGACACATTTCTTCAAACCTCGGAGCTGGTCCATTTGAAAGGATTTGTTTCCCCGGGTTCGCTTCTTCAGATCTCGGAGTTTGACCGTCTGGAGAACTTTCCCCCTGGTGATTTTTTCATTTCTCACAAAAGAGATATCCTGCCTTCGGAAAGTTTTGGATATCTCAGCTGCCTCAGCCTTTCTTCTCATCCCCTTAGCCGAAACTCAGAAGCAAGATATCATCCATGGACCCATATCTAGGATAAAGGATTATCGGAGCCTGGCATCTGTGTCAGACCAAAAATGTTTATTTTCTCACTCAAAACAATACAAAGGTTAGCTTGAGGACCCTTCCGGGTAATCGCCGACAGTTGGACAAATATTTGAGTCATTTAATCAACTCATCTGTTTCTTCGGTTCATTGTTTCCCGCTTGGACCGCCTCCTTTGCTCTCATTGGCCGAGAGCTCGAAGCGGCGCTGGCTTCCTGGATTGCTGAGACGCGGCTAAGCCGGTAGCGTCTCCCAGCCAGCTGATGACTCTAACCAATCAGCGCAGAGCCAGTTGAGGGGCGAGGGGCAGGAAATTTGAACTTTGGCAGCTCTGTATTTCTATAAAAATGCATTGTATTGCCTTGCACTTTATGTCAGCTTTGGGCAAACGATTGCAGCTAGAAATCCACTCCAGCTGGAACAAAATAAACAATGCGGTGGCGTTTCTTCAACTTGGTGAGACTCTTTATTGGGAAATTCAGGGAAAATTGGATTGGCTGCTTCCTATCTCACCAGGGCTATATCGGATCCTCTTTGGTGGGTCTGGCTGGTCTCTGCCTTCATGGCAAGACCCCCAAATTCCTGCTCAATATCAACAGGAGTTTCTCAGCCCCGTAGCAACGTTGCTTGATCTAAAAATCCTAACAGCTCTCTCCTTAATTTAAGGGCTGAGAGGCATTCCGTTGACCTTGAGAGGCCTGCTTCTGCCTGTCAGCTTCCAAAGGAGTTTCATTCCCACACTCAGAAGCAACATATTGCTCCAAAGGCCCCTCCATTCTCCCAGCTGGAGAAACATCTTGCTCCAACACCTCCTCAGAACCCACAGAACCATCAGGCCCTGCACCCCCAAACCCTTCATCATCATCAGCTGGCTGAACTACATGTTTTCTCAAAATAAGCTCAACTGAATTTGATGAGACTGAAGCTCTCGGAAATCCAGATGTTGAGAGCTTAACACTCCAAGAACTGAAAGTGACTGCGTCTAGAAATATCCTTCAGTAATTCAGGAAACTATGCTTTCAAACAGCGTTTAGTTAGGGAAGTGAGAACAGTCAACTTAAAATGATGGTTTATGTGCCAGCCACATAAAGAAACAAAGGGGGAAAATCCCCACAGGGCACTGTGGAAACATATTTTAAAAAAGGAACAAGAATTAAAATATTGTATTAGTTTTTTCACAAATTTATGACCAAGATGTGGTGGTGGTGCCTTCTAGCTAAAACCAACTGTTAGCACTAAAACTGTCTTCTCTATTTTTTCTCCAGTGGAAGGGATCCTGGTGTGTTCAGATGTCAAAATATGCTGCTGTTTTTGCATGTATTAAGAATTATGCTTATCTTAAAATGTCTTGAAATGACAGGGAAGCAACATGCCACTTTTTCCAAGCGGTTTTGATAACATTTTGGCAGGTTTGGAGCATAATGAAATGGTCTGGAAATAATTGTGGGGCTGGGGAAGGGCTTAGATGTGTCAAGTAATGTGTCCCATGGGCTGCACTTTGCCCATCTCTGTTGTACATGTACAATATTTTAGTTAGCTTATGAAGTGTTGATGTTTGGGTATTGCAGAGTTTGATGCCTCATGTGTTTTTCTAAACATCAACTGCAATATGATACATTTGGGGAGTTTTTTTTCATGTTAGGAGCGACTTGAGAAACTGCAAGTCGCTTCTGGTATGAGAGAACTGGTTGTCTGCAAGGATGTTGCCCAAGGATGCCCGGGTGTTTGATGTTTTACCATCCTTCTGGGAGGTTTCTCTAATGTCCCCACATGGAGAGCTGGAACTGACAGAGGGAGCTCAACCCACTCTCCCTGGATTTGAACTGCTGACCTGTTGGTCGGCAGTTCTGCCAGCACAATGATTTAACCATTAATTTAACTGGGAGACAGAATTCTTATAAGAGCAGTGCATTCATCATCTGTGCCCACCATCACCACACCCGATATTTACCCTGCCAAGATCAATGAAAACATCAGAACAGATGAGTGAAATGGGTAAAAATGAACTTGAAAAATGTTTACAATGAAGCTACTTTACAATGAAGCTAGTGGGGGACACGGAAAGAGCCTCCTCAAAGACTGAGTAGATTCAGTCAGGCATCCCTGTGCAACGTTTCTTGTAAACGGCTAATCTTTCCATCCCAAAAGCATTGCTTTACACCATTTTTATTTTTATTTATGCAATGGCTTTGACATGAAATAAAAAATTTAAAAAACAAACAATGAAGCTTCTTCCATTTTGCCACTGTTTTTGTCAGGTGTTCCCATTTCTAGTTATTTCTCATTGTGTTAGAGACCTAATTCATTAAACACAGATGTTGTATAGAGAAAATAATTCTACGCAACACCTTAAATATTACTACTCAACCAACTGTCCCATTTCGATTCATCCCACAGATAAAAGCACTCTGAATTATTGTTCTTAGCCCAGAATCATCCTCTGCAGGACCTATGCTATTGAAACATTTATCCAACAGAAAACCACTTATAAAACACTTAGCTGTTCAAATTAAGCTTTCAGTATATTTTTAAATTACTCCTAAGTGCACCTGTGAAATACAGAGACACTATTTCTGAGAGATGCCTGTCAAATAATTAGATTTCTGCACACATGTACATAATTTATAGGGCACTTCCGTCTTTTGAGATATGCCCGTATAACTCCAGCAAGTTCAGTGTAATGACACTGATATACTGTTTTATCTTAAGTTAGAACAGCATATGCCCTACAGTATTTGAACTAAAGCAGTGTAAAGGGATGCGAAATGAGCTAATAGAAGCACCACAGATATGGTATTTGCCCTTAGACAACTGCAAGAGAAATGTAGAGAGAAGAACAAAGGACTCTATATAACATTTGTTGACCTCACCAAAGCCTTCGACACTGTGAGTAGAAAAGGTCTGTGGCAGATCCTGGAACGACTAGGATGTCCCCCCAAATTCCTCAAAATGATTATCCTGCTACATGAGGGCCAGCACTGTCAAGTCAGATACGGTGATGCTCTCTCAGAGCCCTTTCTAGTAACTAATGGAGTGAAACAAAGTTGTATTCTTGCACCAACCCTATTTACAATCTTCTTCAGCATGATGCTGAAAAAGGGCTACGGCAGATCTCGAAGAAGACAGCATATATATACGCTATCGTACTGATGGTAGCTTGTTCAACTTAAGCCGTCTGAGGGCTCGCACTAAGACTCTAAACTATCTAGTCCGTGAGCTGCTTTTTGCAGATGCTGCTGCCCTTGTCGCAGCCCTGCAGCGCCTAACATCCTGCTTTTCAACAGCTACAGAGCTGTTTGAACTGGAAGTCAGCCTGAAGAAAACCAAAGTTTTCTACCAGCCGGCACCACAGGAAGAACACCATCATCCCCACATCAGCATAGGCAAATCTGTGCTTAAGTCCATTCAGCAGTTTACCTACCTGGGAAGCATCATCTCTTCAGGCACCAAGATTGATAAAGAGATAGATCACAGATTAGCAAAGGCATATAGTGCATTCGGAAGGCTTCACAAAAGAGTCTGGAGTAGCAAACACCTGAGGCAAAGCAGCAAAATCAGTGTGTACAGAGCTATTGTACTGTCTATTCTCCTATATGGGACTGAAACATGGGTCACCTATCGCCAACACATATGACTCCTCGAACGCTTTCATCAGCGCTGTCTTTGCACAATCCTAAATATACACTGGACTATGTGATGAATGTTGCTGTCCTTGAGCAAGCAGGGATCATCAGCATTGAGGCCATGCTATTGAGAACACAGCTGCGCTGGGCAGGGCACGTCTCTAGGATGGAGGACCACCGCCTCCCAAAGATACTACTCTATGGTGTCAGCGCGAGAGAGGTGCCCCAAAAAAGAGAGATAAGGACTCCCTGAAACAATCTCTCAGGCTCGGTCAGATTGATCACCAACAATGGTCCACTCTGGCCTCACACTGGGAGACATGGGGACGCACTATCCACAATGCTGCGGCCTCTTTCGAGAAGTCATGCTGAACGAGTCCTGAATAGAAATGACAACGCAGAAAGAACCGCAACTTGGAAACAACATCACCCAAGGAGACTTTCTGCTGTGCTTTCTGCAACCGGACTTGCCTATCTCGGATTGGCCTTTTTAGTCATCATCGCGCTTGTAGAAAGCGTGGGATGAGTCCTTCCTAAGAATCGTTTGCGAAGAAAAGCCAAGAGTACTGTTTTATCTTAAGTTAGAACAGCATATGCCCTACAGTATTTGAACTAAAGCAGTGTAAAGGGATGCGAAATGACTCCAGCTTACTCTGAATCACATCCCTCTGCAGTTAGATTCCACTTCCACTGAAACGGAAAAGTTACAGCAGAAAAATAGCTTTTCTAAGGAGACACATTCAAACTGACATCTCAGCTGCACTAAAAGCCAAAATGCCATCTAACTCAGTAGTAACTTCACAGTATTAAGAGTGCCTCAGCAGAGAACACAGTTTATACATCAAGTTCATGTGTCTGCATTTCCGTCTTGCGTCACAACTTGATCTACAACTGAGGCTATTTAGTAAACAATATGACTATGTCAGCTCTTTCTAAAGTGATGATTAAAGGATGTGTGAAAATGTTGTAGCATCAGAACCTCCTCCTGTCTTTATTTGGTATGAACTTTAAAAGATTGCAAGATTCTGTATAAATGGAACAGAAAGAATGTGATATTTAAGAAAGACTGAAATGTCGGAGGAAATGAAATGGATAGATTTGCTTAGCTACTAAAAGTTTGGGTTTCAATCCCTCATCGTGGCAGTGACTTACATGTTGCCGTTTTGTTCTTCTTCTTTTTTTTTTTTTACTAAAACTTTCCTCATCTTCATAGGCTGCACAACGCATTCCTTTCCAAATTATGTCTTTGGGATTTGAGAAGTTCAGATGTGTGAATGTTTTACTTTGCATATTTTGAAAATAATTGACTAAATCAATGCAATTTTCTTCTGATTTCTTGACTAATGTCTAAAGTAAACCAAAGTATGGAATTTTTTAAAAACTATTTTAATGGCTTAATTGTCTTTTAAGGATATGTAGGTTATCTGTGGTTATTGTTTTTGATTTCTTGAGTTTCAACTATAAACTTGCCTTTGCACTTTGTTCCTTGACTTTCTCCAGTAATTGTTCCAACACTTTTATTTTTTGCTTGTAATATCTTGATCTTAAATTATTGCTGTTCCTTCCTCCAACTCTCATGCCTTCTTCTTCCCAGTCTAATCCAGTTTTATGTATATGACACACCGCATACAAGCTATGCAGACAGGGTAATATAATGTAGCCTTCCCTTTCTTTCCCATTTAAAATCATTCCATTCTCCATGTTGTCCTGACAGTAGCCTCTTGTCCTGAGCACAGGTTGTACATCAGGAAAATCAAATTTTGTTGCAGACTTTTTTCCTTAAGGGGAATGCACAGCTTTTCATGATCTACACCAGTGATTCTCATCCTGTGGGTCTCCAGGTGTTTTGGCCTACAATTCCCAGAAATCCCAGCTAGTTTACCAGCTGTTAGGATTTCTGGGAGTAGAAGGCCAACACATCTGGGGACCCACAGGTTGAGAACTACTGATCTACACAATCAAAGCTTTTGTCACAATCTATCAGCACAAGCTGTTTTTCTTTTGAAATTCTTTGGTATGCTCTGTTATCCACCATATATTTGCCATATGTTATCCAGTGCTCCTTCCTCTCTTGAACCCGCCATAAATATTGGAGATTTCTCACTCCATATGCAGTAAAAGTCTGTTACAGAATTTTGAGCATCACTTACATGGAAAATTAATGCAATGATCCTGTGGCCGCTGCAATCCCTGGTGTTCCCTTTCTTGGAATTTATATTGAACGTTTCCAATATGTAGGCCATTGCTTTATTTCCCTTTTTTTTGACAAATGTTAGTTAAAACTCGAGTACATTATGGCTCTAGCTTGAAACATGCTATTTGTTCCTCTTGATCCATTCCTCCTAAGAACTCTGAGAGCATTTCATTAAGACTGTGTCTGATAATTTAATGTTTAGCAATTTAATAACCTTTATATCAAAAGATCGAAGGGCTGGAAAGTGAACTAATATTTTATAGTTATTTTACATTTTCTCAATTATACTTTTTATTTCACATGCCATCATTGCTTTACTAGTCATACTTTAACTATCACATACTTCTTATTTAATGGCCATGTTATAATGGCTTATATCGATATGCTATAACCATTATTATTATTACTACCCCATATTATACACTACTCACCATTTTTATAATTATGTATTAACCATGATGCCTATCTTTTTAATAAATGTTAAATTTACTTTACAGGTGATTTAGAGAAAGCTTCCTAGTTTTCCTTCCTTCCTTCGGATTGGCTCCCCCCCCCCCTCTATATTCTACTAAATGAAGTATCAACATTCAATTGGAATACAACTTTACATAGGACTCATTCTAAAACATTTCATCTCTAGGTAGTTCAATTGGGGGGAGGGTATATCTATGAAGGAATCATATTTATTTATTTATTTCTTCAGTTTTGTATTCCGCTCCTCCCTACAGGCTCGGGGCGGATAACAATGAAATATATATGGGCAACATGTCACCGACATGCAGCCCTACAATAAAAACATAAAACAGATTAAAACACAATCCAACCTACATACGAGGTGCGGGGGTACATACAGAGATGTTGTCGTATGTCATCCAATGAAGCTTAATTAAACGCTAGTCCAAAGAGGGCGGTCTTACAGGCCCTTCTGAAGGGAGCTAGTTCCAAGATGGCTCGGGCACTGTCCGGTAGAGAGTTCCACAGCACTGGGGCTGCCGCCGAGAAGGCTCTCTGTCGAGTCACGGATAGGTGGCAGGAGCGGACTGATGGTATGGTCAGCAAATTCTGTTCGTCTGACTGCAGTGATCTCGGGGACAAATACGGGGTAAGGCGGTCCCTCAGGTACGCAGGCCCTAGACCGTGTAAGGCCTTAAAGGTCAATACCAACACCTTGAAGACAATTCGGTACTCAATAGGAAGCCAGTGCAGTTGCCGGAGGATGGGCGTAATATGCTCCCTCACTGACGAGCCCGTCAGCAAGCGAGCGGCGGCATTCTGCACCAGCTTGAGTTTCCAAATTGTCGACAGGGGAAGGCCAACGTAGAGGGCGTTACAGTAGTGACTAGTTGTTTTGTTTTATATGTACATATTGTATGTGTTCAAATAAAAATGTGGTTGAAACATGTTTACTGCCTTTCTTTTTTGTAAGGTAGGAACATATCCCTACTTACCTCCCATGTTATTTGTTTCTGGGACCAAACTTTCTGTTAAAGATGTAGCAACCAGGGACACATCTATTTTATTAACTGAGATATCTGTTGTTGTGTCTTCCCGTCATTTCAGATTTATGGCCACCCAAAGATGTTCCCCTTTCACAGTGTTTTATAAGACTGAGAATGTGCGACTTGCCCAAAATAATCCAGTGGATTTCCATGGGCAAATGGACACTCAAGCTCTCATCTGCAGAAATGTAGCCCAACACTCAATCCACTACATCATTTCTACAGAATGTAAGAACAGACTTTATGAACCAATTCTGAAGACATTGACAGATCTCCTTAATCAATCATGAATAGCTAGCTATCCAGAAAGGACTCCTCTTTTTCCTTCATTAATTCGGGATTTGAACACACTTTGAAATATATTTGTGAAGGTTCACAGTCATATACCATACATTCTGTTATCTTCCATCAGTGAATATTACGGCATTTACAACTAACAAATGTGTGCAAACAATATTTGTGCTTTAAACTATAATCCATCAGTGGCTGCTGCTCTCTGGCCTTTTATTTATCCATTGGGACTCTAATCATTTACGAGACAAAGGGAACAATGAAACATTAAACGAAACACTCCAGTTTATAAACAAGGAATACTTTTGTTGAGATCACTGACTGGTAAGGAACATTACGAGTAATGTATATCCTTCTGATGAAAATGAAAGGAGGTGACTTGAAGATAACACATATGGTTAGCAAGCTTGGTCTGTGTTGGATTTGCCATGTGCCTTCAAAACTATAAATATATATATTTCTGTAATTTATCTTTGAAAGCCTCGGGCAAGACTAGTTGTATGTAAGTCAGATCTTTGTAACTTGGGGACTGCCTGTATATCTCAATTCACAAGGCAGATGTGTTCCTAAGCTTTACTTCTTTAATGAGAACATTAGTACATCAGGGAGAAATATCATGAAAAAAATATGGGTGGGCTCGTGCATCATTAAAAAGAGCCCTTCCATAAACTTGTTACTTAAAATTAACATGTTTACATTTTATTTTTTAAATTCAGATAAACTTTACATAAGTAAACAAAATATTTTCAATCTTCTGGAGAATACAGGTGCATCTATAGCTTAGAATTAATGCAGTTTGACACCAACTGCCATGGTTTAATCATATATAATTTTCAACATGGGAGAAATAGATGAAACTGCCTGAATGTTTGAGTAGTAAAATGTACATTTCAGGTCCAACCTATTTTTGAGACCGCATCTCCTTCTATGATCTGATATCTGCTGGGGATGCCCTTCTCTTGGTTCCGCCACCGTCTCAGGTACGGTTGGTGGGGATGAGAGAGAGGGCCTTCTTGGTGGTGGCTCCCCATCTCTGGAATGCCCTCCCTAGAGAGATTAGGTTAGCCCCCACTCTACAAATCTTTCAGTCTAACCTAAAAGCTTGGGCTTTTAAATGGACCATTGACCCTGAGTAGTCCACTATGACTACACGTGAGGACTAATGATTACTCTGGCACTTTGTTTGAAGATGCCCAGCTTATTCACAGGTATTACTGTGTTTTAAATCAAAAAAATGTATCATTTGATGTTGTCCATTCACTGTATTTGGTTAAATCAGACCTGGGCAATTGCCGGCCCTCCAAGTGTTTTGGACTTCAACTCCCAGAAATCCTAGCCAGTTTACCAGCTGTTAGGATTTCTGGGAGTTGAAGTCCAAAACACCTGGAGGGCCAGCAATTGCCCCGGTCTGGGTTAAATGTATGTTGTACAGTTTTTATGCTTACCTTTTTCTTTTTTATGTGTCGCACCCTAGAGTGCTTTTGTGAGCTGCCCCAGGGTATAAAGTTTATTATTATTTATTTATTAAATATGTTAAACTTTATTTAAAATTCATTAAACACCAAACCCTTTTACTAGACAAATTGGCCTATGAAAAACTGATGTTTCCATATCAAGGGGAAGTCATACACTTAGAGCCGCTATTAAAAGAAATAGGTACTCAATTCTATTGTTTTCCAGCAGATGTCCTCAGGAGGCAATGCTAAAACATCTAAAAGATCATACATGGTAAGTGAAATAAACAACTAAATTAAAGATGGTGAAGAGAAGTAATGTTGAACCTATATAAAGAAAGCATCTTAAGACGTAAGAGAATGCTTAAAAATGCTGTATTTTTATTCAACACAAAGTCAAAAATATTATAAACAGCAAAAAATTACTGTACATCAATGCAAACAGAAATAAATTTGTTCTAAAATAGGTATTCACAGTACTTTATTTTTCTCAAGCATTTTCTTCCCTTGAATGCTAAGTAAACCAAACAACGAATTCTAATGTGGCAGTGCAGTGCTTTAAAGCTAGAGAGAGAGGGAGGGAGGGAGAGAGAGAAGAGGGAGGGAGGAAGGGAGGGAGGAAGGGAGAGAGAGAAGGGAAAACAACATTCTGACACTCTGCCACAGTAAAAGTTCTACCAGGACCATATTCTGTTTGCCATGCATGATGCTATTTCTGAATGATAAGGGTATCCAACTGCCCCTATTTAAAAAAACCAAATATCTACATGAAACTGTAATCAGGTGAATCCTTAAACAGTTCTACTCCTTTGTGTAAGCACCACAGCTGTGAAATGATTATGGGAGAGTAAAATATTTATCACAGTTGATTTTTCTACACTGTAGGGAATGGAAGCTCCGTGTTCTGCTGTCTGGAAAAATGATAAAATATGAAGTTGTGTTTTATTAAACAGATACACAGAATTAATCAAATACTGCTATGTGTTTTGAGATTTATATGAACTGATTTTGGATTCATGAAGGGACCCAAGAAGTGGGTGTTTCTTTTTCTATGTTTATTGTCAGAAACACTAAAAACTTTGCTTTAATGAGATAAGCTCAAAAAGAGACACAGACTTCCTTTTCACTGTTTTCTTCTTCCTCAGTGGAAATATGCAAAATGTGCTTCTGATAGGAAGGTCAGACACCAAGAAATCAAGGTCTCCCAATTTCCAAAATGGGCTGAGTAATTCTATGACATATCACTGCACATTTCATGACATTATTAGCTCACAAACTTAAAAAATTCCTGATTAGAGATGGTTGCCTCTGAGGTGTTTGTTGTATGGAGACCATGAAACTTACACTAGGGATTTTTTTAAAGGATGTGACCCCCACTGAAAATGTCAATGTGGTTATGGCTGTTACATTAGTACTTACAACTGTTCAGTCTTTTTCAATATATCTCCCATTACTACAGAAATGAATTACCTAAGCCAACATAATTCATCTAAAAAGTAATTGTTTTTCTTTGGAATAGGCATATGGTAAAGGAAAAATGTATGAAGGATTTTATTATATGAGGTCACACAGGAAAAGAGGCAATATCCCTTTATATGAGAGCTTGTAAACATTTTAATGGCTCAAAACCATTTTAATGGCTCACAATCAGGTAACTGCAGAGCATGCATAGTTTTCTGCAAAATGGGGAGAAAATGAGGGACCGGTCGATATCATTGGTTTCTCTATACATGCAATCATGGTGGATGCCTGTATAATCCTCCACCAAAAAATAATTATCTTCTATTTAAAAAAGTACACAGTATGTAGCTTTTTGCTAGTATATCAACTGGTATTTCTGGTCTAGAGATCCAATTAAAAAAACATTGTGCTTTTATTTCTTCTTCGAACTGTATTTCTCCATGTCTCAGAGCTGCAACAAATTCAATGCCTACACAATGCTACCTTTCAAATTCGTCACCTGCAGTTACTCTCTTAAAAATCTGAAAATACTCTGCACTAAATATTGTCCTGAGAAAAGATTATTGCAGGTTCTAGCATCTTAAAAGGCAGACAAAAGATGCTGGGGTACAAACACGTTTGAATTCTTATTGTATGCTCTTTTGGGCTATACCTGAGGGGAAATTGCTTCCTTTGAGTCTTAACTAATTTTCCTAATCTAAAATGAAAAGTATCCAATAATTCTATATAATAAATTAAACTAAAAAGAATATATATATATATATATATGTGTGTGTGTGTGTGTGTGTGTGTGTAGAGAGAGAGAGAGAGAGAGAGAGAGAGAGCTGAAAATGACTATATTGAAAAGAGCAGTTTACCAGTCAAATATAGCTTAGGTACAGTGACTTATCTTCCATCGCCAAGTATAGGATCTTGGCATTCTCACCTTGCAAGCCTCCTACTTGAGCAGTTCTTCTTGCTATCAAGGCTATAGCCTTCCAAAAGGGGTACTGGGTTGGATCGAAAAAAGCTTTTCTGTGAATGCAAAACCCATTGATCTAGTACAGATTCCTGCAAACAAACAAACAAAGGGAGGAGGCCATTTTTTGGTCAATTACCTCAATACCTGCACTACTTCTATGCTTTTCTGAACCGTCTGCCACCCCTCTGAAGAAAAGCTTGGAGGGTTTGTATGGAGAAATTGATGGCAATCTCTCCATTCTACTTATGAGATTAAAGTCTCTTTTGTAAATGGAAGGGAATGTCTGAATCCAGAAAACATTAAGATCAATTTGTAGGTATCCTGTGTTCTAAAGTTTGACCATCTGTTATCTTCACAAAATCATACACAATACAACCCCCCTCCCCCAAATTCATAATTGGACTTTAGGCTTCGCTTTGGACTTCTTAATTGCATCATTCTATTGAATAAAAGACTTCCAAGAAGTTATTGTTCTATATGAATATAATTCTAAATACATTCAGTGAAATAAAAGATGCCATTTTATTTGCGGTTCCTATCTAATGTAATGACATGTGAGCATAAGAGAGGAGAGAAATTCATGGTATGGCACAACACAATATCTTAATTCAGAAAAAGTTACATGATATGCAAAACATGATAGCTCTCCACATCTGAAGTACCATCAGCCCATTATTTATAAACACCTTACTGATTAAAAAAGAAAAAAAACCCCACATTTGCCCATTAGTTTGTTGTACTGTCTTTTACATGAAACAGCATTTTGGAACTCACAAATAATAAAGCAGCACTTTCGCTCCATACCGACACTACTGTAATATACATTGTAGTGTGGCATGGAAACCCACAACTGAAGCCTTTACTGATTTGTATCAAATGAGTGGTAATCTTCCACTTTAAATATCTGTTGCACAGTAATATGAAAAAGGTAGCCCATTTGACTACAAGTGTGATACTACACAACACTTCATAAAATATGGAATAGGGTGCTTAATTCCAGTAATTTTTAAAAGTACTATAATAATCAACATTGTAGTTCCAGGATCCCAAGATGCCGAGTGCCATTAATCATAAAATATATTCAATGTACATTTCTGCTATTTACTCAATGCCACCATTGAACTGAAGCCACAAAAGAACCGACTATGAAATGAAATAACTCTACCGAGCAAAAAACCCCCCATCTTTTCGTAGACGTTATAAAGCAGCATTTTGTTGACATACACACTACGGAGTCCAAAAGTGGCATTGCAAATTCAGTTGATGGTAAATTAAGGTCTATTACAACTGTTGTGATGAACAATGTTCAGACTGAGCTGAGTTTGACAAGGCCACGAACTGAGTCTTCATGCAGAGAGTCTTGGCTGGCCAGGCTGAGGATATGCATGGTCCGGCTGTGCCTCATAGGGCTCCCAATTGCCAGCATCCCAGGCGGTGTTGGAGCCTCCTCAGGAGTAAGAAATTGGTGACTCTCTAGGTCCTCTTTTAATGGTATCATATCTGCCAAACCCGTGTCAGATGTAAGATTTGGCAAGGAGGAGGGTGGTGTGGGCTGCCCTAGTGTTAATGTGGCACAGGGAGCACTGATAGAAGTCTTTCCGGGTAAACGCAGGTCTTCGCTATTTAGGCTGGACTCGCTCTGGAGGAGTGGCGTGGCAGCAGCCTGCAAAACGAATTTAGTGCTCTGAATGCACTGATCTTGATCACACTGAAGAATCGAAGGATGCCAAAATAACGTAAAAGGTGTATGACAGAAAGGCAGGCAGAAATGGGAAGATATAGTAAAAAAAGGAATGAGGTGGTGTGAAGAGAAAGAAGAGAAATATTAGTAATATTGTTTTGTTAAACTGATATGGAGATCATGCACAACATCTTAGTAGATTCCAGGAAGGTAACAATATTCATTTTAGCAAGCATTTGCTGTGTGTAAGAGACAGAACTCTCATTTGTCTCCTAGATGATAACATTCAGTCAGGCTGACTTTTCCCAAAGTAGAACTGTATTTTATTATTCTATGCAAGTCTTGTGGCCACTTTTGATTCAATATTGTTTGGACCACTACATAAAGCTTCAGTGTTTGTTAAATAGCACCTGGAGTACACCCATTCCTTTATGTCCTCTTTACATTTACACTGAACATATTAGAGTCAGTAACAAACAGTATTCAAAGTTCATGGTTCTAGAAATATGCCTGATACACAGAGCACATGATGAGCTCTCCATCAAATGTCCTTTTAAACAATATTGTATTAGAGGAACTGTACTAGCTGAGCGAAAAAGAATATTTCAGAAAACTGCAAGTACTGAGTGAACAAACCACCAAGCGCTCTCTCTCTCTCTCTCTCTCTCTCTCTTAAGGGTGCTTCGTGTCCAAAGTTAAGAATCAGAAAAAATCCTGTAGAACTTTTTTTCCTTTTCCCCCTACGCTCTATCCCAAACTCCACTGTCCTAAATAATCTCCTGAGGCTTAGTGACCCATCCTACACAGTGTGGAAGAAAAACTGAGAGAAACCTTGTACAAACCAAGTCATCAAATTCATTCCTCTGTTTGATATTAAAAATATCCATTCTGAATTTAAAAAGCTTAAAACCAATTTAGTTTATGATGTTGCCCATAGCACTAGTAAGCATTATCAAATAATTGATAGAACTTAAAATGATACTGCAGTTGTCACTTTAGGAGTCAATGGTAATGCACTCACAAAATTATCAGACCATTTATAACAGTCATAAAATGGAACACTGTGCTGTTTATACATTTGCATCTTATAATATGCTTCTCTAAAAACAACTTCAATCTGTGTTTTCTTTTCCAACAGTTTAGAAATGTTTAGAAATAGAATTATAGTTTCCTGAAACACAGTTTTTTTTATGTTAAATACTGGAGGAAACACACTTTAAGAGAACAATTTCCGCTTCTGGAGGTATCTAGAAGAGACAAATCACTGTTTTTGGACAGAGATAAAGCAGTTAGGGTGTCTCATGGGGTAAAACACCACAAAACTACCTGGGTGTGTTTGTATGCAGACAGTTCCAGAATAGCATTTTGTACCATTTCTAAGACAATTCCAGTGTGAATTAAAAACTTTCCCAGTAAATCACAGTCTGTACTATACACCTCTGACAAGTATCTCTGTTGATCAATAGATAAATTGAAGAATTACAAAGATTTATCTGCCTAAGAGTTTGATACAGGTGGATGTATAAGGATTTTGTATCCTTTTTATTTTTGTCAAAAGCAAAAGAACATACAAAATCATGACTATGGTCTTTAAAATTCCTCATATGACATAAAAGACTGTCAAATATACATTCTCTATTCACAGCTGATACAGTCTTCATGTACAATTTTCTTAAATATCAAACTTCTTAAAGAAACACTGGTGCTTAGTAAGCTGCTGTTTTATACCAAACTTGCTGACAGGAAGGTTGGTATAAAGGTAAAGTTTTCCCCTTGACATTAAGTCTAGTTGAGTCCAACTCTGAGGGGTGGTGCTTATCTCCATTTCTAAGCTGAAGAGCAGGCGTTGTCTGCAGACGCCTCCTAGGTCATGTAGCCGGCATGACTGCATGGAGCGCTGCTACCTTCCCACCAACTGAGGCTAACAACGGGAGCTCACCCCATCCCGTGGATTTGAATTGCCAACTTTCCAGTCAGCAAGTTCTGCAGCTTAGCAGTTTAACACGCTGTGCCGCTGCGTCACCATACCATATTCTATTATGTGTAATAATATTTCATTAATTTGGCTATGTATATTTTGTATTTGAAACTTGCTACAATTAATTACTGGCATTTTAAAATGTTGGCTGTTATTACAATAAATTGCATTCAACATGGTGCATGCACACTGGTTTATCGTGGACAGGTAGGATGTTGTCCATAGCAAGCTGCCTGACTATTTGCACTTGGGTGAGAACAGTTAAATGAAACATTATTCTCTGAATGCACCACTTTTCTTTCTCTTGTTTCAGAAGAGGAAGTCTAAAGCAAACCCTGGGGATGTTTTATGGTTTCTTGAAAGAGAAAGTAATCAATCATCTGTGTTCAAACAATATAACAAGCAAGCTATCATGCAAAACTCCATAGTTATTTAAGTACTTCTATTGTAAGAGGGAGGATTTCTTGGCACCCTTTGATTACTATGTCACCCAATCCTCCCAATATTTAAATTGTTAATACAATTCACTGTAGGTCAGCCTCAATCCAGGACAGCATTTAAGTCGATACCAGAGCCATATATTAAAAATCTCATTTGACATAATAAGCTGCCTTTTGATACATTCAAGTTGCTGCTGTTTACAAGAGAGAGCATCCCTTTTTCCTTTAACAAATAATAATTGCTCTACCAAATATTTTAAATGGACAAATAAATAAATCTTTTGTAAAAATAGAACATTTGCAAGAATACGAGTACTTACAACAGGCATACTGAAATATTGGTTCAGAGCACGAAACTAGGCTTAACATTTACTAAAAAGTACTGTTTTGTAATTATTACACCAGCAGCCCTAAATGATTACACAGCCCAACAAAAAATATTGGTGCCTTGGTTTTTAGGCCTGTTCCTGGGATTCGGAACATTCATTGGATAGACCTCATCACTCTTAGATATGATTATCATGATTTTCTATGGGCAAGCAGGTGGCAATTGCTAGATAGATAGGTAGATATCTCAAAAACTAGAGTAGATAGTGGAAAACTGTGCTAATTCTTTGGAACCAGCAGGTCAAATATAACTAGAAACAGGCTAACATTTGAGGCACCAAAGTGTTATCATAATAATATATAATAATAAGACTTTATTTTATATTCCGCCCTATCTCCCCAAGGGGACTCAGGGTGGATTCCAACAAACAACAAGGCAAACATTGAATGCCTCAATACAGTAACAAATACAAACATAATAACGCAAAATAATCCAATATATAAAACACATTATAATGTGACACCTAAAGTTAAATAACCTATCAGATAAATTATATCTAACCTAAGACGTGAACATCAAACTTCCACATCAATTTACAAGAGCCAACAAAGGTTCACTAAAATATGTATCATTTATACAAAAGTGCACAAACTATGAACATTTGCATTAATAAGACATGCTGGAATTGGATTTTTTAAATTAATATTTCCTTCTTCGAGATGAAAACAGCTTCCCCAAGGAGTAACAAATCTTTAAATGCTGGAGTTCCAAAATCTGCAATCATTATGTATAAAGTAGCAGTTTCTTCATGTTGAGTGAATCTCTTATGTGCAACTGCTTAGATTTGTTCTTTCAGAAGGTTCCATCCTCCTAAAAAGCCTCCTTATCAGATGCCTTCTTAGGACTCATAAATGTAAATACTACTCTTGCTAAATCCAGAAGAAACAGGAAGGCTGCAGACAGTCCCTATATGAACAGATGTTGGAGGAAGTGAACTTTACCATTCCTAAAGATCAGACAGGATGCTTACCTAAGGCAGCTCATCAAGTGAAGTTCCAAGGGTCAAGAGGACACACGGGTTCACATCAGACATACCCCCTTAGTATACTTCACATGACATTTCAACTCAAGAAACAATAAGATCTGCTATTTTTAACATTAGACTGGGTAGTGCAGATATTGCTGCCAGTTCATGAAAGAAGGGACAAAACAGAAGAGACACATATTGAACAAAAAGAGCTGAAATTGTAGGTTAAATTTGCCCAGCAATAAGGTACAAAGCTTAACTAGCGATTCATGTTTACATTGGTCCTAAAGCAAAATAGAAATGGCAGCAGTAATAAAGTGGTATGAATGGATGTGATATTTAAGCTCTTGCCATAAAATACACATTGCAAAGAACCTAAATATAAATAACCCATTTTCAATTATTTCTGGGGGGTTTTTTTCAACCATCATCTGGAGAGGCTATACAAAAGGCAAAATGAAACAACTGAAGGGTAACAGCAAAAAAGTGACTACACCGATTTAGCTGTCCTGTATCTTTATGATCGCCATTAAATTTGGAGGACACCAAGGTCATATATTTATCCAACTGTTAGTCTGAAATCAAGGAGCCATGCTGATTCACTTGGACATTTGGTAAGTCAACACTTATGTAAGTTTCATTTATACAATGGATATATTCTAGTTAAGACTAAAATTGGATTAGGGCAACTATCAATAACCACAATTTCAGCCTTTTAATGACTGCTAAATAGTGGTGACCACATATTGTCTGTTACATTAACATTTAAAAAGAAAAATAGCATTTAAAACTTGTGAATTACTGATGTATGCCCAACAGAAGCATGCCAAGATTTTACTTGTCTTTTTTGCAGGACTTAAAATATATAATTTGGCATTATGTTGATTTCTCTTTAGTTAAGTAAAGTTCTTAATACATTAGTCTTATCTATTCATGTTCAGAATAAAATGTCTACTGCTTATCAAAGAAATGTGAGATGCTCAATCTCAAAGCACTGTCAACAAAATTGATTTCAAAAGAATGTGTTCTATTTGTATGGCCATGTTCCAGAAGCATTCTCTCCTGATGTTTTGCTTGCATCTATGGCAGGAATCCTCAGATTTTGTGAGGGCTATTGGGAACTAGGCAAGTGGGGTTTATATATCTATAGAATGTCCAGGCTGGAAGAAAGAACTCGTCTGCTGCAAAATTGCAACATTCACACTTGCCTCAAACGAACAAGAGTTCTTTCTTCCAGCCTGGGCATTTCACAGATATAGAATGTCCCACTTGCCCAATTTCCAACAGATCTCACAACCTCTGAGGATGCCTGCCATAGATGTGGGCAAAACATCAGGAGAGACTGCTTCTGGAACATGGCCATAAAGGCCGGAAAACTCATAGCAATCCAGTGATTCTGGTCATGAAAGCCTTCAACAACACAATGTATTCCATTGAAATGTAACATTTATTTCTCAATATACATTTTAATATTATATCCATATACTAAATGACAAATATTGGACAATATTTGGGCAATAAGCAGTACAACAAATGATCAGGGATTATATGCAATAGATATGATATCTGGAACAGCCTGGACTACGATTATTGGATTGTGTGATTTTAATGTTATGTTGATATCATGTTTAATGTTAAATGATGTTATGTTTTATGATTTAATAATAATTGTATGCTGTTATCATTATGTTAGATTTCTGTATGTGAGGCATTAAATTTTGAGTCCTCCGCTGGGGTGAGAAAAGTGGTATACAAATGAAATAAATAAATAAAATACTGAAGGTAAGTTTCATTTGCTAGTGGTTGCTCATAATTTAGAGCAAAAGAAAATTACTGTATTTTCCGGCATACTAGATGACTGGGCGCATAAGACAACCCCTCAACTTTTCAATTTAAAATATCAATTTTTGGATATACTCACTATATTAGACTACCCCTCTTGCCAGCCTACTTTCCTGGACCTTGAGATGGCTTCGCGGCTTCATAGAGGCGGCCTCCACCGGCGCCCAGGCCCCGCCGCAGCCAGCCAAACGCCGTGCTCATCGCTTCCTGTTTTGGGTCCAAAACAAGATGGAGGCTCCTAACAGGCGAGGGAGACGGGCAGCCCTCAGGTGCCACTTGGCTCCCACTGCCGGGTTTCAGCTTCCCCAAGGGGCTCACCCTCTCCATGCCTGCCTCAGCTGTCAGTGCGGCAGCAGGGGAGGAGGAGGCGACAATGACAATCGAGGCAGGTATGGAGTGGAAGAGCCTCTCGGGGAGGCTGAAGCCTGGCAGTGGGGGCCAAGCAGAGCAGCTGCTGCTTCGGACATCCTGCTCCAGCGCAGGGTAGATGCCTGCCTCCCTCACCTGATAGGAGCCTCCATCTTGCTTGGGACCCAAAACAGGAAGTGTTTTTTTAAAAATACTCGGTGCATTAGATGACCCCCAACTTCAGCGAGGATTTTCCAGGGTTAAAAAGTCATCTAATATGCCGGAAAATATGGTATATAGTTTTTATTTAATAGTTCTGAAAAAAATATTGTGAAACCAGATCTTCATTTCTTGTGCAAGTGGTTTGCATACCATCTTTTGTAGTGATCCAATTCAATGCAACTATACTAGAAGGTATTTGCATTCCAGAAGATTTAGGCTCACTGTTTTATTCCACCATCTCAAATTACAACAGAGGCTTTAAATCTTTCTTATATACAGAAGTATAACTATTCATCTAAATTGTTTTCCTGCAACATCTAAGAGCAATAATTTATAAATATAGGCTGTCTCTGGGGTGAACAGCACAAAGCTATTGAGTGTTACAACCGTTACCAAAAAGGAGAATGATAATTAAACATTCTCTAAACAGTACATTAATAAAAGGGGCAAAACTATAACCTAGATAGGCTTTATATCAATGTCATGCTGCACTGATGGTTATAATTTAATAGGACAGTGGCATGGATTATCAGTGGAATAACATGTACAGGAAAGGTACAAAGAAGCAAAGATCTGACAGTTCACACATGTGCCAGTCGAAAAGGTGAAAAACAAAACAGAAATGTCTTTGATCCAATGCTGCCAAATAAAATGCAGGATGTTCATGACAGATATTTACCTAGTGTTCTAAAATGTTCACCAAGCTGCTTTATGGAAGGCAGCCTAGTGTTGTCACAGAAGCAGACTTTATAATATAGAAAAAGGAAATAAGAAAATGTACATTTGTGCAAAAGGTTACACTGACAGAGACATTAACCATGATCAATTGCTTTTTCGTCTAAATATTTTATTAATCTTTCATTTGCATTCCATGTAAATTGCACTGAGAATTTACTAGATAATTATGATAATAAACATTAACCATAGTTAATGAGGAAGAATTAGGTTTCCACCATCTAAACAAATAAAATACGCAAAATCAGAACATAATTTGAAACATTCAAAAAATAAAATGTAAATTATAAATCGTGGAAATTTTCTTGTGCATAATATGAATATTGTGGTAGGAAGAATGAGGTGCTGCCATAGCTGGAACTAAGTAAATGAAATTATTACAGGTTCAGAAAAGGTTGTTATATAAAACTAGAAGGCAAAAAGGAAACATTTTTAGAAAGGTGAAAAATGTTTTCTTTTGCAGAAATGTTGTCTTTCTTTAAGGGGTGAGTCATTTGTTAACTGAGAAAACACCGAAAATCTACTACATTGACACTATAGTAATTCTTCTATAAAATCAATGAGATTTTGTTAAAGAAAGTTATTGACGGTTGCGGCCATAGTTGCTAATGAAAAGATGATTGGTATGTTTAGGGAAAATGAGAACTAGTGACTCTGTGGCAATTATCTATGGTGTAAAGGAACTAATGAATTTACAAAACAGTTAAAACGTGATGGAGAACTGAAGGTGTAAGAAACGGAGGGGAAAAACAAAATATACTACCAACCTTTAAAAAGGAAAGGGTGATCCTGGCAATTACCACCTGGTTAATCTAACTTCAGTCCCCTATTAAAACAACGGAAATATTAAGAAAAACATAAAAGAAACCTTTGTAACATTTAGGAAGTGAAGCAATGTGCATTTGAAGTACATTAATGAAGTTTTGATTTTCAATACACTATCGTAATTTTAGAGAACATGAACAGGCTAGATGTGGATCAGATGCAACAGAACAAGTTCACAAATATCTACTCAGCACTAAAAAAAAGCTCAGTTAAGAACTATGCTAAATGGTTTGCCCAAATTGCTGCAAAAGATTAGAGGAAAAATTCCAGAAGAGAAGAAGGCACCTATAAGGGCTGCTATAGAAACTTCCATTTGAATTTTATTTGTGATGAAATGGGAAAAAAGGTAATGGCACATCAAAGTGGCAGAATCACAGAATGTTTAGACACTGTTAGCAACAATAACAATTAGCAAGAAAACCCCCATCTAGAGAGACTAATACAATTGATTGAATGTTGCCTAGGTTGCCTAAGAGCAGTGGTTCTCAACCTGAGGGTCACCAGGTGTTTTGGCTTACAACTCCAAGAAATCCCAGCCAGTTTTACCAGCTGTTAGGATTTCTGGGAGTTGAAAGCCAAAACATCTGGGAACCTACAGGTTGAGAACCACTGCCTAAGACGGAAGAAAAGAATTGAAAAGCTACAGTAGCGAAAAATCATCACATGACATTGTTGCTAGATATTGGACTTGATGAAAGCACAACTAGAAATCTGCATCTAGTTTTTGGAATATTCAAAAACTCGATTATAAAATTCCCAAATCAAGGTTGAATAAGAGTTGGTTGAAGTATGAGCACATCCTCCACAATTTAAATGCTTAAAAAACCCAAAATTAAAATTACTGTTTTAAATGAGCTTCTCTTTAAAAATAATCTCAAGAAACTTGTTTACAAACTGAGTATATAATTTATTTAAACATACTGATTTTCAATTAAATACAGTATTAATCTGATTCATAAAGAAAATGTGATGACTTATACAAATAGCTAATAAGTATGATTTGCTTCTGCCAATCTCCACGGCCTATTTCATAACTACATGAAGTTCAGGAAAAAAATATGTTTTAGATAAACTGGGTAGCACAATTTTTTTAAAAAAATAAACTGTCTACTTTACCGATAGCAATGTAACATAATGAACTTTGTTGGATATGGTGTGTATCAAAGGTCACCCTTTGCATTTCAATATATTAATTTTGTATTTAGATACACATACTATATAACTTTGAAATTATTTCCCTATTATCTTGGAGTTTAACTGATGGACCTTTGTTAACTAAAGCTTAATACTCTAAAATGTTCTTTGCTTTATGTTGTCTCAACTCATATACATTTTCTAAATATTTTTGCAACTTTTTTTGGTTTCTGTTTGTCTTATTTGTCAGTCTCTCTTTTCCTTTATTTATATTACAATTTTAAAAATTCCACAATGTGTTAACTGGTCACCACGTGTGACTATGAACTGTCCTTAGGCCTTTACAAAATATATGCAGTAGTCCTTAATCAACAAAATAACTAACTTAAAAGTAACATCCAACCAAAAAAATGCATAGTGCCCAGGACTTTTCACAAATAAGGACTTGCAATTACGGATGTGTATTTCTGTATCATATGAAAAATGTTCATTATGTTCTTAAGATGACAGTTGAGAAAACTGTACAACTGGGTGTGAAAAGCCAGATTGCTTATCTGGGACTGTAGTTCTTTGAACGGTAATCTGTGACCGCACCCATATGGGTGAGATCACCTGAGTCTGTGCAGTCTGCCATTCAGAACTTTGTGGAGCTCTTGCCAATATGTTCTGGTGGTAGCCCTGTTACCTTTCCACATGCCATATGAGCACACATAAACTCTCAGTTCTCTGCATGTGCTTTAAATCCATCCACGAAAGCAGCAAACAATATACTGGTACATTGCTCATATGCTCAGTCTCTTGCTACCAGGCTTAGATAGGCCTCATGGCATATGGCAGTATACAATTAATAGAAGAAATTAACCCTAGCATGAATGAAATTAATATCCAAGATGGCCACGTCGAGCAGGCGCTTGAACGCCGAGCTCCGCCGAGGCCTATGCAGTCTTCCCTGCTCGGCACCCCCACTGTTGAGGCCGGTTGCCCCGGATAGGACATGCACGAGGAGTGACTGTCAAGACTTTCAAGACCCGGGGGTTAACCCCCGGTCGCTGTTGGAAGCACCGGTGTGCTCTTTGCCTCTTTTCGAGGCCCTACAAGCCGACGCTGAAGTCGCCCTGGAGGTCGCCCGAGCACCGGCCTCGGTTCTCAGGGCCCACGCCTGTCTGAAGGGCGTTGCGGGCCCCCCGGAGGACCCCAGGCCCAACAGCGTCCGCAACGACCACAGCGACCACTCAGAACCGCCTGGCGTGGTCCCCCGTTCCCTGGCTGGGCCTAGAGGAGCCCATCCCTCCCAACGCCACCCAGAGGGACGCAGACGACCACTCCGACACCTCCCGGGGAGCGCCGCTGGACCCTACCCTCCTCCTCCTTGGCCTCGGCCGCCTGGTCGAGCAGCTGGCCGCCTGGCTGGGGGAGATGGAAGGGTTGGGGCAGGTGCTGGCGTCCCTTTGTACCGAGAGCGGCCTGTGTCGCCCGGGCCCCCGCCCCAGGCCTGGAGAGGCGGCGGCCGACGGAGCGCTGGGCCCGCCTCGTGTGGATTCCCTGCGCCTGGGCCTGGACCTGGAGGTGAGAGAGGCGAGTGGGGCGACCCTCCCTGGGCGCGAAGCCCCAGCTGCAGTGACGGCAGTCCCGTGGTGGAGCCCATGGGAAGCATTGGGGCGCCGGGCTCCCCCGGCCCCGATGGTGAGGGCGTCACCCGGCTGCTCCAACATGGCGCCGACCTCGACAGGGTCGGCGTCCTTGGCCCCGCCGCCTCCGCCCTCCCCAAAGGCTACGACCACGCCCCCGGTGACTTTCTTCCTGGACCAGCCGCCACTGCTGGCCTTGCCACCAGAGGCCACGAGCTCCCCCTTACCGCTGCCCGCGCGGTCCCCGACGGAGCCGCTAGACGTCATGAGGGTCCTGGCGAGGGCCCCTGGGGAGCGGCCCCGGCGACGAGCAGGCCAGCTCCCAGCGATCTCCATGGCCGTGATTGGCTCACAGCCTCTACCATCGCTTACCGGCGACTGGTCTGCGGCCACCGTTGGCCATGTGGCCGGGAGCTCTGCTGGCACCGGGGCCCCCGGGGTCGGTCCCCCCAAGTGTCCCGGCGGCGTGATTGGGGCTGGCCGGCACCCGGTGAGGCGGAGGCGGGGCCGAGGCAGGGGGCGGGGCCAGAGGAAGTCCCAGCCTTGCCCTGCATTACCCCCCCCCCATAGCTGCTGATCTTCAGAAGGCGACCCCCGGAGGGTTCTGTCCCAGGACCTTCCGGAGCGCTGCCCTCAGGCACGAGGTGCCTCTGTCGGAGAACCTCCAATCCAGGAGGGTGGACAAGCCGCCGATGTCGAGACCTAACCCACAGGCCAGCAACGTTCGCCACTGCATGGACCTTGAATCTTTGAGGACGCTCTTCGATCTGTGGGACCCTCCTCGGCTCCCCCCTTTCGACGGACATCCTTGACTGGATAGCTCTGCCTTTTGGGCATGAGCTTGGCCTCCCCCCCTATTGGCTGTGGTCCCCCCTGTGATGTTTTTACCTTCTGTATGCTCTGTATGTTTTTATTTCGCGTATGCTCTGTATTTCTATGTCAAACTGTGAACCGCTCTGAGCCTTCGGGATAGAGCGGTATAGTAAGTTTGAACAACAACAATAAGAATAATAATAAATGTCTTTGGCATTCACTTGTTGATTGTGAGGCTAACACATTGTAGTTTTCTGCATGACATTGAACCTGTCCTCTCAGAGAAAGGATGTTCATGAACCGAATATGCTGAGATGGTTCCAGAAGAGATTTCCCATAATATATGATTACACCTTGATAACTGAGAAGCCTCAGAATCAGATGAATGACAGAAAGTAGGTTCCTGCATATGTGCATCACAAACAACATGTATTCTAGATAGCAAAGGGAACAGAAGCTTAGTCACCACCACAATCAAACATTTAGTGAACACATGAGGAGCAGTGCAAAGGATGGAGAAGCAATACGTACATCTTCTTGTGGTGAAACTGAGGAATTGTTGGTGAAATGACCTGATCATGATGTCGAACTATGCATCCTTCAAGTCCAATGTGGTAAATCAATTGTTCATCTGTACTAGGGGGAGGATAAACTGAAATGCTGTGGCTGCACATAGAAGGTGACATTTCAAAGGTCCAGGATAGAAAGCAATCACCCCATCCTTCTTTGTCACAAATAAGTGATGGGAGAAGAACCTCTGATGTAGAAGAGAGATGTTCTATAGAGCTCATTTAATCAACAAGGCCTTCTATATTCTGTTCTAACTTGGTTAAACTGGGGGTAACTTGGAAGACACCTATGTGGTTGGGCTTCCAGAATTTGATCGTATACCGCCACTCTATTATTTCTAAGACCCATGAATCTGAGATATAGTGATTCCAAGCATGATGGAATTTCCTGGAAAAAGGTGATGCAGACAAAGAAAGCACACCGATAACAAGGCTGTGATTCTTGAGGAAGCTGAGGTGGTTTTTACTGATGCTTCACAGGATGCTGCTGCTAGTACATAAGACTTCTTAGAAGATTAAGAACAGGCAAAGTATGGAGCCTTTGTTGCTTGTCCAGAAACAGGACTGTATTGATATCTAGATATTGAAATTTATTTGTTCCAAGAGAATATCCTGGTTGATAATTGTTGGAGGTGTCTGAAACTGAACTTTTTAGAGCAGAGTGCATCTTATGAGTGTATCAGTAGTCTGTGGGAAATGCTTGAGTCTACCCACAAAACACAACGTAAGAGTTCTAGAAGGTCCCAAATCATGCACTGCATAGACACAGGTAACCCATTTGTGTGAGTCACAGAAACTATGAAAAAGAATTAAAAGTATGTGATCCTATACACAGGTGCTTCCGGATAAGATTCACATGTAGCTTTTAACATGCATGCATTTCATTTAGTTGTCATTTATAATTAGATAAAATTTATAAAATATTTTAAGAATAAAATAAAGTTTAAACTAAAAATAGCTTCACTTCTTTAAAAAACAAGAACTTGTCTACAATTATTCTTATACATTCCCAGTATTTAATAAATCAATGATTGGTGTTCTCATAATATTTCACACTTTTGTTTGAGCATGAGCACATGAGGTTCTATGGCAGGATTTAACAGCAGACTAATGCAAGCAGAACATAATCTAGCTGAACTCAGAAGAGACAATCTTCCCTATTACACTCACCCAAATCTGGTTCTGATGAGCTGGGAAGTGTTTGGGGGTGGACAGAAGGCTAAAGGGGAAACTGGGAGCTTTTAGTCTAAATCCTGGGGGCGGGGTCTGTGACTGCAATTTTTGTTGGTTTTACCTTTGGTTTGTCTTTTTAATTTTTTTAGTCTCTCTTAAATCACTTAAGGGTATTAGTCACCAATTACACATTTAATTAACAATTGCATACTTAGACATTCAGGAAACTCCACAAAAGAATAAAAATTCTTCAATAATTAAATTTTATCAAATATTAGAGCATTTTTTGATTTAACATAACTGCACTTGCAAATATTATTTTCTAACACCAATTAGATTCAATATCTGTGTTTCACACCAACAATGAACACAATATTATTTGGTATTTAGCCTTAAAGCATAAGAGTAGCTAAAATGCTGATTAGCTGGAACAGCAGTTGATCAACGTGTGCTATCTCAGATGCATGTGACTATTTCAGCGTGAATTTTACTACAGTTAATAAGAAGTATATGAGCAAAACAAAAAGAAAATCAAAACATTTCAGGTATGTGAAAATTTCTGGTGTATGGACCCCATCCATCTCACTATCTTCCTTGTTCCCCTTGCCTCACATCAATGTGCAGAAATAAGCAATCCTTTCTGTGCTGGAGTGAGACTTCAAAAAGGCATTTTAAAGTATCAACGTGGCATGGAGGGATTTTTAAAGGGTAGTCTCCACCGGGGAAGAAAGGACTCTCTCTCTTTCTTATTGTCCTCAAAGTCAACATTTCTTCCTTGAGACACTCAGGAGATATTGTCAGGGTCCCTGTTTGGAATTTGGGGTGGGTGGGTGGGCTAGCGCTCACCTGCTTAATGCTGATATGGCTGAAAAATGTCTCTCCCCACCTACAGTTATCAGATTTTAAAAGCCTGTGCTAGCACCAGTGGAGCTTTCCAATTCCAATTTACCAATTCAGCCTTCAGCATGTACCAATTCAGATTTCAGGCCTCCCCCCCCCCGCCAATTTTTGTACCCCTGACCTAAGAGAAGTGGCAGTGATTTCTGCTTTCCACTGACCTTGACCAGATGGACTAAGTTTTAAATAGGATTTAATGTTGTTATCCAGTGATGATGATCCCAAACACACACTTTAACCCCCTCAACTATTGAGACAACTTGAGCTCGAAGGTGAGATGGTACTGCATACAAAGAAGAAGAGTAAGTTTTCCAGAAAGCCAAAACCAGATAATGGTAGAGAAATAGTAAAGCAAGCTTTAGACCTGGTAGAATAGCAATACTAACATTCAAGAAAAATAATCCCAGGCCATCAGAAAGAGACTGTGAGAAAGGAAGCAGACATATGAGTAGCTTCAATCTCTCCTCTGTGAGCATGGTGTTGTGAGTGTGATGTTGTATGTATTCAGTTCCTGGAACTACAGGATTTTGACTTTCGTTTCCAACCATATCACAAAGGAGGATAGTAAAATTATAGCAGAAGAAAAAAATGTCATAATGTACCGTAAACATCAACAGAATAACTTGACAACTGAAGTCAAAAGTTTAAATAAATTAATTTATTGGCACTCTATTAGAGATCTTATTTTTAAAAAGGACATCACAGAATGTTTGCCTGCTTTCCTACAACTAGCGTGACTAGAAGATCCAGAATAAAGGCTCCATTATCAAGGATTAGTGATGTCAAAATAAGGCAAGTAAGTAATTCGTCATTTTGAAACCGCTACATTTCAAGAAAGACTTTCAGCATTGCTTTGAAAATTAAAGTAGGAATTCTGTACCTGGTTTAAAGGGTGAAAAGGCACAATGAATGTCATGGGAGCTATTCTATAGGACTGCATTATGAATGAACATTCATGAATGATATGAAGGATGTTATTAATATTGAGGGTATGTCAAATTGTTTGGTATTTAATGTGTAAGGAACTGACAATTATAAGAAATAGCACAAAAACTAAGGTAAATGAAGCATTCATCATTACTAATGAGTCTCAATGCTTTTCTAAAAATCATCATAGGATATGCAGTGTATCCAAACAACTACAAAAAAGTATGCATTTCCTTCAGCTGAGTGCAAAAAGTATTTGGGATTGCAATTTATTTCCTTTCCTTAAAGGTTGGGAAGAAATCTAAAAAACCAAAAATATAATGCTTGTATTATCTTTGTAGATGCATGTTAAAAGGAGTTGTTCCAAAAAAGGGCTCTCTGCTCAATTTTCCCCCTAGACTAATTCTTGGAGCATAAAAAAGAGTGTTTTGTTCCCAAGAAGACACAATATTGCTACTATTTTAAAACACTTAGTTTAAATTTTCAGTATTAAATTAATGGCCATCTTCACATTCACAAGAATTCTCTAAATTCATTCATCATGACATGCTGAGTTTTGCAGAAATGAGTCAAGCAGCAAACAATGTTTGGGAACATTTAAAAAACAACAACTATGCTGCCGCATATCTAAAGTGCCTCTATGAACACGGAATGCTCTTCTGGCAAAGGAGGCAACTCTTCCTGGCACTTTCTCTTGATGCTGTGATCTCACATATACCTCTACTAAATAATCAGGATTTGGGTCTTTTGTGGGCGTATCTCCCATTCTGCTTTAGTACTTACAAAATATTGATATTGTACTATATTGTTGTATAAAAAGGGAATATTAAAGAATATCGGAGAATATTAGTAGTGTTCAGTTAGTTTAGCAACATAATTAGTTCACAAGAGAGCAGAGAAGGGAAACATTCACAGGGTTCTTGATGAGCGTTATGGTATGGTTCCTACCATGTTACTCTGTGACTGTGTGGCCCCATACATTGTAATGCCATTTGAAGGAGGTGTTGGCTGTGGAGTATCTGGCTGTACGAATCCTCTTCTGTCAATTAGGCTATAGAGTAAGAAAACATGGTGTTACAAACAAATCTTATTACATAGTTTTTTGGATCAACTTTAAGGGAAAATAACTTTCACTCTGGAAGTATCATATCATACTGCACCCATGAAAATAACATTGACAGCTTCACTGAACAATGGAGCATGTTTCTATGTTTCATGTTTAGTACCCGTGTTCCTGATATTCTCCAATAAGTATATTTATAGTCAGGGGAAAAGGAAAAGTTCTTTAATACCTATGTTGGTCCTCAGAGCCAAGGAAATATATGGAGGATTACCTTGAGAAACTGCAGGTCAAAAAGGCCTAGGCAATTTCCCAAACCATCCCTTCCATAATGCCTTGTACTCTGACAGAGCTAATTTCCATTGCTGGTAGCCTGTCAGTATTACTAGCCTAGGGGTGAATGAATGAATTCTATTATTATGGTCACAGATCAGGAGTGTAAAACTTTAAAATATTTAAAACAGAGGGGTTTTTTTAAAAAAAAATTAAAAGCATAGGGATAAGATACAATAACACCACTGTCATAAGATACAATAATACCACTGTCACTGTTCTTTTATTCAATTTTTGTTGTTTATTGGTTACAATGTTATATTTCGTTTCAAGCCACCTCACATATTTTAAAGTAAATGTTGCATATTTATTTATTTATTTGCAGTATTTGTATATTGCCCTTCTCAACCTCGAAGGGGGCTCAGGGTAGTTCACAGTGTGAACAATGTCAACAATGTCTAGCAATTTCCACTACCGCTGCCTAATAATGAGTTATTTAAAGAAAAATGGGGAAATACATAGAATACTTGCAAGTTTTTGCCATCTAACATGCTTTATTAAATTGTTTTCATTTAAAAAACCAATTCAAATGGTCAGTAGTAAAGCTAGGGCTAAACCATGCAACACAAGCTAAGAAACTTGAAATACAGAGGGTTCCCCCAAAGCCCGTGACAAATGATGAAGATAGTATGAACATGATGGGGATATCATGGTTAACTCTGCTCACTGCAATGGTCTTTTTTCTCACTTTTGAAAATATTTTGTAATCAAGGGTCAGCTAGACAGTCATACTTTATTGCTATTTTTTTATTATTTTGTACTTTATACAGAAAAATTATGAGAAAAATATGGTTATTTCCAAGCAAACATGCTTATTGTAAAGAAAGAAGCGTTATGTTCTAGTCTAGTGCAGTGGTTCTCAGCCTGTGGGTCCCCAGATGTTTTGGACTTCAATTCCCAGAAATCCTAACAACTGGTAAACTGTCATTGTAGTCTCGAGAAAACTCCTGGGGACCCACAGGATGAGGGGTTAACTGCCATAATGTGCTATTCACGGCTGACCACAAAGAGAAACTGTAAAACTACTCATGTTCACAGTATTTCTTTTTAAAACTACAATTTCCAGATCATTTTATTTTTAATTTTATTCTTTTGCTTTACTTTATAGGCCAACAGTTGCAAAGCATGGAATGAGAACGGGGTGGAAAAGTTTTAGTTATTTGGTTTGTAAACAGAATAGTACACATATCTAAAGAGATTATCATAAGAATGTTTTGTTCAAGATTTAAATCCACCTAGATCCATCACTGTAACTGAAAGATTTATCAGATAATAACACAATTATATATAACTTTAAAGGCTGTCAAAAGAAATAATCTTGAAAATATGTTTTCCTGTCAAAGGATGGGGAATAACATGAAGAACGCCAAGGCCTTGCATGAGATGTTAACCATTTCAAAATGGATTTTTTTACAGCTTCTAATTGTTTGTGGCTGGCAGAAGATCATAGACCTTCACTTTCTTTCCTAAGCTGCAGGCACCAGCACAGATGGTGAGTGTCATACAACAGAAACAGGCATCTTGCAATCTCTCTTTAATAGGAAACAATACATATCACTTCCAAGCACCCTATCCTTGCATAATATCCATTATTGCATAATGTCATTTTGCTGCTTGTATACTCATGACCCAAAGAGTACAACAAAATATGATAAGAAAAGGGATTCAAAACAACACAATTATATATCTTACCTAGGGGAAAGGGGCCCACAGAGCGCAGAACAACAGTTTGTGAAAATGTTGCCATAGCTGTATGGGTTGAAGTTTTCTTTGCTTCGTTTACTTGACCATGATCCCTTGATCTAGTAAGAAATAAACATTTGTAAATTATTCTCGCTTTTTGTAGGACTCTTCAAAATGCTAAGCGGAAGAGCTCTTGGTTACCATCCTCAAAACTACAGAAGTAACTACATCAGGTAATAAATGAGGCCCAAGACGAGCCCATGAGCTTAATCAGTCCCCTGCATCCAAATAAGTTACTTTAACCACAACATTTCACCTTCCCATACACAACCACCATACAAAATTTCCAAAGACAAGTTAGTTTTCCCAAAATACATACTGGGAATAAAAAATGGAATCCTCACAATATTTTGGGTGGATAAAGGCTTCAACTATAATTATTCAAAGTTTTTTTCATGCTACCTTTTAATCAGATTTATAAAGGGGTATAATAATTCAAATGTAGCTATTATTCATTTTCACACTTAATAACTTGGAAACCAGTAATTCATTAAAACTGTTGAAGTCCTAAGGCTAACACTTTTATTCAAGGAATAAAACAGCTGAATTCATGTCACAAGATGTTCTATTACTGCAACATTCTGCAAGAAATCAACATAACTTAAGAAGCACTAAGTTAATAGACAAACTAGTAAGTTAAAAAATCCTTACATCTTCATTTGTTGTTTGATTGGAGCTGATCAAATAAGTATGAAAACCTGAGAGCCCAACAATGGACCAAACGGAGAAGAAACATACCACAGCTTCTAGAACAGTGACTGAAAGTCAAGGCAAAATTGAGAAGTTCACAAATATAAGGACTATTCGCAGTGATGGTTTAATTAAAATGTCATGCCACAAATACAGTGCTAAGACTATGCAATGCTGGAGTCAACTAACATAGGATGGACATCAACATTATGTTATGCTCACATTTTTTTGGAATGTAATATTAATAATAATAATAATAATAATATTATTATTATTATTATAAACTCTATTTTTATCCCACCTTTCAACCTATATAGGGATTCAAGGCATCTAACAATAATTATAAAATAATATTAATTTAAAATGTAAATATAAAAATTAAAAAGAACAATTTTAATTGTAGACATTAATATGTTACATGAAGGTATTTATGTTTTTGTATGTGAGCAACTTTTAATTTCAAAGTTCTTGCATTTATAAAAAATACACCAAAATATTGTTTATGGTATCAGTGTATTCTTGACTTATGTAAGTAGGTTGTGTAATAACAACAAAAGGTGCCAACAAGGTTTCCTAAGGCCATGGCATGACTTAATGGCAAAAATAATTCTAAACAAGCAATTATGAATACTGGCTACAGAAATTACTGGTTCCCTTTCTATTCCAGCTAGAAGGAAAATTCCAGTTATAAGAAGTCTTATCAAAGGATGAAAATGTAATTGCATTGTACTGTAATTTTGCTTACTCTCCATAATTATCACTCTAAAACGTTGCAGAATAGCATGGAAAGCCTCTTCCTTTAGCAAATTGGTTTCACCAGATTAATTTATCACTTCTTGCCCTTCACAATTTTCTGTCCAAAAAGAATTGAAGTGGACTACCCTACTTCTATCACTACACATTGAACATAACTATTTAATCTTTCAGTTTTATGATTCAATCCTTCATGCCGCTACATGAAAAACAAACAGATCTTATGTGGGAGTTGTTTAAAGAATGTTTTTCACATATAAATTTCTGGATCACTAAAAGCTTTAAGCCTCAGCAATAGAAAGATAGTAATTTAATCAAATGTATGAAAATCGGGAGTTATAAAATCACACCAAGACTTCATCATCAGCCTGACTCCCTCTGCCTTTATTGTCGTCTTTTAGGTGAAAAATTGGGAGTCTGATCTATTCCTCCTTTTTTCTTTTCTAGTTCCAATATTTTTAAAAAACCTGATTCCCCCCCCCCATGTTTCTATGTTGTCCCCATTCTAGAACATTGCTGTTGTTTTCCAAGTATCCAAATGAGCACTTGTTGATAGAGTCACAAGGAAGACAACAACAAATAGAGTTAAATATAGGAGTTGAACTGTACATTTGAGGTTCTTCAAGAAATTAAAAATGAATGTGATTTGTATGGCTGTCACTGTAATCCCACTGTTGCCACAGGATGGTCTAAAGATCTGTTGGCATCTGCAGGGCTTGAACTGGCATATATGGAACGCCTATGGAACGCCCTCCATAGAGATATCAGATTGGCCACCTCCCTCTTGTCTTTTAGAAGGAAAAACAAGACCTAGTTATGGCACCAAGCATTTGATCAGAGAGCAGCAAGTGGAAGAGGATCACACAACTGATTTAATATATAAGGAATTCAAACTAATCATGCAGTTCCTATCAGAGTGTGACAGGCTGACAACCACTATGGTTGAAATATAAAATAGTTGGAGACCCAAAACACCATGCATGCTTCATGGTGACTCCAGGACCTTACACACTGTGGAATATATGACCAAAAAGTTAAATCTCTGAACGTGTGCCTGGTGGTGCTCAGATTCCTTCAGAACATTATTTGTACAGCTATCC
This sequence comes from Anolis apletophallus, assembly GCA_030556195.1. Lineage (NCBI taxonomy): Eukaryota > Metazoa > Chordata > Lepidosauria > Squamata > Anolidae > Anolis > Anolis apletophallus. Next base: position 151,957,002 of record JARBWK010000003.1, on the reverse strand, counting down.
GTAAAGATTCAAGGTTTGAACAAAAAAAATAATGGGTCCAACAATTTTATTAATCTGGAATAACTCGGATGTATGACTACCATAACAAATCAAAATAACTTTGAGAAAACAATCACCTTACTTACTAAATGAATCCAAACATGTCTTTCTTTCAAAAGACTTTAATTTGTTCTAAAGTTTTAATTTGTTCTAAAGCAATCACAGGATGAAATAATGAATAGAGTATCATATTTTAAAGACGCTGCCATTTATTTTCAAGCTTTTGACAAAGCTGCAGTGTCCTGGGAAGGGGATAAAGAGGCAATGCAACTTTTAGGTGAGACTGGAGGGAGGAGAGGAGGATAATAATTTTCTAAGACAACCAGGATTAAACTCTCTCTAAAGAATATATCATTATCTGGGGGGTAAAACCTGCAGTGGCAACCCCAAACTACTATGAATGATAAAGACTATTTTTATGGGTTTGCTTCTAATTTTGTCCCTAATTTTATACCCTTTTCTTTTGAGAATGGCAACATCTCGAAATACTGCAACAGGTTTTGTCCTGTAATATTAATCTTCCAGTGTAAAATAATTTATCTACAGAGGTTTAAATGCACAAAGAATTTTTTCTCACTTTAAATCTCCATGACTTCCTAGTTTCAAAATATAGGTTTAAATATATTTATACAAACTGAAAACACATTTCTCATTTTAACTGCAAATTTTAATACATGAGTAAGTATGCCTTATCAGTAAATTAATCACTCAAACATATATACTAGATATATAGGTTCATGAGCAGTGGTGATCTGAAGCAAAGCCAGTTCTCATTAAACTGTAGTATCCAAATGTCTGCTATTAGCAAACAAAGTAAACTTGGTTCCTTTTGAACACAGGCAAAATTAAGCATGAAAAACATTTCAGAGAAAGGATATCTTGCAGGACTGTCCTTGAGTGCATTTAAGAAACCAGTTTGCTGAGATCCTGAAAAAAGAAGGCAAAAAAGAGAGAAAAAGAATGGATACTGTTTACATTAAAAGGTTTCAAAAATACAATAATTAAAACATTTATTTAGCTACATATTGTGTTGATACTCTTGACTAAAAACAAATACAATAAAATCATTTTGTCTATAACTGTAGTCTGGTATTGTTAGCTCCCATAAATAAGATTTTTTATATAATCCCTTCGTTCTTTTCAATCCTAATATGGAAACGAAAGATTTTCTCCATGAACCGTGTCCATGGATTTACTTGCTCTCACACAAAAATGTTTCTCTTGGATGGGGATACCCTGCAAACATACCACAATAGGATCCAAATAACTAAGGAGAGAAATCTGCTTTCAGATTCCTCTGGATACAATTAGGAGACAGTGGAAGTCTAAGACAGCAACAATTTAATGAACTTGCAGACCCAGGCTCTGTCTTTTAAAAAATGATAATTTAAGGAATTCTCCAAGACAATATTTTGAAAAACACAGCAGACTACAGATGGAATATAGTGTAGGATTCCCATGTGAGCAGAAACACTTTTTATCCTCAAAATACAGTTTCTAACTCTAAGCTCATATGGACTAAGATACGGTGCAATGCATTCAAACTATAGGAAAAAGATTCCACCTAAACATTAGCAAACACAGTTGGTAAAAGCTGCTTGAAGGTGGAATATTTTGCCTTGGATTGTGGGGGAATCTGGAAGTTTTTAAACAGAAGTTGGATGGCCGTCTATTGGAAGACTGTGCGTTTCTGCATGGCAGGGGGTTGGACTGGACTGCCCTGCTGGTCTCTTCCAACTCCATGATACTATATACAATCAATTTTATGTTATGGTGACACTGCAGGAGTTTGCACTGACTGCTACCATCCTTACACCAAATGAAACACCAGCTGTGCCACCCACTAAAATGTATAGTTCAAGGACAGAGAAATTCCATGATTATCAAGTAGGCTGTGAAACTGAACAGCCGTTTAACTGAATTACATCCTCTTTTAAAAGGATTAATGAGAAATGAGCTGTAGCCCTGCTTCACATATATAAAAACTTCAGTAATGCCTTGAATACACAACAGGGAAACATAATCCTGTTGAAAGATGCTCTCAGGAGAAGAAAAGGGAAATTGCATTTATAAGGAACCCCCCCTCTCTCTTTCTCTTTCTTTCTCTTTCTCTCTCGCCCTCAAAAATGAATTGTGGGTAATGGAAATTCTGTGGAAGACTGTGGGAGGCACTATAGATGGTTTGTGGGGAAGAAGGAACCAGAGAAAATTCCTTCTTCCTTTCTTCACTGGGTATTTTCATTCTACAGTCAGTCCTCCACAATCTCTGGGGTCAAAGAAGGTTAAAAACTATGAATAACAATAATAATACTTTATATTTCTTTCCTGCCTCTCCTTGTGGCCCTAGGCATGTTACAGAATAATTAAAACACATAACCAATAAAAGTCTTTTTTTAACCTGACAGAACACTACTCTAGATATTTCTAGGTCTTCTAGTATGACTCTGGAGTCAACATCTGTTGGAAGCTGACCACAGAATTGCATTGAAGGATCCCAGAGGGGTGATCTCTCTAAAAATACCTAGGTCCTCCAATATGACACAAGGGAGCTGGCCACAGAATAATTCTGGAACACCTAGAGATTCCCAGAGAGATTGTTTTGATCAATTCAATGAATAATCAGATCCTGAAAAGTCAAAACCACAAATGTGGAAGGATAACTGTATTTCAGTCTACAGAATAAAAGGAAACTTTCCTTTGAAAGAATCTACCCCCAACATATTCTATATATAACATATGCTTGGCATATATAGGTGGCACAATGGGCGACACCCAGTCCCTTGTGCCGGCAGGACTGGCTGACCAATAGGTTGGTGGTTTGAATTCAGGGAGCAGGGTGAGCTCCCATCTGTCAGCTCCAGTTTCCCATGCAGGGACATGAGAGTAGCCCCCCACAGGAAGGTAAAACATCCAGGCATCCCCTGGGCAATTTCCTTGTAAACAGCCAATTATCTCACACCAGAAGCGACTTACAGTTTCTCAAGTCACTCCTGACACACAAAAAAGTGTAGATAGTCAACTTATCTAATGTACAATACAATAACAAATTACTTTCTGAACACAAAACATTTATTTAGATCTATGGCCAGGATGCTGAGCCACACTGCAATGTTTCTGAAAGCACAGGGGTGACTTGTTTAAACAACATTTTAACAGCTAACAGCCCCACTGCATGAACAAAGTAACTCTCTCTGAACCCTGACCTTTAGTTCTAGATTAGCAAGAAAATAGTCTAACTAAAAGTGAACACTTTGAATCTATTTCTAGATTCACTGGAATAGTCCACAATGTGTTTGTTCATGGATGGAGGATAACTGAAATTAAAGGGCTATGCCTATTTTATATGACTAATCTGGAATGCAGAGGAAATGTTGTAAAGTATTTGTTTTCAGTTAGTAAGTTAGTTCCAAATCACTTATTTTTCTAATATATATAACATGGTGGCATGCATATCTCTTTCTTAAAATATTAAAATATTTTGTTTCTTTGTTTGCTGTCTGCTTTTGTAAAATACAAAATACAAAAATCTGCTTGCCACTTCCTGCTCCCCTAAACAGCAGGAATGTGAACTTCTGAAAAGCATATACAACCAAAGTAAAAATAGTTTGTAGGAAAACTGGAAAAAAACATAATCCTCTTTGTCCATCAATTATTCTACAGAAATCCAGTGAACAAAATCAAATAAGTAAAATATAAATGCATTAAGGTTTCCCAAGATTATGAATGATAAAGCAAGCTTTACAACTGGAAATTTTGTTGATGACAAAACTAACTATACAGTCTTGTTACCTATGGAAAAGAACAAACATATTCTGACTATTCAAAAGATTAAAATTAAAGCTAGAATATTAAGCAAATGGTCCAATATATAATCTGATTTTACTTGCATACTTACGAAGGATGACATGGGTGATAACGAATGCAAATATAAAGACTGTCAGAAAAGACAGAGATAATATAAACATATAAAAAAATCTGTAGTTTCTCTTTCCCACACAGTTGCCTACCCAGGGACAATGGTGATCAAATCGTTCTGAAAGAGAAGAGATTGGGAGAGGCATAATTTAGTTGGGAGAAACAGATCTGTTTTGAAAAAATAACTGTGATAGCAAACTCCTTACAATTCAGGTTTACCTTCAACATTACAACCTACACTTGTGTCACAAGCTGGTCTTCAGCAATGCTCAGTTCTTTTCAGACACACAGAATCAAGGGGAAACTAGGGGTTTTCATATGGACTCTGTTTAACAACTGATTCAAAGTATCTATTCCAGTTTGGGTTAACCAAAAAGATTCAATTAGGGTGCATCTTGCAATCAACGGCATCTTACAATTAAAGAAATACAGTAATAATAATAATTTGGCATTGAGTTCAGGACCATCTGTAGAAGTATAACTCTGACTATAGCAAGGTTTTGTTGTCCTTTATTGTACAGTGATGTGATAGTGTTATATAAATAAATAACAACAACACCAAAAAGATTCAGGCCTACATAATTTTGTGTTAATTTATATACTAAACTGTTATAAAAGAAGTTTATTTTTAATTTCTGTCATAGGCATTTAATTCCTTTCAGTTTGCTACTTTTATACCTCTCAGAAGTCAAGATTGCCAGATTTCAATTTCCAATTCATAATTTCTGAGATAAAAGTGGTATAGAAATAAATTTAATTACACAGATATATGCTATTCCTGCTAAAGAAATGGCATTTATCTAGATGAACTATAGATATAAGCAAATGTCAGAATTCTCATGTAGTTAAATTGGAGGCTTTTTAAAAAAAGTTTTCCATTTGACTTCTTCCTGATTTTGTATCTTGACAATCTTTCTGTACAAAGATAATTTGCGTAAAGGAAAGAATGACTAAATGTTGTTCATGAGTTCAAGGACGCCTAAACAAAACTGTAATCGTGCCACAGAAGAACAATGACTATTCCCCATGGTATGATGTGCAGCAATACTATTCTTTCAAGAACTGTGCAACCGCTTTCAAAACACATTGAATAATTGAAGATGAGATACAGAATGGATCACCTACTATCTTTATCTTCACAAATTTGACAACTTAAGTATTAAAGGATTAATCTTTGATTACTTTGAGCAATAAAAATTGCATTTGTATTACATTTTGCTTTGTCTAAAAAACAGCTCTCCAGAAAAAAAGACATTTCTGTATATGGAAATAGGAATGATACCCTAAGGAATGACTTGATCGAAGTGTATAAAATCATGCATGGGATAGAAAAGGTGAATAAAGAAAAACTATTTTCTTTGTCACAAAACACTAGGACTAGAGGGCACTCCCTGAAGCTCCAAGGTAGGAAAATTAGGACTAATAAAGGGAAATATTTCTTCACCCAGAGGGTCATTGGGTTATGGAACTCACTTCCAGAGGAGGTTGTGACAGCGGTCAGCCTTAACAACTTCAAGGCAGGATTAGACAGATTCATGGATACCAAGTGTATCGGTAGTTACTGAAAAGGACATTCAAGTGCCACCTCGGAGTTGGTTGAGGTAGGCAGGATCTTCCCCGGGTACTGGTTGTGGGGGGTCGGGAGCAGGTCAGGGTTTTGCCCTCCCTTCTGCTCGAGATCCCTGTGTACAACTGGTGGGCTACTGTGTGATACAGAATGCTGGACTAGATGGGCTGAGGTCCGATTCAGCATGGCTCTTCTTATGTTCTTATGTTCTTATGTTCTTATGTACCCTACCCTGCAAACAAACAAACAAAAAACAAAACAAAACCCACCAACCTGCCCCAAAACACACACACAGTCCTCCCAAACAAGATCGTGACCTAATAAGTGTGAATATATTCCAAATTATTGATCTTGAAAAATAAGATAGTTAAGGTTTTCTTTCTTGGGGGGGTGGAGTGGTCAAATCACAATTTTATATAGAAAGATGTGGCAAATGTGTTGTATTATTACTAGATCAGCAGCCTAGAACAGTGTGAACAGCATGCATCAGACAATTTTCCACATCTAAAGATGATTGATTTGTGTATGGCTGTACCCTTAAACATGGAAAGGTGACAGCGAATATGCAGTTGATATTACACAATCAGAAATATCACTAAATGTTACCAAGCCTGTTTTGCACGCTGATATAGCAATTCAAAAATAAACAATAATTTGCATGGGTTAAATACCACAGCCCTGAGTATTAGGGCTGTGGTATTTAACCCATGCAACTTATTGTTTATTTTTGAATTGCTATATCAGTGTGCAAAACAGGCTTGGTAACATTTAGTGATATTTCTGATTGTGTAATATCAACAGCATATTCACTGTCACCTTTCCATGTTTACGGGTACAGCTCAACCTTTGTGTTTTGTTGTTCTTTGATAAGGTGTCCCTATTGTGTTTTGTGTGATTTGTGTATGGGCCAGCATGCTGCTAGAAGTAAATTTGATATAAACAGGCTAAAATTGTTTAAACCAATAAAAACAATTTAAATATTTTAAAATGACAGCATTTGATTCTGAATTATATAAGAACTGAGGAAAGAACTAGAAACTTAATCACTTCATAAAAGAGAATGTTCAAAAAGCAGAATAGTTTAGTATAGAATCTATATGATATACAAACAATTAGGGTCTAGCACAGTGGTTCCCAACCTGTGGTCCATGAACCACCAGTGGTCTGCAAGAACTAAAATATGGTCCGTGGTCTCACTGTTACTGCACCGTTGCTACGAGAGCGACTAGTCTCACAAAACCCTCTTAAGTGCAGAGGCTTATTAAATATGGTTTTCTGTGGGCAAGCAGATGGCAACTACTGGATGGCATATGTTCTGTATCAGAAACTAGAGCTGATGCGATCTTATCAAATGCAATTTTCTGAATCAGCACCCCAAATAACCAAATCGGATCTAAAGTTGACCAAAAAATGATTTGTAACCCTTTTGGTACTAATGTTGGAGAGTGGTCCCTGGTTAAAGTGGTCCCTGGTTTAAAAAAAAGGCTAGGAACCACTGGTATAGCAGGATCAAGGTTTCACCTTTGTTTTATTTAGTCTTCCTTGACCAAAAAGACAACACAAAAACAAAACTCAGTACTTTATATTCATCATGGAAATAGCAGCATGTTCACTTTTAGCAGCCTTAAATCCCTATGTTGGGAGAAAGGCGAAATAAAAATAAAGTAAGGATATGAGTAAAAAAATTAATCAGTATTAATATATGGGAACACTAGTAAAAGGAGGAGGAGGTTTTATGGACATTACTTTCTAAATAGGAAAATTGATACTTCGGGAGAAAGAATGGGTAAGAGCAGTTCAATGAATAGCAGTTCAATGAACTTATTATTGCAAAATAACAAAAGATACACGTGAAATGAAACTATCATGTCAAGTAAGCCTTGCACAAGTACTGTATGTAAAAACATTTTGCATCTCATAAAGACCACTTTAAAACTTCTTCCAAAATGCATCCTGGGAACCCTTTTAGTTTCACCGAGCTCTACCTTTCTAATCATGTCCATTCTAGTCTATAGATCTATGCTGGGAATAGCTGGTGAGGCATGCTTATCTAGTTTTCTCTCTGTTGTTCAAATATGCACAATAAGGGACTCTGGAGGTAGCTGCTGTAAGCAGGCATGCATAGCTATATTAGGATCTTCCCAATATCTATATTGTTAAAAAGTCTTCTAGCTATAAAGAGGAAAGGGAGCGATAGGGAACTGTGTGGGCATAAAAGGTACTTTGGCATAGATTTTGTTAACTGAGGCATGTACAGTATTTCATGCCAACAATATATACATTCTCTAATAAAGTTAGCAAGACCAGAATACATTGAGTTTTAGTGTTTCACCCACCTACACAGTTGTCACAAAGGCTGCAATGTGAGGCACGTGGTGGGCGGAAAATCTTACAAGTAAAACAGTATTTTAGTTTCACTGTTTGTCCATTGATAAGCACTTCTTTTGTTCTGGGAGGTGGACGGTAACCTCCCGAGTTGGAGCCATTTGCAATTTCTACATAGGGAAATAAAAAGAACAAATAAACAGAGTGCATTGTCACAATACTATAAATTTAACACTAGTTACCGTACAGTTTGAAATTCTTTCCAGAAATCAGTACTATTTTTTAAAGATTTCGATAAATAAAAGAGCAATATGTAAACAAACAAAACAATATTACTCCTCTCTTAGTAAAAATACATGACATTATAAAAAGAATTCTTCCTGCACATTTGACTATCACAGCTGTTTCATGCTTGCAAAACTACACATCCCTCTCTGAGTAGTATATTACCAAACAAAACGTTGAAAAATGCAGAAAAAATGTTGTTTCATTTCTTGGATATGGAAATATTACAATACTTTAAGGTGTTTACGAAAACTCTGATTCACATAACTAAGTGGACCTGGGCTACTTGTGTATGAGATGTTTGCTGAATGGTTGCCCTTTCTCCCTTCTCAGCTAGAGAAATCAAATGCCACCAACATTTCAAAAGCCTGTGCATTAAGAGACTTTCATTCTTGATCATGGCATTCCTGTTGATAGTCGCCTTTCTTTGCTCTATATCTTCTTCCAACTCCTGAGTTTGGTCTTATTTACTTCAAAATTCATTGTGATAGTTCTAATGACCCTACAACTACATTCCTCCTCTCCCTAACATTCTCTTTCGAACTCTGGCTTTCAAACAGACTTCCACACATATCATTTTGACATCCCTAAGGCCTAGGAGCTATCTTTGGATTTGGCAATGAGAGGGTTGTACATTGTTTTTGTGAAGACAATTTAAGTGGAGTGTAAAGGCAAAGTCAGATCGGAGAAGTTTAAACTGAGTTAGGGGGAGATTCTGGCAGCAGGAAGGAGGAGCATATATTTAGAAATGTATGGAAGAACAGAAACTGGGTAGCGATCATAGGGGGTGGATCAAAGGATGTATTATACATACAGAGAGAGAGGGAGAGAGAATTGGTAGAAAGTGCTGTATTTGAAAGGAATCACAGGAAAAGCACAGCTAATAAAATGGTGAAGGGAGATTATATTCTAGATGTATAGAAGTTAGAAAGATCAGAATCAAGACGACACATGTAGGTGGATTTAGATGAGGATAATGGTGTAATCAACACATCAGAGATGGAACGAGAGAAATAAAGAGGAAGAGAGAAAAGTGTTGGGGGAGGAAGAACTAAAAAAAAATAAGAAAGTTAGTGAAACACATGGATTTTTATTTATTTATTTATTTATTATTTCAGGATTTTACCCCGCTCTTCTCAACCCCCAAGGGGGGACTCAGAGCGGCTTACAGTAAGGCACAATTCGATGCCCACACAGTAACAATATAAAACCCCAGAACCCTTCAACAATTAAAATACATTAAAATACATTAAAATACATTAAAATACAATTACATTAGCATCATACGCATTCATTCCAGATTAAAACAATGTTCTGCCCATAAAAGCATTGGCCCTATTCATCCACTTTCCATTAAAATCCCATCTAAAATGCTGCCTTGTGCTGGTGTGCAAACGCCTGGTCCCACAGCCAGGATTTTACTTTTTTTCCTGAATGCCAGGAGGGATGAGGTGGATTGTACATCGATAGAGAGCGCATTCCACAGGCGGGGAGCCACCACCGAAAAGGCCATCTCCCTCGCCCCCACCAGCCGCATTTGAGAAGTAGGCGGGAGAGAGAGCAGGGCCTCCCCGGATGATCTTAGATTACAAGGTGGGATGTAGCGGCTGATGCGTTCGGACAAGTAAGCTGGGCCAGAACCGTATAGAGCTTTAAAGGTCAAAACCAGCACTTTGAATTGAGCTCGGAATTGGACAAGCAGCCAGTGGAGCTGACACAACATGTATGTAGCTCCCGTTAGTAATCTGGCTGCCGCCCGCTGGACTAATTGCAATTTCCGAACTGTCTTCAAAAGCAGCCCCATGTAGAGTGTGTTGCAGTAATCTATTCGGGAAGTGACCAGAGCGTGGACGACCGTAGCCAGATCAGACTTCCCAAGGTACGGGCGCAGCTGGCACACGAATCTTAACTGTGCAAAAGCTCCCTGGCCACCGCTGAGACCTGGGGTTCCAGGCTCAGCGATGAGTCCAGGATCACTCCCAAGCTGCGAACCTGCGTCTTCAAGGGGAGTGTAACCGCATCCAACACAGGCTGTAACCCTATGCCCTGTTTATTTTATTTAAATACTGAAAGAAGTAGCAAAATATAGAACAGAAAGAGGAAGGAAGATAAGGGAAAAGCAGAGAAAAGAAGAGGTGTTTGGGATTCTAGGGTTGATTTGTACCAGAGAGACAAAGTAATGTTGAGTACTCAGGTTGTTAGCAGGGGGGAAAAAGAACAAAGGATGAATGTACAGTAAATGAAGTCATCCAAGGAAGTCTTATTATTTCATGGGTGTTCAGCTGCCCAAAAATATGAGTGAAATATCTTTAATACAGTTATGTTCCTCTAGTCTTGTGTCAGCTTCATTCCTTCACATCTATTCACCACTATGCTGCCTTTTTTTTAAAAAAATGACTCATTCTGATCAATGTGCCACAACTTAACACTCTTTACTCTTTTCTTATCTGCCCTTGGATCCTCTTAGTTGCTAACCTTAACATTAAACCCCACCCCACTGGTCTATACTCTTAATGTTTTCTCCACATTTCTCTTCCAGCCCTTGGCCTTCCAAGATCCCTTGCTTTGTGAAATGAATGTACCCATTTCACCTGGAAATGCATCCCAAAATACCTTTGTGAAACAACTTCACTTCCTCAGTTTCTCTGGGAAGACTTTGGTTCATATATTTTACTGTAAGTAGACCTGAAATAACCATTTCCATCCTGCTTAGTTCAAATGGTGGAATAGACCTTGGGTCAAGATCTGTCATACTTAACAATTGATAATAATAATATCCTGCTCTTTCCCTCTAAAACCAAGACTCAAAGCAGCTCACAATAAGCCCAGTAGAATATAATTAAAACTTTAAAATGCAGACATTGACATGGATTTTAACATTAACAGTATTAAAAATAAACAGTTAAAACCAATTAAAAATCTAGGTATAGCTAAAACCACAGCATCAATGCCATCACCATCCTGGATCTATATATTTATCACAATGTAATTTAATCATGAAAACAAATATATTCGTTACAAACAGGCCATAATCCTATAATCACATACGTAGGGTTAAACTCCTAAAACTTAATGGCACTTCTGAACAAGCCTGAATACAATTTTGTTGTGAGAGGATATCAATGTCTGGTCTATAGATTTCAGTGCCTATTCAGAAATACAGCTAGAAACCTGTATGCCAACTATATTAATCAGTATTTTAGTGTTTATGTATATCTATAGTTTATTTTATGTTTTGGCATTGAATGTTTGCCGTATATATGTTGGGCTCTGCCTTGAGTCCCCTTTACGGTGAGAAAGGCGGAATATAAATGCCTTAAATAAATAAATACATAAAATTTATTATTTCAGCAGTCACATAAGTTATGAGTGGACTGCAAGTAAATAAGAAGAGTTATGTTCAGATACATCTAGACACCAAAAACAGGATTAGTGCTGCATTTCCAAATGCCTTAAGTCCCTTTTTGTAATTTCAATTAAGAAAAGGAAAGTCTCCAGCTGATAAGACTTTCTAAACTTTCCATACCCAGATTTCTACAAATGTGAAAGTGAATGGACCACTGAGACTAAAATTTTTGAAAGTTAATAAAGGTATAGAAGTGCTGGAGGACTTTTGAGAAATTCACATTCCTTTTTGTTTAATTAACTGGACTGCATACTTGGCCATAAGTGACCACTTATAATGATGGCAAGAACTAACTCATTTTCAAGCATGGGAAGAAGTAGTCCTGTTTAACCGATAAACTCAAGGTCAGAGTTGGTCTCATGAAAAGAAGAGGTTAACCTAATTTGAGCTGAGAGACACACCTTTCAGCTAGGTGAATAGTGAATTTGATGCTAGAAAGATGTAAAACAGTGACACCAACCACTTCATCATACTAGAGAATGAATTCACTTTAAATCCAGTTGCTGCTTCCTGCAAAATTGAATTGATTTAGATTTTGAAGATGAAATTCAAGACGCTATTAAAACAACCAATCCAAACACAGATATAAACAACTACAATTTTGTTTTTCAAGAGTATCATCATCAGAGGAAAGATCAAGGCTATATAAAACGATGCTCTTCTTGGAAAAGTTGAGACAAATAATGAGATTTGGAAGATCTTCAAGGAACAGTTTAATGAACGGATTCTGCCCAAAATTGTAGGGATGGAAATGTTAGTGGAAGAATGAAGCTACCTTTTGTGGAATAAAGAGTGAGCAAAGTGAAGAAAATTTAATACAGTTGAAAAAGATCAGTTTGGAACGGTGAATATTATGCTTAGGAAGAATTTTTTAAAAGGATGATTGGCTTAAAATGCCTGAGATGTTACCAGATCTGAAATACTATAAATTTTGGAGTAGTTATGCCCATCCCATACTAAAAATAAAGTCTGGAAGGAAATCTTATGTGAGGTACAATTAATTGGTTTAGAAAGAATGGCTGGATTTAATGTAATTTTAGATTAATAAACTTTTACAGTTTGGAGATTTGAAGACTATAAGATTTGATATATGAAATCAGGAAGTTGAAGATAAGTAGCAATAGAAACATTCATTTTTGTTAAATAGTAAGACTTTTCTTTATTGTTTTATTCAACAAGAAAATTTTGTAACAAGAGTAGGTAAAGGATAAGATTAAATATAAAAACAAGGGGATGCTACAAGTAGTTAATTTGTATTTTGTAATTGTTTTGTGTTTTACCTTATATATTTTTACATATTTAAAAATGTGTCTATTAATAAAAAAAATATTTTTAAAGAAGTGAAGGAGGTGGATCTAAATAATAATATCAAAATAATGCAATCAAAAGCCACTGGCCTGTGTAGGAAAGAGGATGAAAGCACTTTGCTCTAGACATGTGCTTGCCTCGTTTTGTGTTCTGGTTTTTGCTGGGGTCCCCAATTTCGTTTTTGGAAGCCTCCCAAAATCAGGAGAGCTGTTTTTGATTTGGGGCCCCAAAAATCAAACCATTATGGGGGGCTTCCCACCTACTGACTCCACTTCCTGGCATGTGCTTCCATTCTTCTTACCTGGCACCTATTGTTCCTAATCTAGAGTAAGAGATTCTCAACTGTAGGCATCAGCAGGTACGCACACTTTCTGGGCTTGCCGCCACGCCACAGCAATTGTGTGCGTGTGTATCGGGGTGTGCAGACAGGCCTGGAAAGCGCATGTGCCTGGCAGTGCCTGCAGCTGAGCATCTCTTACTCTAGAGTAAGAGGCTTTCAGATTCAGGCACACTCCGGGCCTGCCACCTTGCCACACATGCACTCTCTTTCCAAGGAAAGGAGGCAACTTTAGCTTCAGACAAAAGCAGGCTTTCGCATCGAGGAGATTTTTGTGTGGGAAAGGGGCTTTCCGTTTCATGCTCCCAAAGAAACGGAAGACACGAAAGAAATGGTGGGGATGAATTCCGCGCACAACTCTACTATGCCCCATTTGTAGTCCTTCACCAATGTCTTTAATCATATCTCCATGGTCCCAAATACATTAGTATTGTGATTTTCTATATTTTATCTGCTTTAATAATTTTTTATCCACCTTGAGTCCTCATGGCTGGAAAAAGGCAGGTAAGTTACATGCAACATCAGATCCAGAGTAACTGCTTAGTCTCAAAATCAATATCTCTACATCTTAGCAGAATTCATAATTGTACAAAATATTTGAAGATATTGCTTCAAAACAACTTTATGAGAAACATAAATTAAATCAAATCCTTCAAAAAATAATCCAAATTCCACCAAAGATATGGGTGCCACTTGATACTGATCTATAACAGATTAATAGTGCAAATACCCATTTTAGAAACCTTTCCTGTATTTCTCAGATCTACAGTAAACCAGTTTTGTACTAAAAAAATCTTTGTGTCCTTAAAAGTTACTCATTTTCACATTTATGGGACAGAAAAAGTTCTTAAATTTCTCTTTGGGACTCCCAGATTTAAGGTTGTAATGCATAAAAGTGCACTTATAAACAAGGGTGCCACAGGACAGTGAGATGGACCAGTTTGGAGTACATAAACGTATCCTCTCCTGACCCTGGACAATGCCTTTTTAAAAGTAAGTGAACTGTGTACCCAGGGCAAATAGAATAACTGCTGCAGTTATTATGCTCCAACAATACAATGTCAGCCCACAGAAACAGTATGTTTTGCAACATGGCCTATTTTGTGATATCTGAGTGTACTCCAGGGAAAATCTGTGACAATCCTCCTCTTAATAAGGATTTTAAAAACAAACACTGTATTCTGTGTGACAAGCTAGAATCTAAAGGCTCTTTATACTTCTGCCACTCTGTTTGGTAAGAACAGAAACTTAATCAAATTGCATAATTATCACCTAAATCAACTACTGACATGTCCACATCAATACCATGAAAGCAATTAACTATCCCAGACAGAGGCACTTGGCACCAAAGCTGAACAACTCATTAAATTAGAAGTCCTTAGGTGAACTGAAGTCCTTAAATCAAAGCTGAAAATATAAATATAACAACACTTAGGAACAAAAGGCAGCATCTAATAGATTTATTCAGTGTTTTACTCTGCTTACCAAGGAGTTTGCCAAATCTTAGTAGTGACAGCAAGCTAGCTGCTGCTCTTTAGTAAATTTATTTTATTTTCTGTTTAAGACAGTGTGAGAAACCGTGGAGGGAGAAGAGATCTAACTTTTATCATGTTACCTGACACCAGCAAACGGCACTACTACACTGGAGGTTACATTATGTCATTTCCATTTTCATATTTTCCTTTTTTTTTTCAGTGTTGAGGCGGTTAAGGTATATGGGGGCTAAATCCTAAATTCTGCAATAGTTTTGAGCCATTTGTGGTTTAGAAATAAAACAAACAGGCCACAAATTCCCTTCCTTTGCAACTCCCTCCCAAAAGAAACCAGGATAGCCCCACTTCTGCTTCCTTTCGCAAACAGGTAAAGACGTTCCTGGCATTTTGGGAAGGATGAGGGGCACACTGCTGGGGAGGATGAGGGTGGGAATTTGGGGGATGATAAACTTGAAATGCAATTTTAACTGTATTTCTTGTATTTTAACTGTATTTTAACTTTTTTAACAACATATTTAATTTTAAAAAAATAATTGTATCAGTCTTATTTTAAAGATTTATCAGGTGTGTTGTAATTGTTAGCCACTTTGAGTTCCTATGGGGAGAAAGGCGGGATAGAAAGACAGTTAATAATAATGGGAACCATTTTTTCCATGTCTAGTTTAAGATAGTAACATCAGCATCATGTGTTATTATTTAAAACCCCATAAACTAATTGAAAGTAGGAGAAAGAAACTCTCAAATCTCTTCCTAACTCAAACTTTTCAAACAAAAAAATACCCACTCATTCCATTTCCAAGAGTGTACTGCCAAGCAATGTCATTTGAACAGCCTTTCTGTAGGCCAAAACTCAACAATGTGTTTTCATGTTATCTCATTTCATAACTGTAGAAATAAGTGCAAGGCGATACTTTTTACTAGAAAACATTCATTTTAAATTTTTATATTTTGCAATTATTCTTTTTCTTAGTGTCATTATTTAGTTTGGATTATGTCAACAGGAAAGAGAGAAGAACAGTTAAGCCATACAGAAGTTTGCATTTTTAAGCAAGTGCAAAAGTAACATCTGCAATCCATACTTGGGTCTTGTCTGCCCGGCTAGCTCAGTTGGCAACTTGAGCAAAGATCAACTTGTATGCCCCCAAGGAACTCTGTTGACTCTGGGAAAGTGATGTTTCTATTTTAAGTTTGTTTATGTTTGTTTTATGTCTGATATAATAGGTTTGTGTTTAAATCTAATCCTACTTTGCTCAGTTATAATTTGTTTTTAAATGCTGTGTAGTTTAATTTTCGTTATTATGTGTTTATTAGTTGAATATTTGCCTTTTTTGTGACTGGAATCCGTCCTGAATCCCTTTGGGGAGATAGAGCGGAATATAAATAAAGTTTGTATTATTATTATTATCACTACTACTTTATTATGATTGTCTATGTATAACCCCCAGTGGTGCAGAGGGTTAAAGCACTAAGCTGCTGAGCTTGTTGACCGAAAGATCGCAGGTTCGATTCCGAGGAGCGGCGTGAGCTTCCGCTGTCAGCCCTAGCGTCTGCCAACCTAGCAGTTCGAAAACATGCAAAAGTGAGTAGATAATAGGTACTGCTCGGCGGGAAGGTAAAGGTGCTCAATGCAGTCATGCCAGCCACATGACCTTGGAGGTGTGTACGAACAACGCCGGCTCTTCGGCTTAGAAATGGAGATGAGCACACCACACCACAGAGTCGGACACAACTGGACTTAATGTCAGGGGAAACCTTTTACCTTTACCTATATATAAAATACTGCAAACCAATTCTCAAGAAACAGTATTATTTCATGAGAAAAAATGAAGAGGGGAAAAGTTCTATATCAGGTTATGGTGTTTATTCCTTTTTTAAAAAGAATTCCAAGATACAGCAACTCAATTTTTGAGAAAGACACTAAAACTGTGTTGGATATTCCAAACAAGCAGTCAGAAAATGTTGTATTTCCTCTCTGATATTTCTTCATGCTATTTTGTGCCAAGGGGGAACTTGCCCCAAAGTGGAAGCATGGTTTACTGGGATTTCCTCTGATGCCACAATTCTGGAATACCCAAAGCAGCCTGGCAAAGTTATTCCAAAACAAGTGAGACTAGTGTTCACCATACACACAAATAAAATGAAGCGACAATGACAGACCTTCTGTGTTACCTATTTGTCTTTCTAGATCTGCTGCTTCATCAGGTGTTGCACGAGGCAGGACTCCGGGATCACTGAAGCTAGTCCGCAGCAAGGTCCCCATCACAAAGAAGAAAAGGACTGCTCCTACTGCAGGAATGGCAGGTGTGATCTGATCAGATAAATATGGACAACTGCAAAACAAGGAAAAAAAATAAAAAGTTAATTGTAACTGCCATACAATAACTACTGTGGCTGATTCTTTAGAATTCAGGAGCAGGAAATCTACTGGAGCTCACAAACATTTATTAAAGCCACTTTTCAATACAACTAGGAAAGCTTCCCACAGTTTTAAAGTGAATGAAGGTGTTTAAAGATAATACCAACTAATAAACTATTAAAGATTATTTCCTATAGAAGTACAGGCAAGCAAAATATTATTACTTAACAAACAATATGCTATTTTACATAAATACTGATAGCCTGTTCAGATTTTCTTTTGGGTCCTTGCCCTTCAGACCCCCCCCCCCCCCGGGCCACCCTTTGAAACTAAAAATTGTTCTTGGGAGGTCTGGGGTGGGGGAGAGGGTACAGCTGCCTACCAGTAGAATTCTTTGTTAAAACTAAATTGGGTTGTTCACTTCAACTGAAGGGAGCACCAGTAGAAGTGAAAAGTCCTAAGTCCAACTCATGATAATTCTTATTTATTTATTTATTTACTATATTTATATGCCGCCCTCTAAGCCCACAGGCCACTTGGGGCAGTGTACAGAGAGCATAAAAAACATAAAATACGATAAAAACAGTTAATTAAATTTAAAACTAGATAAAACAACAATATCTACAAGTAACCCAATATCTACTAGTAACTTAGTAAAAGGATAATTGGCAAAAGATCAGAACAAAAAGTTAAACATGATTCATGGGTGTGAAATCCTTAAACTCAGGTGAAAACTTAAGCAGAAGACTGGGCTCCTCCAAGTACAGTGTTCCCTCCCTGCTTCATGGTTCACTTATTGCAGACTCTCTGTTTTGCGGATTTCAAAAAATATTAATTTACAATATTTTGTGGGGTTTTGCCGCTGCCGCTCTCCAAGGTGCTTTCTCTCCTCAGAACTCCCTCCCTCCAGCCTTGAAGGGCCTTTCCTTCTGTTCCTTCACTTTATTTTAAGTTTATAAAGAGTTAAAATAGTGTATAACTACTAAAATAATGTATAAATATTAAAATAAATAGAGCATCCCTACAGTGTGGTTTTTCACTTATTGTGGGATGTCCTGGAACCTAACCCCCGCAATAGGTGAGGGAACACTGTATTTTCATACATGGCATACTTTTAATGCTCCAGGTTGGGTTCCCAAACTAAGGCCTGGGGGCTGGATGCACAAGGTCATTTATCTGGTCCTCGCCTTAACCTTTAGACACAACAGTAATCCTAATTATCTTGACTATCTCATTAACCAAAAGCAGGCCCACACTTCCCACTGAAATATGTTAAAAGTGTTACTCATTTTAAATATTGTATTGTTCTGTCATGTGCAGTGTGCACAGGAATTTGTTCATGTTTTTCGCAAACTATAGTCTGTCCGTCTAGCCGTCGCCCCCCCCCCCCCCAAAAAAATCGAAGAGGCCGTGAACCAGCCCTCTGCTTTAAAAGTTTGAGGACTCCTGTTCTAGGTAGAGATATGAAAATATGGCTAAAATGTGTTATTGTTCTGTGACTCTGAGTTGCTTTCAATTTATGGCAGTCCTAAGTTGAATCCATCATGTGGTTTTCTTGTTTACAGGAGGTAAACAAGTTTAAAAATCTTAGAAAGGAATGCAGGAGAGAAAAAGAAATTGTGAGGCTATTATTATGACAGTGGCCAAGCTGAACCTAACATATTCACTGAATTACTCTTAACACCCAACACACTTTTAGAGGTTTAATCTACGTAAACACTTCCTGCAAAAGAGAGCTGACCTCTGTGAGTTAAAGGGGGGTGGGAATAAAAATGTGACATAGGAGTGCATTAGAAACTTAGAGTTTAGAACTAAAAAGTTATAAATCAGTGGTTCCTAACTCTTTTTGACCAGGAAGCAATTGACCAGGGGCCAATTGGCCAGGGACCACTTTCCAACATTAGTACAAAAGGGTTACAAATCAGGTTTTGGTCAACTTTAGATTTGGTTTGGTTATTTGGGGGGCTGAATCAGAAAATTGCATTGGATGGACCACATCAGCTCTAGTTTCCGATACAGAACATATGCCATTAAGTACGTAGTTGCCATCTGCTCCCACAGAAAACCATATTTAATATGCCTTGGCACTATTTATTTATTTTATTTATTTATTGGGGCTTCTTCGCCGCCGACTCCCGGGGGCTCGCGGCGGCTCACAGAGCCAGTGGCATATCGCCAAAGGTTAAAACATAAAAACAGTTAAAAAAACAATTTAAAACAGCAGAATACAATGTAACAATTGAGCAGCAGCAAATATCACAACCCAGAGGATATAAATGAGGCCTATAAGTGAGGCCTACTCGCCGAAAGCCTGCCTAAACAGATGAGTCTTGCAGGCCCGTCTGAATGGCAGTAGGTCTCTCAGGGCTCTGGCTTCGGCCGGGAGGGCGTTCCATAGTGTGGGAGCTATAACAGAGAACGCCCTCCGGCGGGTTGATGTTAAATGTTGCAGATTTTGCAGATGGTACTACCAACAGGTTGGCCTCTTCGGACCGAAGTGATCTCGCTGGGCGATATGGGGTGAGACGGTCCCTCAGATACGCTGGCCCCAGGCCGTGTGTGGCCTTGAAGGTAAGAACCAGCACTTTGAAGGCGATCCGGTGCTCAATAGGTAGCCAGTGCAGATCCTGCAAAATTGGTGTTATGCGGCATCCTGCTGGTGCCCCAGACAGGAGCTGGGCGGCAGTGTTCTGCACCAGCTTGAGCTTCCGGATCGACGACATAGGCAGGCCAACGTAGAGCGCGTTACAGTAGTCTAGCCTTGAGATGACCGTGGCTTGGATCACCGTGGCTAGGTCACTCCGGGAGAGGTAGGGGGCCAGCCTCC